>JAPQWN010000008.1:67428822-68789447 GCA_028538565.1 Umbellularia californica
CTACCTATGATCAATTTAATCTGGTTAAACACGCCTTCCCCTATTGGAGTAAATTAACACTAGTCCCAATATCGATCGAACCATTACCCAACATTGGGGTTTTTCTTTCTTTTTGGTAAAGATCCAGTATTGGACTTAATTGTAAGAAATGTGTACTAAATAAAGTTTTTAAACTTGGAGGGCCTTAAATAAAGAGTTAAGATTATTTAATAAATATAATATTTGACCCACTTCTTGTCTACATCCGAATTATCTATATTCCTTCACTCCTAGCTAGCTAGGTACTCATGTGGTGACTTCTCCTAGGTACTTAGTTACTCTAAAAATCCAAAAAAAGGTTAGACTAATGGTCCATCATGTCTTGATGTTTCCACCTTTAAAAATGCCTATTTCACTTGGCAGTTATGATCACTAAGGCTTCAACTTAAAAGTAAAGCTTGAGTTATTAAATGTTTGAGCCACTAAAAATAATACCCTACTAATACATTTTATATCCTTAGATTTTTATTTCAAAATGATTTGATCCCACTGTAGAAGTTTTACTAAAATCACAATTTTAGTTAAACGACCAATTTTAAGATGGAACAAATTCCTATTAAAATAAACTCTGGTGATTTTTCTTACAATGAGAGATTTTTTCATTATTTTGGGTGGCTCGGATCGTTAATATGTTAGCCCTACTAAGATTTCACTCCTTTAACTTAAGACTTCTAGATCTTATGTGGATGCAAGACAATTGAGAGGACATGTGTACTAACTTACTTTAGGTCTCAAAGTTTAGAGCATGTTAATTTGTTTGCATAGATTACATATGAATTGAAAAGATAGAAATCTACTCCTTACAAGTGGTCCAAAATGAAGATCGAAGATGAACATACAAAACAACCACCAAATAATCTTCCTTTTAATAAAAATCAAATAAATGTACGAAAGATGAAAAAATAAATCCCTAATCTTTACATAATAATTCAAATCTCAAGTGGTCAAAAACGAAAATCCTAACTGAATATACAAAAATAACAATCAAATAACTTTCATTTTAATAAAAGTGAATCAATATTTTCGTCACTCATCACTTTAGTAAATTAAATTTTAAAATACGACCAGCGTTTTTTTACGGGCCGACAATGGAACACGTCAGCAAGCATGTGGTGGAAAAGAACCAACGACTGCACGACAAGATACACGTCATAAAGAAAGATGCCTTGCTCTTTTGCCCTTTCAACATGTCATTCAATGACACGCATTGATGTGACGACAGCAGCATTTCTTGGGCACACGACCACCCCGACGACAACGACGACTTCCTCTTGCCGTCTCCAGTTGTAGAAGGACACGTGGAGTTAGTGATATGGACGAGGACGATGCTTTCATCCACTTGTTAAAAGTATTGTATTCTAGATTTCTAAAGTAGTGAATTTCATTTTTTTTTAGGAAAATAGACTAAATGGGCTGACTCTGTTGACCAAAAGAACTCTCATCAATCTATTGAATCCAATAGGAATCTATAAGATAAAACCTCATTAGGGTTCATATGACATTTCATCTATTAATAATGTATGACTAGCAAAATAACCCGATGGCAAACATTACAATTTAAATAATTATGTATAAAAAATTCATAGATTTTTTAGAAAGAAAACAAAAGCAAAAAAGATTATAAGTATGTATTATATAAGCAAAGAATTAGTATCATAGAATGTGAATAATAGATTTTGGATTGTATCATAAAATGTGAATGATAGAGTTTGGATTGAAACAAAGTCTTTGAGAAATAAAAGAGAAAAGTGGAGAGCAGTTATGAGTAGTTATGATAAAGAGATAAAGAAGATAATTGATGTAATAACTTCTGGTCAAAATTATAACCGACGACCAAAATTGAATCTCAAACCTCCTAGCTTAATATATTATAATTTGATTAGGTCAATCCTCATGTGCAGGCAATTGTCTGGCAATTGGTAGAGGAGTTACTAATGTGAACTATTGTTGGGTTAATATTAGTTTTAAGTGTTCACATGATTCACATGTGTGGGTATAAAGAAAGTTTAAATATTATTTATCATCCTCGTTTATTATTTAATTGGACGAAAAAAATTAAAAGAAAAGCTCTAGAATAGCAAGATTAATTTCTCTGATTTATGAGTAAAAAGTAAGAGATATTGTTTTTTTTCTCTCACATCAAGAGAGTGAGAATGGGATTCCTATTAATAGAGAATTGTTATGAAAAGGATTAGTTCCTCTTAAGCTATGATCAAATTAGATTTTGGTTATATTAAAGGATGGATTCATCTTCAAAATAGGAAAATGGGATTCCTATATGATAGGTTTCATTTATGGATGAGATTAAGTTCCTAGTCTGAATCGGTATATTTGATTGTATTTGTTTAAATAATATATATATTTTGCTATCGGAGGGTTCCCAACCCCGTTAATACAACCACAAAATATTAAAAAAATGCAGTTTATAATTTCTACATGGTAACCATAAAAATATCTTGATTATGGATTAAAATGACCTTGACTGTCCGATATTTCTTACCATATTTTTGCGATTTCTTAACTTTTTAATGTCTATGATATTACACATGGTTTTCCTCTTGTTGGGTCAAGAAAAAATATATCTATAAGACACGTACCAAACAATTTATAATTATAAACGATATCACACTGTTAAAGGCATTTTGGTCCATAAAAACTTACGAGTATCCATAGGGAATTATCTCAACTTTTGTCGTCATGCAGAAATTATTAATGGCTAAAGGTTATCGTATGGGCCAAACCCAAAAAAATTGGCATAGTCAAGTACAGTCCTCTTAACATCGGACATTCTTTCAATTCTTCTCACATTGTTTACTTAACTACATCCAATATCACAATTTGGGCAAGTACATGATACCCTTCACATTCAGAAAAATCTTAATGCTAGTTTGAATAGAAACAACAAAGGAGGTGAAAACCAAAACCGTCTCTAGAAACTGTTGTTTGGATCTCTTTTAAAAGGAGCACATCATTCTCCTCTTGACTAAATTTTGCAAAAACAGAGTAGTGAAAGGAGAAAAATACCATTTTTTAAGCAAAATTGAACCTTTCATTATCAAAGAGTGACATATGATTATTTTACATCTTTCTCCATTCAAATTCACATGGTGGATAACTACTGCTAAGAAACAGCTGTGAATCTCCACAGAAAGATTCTTGGAAGAAACTTTTCTTTTAGGTCATTTTCTCCTACACCAAATCGATAGTAAGATCATGTACTTAATATGCCTTTGGAAACTGTTCAACCTAAGGTTCATACTCATGGGTGATGGACACTGTTGAAATAATTGAGAGTAGGTAACATTCTAAAGAAGCCATGCCAAAAATTGGAATTCCACTTCTCACTACCACCCCAGTCAATGGATGAACAGGCAGCTAAAACAATAATAATTCCACAAATTTCCTCTAGTCTAATGTCATGATCACCGGAGGGAACCCTCTAGTGGAGCCCACCTAGTAAAAATTTGAACCACTCATGTGAATCTCCTCTGAACGTCTAAAATATGTCTAAATCTTAGTCCTCTAGGATTTGGTCTTACTGTAAGATTGATCATTTGATTAAAAATGCAATTAGTGAATATGTATATATATATATATGATGATGTTAATCACATTTTTAATCAAACATACATGTCATACCTGTCAAGTGTGTCCCATAGTTCAAACTGTCTATATTCAATAGGAAAGGTGACATGCGGATTCTAGGTAATGTCTGAGTGGCTTTTCTTTTGTTCTCTTTCTTGTGTATGTGTTCTTTTCTGCTTTGCCTTTAGAATCCCATCCACACTTGGGCATCTTGAATGAACTTTCTCAGACTTTAGCTGGCAATGTGAAAAAATGGAAGTGGTTTCTCCACACAGAGAATTAGGGGTGTCAATGGGTCAGTTATTAATTAGCTAGGGAATTTTAATCTAAATCCAGCCCATAAGCTAAAAGCATCAACCTAAATAAATTACAGGGCTGGTTCTAGTCACTAATCTTTGGTGGGTCATGGTACAATGAATTGGGTTGAGTTGGGTTCAAGTTAAGTTGTCTGTTATCAGGTTGGATAGCTATTACAGATCCAATATGAAACTAATCTGTTGCTAATCACCCAGTTGAAAATGTTAACCCTAGCTCAGTCCCAAAGAAAACAAAGATATCCCCTTGGTTGACAGGTTGGGTCAAGAATTGCCACCTTTGGGGTGGAAAAGAAGTGTTACCTGTCATTAGGGCTGTCAAAATGCCACACGACCTGTTAACACGACATGAACCCACACGATATTAATGGGTTTGGGTGGACTCTTAATAGGTTCGGATCGTTAATGGGTCAAACCCGTTAACATGTTAAGTTGGGTCGTGTATGAATTAAACCAGCAACCCGCTTAACCCATTAAAAATTTTTTAGTCCCTAAGTGTAGCTAGAATTAATTTATATTCATAAAGAAAAAATTGAAATTTATTATTTTTTAGTAGGATTTTAGGTGGGAGATACTCGAGATCCTCACTTACAATTTCGTGTGGCTTATATATTTTTCTCTTTAGATATTTTTGTATGGATTTTCTTTTAATTTTCGAAATGACTTAATTACTTAACGGGTTGGGTCGTGTAACCCTTTAAATTAATGGGTTGTGTTCAGGTTGGATTTTTTGACACGTTAACTTAACGGGTCGTGTACGGATTGAGGTGATTTTAACATGAATTCGTTAACTCGTAATCTGAATTCGTTAACACGACACGATTGATAGCCTCCCTGTTACTTCACATTAGTTTTGTTCACACTATAAAAAGGAAGAAGTACAAGCATCAAAAGTTAAAAGTTCCATTTATTCGCTTTTATTTAGGACTTACTTGTACATAATACTGTTCAAGTTTTGAAAATTCTTGAACACCAGCTTTAATATGGACAACATTTAAGCAGAGAAAATCATCTTTAGAAACTTCTTTTATTCTGTTTGGATCTCTTTTAAAAGGAGACAATTGATTCTTCTCTCAGACTAGATTTTACAAGAAAATAGGCAGAGGATAAATATAACAATTTTTCAGTAAAAATTGAACCTCTCATTATGAAAGTGAGATTTAATTATTTAATAACACCTTTCTCTGATCCAATTCACATGGTGGTGATAATTGCGGATTACTGCCAGCATGGGTGGAATTAAGTGTTATGACGTGGGTGCGATCGCACCCGCGAGATTCAAAAAGTTTCTTAAATAATATTTACAAAAATATATTTTATTATTTGACTTCTTAACTTGACGATTGCCCGCACCACTCAAATGAAAATCATACGTCCACCATTGATTTCCAGGAAAAAGCTGTAAATCTCCACAGAAGGACTTTTGTAAGATTTTTTTTTCCATTGTCATTTTCTCCTGTGTCAATTCACAAATAAATCATGTAGTTAATGTGCCTCTGAGTCTAATTGGACTTACTCTATTCAATATGAAATTGAAATAAGTCAAAAGCTTCCTTAATTGTCCAAACTAAGGTTCATGGCTCATATGTGATAGAAACAACTGGAATAATTGAAGAGTAGGTCCCATTCTAAAGAAGCCATGCCAGAAATTGGAATTCCACTCACCACTACCACCCTAGCCAATGGATGAACAGGCAGCTAAAACCAAAAGATAACACAAAAGTCCTCCAATTCAAGGCCATGTTCATCTGAGCCTACAAGAAGAAATTGACATGGTACGAACCAGGGGTGGCAAATGGATCGGGTCAAGTCAAACAGGTTGGAGCAACAGGTGAGGTCCATAGTTTGGAGCCATAATCGACCTATGTTAAAAACGGGCTGTACATCCCAAACCCACAACAGCTATGGATCAACCCAACATGAACCGACCTACATTGACCAGTGCAAACGGGTACGGGTAGGATTCAATTTGTGGGTTGTGTCAAGTTTTGCGACCCCTAGTACGATCACAGGAGTTCAGATCTTTGAGGCTTTGACTTAGAGAAATTTTGAGTTAAATAAGTGAAACTTTACAGTGCGGCCAGCCTATTGAAGCCTTTGCCGTTCAAAATGAATGCCCTCCCTATGTATAGGATATCTTCAAGTTTTAGTCTAATAGGATTTTGTCCCACCATAAAATTAATCATTTGATTAAAAATGTGACTAACAAACGCGCATAAAATTGTGTTAAATTTTCATGAAACAGTCAATCTGATGGTGTGAGAAACTCCTCTTGCAGTAATTTGAAGTTGTCCCAAACACTCTGAGAATGATCCATTTTAAGCAACTCCAATTCTCATTAGGTGGGATCCACTATAGAGTTCCACTCTTTTAAATCAGGGTTTCTCAAAGGGCCTATTTGGCATCTATAATTGGTTTGAAATAGAGCTAACTCAAATGGATTTATTTGAAGAATTTTTATTGAATGAACTGAAGCACTTTGTATTTGTGAATATGAGCAAACAGTTGTGAAATGCACATATGTCAAAGTCTCAACCTCTGATACCACTTGTAGGATCTTAAATCTCATTGAACTACCACTTCTCCCAAAATAATTGCTGATGGGAAACGGCACAACAATAGTTTTATGGTCTGTTGGTTGTGTTGGGAAGGTATTCGAGTGTCACTCCACCACAGGTGCACACGAGAGTTGTACCAGAGACCTAACACATTGTGGAGTTTTTTTTTTTTTTTTTTTTTCTATAGAAGAATAAGTGGTACACAATTTGTAAGACAACCTACTTGTCCAGAGGTTCATTCTTGGACAGCTGTGTGAGGTGAGACACTCTTGTCAGTATGGTGTCTCATTTTTCTTGGCAATATGGAAATTGGAGGTGGTTTATCTAGACAGAGAACTAGGGGTGTCAATGGGTCATTTATAAATTCGTTGGGAAATCTTAATCTAAATTCAGCCTATAAGCTAAAAGCATCAACCTAAACTTTAAATAATGGGGGTTGGGCCGGGTTGGTTTGGCTGATCATATATAGGGATGGCAACGGGGCGGGTCGGGGACGGAATTGGGCTTCCCCGCCCCCGCCCCCGCCCCGAACTTGGCCCGCCCCGCCCTTCGGGGTAATTTATATTCCCCGTCCCCGCCCCGCCATGCCCCGCGGGTACCCCGCCCCGCCCCGCTCCTCAATTGTAAAAATTTTAAATGTATAAGACTTGGGATTCGAACTCGGGTGGGAGAGAAACCAGAGCTTTGCCTTACCACTAGACTAAACTTCATTTCTTGTAGTGTTTTACCTTATTTAAAATATATTAATATATTCAAGATTGTTACACACATATACATACTTCACTTACTTACTATATATATTATGACTTATATATTATTTATCATTTATTTAAAAGGAAAATGTTAAATGTAGACAACTAAGGAATCTAATTGGAAACCTTAAAGCTATATTGAGCTCGTTTCCATCTCTTGGATTTTGAAATCTTTTGGTCTTGTGAAATGAATGGAACTTTATTTTAAAAATAATAATTTCGCTGATCAAACATTTTGTTTGGATATCTATTGGACTCATGGCTTGGAAATTCTAGAATCCTTTGAAATTCTGAAATATTTTTTTGGACATCAATTGGGATTGGGCCTAATTATTTCTTCTTGTGTTTCTCAATAAATGTTTCGAAATCTTTATCACATGAATTAGGAGTGCAATCATAATATGCCCTGCCTGTTTAAGATGAAAACATGATAAGCACCCACCAAAAGGAAAATTACACAATTTGCAATTCAAATTTATAAAAGTCTTGAAATGTAGAAAAAATTCTAAAAACATATACTAGTAATTTTGTTTAAAAAAAATAGAATTTATATATGAACTTCAAGTATTGTCATATGAATATTAAATCATTATTTATTGTATAGCCCTGAATTCATGAACCTCCTATAGCGGGCCCGGCTATATTGAAAGTACATACTATATTGAAACCCTCATTATCAAAGCCTTGTCCCAGGCTCCCAGCTATGACGGTGTTGGCTACATGTATTCTTTTTCTCCATTCTAAATCAAGACCCAAATAAGAAAAATTTTCTTAACTTCATAATTTTTCTTTCAAGGCAAAATAAATTAAATGTTGGATTGACTACAAATAAAGAGGTAAATTCATTTATTTTATATGGTAAAAAGCACATGAATGATTCATCTATGTTGTCTCCATGCCTTTAATAATATTAATAAAAAAAACCCTCAACCATGCTGACTCATTTGCCCGAAACTCAGGCCCCTCTCAAAACATCAGTCTTCCTAGGGACCATGACATTTTTCCCAAAATAGAATAAAAAGATCTCCCAGCATAAATATTTTATAAGTGTGGGGCACTATTAGATTGTTTAAAATTTTTTAAATTATCTAATATTAATATTATAAATTTTCCTTTTCCTAAAATTTTACCTATTTAAAGTGAGATTTATTCATATAAGATTTTCTCTAAACCCTTGAAGGCCAATAACATACACTTGAAAATATCATATATGCTTTGAGACATTTTTTTATAAAAAAGACAATATCTCTCTAAAATATCATGAACTCCATCAATACATGATTTCACTTCATTTCTGGTATTGAACTCCACTCACTAATAAAGAGGTTAATTACACATATAATTAAAATCAGTATAATGTATAGTGTTGTTAGTATGATTAGAATCATATTAAGTTACTAACTATAATTTACCTTGTTATTTCTAATCGTATGAGTTATTATAAGTGTATAGCATGATATATCTTGTAATGCTATATCAAATTAGTATAATTTATATTGTTATTAGTATGATTAGAATCATACCAATTATAATTTACCTTGCTATCTCTAATCATATATGTTATTATAAGTTTAAAGCATGATCTATCATTCTATTATATTCGTTTTATTTAATATGATTTATCATGTCGCAATTTAACATTATATATGATTAAAGTCAAATAAGCTTGGATAGATTTTTAACAACTTTAATTTCATTAAATTTGAATTAGAGGGAATGTGATCATATTATATGCTTTTATAATGTCTAGAGTTCAATCAATTACATGTTTAACTTTAAAAAAAATCTTCAATCAATCTACTTAACCCTTAATAACAACATAAAATCAATATATACATTTACATATAAATATGTTTATTTATTATAAAAGAAATCTAAAAAATATATTTTTTTAGAGGATTATTAATTTCGGGGCGGGTTACGGGGCAGGGCATGGGGCGGGGCAACGGGGCGGGTAAACGGGGCGGGGCATGGGGCGGGGTAACGGGGCGGGGCGGGGCGGGGCATGAGGCAGACCCATCCCCGCCCCGCCCCGGCTTCGGGGTATGGTTTTTTGCCCCGTCCCCGCCCCGTCTAAGATTCGGGGCGGGGAAAACCCGTACGGGGCGGGGCGGGCACTCCGGGTTGGGGCGGGGCGGGTTAAAAATGCCATCCCTAATCATATACATTCATAGTACAATGAATGGGGTAGAGTTGGGTTCAATGTCAAGTGATCTGTGGTCAGGTTGGGTGGCAAGTATAGACTCAACATGAAACTCATCAGTTATTAACCCAGTTGACAATGTTAACCCTAACTCAGTCTGGGAGAAAAATAGCTATCCAACTTGGGTTGTTAGTTTTACCAAAAAAAAAAAACTTGGGTTGATTGGCTTGGTCAAGAACTAGCACCTCTAGGGTGAAAAAGTCCCCACCTATCACCTCACATTTGTTTTGTACACCCTAGAAATAAGATAGAAGTAAGGAGCATTCAAAAGTTTTTAAGTGGGTATTTACCATATCAACTTACTTTTATTTAGGATTTGTTTGTGCAATGAAAGGATCTTGTATTCAGGTTTATGTATATTTACTCAGGAGAGATGAATTTTATTAAAAAAATAGTGCCCTGCATAGAAAATCAAAATAAAATTTTCTCTCCATCACAAAATCCTCAAGTGACACACCCACACCCACTTATCCTTTACACACACAATTGACATTACTTCTATTTTGTCGCTGATCCAATCATTAATCACTATTGCATTCCATCACAAAATAAACATGCTAGAGAACGAAGTTTTAATTCTTTGAATCTTTTTTTTTCACCAGGTTAGCACACTGACCACTAGTGACACTAGCTTCCTTGTGACCCCAAAGTACCAACACCACTCAACCATAAATATGTTGACAAGAAAAGAGATCCTCAGTTTGGACCAAACAAGAAACCCTGCTTGGACCAATTGGCTACATCCCATCTCCACCAATGAATAAAATCCTCTCCCCCATGTGGCATCCCTTTTCCTGTTTGGACCAAACAGGATCCGGATCCTTGACATTTCTTTGAACTTAAGTGTCAGAATTTTATAACGAAAAGTTAAAGTAGTCATCCCTTTTCTCCTCATCCCAAGGGAGTCAAAAAATTTGTGTCATGAGAATTGAGCATGGAAACCTCAAGATGATTCGGAAAGCACAGAAATAAACTGAGTGGAGTCCATACAATACAATGCCTACCTGCTTTTGCTGTTGCACTCAATGACTGGAGATTCTAAGCCCAACCAACTTTCTAGGTGTTTCTATTTGTTTTCCATTGAAAAAAGGAGTCTCTATCTTAATAAAGAGGATTACAACTTACAAGTGCTGTTTCTCCCTCAGAAATCATCTCCACTGTGGGGATGCCTTTTCTAATCCCCAATTGCTGGGTGAATTTACCTAATTAATTATCAACTGCACCATTTCATTTATATGGTGAAAATCAATTTGATCAAGCCCATGTTTGGGCATGTTTTTATTCACTAGGAGAGGAGTTCATCTAACAAGTTTTGATTGAAGAAATCAGGACCCAACAGTTGAGATCTATTGGATTTACATCATACTTTGTGGTATACCTTACCATTTTATCTTTAATTAAGTCTTGGACTATTAGTTATAGGCTTATTTCAGGAAATAGAGATTTAGACTTTAGAGTTCAAACTGCTGCCCCAGTGGTTAACAAATAGGCCTTCATTACTTATCTGTGCAACAAGAGAATCCTATGATACGAATTTCAATTTTCAAGGGAGAGAAATTTTACATTCTTACCCCTCTAGAGGAAATTGAAATCCACCCTATAAAAGTTATTTTCCTTTTTCTGTAAGAAAAATATATCATATAAAACAATTAAAAAGTGACCTAAATGGAACATGAAAATAATTTTCTTCCCTCCAACAAAATCATCATGTCACACTTGATCTGCGAGCTCGACCGGTATTTGATCCACATAACCAACCCAAATATATATGGGTTGGTCACAGGTAAAAAAGAAATAAAAAGAAAAGCAAAAAAGAATCCCCTAGCCCATATTTAAACTTGGGTTGCAAACGGGTATCCGATTCTTCGATGACCCGGAAGTTTTAACCCGTAAAAAATCGGATCTAGAACCTATTTTAGGTTCCGATTCATAAACGGGTCTGGGTCCGGAACCTAATTTAGGTTCTGATTGATAAACGGGACCGGTTCCAGGTCTATATAAGTTTAGACCCGTGGACCGAGACCCGGCAAACAAGCCTTTAATATTGCAAATTGTACCTCAAAATCAACTTTTTTAGAACATTTTTATGTATAATATTAGAGGTAGTAGACTTGATACACTGTTATAAGCTTAATGATATACTTATTTTTAAAAAATAAAGAATAAAGAGAAATTAGAATCCATTTTGGAACTAGATTCCAGTTCTGTAGGTGGATTCGGTTCCGGAACCGGATCCGGGTTTCCCTATCGAAACTGGGTCTGAAATCAACAAAACAGGTTCCGAGTTAAAATAGGATCTGGAACCGGAACCGTTATTTAGAAACAGGTCCGAGTCCACTATGGTTCCCAATCCAAAACCGTTCTATTTGCAATCCTAATTTAAACAAGTCAAATTAGGGCCAATCATCTCAACCCATATAACCCGCCTGACCTGTTTAAATTGATTGGCTACGATCAACCTGCATATCTAGATTCTACAAGTCGAATCGAGTTAGGTAGGTTATGCAAGCCGGAATTAGTTGACCTGACCTGTTTGGAAAAAGAATTGGATCCGGGATGGACGTCACCCTGTACATAGTGGCGGACCAGGTACAAGGGTCCGGGGCTGAAGCCCCCACCCCCATCTGAAAATTTTCAAAGAACATAATTAGTATGTATATATATTTTTTAACATTAAGCCCCCCAAATTAAATTTCCTGAGTCCACCTTCCTTGTACACCCATTTTGACACTTGTGACCCTTTTCCCACCCACCCTCGATGGACCCAAGCCAGTTACTCATGTGACATGTATGATGTATTCAACTGGTTCTAACATTGTTGCCAGCCAATGAGCCAATGCACTTCCCTTTTTATCCCTAGCTGGGTTAACCCACCAAGTGGATCTGGTTCCCTTTACCTTTTTTGTGATAAGATCACATGCAATTTCCATGGAAGTCCTTCATGGTTCTGGTTTGTCCTAGTCGGCACCAAGGCAGTACTGAAAAGGACAGGTAGCATAGGGAACGTGCTGCACAAGAAAGGAACCTTTCTCAGTGTGGGCCCCACACCATGAAAGAGCCCGCCCACATTCCGCAACTCCGACGGCCAGGATTTCCTGCCGCATCTCAGGTGGGGCCCACCATCAGTCTAGTTGGATGGCTGATTGTGGGACCCGCAATAATTCGGGGTGCGACACATGCACTGACGACTGATGCAGTTCGGAACTGCAGTGGGGCCCACTGCGAAGCAGGGCAAAGTGGTGTTGATGTGGATGGTTGTTGGGCCCACCAGAGATGCCCAGTGAAAACTCCCAATTTGATGATGATCCTGACCCTTGAACTTGCTTCTCCATTGATTGAAGAGTGGATGGATGTGAAAAGCACGGCCGAATTGCGTGGGGCCCACATGGATAAGTGGATGCTCTTGTTTGTTTCCTTGTATGAACCTCTATTTATTGTTATTTCCATAACATACCAATTTAGAAGAATAGTAAGGAAGGGCCACAGTCAATGTGTGAAAAGAATAACAATGGAACAGTTGTAGATGTCTGATATATTCAATTGAAGGTGTTTCTTGGGTACATCAGTAGTCAAATAGTGGTCCCTCTTTCTATTAATGGACATCAAAGGATATGACCATCAAATCATGCTACCATCAATGATCATCAGATCATCCTACCCCATAATTTTAGGACTAGAAGTTTTAATTATAGGAATTAAACCTAAAAGTGTGGATTGTAGTTGAATTGGTGAAATTGAAATAAGGAATGGTTCATAGAACTGGTTGTATGTGGATTGTTCACTGTAAAATATATATATAGTTTTTGAAAGTTGTTGATCATAAGAATTATCAGGGTTGCAAATTCTTGATCTTATCAAGCAACCCAAATCAAACTTACTTTTAATTTAGGGTTCAAATTGATCCTTTTGTAACTTGAACTTGAGTTAATTTTAGTAATTAACAAATGGTTTCATTCTTGCTATTAAATCCACAAACTCAAACTTGTTAAATAATAATGGCAGTGGCATTGCATTATAGTACGGCGCAATGCCCTTCTTCAATGCATTGTGGAATTCATCCACGACCACCCCGTTAAATTGGTCAAACTCGAGGGACTCCTTTCATTTTTGTCATAAACAAACATAACTAAATTCATTGCGTGTCTATGAGATATATTCATATCCAATGGTGTCTATCTCACATATTTGAATAATAATATATATGTTGATTGCGACATAAGGTTCTATTTAGGGCCGGCCGACCGACCGACCCGCTTGGATTTTGAAAAAGTGGGCCCCACAGTGAATGGAGGATTCAAGAAACTGCTAAAACTAAACAAAAATAAATTCTTTTTTTTTTTTTTTTAGAAAATGGTGGTAGAATAGAGAAACGTGTCTTAACATTCCTCATTGGCACTCATCTACCATAAATCATCAGAATTTCTAAAATTCAATTTTTTTTCCTTTCCTTTCTAAACAAAGCACTTGTAGACTCACAAGTTAGAATGCATGATATTTATATGATTCTATCTGTACCATCATTTTCAAGTGCCCTTCTTTTTTCCTCTCTCTCTCTCTTCCCACTGTTGGTTTCTTCATTCATGCACTTCCTCTCTACTTTTCCTTCTCTCTCTCTCTGCAGCATGACCCAATTCCCCTTTACACTTTCTATTTAAACCCCCCATCAGCCTCCACTTATCCATTCTTTCCTCCTCCAATCAACCCCCCTACAACCTTCCTTTTCCAATTTCCAAACACCCATCAAGCAAAGATGTTGGATTTAGACTGGAAATCTGTGGGATCATCCATGTTGGATTGGAAGTCTCTAAGCTCTATGGTGGCCACGATCATCTTCATCCGCTCTATCATCAGAGAATTCATGCCCCCTGAAGTGAAGCAGTTCCTCAAAGTCCTCTCCCTCAAGCTCTTCGCCAGTGTCCGGACCAATATCTCCATCCTCATCGATGAATATGATTCCAACTACAGCAACGAGCTTTTCGACTCCATCCAAGCTTATCTTAGCTCCAAGTGCTTCTCCACTGTCCAAATCCTCAAGCTCTCCAAACCCAAGAACTCTAAAAATCTCACCTTTACCATGGAATCCAACCAGAAGGTCCAGGACTACTTTCAGGGGATCCCTCTCAAGTGGACTCTCTGCACCCATGAAAAGAAAACTTCCGGCTATGGCTATGGGGCTGGCAGATCCTATGAGACCCACCACTTCAAGCTCTCCTTCCATAAGAAGCACAAGCAGATGATCCATTCTCTTTATCTTCCTTATGTGATTGAGGAGGCCACTAGAATCAAGTTCAAGAACAGGGAGAGGAGAATTTACTCAAACAGCTCATCAGATGAGTATGGGAGGCCTTGGGGTAAGGTGACCTTTGCGCACCCGTCGAATTTCGACACTTTGGCACTTGATCCGGCCTTGAAGGAGGAGATTAAGGCGGATTTGAACAAGTTTGTGAGCAGGAGGGAGTTTTATACCAGAGTGGGGAGGGCTTGGAAGAGGGGGTATCTGCTTTATGGTCCCCCAGGCACTGGGAAGACTAGTTTGATTGCTGCCATTGCAAATTACCTTGAATTTGATATCTATGACTTGGAATTGACGTCGGTGTCGAGCAATTCGCAGCTGAGGAAGCTGCTGATTGCGACTTCAAGCAAGTCTGTGATTGTGGTGGAGGATGTGGATTGCTCTCTGGACCTTTCGGATAGGAAGAAGAAGGAGAAGAAGGCGAAGGAGGAAGGGGGGGATGGGGAGGAAGGAGGGGAGGAGAAGAAGAAGAAGAAGAAGAAAGAGGAGGGTAAGAGCACCCATAGCACAGTTAGTCTATCTGGGGTGCTGAATTTCGTGGATGGGCTGTGGTCTTCTTGCGTGGGAGAGCGGCTGATGATCTTCACCACCAATCACAAAGACAAGCTTGATGCGGCATTGCTGAGGGCGGGGCGGATGGATAAGCATATCTATCTCGGCCACTGTGAGTTCAAGGCATTTCTTATCCTGGCCAAGAACTACCTTGGCATAGATGATCATGAGCTTATGAAGGAGGTGGAGGAGGTGCTGCCTGCTGCTGAGATGACCCCAGCTGATGTTGCAGAGATTTTTATGAGCTGCAACGATGATGTGGAGTTGGGGATGAGGAATGTGCTGGAAGAGATAAAGAAGAGGGTGGAAGCCTTGGCAGAAAAGAAGATGGAGAAGGAGAAGAAGATAGAAATGGAGGGGGTGGAGAAAGAGAAGGTAGTTACAGAGGAGGATGTTACTGAGAAGAAAAATGAGGAGAAGATGAAAGAAGAAGAGAAGAAAGATGAAGAATTAAAGGCCTAGTAGTGTGTAAGTCTGCGTAGCACTTTAGATGATTCTAGTAGCGTTTTAGATGGATCAATCATTTCAGTACTTTTGAGATGAGTAGATGGTGAGTCTTTCAGCTGTTTGTATGGATCTAATGCAGAACCGAAAATTCCATCTTATTGGATAGTTCTCAAGAAATCCATTGACATTATTGATCCGATTTAGAATATGAATATATGCAATATCTAGATTCACAGTTGAATGATAATAATCTCATTTTCCCTAAAGCTTTCCAATGATTTGGTGTGTAATCTTTTCATAGTTTCTTTTTCCTCTCTGTTTTTTACATTATGAGCATGAGCAACACAAGTATGTTTTATGCTGCCTAATCCTTTTGTTAGGAAAAACCAGATGTTTGGAGGATCTGTAGCACACATCATTCGATAACTAAATATGAGTAGCTGGACATTTGAAAATATATATATTGAGACCTTGATTGTTCACTAATGGTCTGTTGTTCAATAAGTTCAGACCAAGAAATTCAGTTCTATAGGAGGGTCTAAGAGTGAAAGTGGATATCCACAATGGATCCAAATTCTATTTTTTTCTGCTCGGCTGGAAAGATTGGACGCCCTTTCCAACATGAGTTTAGATCCTAATAAGTTTATGGTCCTCAGTAGATCTCCACCCTTCACCCCTTTCTATATCATTTCCATAAAGCCTCCTTCATTTGAATCCTAATCTTTCACCAGACATTAAGCAAATGGGTAGTGCAAAATAGCCTTGATCTAGCTTGGTTTAAATTTCTTCAAGAAGGATTAGATTTTGTATAACTACATTAGAAGAGGGGAGTTGATGATGATCAGGTTTGACTTATCCATACTTGATTATTTTATACTTGACTTGAGAAAAATCTGGTCAAGAGGAAGGTGCAAAGAAATCACAAAAAGAAGCATGAAGAAAATGAGTTGTAAAGAATCTTTTGAAACTTGCACTTCAAGCCAATCTAGTCTTGTCCTCTGTCTCTTTTATCTTTATTCCATTTAAGACTTCTAATACTCTCTTGTTGGTCCCTAAAAGAAAATCTTTAGAAGTTGATGTTTGTAAGCATTTTATCCTCTATAAAGTAGAAAAGGAGAACATAGTTCCAAGCGTGGCCCATTTCTAATCATGTGTAAACTTCCATTAAAATCCCTAGTGATTTACCATTCCATTTCCAAGTTTTTCCTTCTAGTTCCTGTTGAAGACCTAAGCACCTCAAGAAAATAAAGTGACTTTAGTAAAAAAAAATAATCCAAATATTCCTCACATGAATATTGAGAACAGAACAGAGGAAAAATGTGATGTACTAGTGGCTTTCTGTTTCTTCACTTCAGTGCAATCAAGAGAATATTATTGCTAGTACATGTACCTTGTACCTTCATCAGAAGAGAGAAAAAGAACCCCTGTAGCAATTCCCAAAATAGCTCCACTGTTCTAAATTTAATAAAGCATAACCATATAGAATAAGTACACAACCATTCAGAGTCAGATCTTTACTTTCAAACAACATCCTTCAAAATTTCTTAATCTATGATTAATTTATTTCTATATTTAAGGTGGCGTTCTATGTGGCC
Source organism: Umbellularia californica (assembly GCA_028538565.1). Lineage (NCBI taxonomy): Eukaryota > Viridiplantae > Streptophyta > Magnoliopsida > Laurales > Lauraceae > Umbellularia > Umbellularia californica. Next base: position 67,446,161 of record JAPQWN010000008.1, read on the forward strand.
CAAATCTCAATTGATTTGAATTGCATGTTGGACTGGGATTAAACCTCATTCCAGATAAAATGCATCTTTTCAGAATTTTCTACCTCAAATCAATATTGCTAATCACTGGTGATTAGGATCCAGGGCAGAAACCACCTATTTAATATGGTAACATGCTACTACTAGTAACCCCCTGCATTCCAAAATATTTGAACCAAATTGTGATTTGTATTTTTCCGATTCCTGCATCAACTCAAAACCTCTATGATGTCCTTGATTCAAAGGCCATGATCAATGGAGATTTATGCATATACTAGTATCACAATTAGGACCTGTCAGGTTGGGGGAAGGAGGGTGAATCAATCAGGAGAGGTGAAGGGAAGAGTTCAGATATGGCCTCCCAAGAAACATTCTCATCATTCTGACCTCTTCGACCTAAAAATGTTGGCCTCACTGGGGTCCCTACCATTTGTGCCTTAGACATTAACATAGCAACTATTTCTGACATGGGAGGCCTCAAGTTTGGATATTGCTGTAGGCACAACAAGGCCAGATTGATCACTTGTAAGACATCCTTCAACGTAGACCCATCTGCCCACAGTCTGGGGTCTACTATATCGACAGTCTTTGATCTCTCATAAAGCTTCCACGCCTACAAACATGAAGAGAAATGGTTCAATGCTTATAGGTAATTAGCTTCTTTGGTCTTTGCATTTTTAGTGTAGTGCTAGATTGAAATAGATATGGGGCAAAAGTCTTGTAGCTTACATATTCCGGAAGATACTGCATTTCGGTTGGCAGAGTTAGGTCTGTATTTTTCCTGCAACTGATGATCTCTAGAACCAGAACTCCAAAGCTGTAAATGTCAGCTTTCACAGACAGCTCTCCTCTAATGGCATATTCAGGAGCGGTATAACCACTGAACGAAAAAATGATGACATTGAGATGATTAAGTACTTGTAAAATCATAGAGAATTCAGCTATAGTGGAGAATTCTGTAGACTATGGATCAATTCGATGTTAACTTAAGACGGTCAAACTTGAATCTCAGTGGATGAAGTCTTTTCTAGGCCTAGCATAAAACATAGTTCTTCAATCCCTGTTTACTAATACGAAACTAAGATCAACATGGCATTACTCCTTTATGAGAATCATGCTATAGTTTAGATAATAGCTTACAGAGTCCCTGCGAATGTAGTGCTTAGATAAGCTTGATCTTCAGGGAAAAACCGAGCCAACCCAAAATCTCCAATCTTTGGTTGGAATTTTTCATCGAGGAGGATGTTGCTTGCTTTTATATCCCTATGAACGATCCTTAGATGTGAATCTTCATGAAGATACTGCAATCCTCGAGCGACGCCAAGAATTATTTGGAACCGCATCTTCCAGTTCAGAAACTGATCTCTCCTTCCTGTGCTACTGTAGTATTAGTGAAAATCTAGCTTACACAAGATTATTTTGCTGCTTAGGACTTCTGTATATGATTATTTTGCTGCTCAAACCTAAAACATGCATTTCATTGGATTTCCTTACTAAGCTTTGGAAACATTGAATTTGGAATATGATCTTCACAATTTTGGAAGAAACTTGGAAGCTAGTCCCTAGTAGTTAATCATAAAGGTAACAATATGCTTGGAGTTCGATGATAATTCAAAGATTGCCATTTTTCCTTTGCTTTCTTTGAATACTTACAGAATCAAACGTGCTTGATGGGGGTCTTTCACTTGATTCAGTGAGATTTCCAAGTATTGACCCAAAATCTCATTTACCATGCGATCATCCAAGTCAGCTAAAAATATGATCACTTCCAGAATTAAATATGATTGATGGTGGAGTCTTTCACTTGATTCAATGAGACTTTAAAGTATATTGACCCAAAAGATCATTTACTCTGCAATCATCCTAGTTGACGAAAAATATGATTGATTTGAGTCAATTCAGATGAGATTTGGGTTGACATAACCAGCAGAGGTGATACTGACTTTACTAATCCAGGGCACATGTATAGAGTACAGAGTCTTTACATAGTGATCACTTTGCAGAGGTGACACTGACCGAATATTATCGCATCCAAGCTTCCGTTGGTCATGTATTCATATACAAGAAGTCTTTCTGTCCCATCCGAGCAACACCCAAGAAGGCGAACTAGGCTTTTATGTTGAATGCTTGTTATCATTCTCACTTCTGCTAAGAATTCTTTTTCTCCTTGTTGGGATTTCTCCAAAGCCAATTTCTTCACAGCAATCATTCTCTCATCACCTAAAACTCCCTGCAAAGAAACCATCTCACCTAAGTCAGAACAAAAATGACAAAACCATTAATCACTTTAAGACTAATGTTGCTGCTTCAAACCTTAAAGACTGGCCCGAATCCACCGCTTCCTAGCTGGTTCTCGGGATTGAAATTCCCGGTTGCCCTCTTTAAAGTGCGATAGCTGAAGTAGCATATAGTTTGAAGATTACTGCTGAAGATGTCCGAGGCTGCTAGTACAAAATTCAGCAACTTTAAGGCCTTGTTAAACACCTCATTTTGATTCTAAATTTTACACTAATGTGGGTTACCTGGTACTGCATTCCCCAGCTCCGGTGTCTTCTTCATCGCCAATTGTTTGATGCGTTTCCAGAAAGTGAAGGCAAGTATAACTAGGCAGATCATAAGCAGTAGTAACCCTCCAATTAAGAAGATCAAGGCCAAGATGCTGAGACTTGGGGAAGAGCCCTTTACTTTTGAAGATGATGGAGAGACTACTGCACATTTTGCATGAAATATCACTATTGTCATAACCCAAAATCACAAAAACCAGAATTGACTCAATTGGTTGATAAATTTTGGCTCACAAGATTCAATGGGTCATCCAAAAACTAGATCTTTGACATAAAGTTTTTTATTTATTTCATTAGCATCATCATTAGTGATAACCTTTTTTAATTGTTGTGTAAGCCAAGTCAGGTGCTACTTCATTTAGATTCAAATTTTGGTTTGATGAGTTTTATGAGCTCCTACCCATTTCACACCTACTTTACTTCTTGTTGGACTTGAGATCATCACATCATGAGCACAACAATGGCCAGAAGAAGTATCTGCAGGGGCCATCTGAACAGGGCAATTGCCCTGCTTTTAGCCAGGTTTCCAGTTGTTCTACAATACCCGTTTTCAGAGAATAAACGGTCTCATTTTGCAATGCAGAATTCTGCTTAAATGAGAAAGATGACCAACACAATACTCACACAATGTTCACGCAAAAAGAAGGGCTATGAAATAAGAAACCATCAAAGTAGAGGCCATAGCAAGCAATGATTGAATGATGTGAAAATGACTTGATTTATAATTCAACAGAATCAGAGTTGCCTTGGCCAAGTCTAGGGTCAATTCCTTCCACTAGTTTGAGAACAGTACAATGGGGGCATTTGGTGACTCTAAAAATAAGCTCTTATGTTGTGGTTTAGAGGATAATTACATATTAGAGTATTTCGTAAACCTTGTATTTTCTAATTTTGGAGCTTATTTATGACTTAGAGTTTTTGCCTCTAAAAACAATAGGCTAAAGGAGCTCCTTTTTTTCAGAGCTTTATGCGCTAAAGTGGATGGAGGTGGACAATGCAAACTTTTTAAGTGTTTTGGATGAAATAACCTCATAAAAATTTCAAAATGATGCAAATGAGGGGAGGTGCGCCCAAATTATCACAATTTCTAAAGGTGGGCCCCGATTACCTCATGAAATTAAAGCTATTTTTATAATTTTACCAAACATAGCAATTGTAAATTAAAACTAAAACATTAGAGTTTTTATTTTAAACCTTAATCTAACTAGCTATTATTAATTAGATTAGAGTTTCCAAACCGCCTCTCATCTTCATATGTTTATTGAGAATGAAATAATGGACTGATCAGGTCTATCCTGACCTGACCCCACTATTAAATGAATACTAGGCTTGGGGTTGTATCCTGGTCTGAGCTTGAGGTATATGTGATAACACAAAAGGTTTATTTGATTGAGGAGAAAGAAAGACAAAGCAGAGGTGGGGAAGACTGTTTCAGGGTTCAAATTTGAAGTGCGCAGAAAATTTTCTCCACCATCATCTTCTTCTGTTTTATTCTCACCCAAACCACCCCAAGGCCTTGTTTGAACCCTCAAAAACTCTCAATTCCCCTGCGATCATTTTACCTGTAGATCTAATTATACATAACTCTGTTTACCTGTAATTGGTAATGGCAAACAAAAACAACTGTTACATGCAGGTAATTGAGGTCATCCTAGCACTTCCCCATAGTTGTTCTGTAACAGTAGAACTCCACTAAACCATCCCTGGCTGATTGAGCTACCACTTATCCTAAAACCAATTGGTGATAGGAAACGGCATAAACACACCCGCTGCGACTCCTGCTGCGAACTCGCAAAACGCGTGTCCCGTAACTCGAACACCTGACCTACCAAGCTTTGATACCACTTGTAGGATCTTACACCCCATTGAGCCACCACTTATCCCAAAACCAATTGATGATAGGGAATGGCACAACAATAGTTTTATGGTGAGGGCGAGGGCTTGACCACAATTGTGACTGCTCATGAGTGAGGGTAGACGTTGACCTCAACAATGATTCAACACAAGCCTGGTAGGCCAGCACCTTCTTATCTAAAGGTTGTGCAAGCATCAGGAGTAAAAATCATTTACACCCAGAAGAACCCAGTTGAGATGGAAGCAAATAACAGCAGTGGTGCATTAGAGGTGGGCCACACTGGATCACTGGATTCTTACATTAAGAATCATTAACACCCAAAACAACCCAGTTGAGGAGAAAGTTGATAAACGGTTGTTTTGCATCAGAGGTGGGCCACTTGGATCATTACTCTTATATAAAGAATCAATAACAACCAAGAGAAACCATTTGAAATGAAAGTAAATGGATGATATACTTACACTGCTCCCCCATCAAATGCCTCATCTCCTCCTAGTCTCCCTTCACTTTTGTCCAAGCACAATCTTAACTACCCTTCTCTTCTCCTCCTCCTCCTGTCAGAGAGAGATGGGGAGAAAGAGAGGGAGAGAGAGGTAGGTTTGCTGATGGAAGTACATAGAAAAGGCCGAAGAAATGGAATGTTGGTATATCCGACAGTTGTCATTGTTTGAAGCTATCGCTGGAAACAAATGGACTTCTTTTTTCTCATCAAGAGCAATAGAGAAGTTTAATGAATCCAAAAAGGTCAGTACAACATTGTCCTTAACTAATTTTGACTTAGTAGTCTGGGGTTCATCCAATAGATCATAGGAGGATGATGATTAATTGATTATAGAAGATTAGACCATGGTCAAGTAAGATTGAATCTATTCCAGACATGTGAGGTTCACTTTGTGAAGTTTCAAACCATTTGAAAGATGCACTCACCTGGGTTTAGCCATACAGGGGAACTGTGAACATTTGTTCCAAAATCTGGTTAGATCAGATATTAGTACTGTTTTGATAATAAAATCATATTTTCTGTAGGAGTGGGGACCATGCAATCTGTATCCAAAACATCACTATAATTCTTAGCCTATGCATCATGATGGGATCCGAATTTCCAGTTAATCTGTGTGAGATTGACGGCTAGATTTAACACACATGAAAAGTGGGGTTGAATTGTGTTTGTCTAATCCAACTGTGAATGTAAATCCATATAGATGAATAGCCTATAAAGCATGAAAAATAAATGTGAACGGCTCCTTACCTTAGTTGTAAAGAATGACAGTTCTTACTTGGTTGCCGAGGCTTGAACTTTGACTACGCCACACCTCTTCCCGCTTGTGCAAGCTCATTTACCACTTGAGTGGCTATCTTCCTATGTGTACGCGAGGGGGGGGGGGGGGGGGGGGGCTATCTCGGATCCCAGGCCCCTTGGCTGGGGTACAAAAAAAAATATCATCTTATGATACACAGTATCCATATATGTCTTGATTTGACCTTGCCATATCAATGCGTTCAACCTTGTGTAATCACTCCCTAATGATATTATACATAATTACTTTAAAATGCATTGGGTCAACTTGAACCTATCCAAGCCTAACTAAGTAGTTAGAAGGGTCAACTTATATCCTAATCAACAGGAGAAGTTCGGGTGTGATTTGAGAGTAACAGTGCAATTAATGGGAATTGTCCAATCTCCAATCTAGCTTGAGTTGGGAGTTCAAATAATAAGGATTGACTCTAACTCAACCCAATAAGTTTATTAATCTGATTAACTGAAAAGAATGAGTCAACCAGAACCCTGCATTACTGGGTTGGGTTCGGATTTACTTGGTGAGTTGGGTTTGGATTCAGTTGGTGGCTGGGCCATGTAGGTTTGGGCTTGGCTGACTGAAATTGCACCCTGTATCTGAGGTCTTTTCCATAATTATAACAAAATAAGGGGTGCTTTCTGATAATAATTTCCATTAAACATAATCAACATCTCTCCACGGCACCTGTGCTAACTACACTATGGTTCGGGTCTTTGGCGGGTCTATTGATAGAGATCAATCGTTTATTCCCAGATGCGTTGATATTCCCCTTTTTTTAATTCTAGTTATTGACAGGGAAAGGGATCAAGAAGATTAGAGATATAATAAATTCTATGTGACTCACCACATTCTAGTTATTGACATAGGAAGGGATCAAGAAGATTAGAGATACAATAAATTCTCTGAAAACCCCCCTCCCCCAGAAAGGGTAAAGAATAAAAGTGGATTGAATCTCATCGAAACTCGGGTTCGGGTTAATATAGAGACCAGTTTAATAGAGACCAGTTTAAGGATAGGAAAGAAAGAGTAAAGAATAAAAGTGGATTGAATCTCACCGAAACCGGGTTTGGATTAATACAGGGAGAACAGAAATGGAAATGTGGGTCGAGGGCAGGCTGTTCAAGATCCCATCAACATGCAACTACAGCTGTTTATATTTTTTAAATAATAATTACAGCCGTTGGTATCACCAAAGAGCCGCATAGAAGAATCTGATCCGTCAATATCAAAGACTGGAGTTCTACCAAAATGGTAGACTCTAATATGCCAAACTTCCTCTCAGAAAGGATTTGTGGGGTCTCATCCACTGTCTAGTGGGGCATGATCATGCCATTCTATGTGTACCTCGCATTTTGGGCCTTGGTGCAGTTCAGAACAGCAAACAGCTTTTATTTATCGATTTGATGGTGAACATAATTCTAATTGGAGTAAAATTACAGACAATGATTTCAAAGGGCGTCAAATTACTTTTAGAGGTTTGAGTTGGACTGTGAGTCCAGTGGATTTATAACAATGTGCTGAGAATCTCTAAGCAAGGGCGAATCCTTGCATGCTAATTTCCTTTAGTGCATGCCTGTGCAACAGTTTTTTCTTTCAAAAAAATACATAGGAAGTGGAAACGCTTTTTCATGGCATTTAAAATTTTACGTTTGGTGCAACTGCTTTTCCTCGTGAATTTTTTTTTAAAATGAACTAATTTTTCTACAATTTCACATTTCCAATGGCGAATAGGTTGGCGAAGATTTTCCATGAAAAAACGGTTTTTCACAGCGCGCGACACGACATGCCCTTAAACTTTCAATTTGATTAGTCATTTTCAGACATAGCCAGACCAATTTGACCTTGAAAACTGTTTGACTTTTGAGGCACACCTGAAAGAATGAAAAAGAGAATTAGGGGTTTGAAAAGTATGTGTGCAAAAATTGAAAACCATTTGATAAAGGGAGATATTGTTTTGAGGACTTTATAGTTGTCCAAATCCTAATTAGAAGTGAAATGGATGCTAACATTTATATGATAAATTGAAGGACCTTCCCATGAGGATCAAGTTTAAGCTAATTCTAATTCACAAGGAGGTAAAAGAGAGTAAAAGGCTTGGATTGATCATAGAGGTTGATTGGGTCAGCTCCATAAACTAGATTGTTCTTGAGATGTTGATGTTCTTGATATGTCATTCTTGAAAACTCACAATAATTTATGCATTAAAATTCATGATATACTGACTGTTCACATGCAGAGCACTCCATGAGGCCCACTTTTGATCAGTCACTCCACTCCCCTCCACTCCCCTCCCCTCCCCTGCATTGAGAATTGGCAAAAGAGGAATGCAAGAATTGTAAATGAATGTCAATTAATGAAAGGCAAGTGACATGAGCAGGTTGAATTCTTAAATCAACCCTTTGTTTAGATATTGAATGTTGGAATGCATGCTTCCACTTTTAAAACCCGACACAATGATAATGACTCCACATTGGATGCCTGAATCAAGTTCAAGTACAGTAGTCATATTTTTAGTGGAAAAGAATAATCATTAACATCTCTTGACATTTTCCTAGAAGAGCTTTTATTCTCTTGCTAATAAAACTAGGGGTTTTTGGCATATGGGGCCCTTTTTAGATTCAGTTTTTTCAATTTCATGATCGGAACTCAGATAATGTCGCTAAAGTCACTTGACTCTAGTCAATATATATATATATATATATATATTTTGTGTTATAATAGATATCATGGGATTTACCAATTTTTGTATCATAAAACTTCTTACAACAAGAAAGCGGATTCATTTAAAAAAAATTAAATAAATAAACATGAAGAATGATATTTTGTAAAAAGTAAATACACAATTGATCACCATTTCACATATTAAAATGTTGCATAAAATCCATGACATTATATGACAGTCTATGATATCATGGGAATTATCAGCTTCTGTGCTATAAACTGTTCCCATGATACCATGGGATTTGGGGCTAAAAAGAGTTTAAAAGAAAATATTGAGTAGAGTCAACCGACTTCTATAACATTATCTAAATTTCGTTCAAAAAATTGAAAAAATTGAATTTAAGGAGGATTGTTATGTCAAAATACTATAAAAGTCTCAAGATTAGAGCAGAAGAACAACTCTTGTCCACACTCCACGGCGATTGAAATAAGAAACCATACTTTAGTTGTGATCTTGATATATTATTCAATATACCATTACATACCTTGCCAAAAAGAAAATAATGATTTGACATTAGCTTTGTGAGGACTCTACTTGGTGAAAATTTTATGACCAATTCAGTTTTTTCAAAGGTATTTTCTAAAAAAATACAATTGATTGCAGAGTCTTATCACACACTTCCAAATTTTAGTTAGTGGGGTAAATTTCACTCCAATCAGTATATAATATATCAGCAGAACTTTAAAATGAACCCAATCCTATTGAAAACTTGAGCACCTCAAAATGAACATTGTACCTTTAGATGGGGTGTTCCTAGATTTTACAGAAATAGAAGTTGGAGTTGGTCTTACCATAGGATTGAGTATATGATTAATAATGTGATTAAAAAACTATACTCAATAACTTGTTCATTAATCATCTTATTAGTCTTATGATTAATCTTATAGTAGGACCAACTCCTAATGGAGCAAGATTAAAGGATATCCAATATATAGAAAATGGCATTCATCTTGAGCGGCTCATATATACGCCATGAGTCCACTTCTTACACTAACTGATTATGAACTCAACAAATTGTTGGATCAATAATATATATATATATATATATATATATATATCAGGAGATGCAACTATGAGAGTAACTCTCACGGTAATATCCGATTAGGGATGTCAAATGGGTCGGGCCAGGCAGGCCCTGCACGCTCCAGCCCGCCAGTCAACTGCCCGTGGCCCGGCCCGACCTGGTCAACGGCACTGCCCGCAAAGGCACGGGCCGGGCTGGGCCGAGGTGGCTGGGCCCGTTGGCCCGTTTGGCCCGGGCTCGCAAGGCACGTGGGCTGGGGGCTGCAGCCCGCCAGGCTGCCCAAGCCCGCTGGAATGTGCCCATTGATTTCTGCAAACCGGAAAGACTGACCACCTAACTACAATGGTTTTTAACATCCTCAATTAAGATGATCATGACTTTCATTGACTAAATAGATCGAAAAAAAAAAAAAGAGAGGTTCAAAAAGGAAAATAAGGACAGATAGTTGGCTAAATAAATTAAAAAACCTCTCAAGTACAAATACTATAATGTCCCAAAAAAAACCACACCCTATTTGTGGTTCTAAATCACCAAACTCTTGTCCCCACATTTATGAGAATGGGGACTTTGGCCAAGTATACATCTGGGTAGGAACCTTTCTAAATCACTCTAATTTCTCATCAAAATGTGAGATAACAACATTTTTTTTTAACTGGGTCTGGGTGTTTGAGCAAATGATCTAGAAAGTGTGGGATCCAATAATCTGTGGCCGTTTGATGAGAAAATTTTCAAGCACTAGTTTCTTCAATTTAGGATATTTTACTCTCTTTAAAAAGTAAAATAATACATTTGTTCATTTTTTATCTTGTCCTTGGCAAAATCCGTTACTTGAGAAAGTAAAAGATAACATCTTAATTTGGTGAGTTTATATTAGAAAGGTTTTTTTTTTTTTTTTACTAGTTGAGGTGACCAGACCCTTGAGTGACTCAATTGTGTCGGGAGTAGGCCTCGGCATGCTTTAGGAGAAAATCAGTTGCAAAATGCAAAAATAGAAGACTCAGGAATCAAACTCCGAGCAATTGGATGAAAACAAGACACCCAACCACTGTCCACGGGACCATCCCTTTATTCACTTGTATAAGAAGTTTCAGCCAAAATATCACTCATTAACACCTTATATTCATGTTATTCTAGAGGAAGAATGGGCCCTTCTCATTAAAATGTGATGTGGCATGTGGAGTCTTCTTGAAGAGGAAGAGACAAACTATAGTCTTCTTGAAGAGGAAGAGACAAACTATTTGAAACTTGTTATCAAACTATATGTTCCCGCATTGTCTTCTAAAAATGTTACGGTCTAGGAATGGAAACCAAAAAAAAAGAAGTTGACTTGGGCAACTAGGTTATGACTCAAGACTCCGCTGATGTTGACATATTGGTGGCCCAGTGCACTAAATACAGAGGTTTGCTTCTTAGGCATTAAATTAAAAAAAGTCTCTCACTCATCAAAACTGTACAAGCCATACAATCTAAAGTTTTTAAATTAGTCTGCTTAAATTGAGAGTACTAATTAATCAGTTGACCAGGCATATTTATTTAAACATGTTGAGTAAAGGCGAGGTGTACATAACATCCTAAAAAAAAAGTTAATTAAATATGTTGAAAGAAAATTAGAGGTGTGATGAAATATTTTTTTTCTAATACTGAAACAAAAAGGGGGGAAAAATAGAGCAAGCCCTCCGGCCCGGCACGGCCCGGCCCATGGCAGGCCGTGCCAGGATTTTTCCCTGGCGGGCTAGGCCGGTCCGGCCCGCTAGCACGGTGGGCCGAGGCTGGAGCGGGCCGGCCCGTTTGACATCCCTATATGTGATTAATGATCATGGTATTATTCATATAAAGAAAACCTTTAATTAATTAGTAAAATCTCAATCATGTCCCGCATCTTAACAAGAAATGTTCTCCTATGAGCAATTATAAGTGTAGTCTATGATTGTAGAGCCCACTTGGGCCCACCTATCTTAGGTGCAACCCCCTCTGGTAGTTTTTTCATCCCATAATCTAGCATTAAGCACAATTTTAACTCACTTAACCTTCACTTACTATTGGATTGAATGTTAAGAAAATCTATGGTTAATATTCCATTAAAGCCTTAAGCCTATTAAATAAAGGCCTAATAATATAGTGCCACTCTTTTTTTTTAACTTTTAGATCCCCCTTATCAATGAGGAGACCTTTCAATCAACCCTCCTCCCATGGGCAAACCTACATCTAAGTGGGCCCCATAAATTGCATTGCAAGACTACTTTATTTAGTTCTATATTTGAAAAGTAAAAAGAAAAATCTAAACACATTTAAAACTCCTGAATGTACCTATTTTCACATGTGAAGATAGTGATTTTCATAAATATGCTAAAAATGCATAACTAAGAAGTAGAGGGTAAATGACCCTTTCTTTAGCTTTGGTTGATGTAAGCAATTTTTTTTTCTGTGTATTTTTTTTTCATCATCATCTCATGTTGGGCCACTGGTTACTAGTGATGATTTAAAACTAGTGATGCTTTAAAATTGAAGACATGGAATGATCCCTGGCATGGGCGGATGCACATATAGTAGTATGGGGGCTGAAGCCCCTACCAAACTGAAAAAATGCTCATGAGGTGTCTTAATTTAAACTAGCCCAACCCCCACTTAAAAAATTGTTCAACCCGCATCTATTTTCCTAAACTCTCTCTCTCTCTCTGAAAAATCTCCAAACTAGAAGAGATCCCCAAATCACACTCTGAATCTGGCATTGGTGCACCGCCATCGTGGTGCGGCGCCGCCGCTTCCCGTTTTTTCTTTTGTTCTTGAAAACTCCTTTCTAGGTAAGTCTTCTTATTTGTACAATTTCTCAGCTTTTGTGTACTGATTGCCAATTTGCTTATCTTTTGTTATATCATTATGAGCATCATTTTCAAACCTGACTTTTAACTCAAATTGAAGCATATTTAGATTCAAACACAAACTTTATTTATATTAATATAATGCAACTTAAGTTAAAATGGGTTTGAATATTGGACACAAATTTAATTTAATTTATTTAAGTACTTTAGTCCTTGGGACTATAGTTTAACACTATTGATTAACACCTTTCTTTTTGCTATTTTACTTTTTTCTTTTACTTAGTTATATACAATGGCTAAGAAGAGAGGGCCAATGGTTGTATTGGGCTCATTCATTTCAAAATAAGAGCTTCGTTTTAGAAAGATAGAAGAACGAGAATAGAGAACTTGATATAATATTTGCTCTTTATCTCATATGGTGTTATAAAAAAAATTAGTATGATTTTTTTAACAGCTCTTAAAACTCAGGCGACACGTATCAGTTTGGCCATCACTAAAACTCATCTTTTCCGTTATCATTTTAAATAAAAAAGAGATTACTTTTTCCCAATCCCTCTTCTAACGAAAATCCTGGATCCGCCATTGATCCCTGCAGATCCATGTGAACACTACTAAGCAATATGAGCAGTTGGTGTGCAACAAAAGCAATCTTCACACCAGTTACATGGGAGGGGAAAACAAGATCATTCCAAGGCGACCAGTCAAAGTCAAATATGGCTGCCCACATACTCAGCTGGCCCACCATAAGATTGCCATGCCCCTGGGTCCACCAAATGGACGGCCCACAAAGGACAAACATCTAATAAGAAATCATCTGATGAGTGGCCCACATCTCATGATCAGATCTTCTAGGTGGGACCCACATAAATAAGACGAGATATACAGAAACTTCGAAAGCGAAAAGAGAGCGCATGCTCCATTTCTTCTTTACATGGCGTTCTCTCTCTCTAAAACCGCCTTCTTTTCTCTCTCTGCTTTCTTCTCTCTCTTCTTCATCTTCTTCATCAACCAATCTCTCTCCCTCTACAGAGATCTCTGGTCTCAATCTCAAGAACCTCCTCTCTCCAAAAACCCAACACCACCCATCTCACCAATCCCAAAACCGCTTTCTCCAGAGATTCCCGAACAACCCCAGAACGTAGAAGGAGGAGGATTTGGGTTTTCCTATTCGGCGAATAACAACACCCAACTGGTTGGAAATGCAAAGGAAGAAGCTTTGGAAGCAGATAACAAGACCCAACTGGTTGGAATTGAAAATGAAGAAGCTGTGGAAGAAAATAATAAAACCCAACTGGTTGGAAACGAAAATGAGGAAGCTTTGGAAGAAAATAACAAAACCCAACTGGTTGGAAATGAGAATGGAGGAAATGGGGTGCTGAAGGAGGTGAATTTGGGTAGGAAATGTGATTTGTATAATGGGAGTTGGGTGAAGGACGAGGGTCACCCTCTCTATCAAATGGGGTCTTGCCCTTACATTGATGATGCTTTCACCTGCCATGATAATGGAAGACCAGACTCGGATTACACGAAATGGAGGTGGAAGCCTCATGATTGCGACATTCCCAGGTATTCTACTTTCATGGTTTCCTCAAATCTTTCTCTTTATACAAGTTCTTATTTTTTTCCATGAGCCTGTTGAATTTTCTTTTGAAATAATGTGACAGTTGTGAATTTGATCAAATGTGGGTGTGTTTGTTTAGGCTTCTTTTTACAAATATTTTTCCTGAATTAGTGATTACCTGTTTTGAGGGTTGCTAATTTTGGGTGATGTTGTTTAGATAACTGTAAATTCACTTGTTTGGATGCTTGTTTATAACTCCAATATCTGTAAAAATTGCACTTTGATCAAGAGCATCAAAATCATTAACAGTTAAGACTTGTGGTGGATGGGTTATGTGTAAGCATTCAGCTCTGCTCGAGAAATTTTGCACTGACCACAAAAGGCGTGCTTGATCAGAAGCCTCGATTTTTAATGATCAATATGGTAATAAAGCAATGCTGATGATGATTCCATCCACAAATAGATGGTATATGGTTTTGATGATGGTGATGGTAATACAACACTAAGCCAATTGCCCATATTCAGTGAGGAAACAGAGTGTTCAAGAATTCAAAACATGTCAAAATTGATCTAGATAAGTAAGGCATGGAGAGAGAGAGAGAGAGAGAGAGAGAGAGAGGCAACAAGTGAAATGAAGAAGAAATTCAAAAATCGGGCTGACTCCATAACCATACAATGAGTGTAAGGATTTATATTTGGTATCGGACTTATACAGTGATGCTTATTAGATAATCTCTTGACCGTAACTAAAAACTTGAAGAACCAAACTGTTTTTTTTTTTTTTTTTTTTTTCTTCTTTTTTGAATGGCGATGAACCTTACCAAACTGGGTTTGTTTCCATATAGAGGAAGCATTGCCACCACTCATTCTCACTAACTGGTTTTGGAGAATAACTATGACTGATACTTGTCCTTTTACTACCAGTCATGTATTTGGTCAGCCCATGTATTGGAAAATAACTATGACTCATACTTGGACATCATAACTCTGATGAAATTTTAGATTTGGGTATCATAATTGTCTCCTTGTATCCCTGTCTGTCTTGTATTCATATCTGCATCATAGATAAATAAACTTGTGTGATATGTATCGTGTCATACAATTCAATTTGGGTAATAGACATTCACCCAGGCATTGAGCCTCTACAATTCATGTGTTAGATGATTCTGTAATTTAGAACTTTAAAAAAAAAAATTAGTCATTTTTTTTTGTTGAAAATCGATGGTGAAAGCCTTGAAGAGAACTGATGTGTAACTTACTTTGTCAATCAGTATTTCCTTTTGGTAACTTCAACATTCAAATGCTAGCTTACACTTCTTCCAGTTTAGGAAGAAAGAAATTTTGGCTTCATTTTCAGGACTTTGGGAGATCCCTGATTGGGATATGCAGTAAAGATTTCCCTCTTAATTTGCTTGATTCTTTCTATTAGTTCATCGTGCCATGATATGTGATTGGATTCATCAGAAGTATGTTCTTTTTCTTCCTCATGCTTGATTTCATAGGTTTAATGGAACAGACTTTCTGGAGAGACTAAGGGGTAAAAGACTGATGCTAGTTGGAGATTCCATGAACCGGAACCAGTTCGAGTCTTTGCTGTGCCTTCTACACGAGTCCCTCCCAGATAAAACCAGAATGTATGAGACTCGAGGCAGTAAAATATCTAAAGGACGAGGTTACTTTATCTTCAAATTCAAGGTAACCTTAAATTCTCTATTTGACCAAACATTAGCCCCATAAGCAGGTGCTGCTCTCACTTGGATTTAACAGGCTGCCATATGGTTGGAGCTGTTCTAAGTGTGCAACTGTCTGTGGCATATAATTGTCCTGAATCTCAGATATGAGAACAATTACTTGCTAAACTGGTAGAGTTGTTCTGCATCTGTGCTGATGTTGGACCTTTAGTATTATAAGTGCTACTTACTGAGTCCTCTCATTGGATCTGATCAATTTCGTCTCTACAGCCTTTATTGACTGTGGACTGTTCTTTGTAAATCCAGTTTGGACTAGAAAATTAAACTAAAATAGTAGTCAAAGTTCCATCATGATTCGGGCCTGTTATATGTATATTGAACTGTTTTCTATCAAATGTGCTGATTCTTTATTTGGACTCTGGGATTGGATGCACTGCTTATTTTGGAACTGTTTTTGGCTTTAGTTTACATGCTGAATTTGGGATGTTTGCTGCAATTTTTTCTGCCTTGAAGAATTGTATTGTGATTGGTAAGTGAGTTTATGTCAGATTGGGCCGGTTATATGCAGCTTGTTTTGAGACGCATCCTTGTCACCCTTGGTCCAGCAAAAACCTATAGTTCCTTGCCAGTGTACTGGAAGTTGAAGATACTTTCAGTCAGTACTCATGCATTCCTCTTGAGGTTGTGACATGTCTGCTCTCAAGTCCCATTTTCTCCCAGGCTTATTGTTGTTGTTGTTGCTTCTTTTTTTCTTTTTTGTGGGAGTTTTGCCAAGACTTAGGAGGATGTAGATATCTATATTCCTATCCCATGAGGTTGCTTTCTGCGACCATGTATAGCCCTTTTAACTCAAATCAACCTGCTGTTTCTGTCAAAATGCTTCCTTTTTCTAACTAAAAAAATGGGTGCAGGAATATGATTGTACCATCGAGTTCTGTCGCTCACATTATCTTGTGAAGGAAGGGACACGTCTTGTTTCACCTGGAAAAACAAGACCAACCTTATCCATTGATCGCATCGATAAATCTGCCAACCGATGGAAGCGTGCTGACATCCTCATCTTCAATACTGGTCACTGGTGGGCTCATGGAAAGACATCCAAGGGGTAATGCCTTCTTCTTAATCCACTACTATATGCTTTTTCTTTCGGCTAGTAGACTTGTAAATATTTTAGGACTATTCTACATGCAAAAAAAATAAATTTCTGGGTGTGCACTTCTGGATGAGAATGTCTCACAAGGCCTCCAAATCTGTACTCCATGCAGAGTGTCACATGGCTTCCAAAGCTGTACATGGAGCAGATGAGGCCCACAGTTGGGCAATCTGGATCTAGATCTCATTTTTACCACTGTGCATGGGAGATGCCTTCTCCCTCTCCCATTTTGAATATCATGGCCATACAATTTAACCTTGAGGATCATTATTTTGCTTTTATTTTTTATTTTATTTTTCATAAACATCTGGTTATTGGTTACCATTCAAAGGGTCATATCTTCCATTGAGGATATATCCGAGGCACCTCTTTATGAGACCCTATCGGATAAATGGTCTGTAATTGAACCACCAAACTATTTATATCCGGGATTGAACAAATTTCCTCTTTAAAGTCCTGACTGAATAGCTGGATGCCTTTGATTGAACAGGAAAGATTACTATAAAGAGGGGGATGTTATTTATCCCCAGTTCGATCCTGTTGAAGCATACAGAAGAGCAATGAAAACCTGGGGCAGGTGGATTGATGAAAATCTCAATCCTTCAAAGAAGTTGGTATTCTACCGTGGGTACTCTTCTGCACATTTCAGGTGAGGTCTTTTCTGCTCTAACTCTTAGTAATTTTTTTGAGAAACAATGGCAACAATATCCTGCACTTTAGACTTGATATCCACTGTTGTTTTTTGAGTGTTTCTTCTTCAGCACGAGCAAAATATAAAACCAATGCAAAACTAACCCAGCATACAAATGATCATCTCTAGTTTGTGGGGCTGATCAACTGCTTGACTGAACATTATATATTTTTTTCTTACTTTAAAGTCATGTCAGCACGGAGTAAGCAGAGTTTTACTTTAACTAAGCAGTTTTTTGTTCCCCGAATTCAGAGGTGGAGATTGGGACTCTGGCGGCACATGTAATGGAGAGAAAGAACCTATCATGAGCGGGGCCTTCCTAGATAGCTTTCCTCAGAAAATGATGATAGTCGATGAGGTTATTCGCGCAATGAAGTTCCCTGTGGTTCTTTTGAATGTAACAAGGTTAACCAACTATCGTAAGGATGGGCACCCATCTATTTATCGAAAGACCCCGTCGAAGAAACCGGTTTCTTCCCGACGACAAGATTGCAGCCATTGGTGTCTCCCTGGGGTGCCTGATGCATGGAATGAGCTGATATATGCCAGCCTAGTCATGCAACAAAGACCATCATGGAATCAGACTTGACTGTTCTTGGGGGTAATTTCTCCACGGAACTGTATATTTTTACAGGTGTTATTCTTTTTCTTTGAGCAGTGTTCAAATTTTGATGCTTACTGTATCACTAATTCCTCTTTTATTGTGATAAAATTTGAAGGGTTATATGTTCAAAGGTAATGATTTTATCAGCATGCATCATCTTTTGTTACCATTCTTTTCATTTATCACCTTAAAAACTTCAAACGGAACATGCTAAAATCATATATTTTGTTGAAGAAACTTGATCATTAAGGCATGTTAATGAAATTATCTATTTCAGCTTTCTTTAGTGTTTACAGAAGTTTCTTTAATGATTTATTAAAAAGGGTACTATGAGCTTATCAAGTGTGTTTTTATTCTTGAACAAGGATTCAATTACTTCAATCTCTTGGGTCGGCCTCATTTCTAGTTTGTAATGGTTTTTTTTCCTTCATTTCGAACTTCTTTTAAGGGCTATTCTGTTCTTCTACGTACATGCTTAAATCATCTAGAGGAATAGTTTTTTCCCCTTTTATTTTATTTTATTTTTTTATTTGTTTTTTATAATCTCTTGTTACTTAAAACATCTATCTTGAAGCTTTTCTGTTTATGCTTAAAACATAGATTTAGGGCCTGTTTGGATGGAAAAAAAAAAAGAAGACAGAAGAAAATAATATTTTTGATAATATAATATTTCATTTTCTAAAGAAAGAAATCTAGTACTTTTGGTAACTCGAGTAAAATAAAATAAAGTCTTTATCTGATAAAATTTGATAATTTTTCCTACAACCTCCTCCTTTAGAAAATTTTCTATAATATAAAAATCTTTCAAAATATATTTTACAAAATGGTAAAATAAAGCAAAGTAAAAGTGAAATAAAATATGTGATAAAGTAAAGTTTACTATGGAAATAGAAAATAATAAAAATAAAATGGCGTCGCCCGGACTCGAACCGGAGACCTTCAGTGTGTTAGACTGACGTGATAACCAACTACACCACGACACCTTTGATGTTCTTTGGAAATGTAGAAATTCTTAAATTATCTTCCCATCAGTTAAGCATCTGGGCCTCTTCTACATGAGCCCAATGATGTTACTCTTACTGTGTAGGCCCCTTGGAATTATGTATACAATTATCCGATGAGTTGACTAGGAACTTTTTTTTTTTCCAAAGTTGGCTAGGAACTTGGTCAAATTGTCTAGGTTGCTCTCATTGGGTGCTTGGATTAGGCAAATTTGGCCAGGAGTTTTGCTCCAAAGTCAATCAAACAGTCCGGTCAAATAATTAATCGGTTGAGATGAGTCTACAGAGTCGAATTCAAGTAAAACCAAAAGAGTCCTTTGTTCCCACTCATTCACATGATTTGCATTAGCGTGATGGTTACACATAATGTTTTTACTCATTTACACCCATCTTACGTAAATGAGGTATGAAAATGGCATGTAATGAGACCATTTTCAGCTCTCAAACATTGGTGGAAATCACGAAACCATAGTGGATTTGAACCCAGATCCTTATCATATATCTGAACTTCGATTCAAATCAGAATACAACATAGAACTTATGTGTTGTAGTCAAATCCAGATGCAACTAAAAGAAATTTAAGATCTGGATCTAAAGTAAGATATGGAATGCATCATATTGTTGGATAAAAGGGCTTCAAAATAAATTTTCTAAATATACAAGTGGCGTTGGTAAATGATAAATGATTAGAGCTAAGTAGATCCTCAAAAATCAGTATTACTCTTAACTCTTAGGCTCTTAAAACTTATTTATATTTTTAAAATGTCGGTGCAATCGTTTTGGGTCCAGATCCTCAAGGTTGAAACATATAGGGATCCAGTTTTATATCCAAATGTTTTGGATCCAATTGCAATATGCGAGGATCCAAATAGGAATCCAAATTTCTCCTGGATTCACATGTAGACTTCATACCTGCTTTATTTGGAATTGGAGAATTGGGATACTTAGATAATCGGATGGGTAGACAAGACTCATACCCCCTTTTTTGGAAAATTATAGCCCCAACAATCAACAATCAAAAGAAACATGGAACCAAAGAAGGGTGGAGAAATTTTCAGTACACAAGATTACATAGAAATATAAACCCATGGCATTGCAATGTGGACATAATTACCAATAGTATGAAGGATATTTCTATCAATCAATGAAATGAATCAGCTGTTGGACCACGTGACCTGAGTTATTTTCTTCTTCCAATCTTTATAGAATTTATGTGACTTAATTAACATTTACTACTACTACTTAAAGATACTAATTACTTATGAGTAATGTACAATCTGTTATCTTATCAGAAGAGCTTTTGGCATGTCATTGAAGCATCCTTGATGGTGGGGGCAATGAATTCCACTTTCATGGCCTTCTGATCGCAGGTCACCACCCTCTCACATGAAGGGCACATGTTTACAGTCGTAGCGGCCACCTTAGGCAGCTGAAACAACAATGGTGATCCAAGCTTCATAGATCTCAGCTCCTGCAATTCCTTCTTTAATCGTCGGTTCTCTTTGCTTAAGTTTTCACAGCATTTCTTCAATAACTCGCAATCGATTTCAGTCTGTTTCAACTTAGTCCTGTAGAAAACATAATTATTCAATACAATTTTATGCAGGCTCATTTGTTTGATCAGGTATTATGTTTTTAGGATTTCTAAGCAATTCCTTCCTATTATAAATGTAAGCAGAATATGAAGTATTGATGGTGGAGACATGAGAGGGGTCATGACTCATGATATAATGTCTCCTTTAAAAGATTACCAACTCATCACCTCTTTAATACTCTTGCAAAATTCCCTTTAGTATGAATTTTTAGGAATTTAATGCGAAGCAAGCTAATGAGACCTTAATGTTATTAGAAACTTTAATCCATGTCCTTACCTTGCTCTTCTGTTTTGAAACCAAACTTCGACTTGTCGGGGTCTTAGATTCAATTGCTCGGCCAATTCCTGCTTCCGCCTCTGCCAACATCTTCTTTTATTTAGTACATGTTTAGAAAAACGAAATTCATATAGCTGACCCTAACTAGTGCATGTTTGGATGAGCAAAAATCACATTTGTTTGTAATATGTTCTAGGTGCGTTGGACTGCTACTATTGTGACTTGTGTGTTCTACTTAGAGGGTGAATGAGAAATTGGAAATCACATTAAGTGGGATACACTTTGTTTTCACCATTATATATGTTATTAAATTCTTTTGTACTGCCATAAATGGAATTTTAACAAATTGCAATTTGGGGGACATGATCCACACACTGAGAATAGTAAATTTGAAAAATCGTCAGAAGAGGCCAATTTCTACACATTCATGCATGGCCAAAAGCATCTCTAGTTTCTCCATTCTTTCTTGGTCAATTTCTTTACTCCTAAATCATCCAAAGCCGCCTGACCACTTCTAAGAAAAAGATGGTTCTGGGGATGGGACCCACCACTGATAGGTCTAATCCCTTGCTGATACTTTTTCTAATTTGGGACTTAAAAACCTTTTATTCTCCATTAGATTAAAACAGAAAAATGAGCTTATTTGAGCTCTTAAAATTCTCTTCATTTTGAGACCTTTGAACCAGTGGTTAAAATGATCAGGTGCCCTCCTATCTGGTACTGGGGTACATAATTCCATCCCATAATAGGCATGCACACTGGTGAGCCCCAGAATCTGGATTCTTATTTTGCTAAAAGTGAACCATTATAAATAACAAAAATAGTAATAATGTAAATATCCACTATTGAAGGTGAATGTGTATGTAGTGTATGGTAAAATACAGGAATTATGTGTAAAATTTGCTATAACTTGAGAGCTTGTGCAAATATGTGAAATATTCAAAGGGGCCCATGGAAAATCTCACACACAGAGAGAGAGAGAGAGAGAGAGAGAGAGAGAGAGCATACCAGAGTCAGTGTGCTATGTTCTTTGAAACAGCCTTCAAGCAAATTAGATTGTTCTTTTGTGAGCCTAAGCTTCTTCCTAGTATTACTCTCTCTCTCGTTGAAACTGCCATTTCTTTCACCATCATCTTCCTCATCTGCCATCTTAGCATCCCATCTGTTCCCCTCCTCTTCTCTGTCCACACCATTTCTATGAGGAGGAAACAAGAGATGGTACTGAACAGGAGCCTGCCCACTTCCTACACCAAGAACAAGCTGTGTGTTGCAGGTGTCATCTTCCATGATCTTGTCCCACAAAAGAGATGAAATGGTGAGATGTGTGTTTTTTTTTTTGGGTGTTGACTGTTGAGGCTCTCCTTGCCTTGGTAAATGGATATATAATGAAGGGTACAGGAGCGTTTGGGTTGGAGTTTTTAATGGGAAATGAGTTGAAGGGGAGGAATTGAAGAAGGGGTTTCTTTCCTTTTAATGTATGGAGTGAGTAATGCATTGGAATTGGATGGAGGCTTTAAAAGGGTACAGAAACTCCAATTCCTAGACAATGTATATTGACTGTGGAAAAGGAAACAGTAGTCTAAGTTCTTGGTCCCATGAAAAATTTCATGGCAGTTTCTCTTGTTTTAGCAAACTAGTCATAAACTCTCATTATATTTTTTCTTGACCGGTTTTAACTCTCATTATATATCATGATACATTGATATTTTTGATCCCATGCAAGAATGGTGGTTTGCATTGCACACTCAAAGTCTGTAGACTACTTAAATTCAAGCCTTTATGATAGTGGGCCACATTTAGATAGAGTGTTGGCCAAAGATCTGATTGATTGGGTGATGCTGACTTTTTGATTAATTGCTCGCCACATTAGGCTTTGTGACTATAGACAATTCATCAAATGGGGTACAACATATGAGGCCATTGGCAACATTCCGGATTCAGATGGTTTATGTGATAAGAGTATTAAAATGATATAACAATTTTGGTTTATGGGTTATGGCCTGTTCGTCATCATCATCACCATCACCACATTCGTCGGAGACATGGAACAAACGGTAATAGAACCTTATCTCATCAATCTAGGATTTGTAGATAATGGGATGAAGGTCATGTAGGCTGTACGCATGTGTACCCAACAAAAATTGTCCATCAGAGTACAAAAAGATGAACACTTAAACACCATTCAATTTTTATTGTAACTTACCTTGATTATTGAGATCAGCAAGTTTGACAAACCCGATTGACTTGTCTTGAAGCTTTGAACAAGAAGTTTCGTATTGAGGAATCTTGGATGTATCAGCGAAAAATGTTCATGATTTATCTGTGGGAAAGGAATGGTGAAGGTTCTAAAGGCTGAAATGAGAAATTGTGGTACTCTGGCACGCTATGGAAGTTCATGCACATTCACATGCAGGGCCTTTTTTTCTTTTTTTTTCCATTTCGGGTAGGCTAGCCCTACTAACATCCAATGAATTGAGCGGGCTAAAATTTAACAGGTTGATGATGGCAACTATGATCATTTGAAAGGAAAAATAAACCCTATCTTTTGTTTTTAGTGCTTGGCCGAAATTTTCAAATATTCACAGAATCCAGTGATTAGAAATCCCCTTTTTTTTTTTTTGTCTCTTGGACTTCATTGCTGGAGTTTCAAATTTGATATCATTGAAAAGAAAATGCCCTCTGTAAGTATTTTCTTTACCAACTTTTTTTCTTTTTTGAAGTTAGCTTACATAGACCCTTGACAATTGGTTGGGCGGTGCAATGGACTGCACCACACATCATCTGATGTGTGTGTGTGTGAGGGCTTTGGATTGGGCTTGAAGCCACATTGAGAAGCCTTTATTTTGCATCTTATTGGACATGGCCTGATTGACCCAATTTCTAGTTGGATTCAGTCGAATTGCTTCTTGGCCAAAGAGCACTAGAACTGGTGCGCTTGGAGGCAGTTATGGGTAGTCATGGATGGTTATTTATGAGTAGTCACTAATCATCAATGCTAGTTATTGTCACTGTAGCCATTCCTCATCCCATTCTTGCACTTCACTTGGACACACAACATCTAAGCCTCATTAGCCCTACTAAGCATTCTGGGTGATCATTGGTTTTCAAAATTGATCTATATAGTCTTGCAAACTGACCTCAACAAGTGTAACCCGTGGCTCAGGCGATCGATCAACTGAATTTCATCAGTATGTTTTACCATTTCTGACTGTATTTATTTGTGGATTAGAGATTGAAAGGCTTAGATTATGCATGAATAAATCCGTTCATGGCAGGATGATGAAGCATAATAAATCATTCATGGGAGGATGAGGGTGCATGAACCATATTATGAACATCTGTTCCTCAGAACCTCCACACAGAAAACAGTGATAGATCTTTTGGGGACTGAATGATTCCATATAAAAAGTGGAGAAACAGAGGTCATCCATATTGAAAGCACCTCAGCCGTTGACTACTAGATTTGTGGTCCACCCCACGAGAGAAGTCTTCCATGCTATTGATCTGTCGACGTGTCCATGTGGCAAAGGTCAATGAAAATGAAATGACAAAAACCCTGGAAAAGAATGAGTTGAAACATGTTTTCTTTGCCTATGACGACTTTGCTGACACACATACACTAGATATGAGAGCCTATGGGTCAAACCATTTATCATTTGCTCACCAACCTCTTCCTTTTAAAACCTCAATATGGTATGAACTGAAGGCCCACCAAATTTTTTAGAACAACTTATTTTGCAAAACCCCTTGTGCTTCATATTCAGGGTAGGAATGCAAACAGGCCACATCCTGGTTGGAACTGCAGTGGATTTTTTTTGACATGAACTCATCTTTATAGATTTGGGTTTGAATTCCACATGAGGGGGGCGGACTCAAACATGTTGTTGGGTTTTGGGTGCAAAATCAGGATTTTCATGTGGGTTTTGACGGCAGCCAGAGAGTTTTTATGTGGATTTTGAAAACAAATCTAAAGTTATCATTGGATTTTCAGAAGGGAACCTAGGTTTGATGGGGGTGACCCAAAAGGATGTACTTGGGTCCGCCCCGAATGTATTAGTCTTGCCATATCGTCAAGTCAGAAGGGATCTGATTTAAAGTCAGAATAATGAATCTTATATGCATGGATTTAAATTTCTCTTTGAACTATAAAAAAATATGTATGTATATAGATTCTTACCCACTTATTCAGAATCGGGGACATTTTTTTTTTTGAAATGGTAAAGAATTGGAGACTTTGAATGTTTGAGTATTTTAATACCCAATCACAACCTAATGCATGCAATTCCAATTCCTAACTAAGAACAAAAATAGGGTCAAGGGAAAGACTTTAGACTCAGTTCATGAGCTTAAAAACACAGCTCAAATTCAGCCTTGGTTGGGAGGGAGTTGAGTCTAATGAACAACCCTAGCCATGGCACCCACGGCCACGATCCACCATTGCTTCCCTCTTTTTTGCAAACAGTGGTCTAAAGAAATTGTTTGTCATGAGTCTTTGCAGACATGTTTATTCTATTAGTAAAGCGAGCAACCATAATTGATTGAAAATTTTTAGCCATCTGATTTAAAGTCTTGAAATAAAAGTTTATTATCCCTAGTATGTTATATTTTGATAGCATGGGCAGTTTCTATTTCAATTGTCCATTTCAAAAGCTAAGAAGGTCCTCAAAAAAAGAAGGTCCTTAAAATCCATTGCCTTTTAGGGTTTTTGGTTCTGATAATCAACCCCATTAGTATGCCAAGCGAACTAGTTTATTTGGTGGTGTCGAGGAGTACCTGTTGATGAGATAATTATGGAAGTTGTGGAAGAAAATACCTTGGTTAGGTTTGAGAAAAGTTGCAAATTCCAATGTTGACTAACAGTTCAAAATTGACAATGGTTTTGACTAAAAAAAGGGTTTGACAAATGCTCTCCAATTACTTGTTAGCTGTGGTCAACTGAGCATCGTGGTCCTTGACTTTTGTCACATTGTTTTTATCACGCACACGGCCTCTTCCCATCCACCTGACTAAGAATGGGTTGAAACGGTCATATACTGTTTTGTCCACATTGTTTTTCAATAGAAAAGTATAGGATTTAGAAATGCTTGGAGAAAAAGAGAGAGGGAAAATGAAAGCTACCTTCTTCTCAATGAATTTTGTAATGTTGTTGTAGAGATGTAGAGTGGCTTGACTGACTATGTGGAAAAGTTACCCTGTCTTCAATGTTTTTTTGGAACTTCTCTGCCTCTCTCATTCTATGAAGATTTTCTTGGTGAAAATTTTTTTGTGAAGTTTATGTTCAAGAAAGAAGGAATGCTTGGGAGGAAAGAGAGCGGAGGTCAAACATTGAGGAAGTCTAGTCTCAAGGTGTGAGTCCGAATCGTGGGGCTGTTTGGAGTTGAGTAAAGTAAAGATTATTTTGAAAAAAGAATAATTAATATAAGTGGGTTATGATGATATTTTATTTTTAGTTGTTTGTTATGGTATATTTTTTACTTTTTGTATAGAAAGGTTTTTTTTTTTTTTTTGGAAAATATGGTGGGAAATTTGAATTAAAGTGCTTTTGATGTGCTTTTTTTTTTGTTTGAAAAATGGGGGCTTCACTTTACTTAACTCTATTAGTAGAGTTACCAAACAACCCACGTGCTTGTGCCTGAGTCCGCCTAAATAAGTGTAGATACGAATCAGTTTCAATATTGTCATGCTATCGGATGTGACGTAGATCTTATGAGCCTACTGCGAATCCTTTCTCCTCTAGATAGATGACTAAGGCTCTCATCTACAGAGAGAAGAGAGTCAAGTTTAATCAATGAGAAAGTTGAGCCTCAAAGTGTGAGTCCGAGCCTGAGGGGGATCGAACCTGAGGGTATTAGACCCAACCCTTCATCATTTTCTGTTTGTCATTTTGTGTTTTGTTAGGCTCCTTGGTTTAGATTCTTTTTTGGGGCTACATACATAAATATTACTAGCACAATAACTCATGTTAAGCACGGGCTTGTTCGCCAACACATGCAAAATATATTTTATGATTCATTAGAAAAAAATTAGAACACGCAAAATCATCATCAAACACTTGACCGCGATTCGGTTTAGAATAATAAAGCCTAAAATTTTAGAAAGAGAATAAAATAAGAGAAGATTATTATAGTACCTTTTTTCTCAATTCAATGTTCCATAGAGTACAAATAGGACGGGAGAAGTGGAGTAGAAAAAAAAGGGGGAGAATTAGATTTGGGATGAAACTGAAGTTGTTGCATGGAGGAAAAAGTGGGAATAAGAGTCATGTTGGAAGTGAGAAGGGAAATTGAGTTAGTTATAGAATATGGAAAATAACTCTTGATAAAAATCAACAGTTTATAGTCAAAATTAAAACCAAAACCCTTGGATTTAATATATTATAATTCTAACAACCTGAGAAACCAGAACCCACAGATCAATCTATGTGCATGTGCATGCGAAACTCAACCATGAGCGTGTTGGTGTCCTCTGGTATTTTCTGCTTCTTGGTTTGTTGAATGGAATCTCTTTTAAAGCAAAAAAAAAAAAAAAAAGTAATAGAACTTATGTAGAGGTGGAAAATATGGCATGTTTATGTAAGGCTAGAATTTTGTGTTTCATGAATTTTTTTTTTTCAACATGTAAAGGGGATTCTGATCACAATCTCATTAGGATTGGTATATTCGCACCCTCATATAAGTGATTCACCCCTAAGTCCTAGGAGTGACTCACCCCTTAAGTCTTACGAAATCTTATAATTTTTTACATATGTCCTCAAGATTTAAAAAAAAAAAAAAAAAAAACCTTATATATATTGAAAATTGCATGCATTTTTTTTATATGTGATCTTCCCAAAATAAAATTCTACATAGTGCCCCACCAAGGAAGAATTCCTAGGTCCACCCCTTTATAAATTATGTTTCCCTATTCTGATATATCATGAACCAAATTGTTAAATAGGTTGCACTTCTTTAAATATATCTATTTCGATCTATTTGTTGGCACTTATGCTAGGAAACTATAAGTGGTGTGTACAAAGGAGAAAATAGGTAGTTTTTTGTAAATAATTAGAAAAAAAAGGGTTATTTATTTTTACAATCTTCTAATTTGAGAATTATGTAATAGAAGTTGAAGAAAACCATGATAATTGCAAAAACCATGATAATTACAAAAACCATGATAATTGCAAGACTTCTTTAAATATATCTATTTCAATCTATTTGTTTGCACTTATGCTAGGAAACTATAAGTGGTGTGTACAAAGGAAAAAATAGGTAGTTGTTTGTAAATAATTAGAAAAAAAAAAAGGGTTATTTATTTTTACAATCTTCTAATTTGAGAATTATGTAATAGAAGTTGAAGAAAAACCATGATAATTGCAAGACATCTTGCCGTTGCAAATGTGTTATGTACCACTTTGAATATTTGAGCTGCACATTAGTCATTGACAATGAAAGTGGTTTTTAAGATAAACTCGTCACCCATTTTTTCAAGTGAACTACTTCTGCAAGGATAAGGGCATAACCTAGAAGTTGAGAGTCGTGTTCTCACCCAATTGCCCGGAGTTCTCGATTCCATAGCCTTTTCCTCTGTCCATGCAAGCCGTCTTATCCTTTGCATGTGCAGGTGATCTTCTTCCCAAAGTGTAATACAGGAGCACCACATCGGTGGGTCTTTTTATTTAATTCTTTTGCTGTGTAGTCACCATTATGAAGAAAAGAAATCTGGTTCCAAGCTATAGAAAATCAATTGCAATCCTTACACCAGTGATGGAAGCACAATTCAATTTCAATGCAAAATATTCCACTTTACTCGTAATGAATGTTTGTTTCTTTTTGTATCTCAGGTAAAGGCTTTGTAAAAGTTGAATGTGAATGGTGAGTGAAGACAAACACACACATGGGTCTAATATTTTCACTTTCTTAACTGCAGCAATACTAATTATGGTTAAGGGTGTAAATAGGTTAGGTTAGGTTGATGATGGAATCGGACCCAAATAGTTTTATATACCTAGACCTAGGCCCAAGAATGATGGACTCGACTAGAATTGGGCCCAACTAAAATTCTAAATATGTCTTAATATATTATATATATAAATATTAATAGGACATATTATTACTTGGGGACTCTGAGGACTGAGGCTTTAAGGTATGGAGCCGACGGGATCCAAATCCGGCCCGATCATCAACTGGTTCCGAACAGAGCCCATGCCTGAAAGTTTTGGGCCGATCCCTTCGCATAATCGACCAATTAGAGGTCCACAGACAACTCTGCTTATGGTTAAATTTCAAGTATGGCATAGCATGGATGAACCTACTACATATGTATAGTAGTGGGTCGGTTAAACTGGCGACCTGTGCTGACCTGCTCGTATTAGAGGTATGTTTGGTAGTGGGTTTTTCAGGTTCAGAACTGGTATAGATTTGTGAAAGTATACTCGATTTGGGTTTGGGTTTGGGTTTTGGCTACTCATCATGATTAAGCTAGATGTTGAAAACTTAAATTATGTACACAAAGCAGTTGTAACACATTTGATAGTGGGGCATTGACCAAATGAGTGAAGTTGAGGGTTTGAAACTTTCAAGTAAACATCATACTAATGTTTAAAAAACTGTATATAATCATCATTATACCTGACTTTACCTATACCTAGGTTTGTCATCACATACAAACAGTGGCGGATCCAAGATTCAAATTCACTGGGGGCACGATTAAGTAGTCGGGGTTGCCCCCCGGATTTTTTTTTTGGGTTATTTATATGGGACGAATATAATGTAATAGTTTCAAGCAATAAAACAAAGAATGGGCCTAATATTTTTTACTGGGGCCTGGTTACATGTCATTGGGGGCCTAATATTTCTTTGGGTAAATCGCACGATGCTGATTGGTGAGAAGCTTATGTTATGAGTCGGCGAGTCGGTGAAGGTGAAGGAGAGCTGGAGAGTACGGTATACTCTGCAATCTTTACCTTTGATGCCCTAATAGTTGAAGAATGGGCCTAATAATAGGTATAAAGAATGGGCCTAATATTTTTTACTGGGGACCTGGTTACATGTCATTGGGGGCCTGGTTACATTGGGTCTAACTTAGTGTATATGTGTGTGTATATATATATATATATATATATATATATATATTTTTTTTTTTTTTCCAAAAATTCACTGGGGCCTGGGCCCCCAGTGATTGTTCACCCGATCCGTCACTGCATACAAATGACTGTCATGGGATGAGTTAACTTTTGACAGAGTAAGTATGAGTCAGAGCTGATATGAGTTTAGCCCAATCCATTGCCATCCTTGCTGCTTCAGTTGCGAGTATTCAAATTGACATATGGACGGAAACTAATGTTAAAAGGCTCTGGATTCTAACTTTTATGCCCATAGAGGCCCAAATCAAGTGTGTAATTGCTACTCTTTTTTTTTTTTTTCCCCGACAAGGTGGCTGGACAATCATGAGAGACCTGACAGACGCAGGGAGAGGACCCAAGGATTGATCTTTAGGCGGTTGGGTGAGAATCGAATGGCCAGCCACTGGGCTATTCTCCACCAAAGTTCTAGTTGGCTCTTCTAACTTCAACCCCCCTGGGCCAATACCAGGCACGAGCCAAAACATGGCCCAAAAGAATTCAGCTGTACTTAAACATGGTAGTCAATGTGTACACTAGCCTCTTAGTGGGTAGCCACCATGCAATTTCATCAAATCTTTGATGCATCAGAGGACATGATTGCTTAGGATTTCCTTTGAAATTTGTGGGAAAGGTTAAGAGTATCACCAGCATCATTACAAATCTGAAACAGAAGCCATAAGTAGGCGACTTTGATGCATCAAAGACATAGTACTTTCGGCATAAGCAGTTAAAATATGTAGTGGACCTTTTTATACCCACCTAAAAGAGAGAGGGTTTTTGTACTGCAGTAGCCACTAACCTATGGCCGCCATTCCTAAGGAGACTTCTGTAGTGGAGGATGTGCTAATCTTTTCTGATGCTCGGCGAAGCCAATTTTGGTTTTTCTAATGAAGTTTAAAAGCATTATTGCCGTGCACGAGCTTATTATTAACGGAAGGCATAGTTATTAATTTCGTACTGTTTTGGCCGAAATGGCAGAGATTTTTCGTTTCAATCAAGCGGCCTAAAAGAAATTTCATATAAAATCTTTCATTTTAAATTTTAGTCAGTTTCGGATGAAATATAATTTTTCGACTGAAATGGTATTTTACATAATTAATTATTTTTATTTTACTTTTTTACTTTTAATACATTTGTATACTTTGTGTTTCTTATATTTCTTAGATTTCTCCAAAATATAATTCCGAAATAATGAATCGGCCAAAACTTTTCATTTTAAAGACCAGATCGAAATGGGGTTCAAAACGATATTGCCAACTATAACTAAAGGTCTTCTCGTCTAAGGAGGCCGAAGTGAGATCGATCTTCGTAGCACTTTTTGATAACTAAAAGCAAGTCTCTCTAAAGTTTGTGTCTTCTCATATTTCCAAACCCATATTCATTGTTTTTTTTTTTCCATTTCTTGTTTTTATACATATGCATTTATATATATATATATATATATATGGGAATATTATATTTATATTTGTTCAAAAGATAATTCTGAAAAATTTTGTCGAGATTATGAACCGGCCGAAACTTTTCATTTTAGGGACCGGACCGAAATGTGGTCCAAAACGATATTGAGAACTATGATTGAAGGTCTTCTCGTCTAAGGAGGCCAAAATGAGGTCAATCTTCGTAGCACTTTCGATAGCTAAAGGCAATGATCTCTCTAAAGTTTGTGTCTTCTCATATGCTAAAGAGGTGGTTCATGTGATCAATGGTGGATTTGATTGGCATATTTGACCTATTATTTTTAATATTCGGTTTTAGCTTTAGATTTTGATCATGTTCAATTTGTTTTTATTTCTAGAAAGGTAAATAATGATGCTCACTTCTAGAAAAGCTAAGTTATACCTTGAGTTGAAGTTTCATTTTTAAAAAAATTCTTTGTACCAAAAGAAAATTGAGAAAATTACCAAAAAAAAGAACCATAGATGGTCACTAATCGAAAAAGAGGCCACTGGTCAATATTGCATGGAAGTGGTTCCCTATGACCACTTCTGTTTTTATTATTATTATTAAAGATTTAAATATGTAACAACGTCGTCGCTTAATATCCCATTTAAACTTGTGACGACGTCGTTGCTCAATCGCCTACAACCTCATTTCCCCCATTTTCCCCTTCTTCCTCCCATCGTTTCCCCCTTTCTCTTCCTCGTACTCTCCCATCAAGCACCTCACTCCCTTCTCCAATTCCTCAGCACTAACCCACCCATCTTTCTCATAATCCACATCAAATTCCATCCACAATGCGAAACAAATTCACAAAGCAAATTCTGAATGGCTTGCAGGTATGATTAATTACATCGGTTGCAATCTCTTAAATGTTTATCTGGTGGTGTCATATTTGGTGCTGTGAATGCTGTGGACAGGGCTTCTTCTTTTTCATCCTTTTCTGCCTTGACACCAATAGCATGTGCATAAATGCTGCTACTAGCTATTATGTGCTTTGAAATTAAAAGAACAGCCCCCACTTTTATACCCATTAACTGCTTTAGAGACGTAATTAGTGCTCCATTCCGTATCATTGAAAATTATTTAAAATAGAGAACTCTTTTTTTTTTTTTTTTTTTTTGCACACATTCAAACCTGAAGCTTTTTTTGTTTTCATGGTGGTGTCGGTAGGATGCTGTTTGACATTATGGATGGAATTCGATATGGATTATGAGAAAGATGGGTGGGTTAATGCTAAGGAATTGAAGAAGAGAGTGAGTTGCTTGATGGGAGAGAGTGAGGAGGGGCAAAAGGAAACTCTCAGAGAAAGGGAGGAAACGATGGGAGGAAGAAGGGGAAAATAGGGGAAATGGGGTTTTAGGCGATTAAATGACGACGTCGTTACACGTTTAAATGAGATATTAAGATACGACGTCGTTAGATTTTTAAATCTTTATTTAAAAAAAAAAGGGCATGTAATATCACTTCCTTGCAATATTGTCTAGGGCCCTTTTTTTTTTTAGTTTTCTCAAGAAAATTTGGTTCGAGCGGAAAAATAAATAAAAATAAAATGGCGTCGCCCGGGTTCGAACCGGAGACCTTCAGTGTGTTAGACTGACGTGATAACCAACTACACCACGACACCTTCGATGTTGTAGGATATATTTTTTATATAGAAATCAGAAAGATGTAATTGATATCGATGGAAATTAATGTATCTAGTTTGTTTGAGATTACATGCTATTGCATCCCAAAACCTAGATATCTGCTCCCAAAGTCTTACAATATTCAAAGAGCAAATAATAACATTTAGACCTGATTCACAGTGAAAGATGGTGACCATCTATCTGATCACCTTTTTCAATTTATATTCAGTTTGGATTCATGCTCTTTTTTCTCTCCTCAACTGAATACTCTATTCATTTCTTTCCTATTCATCAATTTGAAAAGTCTCAATCAGAAGGTTCGATAATCTGCTCTAGATTCTCATTGTGTAGTCTATCTTCACTTGGACCCACAACTCAATACATGGATCGATCTTGACATCTTGTACATACCCAAGATCTCTAGATGCAATGAATGCTATATGCATGTACCATATATTGTTATGTCAATGAATTTAAATCTTTCTTTCTCAGTTACTATCGGAACCGTACAAGAATTTGCATCAAAAGTCAGGAAAAATGGCCCACCAATGATATGGTGTATGGACCCACCTTGATGTTATCAGGCCATGTCAAGTATCTTTTCAGCCAAGAGCCACCTCAACTAATATAAAAATCCAGCCCATGGCAAATGATTATATTGACTTCATTTTCATTTCCATGCACAGCTGGATAAGGGGGAATATGGTTGGATGATCCCAACCGTCAGTGTGGGGTAGGATTGACAGTGAATATATAGGCCTTCTTCCAAATTGATTGATTGGACTAAGACCTGAAATTTGCAATCATTTTTTACATGGACCATCAAAGTGAGACCCAGTTCATGCAACCATGCAGCCATCAAGACCCAGCCTGGTTTTGGTGGGAGGTGTAATGAGGATTAAGCATAGATTAAAGAATGATTGGAATTTATCTGATACTAATCGCCCGATCAAAGAGATTTTTTCCTCTGTAAACTGTGTTTGATGTGGTTTTATATATATATATATATATATATATATATATATATATATATATATATATATATCTCAATCTTCTGACCCATACATTTTCATGGACAGATTAGATGGCTTAGATCATCCAATCAAAATGAGTTTTTGGTTTGGGCCATTCACAATGAAGATCTCAGAATCAATTGCTGATAACTACATGAGTGTAACATCTATGGTGTAGATGCTGACAACCAGGGATTAGGGGCTCATACTAGCATAACCCCCCTTTTTTCAATTTGAGAAAGTACACGATGGTTGGCCCCAGAAAGATATGAAGTCTGCTGGGTCTAGTTTTCTACAAGTGGGCCCATTGTGCAGTGATCCAAATCATAGATGGTGAATCCTCAATAATTATTCTTGCCACAAGTAGTTATCCCAAGCTAATCATCTGATGGGTCCTACCATGGTTTAGTCATAATCAAGATATCATATCAACTAGCAATTGAACCTTTGTTAGGCATGTGACTTGGTTAACTAAGGAATGGTTTTTTTTTCCCAATGTAAACACTAGAATTCTAAATTAATATATACTCACCTTTCGGGAAAAAAATGTGAAAAAAATTGTTCTATTGACGGTAAACCCCAAGGGGTAGCGCAATTGGCTGGGACCGCGACTCAGGAACTGGAGGTTACGATTTCGAACTCATTCTCTCTCCTTACCTATGACCACTAGGAAACTAAATACCAAACAAGTTGTTCCAACATAAATAACTTAATGGTAGAATATTTTTTAAGAATTAATAAATAGGCAATGGGTTTTACACAGAGACCTTGATACATAAAAGAGGTAAAAAAACAGCTAAAGGGTTTTACATAGTCCTTACTCTATACTGAGTACCACTTTGGAGATCTAATTAGAGAAAAATAAAAAACAATCCAAATATATCACAACAGTTCAAGAATCAAAATGAAACAAATTAATAAAACTCCTACAAATAGCAAAAAAAAAAAAAAAAAGAACACTCATCGCTTAAATTCTTCCAAAACCCACAAAAAAAGTTGCAATTTCAAATCTTGATTTGAAGGTGCCTTCTGCTCTTACCCAACAATCAAATGCCTAGAGAACCTATAAAAATAAATAAATATTCAAAACAAAAAACCAAAGATAGGAATTCAAACAAATTCAAAAGTTCAAGTATCAAAATTAAACAATTCCAAACTTCCTATGAGGGCATCTAAAAAACTGAAAATAGTCCATTTCCTTTCAATTCCTAGTACCAAAACCATGATTTTAGAGAAGATAGAGAGTCATAGAAGGGAGAAGGGTGAAGCGATTAAGAGAGAAAAATACTTGCCATAGTGCTGACAGAGAGAGAAAGAGTGACCTGAGCAGGGGCGGACAACCTTGAAATGGATTAATAACAGTCATTTCATTTAACATACGTTTGTTATCCATTTTATGCAAAACACTTGTTACTTGCGGTCAATTTTTATATAAAACTATAAAATGTAAAAGTCCAATTTATATATATGAAAGTGACTGAGTTTAATTGCCGATTGATTTTGTCCACTCAATTGATTTTGACCACTCAACTTTTAATTTTCAAAACTAATTTCAATAGAAATCAGATTTTTTATTACCATTTAACTGAATGGGCAGTTACTAAATACTTTTAAATCTCTACACATTTAATTACATTTAATTAATTGGGTAAGTACTAAATGGTTTTAAATTTCTATTGATTGGTTTATCAAAATAAAAATAAAAAAAAGAAGAAGAAAATCTCTACTGATTGGGCAATTACTAAATGATTTTAAATCTCTACATTTTATCTCCATATCTTCCACTACCCCACTACTTTCTTCTTTCCTATAATACAACTCTTATGGCCATTCATCTTCTTTTTCCCTACCAGGTATAACTGATTTTGTTCTATTTATCATACCTGTTAATAAACTAACCATGTATACAAAGTGACCTGACCAGAAAGAAAATACCACTTGTGAGATCTGCCTTCAGGTTAGTAAGATTTGGAAATGCGGTTGGGTTATGCTCTTATTTAAATATTTTTGGTGTACTTTTAATTTTTATTACATGAAAGTTGGGTTTATGGTATTTTTATCTATATTTCGATGGATTAAAGATTGCTTCATTATTTCAATATTTATTTTTATTGTTATTTTTACATAAAAAAAAACTCTATATGTACAAAGAAATATCATATTTTAAATTTATTATAAATCATCAAATATTTATGTATATTTCTTATATGATGAATTATATTGCATGTACTAAGCACAGGGCATGTTTTGCTAGTAGTTCTTTTATAGAAGTGTTTCTACAGTTTTGCCTTTAGATATAATTCTATTAACTTTATGAATAGATCTTAAATTTTACAAGTGCTGATACATCTCAAGAGGGATTCAGCAAAATTGTTAAAATATTTTTTGTACTTACTAAGTGATATAAGCTCGTTTTTTCTTTTTTGGGCTGAATTATAGTATGATGCAACTCCCTTGCTAAACTCAATGGTGGGGCCCACATTTCAGAAATTCAAGACACTTTCGGGTCCTACACCCATTGTATTCTTTGTATCTAAGTCAACTTCAACGAGCCAATCATTTGATCAATTACTCTTTATATCTTGGAAGAAAGAGACAAGTAAAGGAAGTTCATCCATGTTCAAGATATGTAGTCAATCAACACTCGTGATCTTGCGGATTTGAGTAATAATTTATATGTTGATCACTATAATGAGTGGTCTTATGTGCAAGTGATTTCGATTTTCAAAAGCTGGGCCCCACCCATGTGTTTAGCAAGGGAGCTACACCATAGTATAAGGCACCGACACTTCATTATAGACCTATCCAAATGTCCAAGGAGATTTTAATGAAAAGATGCGGATTTGATGAGAGGTAAGTTGAAAGATAGCTGTCATAGTTCAATGAAAGCCTTCTGTTATAATATATAACTAGCACAATATATAACCCGTGCTAAACCAGGGCCTGTTTGCAATTAAATTTGTAGCAATATATGTGAAGATCAATAAATAATAAAAAAAAAAGAAATCAAATCATGTAAATCATCTTCAAACACTTACTAACAATGATTTAATATAGACAGAGCATAAAATTTTAAATAAAGAATAAAAGAAGAGAAGATTATTAAAGTGCCTATTTTCTTAATCTAAGAGTCTAGAATAGAAATGAATAGCAGTAAGGTGAAAAGGAAATGAGGATAAGCAAAGAAATGGTACAAGAGACTTGGGATGGAAATGAAGTTGTTTAGAAGAGTAAAAAGTGGGAAGACTTTAAAATGGTTTTATGTTGGAAGTGGGAGAAGGACATGGGTAAGTTATAAACAATAGTTATAACTAATGGTCAAAATTAAAGTTACGATCAGGTTTAGCTTGAAAACCCACGGCTTTAATATGGTATAATAGGGAGCCCTTCCACCAAGCGCATGTGCTCACGACGTTATTGTGAGCATCAGCGCTCCAAAAAAACATGGTGGGACCCACTTTATGGCCCGTCCGAGTGGACTATAAAATAAGGACCTCCATGATAGTCACGGATTCGAGGGTTTGGCACCCATCCGAATATGCCGGACTGTTGGACCAACTATGCACTCGTTTTGGATTTTAAAGAATTGTGGGCTGTGTGGATCAAGTGGTGCCGATGATGATCCAAGCCTCTATCACCATATACAACGCCTTGGGGGAGTTTGGTGCCCAAGGTAGGCCCCACATGAGTCGGCACTCATTATAACGTGAGGGCCAGCACTCAACTGAGGGTTCCCCTTATAATAATAGGTTATTATGGAGTCCAATGAGAGTTAAAATGGAGAGATGGCGATGGAAATTGAATTGAAAACCTTCTGCTCATATGTGTAAAAAAAATGCCGGTTTTAAAAGGTACCAAATTGGTGCTGATTACATGTTTAGTTCAAACTAGTTTGAGGATTGAAACTTTCCCACCTAAAGGTGTAAAGTTTTATATCTTACACCCTCATGGATTTTAAGAAATATGTGTCACATGATAATAACCTAATCCTTTTTTTTTTTTTTTACCTTTTTTTTCTGTTCATTATTCTCATATAAATGATAAATCCCAATGCATGAGGTTTCATGTATGAGTTTTTGAAAAATATATGAAAAATACAAAATCAACTAAATCCCACTTTCTACACCCTTATGGCCATGGCCAATTCATTATCTAACCCGTTTCAATATCTTCATAGAAAGATAAAACCAATGCATAAAGTTTCACAAATACATCTTACATACTTGTGAGTTTTGAGAAACATACAAAACTAAAAAAAATAACTTATTTTTTTCTTATTTTCTCCATTTTGTGGGCCCCAATACGTGATTTGAACCATTTTTTGTGTTTGTGAGCCACTATTTCCTTTGTAAAAAGGCATTGGAGTCATGAAGCCCACCAAACAGTACGGAAAATTAAGATAAATGACATTATTTTTTTAATTTTTTTGTAAAATTACACATCTAATTAAAACAATTACATGGTAAGATGAGATGCATGTAAAATGATATGAAAATGACATTTAAGAAAAAAAATTGCAATATGTTCTACATATGTGGATTTTAGCATGCAGAACTCATAAATGTAAATTTGATTTACATATCCCATGTGATGGATAGAAAACTAAGTGAACAGATATAAAAATGAAATTAATGAAGATGAAGTTTGAATACAAAGAGAGTGCTACATCACAGGATCCTTGTGGTTGAATGAGCATAGTTCATCATATGTGCTAGGAATCTAAAATCAATGATCCTAATGATTTCTAGGTCATTGGCCAATGACACCACCTACTATTTATTGTAATCGATCAAATCAAAATCCATTTCATATACAAGTAAACAATTTTATTAACAAGGTAGAACCTGGATTGGCACTAATGTGACCTCACTTTGACCTGGATTAAGATCATGGTAATCATTTGAAATTAGTTCACCGTTTCGTTTTCGTAACTATTATCACTCAATATGAGCTTCGTGCTATTGCAACTTCAGTGGGCATATATGAAGTGTTAAAACTATCATGAGAATTGAAACTCTAGAGATAATCACGAAGAGATTTATTTTGATACCTCGGCACGATAATTAATAAGGATTGAGATATTGATGAAGATATTGAATATAAGATAAAAGTGGTATGGTTGTAGCGAAGACTTACTTTTAGAGTGCTTTATAATCAGCATATGCCAATAAGATTGAAATGTGGATTTTTTACCCGATAACAATTACACCAGCTATGACCTATAGAGAATAATATTAGCCAATTAAGAAGCAATACATGCATAAAATGAGTGTAGTAGAGATGTGAATGAGTGATAAAAATAGAAAGAATAAAATTAGAAATGAGCACTTTCGAGACATTTAGAGGTAGCATCGATAGATGATAAAATGAGATAAACTCATCTAAAATAGTTTGGACATATCCAGCATAGGCGAGCAATGGTGTCGAAAAGAAAAGGTTTTGCTACATAAGTTAATGGCCCATGGGCAAGCCAAAGAGGACGTGGATAGAAGTAGTAAAAATATATTTGAAGAATTGCAACCCATTCAAGGATTTGGCTCATGATAGATCGCAATGGAGATATAAAATTTATGTAGCCGACCTCAACATAGTTGGGACAATGATTTAATGATGGTAGTGGTGGTGGTGGTGGGCTCCATGCTATACAAACTATCATAATCTATATAGTTATATTTATAAGTCAAGAGATGAAAAGAACACAATACAATCTTGCTATTAAGATGAGAGAAAAGTGAAAGCTATGAAAAAGAAAAGAAAAAACAAAACAAAACAAAACAAAACAGAAAATTGGAAACAGTTGCAGTTGATCACCACTATATGTTTATTGCAGAAATCTAATGGGACAATCTAGGATGAAGTTCTGTAGTGTATACTGTTTGTGATGTTGAGCTATATCCAAACAAGAAATAAAATAATAGTACACAACTCTAAAGAAAAGGTTTAAGTCAAATGTCTGAAATCAGCATCTCAAAAGTAGATAGAGTAGCATATAAATTTAATAACTCAATGATTAAAGTTAATGATTTGATTAAAACTGAAACTACCTAGGGCCATAAAGTGATATTTTTCACTTTTTTTGGAAGCAACTATCGTACAAAAAGAAGGGCTTGAAATAGTTGGCAATAGATTCAAACTAGAGGAGAATCACACTATGATGGCTGACACTACAATTAAATGAACTTTTTTTTTATAAACCATAGTCAAAAAGTTGCATTACTGTGTAAAGCCAAACAGACTTGAATTGAAAATTTGATGTGCATGCAAAGATAAATATGTCGAGTGAAAGAGATAAAGTGGAATGCATGACAATTAATTACCTAGGACACAAAGCGTAGAAATGCTCTAGTATGATTAAAACACACCAAGAACATTGATTTAGAGGTGCATATGGAACATCAGAAATAGCACTCTATCTTTAAATTCGAAGTGAGAAGAGGGAGAACATATAACCATCAAAACTTATATGAAGCCCAAGTTTCACATATAAGAGTTACGCATGAGAGAAAGTGCAAGATTTTGAATACCCACCATCCACAAAATAAGACCCCTGAAGTAAGAACACCCACCTTGAATTCTTCACACTTCTTTATGGGATCCCAACATGAGAAAATCCGCCTAGATAGGGATGAGTGCAAAAGTAGATATTACAAAGCCCGGTTAAAGCGTTGTCATAAGGCATTGAAGATGATGTGGATGATGACGATGATGACGACTTTATGATTCTCTCTTATGTATTATCTTATACAGAGTTCTATAAAGAAAGACTTTAGAACTTGATGTAGATTGAATTTCAGACTAATTATGCTTGATTTGTTCATGCATATTATTCTGTGTGATGCCTAAATTGTTAGAGAGAGAGAGAGAGAGATATGATCCTTTGATGCCAAACTTAATTACCATATTCTATTGGTAATAGTTTTGAGGATTCATTTAGAAAAGGGCTGACCACCGATCAGAGGGTGACTAGACCTTCATGGTCCACATGTCAATGTCACCGACTAACAAAACCAAAGTGAAGAGATGTATGAGCCATGACCCATGACCCATAACCATCCACTGATCGGACGTTTTGATGAGATTCACAAACCCTAGATCCACCATTAACTTCACTTTCATATATAGAAAAATATACATAATCTAGATTTCCAATCAACCCATCCAAGAAAATTATCTCATGATGTGATTTGGATATTCCTTTTCTGGAGGTGGGCCATTCTCTTCTTCCATGAAATCCTCTCTCCACCAATTGGACGGAGATCACCCAATCCACCTGTAATGGGCCCACTAGAGAGGTTACAATCCAAACCATTCGTCCCCATTGTTGAAGACAAAAAGACATAGGCATTGGCACCCTACGTGCGTGGTCTTGTTTGAGCCTGGAAGACCACACGTGAAACCAACCTCCTCTCAATCAACCCTATAATTATGAGAAAACAACAACCTAACCAAAACACACTCCCTTTGGCACATGGTCCTTGACGCGGTTACCCTATACCCCACTCATGACAAATCAATCTGCTAATCACAAGCATCCATTTAATTGGGGGTAACACATTGGATATATGGGACACACTCTCAAGACCATCATCACCACCACTAGCTAGATAATCAGATCATATCCATATCTAGTCATCCTTAGAGAATGCTAACAATTGATGCCTAGATCCCCATCACCTGTTTTTATGATTTTTTTTTATTTTCCTTCTTGAACATGACCCAAGGAATGCCCAAGGATGACTTAGAATATAATATCTCCAAGCCTTTTAATTAGAAAAATCCTAAGTTAAAGGAGTGGAACACTACGGTGGGACCTTTCTATTGAAATCCAAACTACATGTGCATCTCTAAATTTTATCCCAACGGAGCTGCTCCCACCGTATAATTAATGTTTGATATAATATATGATTAGTGAATAATGCATAAATTGTTCTATCACTTTTTTTTTATTTTAATCAAACAATCAATCCTAGAGTGAAACCAGCTCTCTCTTATTGGGGGGTAAAGTTCTTGTGGGTTACTCCAAAATTTGGGTGGGAACTTGTTTTTACAGAATGAGATTTTTAGCAGGTGAACAACCCTTTTAACTCAGGTTTTTCCAAGTCAAAGCCTCGTAAGATCCGGACTCTTCTAATGTCCAAATTCTTTCACCCCCACGCGCAGAATGATTGGAAGGTGTGTACAGAAAAAAGAGAACATGTCCTACAGTGCAGTCTTTCCAAGGTCTGTTTCATAAGGGCAGAATCCAAAAGCAAGGGCCTAAACGTGTTCCCTTCACATCTTATTATTTCAATTATTGGCCCCCCTCTCTCTCTTCCTCCTTGGGCTATATATATGTGGCATTATCCATTCATTTTTTTTCTCAAGTAGCAGTTCAAACACCACCTGCATTTACAATGAAATCCATTTGCATTATCTCCATCCTTCTTATAACAGTCTACCATCTCACATCAACACCCATTGCTGATGCAACTTCCATTCCTAGCTCTCCCAATGAACACAACTCAATCAATGAAAAGCAACCCATGAGAGGAATGAAAGGACTAATCTCAGCCGCAGCATCCAACTTCCCGAAAAACCCCGAAAACAAGAAGGTTTGTTCTTTAGTTTATTTGTTTGAACACTAGACTTCACACCCACAAAATTACTTCTCTTCTTTAGTTTAAGTGAGTCTCCTGGACTGATCATGACACTAAAAATCACAGGTGGTTGCTGGAGGAATGGAGAGGTTGCGCGTCGAGAAAGGTGGTTTGGTGGGAGAAGAAGTCGACCTTGGTGATGATGGCGAAGGGCAGCTGGTATACAATGTGGATTATCATGGTGTAACAACACACCCTCCTTCTCCCAAACATCCGAGCCCATAGTTCTTGCTTATTTCCTGATAAGATACTACCCCTAGACCATCCTAGAAGGCTGCTACTAAGTCAAGATATATGTATATGTAGTGCAATAATTCAAGGGCTTCTGGTGTAAGTAAGATAAGCTTCCTACCATCATCAGGTTTCTACTTAGTAGATTTCATTGTAAGCATCCCATCCATATGAATATGTAAGAGTGATAGTCTTGTAATTCCTTAGCAGCATATTAGAGCTGTAAAATGCATACATTGAGATGCTATATCTCTACTTAAAGTTATTTGCCTTTTGTTAACTTGCATGTGTCATCGATCCTTGGTGCAGAAGTTTCTTTTATCAGTAACAAAAACTTTTCTATTAACATAGAAGGAGAGAACAACAAGAACAAGTACATGAGCATTGTACCCTACCCACGGCCAACTACAAAATAATACCCTTCCAAAGAGAAATCATCTCAACCCCTTATTTGGCTAATGAGCCGGGCATAGAATTGGCTTATCTAAGCCCATGGCACAAAACATTATTAATGGAGGTTGATAAAACCCGAGTTTCGTTAAAAATGAATTGAAGTTTTCCAAGGTCAGCCTTCCGATTAAATACCCGAACGATTGCATTAGAAGAATCCCTATCTATAAGGTTATCACGAACGAGCCTTGATCAAAAGCAAAGAAGAGCTTCCAAAATAGTTAAGACCTCCGCCATTTAGTATACTTATTATGGGGGACGAGCCATTAGATTTGGACCCGTGAAAGTCATGCTTGTAATAGGTTTTGACTCAATTTGGTGGGGTAGGGGTCGGGTCACCTAGGGATGGCAATGACATGGGTGGGTGGGATGAGCAGTGGGGGTAACATGCACAATCTCTATCTGAACCTTACTTATTCTTGAATTAGGTAGAAAATCTCAGTTGGAACCCTTAATTAACAGGTCCATTTTGTGAGAACAGCTCCTTACCCAAGTGGTAAGGAGCAGCAATTCTCACCTGCTATCGAGGTTTCGAATCCAAGGTATGCCCCCCTCTTTCTGCGTGTGCAGGTTTTCGGCTTCCTTCCCACATGTGCGGGCTATTTTTCCACTTGAATGGGCTGCTTTCCATGTGTGCGGGCTCTCTCTTGGATCTCAATGCTGTTGTTGGAGTAACAAAAGAAAAAAAAGAGAGAAAGAAACAGGTTCATTTTGTGTTGGGCTGGGGGATCATACTTCATAGTCCTCTAGTTTAGTTCAGGTTGGTTTGGCAGATTAGATAGGAAGAACTATTCAACCCAAGTCAAACCATTTATTAGACGGGTTAAAATGTTAACCCAAACCCTGAATTATCCAATTGAGTCCTGGTTGGTTTGGTGGTCGATTCAGGAAAAAACCAGCCCTAGACTCAACTAGGGTGCCTTGGGCAGTTCACCCCAGAAAAGTTGTTTTCATTTGAAATTTTATAATGCTTCCATAAAATGACTTTGAGTGTGAAACTGGCATTATTTTACCACATAAAAAGAGGGCTGTAGGGTTAGGTTTTCACATGTTCTACCAATGAAGTATTGATTTTTTCCCAAGCATTGACTTATTACTAGGAGTTCTTTTAACAGAGACGGCCAAATGTGACATAAGCTGTGCAAGGCTCAAGCCATAAAATATTTAACCATGTTT
Source organism: Umbellularia californica (assembly GCA_028538565.1). Classification (NCBI taxonomy): domain Eukaryota; kingdom Viridiplantae; phylum Streptophyta; class Magnoliopsida; order Laurales; family Lauraceae; genus Umbellularia; species Umbellularia californica. Next base: position 67,490,707 of record JAPQWN010000008.1, read on the forward strand.
GCCTTGAACATGGGAATATGGACCTACCACAATCTTGTCATCCAAGTGAAAAGATTTTTCTGGGAGAGATGTATCCAGCCATTATGTAGCCCATCAAATCAATGGGAGTGAAAATGAACCCCACAAGGTCAGTTTAATTTTGTGATTTTTCAGGTTCTCAATTATTAATGTAATTAACCAAAGCATGGTTTTAAAACTCAATCTAAACCAAGTCATATTTCCAATACACAATAGTGTCTAGCAATGTCTGATACCATTTTTTTCATAGTCCAAAAACAAAAAGATATTGAAACCCAACTCCCAACACCTCTTTATCCTATGTAAAAAGTAAAAAAGAAAAGAAAGAAGAAATGAAAAGAGGTGAGGGGTTAAAGGATATAAAGTGAGATGCAGCAGGGACCTTACTTTCCAAGGATTTCATTTACTAGGTGATGGTCAGCATTCATTCCATCTCCCTTCAATTCATTTTCCATAAAAGGGGCGATAATGGCTATTTATGGATCTTTTACATTTCTCAAAATTCATAGAAATTCTCATGCAAACAAATGAATTCTTAGAAATTACTTTTTTGTTTACTGAAATATTTTAGAACTGATTTCATCCTACAAAGTTTTTTCCATTGGAATCCAACCACAATGAAGAATCACCACAAGCAAAAAGTAGTGAATATCAGGATTCTCCACCATTAGAACGGCCAGTGTGGACTACCACATGAAATCTCCTCATTTCTCCACCTAGAGGGGCTTCCCCATTTGTCATCTAAATGGGCCCTCAATGTCTACACTCCACATACACCTTACATATATCTCAATATTGAAATGGGGCCCCAATCCTAAATATGAGAAGATTTTGATTAAGTACAAGAGACAGTAAATTAAAAAGATAAAATCTGTCAATAGCAGCTTTTTGAAGGACAATCTCACCAAGGAAAATAAGTGGATCATACAACCAAAACAACAATGCCAATATAATCTCCCATTATTTAAGATGGTTGTCATCCCTAAGCTGTAACAGATATTTCAGTTACTATTCTTTCTTTACCTATAAGCACTTCCCATGACATTACACTAAAAGTTTGCCTCCCTTCATAAAAAAGAATAGGCTGTTGATGGAGAACAAAGCAAAATTCCCTAATCTACTACTGAAGCTCCCTTGTGTTCCTGGTTCAGAGATCTTATTTCGAGTCAATCCGCAAAAGCTTACCCAGTATGCCACTTTCATACGCTGCAACGGTATCTGAATCAAACAAGTATTTCTGATCAAATTTCAAATGAAACAAGTTTTTCACCATGAAGCTACAAGGAGGATGAAAAAAGGGCATGCAAGGCCAGTTTGCCACTTTCATACGCTGCATCGGTGTCTGAAATCAAACAAGTCATTTCTGATCAAATCTCAAATGAAACAAGTTTTTCACTTTGAAGCTACAAGGAGGATGAAAAAAAAGGGCCTGCATGGCTATAATCAAGTTCATTACCATCTGAGCCACCTATGTGTTTTCCATATATAATCACTACAGGGACAGTAAGAGTTCACACAATCTCAACCAGGCCATCTTGGATATCCCACTCATCATCTGTGGAATGCATAAGATAACAAAACAATTGATAGAGGGCACCCACAAGTCAGCTACCTCTAGTTTGGACATTTCTTCCTTGAAAGGGAATGATCATTTTTTTTATTATTATAATTGGTAAAGTGACTTGAACCCACAACTTTAAAGGTTGCAACAGCAAGCACCTTCCAATGAACATTTTTTAATCCTATTGTTTTAGGTCATTTCTTATATCTCACAATTTTCTTACATCTTGTCATCATGTATAGATCTTCCTATAAAATTCCATAAACATTAACAGTGAAACTCATCTTTTTAAACCAGTGTTAATTCATTAATAGTGGAATTCAACTTTAATGGAATTGACTAAAAATTACCTTTCTCGATAAACAAAAAATCAAAAGAGTGAAGGTGGAATATTTAAAGCTCTACCGAAAACCAATATTATGGATAGAATTCTATAAATGTGATGCCAGTATCAATATACATGTGCCAGATTTTTCCTAAACAGAAAGCTGCATCCTTGTTTGAGTATCTTTGTCCTTACCTATTCGTTATCCACATAGTGAGGCATATGGATAACTTTTCTTTAATATAAAATGAGCTGAGGAAGTTTTATCAAGCGGAAAAGAAAGATCACACAGCTAACTGATGAGGTCCCAACAGCCTGTAGTTGTTTTTAGCTTTCACATCTATTTGCCGACCTATAGACGTGAGAGATACAACGTCCCTTAAAGCAGACAAGACCCGAATCTGTCCGGCTGAAACACAAGTCAATAAGGAAAAAAGGAACATCAAGTTATTGGAGTAGCATATCGAATGTCACTCTCAATCTAGATCATCAAAGGATCAACCACCCACCGAAGAGCTTCGAATCTTACACAAAATTGCCATTACCTCAGCTAATGATGATAGAAGGCCCCACAAAAGCGAAAAAAGGCCTCGGCTTCAGTTGCATTTGTGATGCCAACAGGAAAGAGAAAATGACCCAAGATTCAATAATAGGTGGAAGCTTATCTTAAATGACACAATTAGTATCATAGGTGATAACTACAGGGAGAATCTGAACGAAACTAGTAAATTTCTGTCCTATCTGATGTAGATGGTAGCATAGATTCTTCTAAATCACGAAGTACCAAGCTGAACACACTAGTATTCTGGCAAGGCACATCGGAAACTTCCGTTTCTTGTTGTCCAGCTTTATCTACATTTCAAAAAACAACACTTCACAAGTCCATATTTGCTTTAAGTTTTGTGCATTGTGCAGACGCTTAGGATAAATACATTGGCAGATATGTATTGGTTCTCGAGTTGCCAACACAATACCAAGGGAGGCATCAAGGCATCAATGATCCCAGAAGAATCTCATTGCAGCACGTGTTGCATGAGCTTACAAGACTGTAATGGTAGCACTTAAAATGTACATATTTTTTTATTTTTTTCTTATCATATTTCTTGTTTTCTCCAAATGGAGTTAGGGAAATAAGGATTCTGACCATTCTTCTGGATTGTTGCACAGATAAAAACTGAAGCCCAAATCAACAGATCCAAGTGATTTTCACTAAATTTGGGAAAGACTTCAACATATCCCAGAAGGAGGTGTTTACCCAGCTTAAATAAGCAAGACACTTCCGGATCATCACCAATCAGTGGGATTACATTTAATTGATTAGTACAGCTGCTACAGCATCCATTAAAAAAGCAGTATAAACCTATAAAAATGGATTAATCTATATTGCTGAATCTGTAAGTCCTAGCTTTTGGAAATTGCTGAATTGAAATTCCATACGTGTGGCAGTCCGGCAGAGTTCAACATTCAGAACCATAACCTAATCTGGAAATCTTTTTTATCATTTCATGAACTCATTGTTCATCCAATCTCTTTACATGCAAATAAGTAACTACTAACAAAGACATATGTCCCCGGCTGATAGCTCAGCTGGTAAGGAAATGGGTGTGTGAGTGAGAGTGCTGAGTTTCAGTCCCCAGTGTAACCGAAAATAGACATATCATACACAGTTGCAAAGAGGCTGGAAATTTTTTTTCCAAACCCAGCCCTTATGTTGAGGCCAAATAATCAGCTGGGTCGAGCCCATGAACCAATGCGCCGGAGCCTTGTTCGCAAAATAGCAAGGTACTAGGTTCTACTTTTGCTTTAGTATATCAGGGCCAGACCAAGTCATCTAATATTCTAGTCAGATATTTGGGCAGACAGATCAGTCCTAGCTTTTTTAATTGTCAAGCCAAGAAACAGGGTCAGTCCAAGAACAATCCCTAAAAACTCAGCCCAAACAAGTCCAAAAGTGGGCTGGGTTCGGCCCAGTAGCAATCCTGGATTTATTTGAGTGATTTTTAGTTCAAAGTTACTAAAGAAACACCACATCCATTTAGAATTGCATTGTTTCTCCCCAAGCCATTGTTTCCAGCAGCGGTTCCATGAAATACTTACACAGTCGTATATACAATCTCGCCTTTTAAATGTAAGTAGACCAGAAAGGAGACCAAATTATAAGACTAGAAACAAACCTCTCTGGTCCATCTCAATGACATAGGGCACCTTGTTCAACTTCTTGAAAAGAGGTTTTGCCTTTAGAAGTACCTGTACATAATCAGGACAAAATGTGAAAAACGACTTCATTGTCCAAGTAAAATGAGTGCAAATGGTTGTTTGTATGAGTAGATTCGTAGGAAGTAAGCATTGGCCCAACAAAGTAAATACATGATCCCACAATGACAATGACTACAAAATAGATTCTATAAGAATACAAACTCATATACCCAACAGAGAAAACTATCAAAGGTAATGTGCTCCGAAACAGGTCTGACGGAGTGTGGACTTCATTTAATCAGCCAACCGGAACGGAAAGTGATCATCATTCTTACAGACCCATACTAATTTTTGGTTTTGTCTGGGCCATGCTATATGTATGAAAGAAAAGAAGATCTGTCAAACTATGGGACTTCATGACACCCCTACCAAAATTGATGCAGTCATGTGATGGATTTCATGTGGGGTCAACCCTGGAGGATCCCTAGCGAGAACACAATGAGATATACATTGAAGGTCATATCTGCGTGAAATCAAGCCTTTTGAATTTATTCTAATTACTTTCCTAAAAGAGTCCTACTATTCTTGTTTAGGACTTAAGAACTAACTATCTTATGTACTTTAGTGGCTGAGATTTATTTCTGATAGAATTAACGATTAGCATTAAGTTTAGGTCATATGCTTCAAGAAAACATTATATACACAATTTAGGCCTGTGGCCAAGCAGCTTTAGGGAATATTATGACTAACTAATAGTCCTTCTGTGAGAGACCTACCTACCATACTTGAGTGTACTAATTTCAAAAACCAAACAGCCATGTGGACTGTATTCGATATGGTCTGCATGTTGAGATATATGTAGTCCCTTTCACGAGCGCACATGCTCATTTAAGCAATTTGCGCACAGCCTTGTGGTGCCCACCTGGGACCACATCAATTCATGGGAACATGGGGATCAAAAGATCTAGATGTGACTCACCTATATACAAAATTTCGTATCCATCAGATCATCACAACCCCTTGATCTATGACCCCAAAGTTTAACAGTTTTAGAATACATCATTTTTTTTTTTTCAATCCAACGGTCAAATCCCATTCGGATTAGTGTGAAAAACATGGGATCGATGACATTCACCGGGAGGTGGTAGTGTGTATGCCATTCGGCTTGATCATAGACGTCTTTTCAGGTGGGCCATGCACATCTAAGCTATTTGCGCACAAGTTCACCTTAAAATTCCCATTTATATATGTGTGTGTGTGTGTGCGCGTGTGTGTGTGCATGTGTCTACAAGGCTTTACTACATATATATATATATATATATATATATATATATATATATATATTGTGGACTGGGTTAGGCCAGACTAACAGAACTAAATTGGAATTAGTTCAGTCGGGCAAATCACATTGCATTAAATTGTCTCCGATCCAACATTATATTGCATCAGAAACGCAATGAAACCAATTGTTGGACACCCTATTATCAATACAATTAAAAGAAGTTCATGTTATCCAACAAAAATTAGTATACGAATTGCAGTTTGCGTAAAGGGTGTATTGTAGTTACAAAAATTACAAGTATTTGATAATGAGGAGCGTTAGAAAACTCCTCGAGAGTTTTTTACAAAAAAAGCCCCTCCCAGTTGGGCCCATTATGGTATATGACAACCAGGGAATGCCGTTGAATGGAATAATCTAGATGAGATCTACCTATGTGAGAGTTTTCAACTCAATTAGACTATCATAACCCCTTGATCCATGGCCCCAAAGTTTAATGGTCTTAGAGGTGTCACTTTCTTGTGGTTTCAACCCGATGGTGAGTAAAAGTTGAATGAGTGTCGAATTTGGGCTTTATACCAATTCATGGGGGTAGTATGTGTGAAATGATTGGATTGGCTCAAGGTGGGCTCCACAGTCCACGCCCTAAAAATATAGGGGAGCAAAAGGGGGAGTTTTTAAAATGGGGAGTTTGTGAGAATTCCTCATTGATAATTAGCTTAAGTTTAGTTGTTTTGCTTTGGTACATATTAAACAACTGTTTGCTTAAGTTGGTTGTGTAAGACTAGAATCAGAGTTCAAGAAGTTTAAAGATTCGTCTTATGATTTAGGGATTATTCATTAGCAACAACAAAGGCTTGTCCCGGCAAGTTGGGGTTGGCACCAAGAGTTGACAGTCATAAGACCTAAGAACTAGCTAGGGTGCAAGGGAGTAAGGACCTAGTTGGTGGTGAGTTTGCGAGTGTGTGAATGGGTGGATAAGGGCCAATTGGTGTCAATGAGGAAAGAAAGTATTGAAAGGAGACAAAGTGGACATTCAAAAAGAAATCATGGAAATGCTTGTAGAGTATTGGTTAAGCTACCCTCTCCGACCTCTAGGTAGAATGAATGTTGGGGGTTGGGGTTGTTACCCATTTCATGACAGCTTTATGAAAAGTAATGTCCACTGCCAAATGCAATAGGTAACAGGCATCATCCTCCCTAAGAAAGGCACAAATCGCCAGCTTGAGCCCTGGTTGTTATAAGGAGATATCGGCCAATTTCACTATTAAAGGTAATGAGTAAAGGGTAATTAGGAAGTTGGAAGAGATTAGGAGGGAAAAGAAAAAAAAAACAAAAAAAAACAAAATCGGATTCATGGTCATATCTTTCCTCATCACATGCAATGTCTAGGTTGAGCTCCTCTTCAATACGCCAAACAGGGGATGTTTCTAGCCTTCATTGCCCGACTTATATAATCTCATAAAAGAAACATGGTGTTCACAGGTCGATAGACATAGCGCCTAGTCCATCGTTTACGGCTAGGACTACTGGCGTATCTAATCCCATTCGTTCCCCCAGCTATTGTATCTCAGTGTCAGTGTCGGCCAGCAGGGTGCTTTCACTATTGGTGTTCTTTTCGATCTCTACGCATTTTAGTCCAAGCCATAATAAATGAGAAGCTATACGACTCAGTTCCAGCATAATTACTCTAATATAGCTGCTCTTTTGGGTACTTGAATATTTCCTAATTGTTCTGGTGCATTTACTGTTATTGCCTTTCAAGTGAGTTTTCTCTATTCATATCATTCATCCCTTCTCTCCCTTAATTTTCTTATATATATATATATATATACACACACACACACACACACACACACACACACACACACACACACAAAAGATTCTTTTTTACTTTTTTGATAGCTTGCAAAAAGCTTATTTAAAAGGAGAACAGTAAAAGAATTAAAAAGGAAAAAGATAGTTCCTAAAGAAAACACATTTAAACCTCCACATTACAAGGAGAATCAGGGAAAGGCCTCACACGCCCAAGTTCTTCAAGAAACAAAAATAATCAATTTTCTTATTTCATTATCCCACGCATTTTATTTCCATCATTTGCATCTTTTTAAATAAAGATAAATCACTTGAAATCCTAAGAGATCTAACTTCTTACTCTAAAAAGAAACTAAAAGAGTCCTAATCTAGTCTAATTTAATATATTTCACATTTCTAATCAAACCTCTAAAAGTAAATAGTTAGCTAAGCCTTATCACAAGTCTTCAATAAAGACTTAATACACTGAAAAGATAATATAAGAACCCTAAGATAAATCTCTCAAGTTAAAACTTAGTAACTTTGAGAAAGGTAATATTTTTTATTGTCAACCTGTGTGTTGAGTCCCATGTCAGTCATGTCTAACGAATGCATCAGCAAACTTGCCCTCAAGTTTGCAAGTGGCGTCTTTGTCCTCCCAAATCAAATAGTAGGCATGCTACAACAAAGATCTGCAATTTCAATTCCTTCAAGTCTACGGCCCCGCTTAGTGATAATGGCTCAATCAAGTTAAAGAGCTCTCTCTCTCTCTCTCTCTCTCTCTCTCTCTCTCTCTCTCTCTCTCTCTCTCTCTCTTCTTTTGTTTTGAATGGCAAGTTATCCACACCATAGTTATCAGAATCCTACGATTCGTATCCCGAATCTTAAGGAAAATGATTCATATCTATGTAATGAATCCTATTTACAAATGAATCATAGGATTCAGGTATGAATCCTACGATTCAATACTCGTTTCATTGAATCTTACGATTCAAGCGATTTGACCAAGCGAGAATGACTATAGCTAATAAGCTAATATTAATAATTTTTACCTTTTTTCTTTCTTTGTTCTCTCTTTCTTTTATCGCTTGTATTTTTAAAAGGTTATTTAGTAGTTAATGAAACCTCGTAAGAAGAATTTTTTACGGCTTTGATAAGGTTTTAAAGATGAATAAAGAACATGCATTTAACTAAAGCATTTGACTGTACGTATGGTCCTTGTTTATATCTTCTTCTTCTGTAATCAATTTTTTTCTTCATGAACACTTTCTTAACTTTAAGAGATATCCTACTATGTAAGATTGATGGTTTGGATTTTATTTTATTTTTATATTTTGATTTAAAGATAATAAAAAATAAATATTGATACTTAAACTTATTTAACTATTTACACATCATTTCTTTCATATATATATATATATATATATAAAATAATAATGTCATGATGTTCTTGATATGATTGTATGATAGACTTACTTGTTATTATATTTATACTACTATAAATGGAAAAAATGGAAGGTTATGAATAATTACTTTTTTATTTTTCTTTTAATTTTCAATTATTTTTCATTTTTATTAGAAAAACAAAAAATCATACGATTCACGATACGATTCGCGATTCGATTCGATTCATGGGTATGAATGATTTGCGATACGATTCCGATTTTGAAAACCATGATCCACACCACTGAATAGCTACATATAGCCATAGATGTCATGGGATCATTTAACCTATTATCTGCCTCCATCTGGAAAATGAAATGTTGATCTCAATTGTCAATAATAAAATTAACGGCTTCAAGGTCATCCCCACTATTAGTTGATCTTTTACATCAGAACTCACACAATGATTTTCTTCCATCTAATCTATTTCTGCAGTAGGATATTGTGGCTCAAGATCCATGGTATGGCATCATTAGCTGGAGGATGATTGCCAACACCTTCAAATGTCAGTAGTTTGCCAATCAAAAAAAAAAAAAAAAAAATGTCACAGTAGTTTATTAGCATGATCATTCACTAGATCTCTCTCCGTGTTGCTTCTAGTGTAGAACAATCCTCTACCCACCAATCCAATGATTGGATTTGTCCATTTGATGACCTAAAGATGACTTGATGGATTTACCCAGCTTCCCCGGGGCCTGTAGGGATTAGTCCGGCCCAAAGGGCTGGAACACCCTCCGTTATCAAAAAAAAAAAAAAAAAAGATGACTTGATGAATGGGTTCTCCCCATTGTCAAAAGCATGCATTTTTTTTTTTTTTTTCTCTAATAGTCCTATGGGATCAAACTTGCTCTGGTAATGATGCAATCCAAAGCCACAAGGAGTGATTGGGAAAGACCTGACCTCACACTCATGTTCTTCAAGAACCTAAAATAACCAATTTTCATCTTCAACTAAAGAGAAATAAATTGGACTGCTGCATATGAGAAGCTTCTTGATCATATTTTCACTCATCATCTACTCCTAGAATCTTGAAAGTAGTTCAGCTTAGGATTAACAAATAACAACAAACACTATAGAAAGCATATCCAAGCAAACATAATATGCAGAACAGAAGGATTTGTTTTGCTTAAAGGATGAATTCCATATATGAAGAATTGCAGATATGAAAGATTTTACCAGAAGAACAACAATTCCTCTGCCAATTAAAGCATAAAGAACTAATACAATTGGCCAGATAGATCTTCAGCAAAAATAAGCTTTCTGGCAACTGAACACTGCACACGGGGATTTAATCTACATACAACAATCCCCTAGCAGCCAGCTGACCACATGATTTAACTCATGTGGCACCCATTTTTGTCATATCAAAGCTCACATATCGTATCACCTGCACCATTGAATTGATCGTATGTAGGCTATAAATATCACACATAATCAATCCAACGGTACATATCACTTCCCTTGGACAGAAAATCTGGTCTGTTGCTAAATATAGGGAGGCAAGCAATCAGTGAGCTGGACCACACAAGGGTGGGCCCCACATTGACTACCCCCATACCATACTGACAGCAGCATTAGGATCGTTTCTAGATCAAGGATTCCCAGCATTTAATACATTCGTGGGGCCGTTTGGATGTGCCCCAAATTCCAATCACCATCATCTTAGCCTCACTCTGCCAATCTGGGGTACCCCCAAATCCCAATCATCATCACCTTATCCTTACCCCTTCAATCCGGGGTACCCCACATCATCATCATCATCATCATCATCGACTTGGCCATATCAAATCAATCTGATTCTGGGGTTACCCAAATCCCAATTTGTCAACACAAACTACATTAGATGGGAGTGGGGTGACCGTGATTCACCCATTAAACCCCAAAATCACTATCGATTTTTGGGTTCCGATGCCGACACTGATCTGGGTAAAACATATTGCAGAAAATCATCACCCACAAATCCGTTTTTGGCCAAAAACACATTCAAATTAAACCACATTCTTCGAAGAGGGGATTCTAATGGGTAGTTACAAAAAAGGTAATCAAAGAGAGCGGAGATAAGAGACAGAGAGATTACGTGCAGTAGGATTTGGAGAAGATGACGACATCGTGCGAAGAGAGTGTCTTTTCAACGAAGGATACATTTGGAGAAGCTCCTGCTGCTGCGAAAGATAACGGCGTTATATCTCCTCAGTCCTCACCATTGCGGAAGTAATTTCTGTTTTTGCAGCCGCCGCTGCTGAACCAGGAGGACATTTGAAATGACGTAAAATGACCGGAGAAGTCACCTTGCAACAAGTGACCGCCCTTCTGTTGCAGACACGTGGCATATAAATCCATAGTAAAAATTAATTGAGGATTTTAAAAAAAAAAAAACTTTAGATGACCAGTGGACCAAAAAGAACACTTTAACGGATCTTGTACCAGATTAGTCATTTTACCTGAAAAAGTATTTTTTTTAGGACTTCCAATTAGCGTCGCTAGGGACTTTAGTTTGATGAAGTTTGATGAAGCTAAAGGTCCCTAGGGACCCTACGGTAGACGCAAATTAAAACAAAAGAGACGTTTTCCTCGTGTTTCGCTGTAAGGGCTTCCATTTGTACATATAGGTTCCACTGCTCCCATTTCTCCCTCGAACAACTGTGGTCCCCTCCAACATCCGCTTCGGCTGCTACTCATGCTCCTCGCCCTCCTACCAACTATGGTCCCCTCCCACATCCTCTTTGTCGAAGGTTTCTGGCCTTTTCTGAGTCGTCTAGGCTGGATTGTCATCTAAGTTGAGCTCCATAGGTCATTCCCACCTCTTGAAGACCATTAAAGCCACATGCCTTTGTTTGGTGGAGAACATTAAAGTGCATATGATACTCCATTTGAGGCAAAGCAATGGAAAGGTGAAGTTTGTACTTTGCCCTAAAACATGATTTTCTACTTTTGATAAACCCTTTTCATAATTCCTAGTTGCATGTGACCATTTCTGCATGCATCTCATTGTCTTCTTCCCACAGCATCCCATCACAAAAAAAAAATAGACAGATAGAGATTTGAAATCAAAGTATTTGTGTTTTCCTTTTCCTTTCCAATATAAATGCTTTTGTCATGATAAGAAGAAGAAATGTTGTATTTTTATCACGGCCATTGATCAAAAACCCATTGGACCCTTTCAAGGGAAATAACAAACCAGATTGCTGACAACTGTGTGATTGATCTAAGCTTTTGAAGGTGACTGATATTTGTAGATCTCAAACGCAGCAGCTAATAACTTGAACCAAATGTTTGAAGCCAAGATAGAGATTGGCATGCAAAGATTTGATAGGATTTTTTATGTTTTTATTTTTCGCTGACATTGATGTGAGAATAATATGGACAAAAAAAAAAATGTCAGCATACATTCGAATTTTGGGTTTTAGAGAAACTGGTAGACAACATAAAGAAAATGATTTGAAATGAGTTATGGGACTAGAAAGAACGTAGAAAATCATATATGATAAAAAAAATCATTTGATTACCACTTGAGGTTGTTGTAAAAAAAACAAGATTAATCGAATCAATGTTATCAGAAATAATTGTACCACTGCCAACGAATAGCCTCACTTACCAGTCAACTTCCAAATGGAATTGTGGTATTGAACAAATGTTCCTCTTGCAAATGGATATGTTCAGTGAAGCATGTTTGTTATTACCGATTTAACCAACTAATATGAAATGTTTTAATGTTGCAGTATTCATTTGGATGTTGATGTCCTAACAATATTACATTATGATGGTGATTTTCAATTTGATCTCAAAAATCCTCAATATATCGGCGGAAGACAAAAGATGAGGCATCTCCCTAAAACCATAACATATAGTGAGTTGGTGAACGGAGCACTCGAAGCATCAAATTGGGAAGCAAGTGTACAAGCCTTATGTATAAAGCACCTTCATCACAACGGAGGTTTTTTTTCATTGATAGACATTGATGATAACAATGATGTAAAGGGAATGTTCAGAGCTTTGGGGACTTATTCAAGAAACAATATATTGTTGTTTGTTGCAAGTAAAGAAGGAAACACATATGCTACCAAAGAAACCCCAGAAACCAGGTTCGTACGTAGTGAAATTTATTTTTAATCCATAATTGTGTTTATATTAATCCAAAGTTAATAGATCCATGTGTTTTTTATGCAGAAATCATAAGAGGCAAAGAGATAAACAACAACGGGAAGCCTTGATCAATGAAATTAGGTTAATCAAAGCAAAAGAGTTGATGATCGGGACATACACGAAAGAATTTCCCACCATCAACTTGAATGAGGATTGCGATTTCAATTTTCCATCAGCGCCGAATGGTATGATAGGAGAGGAGGAATCAATCATTCAGGCTTTGGACAATGATGCAAGTATGGATCGTTCTGAGGGTGTTCATTACTTTGCGAGTATACCCTCCATTTCAAGACACACGAAAGAACATAGTTCAAACAAGGAGCAACAATTTCATGGCCTGGACGAGTGGATTACGAGAGGGTTGAACGATGCAACCACCAAGCAAAACTCCACAACAGTTGACACGATGGTGCCCGAGGCAGTCATATCTGAGGAGGGAGTTGATTTAGTAAGGGAGATATGGTTGGGTCGTGAGTTTAACGATCATGAAGCTTTCAGAAGATGCATTGCAAAGTTTGCAATTTACAGTAACTTCACATTGGAGCATGTGCGCACCAACATGAAGCAAGTAACTGTGCGCTGCAAATATGCAGATTTTCCTTGGAAAATACATGCGTCCATGGTTGAATCGGGACAACATTTCAAGGTGCGAAAGTATATAGCAATTCATTCTTGCTCGAGGCCTATGATGGGGACAACTCATCCACAGGATCTACGAGGCTTATAGTAGATTTCATTAAAAGAGAGGGTACGGTGCAACAATGATATAAGACCAAAAGAGATAATTAGTGAATATCAAATGGAGTTTGGTACCCTAATCAGCTCAGGAAGGCACACACATGCCGTAATCCTCTCGTTGTTCAATAAAGGAACCAGTTTTTGGTTTTTTGATTTCTTATGTCACATGTGATTTGATGGGTTTTGTTTATGCATATTAACAACAAATGTCATCACATTTAATGATATTTTTTTTAAATGTTTTTTTATGGCTTTTTCTTTATGCATACGAACAGCAATGTAATCAAAAGAAATTCAATGACATGTCAATGATATTTTGTATTTTTCCAGATGTAATGATCCATCTGGCTTCTTCTTGGTTGTTAATGAATAATTTCCCTCATTTCATTTTATTTTTTTCTCTTGAATAAATCCAATTCAAGTTGGATTTCCCTCTACATATAGTTATGTTGGAATGGACCTTATCTGCCCATAAAAACTACTTCTGCTATGCACTTTGTCTTAATATGTAAGGGTCGCCAAAGACCCTTATTTATAAGTAATATAGGTCGCTAGGGACGCTAGTAAGAAAACAGATGCTGAGCAATGGGTCCCTAACGACCCTTATCTATAACTAATATAGGTTGTAAGGGATGCAGGGAAGGAAACATATGCTGTTCAATGGGTCCCTAGCGACTCTCACCTATAACTAATATAGGTTGCTAGGGACGCTGGGAAGGAAATCTAGACTGCTTTATTAGTCGTTAGGGACGCTGGGAAGCTTTTCTGTTAAATCACGGTAGATTAACAGGAAGTTTACAATTATGATCTCATTACATCAAACATCAACTTCAACTTCAACAAATAAATCTCAACCCAAACAACAATGTCATTACATCATTTTCACAGAAAATAACGAGTTCATTACACATCATACATCAACTTTAACTTCAACAAAAAAATTACATCCAAATAAATTCCATTCAAACTATGCGTTCTTTACATCATTTTCATCCAAAAGAATACCAGTTCATTACATCAATTTCACCGAAACAATTTCACATGTCATTGGCATATAATAAAACAAAAGTCTATAAAGTTGGGAGGTTAGGGAGTTGAAGCCTGTCAGCGTTCATAAGCCAGCTTTTCTTGAATATGTCAATCAAAATCTTTCGTCAGTAGTAGGGAATGTTAGCCTGGGTGAACCTTATCGGGCGTCGGTGTATGCAGTGCTCTGCGTATCCAATAGCAAAGAAACCACAATCCATCCCATTCTGCTGATAAGGGATATCAGTCTTTGTGATGTTCGTCCACACCCATGGCTCGCCCCATCCGTAATCTCCAAATCATTGCGTCAACCACAATCTCTATTTACAAATTAAGTATGAAAAAAAGTCAATAAATAATAGCATGCGAAAGGGCAATCCATGAATAACAGGAAACTAATGGGTTTTATACTCACGAAACTATCACAAATATTCTGATGATAATGGTCACTTTTCGAGCTATTGTAGAATTCCCAGCGATTTTCGTCCGTGTAACCGACAAGAAGAGTGAAATGATTGTGTGCGTATAGGATGTAAACGAGGGTCTTACACTCCGAATATGCCTTGTCTAACCAATTGGTAAGGGATACCATCCATCCATATTCCATCCACATGTTAAGAGATTGATAACATGCAAAATAGGCTACATTTTGTTTTTAGTTTTACTACTAACATGAGTTGAGAACTTCCTCCCTGAGGTAACTGTGTAAGGTGCATGCAGCTATGCACTGAGTGTGAGTATTTACAATGGGGAAAATCACAAGAAGGTTGCAATAATAAGAACCTTTTACTGTCAAGATTCTGATAGTTCAGGTGAGACACCTCTTCTCATAGAAATAAATGATTCCTAATTATAGTGTTGATGGTGAGTGACTTTGGTAAAGTGTATGAGTGTGCGTTTGTTCACAGGCCCTGGAAGAGCCAGATTTCCATTTCCGACTCCCTATAGAAGATTTCAGGATCCTCACAAGCACAAAATAAACTGTGGGATATCCACTGCACCAAATACATGAGCGCTAAAGGCGCCAGACTTCCTTCCAATTCCACGGCTCCGTCTTTGCACAAATGCACCCTCAAGGTTGTAATAGTAGGCATTTTCTTCTACAACAAAGGTTCCCTCAATTTTCTAAATTTTCAAATCATATGATTTATATGCATGTCACAATTGATATGTGTTGACCACGATGTCACTAATAATTCGGATTGTTTTGGTCCATTCAAAAACCTAACAAGGCCAAGAGGATAGATTAACATTTTTCCTTTTGTTCGAAACCCATTTAAAATCATTATTAGTGATAGCTGAAACCTTTAATGATAAATACACAACTTTGTTACTGCCTAGGTTCTCAAAAATAAATCCTATTTTGGACTACACATGTGATCCCTAATTTACATGTGCATTTGTCTTTAACAACCAGATTATGCATTTGTATTTAACAAGTGATTCAGAACCAGAAACAATATAAACCAGATCATGCATTAGTATTTAGCAAGCGATTTAGAACCAGAAACAACATAAACTAGATCATGCATTTGCCTTTGGCAAGCGATTAAGAACCGGAAACAATAAAAAATAGATCATGCATTTGTCTCTGCCCATTGTCTTTCAGAAAAGGCAAATGCCATTTTTAGGGCATTTTTCTTGCTATGATGGGTATTGTTACACAAGGAAGACGAAAACCCTTTTAGAAAGCGATTTTAGAGTGGAGAGTAAATGTCTGCCACGAGGAAACATTAACCAAACCAAAAGGCATGGAGACGCAATAAGGGTTTGTCCTAAATGACAATCCAGTCAGAAAAGGCCAAAGGGGAGCATCATACCTTCAACAAAGACGTGTGGGAGGGGACCACAGTTGGTAGGAGGGCGAGAAGCAGGAGCAGCAGCCGAAGCGGATGTTGGAGGGGACTACAGTTGTTCGAAGGAGAAATGGGCGCAAAGGAACCTGTATGTGCAAGTGGAAGCCCTAACAGTGAAACACGAGGAAAATGCATCTTTTGTTCTAATTTGCGTCTACCGCAGGGTCCCTAGGGACCCTTAGCTTCATAAAAACTAAGGTCCTTAGGGACGCTAGTTGAAAGTCCTAAAAAAAAAATACCTTTTCAGGCAAAATGACTGATTTGGTACACGGTCTGTTAAAGTGTTCTTTTAGGGCCATTGGTCACCTAAATTTTTTTTTTTTGGTAAAATCCTCAAATTAATTTGATGATTCATTTCGAAGAGCATGCTTGGTAAACAAAGAGGAATCCTTTGTCACAGAGGACTGCTTCGTTCCCCTCGATACATACTATCCTCTGTGGGGATTTCTAATGAAAGTATTCCCTACATATCGGGTTTGGGAAACATCTAAGAGGAGTCACTCCATGTAATTTAGGTCTTTATTTGCCTCGATAGGGAATGTGGAGAACTAGGAATTAATGGAAGAGTGGATTTTTTTTTATGGGTTTGGAGGATTTGAAAAATCCTCCCACTTTTCTACTCTTCAACCAAATGTGGATTTTTCTTAGAAACGAAGAAAACCAGAGATGATTCCTCTCCGAGGACATTATCCAAACATGCACTACTTTAAGCAACAACTATGAGCCCACTATTAATTTATATTAATAAATTATTCTCAATCTTTTGATTTTATGGAAATAATGTTTCACATGGCTTTCTGCAGCCACAACACTCTCTTTTGATTTCAACTCTTGATTACCCCATTCTCAGAATTTGGGTTGGAAACATAATGGTAAAGGCCCATTTATGCACGGTATGGAAATTCATAATTAGTTTTTTTTTTTTTTTCATTTTTCTTTTCTTGCTAAACATAATTTAGAAGGGTTTAAATATTAAGAATTGCCCCGGCTGGTGAGTTCCATATTTATATCAAATCAACTCCCCTATCTGGCAACATAAATAAATAAATTCTTCAAAATTCTCTATTTGGTGAGTAGAAACTAAACTGCACCAGAATTTGTTGCAGGGATGGAAAGATCTCAATGAGATATAGTAATGTGCAAAATATCTATCCCAATAGATTATCTTAACCCCTTGATTTGGCCCTCAAATTTAATGGTTTTAGAAGATATCATTTCTCTAGATTTTTAATCCAATAGTGGGTATGTAATAGTTGGATGAGCGTCTGATTTGGGCTTTTGCCAATCCATCACGGGGTAATGAGTGTGAGGGGTTTGGATTGACAATAGGGATTTCGAAATACTTTAAAAAGGGGATCTGCATACTGTCTCTCAAGAGAGACGTCCTCGAGCTTTGATCATCACAACTCACAATATAGGCTTTAATATCATAAGCATAAACAAAATGGTAACACTGATCAACTTCAAATGTTACAAATACCAAATATCGATTAGATTTGTATTTTTGTTCTATTTTTAACCACCTTTTGAGCATGGATCCTTCACAATGATGACCATGCTATAGTATTAGTTAAATTTGATCATACGAGTTATGGCAATCAAAATGACCACAACATCCCATTGAAGACGAAGTTATTTTGACCATCCTTTCTATTGTCTTAGATGATAGTTTGGAATGACAGATAAGTTGACCGAATGATATTGTCCAAGTTGTGTAAACCAGTTCTTTCCCCCACTAACAGATAAGAATTTGGTTCAAGTCTGCACTTTCAAGATCCTTTGGTGGGGAAAGGAAGAGGTGAAGATTATGGAAATAAATTCAATGTAGAGAGACATTTTCTGGAAGGGGATTTTCAGTCAATCTTCTTTTCAATGCCATGTGAATGAATACCTTTTGAAAAACTCCAGACCCAAACCTTTGGCATACACCAGTGAAGGCAATGAAGAACAGAGTTCTAGAGATCAACTGAACGAGACATAAAAAATTATTTAAAAAAAATCTAAATAGAAGAGGAAGATGAGAAGAATAAGAGCAAGAGAATTAAATCAACTGTGCTGGGAATTTTGACAGCAATTTCAGTTGCTGTCCGTGTAATCCTCAAGTTCCTCATTTGATTAGGGCCTGTTTGTTTTTGTAATTGAATACCAATAAAAAAAATGACAGTGAAATAACCTCTCAGAAATTGAGTCAAGGGAAACACAGAAATGAATACGGAGCCATCACCCTAGTAATTTAATACCTAGGAAAGTTAATGTCCCATTTACCTTGTATTCTTCACTTCTCACCTCTTTAATAATCCTATGGTGGAGCTCATTTCACCGTGAATTCTTATGTATTTAATGCAAACAAACAAGATGCATAGTGCCAAAAATTGTTTCAAGCACTACACCAGTAATTACCATTCAGGGGCATCTACATGATGAAGCTCACAAACCACTGATAGCATAGTGTCAATGCATAGTAATCACTGTTTCAGGTGCATCTGCACTATGAAGCTTACGAACCACTGAAATTCATCTAAAACAACAGCCAAGAAATCTTCTCATCCATACACACATACTCGCAACAGAATTCATGCAGACTACTTTTCCTGCACCCTAAAATAATGAGGTGCCTGAATAGTCTGACCTGAGGGTTAATCAGTCACCCAAAAACCCATTGGACCGCCACGACTTTCCATGTACATAACCAACTGCGCATAAGGCAAATTCACTAGACTGCCCCCTACTCTGGCATCAACTATTTTTTCTCATGTAAAGGGCCCGCTAATGATCATTCTACTCTCTTCATATAGCAGTAGGTGCGATTTTTCTAAGAAAAATTGCCCCAGCAGTGTAGAGCACCCTACAAAATCCTTCAGTTCTTATCAACCACCACCAATAAACAGGCTTTTAAGGATTAAAGCGTGAAAGCTTTTAATTGCTGCAATTTCAAAAGCTTAACGGATGAAAGAGACATGAAGGCTGAAGTATAAATGTGAAAATGCCTGCTCTTGTCATAGCACCCATAGGATCTGAGACATACTTAGGTGGATCAATCCATCATGGCTGCATCCTGGTCCGAATAATCATCATCCTCGGAAATCCAAACTACTGAACGCACGGATTGCACATGAACAGCTGATTCGCCTTTATAATCAGCCGTCATCTATTGATATTTCAGACTTGAAAAAGATCCAAGTCTTCAACACTACAATGAACTCGAACAGCACAAGTTCGGTGTATTTTTGTAACTTTATACAACAAAGTAAACACAACGTAGTTTTAAACTCTTTACAGATTGCATGCTACTTCCTATAATGGATAGTAGTACTAGTAGCAGAAGTGTCGACATTGGAGAGGATTAGAGGTTTATGTTTCTAAGAAGCTGAAAAAATAAAATCATACTGTAGAGGTCCCACGTAGTCGTCTTTAATCACATTTGAGATTTGTTGCTGTAGTTTTCCTTCTCTAGAAAGACTTCTCCAACACCCGCCTTCGTCGGATGCAGGATCCAGACGCAGGCAGACGGATGCTTATGAAGCAACCCTAGTGTGAGAGGGTTCCCCTTGTCCTGTTAAGAAACGGACAACAACGCAAGTAATGTTGTCCGCACTGCCCCTTTGACAAGCTTCCTGCAGCAATCTCTTGGCTGCTTCTTCTGGGCTCTGAATAGACTTGATCATGGAAACAGCCTCCTGAAATATTTGCACAACCAAGCAAAAAGGTATTAGGGTGGAGAACACGTTAGAATGCAGTGACCATCAAACACAATGGGAGGAAGATCTGTTAGCAAGAGCGAAAAGTGTGGACCTCATTTGTAACAACATCCCAGAGTCCATCACTTGCAAGGATAAGAAATTCGAGAGACTTATCAATCACCTCTTCCTGAAATTTCCAAAGCAATGCAGGCAGCCAATGAGTAAAATAAAATAAAGGCAATAAAAAACGCAAAGGCAAAGCAGCTGGACAACAGGAGACTCGTGCCTAAGATGCAAATGTCGCACAATGGCAAATCCAAGTCAGACATAATGCAAACCATCCATGCAAGACGCCTTGGCCCAAAAATGAAAATAATAATAGTAATAGTAATAATAATAATAATAATAATAATAATAATAATAAACATAACTATCAGCTCATCTATTGAGCCACACATGAATGCTTGAATGCAGAAGTTGGCCAATCTTCTGACCAATAATAGGCAAGACTGGTGTGGCTTTTGGTGGTAGGGCATCTAAAACGCATGTCCTACTGATGAATGACCTGGGTCCTGCCTTAATGCACATAGATGCTGAAGAACCAATACTCCACTGAGGGAACCATTGAAACCAGTATATTGGCTTTCCAGTTCAAACTAAAAACCAAAAGGAATTTCTAGCATTTAAGCGCAACACCAAATTCAGTTCACACCATTCAAATTCGGCTCACACTCCTATAGCTGAATATAAGCTAATAGATATCATTACTCATATGAATTAGTAACATAGCAGATGATAAGATGAATGACCTGAATCTCTGGATCTGCAACAACATATTGCTTCAACAGCCTATCACCAAATGCACGGGAGACGGCAAGAACACCACCAACACGCCAAGTGCCTGTACATTGATCATTAACAAAGAACAGTCAAATGGAATACAATCTTGGAAAAAAAAAGTGAAGACAAATAATAATAATAATAATAAAACAAAGAACTTCAATAATCAGGTAATGCAGATGCCTATCAGGAAGGATTAGTTTACCAGCCCACATGACAAATCCTCCAGCATTCTCAATCCGTTGCCTCTCATCAGTTTGATCTGGCTTGTGATCGCGTGAAACAGGAATAGCTGTGGAAAATGACAAGGTTGAGTTGAAATTCAAAAAAAGCAACTGTAAGATGCTACAAGCAACTGCGCGCGCATGCGTGCGTGCGTGCGTGTGTGTGTGTGAGAGAGAGAGAGAGAGAGAGAGAGAGAGAGAGAGAGAGAAAGAGAGAGAGATGAACATAGGCAAGCCAACTGGCAGGACCATATCCTATCTTACTGGACAACTGACTGTAGTTGGACACGTCAGGCGACCATACATGGGCAAGCCATCACACCAATTAGATAGATCACAAAAAGAAAACCGAACACTACCCTTTAATTTATGACTTTCTCCTCCTCACCATCAACTTATCCCATTAATCTTGGGTTGACTTTAAGAGTTCTATTTCTAAAATTAGTTTAGTCTACATTTCCATCTTTCAATGTAGGTCAGTGAAGAGTGGAATGTAAATATAAGAGAAAGCCATGAAGGAACCACTACACGACACATTCACCCTAGAAAGCAAAAGAAGATATGAGGTGTCCTCTCTGCTCTCTAACTAGTATGTGTCACACTCTGGTTATGTCATCATTAGGCAGTTAGAATGGTCGATATACCATCAAGGAAGTGAAACAACCATGGAGCCTATTTAACCTATATACAGTCACCCATGATTCTGCATTTCCACTCGCCTTTATTGAAAACATACTGTTGGTAATTCCACAATCTAGCATGTCTTTCTTTGCTACCTCCTTCAAGGTCTTCCTTGGAATCCCCCTTCTCCCAATTCCTTCAACTTGTAGCCCTTCTGTACATCTTATAGGTCTTGTTTTTGGCATTCTATATATGTACTGGTAAAGTGCGTACATCTATCTTAGCATGTGCATCTCAGCTACATAAACTGTAACTTCTCTCCACATTGGTAGTGTTATCTAGTTTCTTGGAGGATGGGGAGCAATAACTATGTTTGGGGGAGTCTGAAGGGCTAGAAGGTCCGGGGCATGGGAAGTTTGGGGGAGTCTAGTGTCTTGGAGGGTGTGCTTGGCAGAGGGGTCGGATTCAAATTAGGGATTGAGAGCAGAGTCTTATTTTGGGAAGATGATTAAGCAGGGTGGGTTTGTTGAAGATCTTATTTCCTACGCTATTTAGAGCTTTGTCTAACAAAGAGTCCTTGGTTAGTCAATGTTATTAGTGGTGGTGGTGGGTTTTTTTTTCTTTGTTCTTTTTTCTTTATTCTTTTTTTTGAGGGTTTGGGTTTTTTCTTTTAGTAGTAATTTTTTGGAGAGAGAGTTTGTATCTCGCTTTTAAGTCTTCCAGACAACATTATCATTTGCAAGGATGCGAATGATAAGGATTTGAAAACCTGGCCTGTATAGGAAGTCTTCCTCTAGATCTTTTCCTCAAGACTATGGTTCTAACTTTATTCAACCTATATGTGCACTTACGTTGAAGAGTTTAGCTCCTTCTAAAGTAGAGGCCTTTCGTTGACTGGTGTTGGCTAGTAGGATTTCTGTTGCCCACAATCTCAAGAGGCACCCATCTTTGGAGTCCAACTCCAACATTTGTACTCTATGCAATGAGGAGAGAAGATCAGTAGGTCAGATTTTCCTTCATTGCCAGTTCTCCTGCCAGTTGTGGAGCCACTTTCTACAATTGAGTGGGGATTAGTCTGGGGGTCACCCATCTTTCTAGTTGATCCTGGCAGAGGCTTGGTTTGGAGTGCCCTTTGCTTCAAGTGGTGTAATTTTGTATAGTTAGTTGTGGTCTATATGGTAGAGGAGCAGAATAACAAAATATTCAAGTCTGAGGAGACCGGTGTTGTTGAGATTGTTGTTCTAGTCAAAGCGGGCGTGGGGAGTGGGTGTCTGTGAGCATAGTTAGTTTAGTTACCTGATTTCCAGTTCGGTTCATTCGCATTAAAGTTCGTAGTTCGTAGTTTGGTACCTAATCCACTTCGAAAATTCGTTGGAGTAGACTCATTTAATTCGCTTTTCAATTCGCTCAATTCGTATTTCGAGTTCAACAAATTCGATGCACTAATTCGGATATATGATTCAATAAGGTTGGCAAATATATATGGCTTGCACAAGTTCTTAAATGCTGAAAAATGGATATAAGAATGGCAATTAATGGAAATTATAAATAATGATTTAATAAATTTAAATTCAGTCCAATCACCTCTTACGTGACTTTTGTAGCTAGCACAAACAGATATCTAACTATAAGTAAAGATCTTGAGTGCCTCACTAACGCTTTTTAAGTGAGAGAAGTGAAATTTTGTAGTTGGGCCCACCTTCTGAAAATATAAACGACTCAAAATCAACACCCTCCTCTTGGATGAACTATTATTAAAGTTCACTCCAATTGTTGTCGGCCCCCTATAAAATTGAGCATATACCAGACACATTAATCCACATTGTGCTGTGATTTAGATTTCTCTTCAATCATGATTATATCTTCTATTAAATACATTAAGTAAAAATTTGTGATTAAAAAAGGTTAAAATCACATTTCTAGACAGTTACTCTAAAAGTGGAGTTGATGGTGTAATCCCATTGCATTTCAAAAGTGGGTCCTGGATAAATTTATTGCAAAGGAGAAAACTCCTTGTCAAATAAGAATGGCAACATTGACATTCTTCTAAAAAGATAAGGGGTTTTTTCATATCTTTAACATGTTTGCATCTTCTATTCAATCCCGAAAGAGAAGGGAGAGAAGCGAACGAAGGGATACTCGGAAAATTTCCATCCGATGAGAGGATATGCAGGGATTGGAGATCTGGAGAGCTCTTCTAGATGCAAATGTACTGCAAGTATGACTCCACCAAACTACAAGAGATTCAGTGTATTGACGGAAAGTAATTTCATCCTCTTCAACAAAGTACCGAACGGCATTGAATCAAGGATTTCAAGATTTTCAAACCCTAGCGAATCAAATAGCGATTTATTCGAACTGAACTATTCGGAATTCGACACCCATGATAGCGAATTAGGTAACTATGTCTGTGAGTGAGGATTTTTCAAGATCTAAAGATGATTGATCTTGTTTGTAGTTGGGATGCACGCATGGGTGTAGTGGCATGACTAGATATCAAAGAGGGAAGTTTCCACGTGGAAATACCACTTTATCTTGAATGAAATCTACTTTATTGCATACCCTTTGAATGTGGATTTAAAAAAAAAAAGAACTCTTTAAGGGAGGTTAAATTTTTTCTCTTTTTTTTTTTTTAATTTTAGAGTGTTAGCTGAATTTTATTTATTTATTCATTTTTATGACATGTCAGCTGACTTTTATTATGGAGCTAGAATAATACAAGAGGACTAACCCGATAGCTACCAACACAACGCACAAAGCAAAGCCTAAACAGAAACAAGATAAGAATCATCCTGGTCACTCATCGGTGGGAAACTCCTTCCCCAGACAAGCTATTCACCTCCGAATCAGCACTCTCTTTCACATAAAGGAAAGGTACTTCCAAATTCCAATGCATTTCCCAAATCAATCACTTTCCTCCCTTCTGTCTGCCATAGACAGAGGAACCCAACACAAACCAAAAGTCCATCGAATGTTCCACCGTAGAAAACAAATATATCCCCTTCCTCCCCCAAGATTTAAGACGATCAGCTTCATTTAGGCCAACTCCCAAAACAATGAATAGTAAGATCTTCTATGCACTTAGGGGTGGAAATATAATTCTCATGCTTGGACATGTTTGTTTAGAATCCATTACCTATGATATGATGCCTAGATATGGGATGGATAAGGAAGGAATATTCCACCGTTATCGCAAGGACAGATTTTACAGATAAATAGTGAAGTATCGGATATGATACAAGCCGATAGGTTCCCTATTTTAAAGTATCCACATATCATAGTTCATGACTGCATGGGGACCATTGTCTGGATTGGTACATTTTTTCTTTTTATATTTCTTTTTTTTGATGGAAAGTTGAATGAATTTTCCCCATTCTATTTCCACTTTTGAGGTTAACTTTTAGCAGGATAGCAAGTTTAGAGTTGTTTGGCTCCTAATATTGAAACTATGATCTGGTTGGTAGTCTACACAAAAATTTATAGTTGGGTAGATTCTGATACTGCATCTATCTGCAGTGCACACAACAGGGGAAAAATCTCGTCCCAGTGAGACCCGCTTGTAGGCATGTCAATCATGGGGAACACGGTCAGACATATCATCATATTCACCTGAAAGGTACCTCTCAAAGTTACTATTAGAGGTGAAAGCTCAGCCCCTTGTGATGCACTTGAATGCATGCCACTCATGGGGAAACAAGGAGATGAAAAGGTCTTGCTTTTGGTCAGATTTTGGGAGAAAAAAAAACTAGCCTGATTGCATCATCATAGCCCTTGATTTTAGGGGCTCAAAGCACTGTCACAAATATGGGTGACATTTTGAGAATATCTCGATAATGTCACCATATATACTTGAAACAGTATTTTCCCACTAATATTGCGGTAACTTAAAAATATCATCAGAATTGAGAATACCACAAGATAATCAAGATAATATAGGAATAAAATGGGAAAATTAGGAAAATCCTAGGATT
The DNA here is from genome assembly GCA_028538565.1 of Umbellularia californica. Classification (NCBI taxonomy): domain Eukaryota; kingdom Viridiplantae; phylum Streptophyta; class Magnoliopsida; order Laurales; family Lauraceae; genus Umbellularia; species Umbellularia californica. The sequence goes on from JAPQWN010000008.1 coordinate 67,516,422, forward strand.
AATAAATGAATAGTATTTTACATTTACTTTGTGTTTATTTATTATTTTAATTAGGTTATTTTCAATAACATTTACCTAAATATCACGAGAAAACACCAAATTCAAAAAATAACCCAATATTTTCCTGAGAAGACAATTTGACAAGAACAAAAACCGTGACAATGGATTAAAGTGTTAATAGTTTTTAAAGCTACAATTTTATTTTCTTTTCTTTTAGGAAGTCCAAGCCAACGAGTATGGGTTGGATGGGTTGCAAATTAGGATGATCCAATAGTAAAAGATCTATTGATAGAACAGCTAGGACCGTCCAACCAGTATACTTCTTGGAGCCATGGGAATTCCAAAGTGCATTGCACAAAAAAAATATATACTTCTGATCATCATTTAAGATTCTTGGAAAGAAGCAATCAAAAATGGTACACGCAAGGGCCAAAATCCATCAATTGGCTCAGAATATATTTGGGCCATGAGCAGCCTAAGTTGTTTCATACAAAACCAAAATAGATCAGCACATAATATGATGTCTACATGCTACAGTTTCTCATTCCCCTTATCTCCTATGGTATATCTATTTAATATGTCCTGAAATATTACCAACACAATGCAAAATTAGTGTATCCTAAGAAATTTCAGAATGAGAAGCCAACTGTTGATGGAAGACAAGTTAAGCAATAACCAGGTGTGCATCAGATCATCATCTTCATTGAAGCCTTGTCATCTATTTGCAGTAAGCATTGTGAGTTTTATGTTTCCACTCAACCCTAATTGCAGCCATTTTATCAGTGACCGTGTAAGTGTCAGATATGGGGCGAGTTTAGTATATAAATCATAATGTATGCTCCAAGAAAAACTGTTACTGTTGTTCGCTGATGATGTTACAACATTTTTTTGGGTTTTGTTGAAAGGGTTGGGCGTTCTCCAAAGAAAAGACACGATTTACAAAAGTCTAACTAGTTGGCTAGTCCAGCCTCCCCAAAATAGATGAAACAATTATACAGAAACAAAAATAGTCCTCTAGTATAGCATTAAGAGGAAGGAAGAAGCAAACGCGACTCAAATAGTAAATTGAAAAATAAAATATTGGTGTCTACCATTTCCACCCCTGCAGATGACAGCCCTGGAGTCCCCAACATTTGCAACTAGTAACCGTTCACCGACAAGAATAGCAGTGGAAGCTGTTGAGCCAGCATCTCTGTTCTGACTATTTTCTGACTTCAGAAATTCTGAGTCCGTATGATTGTACGCATCAGCTGCAAACGATCAAAAGTCAAAACAACACAAGAAACCAATTTGTTAAGTGAAAGTTACAACATCAACCTGAGGATATGCTGGAAAGGTATAAAAATTTGCACCTATAGCAGATTTGGTATCAGATATGAACTTCGGATGCTGGATCAAATTACTAAAGAGATTTTGCTTGACGTACTCCGCAGCTCGAGCACCCCCGTGGCCTGAAAATACAGTCATAAATGCACAGAATCGTCAAAGGAGAAGAGAGCATTTTTTATCGACCTACAGGATTACCCCAAACTATAGTTGAGACAACAAAATAAAATCAGTTTTCATTAAATTCCACAGCTTCTCTGACCAATAGGAGTGGGTGGGTGTGGCAGGTGCATATGCATGTGCGCGCGCGCGCGAGAGAGAGAGAGAGAGAGAGAGAGAGAGAGCTGCTTTTATAACATGCAACGAACGGAAATCATAGTACTTACCATCAAATACTCCAAACAGGCCAACTACTTCACCACCAACAGCATCAATCCTGGTCTCATAGAAGTCTTCCATTGAAGACCTTTTCCCAGGAGAGCTCGCACATCCATAGCTAAACTTCCCATTCTGACTGTCAGAAACAAGGGTTGGTAAGCATATGAACTTGTGCCAAATATTACATAATAACAACAAAACTACAATCTTTTCAGGAAGCCAACTATGCATTTCTGTCACATATTATACAAAAACAACAAAATTCCAGGCTTTAAAGCAAGCCATCATCTTCAGTTCTTCACCATCGATACCTCCTATCCCATCTATCGATGGTCAGTTTGCATACAGCATACTCCACTTTTCCACTAAAGCATATTTAAAGCCATGCTTTCTGTAACTCTACAATCTAACATGGGATTTCTCACAACTTCATTCCAGTTCCTTGAACACAATTCTAATACTTCATATGGGGTTGTTTGTCTTGCTCTCCACTGTCTTCATTAAAACTATTATGGTTTTTCTTTTCTTTAAATGTTTCAAGCTAATGTTTGCTGAGATCATGAGTGACACTGAACATGAGAGGATATATAGGGTCCTGAGCCTCAAATAGTATGCATTTTGTGATCCACAACTTTCAAATACGCAGAGCCATTCATCGTTTATCAGCAGACCCTGTGATAAATGTGACAAGCCCTGATTTCCATGACCTGAGTGCAGGGATAAAAATGGGCCCCCCAACACCCAAGTCCACATAGGAGCTCACAAAAAGAGGGGAAGAAAAAAGAATATCGGATATTGGTCCAGGATTTGGATTCATTTTTTAAAAACTTGGATCCATGTGCCCATGGGATTTCTGCCTAAAGACCAAATACCCAATGGTATACATGAAATTATATTTTGTAATTGTTCTTAAAAGCAGGGCTTAAACCTCAAGGCTTTCCCCAGGGCAAAGCGTGTCAAAAACACCCCATAGAACAAGTTTGACGCACGGCATGCATTATGGGTTTACAGCTCACCCTACAACGCACATTTGACAAGTACACCCCAATATAGTGTGCTTTTCAATCAAGATCCATGTTCAAGGCGCACACGCCAATAACATGTATTGCTCAATTGAAAAAGATACGAAGATAAGGTAGGTTATAATTTAAGAACTTAAAAGTTTGTAAAATGTAGACAGTTGTAACTAGGGTTGACCCTAGAAACTCATTAAAAGGATTAAAACAACCACATTGCATTTAATTTATATTTATATTAAATATTCAATATTTTCATAATTTTTTTTTTAAAGGCACATGCACAGGGCTTACACTCTATGAGTAAGGCTTATGCCTTACATTTGGGCAATTAGAACGCCTCACCTAATGCATCAGTGGTTTAAAAAATCAATTTATATTAGTAAGATGAATATTAAATGCACATTTAACATATACTCAAGAAAATTCAGAATATGACTATGGTTATCCGATAAACAGAGAAGCTACAGGTCCAGGTAAATAAGGCTAAGGTTGAGCATGGGTGTAGGTTTCATACTCTATACCCATTTGAATAGGAGTGAGGGAACAGGTATGCATACCCCAATTTGGATATGGAACCAGGTACACCATGTACCCGACCCGTTTTTACCCCTACCTGATTGGAGCAAGTGGGATTTGATAGCTCAATCCAACATCCACATGTACTTCTCTTATACACATGAACTAATTTAATAGCTCAATCCTAACTGATTGCAACTTGGGAAACAAAGAACATTAGTCTTGAACATTGCAAATTTTAATCAAATTAGTTCAGGCATTACATGGGTGCATCATAGCACACCATGCATAAGGCTGGAAATGAGTTTTATATGTACAAATTAACTATTGGATGCATTAAAATATGGATCAATTCTCAAATATGATTTGGCTACTCACCATTTGTTGAAACAGAGAAAATCAGTGCCGCAAACATTAATCAATCAAGTTAAACCATTTTATGGGTGCACAAGAATGTCATTGTCCTCCACACTGTGCAGAAATTAGAAAGTGGCTAAAAGGTCACCAAAAAATTCAACTAGTCATAAATGGGCCTGATAAAATAATTTCTGCAATCTTAAGTTCTTAACAACCCCAACATCCTAACAAAACTTCAATTCTCTTAAATGTGCACTCTACCAATTAATTACATATGCACAGTAGAACTTCCATAATGACTGCAGTCATATTAGATGGGATATTTCCACCAGTCATACACGTAGGACCATCTAATCCGTACTTTCTGGATAGTGGGACCTATCAGATTATTGGTCCAGATCATATGGCCATTGTTGCCCATATCACTTAACTAAAGAGCAAAAAGAAAAAGGAAAAAAAAAATAAATGAAAGAAAGGAAGAAAGAGAAAGAAAGAAAGAAAGAAGAAGAGGAGAAGGAGAAGGAAGAAAATATGAACATTTATGTTGCACCCAGACTAGAAAAACCTTTAAGGGCCCGTTTGGTAATTTTACTTTTAAAATCAAGTGAAGTGAAGTGAAGTAAAGAGAGGGAATAAAATATAATAGGGTTATGATGGTATTTTGTTTTTAGTTGCTTGGTATGGAATCTTTTTTATTTTTTTAATGGGAAAGTGGAGTTTTTTTGTCTTTTAGTGGATAAAGGTGGTTGCTTTTTGACCTTTTTTTTTAAAAGATGGAGGGAAATTTGAATTAAAGAGTTTTTGATGTGTGCTACATACCAAAATGAGTATATTATGTGCTCCCATAACTAATGTTTCAAAATATATTATGTAATTAAATAGTCAGGGACATTTCCGAAATGAGTGCTACATACAACCGGACAACTGACCATTGGTACAGATCATCAGGCCATTTTTGCCCATATCATTGTAACTAAAGAGAATCCACAATGATATAAACCGCTGTGTTGCATGCAGTGGAAATCACTTTCTTCTCGGAAAAGGAATTACAAGTGCCCACAATTAAGGTTCACAAAGTGCAGTTTATCTTTAATAGGCAAGGTCATTACGGAAATTAGTGGTGCAAAAGCAAGGGACAAATAGGCAAGGTCATTACGGACATTAGTGGTACAAAAGCAAGGGGCAAGTGGACAACTATACAGCAAAGTACCCTCCTTTACCATGTTACAGATGTAAAGCTGACAACCTTGAATTCCTTCCACATATTCCATCCTCGGGCAAAATGGACAGAGGACCAGTGTGGAATTTTAAATAACTGATGCAAACAATCAAAGCAAAAAGTTATTCAGCTCAGCATGAAATAGAAGAATATATGCCAGGACCAATGTTTGAGCATTTGAGAACTGGGTCAAGTGCTCAAAGGTCTCACCAGGTCATCATGGCTTTGATTGTGGAAGGCTGAGTTAAGTAGGCAATTTGGTTTCTCTAAAACCCAAAGAAACTCAATCAAGTATTTAATATATGCAATCATGTACTGAGCATTGGCTCAACTCATCCTGGGGGCCTATCAAGTCTGAGCCGATATTTGAGTTTCTGAATTTCAGTTGCCAGATGATAAATATGTGCCAAAAATGAAATTGCAAAGAGGAGGTATATCTGACAGCATACACAGAGGTACAACTAAAAGTCTAAAACAGAACGTCTGTCAATAAGCAGATGCAGAATATATCAATGAAGAAGGATCTGTTTGGTTCGGATTATTAAAGGGGCTTTTTTGGCTCTTTTTTATAACAGGCTTTTTTGGCTTTTTGCTTTGGAAAAGCTGAAAACTCATGAGAAACTCGTTTGGTTATTATATTTTCAAATGGGCTTTTTTGGAAGCAAAAGTTAAATTCACTTTTTAAAGAAGCAACTTTCCCTGGAATGGGCTTTCTTACTTAAGCTTGCGGAACGGCAAAGAAAAGAGGGTTTTGGTTTTCCCTCCAAGTCCTAATCCTTTGTCCAGTTACTACACTATAAACATGTAACACTTGTATGGAACTCTATCATGGGGCCCACATAGAGATCATCCCGACCATTCAAGTTGAAGAATGTCATCACCTCCAATTAAAGAACCTCAAGTTTAACCTCAAAAGGGCTGGGTCCCATTGTACAATTGAGCACCATAAAGGAAACGTGATTAACACCACGTCAACATCGATGCGTTGATGCCTAGTCACATTCAATCATGGTGCTCAATCGTATGGTGGAACCTGCCCCTCTTGAGCTAAAACTAGAGGATCTTTAGGGCCTGTTTCTTTGCCAACATGTCTGATAGGAATTCAGGTTGTTTGTGAATTCCTGAATTCCTTTCAGAAATTTTATGTTCCCTTATTGGAATACCCAACATTTGAGGCAAGTAGCATTTTGAAATTCCAAAAAAGTGGAATTCCCAAATGCTAGCCCTTTCTCCAGCATTTACGAATCCCGGCATTCCGAGGGGCCTTATTGTAACTCCGGCCATCTCCGATGGTCGAAGGTCATCTTCTTCTCTACACCGCTAAAAGAAAATCAAGTCCAATCATCTTTTTTCTTTGCACTCTTTTCATTTATTTGATTGGATGAATCCCAAAATGCCCAAATTTGCACCTTCTTTTGATCCAATCTCAATTTCATTCCATATGACCTCCTTCAAAACCCTACAATCCCCCTCGCGCATGGACAGGAAATCCATCTCCTCTTGCATCAAGACCGAACAAACCCCATAATTCATGCATCTGATCTCCTTGGACAAATTCTGATCAGCTCCTGATCTTGATGATGACTGTGGAGATGTTGGGTATGGAAGATGAGAGTAGGATGGGGATCATTGGAATGTGTAGAAGATGCTGAGAGAGAGAGAGAGAGAGAGAGAGAGAGAGAGAGAGGGTTTGTGTCTTGGTTTCTTCTTTTCCAGAATCGATTTGTCCTAGTTTTTTTCAATGGTTGCATGAAGACACATGTCCTCCAAATTTTAAGTTCAATGGTTTCATGAAGACACATGTTCTCTGATTCTTTGTTTTTAAAGTTACTCTATTCTTTCATGTTTGTCTTGTTTTTCTTCCTTCTTGAGTGCAGTTTTGCGTCATGTGAGCACGTATATTAGAGAGATTGAATAGCAGGTAACTGTTAGCAACCCATTGTGCAATTCATATAATGCATAAACATGTAAAATTTTACTCAGAAATTTAAATAGTCATGAAACAGGAAATTTGTGGAATTCAAGTTTGCAGAAATTCTTACGCAAAAACTCTGGTACGAAAGAAACGGAGAATTTAAGAATGCTAGAATTTTGTAGCATTTCAGAATTTTAGCATCTCAAATTCTACAAATTCCAGCAGACATGAATTCCAAGAATTCCTGCAAAGAAACATGCCCTTAATTGGAGGGGATGACATTCTTCAACTTGAACGGTCGGGATGATCTCTATGTGGGCCCCATGATAGAGTTCCATATAAGTGTTACACGGTTATGGCGTAGTACTAGACAAAGGATCAGGACTCATTTGCCTCCCCTCTTCACGGTTGTTTTGCATACTTCTAAGACGCCTCGCCCTCTTTTTAGTCATAATCCCAGACCCTCTTTGCCATCTCTTTTTTCTTCAGACCCTATCAACCGACAACCACATGTTACAGCCTCACGTTGCTGATCCCAATCAGCTCTGCCCCACCATTCATGCATCAATTGATAAGCATATAGACCCACCAATTGTAGCCTGAAATTTAGAGTCCCTCTTCATCACAGGTTCATTATACCCAACCATCCATCGCCAATCTTTCTTCTCCCCATTTTACTTTCAAATCTTTGACTCTGTCTCCACCCAATATACGGACCCACTTCATTTCTTCATCTTCTACCGCTTCACCTTCTTCCCAACATTCTCTAGCCATGAACCCACTCAGCCAACAAAACCTGAACACTACCAGCCTTCCTCTCTTTAGACAATTTTTTTGCTAATTAGAATCAAAGAAAAATATATATTTTTTCTAACTAAGAAGATTATTTTGGATGAGATGCCATTGCTGATGCAATATTTGTTGCACGCACTCAAAGTGGTGGATTTGCGTTATTTTATTTGAAGTTCTTTATTCGATGTATTTTTCTCTTCTTTTCTATCTCTCTTTTTTTTTTTTTTTTTTTTTTTTTTTTTTTTTTTTTGGGGGGTGGGGTAGGGCGAAGGGGGTAAATATTTGAAGTATATTATTAACTTTTCCAAATATGTTTGACGTTTTTCATATGAATGCAAGATAACATTATGTTAAATTTAAATTTTTTGCTATTTTTGAAAAGAATTTTAAATTCAAGTGGCTTTGACTTGGGGCCTTCATGAAATAGCACATCTATGGTTTGATGTGGGGTCATTTTATTTACTTACAAGGCTCTTGCATATTGTGTAATTTATTGTTTACAAAGATTTATATAAAATTATTTGAATGTTGTATGATAAAAGTTGCTTCCTGCATGCATAACCAAACAACCTTGGATGCTTTTACCAATTAAAAAGTAAATGAAAAAGTTGAGTTAACCAAACAATATTTTCTCTTAAAAAGTTACTTTGAAGAAGTAAATTTTCATAAGCTATTTTAAAAAAAAAGCATGTTTGAATTTTAAGAAGCCGAACCAAACACACTCTAAACCCCAAAACCCGCATACTATCTAGAATCAGATAAGATAATAGACTCAACAAAATGGGATAAGAAGAATAGAAGGGTAATGCTTCATCACAAATGTATTGTAATTTGAACCTTCATGCATTGGACCAATGTTTTTAAACGCGAGAGGTGCATCAAGGCGTTAAGGTCTCCTGGGACCTAACGCTAAGGCACGAGGTGAGGCGCGGGGCTTCATTGAAGCGAGGTACACATTGTAGATAAAAAATAGATATTTTGGAATAGACAGATAATTTAAAATTCAATGAGCAATGTGTAATCCAAATTCCAACCCAGCAGACAGCGTTTGATTAAAAAAGGAACAAAAAGTAAATGCAACTGAAAAAAACTGAAACAAAGGCCCCAAAATCAGATCATTCAACCTGGTGTTATGCATCAGTGGACCTTCAGTTTTAAGTAGATCTGATGCATTGTATTATGTTAAGTGGACCACTCATGAGCTCATTCATGATCTAAATACAAAATATTCATTCTAAAACATCAATCTAAAAATGTCAAAATGTATATATCTCCAAAATCCAAATAATCAACTCATATCCCCATCATGGCCCATGACCATATCCACATCAACATCATCATCACCAAATGAAGACGATCCACATCAAAACCAAAATAAGGCCCCGCCCCCACAGATGGATGAGAAAAATTGGTGATGGTTTGCCAATTGATAAAAAAGGCCCCCAGACCAACCAATCAAAAATATCAATGGCTGTCCCCACCCCTACTGATGAGAAATTGGTGATAGCCTAATGATGTGCTTAAAAGAAAAAGCCCCCAGACCGCATGCACCTAGGCTGCATCTCACTGAATGCGCCTCACTTAGAGGTATTTGAAGCCCAACTGGTGCGTCTCGCGCCTAGGCGCACACCCTTTTACAACCCTGCATTGGACTCGCATGCAGTGATCCAAAACGTTTATGTGATGGGTTCTAAAGTGAATAATATCACAAAAAAAAAAAAATCCCCCAGACTATAAGTTTTCAGCCAGGCTTTAAGTAAGGCAATTTTTGCCCTTCATTTGTAGTGCAACCATAGAAGAGATTCCATGGTATTTCAACTTTGGTAACGGTAGGATGCCAACTGCATCAAACCAAAATTCCGCATGTACATTAAATACCAAACACGACCTTTAATTTCCCAAGAAAGATACAAAAAAATTCAAGATGTCTGCAATCAGATGAATAACATTATAATCCATCTTTCTTCTACTACTACCTCATGCCCTAATGGCAATACTACCAAATCATTCTCTCCCTTGTTTGAATCCAAATTTTCTAAAATTTCATCACCCAACCCAAAACCCATACCAACCCAATCCATAATTATCAGAATAACCACACCATCCAAACATTCCACAGCTAATACAAAAACAATATCACAAATCAATCGCAATTAAACAAAACATTCCAGAGAGAGATGGAGTTAGATGATATCACCTTACGCCTCCGCCGCTAACAGGCGATTCCTCGCCCTCCACACGGCTTGTCGACACAACGGGATTCAGATGTCCCATGGGGCCGATCCGAATTCAGGAAAATCAAAACCCAAAGTCCCAAATGTCGGAGAAAGAGAATTGAACAGAGGAAAAGAAGAACCGATCCAGAAAAAAGGAAGCTCAGGATCTCCAAAACCACCTCATCGTCGCCTCCCCTTTCGAGATCCGCAACCTATCCTGCACCCCAAACAGGAAAAACGCACAAATTCAAATCCGAATTCCCAAAGATCGAAACTTTATCAAAATCAAACCTAAACCTAGCTGAATTCGAACAAAACCAACAAGATCTGAAACTCCCAATGCACGAAATCGATCGATTCGATCTAGATGGCGAATAATTCGCAAAGAATGAAAGAGAAAACCCTCTAATCTTACCCATGCAAGGGAGAGATCTGAAAAAGTTAGGGTTTTTGTTCGGTGGGATTGACTTGGAAGAAGCAAAGCAATACACGAGGCGAGAGCCAGCGACAGAAAAAAACCAGAAACAGAGAGAGGGAGAAAGAGGCGGGGATTTCTGCTTCTCCATGCCCAAAAACAGACATATACACGTGGCATTCGTGCATGTCAAGGTTGCCATTTTTCCCATGAGACTTGGTCAAACTTGCCATCTTGGGTGGGCCACCTCATCTGGCTATGATCATGTTGTGGGCCATCTTATCTGAGCCACTTGATCTGAATTGGGTCCACCATGGTGATCTGTGTTTTTTTATATATATATTTTAGGAGTTTATTGGTTTGTGGTTTAATGGATTAGGTAGTGCTTTGTGGGTCTATAATTATTCAATCTAGAACCTATATGCATTGTTTCCTTTGATTAAGGAAGGGTTGTTTACAATGATATTAGTTTATAGTTTTTTATGATTTCATGATCTTTGCATGCTCTAATGTTATAGTTGACAAGACCAACAACTTAGGGTCTACTATTAGATGAATGATTAGAGGGAAGGTTAGGAAAATTTAAAGTTGTGAGATTCCTTCTAGTGAATCCCGGCAGATAGCGCAATTAGGTCACGGCTTAAGTATCGTTGGTTGTGGTTTTGAATTCTCTCTCTCTCTCTCTCTCTCTCTCTCTCATTGGGGCCACTTGCCCATATAACATCCGATTTACCCTGCGTGAAGAAGGCAGGCGCTTAACATGCCAGCGAATGGTTGATTCTTGAAGAGGACGGAAAACCTTGTCAAAAAAGCTAAAAGGAAAAGAAAAAAAATAAAAAAGAAGGATTTATTCTAGTGGAGAGCATTGAAATGATATTCACTTCTTAATCCTCATAAGATGCAGATCTGAATAGCATACCTCCCTTCCTCAAGTGATTGATGGTGGGGTTAGTAAGCATCTCTCAAGGGCACTGGTCCTTGGGCCAGGAAAGTGTAAGGACAAATTGAGAATTTAGTATAAGTTTTTCCTTTTATTACAAGGCTGAAGACAATCACTGGAGTAACATAGATTATGGCTGAGTTGTCGGTTGGCTAACTTGCATTTATGGTTTAACATACCATGTAAGTTTTGAGGAAGGCTCCAACTTGTGAGGCCCAAGTACCCCCAACCTATGATCAATGAAAGCCCATTGTGCATGTTTTCCCCCCATAAATTAGCATTGACCCAATTATGATACATGAGTTGTGCTTGTGTCGGCACTGTGTCATGGAAAATTTTGGCACCCATCCCACTTGACCAATTGTCTAAGATCTAGATAGACTAATGGAAAATTATGGCACCCATCCCACTTTACCTATTGTTTAAGATCTAGATAGACTATGAAATTCTCAAAACAATGCCAATAGATTATCCCTATGGACCAACAGCACTACCTTTAGAATATGCACAAATCTCAGGTTTATTGAATGCCTACCACTTTTGCATTTAATCATTGGTGAAACGAAAGTCAACACCAAGAATGGAGGGCTAATGACTAACAATTAAGATGGGATAACTAGTGGGACAGGTGGGTAACACTGAACCACACAGTAGCTCTCCTGCCCCTTGGGAAAGGAAATTTGCTAATTGGTTCTTTGTTTGTTTTTTCTTTTGGTTGGAGATCAAATGTCAACAAAAGGGCTACAGTCAATGAGTTCTTCACCCATGGAGACTAAAATGTCAACGAGCAGTTTAAGACAGCTTAATTGTGATTTGTGACATGGAATGTCCATAATTTTCTTGACATAGCAACCACATTTCTGTAGTATTTACTTCTCCACTGTGTACAAAGGGAGTAAGGGTTCATTTGCCTATCACGCATTTGATAGAAATATGTTACATATGGAAATGCCACAGTCAAATGTAACAACTCACAAATGCATAAAACACATCACCATGTTCGCCAGTATTACTACTTTCATATGAGAAAATGAATACATCCAACAAACTTAAATGTATCTATATTTTTCAAACCGTTTTCACAAATTTCTCAAAATCTAATTTAAGATATAAAACTATTACATGATATTTGTCATTCATATAAGAAAAATAATGGGGATTATTTTCTCCCGTGCATTGCACATTTGGTGTCGTTTGTTATGTGGGATTTGGTAAAAGTATTTTTTCTCTTCAGCAAAGACACATAAATCCGACTCATTATGTGAATAGGACCCATTTCTTTCCATTTAAATACATATGGACCCAATACATAGTTTTTTTTTTCTTTTTGCTTTTTTTTTTTTTTTTTTTGGAAGCAGTTAAACATAGAGACCAAAGGCTAAGTATACATTTCCCATCTTTTGATTTTATATTTACAAGAGGAAAGACATAATCACTTCTTGCAATAATCCAATGAATAATGTTACAACACACATTTTGGTAGCTAATTTAATGTGTTTGTGGTGGGTACAACTTGTAGATTCAATTGAATGGATCCTCTCGTGCCGACTTCGGAAAAGTCAATGATTACTTCTTTAATATGTTTTAAATATGAATTGCTACTCTGAGTATTAACTCTACGTCAAATATTAGTAAAATTGAAGCTGGATCCATTGTTAGATTGATTAATTATTATTATTTTTTGATAACCAACTTAGGGGGCTGGGATCCTAACCCTTGAGTGAGGGAATGAAACCTCAGGTGGTGAGAGAGCCTTCGGGCGAGGAGAGTTGGCCCTCGAGTAAGGGAAGGTAGCATGTCTAAAGTTCGAGCCATAGGAAGCCAAGTAAAAACCAACACCTCTTACCACCGAGGTAAGAGGCCGTTCTTGATTGATCAATTATTATATAAGAAAATCAAAAGAAAAAAAAAAGACACATGCAAAAGAATTAAAAATAGATGTTTATTGTTATTGAATGCCTAAAACTTAAAGACTATCGAAACATTTGTGTAATATCATGAAAGATCCTTGGGAGAAATTTAGTTTCAATTCACGTTGACATATCATTTGATTGATTTCTTACAAAAAAATAGTTAGCATACATAAAAGGGAGAAAAATATTAAAAATATAAAAATAAAAACATCATGAGTAAATCTAAAGACAATTCCACCCGAGTTAAAAAGAAATTTCAGAGGAATTACAATGCTACCTTTGTGGAGAAGTTAACTTATTATTCCCCGGCCACTGGCCAAAAAAAAGAAAGAAAGAAAGAAAGAAAAGAAAAAAAAATTCAGAATAAAATAAAAGAATAAAACGAACTCGTGGGGTCTTAGATTAGTTTTCTATTACTATTTTCAATTATTGGAATCCTTCTATTTTGTGAACACATGTATAAGAAAATACGTGAATCATAGATATGATACATATTTTCTCAAAGAAACCCTGACATTAATTGCATCTTTCATATTCAGTGTAGCAAAGCCCCCACCCATTTATAACTGCTCTTGCTATCTTATTAACAAATATTTTTATAAAAAAAATTATAGGATTTTTACAAAAAGAAGCTTCAAATATCCCTATACCTTCAAAAGCATCCTAAAATATATGTAATGTCTAAAAGCATTTTATACCGTAGACTTTATTTTTTTGGGGACCAAATTACCTTTCACTTTATCTATTGCGACATCAAGATTGACCGCATTCATGCATTGAAGTATTTTGCAGTTTGTTATTTTTATTTTCACTCTCAAACTCGCTTATTTATATTGGAAAACATGAGTAGTTACTGTTTGTTTTAGATTCATATTCTAAACTGAGAAACGTGGAGGGAAAACATCCTAAACTTTGTAGCTAATCATCCAAGACTGTAATAACAATAGGGATACAAATAGGGAGTGGAGAAGAGCACAAATATTTGTTTTTTTTTTTTTTTTCTAAAATTGAAATGGCTAGTTTTTTTAGGAGAATCTCTACAAATTGTACCAAGAAAGGGCCGCAGTGAATACATTCATTATTGAACAAGCTCCCCATAGAATGGTTCAACTCATACATTCGTAGAAATCGTTAGTTTAGCTTCAGAATTGTTAGTCAAACCCAATGCACTTGTATATATCCTATTTGGGAAAAGTTTAACTATGGAACTCACAAGTCTCTTTTTAAAATCGTAAGTTAATTATTAACATCATGACTTAATTATGTTAATGCTCGATTCATACTCTAAAGGTGAGAAGCAAGCGAGAGCATTCCAGACACTCGAGTAAATTGTACAAAAATTAGGGTAAAAATGAGTGCATTAACGGTAAAACAAAGTGATAGTGGAATCATTCAATCCTGACTTCATAGATTATTGACCTCAACATGACAGTCATGTCCCTTGAAATATTTCAAGTGAGGCTATGCTGGATTAGCTAATTTTATACTAATTGTAGGGAGAGTACATTCAAAATGAGGATATTATTGGAGTTTATATAAAAGATAAATCAATTTATAACATGATGGAGAAGCTTAATGAATGCTCGAAAGATGTTGGTGAATGGTATTAAATATATAGTAGCAGAAAACCTAAAGCTCGCGAATAATGTTAGCCACATATATAGACACTAAATCCTTAGCTCGGAAGTGTTATTTCTCAAATTTGAGATGTTGGGGATTTTCGGACATGATGTGATGCCGTGACCCCTGGCAATTGAAATGCCGTGTTTCTTTTACTAGAGTTTCAAATTTCAGTGACCTAAGAAAATCTCAAATGACCTTTTGAAATCCTTGAAATTCCAATCTCTTTTGGCTCCATTTAACGGGAGGATTTGGAGATTCCACCACACAAGACAACTTTTGATAAGTTTGAGATTCTTAGGATAAAGAAGTAGGCCGTAAATGTTTTTTTTTTTTTCCTTTCATTTTGGCCATACTATCACCTCACTTCTTCTAATCTTTGAACACCGACACTCCTAAAATTTTAGTCACGATCAATTTATAAAATTTAGTTTTTGACCCGATCATCAGAGTTTGATTCATGTACTTTAGATGGGATCAGTACTCATGCAAAATCCAAAAATTTAGTTGGAAGGGAATTCGGCATATTATAAACATGTGAATACCCAAATCTGAATGGCTAAGATTTAAAAGGTGGACCCCTCAAATGCAATGATAGGAGTGGCCTAAGAACTAGAATTCTAAAGGTAAGCCCCACAAATAGATAAGAAAGGAGAAATAAAATCGATGTTTCCATTCATACTTTCGCTTACTTCCTACAAAAGTAACACTGCGTCAAAAGACCCAAAAAACCAGTCATAGACTGTCGTTTTTTAAAAAAACCACAGCTATAGCTGTCGTTTTTTGTGTGTTGATTTGGAGTGTAGCTTTTGGAAAACGATAGTCCTCATATGTTGTTTTTTTTTAAAAAAAACCATAGCCCAGCACTGTGGAAAATTTACTTTCTAATACGACATTCATAGTCTGTCGTTTTTTGTGTCACAATTTGGAGTGTAGCTTTTGGAAAACGACAGTCCTCATATGTGGTTTTTATTTTAAAAAACCACAGCCCGGTACTGTGGAAAATTTAGTTTCTAATACGACATTCATAGTCTGTCGTTTTTTTAATTGAACTTCTGTGTGTTTGAAGTGAAAAACGACAGTCAATGGCTGTGGTTCTTTCTATTTTTCCTGAAAAAAAATAAAATATTTCAAATATTAAACCTATTTAGTATCAATAACAATCTATTTAAGCCATATCCATCAACCATCTAAAAGTCAAACATCCACATATTAGCCATCCAAACAATATCCAAATAACAATATAATTTCATTCATCAGAAGCACATGTAGCCATATCATATCCAAGTATCAACCAAAACAATAGGCCAATAAAATCCTTCATCCAACATTTACTCAAACTTATACCCTCAAAACATTTACCTAAAAGTAAGAATAGAAAACTAATAAAGTATGGTCCTAGTTATAGGTTAATCATGCACATCTCCTAGCATGACATCTGCTAACTTCCGTTCCCCGTCGAACAAGTCAACATTCCCATCAACAATCTCATCTAACACAATCCTGTAGAAACCTGCCTTCGGTAATTCCGTACCCTGTAGTCTTCAATAAGCAATTATGTTTTTCTTTGTCATGTGCTGCAAGTTACACAAAGATGGGCCTCTTGTGTGTGTCATTGTTTGGTTCAAGTGTGTAGCTAGACTCTGAGAACTTTGTCTCCCCTACATACATCATTAGGAACACATTAATTTTTATTTTATCAATGTAGACATTTCATTACTTTTAAGAAGGAATCTACTATATATTAATACCTAAGAGGAGCTTTCATGTTCGGTAGAAGGCCGCATTTGTGTATTTGCTTGAGATAGAAACGCAAACATCGCCTCCATGTCACGCCTTAGATCCCTAGACTCCACTTCCAGTAGTCGTCTTTCCAAATTATCCACTTGAGCTTTTAGGATAACTTGCGATTCTTGTTCCTTTTGTAATGCTTTCTTGTAAGGATCTGAATACTTGATGGGGGTCTTTGAAACTCTGTCGCCCATGCCTTTTACACGTCCATGATTATCACGACCAAGAATCTGTGTAAAAAAAAAAAAAAATCAATGTCAATCCATGTTCGTGATAGTATGTTTTCGTCACTATATTTGATGGTTAATAAAATCACGTATGAGAAATATAATTACCACATACCAAGGCTACTGCGTCATGATCTAAATCTTTCTTTGCAATTGAAGGGTTATCCTCATACAAGCTGGCAACTCTTTCCTGCAAAAATAATTTTTTTTTATAGAAAAAATCCAACTTAGATTGCTGTCCTCTTTCTTCAAAACTCAGCAACTTAAATTCCAATAGGATTGTCAGCCTTAGTAAAAGTAGCTACTGAATGGCAGTTACTGTCTTAAAGATACAACCAAGTCTGCAATGCAGGAATTTTTGAAATTGCAGTCTTTCATCTTGCAGTATCTCTCACCAACACAGAATGCAAAAAAGATTGCAGCAAACAAACAGTAGCAAATAAAATCATAATAAACAATAAAGATGGAAGAGATAGAACAGCCTGACACTAAAGCAACAAACAATGAATCAGATAGAAAAGAATACCTCACAAAGAATACTGCTGAAATAAATTTAAAAAATTCACAGAACTGCATGTTCATTGAGTGTTCACAAGTTAATACAGAACAACTAGTATTAAAACTCCCTAGATTTGATCATATCCTCTCATCTAAGTAACTAAATCTCAGTCCCTGATATAAAACGAAACCATATTTTTAATTTAAAGAAAGTAACAAAAACAAAAGAAGAAACTACCATTGGATTAAAAGGTCCAAAGTTTACTTCTTTTATGCACTGAATAAACTTGTATTTTTGGTGATTACCATTCAAAGAAAATGGTGATTAAGTGGTGTGAACAATGCAATTTTTGTATTCCTATCATTCACGGGCTCTAGAGTGTAAAGTGGATTGCATAAAATCATAAGGGGCACAGGGGGGACCTAACTTTGTGATTTTGCAACCAGACTTCACGTGTAAATTTACCTACATGTGAGTGTACATAATCTAGAATTCATAACTGATACGAAAACCAATGATCATGTATGGTCATTCCAAAAAAGTGAGTGAGATGGGAGTAGAATGCATTGGCAAGTAGACGTGCCACGGTTAAAAAAAAAAGCCTAGTCCAAGTCAAATCAGACTCAGTACTGGCTGAGTGTCATCACCTAAATCAACAAAAAATGGACATGTCTACCAACCTTGCAGTCAAAAGCAAGCTTAAGCACATCTCCATCTTACATGACCTGAAGTCAAATGCAGGGAAATTCAAGAAACATTTGACAAAGCATTAAATGAGCCATGTCACCAATGTTCCTAAACTTTTTTTTTTCCAGTACTGAGCAAACAATGGAAGTGCCATCAAAATAAAATCAGTCTTATAAAAATAATTGCGTTAAGCTGTTAAGGATCATCATCATCATCATCCATCTTAAGAGATTCATCATAGCCATTGATCTTAGGATTTAAATTCAAATCCAGACTCTAGAACCAGAATCTTACTTCCTTAATAAGGATTTGAATTCAAATATTGAAATGAATGTCTATGGTGATATCCTTAACACCTTACAATCATTAACCAAATCCACTTCAATTTCTTATAATCTTATACCTCCAGAAACTCTTAAACTTGCACAAAAACATTTACAACAATCTCATCACATGGCCTAAAGAATGAAGCAACCAAAGGACACTCCACTATGAGAGAACAAAGAAGCAAGCAAAAAGCAAAAGTGATGCAGTGGTAGACTATCTACAAACAAACAGATAAAGTTTGGAGGATTCATAATTTTAGACTATCTATAAACAAATAGATGCAGTGGTAGACTATCTACAAAGCAAGACAGAGACTAATTTGCATAGTTGTTCACTAGATTTGTCTCTGTTTTCAATTTAGGTTTGGAGGATTCATAATTTTATGCTTGCAATTCATCATCACTACTAGGCTTGTATACCAGAGACTGGGATTGTTTAGTCACTTTCATGGATCAAATTGGTTCCACACTCTGCAATAAATTACTTATTGTAAGAGGCATAAATAAGAACTTAACATTTCAAAACAGGCTAATTGGGACAAGGCAAGTCCAGGCCAAGACACATGTGGAATGTAATAGCTCAAGACAAATATGGAATCCAAAAGTTCAGTCTCTGAGAGAAACTAAGCACTGGGATGATCTAATCAGAACAAAGTTTCAACCTATTGCCTCCCTTTATCAAATTTTATTACAACAAAAAACAGTAACTAATAGCACTACTACAACAATGACAATTGCAATCATCTAACACACAGTGCAGCTATATTTTATGTTTGGATGAATAGTAAATTTGATCTTTAAATAAAATGGGAAAGAAGTCTCATGCACATAAGTTCAACCATATATGTAAATTGAAGGGCAACTCAAGTCACTAGTGACCAAGTCCGAATCATACTAGGCCAAGTCGACTCAAACATAACCAATTTTTTGAACCATGGTTCCACCTGACATAGTCACCCAATATATATGACCAGTTGAGAACTCTGTCGGGTACCTAGTAGACCCACAAAGGATGGAAAACCATGTCTCTTGGTAAGAAGGTTATAATTTCCAATCACCAACTCAATTGTACAAGTCATCCATTGGAAGCATAGAAATCAGCTCCTTGTTCTATCACAAAATAACAATTACAGGCCCAAGCCAATCAAACAATCAACTCAACCCCGTCACCTATTTGATGGTATAATTTAATTACTTTGGTGGAACCCCCTTTTTTAGAAACCCAAATTAGAAATAGGAGAGGACAATCTCATTCCAGTAAAAACCCTGCAGCAATCAAGTTGGCTAGCATGGGATCCAATTAGGGTTGAAAACAGAAATTCAATTATTCGGGGCTTTTGCCCGAAAAAAGTAGGTATGGAACTAATTTTTGTTACAATAAAAGGTCAGATCCAGATTTGAATGTATTTACTGGAACCAATTCAGTATTCATACATGTTACATTTCGATGCCCCGAAGCTAGACTTGTTGCTAGAGCGTATATATTTATATGATAATTCAATCCAACAGTAGATGATGATCAGCCAATTGTCAAATGTCAACTAAGAATGATTAACACCAATTCACTAGTAATTGTCTATAGAAAAGGTTTTAATTGATAAGTGGCTGCAAGTTGTGGTTGCTTTGGAAAGGCTTGAATTGATCATTAGCCGGAACTTGTGGTTTTCAGAATGAGAGCAAGGTCCACAAATTGACACTCTGCAGGCTAGAAATGAACAGCCATTAGAATGCCCTCTTCCTATGGCTTCAAGACAAATATCAATGGAGGCAGAAGAAAAAACAACAACTAAAGTCCAGTTTGCTTGGTTTTGTATTGCGGGAGTAGTCCTAGCAGAGTCCAGTTAGTTGTAGTAGTTCAAAGCGCTGTTAAGTTAATTTGATAGTTATTCCATACTCCATAGCCTTTATTTATTTAGTTGCTCTACTGATTATTCCTTATTAACAAATCCTCTTTCAAGAGAGAAGAAACTAGGGGACACAGTTTTCTTATTTAAGCCAAAGCACCAACCATTTTCTTCCTCTAGACACATTTAGATCCTTGGAACATGACTGCCCTTCAGTCAGCCTGCCTATAATTACCCCTAACCCCGTTCACTCAGTTATGATTGAACAAACATTCATTTGCATGGTTCCAAGCTTCAGTTATTAACAGGTAAAAGGTGCACATTGTCACAACTATAAGGATGTGGGGTTGAGTCATGTTACCATTTAGGATGGGGAAAAAATAGGTTCAAAGAGTATTCACACCATTACCCTCACATTGATTTGATTCATGCAATGAAAGGAAACACACTGCATTAAAAAGAACCAAGCCCTAAAAATAAAAATAAAAAAAACAAAAAACTACAGTTGAAGGAATAGGATCATACTGTGAAAGTGACATCTACCCTAAGCCTGATCATGTCAACAGTTTATGCCACTGCTTGACCATGGACCCATTTGGAAAAAAAATGGAGACGACCCAAACAAACTATAATCTCCTAACAGGATTACTAATTATGTGATCCTAGCATAATCCTCAAGCTACTGCCCAGTCAATGTTTTAAAACTCTGGAAATTAACTCAACTCAGAGGGTCACCAAGTTTCAACCCAGGCACCTGACCAAGTGCCCAATTCGATTTGAACAGACCCATTCGACTCATCCATTTTAATGATCTAAGTAAAGTCATCTCCACAAGCAAGGGCAAAGCAAAATAAGTTTCAAAACAAATGATCCAGCCTTATAAGGAACGGGATCGAAAGGACAGACAGGTGGTTCTCCCGCTTGACCATTGATTGGAACCCAGAAGTCAGAACCCAGTAAAACCAACCAAATTTCAGTCTCTACAGGAAGTTCTGGAGAATTGGCAAAATAATACCAGCAGCTGAAAAAGTACATTAACAATCCTCATTCTCCCAATGAAAACAAAGAAAAAAACTAATTACTAATAGCTACCTTGTTCTGATATAAATAAAATCAAAAGAAAGAAAGAAAGAACATATAAATTCAAATGATTAGGAAGAAAACAGATGGAATTAAATTACTAGGATGAGATCTAAGTATTCAAACATGCTGAAATAACACTTTCAACAACTTCAAGAAAAATCAGTTACACTGATACATGACTAACTGCAAAGAATAGCTAGAGTCTTTAAATTTCAGTTTGGAGGAACCTACACACCCACTCCTTGTCTTTTTAACTCTAGTAGATAGTGTTTGGCTCTTGCTCTTATCTGTAATAATCTAGCGCAGACCACTGGGCCGTGTCCAAACTAAAAATCCACAAATCCCAAATGGTTTTAGACACTAAACTTTCACTGTAGTAAGCACAAACCATGCATCCAATGCCAGGAAGTTACAGGAATTCAACACATTAGACATTACAAAAAAAGGGGGCTCCACCAAAGTAATTAAATTATACCATCGATTGCTTCCCTGGGAGTCTTGAATCCCAACTCGACACTTTTCCAGTATCGGTTTCCGCCTTTCCCCGGCCTCTTCCCCTTTCCAGACTTCTTAGAACTGGATTTCATACATCAAAACATATTAGATAAACAAACGCACAAAAAGACTAAAATATCTCGCTTTTTTTACCCATTCTTACCATAAAAAAACCTTTGGCTGCTTCGAGAACTCCTTCTCCATCTGAATCACCAAATATTTCAAGATAAGAAACGACACCCAAAAAAGAAATGCTGATTCTTTTCAAATGAATCGAAGCAAAGAACACCAAAGAAGGGATTTTTTGTACTGATTGTAAAAGTGAAGAAGAAATCTGATAGCAGGAAATGAAACAAGGAATGAATAGATTTCAGATCTGGATGCTCATGTGAAGACGAATCAGCTGAAATATCAAGAATTGCAGCTAGTGCTGAATCAACTTCACTGCTGAACTCCCTTTGAACCTACCAAAAATTTAAGACATAGAACCATCGGTGAAAAATGCCCCAAGAAAATCTTCAAAATTAGACCAACATTTATTAAAAAAATCCCTGTAATAGAGGAAAAACCCACCACCAACAAGCCCATCAATGTATGAGGTGAATTAGAGCAAAACCCATCAAAATATCTCAAAAGGTTCCACACTCAAACCCATCGAAATCCTATATGTTCAAAAGGGAAAACCCCAAAACATGTCTCAATAAAATATTCAAGATTAGATACAAAATTTAGAAAAAGAAATCTCTGTAACTGGACCAAAACCCAAGTACCAACAAACCCATGAAAGTTTTCAGACATTGAATCAAACAAACCCATCAACGTCCGGGGTGAATGGACCAAACCCATCAAAATCTTTCACAGATTTCACACTTAAAACCACCAAAACCCTGTTTTACAGGAAAGACTGCAAAACATGACCCCAAGAAAATCTTGAATATAAGACGCAAAATTCAGAGGGAAATAAAACCAGTAAATGGAGCAGCACCCAACCACCAACAAACACATGATTAAAGGGTTCAGACACTGGATCAAACAAACCCATCAATGTCCATAATGAACGGAGCAAAATCCAACAAAATCTTTGAAAGATTTCACACTTAAACCCATCAATGTCCATAATGAACGGTTGATATTTTCGTCAAAATCGAAAATATCAACCGTTTAAACACAATTTTTAAACTCTCGATCATTCATTGATTTGTGGCATAAAAAAACACGGAAAGTCAGATCTACAAGTGAATCTCCATCGAAGATTTCCCAAGTTGGGTGAACTTTTAGGGTCTAGATAAATGACGAAATGCAGAGGAAAAGGGAGAAATCAACATACCTGTGAATCATCATGAAGGCGAGATGAAGGGGAAGAAGAAGAAAGGGTGGGAAGTGCTGCCAATGCAGGGAAGAAAGAAACGAGATAGATGAGGATGAAGAGAAGAACGAGAAGATGGGAAGTGGTGACAATGCAGTGGTGATGGATGGCCGGAGCGTAATCGGCGAGTTGAGAGAGTTCAGACCTGCAGAGGCGTGCTTGAGAGAAAGAGGAAAAAGAGAGCAGAGGGCGGGAGGTAAAGAGGGGAAAGGGCGGGAGAGGAATAGAGGGCGGGGGAGAAGAAAAGAGCGGGTATGATTTTGGGTGTTGGTTTTTTTAGATGAAATCAACCACAGAGAGTAGCTGTGGATTACGAAAAAACATGCGTCTAAAAATACGACAGCCCAAACCACTGGTCTTACCCACCATGTTTGTGTCGTTATTATCTATTTGTTTTTTTTTTCTTTAAAAGCAAAGTTTGTCGAGATTTAATTTTTTAAAAAACTAATTTTGAATTTCATTTCTTAACAAGTAAGTATTAAAAAAAAAAAAAAAAACTACCAAAACAAATTTTTGGAACATTTGAGCTGTTTAAAAGCCAATAAATATGCGCAAAGCACTTAAAAAGCCAAATCTAACACACTCTTACTTCTAGTTGTAGGGTTGTTGTTTGTTTGAAATGAAAAAAAAAAAAAAGAAAAAGAAAAGACAAGATTTTATACCTTTGGCAAATGTTGATAAGATGAAACAATATCTCCCTATTTGAATGAAATAGTACAATAGAATTGGACCGGACTAAGCCACATCCAGTGCTGGAGTCCTGGCCCGAATTTAGAAACAAAGGCTTATATCTAGGGTTGTAAACGGGTCAGTTCCGGTCCGGGTTCATGGTTGAATCGGAACCAGAACAGTCAAGGAGAAGGTGAAACCGGATCCGGACCCGGAACCATTTCGGAACCAGTTTTTTGGCTTCGGAATCGGAACCAGAACATTTATGGGACGAGTCTGAATCCGGGTCCGGTTCTACATAGAGAATGATATTAAAAAAACATAATTTTTAGGAGAATTTTCTGAAATTGAGGTAATATGTCGGTTCTCGGATCTACGGGTTCGAACCAAGGTAGATCCAGACTCAGACCCATTTACTTATCGGGACCTAAATAAAGACCCAACCCAGTTATTAACTGGTCGAAACCTCTGGTAATCAAGCACCGAGACCCATTTTCATCCCTACTTATATCCGGCTCAAGCCCTACATGGACCGTAAAAGGTCTATATATTTTCTTTAGCAAGCCTGGCCGCTTAGATCTGGGGTTTCTTTTTCTCCGAGGCTCATTCGATGGCGAAGGAGCAGCCAATACCTCGCGCTTGGATAGTCGACGCCGTTCCTTTCTTCGTTGTCGTCCTCATCGCTGCACACGTCCTCGCCTTGGTGAGCTCTCTCCCCTCTTCAATCCCCAATTATCTCTAACAGGCATTTCAACAAACACCCTTCCCTCGCCTTGCCTTGATTTCTTCTCTAATCACCTTTTCTCAGGTCTACTGGATCTACAGGTTAGCCACAGAAAAACAACAACCCCAGCGAAGGAAAGCGCATTAACAAAAACAACAACAACAACAACAACAATGTAACTTAACTATCTTTCAATGTTAACATTTTTATTTTGTTGGTCTTGGCATTTTCACAAACACCTGGTTCACAGATTTATGTAAAGTGATGGTGGGTAACTTCTCTCTAGTTTATTTGGTTATGGGATAGCTGTGTTTAGTGTTTGTTGCTTTATTGAGATGTGTATTTATTTGGTTTAGGAGATGTTAGATCACTTGCAATTTGATGTTGTATAATAATAACTATGCACGTTCATTTGGGAGTTGATATAGAAGGTTTTCATCTGTGTTGATGCCTTTTGTCTTTTGGCTTTAGCCTTTCCTGAAACCCAAAAGTTTGCATACTAGGATGGTTTATACATATAGATGTGCAAATGTTTGATACCCAGACTTGTGTGTATTCATGTGTTAGGGCAGGGCAGGGGTCATTGGGCCAACTCTTAAACCTGGCTTCCAGCTGGTGAAACCATCACTTAACAATCTCTTCAATCTTTGATCACTGCTCGCATAGTTAACCCCAACCTTGACACTTGAGTTGATTCATTTGAAAACCCCAAATGATTTTGTGGACAACTTGATGGATCCAACCCATCTTTTCTGTTTATTCAAGAAGGGATGATAAAACATGGATGAAAAGTAAAGAGACACTCTGTCCTGAATTCGACATACAAGGAAAGGTTTCTGCCAATGAAACTCATTGATGCAGCAGCAATTCTACTTTATTGCAACAAGAATCGTGGGCCACATGTGGGACCCATGAAATCCTGATTTGGTGGGCCACATCTGGTGTTGAATGTCACTATTAGCATGATAATAGTCACTAGTAATAGGTGCTTACAATTATTGTCACCTTTCTCATACAGTTTTCACTCGCCCCCAATCTCACATCATGTGTCTTCGCTAAGGTTGTTTTTTTGATAGATGTTTAGGTAGAAATCTTCTATTGTTTAATACTTCAACCAGGTCAAAGGCGTCTATGATGAGCTTGCATTGATTGGGAAATTAGTTTCAAGTCTAACTGGACTAGTTTCTCCTTGAATGAGTTGGGAATGAATAAATTTTTTTTGTGACATTTCTCATGGTAAAACTTCCAATTCCTACCTTTCACCTGCTTCCGTTACAGTATGGAGCTATGCTCAAAATCACTATGGATTAACGCCAAAAAGATGACATGCTATTGATGTTCCAAAATTTTCTGCTTTTACCACAACTTCCTCTTTAAAGGTGGTAGATCTTCAGTTGCACACAATAAATCTCCTGTACAGCAGCAATATAATTTTATTTGTGAAATCTCACATGGTGCACCAAATTCTAACACCAACTGTTAATATCGAAGCACTAATCACACTGAACATATCATTTGTCAGCTGCGCAGAAGAGATAATCATTTGGAAGCACATTGTTTTCTTCAACACAATTCCAATTTTCAGTCTCCTGATATTCCTTGACCTATACTTTCCCATGCAGTCCTCTGAGGCTTCCTTGACCTATACCCTATCCCTGCATTGCAATGTAAGACTCCATAAAGTATAGTTAAGCTACATGAAGGCACATGTAGTTAGCCTTGTTTTCATACATGTTTTGTGTTGATCCCCTCATGCATTGTGCAGAAAACCACAAGATGCACGTGACTTTCTAAATCTGATTCCTAATTCTGGTAATAGAAATATTGTAACTTGATCAGTTCATTACCATATTACTAATCTTAATTGGCAGTCCGTCTTCCTCTCATTTACTTCATTTTTTTTTTTTTTTTTGGCATGATGTTCACATGAAGAGACATTTGCTTAATATCATTAAAAAAAAGAAAAAGAAGAGACATTTGCTTAAGGAATCAGAAGCAAGAACATCTAAATAACATCAGAATCGGACTTTGCTCGCAGATGAACTTGTTGCTTTCCTATTGAAGTCCAAGTATAGTTGTCAAAGAAAGGCAATGTGTATGATGATTTTTTATTGTGGTTGCCTTTTTGAAATGCTTTATGAAAATAATTTAGTTTCATGTTGGGTTGGATATGATGTCCGTTCTATGTGTTTGAGATGTCAAGTCTGCAAATGCAATGAACTGTCTTTTTAGATTTAGGGTGCGTTTGTGTAATGAGAGAATTGCGTACTTTGCAGTTTTGCGGGAGAGAGGAATCTTGCATTCCTTCCCTTCCCATCGGAAATTGAAGTCCTCTTTATTGAAGAAAATCAATTCATTCCTTTTCTTTTGCTCATGGAAAAAGTGTCACAACAAATGTTGGAAGGTGGCCCACTTTATCATGTTCAAAGGTGCATTGTGGGAGAAGATTCTTGTGCTGAGATTTGTAGAAAGGAGTGAAAAGAGAAAGTTGTTTAATTCTCTATGGCCTTCCACTAACACTGTGCCTACAACACTACAAATAACAATTTTCTCATTCTGTCGCTTAGCTTCACTGTGGTGCTGGCAAAGAACCTACTTGCGTATTGACTTTCTTGTATGAAACTGGCCGACTTACCAAATGGACTAGCTTAGAGGAACCGATACAACAATGATTCTCTTCATTCTATGACCTCCCTTTCCTTTTCTTTAAACTCCTCTCCATTATGTACTTGCACCTACTGCTGCTTTTATTGTTCTGGCTGCTTCATTCTAGAGTAGTCCTGATTTGTTCATGGAACTGATTCAGGTGTACTGCAAATTGCCTTTCTTCATCACTTACTCTTCCTTTAGCTGGAAAAAACACCACATCTAATACACTATTACATGACCTGCCATATATGACCTGAAATAGGGATTTCCCAGTAGATGGTTTCCTGGATAGGGCCTATCTGGAGGATAAATTCCATATCAGTTCCACACAAGCAAAAGAGAAAAAAAATAAAATAAAAAAGATATTGTAATGTTGAATAATAATTGCTTCTTTCTGCATTGTAACCTTAGATAACCTTGGAAATCTAATCTTAAAAGGCCTTTCCCTTTTTCATTGATCTTCCCAAAAGCCTCACTCTTTTCCTTCTTCACACCAAAAACACATATATCCCAAAAGAGACCTTTTCCAATCCTAGATTTCTCTCCTGCCCTTGCAAGCCCATTCAACGTCTTTGACCCTGTACCCCTTGGAATTCTGTCTAGCTCTCACTCCCCCTATCTATCCCCTTTATTTTTTGCAATTATCCTCCTCCTCCACAAGGCTTTTGTTTTCCTCTTGAACTCTACCATTACTTCACACATTAATGCCCAATTTCTTTCCCTTATTTGCCCAACCTTAGTTCTCATGCTTTTGATTTAGAAATGTCGTCTCAATTTACAAGGTACCCTCCCAGAAGAAATTATGTTGAAGCTTCTCCTTTTTCTTATGCAATTGATTATAGGATATTGAATGTAGATAGATAGTAAGTTAGCAGATTGTCAGGGAGGTTGTAATGAGTGTAATTTGACCTACCGCTGTGCCTTCTTTTCCATGCCACTAAATTCCTCTCCCTTCTTTGCACCACAAGGTCCCACATTGCAGGTGACTTTGGATTTGCCTCAATGGTAAACCCAAATATTTAATGAAAATATCTGCTTTCTCGCATCCTTTGTGCAAATTTGGATACCTTTCTTGCATTCAACTGCATCCTTCCATGATACTTTATCCAATATTAATTCTCAACCCTAAGACCTCCTCAGAACATCTTAAAATGTGTTTTCTAGTCTTGATTTCTCCAACCATGCATCGCATGAGAACAATGTGTCTTCTGCAAATTATAGATGGGTTTATACTGAATTGCTGGTTTGTACTCTATTTCCTTCAGTTTCAAAGCTAGTATTTACATGCCTTCTCCATGAGCTTCCCTAAAGCTTTTACCACAATTTTGAAAAGGAAAATTGACAGTGGTCTCCTAGTCTGAATCCCATGGCAGCATCCTCTAATAATGGTTACGCATTTTGGTTTATTTCAGCTGAAATTTCTGTATTTTTCTTGGTTTGGTTGGTGATCTGAATTGAAACGGACCCCCTCTCAAAAAAGGGTAAAAAAAAATTTGAACCTTTTTGGTTTGGCCTGGACCTGTTCAGCCGAAATAATTTTTGAAGAGAGCATAAAAAACTATAGGGGGCAATTTGTAATTTTTTAATAACTTATATGAGGATTTGGCTCAGGATAGATCGGAATGGAGAAATAACCGACCCCAACATAGTTGGGACAAGACTTTAATGATGATGATTATGATGATAGACAATTTGTAATTTTTGAATAACTTAAAATGATATAAAGACCCTACCTCATTCAGTTTGTTTGACTGAAATGAGTTACAGTTTAGCTGCTGGAGCTTGGAATTATTATGTTGACAATGTTATTGTATGTTTATAAAATGCATGTGTTGTGAGTGGATTTAGCAAAATAAATTAAGTTTATTAAATGTATCAATTAATTTTTTTATTTTTAAAATTTAATATTTCTTTAATATCATTTTACACATTTTTTTATGTTTTTTCTGAAATGTAACTGCGAAATGTTTTGCCGAAATCCCGTATTGGTCGATACATTTCGGTTTGGAGGCTAAACCAAAATGGGGTCCAAAGAGAAGTTCTCAACTATGACTCTAATGCAAATCCATTGACAAGAATCAAGAAGGATGAAGAGAAACACACTTCTTGATCCAAGCCTTTGAAGTAAGTAGTAAATGAAGTTCCAATCTACTTGATCATAAGTCTCTTTCCATATCTATTTTGAAAAGAAGCCCTTCTTCAATTCCTTCCAGGAATTGCCTCATTCACCATTCAACACTTAAATCACATATTTGTCTGTCACTGAGGAAAGCTTCTTGCATTTGGTCCAGTATAAGGTAAATTAGCTCTTTCATCTTGATTGCCAAACCCTTGGCCGGAATTTTGTAGTCACAACCCACAATGCTAATTTTATACTGTAAAAAAAGTTTGGATGGCACGTGATCTTTGCCTCCAGAACGCACCCTCTTTTTTCAACAAATCCCATAGCTTTCTTTTAGCATTCTGCTCTCCCTTTTGTGCATGGGATTTTTTTTCCTCTTTGAGAATGTCCCATTATATAATTCTTGCTTTTGTGCCTCTATTCTTCTGTATCATCCAGACATGTCCTCGTAAGACTTGGAGTTTCTCTTTCAGCATTAACAGCCACGTGGATAATCTGTTCTGCCTAACCTCCGCTGGACATTGGGATAAGAATATTGGTCCTTAAACATCTGAAACCTTTCTATCCACCTCGCCCCATTATTGTCTGTGTGATCTTGTTTGGCTTTATCATTCACCTACTTCGGTAAGTAAACCTTTGCTGTTGGGATCTCTCAAATTAACGACACTCAAATTCATGCCTTCAAATCATTTTCCTTTTCTATTTCATATTTTAATATAGTATTAGAGCACATCTTATTTGATTTCATCATGCATGGGAGATTATATGTTTTGAATATCTGTCCTTCATAGAGGCCATGCATCATAGGAGGGGTGTTGATCTTGGTGGGGTGCATTAGTAGTTTTTGTCTCAGTTGACTTCCTGTCACGACCCGGGCCCGAGATCAGGGCTAATCCGGATCGTGATGTCTTCATACTTACTCCCGTAAATTCTGAATTAACCGAAGTTAAGACAAGACTCACGAGGGATCTAACCTGCATACTTGTCAAATGTACATTTTTGCGGAAATACATATATACATTGACAAGAAGTAACTTTACATTAAAAGTAAAGTTCACATATACAAAATTACAGTCCAAGAAAGTCCACCACTGCACATACAAATACCATGCAGGTGACATCTGTTTACATCTCAAAATTAATTATTACAAAAGTATTTATCGAAATAATTCAATTCCATTCACCCTCCGATCTATGCCCACTCCGCTAAACCTCCTGGAGGTATCGGATGGGCCTCCTCCGCAGGCGACGCGGCCTCGGCAAGGCCGGCATGGGCAACTAGGCCTGTGATACCATCAATAACACTATGAACATGACGGTTCAGTAAAGTATAAACAAATCTATGACATTTCATGCTAAATCTACTCATTTCCATGTTAACAATTCTAAACATTTAAATATAGGATATTACAATATCCTTAACAGTGCAGCAAATTAATAATCATGAACTAATTTCGAATAAAATATTAGCATTATCATTCCATTTCGTTTATTTCGTTCATTTCGTTCATTTCATTGAATATTCATTAGATGGCTTATGGGACTATTCAGTCCAATATTATTAGGTGGCTTATCAATTCAGTGACTTTTCAGTCTATGTGTGAGATCTACTAGTGTCTTGATTAGAGATCACTGGCCTCACCACGGAGCTCCGGAACACTCCATCATCTGCTGCAGCAGGATTAATCATTAGTTTATTGCATTTATTCATTACATTGTTACCTTTAGTAACTGTTCATTGTATCATTAATCAGTACATTATTACTTTTAGTAACTATTCAGTATTTCATTGTATCATTAATCATTACATTGTATTTAGTCAATGTTGTTCCATACGAGTTAGAAATTCCCTATCTATTTCCGTTTCTACTCAACTTTCTTCCACATCTAGACAACTAATTAGGTGTGAATATTGGTTACCAAATGCACGTGTTATTATCGATGGACATCACATTTATATGCTTAATGTGTGTGTTTGGTTCCTAAAATTTTCACCCACAATTTCAAAATCCACTGGACTCGACCTTTTTTGGCCAGTATTTGGCCAGTATCAGGTTCACTGGCAGTTAGCCGGAACTTGACCGGCGGCTAGCCGAAATCTGGTCGGCGGCTAGCCGAAATTTCAATTTCGGCTAACCGCCATTTTGCGGTTAGCTCACGGTCAGCCTTCCAGAAGCTGGCATTTTTGACAGAAATTCTGACTCGATTTTGGTTACCTTACGGTTACCTTGCGGTTAGCCGAAATTTGAATTTCGGTTAACCAAAAATTGGCGGTTAGCTTTCTAGAAGCTCGCCCATTTTACAGACTTTGACGGTTGGCTTCACGGCTAGCCGCGGTTAGCCTTGCGGCTAGCCGAAATTCTCCGCGGCTAGCCGAAATTCGCCCAGAATGACATTTTCGAGGTTCAGAACTTCTGAAGCAATCCTTGAATCTGAGTTCCTAGAACTCAAACCTCTCTAATACTCTGTGGAATCCAAGAAAACACATATATTGGGGCAGTGATTGACCCATTTCCATTAAATCCATGACAATCTCCATTCTACAACAAAGAATGGGTGGATAACCCATCTCCTACAACTCAAGAAAACTTGTAATCTAGCATTTCAATCACAAATAGATATTTATACTTGCCTCTTAAGTCAAATAGCAAGAAATCTTCTTCAATGATAACTCCAAGAAGGGATTCTTGAGTTCTCCCACAAGCTTCAACACTCCAATACGGAAACAAGATGAGGAAGGAGATGGAGAAGATGAAGTCTCACTCCCAGCACTTGTCAAGCTTCCAATCTTCACTCTAGATGGAGAGAAATGGAAGAAGAAAGAAGAGAAGAAGATGAAGAGTGTCTAGGGTTTTTTTCTGCAATGGATTTTGGTGAAATGAACTCAAAGGAGACCATCTCTATTATATAAGCCCTCTTTTTGCATTAAAGTCCACCCAATCAAGGTTATTTACATTTTGAGTCAAATGGAGGGTCATTTGACCGGATTCTCGTCAAACAACTTCGAGTTTATTATGAAAGTTAACGTACTCATCGAGATACACGCGTTGGTATCAAGAGTTTCCGTATTTGACAAAATACGCATAAATCCGTATTTACGAAAAATGTCTTGTTTTCTTAGTTTGAGTCTAAACCTTCACTCAATCCATTTAATGCTTTCATTATCACTTCATTAAGTTCATTTGGGACTAATCTCATTGAGTTTAGTCATTAGCCATCATTAGTCTCATTAAATGTGATTAATTAGCATTATCTTCAATTAATTAGAGTTAATCTTGATTAACTCGGGACGGGGCCTTACCCTTCCATAGAGGTTCGGCTATTTATGGGGAGATTTATGAATACATTCTTAGGTTTTTTCCCTACAAAGAAAAAATAAGCCTGTTACTCTGTTTCCTTTTCTCCCATTTGATTGGAATTCTAATAGTGTGCATTACTGTGGCCCATCTTCTTATAATGTATACTTCATCTGTCTGATTTTTTTCTGGGAGGTGTTTTACAAATTTTTTATTTATTTTTGTTTTGTTCATTACGTGAGATAAACACTTGATTGGAGAGAGATGATTCTCCTGATTGGAGTTGTTCTTTTTGCAATTACTCTAGTGATTGCCTTGGATTTTGGATATAACTTTACCATTTTTGTATCTTTAGACCAGAATTTGAGAGATTTCATGCACCAGTACTCAACAGCTTTGAAGGCTCTGTTGCAGCGTGATGCAACATTTGGAAAGGAGCAGGAAAGCGCTTTCATAAAATGCTAGGTTATGCCCGCACACTTCTGGAATGATTTTGATAGATGTCTGGTCATCTCTGAGATTTTGTAGGTCTTCTGTTACCTTTTTGGTACCTTTTACAACTTTCTACTAGAAGACAAGAATACAGATTCTTGGACTGGACGCATTTGGTCTCTAGAAGAGTCTTTGATATTCTGCTAATGGGTTTGTTTCTGGGACATTTTCCCTCTTTGGTAAAAATATTCATACATCCATGCACCCACGCTATCCAAGTCCCTAACCAACAGAGCTACAACTGGATATGGATCTCTGGTAGTTTATTTGGAGAGGGAGATGCCTCACAACTGAGCTATCAGTGGATTGGCCATTTGTTTCTTTGGCTTAAATTGTATAAATAATTTTGTCTGAAAAGATTGTCAGTAGACATGTGGGACCATTTGAATCTTTTCTCTTAGATCAACTGAATTTTGAAAGTCCAATGCTGATTTTGTATTTGTGTCTTTAAGCCTCTTGTAACATTTTGATACCTATGGAAAATCAGTACAGTGGACTTGTCAAAGTTTCTTTCCTTAATTGAGGTAAGTAGGGACCAAACCTACTGCAAAGTATCTTGGCTTATACTGTCATAATGTAAAAGGTGAGAACTGAATAGGAATTCATACTATGCTAAGGTTCTTCTCAAAGCTGCACATCCTTTGGATAGACGTTGGTTTCTGCCCCTCCTCAGACTTCTCACATTGGTTATTTGACATCCTTTTTCCTATTACTATTAGTCTCATGCACTTGCATCCTCTTCTAGTATTCTCACTTGTGAGGCTGTTCAGAAAATACTCTAAGCTAACCTTCTATGTGATTGGATTCATGGGTAGACCACAATCGGGGTTGATCAGTTTGGTATCTGGATTCAAGAAAATCCAATTGCATGGGTTTCCCAACTTCTCTTATGCTTGGAAGTCTACTTGTTTGTCTAAAATTCACATAGCAAATACAAAGAAGTAATGCCAGGCGTTTTGTCAATGTTCATTAGTCTTTCCATTGCTAATGACGTTTTTCTTTTGTCCCCCACTCGTCTGATAAACTGCGTTTTTCTCAACATGGTTATGTTATACAGAACCAGACCATTAAGAGGCTGCTTGGCAGGGGACACAAACTCCACTCTGATGATGGGATCCACTTCCATGCTGCCTTGTAGTTGTCTCATTTACCTTTTCATTTGAATCTCCCTTCTAATGGAAGCCATTCTTTGAAGTTCTTCCCCTATTCTCTAAGTGCATCTGCTGTACCTAGCTCCCTGCTATAACATGGTAAACAAAATCTTTCTAATCCATGGGTAGGGTAGGCAGGCACTTGAAAGTGGCCATTGTTGGTCATACAGTGTTAGATATTTGGGGCTGTTGATGAACTAACTAGATAGTTAACCGGTGAGCAGAGGGTAGTAGCGGTTTATACTGTCATAATGTATCATCTAAAGATATTTTGAAGGCCAAGTAGAAAACGATTTATTATAGTTAAAATTTGAAGATATAGCATCAGAATTATCCTGATTTCATCATAAGACTTGGGGAATATGGTTATAAGCAACACAATGAGCAACCATTGGATGGCCGGATTCCCTATGTGGGGTCCCGTAGGGCCACATGTCACTCAGTAGGGGAAGGCTAGATGGAAATGTTTCTTTGTGGATTAGGGTTAGCTAAAAAACTAGCCCCACCAAATTATCTTTGCTCTCGTTTAGATAACTTTAAAATTTGACAGTATTTTAGAGATTCAATCCAATGACGAGCAAAACTCCAATGAGTGTAAAATTGGGCCTTGCGCCAAAGCATGGATGACAACAGTGTGAAAGGAATGCATTTCCCATAAAACTGAGAAGCTTTTCCTAAAAACCAAAGTCCCCAAACCCCATATGGTACATGGTATAAGTAAGAAACTAATTATTTCTATCTACCTATTTCATTGCCTTAGATTGCACTGCTATATGGCCTCTAAACCTATGTATTTGGGGATAGCAAATTGCTGAAACCTTCTACAGGTTTCTGTGATGCAGAAGTGTAATGCCCCGAAATCTGGAGCTCTTCACTTTCAAAAAAAACGTTACTACAATTAATTCAGGATCACAATATAAGTCAAATTCTGCATTGAATTAGGCAATTCATCTAATTTATTTAAATATCATTTAAAGTCAAATAATTTAAGGATAACAAATCAAACATTAAATGAGTCCTGAGCATAAGGAAATCCAAAGCTCAGCTTTATTAAAAGAAAGAAGTTCATTTCTAGATTCTAATTTCTCTGGCTAAGATAGTGGACGCTCTCCAATCAGCCACGTAGGTTGAAATCCAGGGGATGATCTTCCTCATCACCATGCTCCCCTATGTGGCCTGAAGTGGGGAAAACCACTTGTTAAGAAACTGGTGAACAATAGTTCTAAGTTGATAAATCAAGTTAATAAAACATAATTCAATAATTGCAATGACAAGAAGAAAGTCATGAGTTGATATGCGATGAGAAGAGGTGTCTTATGGAATTTCTTATGATCTTATAATTTTTTTAATATGGCATTTCATAACAGCGTCATAGCGCTGGTCAAGCTCAATATTTCCCGATCAAGGGTCTTTATAATTCAATAAGACTCTTTCGCAAGAGAGGTTAGGTGGTTCAGTCTCTTTCAAGCTCAATATTTCCCGATCAAGGGTCTTTATAATTCAATAAGACTCTTTTGCAAGAGAGGTTAGGTGGTTCAGTCTCTTTCAGGTGATCTTTATAATTCAATGAGACTCTTTCGCAAGAGAGGTTAGGTGGTTCAGTCTCTCTCAGGAAGGAAGTCATTTTTATAAGTCAATCATGCTCTCCAAGAGAGGTTAGGTGGTTCAGTCTCTTTCAGGAAGGAAGTCATTTTTATAAGTCAATCATGCTCTCCCATAGGAGAATGGTTCCGTGGTCATAAATCAATTCTGTCCTTGTCCAACCTTATCACTTGGCACCCACAAGGGTTCACTATTCAAAGTCAATGTTCAGAGTAATTGTGATCACTGATGATTCAACTACGGTATCATTGTCCCGTACAGTGCTCGTGGTAAAATGTTCAAACTTGCTAGCTATTCTTCATAGCATAAGGGGAGTAGTTTGTTAATTCACCTATGCCCACGAATAGTTCAGTGAGTAATTATGGAGAATATGCAATGCCATTCATTTTAATACATGGTCAGTCCCACATAAACTAGGGTTCATCTATGCTCCACTCCGAATATTTGAAATTGGTGCCCGTGTATGTGGTATTGTCCATACCTCAATACATTCCTAATTTCTATTGCATATATAATTCCCTTCTTCAATAATAGGGGCCTGACCCTAATTCAAAAATTCCAATTTATAATTATATGATCAATCATGGATTAACACGATTTCATATCACATGTCAGGTAATACAATTACTACATCTGGCCCAAACCTCCCCTATAAGTAATAGTCTTGTACACCCACTATTCTAATAAATTGGGGTTTAAGAATAATAATAAAGGGAATTGTGAGTTATTAGTACCCCAGGGTTCTGATTGCAAGAATTCATAATCTACACTAATTAAAGACAATTCAGTGCGATGCAATGTCATTCTTCAATAGGCAGTGTATATAACTACCAATGATAATTGAGTTTTATATCATAAAAAGAGGAATTTAGAGAATTAAGAAGCATGCATATCGCATTCAATTAAATTGAGGTTTAGGGAGTGTTTGGATAAAAGAACATAATATCACCAAATTTAAATATTGTAAGATTTTATTATCATGGAATATAATAGCGTCATATTACAATATCGTGTCAGCAATTCATACAAATTTCAACGTACCTTGAAGTGTTTGGCAGTTTATAAAATTTTCATTTCACTAGATGATGCACCAAAGTAAGAAATAAGTAGAGAAACTGGAACGATTGACTCAATAAGAACCCATTAACTAGTAGTCATACTAGAGTGATTCAATAGTGATAACCACGGTAGGCCCATCTAATTAGAAAATCATTAGACTGAATGGTAAAAACGAGCAATGTTGTGGGTCCACCAAATGTTAATAACCATAATGTAATACATCCAATGGTGATTAGCAGAGAGCCCTATCGAGTTTTAAATATCATTGAAGAATCCATTTATGAAAAGTCAATGTAGGGCAGTGTGACCCATTTGATGTTAACGGTTATATTAATAACTAGGGGGCCATCAATTTTGATAATCATCGTAGAAATTGCCTAATGTGTTATTTGTAGGACCCACCTAATATTAGCAATCAATAAAGAAAACGTGTAATTATGACAAGGCTATGGACCCTGGGTCCCACAAGATCTGTCGACCTTTCAAGTGTGGATGACGCTGGTGACCGAAAAATACTTGTTTTCCATTCGTTTCTTCCCCCCTGGGCTTTGATTCTGGCATGGATTTCACAACGTAAGGAATAATTAAACTTCATTAGGAAAGAAATCCATTCAAGATTAGACCCAGAACTTGGAATCTCCAGCGTTATTTTTGCAATCCAGATTGTCCACAACGTATAGACTTTCAGAACAGAAACTGTGGGCCCCCACATGCCCATGGGTTCTCCCCCCACCAGATCTACAGATCTGGTCCTTGATCAGTGTGGGCATGTGGGTCCAAGTGGTCCAAAACTCTCCCTTGGAGAGGAAATTCTGGTTATCTCCCCTTGGTTTGGATTGCTTCCTTAATTCAAGATCTAAACAGTACCAATTGGACCATTAAATTTAGACAACAGTTTCCCAAATTTACATGTTTCCACCTCAAAATACAAGGTTCACACATGATGTTGTGGTCTCGAATACTGCATCCACTAAGCTCCCCGAAGTTGGTCTTCTAGTCTTCCTTGTGTTGATCCCCGGGAAAACTCCTTGTTTGCACTCTTTGCTTTCTCATGTTATATATATGGATCTCCTTTTAGCAATATATATATGGAGAATATTCATGTGCATCCATCCCTCACCATAGGGTGAGGGACACGTGGCTTTCCCTCTTTGCACATGAACATTTTTTTTTTTTTTTTGCATATGACCGTATATGGCTTTTTCTTTTTTGCACATGAATATTTCCAATTATATAAGTGTCGTGAGGGATGGATGCACATGAATATTCTCCATATATAGATGGGAGATTCTCCTATGAGAGATATCTCTCACCTTATATGAGAGATAGGGGTGGGGGCTTTACATTTAAGTTGTTTCCATTGGATATAGATGTGAGGGCATATAACCTGCTTCCAATTGAAGGGATCACTTTTCAACTACCATTAATGAAAAAACTTGCACAACAACCCGTGTTTAGCATGGTATGTCCATGCATTAAAAATTAAATATCCACACATTAAAAAGGTTATGTAGAGTACCTCTTTCCATTGAGCAAGTTGCATAGATGGAAATGAAAAAACTGGATAGAAAGGGAGTACAAGAGATGACATGGAGCAATAGACTTTATAAAAAAAAAAAAAGAAAAGAGGAAAAAGTAGAACTAAAGTGAAGAGTAGTGAGAGATAAAATATGAGTAGGTAGCTACAAGGAGAAAATTGTGAAACATTTTAACAAATAGGGGTAATTGTCGGTCAATTACAACTGACAGTCAAAATTAAAGACAAAACGCTTGGTTTTAATATATTGTAAATAGCATAATAACCTGTGACTTTTGGATCAACTTTACCATTTTTTTTACTATTTAGACCATAATTTGAAAATTTTAATTTCCTAATCTATTCTAGCACTTGCTAGTTTGAAAATTCCGTTGCAGATTTTGAAAGGAACAAGATTCTTGGACTGACTCTTTTGTTCGTTTCTTGGACTTTTTTCTTTTTCTTTGTATGTGGCTTTAATAGAGTCATTTGCCCTTTTTGTTCCCTCTTGTGTGGAAGAATCTAACCCATCTTATTAGTTATTGTTCATTCACACTGCATTCTTGGACTTACTCAAAGAAAGAGACTTTGACAGGTCCACAGGTATGCTGATTTGCATGAGACTATTAAAGCCACATACAAAAAAAAAAAAAAAAAAAAAAAAATGTCAAACAAACATGCAAGTAGATATCTCTCACCTTATTATAAGAGATAAGTTAGGAGCCTTCACATTTAAGTTGTTGGAATTGGATATGGATGTGAGGGCCCCACATAATCTCTTAAATAAGATGAGAGATATCTCTCATAGGAGCATTTCTCTATATTGACTGAAAGAGCACACCACAAACATGCAATTAGTATAAAAAAACATAATCAAATACCACTTTGAAGAAATGCTATGATAGTAGATTATATAAATATGAAGGTGTGCAGTGTGTTTGCACTTGTGTTTGTGGGGCTGTATGGCTAAAGGGCCTTATAGAGCCCTTACTCTGAATCAAATGAGCAAAATACTTAACAAAATATATATTCTCATTTAGCTCACAATAACAAGAAGACTACTCCAAACATTTGAACATCTTTCAGACTTCACACGCAACAGAAGAACTACAACACAACCTTATATATAGCCTGCCAAAGGACACTTCCAAAAGACACTACTTTACGTATAACATGACAACAATAAAACCCCATGATGTTTGAATTTTTAGATGACCATTAAACTTTCCAAAATGACTTTTGAATTTCCTAGGAGATTTTCTTGATTTTTATACTAAAATATTAAAAAGTAATAATTCCAACAAGTACTAGGCAAACCAGCGAGCCCTTACATGGGTCCTTCGAGTCTGTTTTTAGTCCCAAGGTTCCCATAGGCCTTGGCTGTGGCTTTAAAGGCACCACTAACGACTTTAGCACCAGTCCCTATGGCAAGGGAAAACTTCTTCACACGTTCTTGAGGGCATTTAGTGCCTGTGGTGCAGTAGAAGGCGAAGTCTTCACAGTTGTTGAGCAGCACATTGTAAGAGCCGAAGCCGTTCTTAAGGAGGACAGTCGCGCGTTCGAGGACTTTCTCTGGCGGGTCGGCGGCAGCAGTGAAGCAAGTCATGGCTCGTTTGAATGTTACTTCAAATTCTGAGAGCGAGTACAAAGCTCGTTTGAGTTTCCCTCCTGCAAGGAAGCAACGTAGGCAAGAAATTGAGACTTTTTCCACTGCCTTCTCTGGGTCGCCCATCTCCTTCTTCCGATAGTCATAACATTCCTTGCAGTCTGGAGGAGGCGGGGTTATCAGGGCAGAAAACAAGGGAGGTGACTCTTGCTTTCCTCTGAAGTGAATGACTGTGTCATTGCCCTTGTAGATTCCTAACAACAATGTGAAGATGATAGGTTATCAATAAAAGAAAACAACAGAAGAGTACGTAGTATACTATATATGTCCAACTGTGGTTGCTTAAGCATAACTTTTTTTACACCCAAAATACCTAGGCATTAAAAAGTGCGGAAACTAATTAGTTAACATTAGTAACGTATGAAAGAAGAATAAACCCACCATGATGGGCATAGGACTTCAACTTCCTCCAGGTGTAGATGTGATCCCCTGGTTTCAGCTCCTCCCTCTTAACTGGGTGGGTCAAATTCAGCTTCTTCCTCTCAACTGAGTGGCTAATATGTTCCATAACCCCTCTCTCTCTCTCTCTCTCTCTCTCTCTCTCAGTTTGGAGGTGTTTTGAAGGTGGAGCTCGATATCTTTCTCCAAATTAATCAGATATTTATATTAGTGCTGCATGCGGCTTGCAACTCATGACGTCATTAAGGCTTGCAACTCATGACCTCATTAAGCTTTGAGAACGGCCATAATGGTGCAATTAAACCAAACCGTGTTGAAAGTTTAAACTGAAGAGGCTAGACACGAGGCAGAAGTGGACTCAAAGATGTATCAATCAATGATAAAACTCCAACGGAAAACAGCCAAGTTTTTTTTTCAAGCACACCAGCCAATGAACCATAGG
Organism: Umbellularia californica; assembly: GCA_028538565.1. Taxonomy (NCBI): domain Eukaryota; kingdom Viridiplantae; phylum Streptophyta; class Magnoliopsida; order Laurales; family Lauraceae; genus Umbellularia; species Umbellularia californica. The sequence continues at coordinate 67,557,153 of JAPQWN010000008.1, forward strand.
CTGCGAAATTTGACTCAGGACTGGGTCAGTAGATTAAAGTAGACGAGATCCATTAGAAAGCGTTTATGCGACCGGGGGTGTAGCGGTAGTGTTGTGATCTAGGGGTTACCAGAAGAGATCAAGCAAATAAGAAGAATACAGAGATTTATATGGTTCGGCTTTTGGCCTACGTCCATGGGGAAGACGGAAAAATTCACTATGCAATCAGAAGATGTTGTACATCTTAGAGACTCTTAGTCTCTATTCATAATATCAGCCTCAAAACCATGTTACACCCAAACACTACCTCTTAATCACAGTAGACCTATAACAGGCCTACTTCTAATCACAATACAAGTTGAGCAATTTAGGGGCCAGGTTAACCAAGATTAATTAACTTCTATTGAGTAATACAAATAACAAATCTCCACCTTGACGAACATTGAATCTGATTCTTATGCATAAAACTCGTCTCACCGCTTCCACCTGCCCCTAAGGGTACTCAGGTACTGAGCACACCAATCAAGTCCAAGCAATGCTTGAACTTGGATTTAACCCATTCCTTCATGAATGCATTAAATCGCTTACACCATTGTCCAGAAGTTTGCTTCGACCCATATAATGATTTCTTCAAATTGCATACATGATCAGGAACCTTTGTTTGCATTCTACCTGCACAGGAAGCTCCTTCCTCTTCCTCGTAGAACCGCTTGCATCCGATGGCTTAATTTTCCTCATCAAGAGATTCTATCTTTTTAGTTATAGTTGCTGCCTGTTGACTACTTTCCAAACCTTCTATTAATTCAAGAGACTCATTCGTTAATGCGTATGCAACCATATCATCACGGCCACTGTCTGATGTAGACGTGTACATCGTCATATCCTCGAAACCTTATTTAACCGGCGGTTTCCTTTCTCTCTGCGGTCTACTCGTCTGCTACATCTGCGGCTCTGTCCGCTGCATCTGCTGCACAGTCTGACTATCCCCTGTATCCCGGGAGGAGCCGTATGCACTCTCCTTCCTCATTAGGATGTCGGACTCCACTTGAACGGCGCCGCTATTGCTACCTTTTTTTTGTCTCCTCTACCTGCTTTCTTGCTTTGAGTAAAGCATCCTCATGAAATGTAACATCCCTGCTGATGATAAATCTGGGTGAATCTTGATTGATAGACCACAACATGTATCCTTTCACCTCAAAATCATATCCCACCAAGATGCACTTCATAGCTCTTGATTCCAACTTATTGGTTTTCATGTGAGCATAAGCCGGACAACCGAAGATCCTCAAGTTAGAATAATCAGTTGGATTATCTAATCACATTTCTTCCGATGTTTTGCAACCAATCTTTCTTTGTGGAGACCTATTTATCAAGTAGCCTGCAACATTTACTGCCTTACCATTACCTGTCCTCAACTTCTGTCACGACCCGGGCCCGAGATGAGAGTAATCGGGGGCTAATCCCGGATCGCGATGTATTCATACTTACTCCCGCAAATCCTGAATTAACCGAAGTTAAGACAAGACTCACAATGAATCTATCATGCATACCTGTTAAGTGTATATTTTTGCGGAAATATATATATATATATATACATTAACAATGATTGACTTTACATTAAAAGTAAAGTTCACATATACAAAAATCACAGTCAACAAAGACCAACATTGCACATTTAAAATACAATGCAGGTGGTATCTAATTACATCTCAAAATGATTTACTACAAAATTTTTGACCAAATATCCAAGTTCAATCGCCCTCCGAACTATGCCCACTTCGCTAATCCCCCTGGAGGAATCGGATGGGCCTTCTCCGTAGGCGGCGCGGCCTCTGCAAGGCTAGGATGGGCAACTGGGCCTGTAATGCCATCAATAACACTATGAACACGACGGTTCAGCAATGTATAAATAAATCTATGATACTTCATGCTAAATCTGTCATTTCCCATGTAACAATTCTAAACATTTAAATCTAGGATATTACAATATCCTGAACAGTGTAGCCAATCAATAATCAATGACTATACTACAATTACAATAGCATCATTATCATTCATTTCGTTTATTTCATATCATTCCATTCATTTCGTTCATTTCATATCATTTTATTCATTTCGTTGAATATTCATTAGATGGCTTATGGGACTATTCAGTCCAACATTATTAGGTGGCTTGTCAATTCAGTGACTTTTCAGTCTATGTGTGGGATTTACCAGTGTCTTGATCAGAGATCACTGGCATCACCACGGAGCTCCGGAACACCCAATCATCTGCTGCAGCAGGATTATTCATTAGTTAATTACATTCATTCATTACATTGTTACCTTTAGTAACTGTTTATTGTATCATTAATCATTACATTGTAATTAGTCAATGTTGTTTCATACGAGTTAGAACTCTCCATCTATTTCCGTTTCGACTCAATTTTCTTTCACATCTAGACAACTAATTAGGTGTGAATATTGGTTACCAAATGCACGTGTTATTCTCGATGAACATCATATTTATATGCTTAATGTGTGTGTTTGGTTCCCAAAATTTTCACCCGTAATTTCAAAATCCATTGCCAAATTTTTACTCACAATTATATTTGGCTAGTATCAGACTCACTGGCGGTTAGCCGGAACTTGGCCGGCGGCTAGCCGGAAGGTGGCTGGCGGCTAGCCAAAATTTCAATTTCGGTTAACCACCATTTTGCGATTAGCTCACGGTCAGCTTTCAAGAAGCTAACATTTTTTTACAGGAATTCTGACTCAATTTCTGTTACCTCACGGTTACCTTGCGGCTAGCCGAATTTTGAATTTCGGCTAACTGAAAACTGGTGGTTAGCTTTCCAGAAGCTCACCCATTTTACAGATTTCGACGGTTGGCTTCACGGTTAGTCTCGCGGCCAGCCGAAATTTGCTTAGAATGACATTTTCGAGCTTCAGAACTTCTGAACTTCTGAAGCAGAATTTCGAGGACTGAGTTCCTTGAACTCCAATCATCTCGATAAGCTATAAATCTAAGGAAACTCATACATTTGGAATAGCCATCAATCATTCCATTCAACCTATAACAATTTCCATTTTTCAACAAGGAAAAGGGTTTGAGAACCCAACTCCTACAATTCAAGAAAACTTGTAATCTAGCATTTCAATCATAAATAGACATTTATACTTGCCTCTAATGAAGATTGATTGACAAACTCCTTGGTTAGCTTGGACTTGAGATGAGAAACCCCCAAACTCCAAGCCTTGTAGCTCCAAGAAAGAATTCTTGAGTTCTTTCCTGAGCTTTGACACTCCAAGGAAGGAAAGAAGATGAAGGAGGAAAAAGCTCCACTCCAATCACTTGTCAAGCCTCCAATCCTCACTCTAGATGAAGAGAAATGGAAGGAGAAAGAAAGAAGAAAGAGTTGCCTAGGGTTTTGCTAGAGACAGAAAAGAGTGAATGAACTCATTTGGTTCACTCAAGTCTTATAAGCCCTCATTTTCATAAAGGTCCACTTCATCAAGGTTATTTACATTTTGAGTCAAATGAAAGGTCATTTGACTAGATTCTCGTCAAACGACTTCGAGTTTATTATGAAAGTTGACGTACTCGTCGAGATACACGCGCTGGTACCAAGAGTTTCCGTATTCGACAAAATATGTATAAATCCGTATTTACGAAAAAGGTCTTGTTTTCTTAGTTTAGACTCAAAACTCATTCAATTCACTTAATTTCTTTCATTAACATTTCCTTAAGTCCATTTGAGACTAATTTCATTGAATTTAGTCATTGACCATCATTAGTCTAGTTAAACATGATTAATTAGTATTAATTCCAATTAATTAGAATTAATCTTGATTAACTCGAGACGGGACCTTACAACTTCTTCACCTTCCTGCCAGTTTGTTTCTTAACCATTTCCTTTCATCTCTTGAATGTAATAAATGTCTGATATTTCGTCTTGAAAGTATAAACCCAGACTTTCCTTGAATAATCATCAATAAAAGTCAGTATAAACCGGGACCCGCCCTTGGAGTAAATCTTAGAAGGCCCCCATACATCTGAATGAAGATAATCAAGGATACCTTTCGTGCGATGAATACTTGTTTTGAAATTGACCTTTCGATGCTTTCCGAAAATGCATCTCTCACAAAAATCCAACTTGCCTGTCTTCTTACCATATAGCAAATTCCGATTGCTCAGCATTGTCAATCCCTTCTCACTCATGTGACTCAAGTGCAAGCGCCATAAGCGCGTTGAGACAGATTCATGGTCATCTGAGGAAGACACTGTAGCTCCACCTATAATAGTATTTTTAGACGAAACATATAAATTTTCAACTCTATTGCCTCTCATAAGAACCAGAGCAGCCTTCACAACCTTCATAACTCTACATTCAACTGAAAACTTACAACCGTCGGAGTCCAAGGCACCAAGAGAAACAAGATTCCTTTTCAGATCAGGAGCATGCCGAACCTTTGCCAACGTTCTGACATCTTGATTTCACTGTTCCAATTTCAACAATCTTACATGCAACATTGTTGCCCAGCAAGATACTACCACCGTTGATTCTCTATAAGTGGTAAACCAATCCCTATTGGGTGTGGTAGGAAGAACTCGAATCAAGAATCCGTTCATCCTGACTACGAATTCCATTTTCAATCACAGAAAGTGCATTGTCGGAAACATAATCTGATCTTCCATCTGCAACACTGACTGAATCATTAGATGGCGAATCTTCTATTATTTCTTTCCATTTCCTTTGCCTTTCCGGACAGTTTTTTTCTGATGTGCCATTTCTTATGGCAATAATAACATTCAATGTTTTTCCTGTTGGATATATATTTGCCCTTACTACAAGAGGGGCGTCGATTGGTCAAATCTGCCTTTGTTCGTACAAGTGCTGACGTGTCGTTGACGTTAGCGCCTTTCTTTGAGGGCTTTGCTACTGGGCTTCTCTGCGGGTCAGGTCTGACCTGGACTTGACCCAACCTGGACTGGCAATGGGCTTATGAGACGGGTCAGGTCGAACCTGACTTGAGACCAAACTAGAACCGCTGTAAGCCTAGGCCCACCTTTTCTTCTTCTTCGTTCTGTTTCTGCAACAGAACCAGAAACCTCTCCAGGTTTCCTACTTCTTCCACGGTAACGGTACGACGCGGTGCGAGTGGGGAACCTCCTTCTTCGGGGACGCAAAGTGGAAACTCCAGCGAAGATTGCAACGCATGCTGTCCTCGACGATGTGGGGCCAGACGAAAATAGAGGACAAAATCGCCTTTCTTTCTCTCCGATTTCGGCGATATGCGATCTGAAGAGGCAGCAGCTGCTTCTATCTTCTCCTTTGCAAACGATGGCTGCTCCGATCTTCTTCCTCTCCGGTCTCCCTTTCTACGAGATCAGACCTTTTCCGGAATTTAAGCAGAACCCCTATGCGCTGCTTCTTCTCTAATTGTTCCGACCAGTGCTCAAAACAGTCCTAATCCTCTCTGGAAAACACTGATCTGTCTGATCTCCTTCTCTGCCAGATCTGTCTGATCCGTTCCACAACCCCTTCGTCCCTTTGCTGCAATCTGTGTGGCCCACCGAGATCAGAACAATCTCCCTCTCTGCACGATCCGGCTATCTCAATCTTGAGATCTAATCCGTCGATCACGCAACCACAATTCTAGCCCTTTGAGATCCGATCCGTCGAATCTCCTCCGATCATGCGCAATGCTCTGACACCGGTTTGTTGTGATTTAGGGCCTACCAGAAGAGATCAAGCAAACAAGAAGAACATTGAGATTTACGTGGTTCGGCTTTTGGCTTACGTCCACGGAGAAGACGGGAGAACTCACTATGTAATCGAAAGATGTTGTACATCCTAGAGACTTTTAGTCTCTATTTATAATATCAGTCTCAAAACCCTGTTACACCCAAACACTACCTCTTAATCACAGTAGACCCGTAACGGGTCTACTTCTAATCACAGTACAAGTTGGGCAATTCAGGGGCCCGATTAATTAAGATTAATAAACTTCTATTGAGTCATACAAATTAACAGGTACAAGCACATTTAGCCAAACACATTTAGCCGTCCAAAATTGAAAAAACTTTTTTCTTACACACATAAATGTTGATTTTAGTTTTCGATATAGAAGGTTGAACTTTGCCTTCTAGAATGACTTTTGGTGAGTCCGCGCAAACGCGTCTTCAACTTGGTCACATCACATGCAAAACATGGATCTCTAGATTCGAGAGTTTCATACCAAAGCCCCCTAAATCGATCAAATTGGAGTACAAGAAATTTGGCTTTAATAAATAATAATAATAGGGGCCATGATCACAGTAATAGAGTTAATGGGTCCCACTTTAATATGTACGGTAAAGAGATGATCTACACTTGGAAGGTCCTGCCCAACGAACCCCTTTTGTTATTTATTTTTATTGCAATTTTCTATTTTTATCTTTTGTAGACATTGACAATAGCGGACCCAGGTTGTTCCTTTGAGTGGGGCGGACTCAAATTGGTAGTTGGGTTTTGGGACCAATTCTCAAATTTTAAGGTAGTTTTTGAAGGCGGAACAATAAATACCATGTGGATGTCCAAAGTGGACCCAAAACTTTAAATTTTGGAATCAGACCCACATCCAACCTCACGACCATATATGTACGTCCACCATAGAAAAGTGATAAAAATAACTATGTCTTTCTCTTTGGAACATATAATGAGAAAGTAAATATGAAACAAACAAATATACCATTTATTATGGTTTGAAGCATGGCCTAGCCCGACATTTATACAAAGTAAATATTATATTTTTATATAAATGAGTATGAAACTTCAAGTCTTATGTTAATTAACATCAATGTTCACGTATTTATTTTAGTAATTTCAACTTTATTTTAAGTTTAAAACCCTAAAAGCCCATAAAGTCTCTTTTAATTTATATAAGCAAATTTTAAAATATAAGATTATGATGGGTATGTGGGCCAACTCGTGGGTGGCACACTGCCTACCCTAATTGGGGTACGGCACGACACGACACGGTTGCGCCGATCTGAAAGTGGGCAATGCTTCTTTGACAAAAGTTCAAATCTTATTTTTATTTAATAATTACTGGAGGTCTTTATATCTTCTTGTAAGAATCCCTTTTGTTTTTATATTTTCTTAAAAATAAATTTGAAACATTTCACTTTCCACGGAATGGGCTAAAATCTCATTTGGACACTGGGCGTCAATACATACGATAATTCTGGACTTGAGTAGTTTGGATTTCACATGTACATATCACAGATGAATAAAAAAGATAGAATGAAAAGTCCTCAATATTTGTCATTTGTTTTTTTTTCTGAACTGGGAATTTTGAACTAGGAACTTGGGTGCCTTACAAAGTTGCAATATAACTTGTTGTGAAATTGTATGTATATTACATATCACTCGACACGGAATTTTTTAGTTACTATATGCGACTTTCTTAATCAATTACAAGGCAATCCAAAATATAAGATATATATTATGAATTCAATTTAAATAAATTTATTTATAAGAAAAATCCTAACAGATAAGATATATCTCTATTTTTTAAAAAGAAGATAAAATAAAGTCAATATTAAAATTGAAATCAAACAATTAATTGCAAAATTGCATGTGGCCTATGTGGAGACCATATGTATAAATCACTAACAATGATCCACTTTTAAAAATCACAAACATTAAGGATTTTCTAACCATAATAGATAAATTAAAATTCTAAATCCACCTAAAGGAGACTCATTTTAACTTGGTTGGATAGAGTTACTTAGCAAGGTGGATTTTTTCATCTGGACTCTTTAATCACCTAACCATAATAGATATATATTAAAATTTGAATTCACATAAAGAAGCTTAACAAAAGTGGATTCTGAATTGATTGATAGAGCTTATCTCTTGAAATTAATTTGAGATCCAATTTCTCAAATTTATTTGAGATTAGAGTTCAATTTTGTAATCAATTGCGAAATCAGACTCCAATTTCGAAATCGGATCCTACGTCTTTAATATATATTAATTGGTGGCGGTCCAATAATTTTAATGTGAGTTTTGGAGGCAAATCTAAACCTGGTGGGGCGACCGCCCAATACCACATATGTGGGTACCCCCATGACCATAACCATGGGTCAACTAGACACATGGCATGTAGGTGTTAGCTAGCGGCCTACTAAAGTCGTTTCAAATATAATAGGGAAAACTTTAAATAGGGCCTTAAGTTTTTGGCTTATTTCAAAAAAGGACACAAGTTCCAAAACTTCTCAAATCAAGACCTATGTTTTCTAGTAAGTTCTCAATCAAGGAGAACCGACCATTTAAAGTTATTTTCTAGTGAATTCTTCCCTCAACTTTCTTAAAATACCCAATTTCAAATAAAGGATAATTTGGGTATTTAAAAAAAAATTAAGAGAAACAATCACCAAAAAACACCTTTAAATGGGTTAGATGTCCTTAATTGAGTACTTCTTGGAAAACTTAGGTCCTAATTTGAAAAGTTTTGAAACTTATGTCCTTTTTTGAAATAAGATAAAAACTTGAGGCCTTATTTGAAGATTTTCCAATATAATAACTATTTGATCAAAAGAAATACAATGATGGTGAATATGAGTTCGGTGAATGATCCGCAGTCATCATCTTCCCATTGAATTATTAACAAAATCAGACGAGAATATTTACCAAAAACAAAAGACAAAATTTGATGAGACCAATTTTTTTTCATAATATTTCCTATTCTAGTAACTCATTTTTTAAAATTTAAATTGAAAAAAAGTGTCATACGAAGTGGATATAGGCACACTACCAAACCGCGTAACTCTTGCTTTGTGTTTTTCCTTGAGCATGCACGCACGTTTCATTTACTTGTGTGACTCATGCTGTAGTTGTGGGTTGATTATAAGTTTCTGTCGTGCCCCAACAAGAATTACTTTCCATTGGATAGCTTATTATGAATCCAAATAGTCTAAGATTTGAATTATGACTATAACTATAATGTGTTAGCCTTAGTGAATTGGTGCCTATTGTCATGTCAGCCCAACATTGATCCTAACAACCACTTGAAGGAAAAACGCCCCACTTGTACATATATCTTTTCGGTCTCCTCTTCTTCAATGAGAAAACGAAAGAAGCCATTGAAGACCTTTTTATGCCTCTCTTGAGCTGCCCATTTTCTAGGGTAATGTTGAAGGATGTAGATGTAGCGAAAGCACAACTGGCTACTACAAACGCGATAAGGACAGCATTGGCTTGAATCAAGTACTGGTGTGAAGATCTGTGACCGTCTATGAGAAATCATTCACATATGATTCACTCTTTAAGATTCAAGGGCAATGATGGACACCCTGGATGTAGAAGATGATGATGGAGAATTATAGATCTAGTGGAAGGGAGATAAATTGTTGAAAGTTGTACCAACTGATATCTCTCATATCTATATATAGCCATTTGGTTAATGGGTGATAAGATCTTTATTCAAATTCGAATTAAGAGATGAGTAGGATAAAGAATAAGATCAATCTCTCTTAATTTGAATTTGAATGTAGATATGATAAAGAGATGGAGAGTTTGATAAAACTCAGGCTATTCTAGATATCACCTCCTTGAGGGGTGGATCTTTGTGAGTGGGTCCACCCACATGTAAACACAAGTGGACCCATCACAAATGCCAACATATGTAAGGAGAGATGGTGGGACAAAAGAAACACACAAATTCAGAATCTCCATCTTCTTCATCCTTTATATTCTCTTGTTACTTTGAGCAAGGTTTCTAAGAAACAATTGAGGGCAAAAAAAGGAAGAAACTAATTCTTGATATCCAATCCATCCATCCATTAGATCACCCATCAGGCATTGATCTCTAAGCCAGACAATAGGAAGTGACATGAGTGAGAGAGATTTCTAGTACATCTTCTCTCACTTCTTGACAAATACGTGATCTCACCCCTTGTATGGATTGGTCTCTTGCATTATAGCGGGCTTGTAGCACTTGATCCAAGGCTTCCGCAAAGACCCCCGATTAACAAAATGACCTTATGGATACATTATGGATAGGATATCAGTTGGTAATAAACTTAGGGATTTTGTTAATTAGCTCAATGAATTTAGAAGTACAATGTATGAAAAGATTTGTCTAATCTGTTTACCTAAAGGGAATGGGATTAACAATGAAAACAATGTGGAACTAGAACTAAGGTTGTTTGCTTGAAGGAACTAGGATTAATTCAATGAAACTGAATGATGCTTAATTGAGCTTGTAAACGAACTGTTTGAGTCAATGATTCACGTGCTTTATGAACAAAGATAAACCAAATGTACCCTGATAAGTCATGACGATATCGTTATCTATGTAAGCCATCCTATATCCCGCCTACCAGAATGGATGTTTTAGTTTCTCTATCTCTATTTTTAATGAAGTTTCTCTGAATATCAAAAGTAAAAGCAGAAAATACATGCTTGGAAGGGATGGACACATTAACAAATCTAACTCTTTTTTGGAAAAAAGAGGAAGAATAAAAGCATAAACTAAGACACAAGAAAAGAAAGCACAAAATGAAGGGGAGAAAGGCAAGGACCCCATTAATTAGATCGATATTTATGTACAAAGAATCAGTCAATCTTACGTAATCCACCCCCAATAGACCCTATCCCATGTTAGAGCTTGAGGATCGATCAATTGATATATCTAGATCTAAGATCTAAATTATCTCATCTATTAATATTAGATTTCAAATCTACATATAAAGAGATCTTATCAATTTAAATTTTATTTTCCAAGTTTTCATAAGTCAAAGTACGTAAAGTAGAAATTTTATAAAGACCGAAACTAGAGGCGACTAGCTTCAACAACACCATCGGTGAGACTCATTTTGGATTAGTTAATCTCAGCATTGATAACCATTAACTGGGTGATTTTTTCCAAAGAGTTGGATCTGAAAAGAGCTTCTAGGATATGGAAGAGAAAGATCAATGACAATCACCACTACTAAGGTAGCGTTTGGGTCACTGGAATGGTTTTAGTCGGGAATGGAATGGAGAGCGGAAAGAGTTTGCAATGGAATGAGGCAGTAATAGTTATTTCCATTCCAGCGTTTGGTACGCTGAGGAATCAACTAAGTAATAGAACTTTGGATTCTTGTTCTTGCGTTTGGTATACTGGAATGATGTCCGGAATGGAATAAAATTTACATAAAACTTATCAAAATACCCTTGTTAGAATTTTGGAATGGAATGGCCTTGTTAATATTAATATTAATTATATTAATAATATAATATTTGTATATATTATTTATAAATATTATAATTTATTAATATTTATATAATTATAATTGTAAATAATTATATTTATCATTATATAAGTATTATAATTATTATATTATTAAAAAATACCCTTGTCTGGGGCATTTCGGTCTCAACCAAAAAACATAAAGGAATGGAATGGCCATTCCTCTGCCTCCCTAGTGGGGTGACCATTCCTCTACTTAAAGGAATGGTAATTTCGGAGGTAATAGTCATTCCGCTACTTTTATGCGAATGGAATGCTATAATGATCATTCCGTTGGAATGACCATTCCATTCTGACTTTCATTATAGTGAACCAAACGCTAAAGGCTTTAAGGAGCTTAGAGAAACGAAAGTTTTTATTTCATTATAAGCAAGCAGAAAGCTAGTAGATAATAAAATCTCAACAATGGAAAATTCAGAGAAGAGAAGACAATGAACCTTTTAAATGGGTATTATTTATACAGATTTGATGTGTTCATCCCTTTCAAGCGTGTATTTGTTCCCTTTATCTTCAATATTCATAAAAACTCCATTGAAAATCGAGATGGAGAAACTAATACATCAATTCTAGTGGCCGGGATATATAAAAAATGGGATCAGGTGGATAACGATATCGTTACCTACATCCCAAAAAATGCACTACACCCGAATGCATTAATTTTGTATTTTCATAATCAATTCACTTGTATACATATCCCATTTCATAATTAATTCACTTGACTCTGTTGGTCAACATTTTTTTAATAACTTTCTTGCCCCAAATCCCATAATATCATAGGAACAATGTGTGTCACATAAACCGATAAATCCCATGATATCATGGGCTGATCCATGATGTCATGACTTTCATACAACATATTAGGAAAAAACTTTTCCGAAATAATAGAACCTGAGAAATAGTGGTCTGACGTGTATTTACTTTTCGCAAAATGTCATTTTTATTATTTTGTTTTGTAAAAAAAAAACGAACTCATTTGTTGATTGCAGAAAGTGCATGATACAAAAATTGCTAAATCCGATGATATGAGGGGACTATCCCATCATATTATGAGATTCGACACAAAAAGGTTTAAAAAAATTATTGACCCGAGTAAAGTGACTTAGATGATTTTAACTAAATTTTGATTATGAAATTGAAAAAACTAGTTTAAAGTGGACTAATATGTCCGAAAACCTTGTTCTCCATTTTTCAATGCTCCAAAGTAGGGGTGTAAAAAAAAACTGTCTAACCGAACCGAACCAAACCGAACCACAGTTAATAACCGTATTTTACGGTTTGGTTACGGTTACGGTTAATGAAATCCAAAAACCGCATGGTTCGATTCGGTTACGGTTTTCCATAATAATTCACGGTTATTAACCGAACCGTATCATACGGTTCGGTTAACCGTATGCTGTTAACCGTACCGTTTATAAATAAAAGAAAAAATAAGAAACCGTAACCGTACGGTTAACCGTATAATAAAGATTACTAATCAATGGGATTTTTATCCAATTGCTCCTTATGTGTCATTTTACCTTTAATAATTCACAGTTATCCCCTTATATTTCCACGGTTATTAACCGTAACCAAACCGTTTAATACGGTTAACCGCGGTTACGGTTTCCACGGTTTTTTAATATACGGTTACGGTTACGGTTTTAAAAGGCAGAAAACTGAGGTTACAGTTCGATTAACGATTTTTCCAAATTAACTGGTTAACCGAACCTTCAGGCCTTGCAAATGATGAAGACCTTCTTGCATTTCTCTCTCCATCTCTTCCCAAACCCTTCCATTTACTCTCTCTCTCTCTCTCTCTCTCTCTCCAGTCGACATTCCTTCTCTTTTGCCTTGCAATGTCTGCTCCTTTTCTTCTCTCTTCCTCTGCTCTCGCTTCTTCTCTTCCATTTCCTCTTCTCTTGTATCTACTCTTCTACTTCACAACCATCACCTAACGCACCATCTCAACCACCCCACCATCCCAGAACCCAATCAAATCTTCATTTGGAACTCAAACTTGAAAACCCATGTCGACTCTGGGCGGTTTGAGTGCGCTCTCACACTCTACTCTCTAATGCGGCAAGTGGGTGTTCAACCCGATGTCTTCACCTTCCCAACGGTAATCAGAGCGGTTTCGTGTCTTCAAGATGGAGGTAAGATTCATAGCCTTGCAATTCAAATGGGTTTTGCCTCAAATGTCTATTTCTGCAATACTTTGATTGGAATGTATGGGAGGTGTGGGTGGGTTGATTTTGCTCGCAGGGTGTTTGATGAAATGCCTCTTCGAGATGTAGTATCTTGGACCTCAATGATTTCCTGTTATGTTCGGGATGAAATGTTCACTGACTGTTTTGGGTTGATTTATGAGATGCAAAGGGCCGAGATTGAACCCAACTCGGTGACGATTGTGACCATGATGCACGCGTGTGGCATGGCGGGAAATGCTGTTTGTGGGAGGCAATTCCATGCTTATTCTATCAAGAGAGGTTTTGGGAATTATGAGCTGGTGGTGAAGAACTCCATCTTGTCTATGTATGTCAAAACAGGTTGTTTTGAGGATGCGGAGGTTTTGTTTAATAATGCAAATGAAAAGGACGCCGTATCATGGAATATCATGATTTCAGCGTATTCTGGAAAAGGAAACTTGTTGAAAGTTGCTGATAGTTTCAATGAAATGAGGCTTGAAGTGATGCCAAGCCTTGAAACATTGACATTGGTTATCTCTTCCTTTGCCAAGGCTGGGGAACTTCGCCATGGCCAAGGGATACATGCCTATTCCATAAAAAGTGGACTAAATGATGTGTTGTTGCAGACTTCACTAGTCGACTTTTATGCAAAGTGTGGGGAAATGGAAAAATCAGTTCGTTTGTTTGATGACCTTCCAGATAAGAACAGTGATTCATGGAGTGTTCTGATGTCTGGCCTCATTCAGAATGGCTATTTCAGAGAGGCGATTGAATTGTTTAGCAAAATGCAAATTGCAGATGTGAAACCTTCCATGTATACTTTAAGAAGTATCATTCTTGCGTATTCGCATTTGGGTGCTCTGAAATTGGGCAAAGGAGCACATGCTTATATGATAAGAAAGGGTTTGTATGGCCACAAAAACAACGCGTCAATGGAAACCACAATTCTGAACATGTATGCAAAATGTGGCAGCATTTCTTCTGCGAGAACATGTTTTAAACAAATGGCTGTCAAAGATGTGATAGCATGGAGTTCGATGATTGAGGGATATGGCATTCATGGCCTCGGCTTGAAAGCTTTGGAGCTTTTTGAGCATATGCAGACAGAAGGAGTTGCACCAAACAGTGTCACCTTCCTAAGTGTGCTATCAGCTTGTAGCCATTCAGGACTCGTGAATGAAGGCTGCATAATTTTCAGCCGCATGAGCCAGGAATTTGGCATTATACCTACCTTAGATCACTACACATGCTTGGTAGATCTTCTTGGTCGATCGGGGAAGCTTCAAGAAGCTCTTACAATGATTGAAACAATGACAGCTAAGCCTGATAGTAGGATATGGGGTGCTCTGCTGGCTGCTTGCAGGACATATTCGGATAATGCACTTGGCATATATGTGGCTCAATCCCTTTTCGATATGGAGCCTGAGAATGCAGGTTATCATGTAGTGTTGAGCAATGTTCATGTGAGTGGTGGGAGGTGGAATGAAGCAGAAAATTTGAGGAATCGCATGATTGAGAAAGACTTGATGAAGAAACCGGGGTGGAGTTGCATAGAAACAAAAGAAGGTTTTCATGGATTTGTTGCTGGAGACAGATCACACCCTCAAGCAGGCGAAATCTATTGGATTTTGGTATGTTTGAGAAGGAGCATAGAGGAAGTGGGATATGTATCACATTACTGATACTAATGAAAATTGACGTGTTTCCGAGGTAAAGCCTAATTGCTTGAATAACTTAGCACATTTTTGTAGTTCCATGAATAAATAGCTGCTTCCCTTTTGGCGATAGCTCATTTTTTTTTTTTTTTTATAGTTCCTGTGTACAAATAGCTACTTGCCTCTTGGCAATGTCTTCTTTTGGTGGCTATTTACATCTTTTATATAGGAATACGATTACTCTTGATGTGTTAAAAGTGTTTTCTTCGAAAGCAAATGCATTAATAACTGCTATCTTTAAACGTGATTCGTTACAACAGCTTAAATCTTCTTGAATGTAAGTGGATGTTCTCTTACCCATTCTGTTTCATGTTATATACCTTTATTCACGCTAATCTCCTCTTTTTTTTTTTTTTTTTCCAGAATTAGATGCAGACTTGTATAAATAAGAGAAGATTGTAAATAATTTGGCACCCCAACAAGTGGATGGGGAGACCCTAATAGACAAATTGACATCAAATAAGACATTGGTGACGATCATGTTCTCTTGATCGGATCCCGCTTTCATTGAAGAATGTGCTTCATTTTCTTCTCAGGGAATGCAAGAAACACCTGTTTTGCAGATTGTGTTACTGCTTTGATTTCATAAAGATTAGGAAAAACTGCTTTTCCAACTTGTCCAGGAGGTACGATGATGACCTTCCATTAGCAGAAAACACGGCAATTTACATAATATATAACAAATTAACAGTGCATTTCTTAGATCAATGGTTCATTAATGGACTCTTCAAACACCGTCTTTTCCTTCTCACTGTCATTGGCTTTACCCCACAGTAACATGTAGAGACCTGAAACTACCAAAACTGCTCCAATGATGCTGCAAACACAAACATGCAATACACCCGCAAGAACATTAACCCGTAAGAAAGATTGATCAAACAAGTAGGCCAATGGATTGGTGAACTAGACTTCGATTTATGGACAACCATTGACAGAGATTTCAGTAATCTAATATTTGGTTTACAGTTAAGAGAAAACCCATACGACAAAGTTGGATGAAGGAAAATGATTGGATGCTTGGATCATCTATTCTGGAAGATTTTTGTGTATTCCTACACCAATGCTTATCTGATGAATGGACCTAGTCACAAAACATGGACCTCCATTTTGTGGAAGATAGGCCTTTTACAACTAAACAAAACCTGAAGGTTATTTGAAAAGGTTCCATCTCATCAACATGGTTTGATATCCCTCCGGGATGGTTAGGTGGTCTGTTGTAAGTTTTTGTTTTTTGGTTCTTTGGTTTTTAATGAGAGTGGGCCTATTTACAAAAAGAAAAAAAAAAAAAGAGGGTGGTATGTATCAAGACACTTTTTTTTTTCATCATCTATTTGTAGCGAAACCTTGGATGTAGCATCATTCTATGAGTGGTGGGTGGGAGTAGCAGGGGTGGGAAAAGGTAGGAAGATGATACACTGAGCTCAAGGAACTTGGGGTGCATCTTTTAGGCATTTTGCTAAACTAATCATGAGAAAGTAACCTTGTTTTGGTTAACTTCAAAGTGTATATAGAAAGACTGTCTAAGGGTAGGGTCTGTACTGAATTTTTTTTTTAAATGAGGGGGTTTTACTAATGGTGAAACATTAGAGGCTTTTAATAATCAAGTGAAAGCTACACATGGAAACCTCCAAAAATAATGAAAGATGGTCATGTGGTCTTAAAATCTTTGGGGTGCATTCTGATCTTGATGATACCATTACCATCAGATGAGACTGTAATAGGACTAGAGGACTAAACGTGTCAATGATGTCCTTCCTTTTAGATTATCCTGATGCATCAATATGCATTAGAAAGTAGTGCTCTGCTTTTGATCGATTGGCCCCACATTAGATAGAAGTTTTTTCAAGCTTTTCAATTTGAACCATGATGAAGTTGATATGGTGGTATGGATGTAAGGAAAAGGCCGGACATACCTTCCAAGGTGAGGGTTCTTCCCAAGGATAGAAGTCTCAAGTAGGAAAGCGAAAACGATAAGAAGAGGTGAGAATGCAGCTGTGAAGACAGGGCCCTTCTTGTGGATGCACCATGTCTGTATGTAAGCTAAAATGCCTGTCACTCCAATCCCCTGTTGATTTCCATGCATTAGTAAACATATGCTTGAAAGAGAGAGCACATCCAACTTTCTGTCACATTTCAAGATAAGTAAAAGAAATGGTAATTGGCCAAAACTGGGGTTGACAGTATTTGATTGTGCGTAATTCAATTTCTTACTTTTCATTAATTCATAATTATACCACCCCCCCCCCCTAACTCTCAGGTTTATCTATCCCCTTGATCGGATCCTTTATTTGTACATTATTTCTTTTAGGGCTTTTTTGTTTGCATAGAATATATAGGAATTCATAGTCAAATGAGCTCCGCCAAATGATTATTAAATAGGTAAGGGTTGAAGAATATGGATGGGTGAGGGGTGAAGAATACAAGGTAGCAATGTACTTGCGACCATCACTTTCCTAGGACTTGCTAGGCCGGTGACTGGGTATTTATTTCCCACCTCCTCTTGATTTATTTTCTATTAGACTGGGGATACTTTGATAGTCATTTTTAGAAATTCACGTTTGTTCCTTCAACTTTAACTGTTTTTACAAGTAGAAGTCCTATGATTCTTATGTATTCAATTACCTAGGATTTTTCTGTAAGTGGGTAAGTATGA
This sequence comes from Umbellularia californica, assembly GCA_028538565.1. NCBI lineage: Eukaryota > Viridiplantae > Streptophyta > Magnoliopsida > Laurales > Lauraceae > Umbellularia > Umbellularia californica. The sequence continues at coordinate 67,574,927 of JAPQWN010000008.1, forward strand.
AGACACAAAGGTGAATATCCAAAAATGACAATCAAATAACCTCCCTTGAATTGGAAATTGAATCAAGGGGAGATGGTAAATGAGTACTTAGACATAACCTTACTAATTCAAATCCTAAGAAAGTGAGGTTGCATCTACATTGCTACCTTATATCCTTAATAGCTTTACCTCTCACCTTTTAATAATCATTCGGTGGAGCTCATTTCATGTTGCTGACCCAGCATGGTTGGGATAAGGCTTTGACGATGATGACTATAATCAATCCAAGCTCCTCAAACTAAAACCAAACTCACTTCCATGAATTGGCATTCATACCAATTCAACACTCCCCTAATCTATCTATTGCAGGTTGAAAGGCAAAGAAATTGATGGCTTTAGGACTGGTAAGCTTTGGGGCTATAAATGAAAGGATTAAGGAGATGAAAATGTGCTAACCTTCCTTGGATAGCTTCAATTCACAAAATCTTCTAACCAGTAATATTTTATGATACCTTTTTTTTTTTTTTTTTTTTTTTCTGTTTTGTTATTCAACTTGTACCTTCATTTAAGAATATAATCAATCTTTATTCTTAATTTAAAAACATAATTTGCAGCAATCATCCATGGTGGGGCTTGCTGAATGATTTATGTTGACTATGGCCAAAATTTAGTGTGGTTCATGCTTTATATCTTTGCAGAATATGCATTAAGACATGGGTATATGATAGTCCATGGTTTGGAACATAGCAGGTGAACATAGAGATGTTATGGAAGAAATATATTTATGATTGGATAACATCAGCCATCTGATTATGGACAAGCAAATGGTCGGAAGAAATAGAGCTGAGAATGGTCAACAACAAAGAAGAAATTCTCCAGCAATTGAGATGAGTTGGATAATCGAATCCATGCAACAAGTAGATGTCGGTCTATGTACTGGAACAAATGCAAATGCAAGTAGGCAAAGTGAGAGATGATAGTGTGATTATTACCCCATAGAGGATGACAAGGGGCATCAGGCCCTGTTCCCACTTCAACACCCAAAATTCTCTTCTTACAAAACATGCGGCCAAGATGGATGCTTGGATGGTCCCCCAGAAGCTCATCATTGCCGACAATGAAAGATCTGCTGGGTACTTTTGAGTCACATGATCCTACAAAACCAAACACCAAAAAAAAAAAAAAAAAAAAAAAAATCTTACACCTGTTTGTCTCATGCAGTAGAACACTGTAGATATGTAAGACTCCTATTTTTAAAAATGGTTAAAATTGAAAGAACATGCATCTCCAAAAATGACCATAAATGATCTCTCCTGGAATGGAAAATGGTCCAAGTGGAGGTGGAAAAGGAATACCAGCGACCACCCTAGTAATTCAAATCCTATGAAAGTGAGGGTTGAATTTATGTTACTACCTTGTATCTTTTACTATTTTTTAACTTTTCACCTCTTTAATATCTTTATGCGGAGCTCATTTGACCATGAATTATTTTTTGTTCAATTTCTATGTGTTCTGTGCAAAGAAACCCGCACTTATAAAAGGGTCTCTTCAAAGGGTCATTTTTAGGTTGGGAGCATGTGCGGTCCACTAATGCATGCACCATGATAAAAACTGTATCCACAGGGGTGGACCCAAGTGTATTGGGCTGGGTGCTGAAGCCCCCTCCAAAATTGAAAAATACCCATTAGGTCCTTAAGGCCCTTATGGCCAAGCCCCCATTTAAATTAACTAAAGACCCCACTATTCTTTCCCAACTTTAAAAACCCAAACCCATCAGTTTACATGATGGGGCACACATTGGATATCCTAGCCATATCCAGTTTTTATCCATTTTTTTTTTCTTTTTTATTATTATAAACCATTGGTGTCATTTTGTTGTGGGGACATTCATGTGCATGCATCCCTCATCATACGGTGAGGGACAAACTTGATAGGGCCCACTTAGAGCCCCACTGATCATGGGACTAGGGGGATGGAAAGAGACATCTTAGATGGGATCATATATCAAACTTAGGGTCAATCCCATGCTTTTAACCCCTTCGTCCATGGCCCACAAATTTAACGTCTTATATTAAAGGAAAAAGATGGACCCTCCATCCACGGTTCAATCTATTCAGATTAGTGGAAATTCAATGGATCCAGTATAATTTAGGCGGTCCCATGTGTGCGGATGGTTCGGATGAATCATAAAGTTGGCCCCGCTATGTTGTACGTCACCGTAATATAGTGAGGGATAGATGCACATGAATATTTTTCCATTTTATTAATAATATCAAGACTTGACATATCTTTCCCTCTTTCTTGTGTGTTAGTCGAAACCAAATCTACTACTAAATCAATCAAACCAAGTTTATTACTAAATCAATCACTTCATTTATAAAAGTGGTTTCATAATATGAATGATGGTTTTAAACACAGCTAGCCTAATTGACCTAACTATTTGTACTTTAGAGTTTAGTCTCATTTATATATTCTAGCTAAAGACTTATACAAATTTTTTTAAAAAAAATACCTATTTGTGATTTAGTCAAGGAGGACATTTACGTCCTTGCTTGCTTAACTAGCTTAAAGCTTATCATTTGATAGTCGTCCAATATGAAGATGTTTTTTTTTTTTTTCCTCATATTTTTCTTTTTAAGTAATTTTGAGATCTAGAATAATATCAATTTTACATTGAGCTCCATTGAAAAAGTACAACTCCATTTATTGTGTGAAAGTCTAAATTGGTGGACATGAGAAGGGTACACCATGTCTAATCAAATTTTGGGCAAACTTAAAATTGACAAGAACCTAAGGTCAACTTGGCCTAACTAATGTTCCCAAATGCCTAATATGAACATAACCTAAACCCAATAAGAATTGAATTCGTTTTTGATTTTCAGGCAATAACCAAAACTTAAATCTGTCAATCTAAGTTTGGAATTTGGTCAATTTGGGCCAGTGGGGTTCAGTTTAAAGGCTCAACCAAAGTTTGACAAATGTGTATTTAGTATAAGAGTGGCAAGAATTATCTCTAAAGTAAATGTAATATATTTTCTCTTTTACCATTAATGAGAAGAAAGTACAACAAAATCATGATTAATTTTTTGAAGTAACTATCGTTAACCCCCCTCAAACGAAAATCCTGGGTCCGCCATTGTGTATCCATATAAGAGAAACAAACAATGGGACTGGCTCTTGTGTCTGGTAGCCAGTAGAGTAGGTGTGGAAGAATGCTCATGCAACTTAGCCTCTTTCATACGGGTAGATAGATATAAATTTTTTGGTGGGCCCCACGGTGGTTGTACTAAAGCAACCATGCAACTTAGCCTCTTTTATAAGGATTATTATAATTATAAATTTTTTGGTGGGCCCCACAGTGGTTGTACTAAAGCATTTATAAGGATTATCATAAATATAAAATTTTTGGTGGCCCCCACAGTGGTTGTACTAAAGCAACCATGTAACTTAGCCTCTTTTATAAGGGTAGATATAAATGTACCATTAAACAGAAAGATGGAAGAAAAGCTGAGAGGTGTAACAGACAAAGGATAAGGAGATTGAAAGTGATAGGAACATATGATCCGTTGGAACTGCATGGGATGGTCTTGAGATCATTGAAGGCACCAATGGAGAGGAGATTAAGTGGAGCAGTAGGGTAAACCTCACCATTAGATTAATCAATCATACAAGAAAAACAAACAATGGGACTGGCTCCTGTGTCTGGTAGCCAGTAGAGTAGGTATGGAAGAATGCTCATGTTTTGTTGTCCTTTTCTATATAAATGTACCATTAAACAGAAAGATGGAAGAAAATATGAGAGGTGTAACAGACAAAGGATAAGGAGATTGAAAGTGAAAGGAACATATGATCCATTGGAACTACATGGGATGGTCTTGAGATCATTGAAGGCACCAATGGAGAGGAGATTAAGTGGAGCAGTGGTGTAAACCTCACCATTAGATTAATCAATCAGGAAAACATTTGATTTGCACCTACTTCACTCCTTCTTTCTTATATTATAATCAAATATCTTCCACGTGATCAATCTAAAAGCAGACCCTACTTCTGTTGAAATTAGACTTGGTTCTATCAGAAATCACAGGGAAAGATTTACTTTGAGAAATTTTGATTAATAAAGGTGGTCCTAGAGGTGGCAAAATCTGACTCGGCTCACGCATAATCTGATCTGCAATATATATGGTTTACTTAAAGGTCAAAAGACCTCACCTGCATTTAAAAAGGTCATGTTAGAGTCAATCTGTATAACAAGTCTAACCTATTTAAATGGGTTGGATTAAGGTTGACCCGCATATGTAAATCCATTTAACCAATTTATTGATCTCATATTTTGGTATTTAGAATTGCTTGTTTTATATAGACCAAGCCAATCTTGTGTTGGGCACATTTTCTTTTCTTTTCTTTTGCCTGCATCTAAATTCAAACACAGCCTTTAATATTTGAAAAGGATTTGGGGTTTGGGACAAAATTCTATAAGTTGGGTTGGGTTCAATGGGTTGAGCTGCATTGAATGCACTCTATCGGTTATGCGGGTCAGGTCTGGTTGACCCACATCCGGTGTAGGTGAAAATTAACCCATTTAAAAATTAAGCTGATAATTATTGGTTGAACTTTAACCTATTAAGACCCCTTGACTTGATCCAAGCCATTTACCACCCTTGCTACGCTCCAAAAGATGTACAATCCAGAATCATGGACTAGATAAAAATCTTAAGGTGGGCTCCACAATTTACATTCATTCATAATTGACAAATCTGTCGCATGTGTATTATTGTTTGATTTTTGTCACACTCGACAGTGCAAACCAACCTATATCACGGACCATGATCCGACGGTTACTGTTGCTATCCACCAGAATTACTAAGGATGATGGCTGCTAATCCAATGTGTGACCCATTAAATGGACGGTCCAATTTCACTGATGAATTAAACATCCCCACCCCATGCAGAAAGAAGTACAAAACATTCATTCTCGAAACTCACCACTAGAAGAGACCATGAGGCTGCAGCTAGCACTGCCACTGTGAGCATCAGGCCGCCTATCCACGTCGCCGGAGAGGAAGAAGACGAGCTCAGTATCGCCGGTCCTCTCCACAAAACCATCACCATTGATCCTGCGGTTGAGATCGCGACGCCCCATATCTTGGTCTGGCCATGGATGCTACTAAAGCAGATCATTTCTCGTTTGAAGATCACTGCTAGTACAAAGATCACTACTGTAAGTGTGTTGAGAGCAATGCTGTGATAGGTTGCACCAACAAAACCCAGGCTCAAAGTCAAAAGCATTTGACAAATAGTCACCCTGTGCATTGACAAAAATGAAATAAGGGATTGCTTGGATTCCTGATAATAAAGTAGAAAGGAAAGGAAGAAAAAAAATATCCTGGTGTGGCATAAAATAAGAGATTATGTGTTTGTGTTATTCAAATCTAATCCTACAATAGACAATTTTAGGGTGTTTAATTTTATATTAGATCTAACAAAAAAATTGACAAAAATACCTTTATATCATTTTCAGATTTTTTCCTTTAATAAATTATTTAAGACAATGACCAAGTTCAACTTAGATGAGCCACCGGGGCCCACTTCAATTATCTTTTATGTATGGATGACTTAAAAGCCGGATTCCAATTGACTAAAAATCTAGCTTTATTTAACGATCATCAAAATCAAAATTACCAATTTCGGGGTGGAAAGAAGTTAATAATAGACGAGAACCTTTTATAAGTAAAAAGTATTTTTGTCCTTTATCAAAAAATTTTAGGGAGAGGACTTTTTTTGGGTATCCAAGTTAAAGAGGCTGAGACCCAAGAGAGCTGCATACACACGGAAAAGCAGCTCACTCAAGTGGGAAGGTTAGCCCGCACACGCGGAGTGTGCGGACAGAAAGCTCACGCAAGTGGAAAGAGATGACGTACTCGGGGTCCGGACCCCGGGTAGTCAGGTAAGAACTGACGCTCCTTACTACTCGGATAAAGAGCCGTTCTATAACTAAATGTGGAAAACTTTTAAACTTTCTATAAATATTCAAATTTGTAGAATAGACTCGATTGAAAGAATTACAGAAAGCTTTTAAACTTTTTACAAATATTAAAATCTTCATCTATATTTTTTTTAAAATGAACCAAAAGTTTCATAATTTTTTTTTCAAACTTTCCCTTTAGCAAATGTCTCATCACAACTCATTTATGGTGTGGGGTTTGATCTTGGGTTTGCCATTTTTGATATGGTGGGTTTTGAGTAGTGGTAGGATTACCATTGGCATCAACACGAAATTGAGGAGGGCAGGGACAGGTACCATCAACATAGCCCATGGCATTGTGGAGACGCAAAATGGGTAGGAATTGAGACCTCCAGAGAAGATAGTTACTATTATCAGGCTTAACAGGCAGCATATGAGAGATATTTGATGCAACTGTGGAAAAGGTAGAATGGGTATTTGAAGAAGATGAGGCAGCCGTAGAAAGTATGACGATAGTCCAAGGGCTCTGATACCAAGTTGAAAGTGAAATCACACTCTAATCCATAGACTATTACAATTATTTATAAAATAAGAAAATGCAGTTGCTAAAGATAAGATAGAATACAGAATTGTAGGAGATGGGGGATTATAATAAAAGATACTCAGTCAAGACAGCTGAGATATTAACTTATGTGTCCTTTTAACATGGGTCATGTCCACCCACAACAATAAATAATGCTTAAAAGTAGCTATAATACACTGAAAAATGGTGTATGTTTTCGTTTACTCACTGGAGCAATCCCAAGAGGAAGGAGTAGCCAAGTATCTGAACCGTGAGAGGTGGTCTTTTCTCCCTGTGACAGAAACATAGGAAATAGAAATGAGTAAAATCAACAGAAGAACTGAACGGGGAATTAAGTTTTCTAGGATAAGGAAACCTTCATTTTCCTTGGAATCTTACCTCTCTAAGAAGAAAGCAAGGGCAGACAAAAGGAAGGTGGCGATTGCATGCTCGTAGACCACTAAAACAACACCATTGATTCCTTTGGCAAGTATGGATTGAACCAGAGTTATGAAGATTGCAAGAATTAGCTGATAGAGGGTCATGATCACATGGGGTTTGTAATTTCTAAGCCAAAACCATAGCCCAGACCCAAGCTCCATTTTCTTCTTTCTCTTGGAGATTTTTTCTGCAGACTCTTTTCCCAGTCCCAGGCTTTAGAAAGTTGTGGTAGGAAGAAGGCCAGACATAATGAGAGGTTAGAATTCTCCTGTGATATACAATGTGGAAAATTCTCTGGGGCTGTGACCTTAGAGAATTTATCCTTAGTCCATCCTATTCAATCCATGATCAGCGTCTGTGTGTAAAATCCAAACCGTTGAAAAGAATCTACCCCACTTGAACTAGGGGTGGGCCAAGTTTTACTCCAATTGGGTGTGGATTGGGGACCCACCGTAGATTGAACACCAGTAGAACGCGCATGATTAAGATAGAAAATGAAGGAGTTGAATCACATGAGCTAGGAGTATGATCGATTTTAGCTTTGGGTATGATCAATTTGATGGTGGACACAATTGCGACGGAGGAAAATTTTATTAATAGAAAAAACTATGAGCCTTGATTGTACATATGGGTCCCACTGATGGATTCACAGTGTGTCTTCGTGGACTTGTCTCAGTGTTCCCTTTAGAGGATCTGACTCTGCAGAAAGAACTGGAGTGCATGACCTTTTCGAATCCGGATCCTGAGGGGCTTCAACGTAGAGAAATCCTGAGTTAAATGTGTAGACTTGGAATTGGGCTTTATTTATTGCAATTCGAACTTTTCAAAATAAATGCTCTCCATATAAATTGAGATTTTCAAATTTTGCAACAAACCGATTTTATCCCACTGATGGATTGATCATTTGATAAAAGAAAAGTTGATTAACACCATTTATGTAGATGCACTGTCACCTTTTTCATCAAATAGTAGATCCAACTGTGTAGCAAATTCGGATTGACATAAAACTTGAGAACACTATATATACGTAGAGAGTATCCTTTCTGAATGGCTTGGATTTCAAAGGGTGGGCTCCACTATAGAGTCCCACTCCTTTACCTCAGTATTTCTCTGGGTTAAAACCTCAGGAACAGAGGTTCCGTACAGCCTTTTTAGGTTGGGATGGAACTTGGGTCCACCCACTTTATTTGGCTGCTGCCTGTTTGTAAACTGCAAAAAGGGTGTTTGGGGTCCACCCACTTTCCTTGGCTACTGTTTGCCAGGTTCACTTTTATTTACAATGTCCACCTTTGCAAAACTTGCCAAAGTAATACTCTGATTCACGTAAAGCCCATTTAAATCAATGGATTCATTGGATTGGGCCCACATATTTAATCCATAGTGCTAAGAATAATACTCTCCTAGTGAAATAGTACTGGACTTAATTTCATTTTCAACCTAATGGAGTAGAATCATCCATTAAATTGATCACATGTAAATACATAATAACCAATGAATGATGAATAGAGCTGCTCTTTTGGCCTTCCACTTATTTACTTTAGTTTAGATGGATGAAAACATGCAATAAACCACCGTCCTCTTCAATATGGTTTGGTCAGTAAGAATCACAAGCTCATGGCAAGCCTGAGAGACATGCCCCTCCATCCCAGTACTCTCCATCCCATATATGATTTGAGTGAAAACTTGACTTAGGATAGATCAGAATGGGGAAATAGAATTCATGCAGTTCCCTCTCGTTGCAGTGGCTGCCAACTTGCTGAAGAAACAGTCCCCCATCTTTTCTTCTCCTGCGCTCGTGCTAGTTCCATTTGACTTTGGTTGTTTTCAGTGGCTAATCTAAGGTCTCCCAGATCATTCTCTGCCGCAGGCATTTGGTCTCTTTTTCCTTAAGGCAACCACTCATCAGGCAGCTTATTCATGGCAGCAGTCTTCATTGAAGTAATTCATGCAATTTGGAAGGCTAGAAACAAGACAAACTTTGAAGCTCAAAGCCCCACCCTTAATAGCATCATTTCCCAGTTGCAAGTGGACATTTCCATCACATTGCAGAAGATCAGTAAGTCTTTTTATAGTCCTCAGCTCAAGTCAATCTGTAATTCCCTGCTAATCTAAATCTAGTGCTTTATTTGGTATGTTTTGGTTGACCTGTATTGGCTCCTCTGTTTGAGCTATCTCTGTTTTTGGGGGTCTATTGACCCTTGTTCATTCTTTTCTCTGTTTCTTTTCCTTCTTCTCAATACATTTACCCTTAAAGCAAAAAAAAAAAAAAAAAAAAAAGAAAGGAATTCATGCAGTAGACCCAACGTAGTTGGGATAAGACTTTGATGATGATGATGATGATCTCCGGCCAAATCTCACTCCATTGAAAATGTGTCAACTGTCTAGGAATCCTCCAAGGGCTAGTTGATTCCAAGCATTTAAAATAAATATATCTTTAGGTGCATTAGTATTGACTTTTGAGCCAAATCTCACTCCAGTAAGAACAGCCCCACTAATAAATGCCACTCCACAAAACTATCACGAAACTCTCTGGAGCAACATTCCATTTAAATCTATAGGCCCAATTTGGATCTTTGTAAATAGAGTGCATGGATGAGAATTTAGGGGCTCATGGGCCAGATCCAGCCCATGCAAAGCTAATAAAAAGCCAGCCCATTTGGATGATGGGCCTAATCTCAATCCCATATACAGCCCACAGACATGAAACTAACCTAATCTCAATCCCATATCCAGCCCACAGACATGAAACTAAGGCCCCGGGCCGATCCCATTTACAAAATACCTTCACTGTTTGTGTTACTTATGTTGGGCCTGATGGTAAGGTTATTAATGCCCAGGCACATCCAATAAAATTGCACTAGATAATAAGGCCTGGGTGCATCCCTCGCGTTAAGAACAGAGCCCAAATCCATACCAATGAGACTGGCCCACCCATGGGCACCTATTAGGATTAGCATTTTTGGATAACCTGAGTTATCTATAGAAGAGAAATTTTTTTTTTTCGGTTCTTTGAAAAAAAAAAAAAAAAAAAAAAAAAAAAAAAAAACTGGGGAGTTCGAGTTACGACTATCAGGATTGCGGGCCAATCGATTCCCATCGTTCAATCAGGGCCCTTGGTATCAGTTGCCCTGTATTTAGGTTACCTTAATAGAATAACAGTTAACATAGCTCCAATTCCTTAAAAGTTGTAACTGGTTGTAGATAGATCTAACATTTGGTATTTTTGGATAAAGTGTCACAAGTCTCAAATGTGCGCTACCACGTATGGCACCCGAGACTTTTATCTTCGCGCCAAAGCAATGACCCTACCCCGGAATATTATGTTTTCATAGCTAAAATTCTCAATTCTAAAGCACTTGAACAGTCATCAAGGTATTGATTGACTGCATCGACCTCATCAGTGTAGTTCTAGTATCCATTGACATTAAGCCTCCATTTAATGGAATGGTTAATAGCAGTCCAATCTGCTGATCTGTGTCATTCCAGTTTCTATTGGTTTGCTTGTCTGAGTAATAAATCTATAGACTTGAAAATATAGAAGCGTGACTGTATTAATTGCTTGCTTACAAGTTAACAATGATGATTTATTGAGGCAATTTAAGATGAAAATACACTTAAATAATCAAAGGTGAGTCTATGTTCCCATCTGTCTCTAACATTCCTTTCTGTTCCTTCTCTTGGTCTTTAGTTTTTCCCCATAAAAGCATGTAGAGTCCCAAAACCACCAACACTGCTCCAATGATGCTACAAACATAATCACCAAAATTCACAGCATATTTAGAGTGAGGTAAAGGTGGAAAAAAGAAGAAGATCAACAACATGACTTAAGAGGGCAATAGGGACAGTAGGAGAAGCCCCAAGTGAGGAAATTAGAGAAAGTAGAGTAGAGGAAAATGTGGAAGAAGAATAGATGCTTTCACGTTTAGCATTCATAAGAAAACATTGAAAAAAAAATTATTTATTTTCTCTTGAAAAAATGGTCTTTTAACCAAAGTTATGAACCTGCCAGTTTTATCCTCTGATAAGAAGAAAATAGGACACAATTTGCCCTTTCCAATCAGTTGCCAAGAACATGGAAAAAATGAGTTTAGATCATTTTTCATGTGGTCCCTAATATGATTGATTGGGAACCATCGGAATAAGCAGGATAGACATGGGTTTATCCAAATCCAAATCTTATCACGTCTTTAACATGCAGTTCCAATTTTGATGACTTGCAGACAAAACATTGGCACACTCCATCTCTAAATGTAGGCCCATGTATCATGATTTCTAAATGGGGGCCCAATATTGTGTTTTCCTAAAAGATGTGCTCCATCCACCGCAATTTCTGAAACTAGCAGTTCCATGTTGGAATTTCTAAAGGTGTGTCTCTCATTGTAACTTTGAAGATAACTCCTGTATACGAGAGAATTTCTAAGGTAGGTCACGTACAGCAATAACTAAAAGATCGACCCACACTGCAATTCACAATCAAGAAGGTGGTTCCACAATATAATTTTTATAAATGTGGGCCTCATATTGTAGTTCCTAATAGTGGATTCCGTATAATTTCTAAAGGCGAGTCTTATGTTGTAATTTGAAAAGATGGGTCGCATGTACATAGTATGTATTCATAAAGTTAGGCCCCATGGGTAGCCACTATGAAATCCCAAAAGGTGGAGCCCATGTGTACAACATCAAAAGGTGGGTCCCATGTACGGTGTACCATAATGCATAATTGGTTTACAATCAAGAATTCTAGTAGCTATGAAATAGGGAATGCAATTCAGGATGCATAAAACTTTTGGGTAAAAATTCCAAGCAGGAGTGAAACATGGAATTCAGAAATGTCAATATCAGAGCATTTCAAAACTTAAATATTTGGAAGTACTAGATATCCACCCTGTGTGAATTCCAAAACTTTCAGCATAAAAATAGGCTTTTAGATTTGTGAAAAGGCCCAGGATAAACAAACCTTCCTAGGTGAGTTGATTCCTTCAGGACTGTTGCCTCCAAGATGAATGAGAAGACAATGAGGAGTGGCTGGAAGGCCGTTGTGAAAACAGGACCTTTCTTGTGCACGGACCATGTTTGGGCATAATAAAACAACCCTGTCACCAGGATGCCCTGAAAAATATACCTCACACTTCACATATTTATGAAACAAATACCATGTCACATTGTACTAGAGCAAAGTGCAAGTCCACATGTTTAAAACAGAGTTGTTAATTGGCTAGATTTGTGCATACACAGAGTGCCCAGGATTAGGCCAGATAAGGATAGTAAAGCCCAAATCTAAAATTTGGTTGGACATGGGACTTTGAACTTGGAAACAAGCCCAAGTTGTATGCCCTGATAATTCATCAATTTTGAACTGAATATATCAATAGTTCATTTAGAGTTCGGTGGGCCTACATTCTAGAGCCTGAATGTGGCTTAATGTAAAGTTGGTTCTAATTGTTACCCCTCAGCAGTCTATTGACATAAGATTTGGATTTGGGTCAGATCCAGGTCCACTGACAGGCCTAATTTTAAAGATTCTACATTATTGGGGTCATTTGTCGAGAGTCATTACCCCCCAGAGAATTGTAATGAGAACGAGGCCTCCTTCCCACTTTAGTTTCCAGGAAGACCCAGTCACCAGAAACCCTGCGACAACAGCCGTTTGGATGGTCCCAAAAATGCTCATGATAGCCGTTAGAGAGATCTCTGCAGGATACTTTCGACTCACTTGACCCTGTGAAAATTCAGGCAGCCATCATCAAACAACCATAATTCAGTACTGTCACAAAATAACTCCCTTGGTTCCACAAAATTAATTAGATCATGGTATGGAGAGCAGTGGTTTTGACTTGGTCTGCCCAGTTCTAGAAAAAGCATGGACCTGTACTAACATTTATAGGATAATTTTAGAGGTCATTCAACTGTTTAGCCCCATTTTAATCTTTGTAAATCAACTGCATATAAGTCATTTTATGCTTAAATAACAGTTCCAAGTATTTGAATCCATAAGTTATAAATTGTAAGTAGTCACAGGTGCTTTGTTCTTTGTTATGTAACCAATTAAAAACAACCAAAAGTTGAGTTGATCAGTTTTTTATTAACTTGAGTGTAGGGCAACCAAGTTCCCAAAATCGAAGCAAGCTAGCTAGGGGGATCACAAAGGATGGCCCCACATATACGAAAGGGGCACATCATGTGGGTCCATTTACAATGAAACGGTGGATGAATTTGGAGGTGGAAGGATGGTCAAACTTGTGAAAATTGAAAACCATGTACTTTGAAGCTGTTTTAAGTTTTAACCAGAGGGGCAGATTGAATCTTGATAGGGTGTGCGATATGCGAGTGGGATTAAATTTGTGGAGAATGGGTGGCCAGATTAGGTAGATATGAAATGACATTTGAAAGTCTACTTCCTTGAAATCTTCATTAGATAAATCATTTGCTCATTCATTTAACAGTTAACACTAGTTTATATATTCTTGAGACAGAAAATCTAGTAATCCTCACCACAAGAAGATTCCATGATGCCCCTCCAAGTGTGCCCACAACAAGCATTATCCCACCAATGATGGAAGCTTTTGTTGTTGTAAGAGTAGACTTAAAAAGGGTTGGACCAGTCCACAAGACCATGGTTAGGGCCCCAGCAACAGAAAACATCACACCCCACATCTTGGCTTGCCCATGAACAGTACCATAGTGCAATTCCTCTAGCCCAAACAACACTGCCAGGACGAATACGATCATTGGCATCACGTTCAAGGCAATACTTTCATATGTTGCTGCTACATACTGTAGGCTCAAGATCAGCAGCATCTGGCACAATGATATCCTACACATACACACCCAATTAAACACATATCACAGTGTTTCAGAACTCCTTTTTCGGTTTCCATTTACGAAGACAAGTATAGAATGTCATTACATTGGGAAATGAGTAGAAATTTAACAGTAAAGGACCTATTTTCTTCATGCAATATTTGAATTCCTCGGAGTTCTAATAATTGAATGTAAATATCCAAGAATGACCAAATAATCTCTCCCTACATCTCCACATTATGTAACCATCACCTCTTTAATCATCTTATTTTATCCCATTTGAACAATTATTTCTATGTATTCAATCCCATGCAAACATGGCCATTAATTATAGCCTAGACGTAGATGTTGTTAATGCCTCCATTTGAAAAATCACCTGCCAAAACTGGGCTCCCGGAGCAATTAATTTCATGGACATTTCTGGAGAAGTCTCTAAAGAAGGAAACTAATTGTATTCTCAACTAATCTTTTTACCAAAAAAAAAAAAAAAAAACTATTTTTATTCTAATTGGAAGGGATTTTTTTTTTTGAATTGGTAATTATTAAAATGAGTCAATCCATTGTGAGTTGAATCACGAGGCACCTCACTCTCCACATAAACACTCAGGTTCCATCCTTAGCTGTTTCCAATGGTTAGGAACCTAGTCACTTTGGATATTTTTGTAATCACAATAATTTCACGTGACTATTTAAGAAATGCATGTAGGGTTGTCAAAATTCCACACGACATGAACCCAAACGAAATTAACGGGTTCGGGTGGCCTCTTAACGGGTTCGTATCGTTAATAGGCCGGATATGTAAACACGTTAAATTAGCGGGTTGTTAACGAATAAAATCGGTAACCCATTAACAACTCAATACAACCCGCCAAATGATAAATGACATAATTAAATTATAAAATGCATGTGGGGTATTTTGGTAAGTTTGAAAAGGTTGAAGTGAAAGCTTAAAACCCACATATAAAATATTATTTTCTAACTCCTTAACTCTCCTTTCGTTAGCAAAAGAGTATATGTTAATAAACATGATCCAAAATGGAAAAGATTATTTAACGAATTAATGGATCGTGTTCGTGTTTGATTTTTGGACCCGTTTATTTAATGGGTTGTCTACTGAATGAGATGATTCTAGTACAAATTCGATAACCTGCCACCCGAATTCATTAACAAGACGCGATTCAGCAGGTGCTTCTTCAATTGGAGGCATAACAACAATTAGATCAATTAGCAAGCTGAGCTAGCTCGGTTGGCTCAATCGATCTTGTAGCCTGACTAGTGAATCAAGTGAGTCTATCTCAACTTAGGGACTACTATGCTTCAATATTACTTGGTTTGATTTCGGGCTTAGATTGTGCTCAGGCTTACGGGGACCAAAGATATTCACCCCAAGAATACAGGATGCGAAAAAAAAATGGATTGGTGCCTTCAACACGACCCTTGTATTTAATTGGAGGCAGCTTGACTTAGTCAACAAGCATTAATGTATATATGAGCCCAAGATCAGCTCCTTAATACACACAAGCCCAATCCCAACTTGAGTTAGGTAAGGATAGGCTAAGCTTAAGCTTGGCTCCTTAAACTTAGGAATGTAAATGGGTTCCCGATTCTCTGATTACCCGAAGGTTTCGACTCGTTAAAAATCGGGTCTGGGTCCTTATTTAGGTTCTGATAAGTAAATGAGTCCAGGTCCGGTTTCACCTTGGTTCAGACCCGTGGACCTGAGACTCAACATATTACCTTAGTTTTTGAAAATCACTCATAAAAATCATAATTTTTTAAATATAATTCTCTATCTAGACCCTGACCCAGATCCAGACCCGCCCAACATATTGTTCTGGTTCCTGTTCCGGAGTTAAGAAATAGGTTCCAAAAAGGTTTTGGGTCCGAATCTGATTCCACCTTGTCCTTAACGGTTCCGGTTCCAGTTCCGGGTCCACCATGGACCCTGTGACGCCCCGGAGTCCCACATCGACTATATAGAGGAAAGTGAATAAGATTATATGTAGAGCTTACACCCTTACCTTGCACGAGGCCTTTTGATGGGTTGAGGCCATCACAAGCAAAAACCGTGAGGCCCGTGGGCCAAAGCGGAAAATATCATACATGGGTATGGAGTGGGGCATTACAGACCCGGACCGGAACCGACCCGTTTACAACCCTCAAACTCCACTAGATATCAATCTATGCATTGAGTAGTCGAGTTTGAGCTGTCTAAGTTGACTACGCTCTGCTCATTTTTACCCCATACGAAAATGAGAAAATCATTCAAACTAAAAAGAGCACAAAAAGAAAATGATATATTTTTTTTCTCAAGATCAAAGCAGGTGTCTTAGACAGCTTACATGAGCAATGCCAAGACGAAGATATAGCCCAGTATCCGAAATGAGATTGGAGGCCTCTTTCCTCTGCAAGATGTTAGAGCAAGCATACCATAGGACAAGAAGAGCTCCATTAGTAGAGATTAGAGAAGCTTTTTTTTTTTGTTTTTTTACTGGCAATTTTGTTGGGGAGAGAGGAAATGGAGTGGTTGGTACTGCTTACTTTTCTAAGAAGAAGGCGAGGGGGATCAAGATGCAGGTGGAGATGGCGTGCTCGTAGACGACGAGGACGAGACCGCTTATTCCTGTGGATAGGACCGATTGAAGCATGATCATGTAGATTGCAAGCCATAGCTGGAATGATGCCATGATCAAGTGGGCTTTGTATGCACCCCATAGAGACCCTAAACTCACTCCCATCTCTCACTATCTGGAAGATAGGCATATGGGTTGGTTAATGGCCATAGGTTTGTGGTAAAATACAGAGAGTCTGTCCCTTCCTTTCCCTCTCCCTCTCCCTCTCCCTCTCGATTTCAAAGAAGATTGGTTGATGGATAAATTGAGAGAGAGAGAGAAGATTGGTTGATGGATTGACTGAGAGAGCGAGCAGATAGGTTGGTCAACATGTGATGACTGTTTTGACCTTTTGGGAAAATGGATGTGCCGATTGTTGAAGCATATGATATGAGACATGACTTGTTTAAGCAGAGGAGGAATCCCCACTACGTGGATTTCTTTTTCACAAGAGACTGAATTCGTACAATCCTACTCTGAGCATAGAAAATTAAAATCCTTACCATTGAGAAAACTTAATTTATTCTTTTTAGTAATTAAATAGTGGACTACATAAAGAAAATTAGTTCTAATCTTCTTTTAAATTATAAAATCCTCTCATCCCATGAATGCACCCGCAGGTAAGTTTATACAGCCGCTTTTTCGTAGAAAAAGCATGAAAAGCAAAAAACACCGTTTTGCAGCGTTGAAATTTCATAATTATTAGTGTGTGCGACTGCTTTTTTATAAAAAAAATTTCAATATATGTCATTATGTATTCTCAATCTTTGTTGCTCATGTTGAAATCTAATTCACTTAAAATCAATGCCTATTTGGCTATTTGCGTTGTATAATTACATAATCTTTTAGCTCAATCGGAGTTTTATCCATGAAAGATAAAGAAATATAATTATATATTTTTATTTTGATTATTATCATTCATGTCAGAAAAATCCGATTGAAGAAACTTATTTTAAGAAGATAGAAACTAGTAGAATCATTCTTTTTAATGGTTTAAACTTTAGATATAGGATGCTCTCATTTTTTTTCTTCGAGGTTTTAAATAATAAAGTTTTAAATTGTAACAAGCATAACCACTAACAAAAGGACCAGTACCTACCTTTTGAGATTGTGGAAAAAATCAATACTAAAAGAATAATTGATGATTTCAACTCAACGAAAGAACATCGAGTGCAACTTCAATAATTTGATTAGTACGTATTTTATTATTAAATTTATAATTTTAATATTTTATTTAGCTTTTTTTTTTCTTTAGCCCCCCTAAACAAAATTCCTGGTTCCGCCCCTGCTGTCAAGGGTTCGAATAGTAGGAACTACTATTTCTTATGTGTGCGGACTCCTTTCCCACTTGAGAGTGTACTGTATCTTCCTGCGTGTAAGCCCATTAATAGTGCATAATCTCAAAATCTAAATTGCCCATGATAAATCTCTTTTAGTAGATCAAACTTTTTAAAATAAGATTATCTATAATCTATACCAGTTGGCATATTCACCTGCTTTAATGCAAAAACAATAGAAAATGTGGAGAATCCTTCATGTGCAAGCACACGTTGTAAAAATAGAAA
Organism: Umbellularia californica; assembly: GCA_028538565.1. Classification (NCBI taxonomy): domain Eukaryota; kingdom Viridiplantae; phylum Streptophyta; class Magnoliopsida; order Laurales; family Lauraceae; genus Umbellularia; species Umbellularia californica. The sequence goes on from JAPQWN010000008.1 coordinate 67,592,849, forward strand.
ATTGCACTCATCTCGCGGAGGCTTATTCAGCCCGGGGCGTGGGTCAACGCCAATTGACCATTTTAACGATTTGTGGGTCTCATTTGATGGATTTAAACCATTGGATTTTACTTCTAGGATTTGGACCACTGGCCGTCGTTTTCAAAACCTCCTTTTGATGATGACTACTTGAATGAACGGTATGGATTGACTGCTTATATGCCACGTGTCCAAAGCAGGAATCCCCAGAGCTTGGGAACTACAGGAATGTAAAGTGGGGTAGTTGAGGAAAGGATTGGTAGGTAAAGCATGTAATTGGTTGGGTGAAAAGCAATTGATGAAGTCAGGAAAATGATTGAGTTTAGGTGCACTGCGGGAGTACTGTCTTAAATTATCCCTCCCCCTCTCATCTTAGATGGGCCCATCCCATGTTGGTAAATCCATAGTGCTTGTAAGGGCCCGTTTCTTTATCAGAATTCGAAGAATTCATATCTAAGAGAATTTCAAATTCTCCAAAAGTCATCCCCTTAGGTAGAATTCCAAATCCCTTTTCTTGATGGAGGATTTGAAATTTCAACAAATGGTATAAAGAGTGGAATTCTAAGAATTCCAAAAGTCTTTTGGGTGGTTGGAATTTGAAACTTTAATAAAAGAAACACAGCACTTCAAATGCAAGGGAATAAGATGTCATATCATAACCAGGAAACCCCAACCTCCCAAATTCTAGTATTAAATTCCGGTAAATAAACATGCCCTTAGTGTTACTGCATTGTGCATTGGTAGTGGGTCTAGATTTCTCCTGTCAAACTATTTCTCATCGTTTTTAGAATCTTGGTAAGAGAATTTTCATTTAAACAAGTTGATGGCCCAATCCATCTTTCCATTTCTACGATCAATCACTTCATTCGCAAGAGTAGCCCGCAAGTCTGCTTATTTGGTTAAAGAGTTCTGGAATAAATGCAAAATGCTTGGAGTATTTATAGAGATTTTAACCCCATGAATCTTACCTTTACTTTCAGCTTTAAGTAAAAGTCTAGGTAGATATTCAACCCCCATAGTAAATAGATAATGAGATAAAGGGCCCCCTTGTCTCAGGCCTTGTGATGGGATCAAATTCCCAAAAGGAGATTCATTTTAAAAGAATGGAAGTAGGAAATAGAAGAGAGATACATGCTTCTTAAATTAACTTGATAAATTCATCATGAATGCCGATGGCTTTCACAACCTCTTCTAAAAAGTCCAATTCCATTCTATCATAGGAGAGCAAAAAGAGGATTTCTTCCCTTTAAATTGGGAGTTTTTTTTGAATTCCCCCGCAAACACACACACACCACATACTGAACCTCACCTCAACTCATGCCCCCATCTGCTCACTCATGTGGGGCCCACTGTTGGCCCATCCAAATAGATTGAACCGTTGGATCAATTGTGGGACTCATTTTGGACAGTGAATACGTGTTGGATGCTGATCTAAGGGGTTAAAATGATCATCCGAGCATCCATGTACTATACACCTATAGGTAGGGGGAGATCTTTCAATCCCACTCCGTCCCATCCCTGGGTGGGCTATCGGTCCGCGCACGCTCAACACTAGAAAATACCCTAAAAACGCCCCTCTTAGCAGGACCCATCAAGATGCATGATGATCATGGAAGTCCATTGGATGAAAAGATCTATATGAGACCTACCTATGTTAAAAAATTAAACTCCATAAGATCATCTTAACCCTTTGATACATGGCCCCAAAGTATAGTGATTTTAAAGAGACCATTTTCTTATGATTTTAATTCAATGGTGAGGAAAAGTTGGATGAATGTCAATAGTAGAGCCCACCTGATCGTTCATCTGATCGGACCAAACCCCCATTGATAGTCAGTACCCTGTCCCCTGGGTTTGCACTCATTTGAATAGACTGGAACATTGGGTCTATTATTCACCCATTTTAGTGGGCCATACTAAACAGAACAATCATGCTACCTGTTCATTTAAAAAGAAAATGATCGATATGAGAATCTAGCAGCCTAGGTCCGAAGTTTGAGCATTAGTTAAAACAATTGGTATCAACAGGGCCATGTTGAACATAAGCCAGATTTTAAGCTCAACTGGTTATCTCATAAGCTTAGATCAAGTAGAATTAAGAAAAATAATTTTTTTTTATCTCAAGGTATCTATAAGAATTGAGAAAGTTATGAACCACTTAAGAAACAAATTCACTTATATGATCAAAGGTGAGTTTATGCTCCCATCTGTCTCCAGCATTCCTTCTCCTTCCTTCTCTTGGTCTTTAGCTTTTCCCCATAAAAGCATGTAGAGTCCCAAAACTACCAACACTGCTCCAATGATGCTATAACATAGTAATTGAATCCCAGAAGCAAAATTAGAACAATAATACACTATAGAGAAAGGTAAAGAAGAAATAGATGAACAACACCATAATTAACAGGGCAATGGAAAAATAGGAGAAGGACCAAAGTAAAGAAGATTAGAGAAAGTGGAGAAGAGGAAAAGATGCTTGTGTGTATAGCATTCATAAGGAGAAATAAAAAGTCAAATGTTTAATTTCACTTGAAGAAATGGTCATTCATCTCTAATGGTAAACCAATGGTTTCCCCCGATAAGAGGGAAGAGAAAAAAATGGGACATATTTTTCCTCCCCAATCAGTTGCCAAACACATATAGGAAGACGGTTAGACATGGGTTTATACAACTCCAAATTAGACCATATTTTTAACATGCAGTTCCAAATTGGATTCTAAAATGTTGTTATGGGTGTAGAAAAAACAAAAAATACTAACATTTCAATAATGTCAGTAGTAAAGAGGCAAATTAGTTTGAATTCAACTAGATTTAGATTTGGCACATTAATCGTATGTAGATCCATGAATCCTTGGACATGGCTCGAGAAATTTTCGTACTTACTTTGCAGGTAAGATTATTATCATTGTCATCAAAGCCTTATCTCAACTATTCTGGGTTGACTACACGAATTCTATTTCTCCATTCCAATCTATCTTGAATCAAAACCTCAAATAAGTTATACTTTTAGATGAAAACTTGATGATCGTTAAGTTATAAGTTGAATTTCTACCGGGAAGACATTTAAATAAAGTCTCATCTTTGTCTAAACCTTCACTCCCTGAGGCTAAGGATCTATCTAGTACTATAATTTATTTAGAAGCTTTCTTTTATTACTGGAATTTCTATTAGGAATTCTACCATGTGCATAGTTTCTTATTGCGATTAGAGATTGCCAACACATCTTATGCTTGATTGCTGAAAAGCAACTTGCATCCAATATATAATGAAGTTCAATTATTATGTTGACCTTAAAATCAACCAATCAGCACGGGAAGGACATGTAAATATCACTTCTGTTAATAATACCCATAACTGCCTCCTCCAGGCCGAAAACACCAATCATATCTAGCCCCAAAAACTCTGACTGAACACAACTAAACATTGGGCACTCCAAGTAAAGCCCAGAGCCCACTTCCTCGAACACTTAAAAAATATCATGTAAGTTAATTTGTATTTGTAAAACAAAAACACAAGCATTAGATTTCATATTTTTGAAAATCTCCACCAACTTGTCACCTTTGAGCCCTTGAAGTGCAGTTTAACATGTAAGTTTGTCTAGAAGTACATATGGATGTTCTAGAAGTTGTAAGAAGTATTAACGGTAGCAAGGACTTGTCTATCTAGTCTCTCGTAGGAGATATTTTGAAGTGTTTGAAGCATTTTGGGTCTTTTGAGACAGTTTGCATTTCAAGAGATTTAAATATAGTTGCCCACTATCTTGCTAAATGTGGGCAATTTGGGATAAACTTTATATGGCCTCATTGTGAATAGGCCTCTGTTTTTTTGTTGGTGTCCGAGTTTTTTTGTGTGTTGTAGCTTGTTTATTGGCTTCCTTTTCTAATGAAATCACCCTTTCTTATACAAAAAAAAAAAAAAAAAAAAAAAAATGCAAGTTTTTCTTTTTACGGAAAAAAAATATCATGTAAGTTTGTATTTGTATAACATGATGGATTTTGTAATGGAAGAACACTCCAACAAAATCTTTCAGCTTGCCAACAGGGGCGGGCTACTTGGTCCACAGTGGGGTCAATTAACCCCACTGAGATATGAAACAATATTAATTTTTTTATCCCACTTACTTTAAAAATGTTTAACTCTTTTCAAGTCCTCCAACAGCCACTTCTTGTTGTTTACATGTTCTCTCTATCAAAAGGTGTCTCCAACTTTTTTTCAAATTTTTATTATCTTTTTGTCCTTTTATTAAGTATTTGTATCTAACCTTTTTACATTTCTTTCTTTTGTGTTGTGATTGCAATGGTGCCTTGTTAGGTCAAGAGACTAGTCCACTACAGTACTACTTTATCTTGTCCTAGCCTCCTAGGTATAGTATATCATACATATCTGAACCATTGATTTTTGCAATTAATTGATTTCCACCCCTCCCCTCTACTATGCACTAAATGTATGTGCATATACATTAATACATGTCAAATTTAATATGTCTTTTTCCCTTAGGTTTGTCCGTCCATAGCGATTAGGAGTTTATGTATTTGAAATTTTTTTTTTTTTGGATTAAGAACTATCAGTAATAATGTATTAAAATTTTTATTTATTTTTATTTGAGAATTCAATAATATCTTTGTCGGATTCTCGAAAATAGATTATTTGAGAATTTTATATTATGTTTGTCGAGTTATCAAAAGTAGATGATACATGTTGATAAATAAGAAAACAAATTTATTTAATTTGCGGAAGATATGTCTTTTGTTGGCCTCATTGACTTAAATTTCTGGAGCCGCCCCTGCTTGCCACAATAATTTTTTGTTGTGAAAGGGGAAAACTTTGGCCTAATTGTCCTTGACTCCACGGAGAACGTTTTTCTACGGTGGAAACTCTTCTTTCCATATCTACATAGAAGGGATTTCTAGGTAGCGGGTAATCCCGTTGTTCATTAATAGACCCTTAAAGAGTGTTAGGGGGACAACATTTGGGAAATTCTCAAAGTTCTCCTAACAAGGATTCTGGCCGTCTAGGAACTCCAGTGCAACGTATTCTTAACGGTGCATCTACAAAAACTCCTAAAGGGGAAAACCATGTTTGCAAGAGCAAAAGAGGCTGGGCCTACGTAATTCCTATAAATGTGGGCTACCAATGTATAATAATTCCTAGGGTGGATCCATATTGAATTCCTACATATGGACGCACATTGTAATTCCTAAAGAAGGGTCCCATGTTCACACTTAGAGAAGATGGATCTCCCATACCACAATGCATAAAGTTTTAATTCCAATCAAGAATTTTAATAGCTATGAAATAAGGGATTGACTAAATTTAGGATGCTTTAAATGCTCACAAATTCCAAGAATGAGTAAAACAATGAATTGAGGAACTATAGAATTTAGAACATTTTAAAACTTAAGTATTTGAAATTTCCAAACATCCACTAGGAGATGAATTCCAAAAATTTATGTAAAGAATGGGACCTTAGATGTATTAAAAGGCTCAGGATAGACGCACCTTCCCAGATGAGTAGATTCCTTCAGGACTGTTGCCTCTAGGAGGAATGAGAAGAGAATGAGGAGTGGTTGGAAGGCAGCTGTGAAAACAGGACCTTTGTCGTGGACACACCATATTTGAGCATAATAAAACAACCCTGTCACTAGGATCCCCTGCAAAATACAACTCACACTCTAAATGTCCAAGAAACAGACACCATATCCTATTGTATCAGGGCAAAGTGCAAGACTGCAAGTAGGCATATTTAAAATAGAGCTGTCAATTGGCTAGATTTGGGCCAGACCCAGAGTGGCCAAGATTGGGCTAGACATGGATTGTAAACCTCAAATCTAAAATTTGGTTGGATGAGGGCTTTAGAACTTGGGTCCGAGCCCATGTTCACTTACCAAATAATCGCTTGAGTTCGATTTCTGCACACGATTTCTTTTAATGATGAGGGTTCTCTGTGGTATTTAACCGAACAGGCCTATAAACGGGCACACATGCACCAAGGCAAGTTTGGGGTGGAATTCGAACACACATCATGGAGAGCAAACCCACGCCCTATGCCACTCACCCAACACCCGGAGGGTATATGTGCGTAAAACTCATGATTGAATGAATTAACTTTCCTTTGGGAAGGTGAAGGAAATTGTGAAATATATTAGTGGGTTTTAATTTCTATTTAGTAACAATTTAGAACTAATACGTAGACAATTTATTTAGAGTACGATGAGCCCACATTCAAAATGTAAATTTGGGTCTAAATGTTAACCATGGACAGTCTACTATTATAAGATTTGGATTTGGGTTAGACCCAGGTCCTTTGGCAGCATTTTACCCAAAAAAAAAAAAACCCATTGACAGCCCTAATTAAAAAGATTCTACATTATTTGTGATTTATCATTTGTCATTACCCCCAAGAGAAGCGTAATGAGCATGAGACCTCCATCCCACTTTAGTTTCCAATATGGCCGAGTCACTAGAAACCCTGTGATAACAGCCGTCTGGATGGTCCCAAAAAGGCTTATCATAGCCGATAGAGAGAGCTCTGCTGGATACTTTCGACTCACTTGACCCTGAGAAAATGCACACATCCATCAAATAACTTCACTTGATTCTTAAATAACAAGTAAGCAAAGTCTTTTTTTTTTTTTTTTTTTGCGAAGTTATTATTATTGGTTTTTTTTTTTTTTTTGGGAAGTTAATTTATTTTTTATTTTTGAAAAGTTGGTTTTTGTTGTAATAATCAATTACAAGTACCCAAAGTTGGATGGTAAGGAGGTGGTGGACGCTCTCAATGGTTGCTATGATTGGGCTATCAACCCAATAATTTTAGATATCAAAGACTATTATTAGTCTCATCTTTTTTCTATGTCAGATTTTCTTTTGTTTCTAGGTCTAAGAATGAGGGTGTTCACATGCTTGCTAAACTAAAGAATAGCTTAGCGGCGGACTTAGGATTTTTGTTAAGGAGTGTAGACCCTAATAGGTAGTTTTGGTTGTGGGGGCTAACCGAAAATTTTCATGTGGATTTTGACAGTGGACCTATAACTTTTATTGGATTTTTTGAAGTGGACCTAGAGTTTTCATGTAGGTTTTAAAAGCGCACCGCGGTTTGACGGGTGAGACCACACCCACTTGCTTCTACATAGGTCCGCCCCTGGTATAACTTGAATCAAAACTTTATTTTGGATTGAGATAGGAACTAGGTGGAGATGGGTACGTTGTTTGCTGTTGTTGTTCCGCCTTTTTTCTGTTGTTTTGGCTTTGGTTTCTCAACGAAATTCATTTTACCAAAAATGAAAAAAAAAAAAAAAAGTACCCAAAGTTGAGTAGAAGCGTTAGCATTTACTTGAGTGTAGGGCAACCTGGTTTCCAAAACCCCAGGTAAGAGCTACCCCACATCTAGTGTCATAGATGAAAACGTGGGGTGTTCTTAACTTCTTAACCTTCGCACTCCGGTAGATGCACCAAACAGTGACCGTTCATCTCCTTTTTCTCCCCGTTTTCAACTATATCCATTTTCTCCAACTCACCTATTTTTTTGTTTGGGCTTTCATCAATTTTTACTTCTCTGCGTCTTCTAACATTCTTGTACTAGCATCATCTAATCATCTCTTTAGAGACAATGGTATCCAAAGAGTGCATTTGGGCCACGAGAAGAATCTGCGCTAGAGAAGAATGAACTTCTTTTTCGATCATTTGGTGTGGCGGAGTTTCTTCACGAAAAAGGAAAAAAATAAACTTATTTTCTTCGATAGACAAGATTTACATCTCCGATACGAAGGGTAGTAATGCAAGATTCTTCTCTTTAAAAAAATTAAAAATATGCGGAAGGGAAAATCCTCTTGCTAGACAAATCATGAACCCTTAAATTTTGATGATAGTTAGAAGGACTAGGTTGGAATGGAGGTAGTTTGGAATGGATTTGAAGTGAATTACTTAAGAGGTTTATCGGAGTGAGATCAATTGAACCATTATAATATATTAAGCTAGGAGGTTTGGATTCAATTTTGACCGGCGGTTTTAATTTTGACCCATGGTTACGTAATTACCCACTCATTTTTTCATCAAACCACTGATATTTCAGTTGTGCCTATGTAACTGTACCATTTTTACTCCAATTTTTCTATTTCTATTTTATAACTTGTCATACGGAAAGAGGTGAATTTTTTTTTTAATATGTGATTATTTATTTTACAATACCGGGAGATACCGTACTGAGCATGGGTTATTTGGCTAGTGGGGTATTATTTGAGTTACTAATAGGGATTAGGAGCGGCTTCTCATTTGAGATAATGTAAAAAGGAGACACATCATGAATCCATTTGCAATGAAACGGTGGCTGAATTTGGATGTAGAAGAGTAAAAAATTTCAAAATTGGAAGCCCACTTTGAACTATTTTAGGGCATGTTTGGCAATGATGAGTGGCAAGGATTCTTCCTGACTTTCTGCGGGTTCAAAGAAAACTCATGTTTGGTTAACATCGGAAAATGGCTAGGAGGGCTCCTGGCTTCTTTGTTTTGAATATTTTAGAGATTCCACCTCCCCCCGTTCGATTGTGGAAGTCTGCGAGTTGGAAGAAAGGTGCTGCTACAATTGAATGACGCAACATGGGAGGTTATCGGTTTTGGCTTTGGGACGCTACCTTATGGGTCCCATGATCACAATCCGAACCGTTAATCATAATTAGATGGTTAAGAACGGCAAGTAGATAAAATATCAGCCGTTGATCTATCATAAATTATGAGATATCTGAAAAAAAAAAATCCAGATCATTAGGTCACAATTTCTAAAATTCTGTGCTCTCCTTTTGTGAAATCCGAACCGTCCACTCCCTTCAGAAGGCCGCCTAATGTCCTAGCATGAAATTTCACAGCATAGTTTTCCATGGATTATGATAAAGTAGCAAAAAGTTATAGACCATCTGTCGATCTATCACACAAATAAAGGGGAAGAAGGGCTGGTTATGGCTCGCTACAGTGGTTTCGCGGAAAGTTAGAGGTTACTATGTATTTGTTTTGGAAACCTACCTTATGGGTTCCTCAATCACGACCCAAACCGATAATTATCAAGAAAAGGCCCAAAATGGCCATATATTCAACTCTCGACTGTTGATCTCTCATTGATCTTGAGATATTTGCAAAGATGTCCAAACCATAAAATCAAGAAAATTTAATTTCTGTAGGCTCCATTTGCACGATCCTAAGCGTTCAAATTCTCTAGAGAGGCAAAAACACACATGGGGTGCAAGCTTAGGTCTTATAGTTCTTGAGAAATTTGTAATACTTTTATAACCATAGGATCACACATCCTATAGATGGTTGGGATCCTCTCCCTTCACCAAACGTGGAGCTCTCCTTAGAAATCCTCTATGAAGATATCTTGGTTCTACGAGATGAAGAAAATCATCTAAATAGAGGACTCCATCTTGTGTACCTAACATGCCCTTAAAGTTTCATGAGAATAAGGATGAATATGTTAACCAGAGGAAAAAAAAATCAAGCCTTGATTGGGTGAACGATGCTAATGGGATTAATTTGCGGAGAATTGTCTAACTTCTTATAATTTTCATTAGATAAATCATTTGCTTATTCACTTAACACTACTAGATATATTTTTGATAATTACAGTGAAATTTAGTGGAATGGACGATTTTGACTATCATTAAAATATGGGATTTTTTATGCGAAATTGGGGTTAAACTTTGAAGAAGAATAAATATACAAAAACATAAAAACAACGATAGAGGATGCCGTACTTTTTTTCAGATGAAAATGCCCTTAGTGGCGATAGCGCCACTATTCATCTTTTTTTTTTTTTTTTTCTTTTTTTTTTAACCCTTCTTTCCATGCTTCAAAACCTATTTTCTTGAGTTTTGAGCTCTCTTTGTTGATGCTGCAAATTAGAGAGAAAAAAAAAAAAAGCTTATATTCATTGCCCTTTGAACCAAGTAGTTCCATTTTTCAAGAGGTTTGTCCCTCATCCCCTTCTTCTCTTGCATTTATTCTATATACTATTTTTTTAAAGATATTTTTTTAAAAGATACTTTCTATATACTATTTCCCTTCCATGCTTTACCTTTTTTGTTCCCTATATGAGAATAAATGGTGGAATGAACGCTTCTTAATATCCAAATGAGAATTGCATCTTAGAATTTTGGTTCATTTGAAAAAGTTTTTCTTCTTTGGCTTGCAGTTTCTTTGAAAAGAGTTTGACACTCAAAGAGATAAGTTTTGGAGGGAGGAAAGAAAGAAAGTGGTGGGTTTATGAAAATAGACAAACAGTGGCAATATTGCCACTCGAGACATTTTCATAAAAAAAAAGTATGCTCTCCCTACTGTCGTTTTTATGTTTTTATATACTTATTTGTCTATTCAGAGTTTAAATCTAATTTTTTAAATAAATCCCACAATTTAGAGACCTTTTATGTTCAATTTGTAAGACCCCTTTTCCAAAATTACAAAGAATATTTTGAAGATTTCTTTCTACTTGGTAAGTAAATCTTGTATCACTCACCACAAGAAGAATAAATGATGGCGCTCCAAGTGTAGCCATAGCCAGCATTGTCCCACCAATGATAGAAGCTTTTGTTGTTGTAAGAGTAGACTTAAAAAGGGTCGGACCAGTCCACAAGACCATGGTTAGGGGCCCGGCAACAGAAATCACCACCCCCCACATCTTGGCTTGCCCATGCACAGTACCAAACTGCAATTCCTCTAGCCCAAACAACACTGCCAGGACGAATACTATCATCGGCATCACGTTCAAGGCAATACTTTGATATGTTGCTGGTACATACTGTAGGCTCAAGGTCAGCATTGTCTGGCAGAATGGTATTCTACACAGCAAAGCACATTTTATAGTATTTCAGAACTCCATTTTCGGTTTCCCTCTTTAATAAGTAAGATAATGGGTTGTTTAGATGTGGAGAAAATGACAAGTTAAAAAATCTCGTTAAATTGAGAAATGGGTAGAAATTCAACTGTCAAGTACTCATATGTTTCATGTAATTAGATTCCTACGAATTTTAATACTGGTATTTTTAGTAGTGTTAAAAAAGGCAAACATCCAAAAATGACCATCAAATAATATCTCCCGTATTAGAAAATGAATCAATGGAGATGAGAAATGAATACAAAGCCATCACCCAAATAATTTAGATACTAGAAAAGTCAAGGTCCCTCTACATTTCTACATTATATCCTTTACCTCTCACCTCTTCAATCATTCTTTTTGGAGTTGCATTTGAACAATAGATCCTATTACTCAATTCCATGCAAACAAACAGCCTTCATCTATAGCTTAATGAGCATAGTGAGCTAGCTTAACTTAGCTTGCTACTGGACCTAATTCTTGTTGTTGTTCTTTCCTTTTCTTTTCTTTATTTATGACACCTGAAAGAACTATTTTTCTGAGAGCACACACTTTGCCACAACACATGTGCACCATGTAATTCTCTGGGGTGACACTCGAACACAAGACGTGAGGAGCAAACCTATGCTTTTAGCCAGTGAACCATGACTCCCATGATTCCTAGTTGTTGTTATGCCTCCAAATGAAAAGGCAACTGTCAAAACTGGACTTTTAACATTTTGAATTTCATGGACTTTTACAAATATGTCTTTAGAGAGGAGAATTAATTGTATTCTACCTATTCTTATCAAATTGTAAGTGAAATGACTTCTTTTACTTGTATTAGTAAAATGAGCCACCCCATTGTCAGCTCAACGGTGAGACACATCCTCAATGGTGAGATACCTCTCCCTCTCCATTGAAAGAGAGAGGGTTGGATCCCATTCTGTCATTGATGGTTAGGGACCTGGCTAGAGTCTGTGAGCAGTACCAAAGTGGGGAAAAAGAGTACTTACTAAAAATGTCATTTAACCATTTAATAAGTTATTTTTATTAATGACATTCATGTGTTTGATATATGCATCACTTTGTCCATTTAAAATAGAAATTGCTAGGGAGATTCTGTCCATTTAATATATCTAAAGTTAGAGTTCTTTTCATTTTTTTTATTAGATTATTGGGAATTTTTTTTTTTTTTAGCTAAGAAATTATTGGGCACTTTTTTGTGGTCCTCTGGCCCTACCAAATGATTAATCGGATGATAGTGATTAAAATACGCATGGTTAATATGTGACTAAAATGTACAGGAAAAAGGAGACTTTGTGTTTAACACTTGCTCTATTTGAGAACGGCCTCTTACTTTAGTGGTAAAAGGTCTCAGTTCTCAATTGGTTGTTTAGGATTCGAACTCTGGATATGCTGTTTTCTTTCACCCGAGGGCTCTCTCACCTCACCCGAGGTCTACTTCTGTCACTTGAGGGCTCCATTACCTCACCCGAGATCTACTGCACCCTCATGGGAGGACGGGGTTTCAGCCCCAATAGCTGGTACAAAAAAAACTATAGAAATAAATAAACCACTTGATCTATTTGATAGTGGGTCCGACTACGATTGGGAAAGATTTTACAAGGGATTGTTAATTCTGAGAGGTTTGGATTTTCTACCTGGGTCTCACTTATAAATTTATTTCATGGATTTAAATAAGGCTCCTAATTAACAACATTGAATCCATCTGTTGTTAATAATAATAATATTATTATTTTGTATATGGTTAATCAAAGTCTCTTCTATGCCAAAAAAGAAAAAAAAAAAAAAATTCAAAGTCTCTTCAGTCTTCATGCATTTGTTGAACAACTGGATCCGTGATTAGAAATCCCATTCCTCTTCTCCCAGAAAAAAATAGTGACAATGTTACAAAGGGAACTTTATAGAAATATAAATAAACTAGACCGTGGGCCCACTTATGATTAATCCAAATCCTCTCACTGACACTTGGGTTAACCATGGTCCATGGATGCCCTATTAAATGCACCCTTCTGGATAGATGCTTGACCCAACAAAATAGAACAATACAAACCTACTCTGATTTTTTCTTGCTCTTCTTTTTTTTATAACCGGAAGAGATCAACCGGACGTGATCATATTTATAATACTAAGATGCTAACACCACTCAACTAATAATGATAAGCATCTTTATGTCTTAATCATCAGTGACACGTGCCAACAATGCCATGAATGGATTTAGATATTTCATAGACCAAGACTATGACATCAAATAAAAATAAAAATAAAAATCTAGCTAGATTCCCCTTTGTAACATTGTCACTATTTTTTCTGAAAGGAGGAATGGGATTTCTAATCACGGATCCAGTTGTTCAACAAATGCATGAAGACTGAAGAGGCTTTGATTTTTTTTGGTATAGAAGAGACTTTAATGAACCATATACAAAATAATAATAATATTATTATTAACAACAGATGGATTCAATGTTGTTAATTAGCAGCCTTATTTAAATCCATGAAATAAATGGCCAATAAATAATATGAGCAAATTCAACTTTCACTATCGATTTAAAGCCCTTGGACAGGATGCTTAATACCATCCATCAAACTTAATTTTCATTAAAAAAACCCTTTTTATCACAATTCCCCTCTCATACAGTGAGGCCAGAGGGACCCACAAAATGGGTCACTTTGGATTTGTTGTGAAAAAGATAATTTCAAGTGACATTTTAAGAAGAAAGCTATGTCTCATGACTTTCTCACCGACAGAGAGACATATCTTGTCCAATTGATTTCGCCGCCTTCTTAGGAAACGATGTCCTCTCCCTACACCACTCATTAAACACCACTCATTAGAAAAAATCAAAGACCTGGGAATCATTAAAACAGTGTCTGCATCCCTCCCTTATCCATGGGATATGAAAATGAAGTCTCCATTTTATCTAAGAACACGGCTCACATGTCAAAGGATACGGTAAACTTATGGTAAACTTACGCTCACTTGTTAGGGACTTTTTTTTTTTTTTTTTTTCCTGAGCAAAAGTTTGATTTACCCCATATATGGGGAGACAAAGACTTTTATGTGTCCGGAGACATAATCAGTTCTTAAAGAAGCAGGACACCATTGTCAGAAAAGGAAAAAAGGAAAGAAAAAAGATTACCATTTGTTACTTACAAAAGATTCATATGCCGGCAGCACCTCACCATATTGGTTAGGAAGCACCATTTTCCGAAGTACATGTTGAATGGTTTGGATTACATGTATAAGATCTTCATATAAACTAGACATCAAATTAAATGTTTTGGAGTTTTATGGGTCACTAAGAATTTCAATAGTTCATAGCTGGGATTAGAATTTGAGGCCCACTAGAGGTTTTTTTTTTTTTTTTTTTAAAGTAAGATATCATTAAATGAAGGAGAAAAACAACTAGGACAAAAGAGAGGAGAAGCAGCCAACACAAAAATAAAATAAAACAAAACCCTCATTCTATCTAGGCTGCATAACCTCCCCAAGCCTCACATGAGAGCTAGACCCATAAGACATCTCCCACAAGAGTTGGAAGAAATTCAAGACATCCTTTGTAAGAAATTCAAGACATCCTTTGTACTAACATCTTCTGAAGTAGTGAGGTGTGTAATCATTTAGACCTTTTATATGTGAAATTCTTCATATGAAAATAATCCACTTTTATATTATTTTCACACTTCATTTACACATGTGATGAAGAAATAAGTACTATAAACAAATGTGACCATACCCAAGTGTTAACCATGTTTGGAATAAGTGCAAACAAACGACTCCCAGTAAAATAGAATTAATTTCATCCTATAAAAACTTATTTGAAAAAGCCCAAAAAATGCAAAATATCCAGAAGTCCACCAGTACTGGTAGGTTCTTTTTTTTTTTTTTTTTCTTTCAATTGGAGGCGAAACAACACTAGAGGTATATGGGCAAGCTAAGCTAGCTAGTTCTAGTTTCAATTGATCCTGTAGCTTGGCTTGTGAGTCAGCTGATCAGCCTAGATCATCCTAGGGCCTACTCAGCTCGACTTGTTTTGATTTGAAGTATCTGAATTTTGATCGTGAAATTGAAAAACATCAGATTTAAACAAATGCATCGAAACCATTTATGTGTTTATGTGCCTAAGCTCAACTCCATAATACAGAGAGGCACAAGCCCCACTTGAGCTAGGTAAAAGACAAGACAGGCTGAGCTCAAACTTGGCTCCTCAAGCTACGTGCCCTCGAGATTGAGCTGCCAAAGTTCACCAAGCTCTGCTCGTTTTTACCCATACAGAAGTGAGAAGAGCATTCAAACTCAAAGGGGCTCTAAAAGAAACTGCAAACTTTTCTCATGATACATATGGTAGGTGTCTAAAACAGCTTACAGGAGCAATGCCAAGAGGAAGGTGTAGCACAGTATCTGAGATGAGAGTGGAGGCCTCTTTCCTCTGCATTGTATTATAGTAAGATTCCAAAAGAAGAGTAAGTAAGACCTCCATTAGTATTAGAGAACAGAGAGGAAAAAAAAAAGAACAAAACGATTTTGTGGGGGATAAAGGAAATAGGGTGGTTGGTGCTTACTTTTCTAAGAAGAAAGCGAGTGGGATCAAGACGCAGGTGGCGATGGCGTGTTCGTAGACGACGAGGACGAGGCCGCTTATTCCTGTTGATAGGACGGATTGAAGCATGATCAGGAAGATTGCAAGAAGTAGTTGGAATGATGCCATGATCAAGTGGGCTTTGTATGCACCCCATATAGACCCTAACCTCAATCTCATCTCTCTCCCTCTTTCTGTGGAAGATAGCAGATGGGTTGGTTAAGGGCACAAGGCTTGTGGTATCCCTCGCTCCCTCATTCAGAGAAGATTGGCAGATGGATTAATCAAAGGGCTCAAGGCATATGATTTATAGATGAGAGTTTTTCTTAAAAAATCAGAAATGAAGTAGTAATTAGGCCATGTGGCACATCTAAACCGGACTGCTCACCTATCTATTTACTTCAAACTCTGTAGAGAATTTGGGGTGTTGGGAAATTCATGACATGACATGATGCGATTATTTTGGTGGTGGCATTTACAAATGACGGGTTCCTCCTTCCACCCACTTAAAAGGCCAGGTGAATTGACCTTTTAGGGTTTTGGAATTTCAACCCCTTTGCTTTTAATTTTATAAGATTTCAAGACGCTCAGTTATAAATAAAGGTTTAAGAATTCCACCATGTTGAAACATTTAGGGCTTGCCCTACTTAAAGGCACTTTCGATAAGGAATTGGATTTGTTGGGATTTATGATATGATGTCACATCTTGTCCTCGGCATTCCAAATGCTCTATTTGTTGCAAAAATTTATAATTTCAAACCATATGGAAAGACACTTTTAGTGCATGTTTGGTAGGTCTAATTTTTCCCTCTATATCTCTAAAATGGATAGAGGTTTAAAGGAATAGAGTGTTTAACACCACCTTTTAGCCTCTACTCACTTTAAAGAAGTAGAGGCAATGCCTCTACTTTCCACAGCCACCATGATGAGGTAGTTGAGAAATAGAAGGAAAAAATAAGCAGCGAAGATATAGTGTTTTGTGCATAATCACGCTCAGTCCTCTTTTTTCAAATTTTCTCCAAATCTGAGAGGGCCAATCAAGATCCAAACCATCTAAAATGTCCACAAGGTCAAATACGGCCACATATCCAAATTTCAACTGTTGAATCATCACCAATATCAAGATATGTGCCACAAAACGTGAGCCATTGGATATAATTTGTTATGAACTATGGGCCCCAAACACAAGATCGAAACATTGGATATGTTTGGGAGGATGAAAATGGCTATATGATCAATTTTGATCACATAATACCTTGTGAATCTCGAGATATGTGTAAAACAAAAATAACCATTGATGTATTATGCTGAATATTGCATTTGTCTATGAGCAGTAAATTGTTTCAATTATTTTTATTATTTAGAGGTGTGTAAAGTAAGATTTAAATTGTTAGTAATGTTCACAATATTAAACATGACCATGAGACCAAATTTCATTCATTGGATCATCACCAATCTCTAGATATGTGCAAAAAAGTGAGCCATTAGATATAATTTTGTGGACTATGTGGGCCCCAAAAACAAGATCCGAACCTTGAGATCTCTTTTGAAGGCTGAGCACGTTCATGTGGTCAATTTTCATGGCATAATACTTTGTGGATCTCAAGAAACATGTGAAAAACTCTCAACCAATTATATAAAAATGTCTATTTAGCATAGACCCTTGCATACCAAGAATGTCCTTTTATTTTAGCATCTCTTCTCCATGGCTCTTTTTTGTATGGGTCTATTTTGAATGGTCTTTAAAAAATAGACTAGACCTTCCAAATAAGCCCTTAATGCCTATTTTTTAGAAGAATTGTGAGAATCCTTATTTAGGAGAATTTCAGGAATTCCAAATGCTACCCCCTAAAGTAGAATTTGAAATACTCAATCCCCTCTAGCATTTGGAATGTTAGAATTCTAAAAATTCATAAGGCTAAAAGTGCCTATTCATGTAGTTTGGAATCCTGAATTTTTGCAAGGAACGGAGCATTTGGAATGCCCAGGGGACAAGATGCCACATCATGTCATAAATCCCCAACAAGCCCAATTCCTTGTTAGAAATGCCTTGAACCAAAATAAACAATACACGAAAAGGTCATTACATGTTGGTCACATCTATTTTAGTTGAGAAAATCTTTCTAGATCAAATGGAATTTGCTTATATGCATCCAAACACATCTTCGTTCACCCATAACCATATTAGGGTTTTGGTCAGGATCACATGGCTTTATATTCAAACAAACTATGGATAAGAGAACCATAAAGATGCAACTCTACCGACCTTGTTTTAAAAATATCAAGTCTAATAAGAAATTGATACCCCAACCTAGGGGGTTGGGACATAAGAGAGCCCACACAAGGGACCGCACTTAGATCTCCGTCCGCTTGTCGGAGTTTTAGAACTTTCATTTAAATCTTTCATATAATTGCAAAACGCTCAATTGTTACAATTCTTCTTATAATGAGTGACTTTTTTGGGGACGGTGAAAATTAGTTTTTAGGTCAAGATTGGCATTCAAACTCTCAGGAATATCATGAAAAATTCATGATTGGGAAATGTAAGTTCTGCATGATCTTGGCCAGCGAAAATCATCTTCTTTTAGGATTCTTAGGTCTTGAGACCCCCTCCCCCCCCCCTGAAAAAAAAAAAAAAAAGAAAAAAAGAAAAGAAAATTGGTAATCCTCAATTTTGCATATTTATGCATCAAAACCAATCTTTCTACATGGAGTTCTTTGAAAGTTTCCAGGTAGGGTGGGGCTTTAGCCCTTAGACCCTCGTACTTGGGCCTGACAATGTGGGCTCCTCTTTCCACATGTGTAGGCTCTCATTCCCCAACAATGGCTTTTGTTTCCCACACAAGTCCGGGCTCTCTTGGGTACCAACCCCCTTAGCTGGGGTTTAAAAACAGGGTGAAAATGATGAAGGAATGTGAGAAAGGAATGTAAGGTAAAACAAGTAAGCCTTAAGGTGAAGAAGCTATATCAAATCAGGAAAATGATCGACTCAATTGCATTGTTCAAGTACTTTCTTATAGCGCTCTTCCCCTTTCATACAGTGCCCTTCCTACCATATAGTGATAACAATGCAGAGACATGTAGTAAACCTGCAATGTTCTTGGTTCTCTAAACTGGATATTGAACTATGAAACCGTACATTAGTTATTTTAATTGGATATTGAAATATAATCAAACCACCAGGCCATACTAGAATTAATTCCACCTCATGTGTTGTTGAAATAATAGAACTGATCTGAAAAATAGAACTCATTGCCTTTTGTCATTTAGCACCTACTTTATTTGGCCCCCTCTTTTTTTTATTCTCTCTTGAAGCGACCATTCTCTTTACTTTACTCTACATGTAAATTACCCAAACAGCTAATGAATGAAATAATATCATAGCAAAACACAATCCGGATGAAATGGGATGCAGTATCAAGTGGTTCACCATCTGGGTGAGGCAGTATCCGCTCTCATGTAAGGAAGTGATGAGAAATTGAGCTCCCACTCCCACTCCCACTCGAAAGTGTCTCGAGCACATGGATATGAGCATGATCACGCACACATTTTATAGATAAATTTGATACTAAAGTCTAGATTTTTTTAGGGGGTGGGGGGTGTAATAATTTCACATGAGCATCAAGGGATCATCACCAGGTCAGAGTAAGGTTCTATTAATGCCTCTCAAAGACGAAGTTCAAAAAAATAACGGGAACATCCAGTGTGTTCCAGTGATTTAGATTTGTCACGGGAGAAAATCTAGCTTGAAGTTAGATTTTGGTAACAAAATTCGGAACAATCAGATTTAGCCGAACTGAAGAAATTACGTCCATTACATGATCATAATGATATGATCAAAGGACACAAAATAAACAGTTGAAATAAAAAAAAAAACTTCTTTGTTTATTTGCTGCCATGGTTATTGATATCAAATTGACTTATTTTTTAAATTTGGATAAATCTCAAAGCCCTGTAGGATACAGTGGGACCAATGAACCTCACAACCTCTACCATTCACCATATTTTGAATGGCAGTAGAATGGCAGTAGGAAGGGGACATCTGCATAAGCTCTAATATTGGATCCTGATTCATTAGAGACTTGTTGATGTGCATGTTCGCAAATGATAGCACTGTCTAAAGCCGCTAAAATAGAAAGGCAGAATGTTTAACTATATAAATTGATTTTTTGTGAAATAGCAATGATGGCCAATTGAGGTTTTGCATATATACAAGAAAATGTACTCAATCGAGCAAAGGTGAATTTATGCTCTCATCTGTCTCCAACAAACCTTTCCTTTCAGTGTCTTTTGCTTTGCCCCATAACAACATGTAGAGTCCCAGAACCACTAGCACTGCTCCAATGACCCTATAAACACAACCACCAAAACCCATAATTAAGAATATTAGGAACAACAACATTTAGGGCACTTTTGTTTGCTTAAAATTGAATTCCTACAAACTCATTGTAAAATGGGTTCCAATGAAGTACCAGGCAAAGGGTGAACCAACAAGGTGGCAATATTGTAAAAGGGCCCTGACTTCCTAGGATTTGATTACTAGGTAATGAAAGGAGTGATAATTTATGAACATTTGTACTTTGTAGAGCTTCACCATTGTTTTTCCATTCTCCATTCTAAATTGAGTTCGGGTGTGGTGAGGTAAAACCCCATGGTGAACATGAGTATTCATGGTCTGCCACGTCACCGCGGATAGCTTGTCATGGCTGCCCGCTGACGTGGTGGACCTTGAGTGGTTCGCTCATGGTTATCATGCGTAGACTCACTCATAACATGCTTTAATTCATTATACTAGATTGGTCATATTTAATTTCCATTTTAGTCTTTTATATCGCATAATATCTCGGGCTATGGTATCTTAAAATTGGGGAATGATCATTTCTTTATCATGTCGACCAACTATTCCTCTTAACAATCACTACTCCGAAACTATACTAGATCAGCCTAATTTAACTTCTTGTAATAGGTTTCTTTAATTTTCTTTCCTTTTCTTTCTTTTTTTTTTTTTGTTGTTTTTTGGTGCTCTTATATAATCATCCTTGTTTCTACCAGAAAATTTATTTCCTATTTGTTAGAATTTTTAGGAATTCAATTTCATTCACACAAATGGGCCCTTAAGTTTAGATGCATAAAAAAGGCATTATTAGACAAACCTCCCAAAGTGAGTAGCTTCCCTCAAGACAGTGGCCTCCAGTAGGAATGTGAAGACTATAAGGAGGGGTTGAAAGGCAGCTGCAAAAACTGGACCTTTTTTATGGACACACCATACATGAGCATAATACGATAATCCCGTCACCATGATGCCCTGCACCAACACATTATAGGGTGTTTGAATGAATGGCTTAATCATGGATGGGTCAAATTGTTCAAAACATAAATGGGGTGCGCTAAGAACTACAAACAGGCCAGTTCTAGATCAGAATCATATTGGATTCGGACTCCTTTTTAAATAACGGTTCAGGTTCCGAGTCCGATTTTCACTTAAAATCTGAACCCGGTTCCAAACAGGGCCCACCTAAAGAATTAGAATCTAGTTCCAAAACTGGTTTTGATTTCTTTTTATTTTTCTCTCTTAAAATAAGCTTATCATTAAAACAGTGAAGTCAATAAATTTATCTAATCTCATGTAACAAAAACATCCTATGATAAGGGCCATGATCTCAGCTTGGATTGGGGTAATTAATGAAAGCCAAAATGTACGATCATGACTACGGCTCCCAAAGGAAACATGATGGTATGGCTTCAAAATTTGGATCCATTCAGATTCTTGTTTGGTTTTGGATGCATTGAGTACATACCGAGAACATTTGAAGCACATTTCTTACATGAGATTAGATAAATTAAAAAGACCAGAGTGCAAACTCATATTTTGGGCTTCTTTATTTGCATAGAATTTTTAGAAATCGAAGATATAGGAATTCACACCATAAGTGGTTAAAAATGAAGACCAAACATAACTATACAAAAATGACCATCATATAGCCCTCATTTTAATGGAAAATATTGGATACCATGCCATCACCCTTCAATACTTAGGAAAGTCAAGGTCCTGTCTATATCTCTATCTTATTTCTTTCACTATCACCTCATATATTTCACCCCTCATCTCTTTAAAATCGTTTTAGTTGAGCTTATTTGAACTTAAATTCATACGGACTCAATTCCTATGTAATCTAATGCAGACAAGCAGGCCCTTAATGTATAAATTAACAAGAGATTTGCAGCAATAAGGATTCCAAGTGTAAAATCTAAACTTGGATGCGGAAGTGAGCTTCATAGCATATATCCATTCGCTGATGGATAATCTGAACTCCAGTTGGGTGGTAAATACACAGAGATCGAACTACGCTATTGCCATCCCAACATTGAATTAATCAATCAGACCAGGGTTTTAGATGGGTCTTATATGAGATTTATAGGCCAAAAGCATGGCCCTTTAACAGCCCTGCTCTAATCATAAAGATAGTTAAGGCACTTATTTATCCTTACTCATTAGTTGATTACCTACCTCCCAGAGAATGGCAATGAGTACGAGGCCTCCTTCCCACTTTAATCTCCAAGATGACAGAGTAACTAGAAAAAAGGTAATAATGCCGGCTTGAATGGTCCCAAAAAAGCACATCAAAGCCGACAAAGAGAGAGCTGCTGGATACTTCTTGCTCATCAGACCCTGGTTATAGGAAGGAAGAAAAAAGCATCACAATCCAAACAAGGCTTTGGGTCTTTAAAAATTGGCTCTCACCCTATAGAGTTGTAAATAGAAATGGATATTGTCAGTAATTCAATCTAAATCTCAAATCTCAAAATAATCAATCCGAGAGGCTTTTAATTAGTTTTTGCTAGATCGGGGAAGCATTCAGTTTAGATCCATTTAAATAAATCAGATTGAATGTCTAGCAATGGCTATCAAGCCTGAGTTTTTATAGATATCTAATCAATATCTTACCATTCAATCTAGTGGGGCCAAGACCATGTAAGCAAACCACATGTCCTCTTATGAAAAGCAATTGAGATAAATATAGAGTAAAAGTTGTAAGGAATTTTGGAGTCATTCTCACCACTAAAAGATTCCATAAGGCTCCAGCAAGTATGCTCACAACAAGCATACTGTCACCAATAATGGAAGAAGATTTGGATGCAGTAAAAGCAGACTCAAACAAAGTTGGTCCAGCCCACAAAACCATTGTGAGAGCTCCAGCAGCAGATACCCCCACACCCCAGATCTTAGCTTGCCCCCGGATGGTACAAAACTGCAAGTCCTCCTGCCCAGATATCAACGCTAATACAAACACTATGGCAGCCATCAAGTTTAAGGCCACGCTTTGGTACGTCGCTTCTACATACTGCAGGCTCAAGGTCCGTAGCATCTGGAACACTGTTATCCTATCCAACCAATTTCAAGAGGAGTTTTTATTGCTTTTCATATTATCATTGTCATCACAGTCTTGTCCCAACCATGTCGGGTCAGCTTTTATTGATGTGCAGAAACTATTTTTTTGTGCTTTTTAAACCCGAACTGCTGCACTTTCTGCTAGTGGAATGTCATGTATTCTGAAAAATGGGAACATGGTTACCCAGTCTGCATATATGGCATTTCAACTGTGAATAGTTCATTTCGAACAATTTATAGTTCAATTCACCAACTTGTGGCAAACTAATCTCAAGTACTTCTTTTGGGTCCCAAAAGATCCATTAGTGGTGCCTATCTAGAATTTCAAGCCACTGAGAAGCACTGCACCCTTGCGTATTAGCGTCAATCCATATCTAACTCCAAACAAAGGTTGCACCACCTTAAAATTGATTGGCAATAGAACATGAAATTCTACTTCAGATTTTACTTTAACAATGTGTTTTACATGCAATCAATTTGAATGTGGGTGCAGCTCTAATTGAAGCATTATTTTGCTAGGGATATATGTAAATAACAGTCATAGACCCTATTTGATGGTCTTGTAGCATGGACATAAATGATTACTTCATCCAACTCGTCCAACTCGAATTTTGAATTTAGAGAAAGGGAAGCAAATCAAAGAAACCTACTCTATCAAATTTGGTATATGATCAAGCTAATTCTCAAATCACGAATTACAAACTTGAATATGAATTAATCGAACAACGAACTAGGTAACTATGAATTGAAAGCAATTTAAAAGGGTCCCAACAAATCCCACATCCATTTACAGAGCCATTTAACTTGAGCTCTGATTTTTGAAAAGTGGTTTGTTCAATTAAACAGCAAAAGATAAAGAAACTTACAAGAGGAATCCCAAGAAGAAGGAATAGCAGAGTATTTGAAATGAAAACGGGGGCCTCGTGCCTCTGCAAGGAATATTATAGCAACAAACCCAAAGTCCAAGATCTCCATTAGTATTGAGTAGTAGGAGGAGGAGGAGGAGGAGGAGGAGGAGGAGAGACTTGTAGAGAGAAGGAAGATGGGGTGGTTTTGTGCTTACTTTTCGATGAAGAATGCCAGGGCGGATAAGAGGCAGGCAGAGATCATGTGTTCGTAGACAACAACGACAAGAGCACTGATTCCGGTGGATAGGACAGACTGAAGTAGGATGGAGGAGACTGCTAAACAGAATTTAGTCACCACCATCACCAAGTGAGGCTTGTAATTACCCCATATAAACACTAACATTGCTCTCATCTCTCTCTCTCTCTCAAAAGATGAAGATGAAGATGCCAAAGGTTTAGTGAGGGCCCAAGGTATACAATAAACACAGAGAGAAGAAGAGATGGATTAGTTAGGTGCCTTGAGTTGAAAGCATATCATTCATGTGAGGTTTAGGAGAAAGGAAATTCAGACAGACTTCGATAGTCAGATAGCTCTGTAATGACTATGTCTACCAGTCTACCTTGCAATGTAGCAAAGATGGACCACACTGCAATACCATTGAAATTATTGATTACAGTTATCTCCAGACTCTTTGACAACAAATCCATGCATGCTTATGAGACTCAAAATCAAAGAGGTCATTGGAAATTAGATCATCGTCATCATCAAACCTTTTCCCAACTATGATAGGTTCGCATTCTCCATTTCAGTTTATTTCAGTCTATGTGAGACCAAATCTTCAAATAAGTTGGACTTCTTCAAAATTATCCCTAATTACTAATTCCATGTCATATTTGGCCCACATCTTTTGTTGAAGGGGCCAATATGAAAAAAAAAAAAAAAACCCTCTGTATTGAACTTGCCCAAATCATCTTAAATTAATCTCCCATATCAACATTCTCATTCCTTCTATACTCATTCATTGCTAATATTCTGCTTCATAAAAAATTAGATATCTACTATAAATTAATTTTATTATAAATTCTTAGTCTTGTTAGTCTACAATGCAACTTTACTTTTGCATAATGGAATGAGGAGGTGGACAGCCTTAGATTTCTGGGGTAAGCAAGTTGTAACAACTCTCTAGAAGGAAAGGACCTTCCATTGTGATGGTTTTGATGGTCACTGTTTGAAGGGTTATCAAGAGTCTAATCAGCTCAAGTGTCTTACAGCTTTTGGACTGTATAGATTGAATGGGAGCATGCCACCTGTTCAGTGAATGAATCTCTAAAAAGTTTAGAAACGGAGACTGGTAGGAATGTAATAGGAATGTTAGGCAGCGCGAGTACATGTGGTGGGCAGTGGGCACTAGTAGTTGCAGTAGGTGAAAGAACTTCAAAGTCAAGGACTGCAGGTGCAACTTGTTACAGTGCCCCTCCACTACTCATGATCCAAACCACTGTGTTTCAACCTATTGTTAGATATGTATACTCCAGTCACCCAATCCATAATTGGAATGAGTTTATCAACTCTAATTTTTTTTTTTCCTTTTTCTAGATGATTTCTTTTATATATTCTCAAGAATCAAATTAATTTGGGAAATTTTCAAAAAGGCATAAGACTTTTGGCTTGTTTTTTAAAAAGAAAAGTATATGAAGATTTGAATATTTTAAAAAATTATAAAACTTTTCCACAATTCTATCAATAAAGTCCTCTCTATAAAATAAAATATTTGAGAAATGGAAAAAATCCCTTATGTTAATTTTCAAGCATTTCCTTTAATAAATTATGTAGAGAAATGATTAAGTCCAACCCAAATGACCTAGCTGGGCCACCTTCAACTGCCTTTATGCTTGGATCGGTTGTTAAAAAATTGGAATTCCAAATGACTAAAAAAGTAGCTTCATTAAATAGTTATGATTATCAAAATCATAATAGCCATTTTTGAAGAGGAAATAGGCTTAAAAAATATAAAAATCTATCATAATGGAAGGGCATTTTGTCATTTTTTAAAAAGATTTATGGAGAGGACTTGATTGAAAGATTTGTGAAAAATCTTTGTACTTCAATGAAATATTCAAATCTTCGAAGCAAAAGATTTTATACTTTTTTGAAACCTTTTTAATTAATCGTTCACTCATTTGCCACATAATCAATCTAGTGATGGGTGTCACCCAATGAAATTCAGTATATTTCTCCCAAGGGTAGCACTTATGAAAAAGCTTTTTCATCCAAATGCATATGAAGTAAATTTCATGTCACATCAATTTTTTTTTTTTTATTTTTTTTACTCTCTGTCCTCTACTCTTGCTACATAATTGGCAGGGGAGAGTTAAAGATTAAATCAAAGATTTTAGTCGCCACATAGCTTTGCCACATCAAATCAAGTGAGGTCAACATTTGACAATGTGTGAGGGGAAGCTTCATTGAAGTAAGGACTATGTAAATCCATCCTAGTCTTTTGAAGTCTTCCAGGGCTGTCTGGGGTATTTACTTGTACAGTGTTATCAAGTGAAAGGGTCAATTGGAGAGAGAGAGAGAGAGAGAGAGAGAGAGAGAGAGAGAGAGGAAGAAAAAAAGAAGAATAAAGGGTTAAATAAAAAAGTGTTAAATGTCATTTAGATGAATGATAAAGTAATTTTTTGACTCCTTCGGTATAATTTGGTAAAGAGAAGAGAGCTTTAATCCGGTAAAGAGAAGCGCTTTTTATGCATGAGAGACTAACTTTTTTGGTAAAAACAATAGAAGAGAACTTTTTATCATTTAATGGCATGAGATACTAATGTTTTTGGCTAAAGACGGAGAGTTATTTAAGATTTTATTTTTTTCTTTTGTTTGACCTGCTTTTCTTTTTACGTGTATTAAATTAACTCTTCACTTTATTTCACTAATTAAATAATTATATCAAACATACTGATGAAACTATGAAACTAGATAGAATGTGAAATGGGATGTCGTATCGAGTGCAACACTAATTGACTATCCGGGCAAGTCCGTCTGCATTCTTACAGAAGAAAGTGAAGAGGCATTGAGCTCCCAACTTGAGTCTCGAGCACATGGATTTTGATAAATTGGATACTAAAGTCTAAATGATGTTTTTTTTTTTTTGCGCTATTATGTCAGGCTATTGGTTTAATACTTTCACCTGAACATCTAGGGATCGATCACAGGCCCAGGATCGTGAGCATGTGTGTCAAACTAAGGTGCCAATGCCACTCAACAATGATTGTATTGACTGAGTCCAAACAAAATTAGGAGGACTTGGTGATTATGCCATTCAATGTATGCTACTCAAACGGATCCAGATTTAGAGATTTGTTTGATATCCAAGTTTGCAAATTATTGCACTCTCTAATTAAAGCCTCTAAAACTATAGAAACATAGAACATTTTACTAGATAAAGTGATTTTGTGAAATAGTAATGATGGCCTATTGAGCTCATATACAAGAAAACGCACTCAATCGAGTAAAGGTGAATTTATGCTTTCGTTTGTTTCCAACATTCCTTGCATCTCAATGTCTTTTGCTTTGCCCCATAACAACATGTAGAGTCCTAGAACCACCAGCACTGCTCCAATGACACTATAAACACAGCCATCAAAACACACAATGTAGAATAAGAACAACAACGTCTAGAGCCCTTTTGTTTGCTTGAAATTGAATTCCTACGAACTCATTATAAAATGGCTTCGCATGAAGAAGTATTAAAAAGGCAAAGGGTGAAAGAGCAAGGTGGCGATGTAAAAGGGGCCCTGACTTCCTAAGGTTTGATTTACTAGGAGACAGAAGGGAAGATTATTTGATGGAAATGTGTAAACCTTCACCTAATTTGTTTTAACTATCTCCATTCTAGATTAGCTAGATAGCATTGATGCATTTTAGGGGATAATGAGGAAAAGTCAATTGAACCTGCTTTATTTGGTTGTAACTATGCTAGATCCGACTAATTTAATTTCCACTATGGTCTTTTATCTCATAGCATCTTGGACTGTGGCATCTTAGAATGGTACGAAGATCAAGTCAACCAACTCTTACTTTTAACAATCAGTACTCTGAAACTATGCTGGATCTATCTAATTTAGCTTCTTGTAATATCTTTTTTTGGTTGCTCTAATATAATCATTCTTGTTCTACTAGAAAAGTTATTTCCAATTTGTTAGACTTCTTAGGAATTCAATTTCATGCAAACAAACGGCCCTTAAGTTTTAGACGAATTAAAAGTCATTGTTAGACAAACCTTCCCAAGTGAGTAGTTTCCCTCAAGACAGTGGCCTCCAGCAGGAATGTAAAGACTATAAGGAGGGGCTGAAAGGAAGCTGCAAAAACTGGACCCTTTCTATGAACACACCATACATGAGCATAATACGATAAGCCTGTCACCGTGATGCCCTGCACAACCCAATTCACAGTTCCTCAAACATCAAACAAAGCTACACTATGTAATTTTATTGGCAAATTAGGGCGAGCGCCAACACATTAAAGATTGCTTGATGAATGGCTTGATCATAGGTGGGTCACATTGTTCAAAACATAATCAGTTAATGCCAAAATACATGTTATTGGTTGGAAATTGTTTTGGATTTGGTCTGTTAATCCCTTAGAACCAATCTTTCTGAGCTAGGTATGGACTTGAAAAGATCCCTCAATCTTAACCATCCAACTCATGAGTCAATGTCGGCCAAGAGAAAATTTACCAAGGATGTCAAAATATTGTTAGTTGTTGTAATGCGCAACTTAAGATATGGGCCATGATTTCAGTTTGGAATGAGGTTAATGTATGCCAAAGTGTACAATCATGACTACAGCTCCCAAAGGCTAAACAGGATTGTATGTCCTCAAAATTTGGATCCATTCAGATTCTTGTTTAGTTTATTGCTGCAGTGAGTACATACTGAGGATGCTTAAATCCTTTTTTTAGGGCCTGATTGTTTGCATAGAATTCATAAGAATTAAATATATATATATATATATATATATATATGGGAAGTGCTCCTATGAGAGACTATCACCAACTTGGTGAGAGATGGGTGGGGGCCCTCACTTTCATATCTACTCTCACAAACTTAAATGCAAGGACCTCCAACTTAAATGTGAGAGCCCCTACCTATTTCTCACCAAGTTGGTGAGAGTGTCTCTCATAGGAGCACTTTCCTATATATATATATATATATATATATATATATATATAGGAATTCATGTTATATGTAGTTCAAGAGGATGACTTGCCATGAATATACAAAAATGACTAGCTTGTGGCGTCGCCTTTAATGGGAAGTGAATCAAAGGAAGATGAGACATGAATACTTAGTCATCACCCAAGTAATTCAAGATTAAGAAAGTTAAGGTCTCATCGATATCTCCACTTTATTTCCTTTCCTCCTCACCTCAAATCCTGCACTCTGCACTCCTCACCTTTTAAAAATCCTTCTGTAGCGCTCACTTGAACATGAGCTCCTACGTAAACTAATGCAAACAAGCAGGCCTTTCTTGTACGACTTAACAGTAGTTTTGCATCAATAAGAGTTCTAGGTGTACAATCTTAACTTGGATACGAATGTGGGTTTCATATCATATATCCATTTGGGTAATCTAAACTCCAATTGGCTGGTAAATTCACCATAGAACTACTCTATTACCATCCCTACATTGAATTAATCAATCAGACCAGGGTTTTAGATGGATCTTATATGAAATTCTTAGGGAAAAGTATGGCTCATT
Source organism: Umbellularia californica (assembly GCA_028538565.1). Taxonomy (NCBI): domain Eukaryota; kingdom Viridiplantae; phylum Streptophyta; class Magnoliopsida; order Laurales; family Lauraceae; genus Umbellularia; species Umbellularia californica. Next base: position 67,622,301 of record JAPQWN010000008.1, read on the forward strand.
GACAGCCCTGCCCTAATTATGAAGATAGTAAGGCCATTATTTATCATTAATCAGTAGTTTGATTACCTACCCCCCAGAGAATGGCTGTGAGTACTAGGCCTCCTTCCCACTTTAATTCCCAAGATGACTTGGTAACTAGAAACGAGGTAATGATGCCGGATTGAGTGGTCCCAAAAAACATCATCATCGTTGACAAAGAGAGATCTGCTGGATACTTCCTACTCACTGGACCCTGGTTGATGAAGAAGAAAAAACAGGAAAGACTTTAAAAACAAGCATCATAATCTAAACAAGCCGCATAGGGGTGCACAAAAAATCCGTTGATCCGTAAATCCGATCCAATCTGCGGATTTTTTTCCGATCCGAAGGTAAATGGATTGGTGATGGATTGAGAATTTTGTAATCCGTTACCAACGGATTGGTGGCGGATTTCACCCTCAATCCGCGGATTCAATCCGATCTGATCCGTTGACATTATATATAAAAAATATATATAATGGATCTAACTATAAACTAAGATGTCTAAGTTTAAAATAAGAAAAAAAATTAAGGGGTCAAAATGTAATTTTTTTACAACATATTTGATATTTTTCTTTTAACATTTGATTGAACGGATTGAACGGATTAATCCGATCCGATCCGGTCCTCTACGGATCGGATCGGATCGGATTTCAATAGCTACGGATTGATGACGGATTCTAAATCCGTCAATCCGAAGGTAACGGATTAGTGACAGATTTGACCCAATTTGCACCAATCCGATCCGTGTACACCCCTAAAGCCACATGTCTTCGTTTCAAAAGCAATTGAGAGAAATACAGAGTAGAAGTTGTATGGAATTTTGAAGTCGTTCTCACCAATAAAAGATTCCATGAGGCTCCAGCAAGTACGCCTGCAACAAGCATACTTCCACCAATTATGGAAGAAGCTTTGGGTGCAGTAAAAGCTGACTCAAACAAAGTTGGTCCAGTCCACAGAACCATTGTCAGAGCTCCAGCAGCAGAGACCCCCACACCCCATGTCTTAGCTTGCCCTTGTATGGTACAAAACTTCAAGTTCTCCTGCCCAAATAGCACTGCCAGTACAAACACTACCACAGCCATCAAGTTTAAGGCGACGCTTTGGTATGTCGCTGCTACATACTGAAGGCTCAAGATCCGTAGAGTCTGGAACACTGCTACCCTATCCAACCAATGTCGAGAAATTTTGGTTTTCAGAAGCTACTTTTAATAAAAACTCAAACCTATGCACTTTCTAGTTGTCCAATGTCATTCATTTTGAAAATCATTACCCATCCGCTCAAGAGGCTTTCGAACTGAGAATAGTTCATTTCAAACAATTCACAGTTCAATTCACAAACTACTGAGAACTAATCTCATGTAGTTCCTTTTTTAGGGGGTGGCCCTCAGACAGCTCTTTGAGCCCTACGAATCCATTTAGTGGTCCTACCTAAAAATCCAAGCTAGTCAAAAGAATTGCACCCCTATTTATTAGCTATAATCCATATCTAACTCCTATCATAATTGTCCCCGCCTTCAGAATGATTAGCAATAGAACATGAAATTTACTTCAGGTTTTATTTTTACTTTGTGATTTACACGTCGTAGGTTTGATTTTGGGTGCAATTCCAATTGAAGTAAAATTATGCATATGGTAAACATAAATAATAGTTATTTTTAGTTTGAATTTAAGATGCAGATCCTACTCCCTAGTGACGCACTTGTAGAATGGGCACAGATGAATTAGTTAATGGGGCTTTTCAAACTTGAACTTTGAATTAGATGAATTGAGAAGTGAATCAAATGAACCCACTCTATCAAAATTTAATATATGATCAAGCAAAGTCTCGAAAGAATACAAATAAATCCCACATCCATTTACAAAGCTATTTGTTTTGGGCACTTTAAGCGCATTTTTAAGACTTCTTTTGGTCAATTAAGCATCACAAGATTGAGAAACTTACAAGAGGAATCCCAAGAAGAAGGAATAGCATAGTATCTGAAAAGTGAATGGGGGCCTCCTGCCTCTGCAGTGACATTATAGCAACAAAACCCAAAAGCCAAGAGCTCCTTTAGTAGAAGCAGTACGAGAACAGAGAATTGTGGAGAGAGGGGAGATGGGGTCGTTAGTGCTTACCTTTCTAGGAAGAATGCCAGGGATGATAAGACGCACGTGGCGACCACGTGTTCGTAGACGACGACAACGAGACCACTGATTCCTGTGGATAGGACAGATTGAAGTAAAATGGAGGAGATTGCCAAGCAGAGTTTGGTCATTATCATCAACAAGTGAGGTTTGTAAGCACCCCATATAAACACTAACATTGCTCTCATCTCTCTCTGAAAAGATGAAGATGAAGATACAAAAGGTAGTAAACTCAAGGGCCCAAGGTATACAACAAATAGAGAGAGATGAAGAGATGGATGGGTTAGGTGCCTTGAGTTTTTTATTTTTTGGTTTGGTAAAAAGGTGCCATGAGTTGAAAGCATGTCGTTCATTGGCACAGACCGTCCCACCAGAGCCCAATGTTGTCCACTTTGGGCCTTTGATTTGCACGGTTTTGTTTCTGAAATTGACCCGCAGGCGTCCTCAAAAGTTCTCAATACTGCAATAGGGGGGTCCTGACTTATAGCCAGGATCCGAACGTCTCACCTTTTCAATGTGGGATTGTGTTGTTCCATTCATGGAAGTGAAGTGCAGGAGAAAGGAAATTAATCAAGACTTTGATAGTTTGATGACTTTGTAATGACTCACAAGTCTACCAGTCTACCTTACAATGCAGCAATGATGGAGTAGGACAACACCGCAATACAGTTAAAAAGCATTGATTACAATTATCCAAACATATAGAATGTTTGTGAGACTCAAAATCAAAGAGGTTATTGAAAATTAGATCATCAACATCATAAAAGCCTAGCCCCATTTATCATAGGTCTGTTTCTCCATTTCAGTCCATCCACAGCCAAATCTTTCAATGAGTTCAACTTCTTAAATCCATCCTCACTACTGCCATGAATTCAGTGTAGAAGGAACGGCAGTATGCCATGTTTCCAATGATTGGATCTTTTTAGACATGGTGACTGGTTGGAATGTAAAATGAATGTTTGGTAGCATGTATACGCATGTGCAGGGCACTGGTAGGTGAGGAACTCGAACGTCTATCACTGCACTCATGCACTCCAGGTGCACCTCGTTAAGGGGTGGACCAGATACATGGGCCTGGGGGCTTTGAAATTTTCAAAAAAAAATCCCTGTGTAATGTAAAAATTAATGAGTTCTTTTTTTCACAGTTGCACCTTTCCCAATATTTCTTTTACATGGAGCCCCCAGGTGAATTGCCTAGGTCTATCAACTGATTAACACAACTGTTTTGACTTGAAAACAGCTCCTTACACCTTACCCCAGCGGTAAGGGGTGGCGGTTCTCATTATGAGGTGCCGAGGCTTTAAATCTTGCTCCCCATTCTTGAGTTGTGTGAGTTTCCATCACCTCACACGTGTGAGTTCTGCCTCCTTCCATGTGTAAGTTCTCATCATCTCGCTTGTGTGAGTTGTGTCTCATTGCATGTGTGAGTCTCACACGGCCTAAACCCATTAGCTGGGAATTAATAAAATGAAAATATAAACTACCATCTGAGTTGTGTTTTGGCATTGGTAGAGATTTCGCACGAGCCGCCCCATCAGTGGAATGATTTTATAATCTCAACAATCAAATAATGTTAATCATGCATTTTACATATAATCTACCTAGCATAACCTAGCAATAGGTGCCATGCACCAGGGGTGAAATTAGGAATATACCTTGGGGGATCCATTGTGTAAAAAAAAAATCATTGGGAAGCCAAAATGGAAAACTGCTGATAATTTCATTAAAATAAGGCTTTTATTTTTCTAAATTGCAAGGCCATGACAAAAGCCCAACCACCTTCTAGTTCCGTCCTAGGTATCACTAAGTGAGATTCAGTCCAATTCTAACCCCGAATAAAATTAATGGACAGTTCTCTCTATGATACATCACGCCACCCAAGTTCCTATCCAAAAGACTTGGTATTTGGTTTAATAGGTTAAAAGAATTAGTTTCAGTCCAACCCAACTTTTACCAATTTTAAAACTCTTTACCAGCTTTCTGCAAGTACCTTGGTTTTATCATTGAACCAGGGAAGATGCCAATTCTAGTCCAAACCAGGTGTGAGCCGGCAGGTAGCCCAGTGTAGTTTTGATATTACCATAGTAGGGCGCTGTGGTGGAGCCAGGAATTTTGTGCAAAGGAGGCAAACAATAGTTAACTGATTGAAAAAATAAATTGAACTCCATTAAGAACGGGATATTAAAGAACCATAATAAAAAAAAAATATGTAACAAACAACAAGTTGTATATATACAAAACTAACCACAAACAAAAAAGAAAAACAAATCCAAAAGTATCACGTCCAATGTAAGCAGGCAATTGTGCCTGTGACGAAAAGTTTGGCTATAGGGGTTGATGGCTCACCAAGGGAAAGTGGTAGGCCCAAGAGAACATAGATAGCGGTAATAAGAAAATATGAACAAATATAATCAAGATAGATCGGAATGGAGAAATTGAATTCGTGTAACCAAGCCCAACATATATAAGCCCAACATATATAGGTGGGACAAAGCTTTGATGATAATGAAGAATAAACAATCGAAAAGCAACCCATAACACCAATTACAAAACACACATGAAAATCGACCATCCACATTAGAATAAACACATGCAACTGCATGAAATGAGAAATATAATCCATTTACAATATACACCTAGCCACACTCTCTTGACATGCAACTTTGAGACCTCTCAAAGATTTATATACATTTGATTATAACCACCTTCCTTTCCATTATCTCTCAAATTTATCAAATCCAGTTCATAAAATCTCCACAAGAATGGAAAATGAGTCAGCATGCACCCAAGATGATATGATACAATACATGGTCAAAGCATGTGACGAGGCAGCCCTCAATTGTAGGATCCATGCATATCCAACCTATGTTTATTATTACTCAATGATTTCTTTGTAATCTTTTGCAATATACTATTAAAAGTATAACATGGAAGTCCAACTACAAGGTGGAGATTCTCCAAATCAATGAATGTCCATCAACCAACATCTTCTTGAACAAAAATTGAATGTTGGAAAGATGGAAAATGAATCCCAACCATCACCCTAATAATTCAACTCCGAGAAAAGTCAAGGTTCCATCTACTCCACCTAAAAATCTTTCATTGGAGCTCATTTTACCACAGGATCCTATGCATTATGACAACAATAATGCCCTTACAATGCATGGAACTCATCATTCCAATATGCACAATGAGATAGGGTACACAATGGATTGGGTTGGGTTGGGGTTACCATGAACCAGATCTGACCATCTTAACCCAAACTCAAACCCAGCCTAATCAAGCCTATCTTTCCTTAAACTATTCAACAAAAGTAAACTTCCAAATAAGAATGAACAACGAAAACCTGCCATCCAGTCTACCCTTAACTTACAAGAAAAACAAGGCCAAGTTTGTGTGACCTGAAAAACCGGATGAGTACATTTGACAAGAGGATTCCATGAAAGAGCAACTGCTGAACTTTTTTTTTTTTTTTTTCCTCCGTTTTCTTTTTCTGTGAAGCCCACTTCTCTGTTATTTGGTGCAATATTCATGATCAAGTTAGGCTCAAATCTTTTGATGCGCTATGTGAACAATTCACCATGACCATGAATTTTTATATAATCAATTTCTAAGTTTTCTATGCAATCAATTAGGTTGAAAGTTTAATTGTCCGCTTTCTTTTAGTGGTTAGGCCTCCTTCCAGGCTTGCTAGTAACTAGGGGTATTCATGGGCATGGCCATCCCAACAGTGGCGGACTCAAGATTTTTGTTTGAGGGATGCGAACGGTAGTTTTATTTTGGAGGCAAACCATAGATCTTGAGGCTGGGCTCACCATTTTAATTGGAGTTCTTGAAGCACGCCGTGCTTTAATGAGCGCAACTGCACCTGTGCGGCTTTGCCTGAGTCCGCCCCTGCATCCAAGGGCGAAGCTGAGATTGTTCATCGCCACGAGCGACCAGGGCCATATTGACTCAAAGGTGGTGTGTGGGGTCAACTATATACAGAAGGCAAGTACTATCGAGCTTATGAAATTTAATAGGGGAAATTTCAAAATTAAAACATTTGGTCTGTTTTCAAAAAGGTAAATAAAGATTTGAGTATTTCAAAAGAGTATTTCATTCTATCAAGTCCCCACCATAACAATTTTCTTAAAATGACAAAAATACCTTTGCCTTATTTTCAAGTTTTCCTTTTAAGAAACCATTTAAGAGATTAAGTCCAACCCAAATGACCTAATGGAGCCCACCTGAGCTACCCTCATGAATGGATTGGTTGAAAAAGAAAGGCTTATATGGATTTCAAATGAGTAAATACTAACTTCCATAATTATGAAGTTTAAAAAGAACCAATTGAGACCCGTGACTTACGTAATGGCAGATCCAAGATTTTCATTCGGGTGGTGCAGACAATGCCGAAGTTACAAGAAGTCGAATAAAAAAATAATTAAAAAAAATTATTAAGGAATTTCTCAAATCTCACGGCTATGCAACACTGAAAACAGACTAAAGTGATCAGAATATAAACAGAAAAGAACCCAGATCTTTAAAAATTCTGGCCCAACATGGGCACCTGTGTGACATGATTAGCCATCACTCACTGATCGCAGAAACAAGAACACAAAAAAGCGAGGCCGTCCGCGACTTTTGGATGGGTCCCATCTAAAAAGCCGGCAAAAATGTGTAATCGCTCTCTAAAACTACAAACCAAAAAGGGACCATGATGATACAAAAGAAAAAGCAAAGATACTCTCTCTCTCTCTCTCAATCAATGGAGAAATGCAGCGCAAAAGCCAACCAATGGCAGAGAAAACTAGGCACTACCAAATCACTTTGTAGGTGGAGTGTTGTGGACAAAGTTACCAATCCGACCAACTTGCTTTCTCCTTTGTAATAAGTTGTAAGTGGCTCCGGCTTCTTATTCTTCTTCTTTTCAACTTTGTTCCTGGTTTTACTTTCTTTGGACCCACTTGCTCAAAATGAAAAATATTAAACAGTCTACTCTGTTGGATAAATGAATCAGCCATGCTACTTGTCCCGGGTTTTGCACCCGGGGCTTATCCCGACTCCACATGTAGAAAAAGTCTACTTATCCTGGATTTTGCACCCGGGGCTTGTCCCGACTCCACATGGGAGGGGCAAAAAAGTCATTTGCCCCTCCCATGTCATGTGGAGTCGGGACAAGCCCCGAGTGTTGCACTCGGGACAAGCAGACTTCTTATAAATAAAAAGCCAAAGGAAACGGACCTTGGAGAGAAGAGTCTGTTTGTGGGGGACCACTCGGTCCATCACCATCAACAAGACATTGAAATCTCTACCCATCCACACATACACATTCCACGATATCTCGGAAAACAAAATGAATTGTTCACCTACAAATACAATAGGACGGCACCACCGACATCCCAATCCCAAAAAAGCCTCTTGCTCTTCCGAAGAGATCTCTCAATGCGCCTAAAATCTACTACAAAATATCTCTTTCTTCAAAAAAGTGGCACCGATCAACAAGCACCAATTGGACTTTGTTTGGCGGCCAGAATGCGCTATAGTTTGGTGCAGCTCCCTTGTTAGCTAGCTAGACACATGAGTGCGGCCCACCTTTCAATAACCCGAAATTGCTTGCGTCCTATTATTGTACTACCCAACATGTAAATTATTACTCAAATCAAATCATCGCCAGCATTAGACAGACCAAAACCTATCTGTCCATCTAATCGTTAGCCCACTAAAATGCTAAATTAAATTGTGCCTCTGTCACCTTATTCTCCATGGAGGGTGGTGTTTTGTGTATGTGATTCCTTCATTCTCATATTTGGACAGGACAGAATGTAAAATCATGTGATTGGTCTAATGGTTAGCCTATGGATGTCAGGAAATTAGAGCGGTTTCAATTTTCAAAAGGTGACCCCACCATGTGTTTAGCAAGGTAACTGCAACAAACAGCACTGCTATATGGACAAATTTTTTGTCCAGAATTTGGGACAAACTCCCATGTGTCACATTCTTAGAGGTGCTTTTTTCCCCTCTCTCAAAAGCTGCACCTCTAGAAATGTGTCACATGAGAGTTTGTCCCAAATTCTGGACAAAAAATTTGTCCATTTAGACTTTTTGACAAATTAAAATGCAGCCTATCCTGCCCTTTTTTGGTTGTCTAATGAACCTATCACTGCATTCTACTTCTGCCCTTTGTATCCAAACTGAATTCAAGTCAACCTCACTCATTACAATGCAACCCTCATAACAAATCATAATTTCTGCCCTTTGTATCCAACATGAATTCAAGTCAACCTCACTCATTACAATGCAACCCTCATAACAAATCATAATTTCTGCCCTTTCGTAAGCAACATGAATTCAAGTCAACCTTACTCATTACAATGCAACCCTCATAACAAATCATAATTAAGCAGTGTGCCATCAATTTTAGCTTCACATTTGGTTTGGGTACCCCCCCAAACTCAAACCTAATCTCAGCCAAACTCCAAACCTCATCTCATCCACTCACCTTGTTCCATTCCCAGAAGCTGTGACAATGAAGCAGATGAAGAAGTAGCCCTAATTACAGTGAGATTAGTTAAATGTAGACAGGCATGGCCCATACCCATCAAAAAATTAGCTAGTATAAGATGATCAAATCATTTTAATTAGAATATGAGCCAATGCTGCCATTCAATCACAAACCTGATTCATCAGATACCTGCTCATATCACACTAAACACATAAGTAAACAACTGATCAATGCCACATTTAAGAGATCTGATGAGATGAAAGGTGGGCCAAAATTGAATACTCAATCTAGTGGGGCCCACCCATAACTGACCACCTCACAATAAAGTAGTAAAGATCAAACAAACCACCTCCTCATTGAAAGAAAAAATTGATGAAAATGGATAGTAACAAGACAACTTTTTTTCCTTTTCCAAAGATGGAATCTTTTTAAGAGGGGGAGAGAGAGAGAGAGAGAGAGAGTGGAAATTAGCTAATTCTGATTACTTTCCCTCAGTTTCTCTTTGATTGAGAAGAAGATTATTTTATATCTACACCAATCATCCATCTCATTCCCATCTCCCAATGCCCAAATCACCAATAAAATAACAACCCACCATAAAATTCTCAAAACAAAGAAGGACAAAAATTGGAAAAAAAATAAAAAAGACCTAACCTTCCTTGCCATGTCCGCCGTCCTCGGCCTCTCGACCTCGGCCGTGGTGGTTGACCTTCGCGAAGCCTCGATGACAACACCCTTTCCCCTTCCCCTTCCCTCCCACGGCCGTTACAGCCCCCAACGCCGCCTCCCCCTCCGCCGCCTCCACCACCGTCGCCGACCCCATCTCCATTTGGGCAACTCTCACCGCCCCCAACAACCTCTCCGGCAGCTCCTCCTCCTCCACCGCCTCCACCACAAACCCCATATCTATCGTAACGGCCGTTACATACCCCAACGCCAGATGCAAGACCGCATTCGCAATCGCCGAACTCGCGATATCCACATCGATCTCCAGATAGTTCTCCCCTCTGTGGTAGCGACACGTTAGCGCCCGGCCGAGCAGGCAGGCGGCGTAGTTCCCGACCCCCGCCTTCACGATCCACGGCCCTTTAACGATCCGGTTCACGATCTTGAACCGGGCGTTGCGGAACGAGTCGTCGCCGTGTACGAATCGGTAGAAGAGCGACTCACGAGGGATCGGATCGTCCGTCGCGAAGTAGAAGACGGCACTGTGGTGATCGCGGCCGGGGACCTGGAGATTGACGGCGAAGATGAAGGATTTCAGCGATCGGCCGGCGGATTGGGCGCGGCGGAGAGAGGAGGCGATGCGGTTGTCGGATCGGGCGAGGACATGGTCGAGGCGGGCGGAGGAGCGGAGCCAGTCGACGCCGGCGGGTTTGAGGAGCCAGTCCCCGCCGGGGGATTTCTGGCGGTTGGAGAAGAAGGTTTTGCCGCGGAGCTGAAAGAGGTCGCCGGGGGGAGAGGCCCAGCCGTTGGATCCGGTATCGAGGTCCACGTGTCGTAAAGATCCGCCGTTGATCGCTTCTTGGCGCCAGGAGGCGGCGTCTTGGGCGGTTTCTGAGCAGATCTGGGCGGCGGAGATGGCGGATTTCTGCTTTGTAGGGCACATTTCCGGCGAGTGGTATCCGCTTTAAAACGGAGAGGTTTTAGGAGTCTGTGGTAGTCGAGAATTGGTACGTCCTCTGAGTATATAAAGAGTTTGGCGGTCTCAGATTGCCCTTTGGTTTGGAAGAAATTACGGGAGTGGCAATACCCATTATAACAGTATTCATTTAGCTTCGAAGATCAGGTGAGGATTGCCCAGCTCATCTTGGGTGGACCAATTAAGGTTGCGACGTAACCGTGACCCATCTCAACCTTTCCAATGTCCTTCTTTGAATGGATTTTTTTTTTCACTTATCTTCCTTTATATCGAAGATATTCAATATTTAAGAATTAGCTCATTTTTATTTATCCATCAGGGTCGGCTTGCTCTCCACATTTAGTTTATGCAATCGCCATAGATTTGCTTTGTGTGTATTTTATGGATGCCATCCTGGGGATTAATCATGTTGAATAAAAAACTTAGGGATGCAGACGCCATAAAAAAAAGCTCATTCTTAAAAATAAAAAAGAAAATATTTGCAAATCTTAACGTCTTGTAAAATGAGAAATGTTCAATAAAAAGTCCCGTCAATTCACACAGTATACGTGCATTACTACTTACAAGTGTGGTTACTTCTTTCGCTAAATAGTAAATATCCAATTAGATTCAGCAAGCTAACTATTAGTTCAATCACATGATTTTATATTTTTCATTCTGGCAAAAAATATTAATGAAGGACGTACACACAACACCCTCCATAAAGAACAAAGGCAAGAGGCACAACACTACACCTAGGACTCAAACACTCAACCTTCCGCTTCTCTCTTTGAATACTCTAATTTAGTGGGCTATCAATTAGATGGACACTTAAAATTTGTAAACTGAGAAATGCACGAGTTCCATAGAAAAGTGTCGAGCCAGCTCACACAACATAATTGGATTTGTTCCATAAGAAAGAAGGTTTTAATTTTCTCACCATCGAGCATACTAGTCAGGGGTGTGGCAATGTTGTAAAATCATTGAAGTAGATGGGCAATTTGAAGAGTAGCCGAAGACGAAGACAGCAAGATTTTGCATGATTTTGACTCGAAATGAGGTAATAATTAGAAAGAGACACGTGAAATTAATATCGGGCAGATGGGACGGCGAGTTTTATTGAAAAAGGCCTTACTTCACTTTATTTACGGGATTGCCACGCTGTGTGCATGTGGGTTGTCTTCTACTTCTTTTTCTCTTTTCTCTTGTCATCTCTGACTAGAGGTGGCAAAATATGGCCCGTCCCGCCAACCTGATCCGGCTCGACTCGTGTATTACCCTCTTAACTCGACCCGTTTGATAGGTGGGTCGGTCACAGGTTAATTATTCATGACCCGCAATTAAGTGGGTCGGGTTAGGGTTGACCCGCTTGACCCGCATAACCCGCATTAATTCTTGTATTTAAGTCTGTTTAAGATTACCAATACTTAATTTAAGGATGGTGCATTACAGGATTTTTTAAGATGACAATGATCTTATATTTCATATTTGTTATAGTAGGACTAAGTAACATTATGCTTACCATGAGTCACATAATTTAGAGTTATTCATCTTACATGGATGGTTTTTTTTTTAAATGATTTGTGAACTACAATGTGCTTGTCTTGCATGAGCCATGCTTGTATTGTTATTATTTTTTTTTTCTAGTAAAGAAACTTATCACTCAATTCTATTATATCTTTTTATTTTGATATGATATTTTTTATTTTTATGAAAAAATTGTTTATTTCTAACATTTTTTTCTTGTAAAGAAATTTATTACTCACTTATTCAAGTATACGGGTTGACCTGACCTGTATAACCCGCAATAGTTATGCGGGTTTAAGTGGGTCGGGTCGGGTTGACACGTGGTGGGTGCGGGTTAGGAGTTTCCGACCCGTTTAATAAACGGGTCGGATGCGGGTTAGGCTTGTCTAACCCGTTTAATAAACGGGTCCGACCGGTTTAGCACAACCCGACCCGATTGCCACCTCTATCTCTGACTACAATCTTGGGTTGTGTGTGTGTTTACATCTTATGTTTATTAAATTGATACCTTATTAGGAACTTTAGACGGTGAGGGATACTTTTTTTGAGAAATTTCAATTACAAAATAAAAGCGTACTTATCTTTTATATTTGAAACTTTTCAAGATGTATTTGAATATCCCTATATATCTATATAATAAGGGAGAGCAGTATTTGAATCCCTGGACATTTTGGACCCTTGGATTTATGTACATATTTTTGTACATAAATCCTAGGGCTGAGAAGGGATTCAAGAGCTTGGTAATTTTGTAATTATTTGAAAACAAATGGGCAGTAACTTTTTACTAAGGACAAGAGGATACGGGAGTGCCATTGATTTTCTGTGAAATTACGAAACCTGCCATTATCTTTTCCCAGAGGATATGGGAGTGTCATTGGTTTTCTGTAAAATTACGAAACGTGCCATTATCTTTTCAAAACTTCCTTGCAAGTAAAGATATGATTGAATACACGACTATGATTGCAAATGAGTGATTGAACGGTGTGGAGTTTGGGCCCACAACTTACCAGTTTGCCCCTTCACATATGTATGCTGTTTTTCACGGATTGTGGAATCTGGGCTAACTTGGATTGTTTTGGTAGCAGATGCAAACGTGGTTTGCATGCAATTAAACTAGACTGCTTATAGTAGTGGGCCACTTCTGGTATTTAATGGTGATTAAACAAGGGTCCAATTGGCTGGGCTGTTTTACCTAAAAAATAAAATCCGGCTGGGCTTGATTTGAAGCTGATTTATCTAATGGGCCACATAGAAATTTTAAGTTAAATTTGTTAAATTATGGGTGGTGTTAGTTGTTAGGTGGTCAAAAGAAGAGTAATTAGATTTAGTTGTGCTCAGAGCATGGTGCGCTGTGCCTTCAGGCACGGGCAATAGCTAGTATATATATATAGGGAAGTGCTCCTATGAGAGACACTCTCACCAACTTTATGAGAGATGAGTGGGGGCCCTCACATTTAAGTTGTGGGTCCTTGCATTTAAGTTGGTGAGAGTGGATATGGAAGTGAGGGCCCCCACCCATCTCTCACCAAGTTGGTGAGAGTGTCTCTTATAGGAGCATTTCCTATATATATATATATATATATATATATAGAAGGCCTCTCCTCAGCTCACGCTGACGTTATCCTCAGCTCACACGTGGGGCAGACTTGTTGAGTTAAAAACGGAATGACCGAAAGCAAAGCCCCAAACTTGAATCTCCCGCCCACGTTCTTTTCTATCCCGCGTCTTCTTTATAGAAATGAGGGGAAAAAACAGAGAAACTCTCGACAAATTGCAATATGAGGATTTTTTTCTAGTCGGCCTTTTCTCTCTTGATCGATAGCAATACAAATCTGGATCTCTTGTCGGCCTTTTCTCTCTCAACTGATAGCAAAACGACTCTGGATCCACCGATTCCCTTTCCACAGGAATAGAAACAAGTAATGAAGCAACAGATGCTCGACCTTCTTCTCCGGTGACATCATATCTGCGGACACCCTCCTGAGTCTCAGCCAGAAGAACCCTAGGCTTGACCGCCTGCCCTTTTTCTCACCACTGTCCTATTTTTCAAAAACCACAGCGATTGTGAGATCAGATCTGCAACAGACAGTGGCCCATAGTGAGATCCAATCTGCAACAATTAGTGTCTAATTGTGAGTTGTCTTCTATTTTTTAATGATTTCCATCTCTTTATGGATGATCATCCCCTCTTCATGGACGATCTGCAACAGCTAGCGACCAACTCCCTTATTAATGACTCATGCTTCTTGCTAGCTTTATTGAAGAAGAAAGGTCTCCTTGTAAATTAGGTTTGGGTTTAAACGCATGGGTTTTGGTTGATGCGCATCGAGAAAGTTTTGATTGATATGGTGAAGGTGTGAAGACATATCCCTCGATACCTGGTTCTGGGCATTGGACTTGGTAGAACTTATACCTCACAACATCATTTTCTAAGCTACAGGATCATCCACAAAGTGTGTAAGATCCCGGCCCCACTATAATATTTTATTATATTTTAATTAGATTATTATTATTATTTTAATTAAATGTATTCTAGTTATTTAAGTGGGTAGGATTAATTGGGCCACACGATAGATTAGATGCTTGGATCGGTGAGTTGGGTTAATGGGTAGATGACCTGACCCGTAGTTTGACCCAATAACTTAAGCCCATAAGAGATAAACTTTTTAACTTAATCCCTATTTTAAAGAACCTCACGTTCTTATCTTCCCTTTTTCGTCTGCAACTTCTCCCGGTCTTCTTCCTCCTTCAGCTTCCCAAACCATTCCAGCTTTAGGATCCAGCCATCAGAACCAAGATCAGAGGACACCACCGTTATTGTCTCGACTTTCTCATATCAGGTAACATTCTCCTCAAATCATTAGGAATACATCTATATTCTTGGATTTTATCTTCTTTTTCTTTCCAATGGTAGATCTGGTTGAGAAAACCATAGATCTGATCACCTGGGTATTTCTTTCCCATCTCTTATGTCAGATTGGTGTTGGGATTGTGTTCGAGCGCCGTGGTAATCTCAGATTTGGTATTGGTTAGGATCTGTCGCTTTCTTTTTCAACCTCGGTAAAAGGCAAGTACCTAATCATGATTTATAAATTTAATATTTGTTTCTCCTTGATTGGTGTGTCAAATGCATATAGAAACCCTTGATGCCTTTTGATGATGTTAATTATTTTTGTGATGAGATTGGAGTGTGTATTGATCATAGGTTATTGATCGGTGGGCCACTTTCGAGAGTATCTTACTGCTCTCGACGTGAACCGCCCATTGCAGAGTTGGGTCCTGTGGAGTTGGGTTCTGACTTGTGTCATGTGGATGTAGAGGAGAAGGTGGTGATTGCTTGATGAGTACTGATGACTTGTAGCCTAGAACTGATATGAATAAAAATAAAATAAAATAAAGAGAAAAGGCGCTGGATACGTTTCTAACAGAGGGTTGGTGGTAGTTTTGGGTTGTTTCTGTTTTTGGACTGTGGGACCCATGTGGGCCATTAAATCTTGATCGGGTCCCTACATCTTGAAGAGATGATTTGGGCGACCACACTGATGTGTGCTGATCATGGACACTTGATCAGTGGAGCCCACACTGGTTACAACTGTATCTCCAGGCAAGGAACTATCGTTGTGAAAACCCACTGTTACAGCCTGTGTTGATGGGAGAAGATAGAATGGGTTCGGTGGTCTTGAGGTACATGGAAAAGTGTAGCAATAAGTGAGAGTACATGAGAGACAATGATGCATTGCTGACATGTGTGTGGAATATAAAAGATAACATGTGGGAGTTTTGTAGTGAGAATGGAGGGGTGGTTTGACTGCTGGAAGGAATTTTCTCCCATGTGACAAACATTAAATGTTGTCAAAGTTCTCCATTCCTACCCCATAGTATCTAGAATTTATAAAAAGGGCCCTAGTCTAGTTGTGTTATAAACTCAAATTAAAACCTTTGGCTATATTGAATTTGGGAAATATTATAGATAGAATCTTTAGATTTTCTAAACTATAAACTAAGATTATTATTATATGTACATTAATATTAATTGATATCTTTAGTTTTTAATGTGTTAAAATTATATTTTGGACTTTATATTTGGATCAATGGACTTGAGTAAATACCGTCTGGGCACACGGTATCTTACTAATGTGGGGTTTAGTACTTAGTATAACCTCGGGAAAATTCTAATGGATTCGAGTTCAACCCATCTCTATTGGAAAACCCTTAATTGGGTCTATGCACCACTGATGGAGAAGAGATGCGTTGATCTTTTATATATTAGAAATTCATGTAGTTATTGGGTACGAAACCTTATGTTTGACCTTAGGATTGCTTTGTATCTATGTATTAACCTTCGCATGCATATATATGTTGGTTTAGGATGAGTATTCCTTTAGATGCATACCCTATTGTGTGTTATGGACTATAAAGTGGCTTGGCAAATTTTGTATGACCATTCGATTATGATATGAAATGTGGAATGGCCAGCACTTTACTTTGACTTAGGATTGTTGTGTCGGAGCTTTATTATTCGGGTCTATTACGTTTATATGTTTATATTTATGTTTATGTGGGTCATTTATGGACGACTGCAGATCGATATGTGGACGGTTGATCACCGATGTGACCGGATCACTTATAATCCGCTATGAATGTGAATAGGTTATCCTGATATTTGTTTTATTTGATCGGTTTATGACCACCGACGTTGTGGACGGGCTTTCCCGATTTAAATCCTAGGAGCAGAATGGAAAAATCCATTACATTCATAGTAAAAAAATTGAATCACATTTATAGTAAAAAGACATCATCCAAACTGTACTACAATATTGAAGCACAGGACACCTGATGCAATTCACATGCTCGATTTAAACAATTGACCCAACAAAATGTATATAGCAGTCGTGAGTCGAAGTGTAACTGAACATCTCCAATCTGGTTGCTTTCCATGGAATCTATATGTTTATGATCATCCACAATGACAAAAAGTCAGTCTAAAACAATAGCAACGCCTTTTTTCAACACTAGCGGATGCCATAATTATCTGATGCACATAGGAAAAAAAACATTATAAAAAAGAATACATTGAAAATCTGTAAGATGAATAGTAAAAATGCAAATACCGTTGTAGTTTACTGATTTCCCGAATCAGAGGAGAGATTATAAAGTTTCAGAGAATTCCCAAAATGCGTCAATGTAAGTTCAAAGATGCTTACAACCTCTTGAGTCCAAAAACAAATGCGGCCCAATTGAATCACAAGATTTAGGTGGACATTACTTTGGAAGAGGAAAAATACAAAATGTTGTCATTCTCTTAGTACATCACAAATTCACTAGGGCAAGTGTCGTCTAAGCTCAGATGGAAAGATTGTGCAGAGGTGTAGTGCGAGCTTCTATCTGGACCGTCCATGTCCATTGCATTGACTTACATTGAATGGCTAGAAGCAGAGACAGTGCATTGCTGTAAAAAAAAAAAATGCAGAGGGTGGGAGTGGGAGAGAACAAGAGATGGAAGGAGAGGCATTCTCTCTCTTTCCAAACCAAAACAATCATTTCTTTTCCGTCTTGATAGGAATTCAAGGGTAAAAAAAAAAAAACCCAAAACCTTAAAATCCCTACCCCCAAACCCTCAAATCCCCACCACAAACCATAAAATCTCAAACTGAATCAGTCAAATCTAACGAAACCCAGACCTTGCACATAAAAGAAATAAAAAAAAAAAAAAAAAACCCACATTCCATTTCTACTGTTTGTAGTGCATTTAACGAAAAAACTGAAAAAACAGAGAAAGGGAGGGCGGATTCCTAACCTGGCGGTCGCGGGAGAGAGAGAGAGACAATCGTGGGAGAGAGACGAAGCCTGGGGACGATCGACGGTCTCAGTCGCGGAAGAGAGACGAAACCTGGGGGACGATCAGCGGTCGCAGGAGAGAGCCTGGGATCGGGTCAACTTCTGGCCGTGCACGGAGTTTCGGTGCTGGCGGAGAGAGCACTTCGGATGGAAGGGATAGAGAGAGGGGTTGGGATGGAAAATGGGTTTCGAGCGTTTGAAAGTGTTGATCTTTTGATGGGCGGGGACAGTGAATTATTTTCATCAGAAAATGGGCAGGCTTGCTGAGGAGAGGCCCTCTCCCATATATATATATATATATATATATATATATTCATATGCATCTATATGGACAGAACCTTCGGATAATCGGTGACCCATTTATATCTCTATATACATTTTATATAAAATGTTAAAAGGATTTCCTATCAAGTCACTAAGACTAAAAGACCATTATAACTCCTTTATATTTTATTTTATTTTGATTTTATGCTTCACTTTTTTTTTGGTTGTCTAAAGTTTTTTTTCCGTTTTGGTGAAAATAGAAAATAAAAGAAGAATATTCTCAAGGAGTTTCTTTTTTTTTTTTTTTCATTATTTGATATAAATGCTCATCTTATAAGAAAAGGCAAATGTGTAAAAAATAGTTCATTTTTTTTACTATCCCTAGAAAAGGTCTATTTGACAAAAAAGTAAGAAAAATGATCCATTTCCACACATACGCTGCTTAAGCACGCCCTTAGAAACTATTTCATTATAAAAGTTCATAAACTTTTTTGTCTAGGGAATTTCAAATTCTCACTGGGTGGGTTTCCAAAATTCTTCTTTTGGATGGAGCATTTGAAATTCCAATAAAATGTGAAAGACTTGGAATTCTAAAGTTTTTAGAAAATAATTTGATATATTTTAGGTGGCTGAAATCTAAAATTTTGATAACGAAACGTGACATTTAAAAAGTATGAGGGGACGGGACATCACATTATATCCAAACCCCTAACCCACATCTCAAAAACGCATCATGAACTCTCAAAGAAACATGCCATCAAAGGCCTATCTCAACCTTTTATTTTAACATATTTACCAGGAAAAAACACATAAAAGATACCTTTAGCCCATGGGCGTACGTCAACCAATGTACATTAGTTTATGTTCATCAACCAACACATAAGCACGCCCTAAAGCTCGATGATTGAATCCATGAAGCTCAGAGAAGGTGTTTCATGGTTTAGAAGGTGTTTCATGGTTTAACCCACCACATTAATGCCCCTACAGCACTTGGTTTATTACCCAAAATGGAAACTTTCATTGGATTATTTAGGGCATATTTAAATATATTCCTAAGAGATTCTAAAACTCAAGAAACAAAGGTGAAGACTCGTGAATGGCCATTTAATAATTAAGCCTTTGAATCTGGCCTTCTAGCTAGGGTACACTCGAGCCCGGCTTGCCTCTAACCCCTTCATTTGTAGCCCACAAGTTCAACCACTTATTATGAAAGAAAAAAAGTCGACCCTTGATCCAACAAACCAATTCATTTGGACCGGTGAGAACTAGATGCGTCTAGTGTAATTCAGGGAGTCCAGCATGTAGATGGTTCAAACGGAGCATAAAGTCAGCCCCACTATGTGTCCCTCTACCGATGGTGAGGGATAAATGCATATAAACATTCCTATATATATATATATTTATAGAGGGTCTTCATATGCATCCATTCCTCACCAAAAATGGTGAGGGACACCCCAAAAGGGGAAGTTTCAAGTACAAAAGTGAAGAAGTACAAAGGTGTACTTCCTCACTTTTGTACTTGAAACACCCCCAAAAGGGGTGTCCCTCACAAAAAACGGTGAGAGATAGATGCATATGAACATTTCCCTATATATATATATATGAATATATATTTCTTTTCCTAAAACTCAGCATTAAGATAATGCTTGGTTTTGAAGAGCCTACGACATTGACGGTTGGTTGAGAAAGACCTTGTCCACCCCTTTGTTAAATATATTAATCTACAAAATCTTCATTATTTCTATTTGTTAGAAATATCTCTTCAACTACAAGGAAACTGCATATCATGCGCATGTGATCCTACTCGTAGGGCCCACTTAGATGCCTTCCCATCACTAGCGTGGGATGGAAGGTCTATTTATTCTAAGGCTCATTCTAGAAATCAGCCCAATCAAATAATCCTACTTTGATTTAACAATATAAAAGTTTAATGGTTTTTTAATCATGTATTTGTTTGAGATCCAATCCAATAGTGAATAAAGGTTTTATAAACTGAAGTTTAGGCATGATTACAGATCTTGTGGAGATAATAGTGTAGAATGAGTTGCACCTACCAAGGGTGGGCCTAAGTGAGCCCCATAGAGCTGGATTGCACATGCATTTAAGTCACACTAGAAAGTTAATTATTTTCAAATGTGGATAGAGTTGATTCAATCCGATAAATTATTTCGTGGAAAGTAATTCAATAAAAGAAATTAAGAGAACCCAAATTTATCAATGATATATTTTAGCAATTTTAGTTTTTATGTACTTGATGAGTGTAGAAGTTTTGGGTTGTGATGTTTTAAATTGATACGTTTGAATTATTTAAGAGGTGACGGGTGAAGGATGCGAGGAACGGACGTAGATGTAAGTCTTATAGAATTTGAATTACAATAATAATAGCTGGATATTTATTTTCTATCTTCCTTTGATTGAATTCTCAATAATAAGAAGGCTGTTTGATGGTATTTTTTGATAGAACGATTTTCTCCTATGCAGCAACGCTGCCATCATATATTACCCGGTGAAATTTAATTCAGGCCAGGACCGGCAGTTGGTGAATGCATGCTCTCACCAGAATACGTGAACAGGAGAAAATTTTCCCTTGTTGACATTTACCTTTGATCCTTCATTTTTAACCACTTGGATAAATTAAGAGTTGAGTTCATCAACACATAAGAATTCGATTAGATGACTTAAAATATAGACAGGCCCAATATGTGAGTTTTAAGATGATTTCGGCCGGCTTGATCAGTTGAAGGGCTCTCTCTTGTTATACAACAAAGCTGTCAAAAGCACCAACCAGATCACCAACTAGCAGCCTTCTGTAGGTGCACCCAGTGCTCAGTTCTCGTACTCTGCGCTTGAAGTCTTCATCAGCTCTGCTTCACATGTAATACATGTGCAAAGATGGTCGTCACCTCTGGCCAACCTGGTCCCAACCCCAACTCAAAATCCATATAGGATCTTACTGAAAACAAGCCAGTATGAAACAGTCCTCACATCACATGCATTTTTCACCCTTTTCCTTGAAAGCAACAGACCATGGAAATCAACGTCAAGGATGGAGAAATCAAATTAGAATCCCAAGGAAAAAAAATTGCTTGTTGAGGTGGGGGGCCCCTACATGAATGTGAATGGTGGTGCCAGCCAACACAAGAAATGTTGTAAAGCTGATCATTTATTAACAAAAGCACAAACCAAAGTAACAAGATTTAAGAAGAGCTTTTGGCTTTTCTTATTGGATTAGGCAAATATGAAAGGAGAGAGTGATGTGCTGTGCAAGAATGGCATCTATCAAGTCCAAATTCCAAACTGTAGCAGCATTCATCTCTTTTCAGAAATAGACGTTGGAGGTATTTAAGCCGTCCATTTTGTGGGGGCCAACTGTAATCTAAGGTACTGACAAATAGATGTTGGAACGTATAGAATATGACAACCTGACAGTTGGTTCTTGTTCGGACTTTTGGGTTAGACAGAGGTCGGCCTCACTTTTTAATCAGATGACTAAATATTCATTTATTTGGTGGGGTCCTTTGGATGGGCTTTTTTTTTTTTTTTTTTTGGTAAATTAGTCAAAAGTCCTTGAGCACGGTCTTCTAAGGCATAAAAGACTACTACTTTTTCTTTAATATCTATAGTCCAGACAGCTGGAGATACTTTAATGAGAGGTCCCTAATATGCCACGTCATGTATTTTCATGACTAATTTGCCCATTTAAACTGTGCCAGAAAACTCCTTCCTTCTTCTTCTCTCATTTTCCATTTTCCATTCCTTTCCATAGTTGCAGAGCACCTTCCGTCGCCACCATGACTTTATCTTCAAAGATAGACACAGTTTTACTTTATCTTGCTCTTTCATCTGAAGTCTCTTCCAAATCTCTCTTTCTCTCTACAACTGATTTGAAAGAAAGCATTTTGCACTTTTTCTTGTTTCCCCCCTCTTTTCTCGATTGGATTGTGGTCATCAAGTGTTTTTGTTTTGGATTTCGATTTTTATTAGAATCTGATTTTCCGTATTCTGACTTTTGGTGTCGCCGAGCTCAGATAAATTTCCCAGAATCTCTGATAAACTGGATAGAAACTTAGATAAATTTGTCGAAGTTCTGCCAGAAACTCAGATAAATTTATCTGAGTTTTTGACAGAACTCAGATAATTTTATCTGAATTTTGGCAAATTTATCTAAGTTTCTAGCACAACTCAGATACATTTATCTGAGTTTCTGGCAGAACTCAGACAAATTTATCTGAGTTTTGAAGAACTTTTCTGAGTTTCAAACAAATAGCTATGTGAAGTGGTGCCACCCGACGACCCACATCCATCTCTCCTTTCTTATTGCAGTGGTTGTGATTCATGATTCGCGTTTTCTTTCTCAACCAGCTGATAGAAGGAGAAGAAGGAGCAAGAGCAGGGAACTATGGGAGAAACCAAGCATGTTCTGGTTTTGTGGAAGTGATAAAGCAGAGATTATCAGGTTTAAGCATTAGATAACACTGATTTTGATTTTTAATACTATAACCTATTAACCTTCATATCATACCTGAGTTATATCAACAACCATGATGTCAGTTTGGCTACCTTGATAGAGAAACTTGATTGCCATGTAATGTGGGTTTTGGCTGTTCTCTTCTATCTCATAGCCAAGTTCTAGTTGTTGTATTCACAAGGTATCCTGTGTCTTAATTTCAAGAAAGCCCAAGTTAGTCAATCTATAAGTGGTTTTAACATGTGAAAGGATGGTCCAGGACCATAGTCCACAGGCTACACATCTGATCATAACCATGGTTTAAACAATGAGAAGACTGTCTCAGAAGACTGAAAAATTTATCTGAGTTTTGAAAACTCAAATTTGTTTGAGTTTTGCTTTTGTTGACGTGTACAAAGGTGTTTTTGTCTTTTTTAGTTACAAGAGGACTGCTGTCAGTACGATAAAGTATTGTGGACCGTTTGCAATAAAAATCACCGTTGAGGGACCTCCGCCCAAATGCCCCTTTTTTTTCATTTATCAAAGGGATCATCTATTATTAGTTACTGTAACTAAAGTCTTATGATTGACCATTTGTGAAGTGTTGTTTATGTGGAATCATATAAATATGATTTTATTGAGGATTTTATCGGAGAAATCCTTTGGATTTTGTAAAGACGAAAAAGGCCATCAAACTTCAATATTGACTAAAAAGGCCATGAATAGGGATATATATCCCTACTTGTGTATACAAGTGAAGGAGAAGAAATGAGCGGCAATATCCCTGCACTCATGTATTCTGGTGAAGCAGAAGAAATGAGCGGCAATTTCCCGACTCATACGAGTGAGATGCGATATCACCGGTGAAAAAAAAAAAAAAAAAGAAAAAGAAGAAATTAGCGGGGATATCTCCGTTCAAGGCCTTTTTAGTTGATATTGAAATTTGAGAACATTGTAGGTCTTCACCAAATCTATGGGGATTTTTCCAATCCAATCCTCAATCTTTTATTATTGTTAAGGGACAGTTGCTTTTGGACCATCTTATCATCATTTATGAATTCTCTACATCTCACTTTTTTTGGCTAAGTCCTATTAGTCTCGACATATAGTTTGTTATTCACAGTAAAGATAAAAAGTCTTGATCTAGGATGTAAACAAGTCGGTTCAGATTTGGGTCCACCAGAATCATTAATGAGAATGTGGAACCGGAACCGCTAATGAGAAAATGAAACCAAAATCGGAACCGATTTGTATATGGGATGGGTCAATGCTTGAGTAGAAAATGATTTCGAAAAAAAAAAAAAGAAAGCTTTTATGAGCAATTCTCAAAAATAATGAGTAATATGTCGGGGCCGGATAGTGGTGCGCATAGACCTGGCTGGCTCGACCCCAGCCTGGGTCCTGCTTGCTTTGGGCGGGGCTTGGTCCTTCAAATATAGTATTAGGGCCGGGCTTGAATTCAGTTATATAGACCCGCAGCCCAGCTTAGTCCGAGTTCAATAATGGTGTAGGCAAAAAAGAGTGATGTAGGGATTCGAAAACTAGAAAGTTGGCACACAAACGGATGACAAAACTAAAAACTACCCAATTTTTAAATCATAAAACTAACTTGGTCTGAGCTCGTGCTCCATGTTGTTCAGGAGGGTCGGGCTTGGGCCAGCTAGTTAATGCCCAATTCGGGCATGGGCCGGGCTTGGGCCTACAGTTTAGAAGCCGATCAGGGCCTGGATGTTCTATAGCCCGGCCCAGCCAAGAGCCCCTAGTCCATCACACTGATTGTTATGTCGGCCCATATGTTCAGTGCATCTTTTTTACTTCACTGAAGTGATGATCATGTCATTCATGTTATGGTTGCCAGGGTTTAATAGCCTAATATGATTGCAACTTTCCCTCTATTTTTATTTCAATTTCTTTCATTTATTCTCATGAGGCAAAGTTCTGAGTTTTTGCTTATTTGATTTGAGGTAGTGATTTCATTGAGACAAGTTCGAGAGAACTGATACCACTTTCATGCCCTAAATATAGAGACATTATTTAATCTCCCTCTCCTGCACATACTTGACATTGTTTGGGCAAATCTTCGATCGAGGAAAGTTTTGTGAAAATTTTCGATTTTGGGAATTAAAAAAAAAGAGTAATCCAAGGTTTGGATTTTATCTTTTTGGAAAGAACTTTTCATATTCATGCACTTTTCATATAGAAAAAATATTGAAAATCCGATGAGAATTTTTCATGTAAAAAGAAGTATTGAAAAGTCTATGGAAGATAACCCTTTTGAGAACCCATATCTTGTTTGGGAACTTGCCATTTGACTTCCTTTCCATTGAAACCCCATTGGTTTAGTAGAAGAGGAAGTGGGCAGAGATCTCCTTAACTAATCATGTTAGTCTATTATAGACTTGGACCCTTTTTGGTGGGCATGAGATTGAGCTAGAATGTTGATGCCTTTATTTCATGTCGACAATCATGCCTTATGTTGGGCTTCATTGTTATCTTGGAGTTGGCGCACTTGTTAACCCATGATTTTAGATAGCTGCCAAATGCATACTGGTTTTTGCTCTCTACACACTGCACTTTTTTATGACTATATATCCCCTTGTGTAAAATCATCTAAAAGGACATCTCTCCCTCCCATCTTCTTTCCACCCCCACCCCTAACGCCCCCTGCAGCAGCACCATCGGAGGGGGAGGGAGCGAGAGAGAGGGAGGGAGATAGACCGGGAGAGAGAGGAAGAGGGAGAGAGGGCAGCAGGCGGGCTGAGTGGAGGGAGAGAGACAGGACGAGGGTGTTAGATTGTGTGTCCTCAATCTAGTGGATGATGTGAATAGATTTTTTTTTTATTATCTTAGTTAATATATAATTTCATGCTTCATTCATGAGATGAATGGGATTTGATTTATTGTTACACATAATTGATATAAAATGACATGATTGTTCATAAGATGAACAAGAACCCTTGAGTATATTAAATGTGATCCATGTGTGTGGATAAGATTCACATGCATGAGACATAGATGACAACTTTTATACTTGAAGTATTCCACAACCAGTAGTGAAAATGGGCATCTCATCTGAAAATGTTATGGCATTGCAATTACTATGAGATAATATGGTTTGTCTCGATCATCAGAGTAAAAGACTTTAGATTGTTATTCTAGTATATTGGATGTACTAAAGGACCATGAGTAACACCTTATACGAAACACCATCTTTAATTAATGAATGCTCTCATAATCTTCAAGCAATATGCTCTTAATCATGAGAGAGTAATGGACTCAAGCTTCTGTTGTGCATTTACTTTAACTTGCCAATGAGTGAAGCACACTGTAGATCAATACTTTGGTATTTTGGGACTGTGAGAACATATATTCTCAAAATAGAATCTATCATCTAAAATAGACATATCTCCTTTTGCTAATTAATGGAATTTATCATCGGTAAGTGCACACCAATCTTGATTAAGAGTTAATAAAATTGTATCGATAATTGGTGTAATTAATTGGGTCACAAGGATAATAAGAAATAAATCCAATTTGGCTAGATACTTAACTCCAATGGATCCATGAATATATTTGACACAGGGCCTTGCTTACAGTAATTGGAAAGTTTATGGTCTTTTTGTAAAATTCGTAGGACTGGAGTGCAACTGTGTTTATATAGTTGAGTTATTTACAATTTACCGTGGGTTTGGAATCTATATGAGGTGTGGGGTCTAGATGCTTTAGTTGGAGCCAGATCTAAGAAATCTCTAGTGGTCCACATGCTAGCCCTAGAAGTAGAGTTATAATAAAATAGTACTCATAAGAGAACGAGGAGTACTTTACATAAGAGAGAACGTAATAGAACTCATAAGAGAAATAGAAGTAAGACTTCTAAGAGCACTCATAGAAGAAGTCTCAAAGATTATAGAAAGCCCACTAGGGCTAGACGTCCCACACAAGAAATCTGGACGATTTTTGTGTTCTCTCTTTTATCCTCTGGTTTCTCTATTTGAGTGCGTTCAAGATTTTCTTTTCATTTGAGATCCCACCATTCTCTCTAAGAAATTTTATGTGATTGGGTCATCGTGTGGAAGATCACAAGGATTAGGAAATTGCATCTGCGAAAAGGTTTTGCAAAGTGAAGAATATCAAAGTCTCGATTTGAGCACAACCAAGCTCATCAACTATAGATTTGCACTTGTCTATTTGTAGATCTAGATGATTGTTTGTGTATGTTTAGATATGTTATTTTGTAGATAGACCTATGATCATCTTGATACAATGAGATCAATGTTTTAGATATTGGGATTCGGTTCTTGGCCTTTTATGTGTCTAATCCCTGTGTTAAGAGGGTCAAAGCTTTTAAAATCCCATATGGAAGGCCAACCTACTTCCAACAGAAGGAGAGGGTGAGAGACAGGGAGAATGAGAGGGAGAGAGACCGAGAAACAGTGAGGGCGGCAAGAGTGAGAGGGAGAGAAAGTGGGAGAGAGGGAGAGAGACAGGGAGAGGGAGAGCTGGCAGGCAGATGGCGGTGGGAGAGGGAGAGCTGGAGGGCAGATGGCGGCGAGTGAGAGGGAGAGGGGAGAGGCTAGGAGAGGGAGAGAAAGAGGAAGAAATGGATAAAGATAGGAAGAGGGAGAGCTAGCGGGCGGCTAGAAGGGGTGCGGCGACTGAGAGGGAGAGTTGAGAGTGGGGGAGAAAGGGTGTCATGTAGAGAAGAATGAGGTTTCCATAGGTTAGAGTATTTTGGGCAAAACAAGGTGTGTATCGAGTAAGTGTGGGGAGTGTTGAGAATGCCAATGTGCATTTAGCAGCTCTCGATTTTTTTTCCAGCTTAAGGTGGGCTAGTGCCCTAGCCCTTTGGCGAGGGAGCCCTCCAGTGGGGGGAGTAAACTTCGGGTGAGGTGAGTAACCCTATGGTGAGGACATATGACCGAGATAGCACGGCTTCGGATGAGGAAAGGTTCCTGCATAGGTTCGAACCCTAGACAAGAAGATAAGTACTGACTCCTCTTGCCACTAGGCGAAGAGGCTGTTCTTGTTAACCCATCGTCTTAGGGAAAGTGGGATTTTTTGATCTCCTGGCACAACCGACATAATCTCTACAAGGAATCTGCATAAGCTCCCATAGCCAGCTTGCATCCACCCCAAGCCCCACATGGGCCTCTTGTTCACACATGGTTCACTCCCTTGAAACGATTAGAGCTTTACTCCCCAATTTATGCTGCACTTAATTCACCATGTTAGTTGGGCGTATATAGAAATGCGTTCAGGCCCCTTGGTAGACTTTAAAAAAGAAAAGAAAAGTTTCTATGAGCTATGCTTAGATATCTTGTGCATACAAGGTGTGACTCCCTTGCATGGCAGGGCTTGACTTCACAATTTATACTGCACTTCACTCCCCACATTAGTGAGGCCTACAAAAGAATACATCAAGCCTGCTTGGCTAACTAAAAAAAGAAAAGAAAAAAAATCTATGAGTTATGCTTAGTTAATATCCTTGAAGTCAATACATTGGAAACACCAACTAATTATAAACTGCAGTTGATAAGGAAGGCTGCAGGAACCAAACGGTAACCAAATGAATAATGTGTGGAGTATTTCTATCGAAACCAAGGTTACTCCTGACTTCGGTGACTGAACCAAGCAGGGAACGCCTCACTTCGGCACGACAGCGTGCCAGCTAGTAACGAGGTGGATTAGTGTCAGTAAAAGTACCGACCACATCCTCCCGAACTCAGCCTCGTGCGTCGGCATTCTTGTTCGACCTCAGGCATAACCGACCTCGGTGCCTTCTCCAGTTCGGCCTCTTGGCCGAGGTGAACACTGAGCGTCTAATCCCCATTATGGGATGAGACGGCTACTTCACAGAGAGTCCCTGACAAATAGGGTGGCCACCGGCCATTGATAAGGGCTCCTTCCTATCAGCAGATCACATCCACATTTATGTGAGGGATTTGGGGGAGGTCTGATGGGACAAGTATCCTCACCTACCCCACCAAGGATCCTAGATGTGGGCTGATGGGATAAGTATCCTCACCTACCTCCACTGTGGAACCTTCCACTCTCCTCTATATATGCCTGCATGGTAAGCCATAGACAGGTACGCAATACACAGCATACACCTTACTATTTTGTTCACACCTTCTTCCTCACTTCATCCTAGTTCAGTGACTGTACTAACTCAGGCGTTGGAGTGCCTTTGGCTGACAGCAGCCTCGGGCCCTGACCTCTGTTTTCTTCTCCCTTTCAGGTTCCAGACCATCAAAGACGTTCCCACTCAGCTAAACAGCTTATTCTTAAACTCCCATTATCATCTAAACCATGTCCGTAATTTTTAGGCACGTACAAATAAGAAAAATGTTCCAAAAATATGGCTTTGGTGACCAGCCAAACAGTGAGGGTCTTGGAGAAAATTTCATGGTATTGGTATGGACTATGGAATGATGAATCCAATTACCATGTTATATTTCAGAAAAATCTATGCAACTAATCCCCAGGTCTAATGCATATCCAACGGTGGAAAAGGAGATCCACAAAATTTGCTCAATTATATTAAAAAAAAAAAAAAACTGTGGATAGTGAAGAACAATCCAAGGCGGGGCCCACTATATGATCACAGTCAGAGTTGTGTTTCCAGCTTCGTCTGAGTTGCGGAGAAAGTTTACAATAATGATCATGTTTGATGTCTGAAAGAGAAAAATAGAGGTTGGATTTAATAATCCAATTAGTCTATAATGCTAAGGATGTAAATGGATATCGGATTCTCCAATGTCTTCTACCCAAAAAAAGAAGGGTTTGGAATCCAATTTTGGTTATGAGAGATAATTGAGTTCAGATCGAGATCCTGATTTACAGTTCGGTAAGAAATCGGGTCCATATCTGAAACCTTACAGTTTCTGGCTCAGGGCCCCATTATTCTTATTGTTAGATCATTTTGCTCCAAATTGTTAGATAATTTCATAAAATCTATCATACTTTTTTAAATTTCTTCATTTAGCACATTTTATGAAATTAGTATTTCATACAATCTTTTCATACTTGTTAGAAATTTTATAAATATTAATTAGGGTTTCATCTGAATTTGGTCCAAGTCCTAATCAGCAACCAACCCTTCTTTTGGAACATCTAGGATTATTTTGAACTTATTTTGTTTCGATATGTGTACATTGGATTATTCACTACTAATTATTTTCTTCTTCTGAGCTATATGTAACTTTTAATTTTGATTGGGCTGTGTTTCATTTTATAGTTTGAGTTAGATTAATAGATTATTGATTTTTCGTTTGGTAATCTATAATTTATAAAATGTCTTTTCAAATAGATTTTTCTTCTGTATATACAGAAACAATACATAGTCGTAGCAAATAGGAAACAAGAGTAGATAATAGGAAACTTGTGGCAAGCATATCTCCATTTCTAAGACTTGTCAAACAACTTTAATATTCAAACAACCAGGTGGGCCATTACATAAACAGTCAATGCAAGTGACCTAATTAATAACCTCACCCATTTCAGGATAACTTTCAACAAGAGCGGGCATTTTATACAAGGAATGTTGCACATTCATCGCTGGGCAACAACGGATTTGGTGCCTTTTTTATTTAAGCCTACCTACTACATGGCTATAGATACTGCAAGCTAGAATAGAAGTAATCAGAGCAACGGAAGCCACTTCTGGTTCGGGTTTCCAGTAAATCCCCAGATGATTATCTGGTGAAGGCTTGGATCGGATTGCTTCACATCCATCACCAAACCGTTTTCCAAGTTCAAAATAGTACCATCATTCCTAAACACCCAGCGTTGGCCCTCGGACCCAGGACTGCAACTTGAAATGATGATAATGCTTCCTTGGGAATGATTATCAACAGTGGTGAGGCAGCGGTCTCGGTCCTGATAAGGCCGTATGGAACCGTCTGGATAGAGAGCCCATTTCTGTTCTGCCTTGCTACTTTGACATTCCACCACCCACATGGCGTCCCCGTTTGCCTGCATACAGAGATCATTAAACCCAACAATGGAGGTAACGAAAGGTTCCGTATTATTGCCCGCGAGCCAGCCTTGCCTGGAGGCATAGATGTTGGTCTGCACAGTGAGTGTGGTGCCACTGTTCCCAGACTCTGCGCTCAAGACCAGTGCTGATTGGGGATTGATGATGGTTCCATTGTCCCATAATTGCCAAATGGTGGCAGTAGTGACAGCAGTGCTGCAATCGTAGATCATCACATAGCTTCCTGGGCTATACCCGTAAGTGGTCAAGCACTTACCGTTGGATCGAATTGTCCCATCATTTTTCAAGGTCCATAGCTGATTCACATCCAAAGTCTCTTTGCATGGCCACAGTTGTATTGGGTTTCCGTCGTTGTAATATCCATCTCTCACATCGACGCACATACCATTTCGACCGCTGATGCGCACCGTGGGCTCCGGATTCGCACAAGTATCATCATCGTTTACATCTGTTGCCACATGAACATCAATGACAACAGGCCTTATCATAAGCAGATTATCAGTAAACTGATTAGACGATGCTCGGTGTGATGATCTGCACACAAACAACATGATCGCAAGGCCGGAGATCACTCTATGACTCACGCTGCCCACATGCACGAGATTATTGCCTGGTGTTCGTAATACAACTTCCCTTGAGAAGACACCTTGGTTGGATTGCTGGACAGCGGTGGAGAGGTCTGACCAACTGTTCTCGAGGCTGATAAAGGCAGCACTCGCGTTAAACACGTCCCCTCTATCAATGCTTTC
The DNA here is from genome assembly GCA_028538565.1 of Umbellularia californica. Taxonomy (NCBI): domain Eukaryota; kingdom Viridiplantae; phylum Streptophyta; class Magnoliopsida; order Laurales; family Lauraceae; genus Umbellularia; species Umbellularia californica. The sequence continues at coordinate 67,653,375 of JAPQWN010000008.1, forward strand.
GCGCAATTGATGCTCGATATATCTGAATCGCGCTGCCTCTGCAACCATCTGGATGACAACTATAAGGGAACGAGCTATGGGCCTTAGGTGATCCATGTCTCTGGCTCGAAGCGATCTTGTGACGTCCCCCAAAATAAGAATTGGGGAAAAACGTGAAAAATTAAAATAAAATTCAAATTCCTGTGTTTAATACAACACAAGCTTCCAAAAGTGGACCCACATAAAATTTCAACATGTGGTGAGTCAAAATAAATTTCATTAAATGCAACGGAAGCTTTATTCAATTGGTATTGAAGATTCATAAATGAAACCCAACATAAAAATCAGATAAACATTAATAATTAAAGTTGCAGAATGAATTCAATAATTTCTAAAGGGTCTCAATACTAAAAGAAAGTTTATTCAAAGAGAATTTCTAAGATGACGTTCTCTCGTTTGCTGGCTCAGACGGCTCCAAAGCCATCTCCGGCATCCCACTCGGGTTTGTCAGTTGGCTCAAACGTTTGAAATGCTTGATCCTCCTCCGTCTCCTGAGTAAAGTAGGGCTCGGTACCTATGCACCAATTATTACAAAGTAAATAGCAAGAACATAATCATAATTCGAAATTTAATACGATAACGAGAAAATATAGACAAGTGTGATCATATCGAAATAATGACAATGACAATGACAATGACAATGACAATGACAATGACAATGACAAAAGAACGTATAGAATAATCCAAATAAAGCAAATGGAGCAGTATGATTCACACGAAGACAAGTGTCCCCGTTTCGGGTGGTCAGCCCTAAATAAATCGGGAAAGCCCGTCCACAACGTCGGTGGTCATAAACCGATCAAATAAAACAAATATCAGGATAACCTGTTCACATTCATAGCGGATTATAAGTGATCCGGTCACATCGGTAATCAACCGTCCAAATATCGATCTGCAGTCGTCCATAAATGACCAACATAAACATAAACATAAACATATAAACATAATAGACCTGAATAATAAAGCTCCAACACAAGAGTCCTAAGTCAAAGTAAAGTGCTGGCTTTTCCACATTCCATATCATAATCGAATCATCATACAAAATTTGCCAAGCCACTTTATAGTCCATAACACACAATAGGGTATGCATCTAAAGGAATACAGATCATAAACCAACATATATATGCATGCGAAGGTTAAGACATAGATACAAAGCGATCCTAAGGTCAAACATAAGGTCTCGTACCCAATAACTACAGGAATTTCTAATATATAAAAGATCAACGCATCTCTTCTCCATCAGTGGTGTATAGACCCAATTAAGGGTTTTCCAATAGAGATGGGCTGAACTCGAATCCATTAGAATCTTCCCAAGGTTATACTAAGTACTGACCCTTATGTTAATAGTATACCGTTTGCCCGGACGGTATTTACTTGAACCAAAGATCCACTTATAAAGTACTAAAATATAATTTTAACATATTAAAACCCAAAGGTATCAATTAATCTTAATTTGCAAATAATGATAAGTCACAATCTTAGTTTATAATTTTAGAAAACTTGAAAATTCCATCCCAACATTTTCAACATCCAAAAGAAGCCAAAGGTCTAATTTGAATTTATAAAACAACTAGGACCCTTGTTTCTAATTTTTAGAAAACCAAAGGGGGCAATGTAAATAACTTCACCACACTATAAGAGTCAAATGGGATTACATCATCACACCACTACTTTATTATTCCCATCCTTATCAAGTAGCCAGGTCATCCCATTCTCTCTTTCTTTATTCCAATGCATGACAGGTTACAGGTCACATGCCCTCAGGTCAACAGGTCACCTTTCATCTCCTTCCTATGCAAGCAACAGTCACCTCATCCTCAACTCTAACACAGAACCCATTCTGTAATAGTGTCCGATGCCAGCAGCATTAGACTACTGGGATTGTGAACCTCATCGATCAACACCATTGATGAAGATAATTTTCAGTGTCGCCCAGGACCCCACTAATAAGTCTTTGGTCTGGATCAATCATCAAGTTCCATCTCTTGGTCCCACCACATGATTAAATACATGAAGTAACCCAAATATGCAGAACCACGCCTGCATATCAGTTTGAAAGAGTGGGCCCCACTGCTCAAGAACCCAAGATGGGTATGATCTCTAGGATCGCCTCACCATGTACGGCCATATGATCGGGCCAGATCTGTGATCCGATCAATCATTGGGTCCCACAATCTGATTAAATACAAGAAATCATCTACAGAGTGACTCACGCCCCAAGTTTCAAAATCATTCGATGGTGGGTCGGATGGGACCCACTCCTCATGGGTCCAACACCTCTAAGGTCGCCCGTGGGTCCTCTGCCGGATCCACGGATCAGATCTACCGTCAAGTGGTCCACCTGGTCCCACCGTCAACGCACAGACAGTCCCAACTGCGTGGTGCGTTCCCTGTTACAAGTCATTCTCTGGTGTATGTGATTCTGGATGCCCATGAAGGACACTTGAAATAATGGTCTCAATCCCTAACCACAAGTCTACGATGGGTTTTGAAATCCAAACGAAAGTGCTGCTGGGAACAGCCATTTGTAACAGTAGCAACAGTAACATCGATATTAGAAAATCGAATCAATTAGGTCATCCCCAAAACCTTTGATCGCAAAAACAATTAAATCATAAAAAGGGCATTAAAAAGGGTTCCTATATGCACAACAATGGAATCAATGACAAACACATTTATTAAATTCACAGATTATGGTTAAGTACTTGCCTTTTACCGGGGTTGAAGAAGAAAACGACAGATCCTAACCAATACCCAATCCGAGATTACCACGGCGCTCGAACACAATTCCAACACCAATCTGACATAAAAGATGGGAAAGAAATACCCAGGTGATCAGATCTATGGTTCTCTCAACCAGATCTACCATTGGAAAGAAAAGAAGATAAAACCCAAGAATATAGATCTACTCCTAATGATCTGAGGAGAAGGTTACCTGAGATGAGAACGTTGAACCAATAACGGTGGTGTCCTCTGATCTTGGTTCTGATGGCTGGATCCTAAAGCTGGAATGGTTTGGGAAGCTGAAGGAGGAAGAAGACCGGGAGAAGTTGCAGACGAAAGAAGGAAGATAAGAACGTGCAGTTCTTTAAAATAGGGATTAGGTTAAAAAGGAGATCTCTTATGGGCTTAAGTTATTGGGTCAAACTACGGGTCAGGTCATCTACCCATTAACCCAACTCATCGATCCAAGCATCTAATCTATCGTGTGGCCCAATTAATCCTACCTACTTAAATAACTAGAATACATTTAATTAAAATAATAATAATATTTTAATTAAAATATAATAAAATATTATAGCGGGACCGGGATCTTATAGATCTGATGGCGTCTTCAAGTCGCATCATTCCTATCTCGATCCCATCTCTACCTGCGTTCGCGACTCTTTGAAGGTCTGTATAGCTGCCGGAGAATGGAAGTGTATTCCGCTCTGTACCTAGAAAGAGATTATCAATTGCAGGGTTAGGATTATCTTCACGTAAGAAGAAGGATCGACTTCCAGTCCGATAAGCCACCACATAAGAATTGGTGACATCTACGGCCAAAGTGACGGGGGAAGCCGCTGCCCAATTTGAGAGTTCCACCAAAACGAACCGCTGGGAATCAGGCACTGTTGATCGCTCACGCGTCACTGGTATTCCATACGGTTCATCTCCGCTTGCCAATTGAGCTCGCAGTGCCTCTATGAAGTTTGCGTAGCTAACATTCGTGGCATCTCTGGTTGTAAACGTCACCGTTCGGTAATTGAGCTTGTGGTGTTCTACTACCATGAATGGGCACACCCAAGTTGATCCAACCACCACATTCCACCAAACCCATGTTGCTACCACAGTCCACGCCTTCATGTTTCCTCTCTTTAGCAGGACTGTGGAGATTGATTAATCCAACTTTCACTTCCACACCTGAAAAACAAATACATGAATATGGTCAGAGTTCAGCTAATCAATACACCAATCGGAACCATCGAAAACCAACTGTGCCCCTAATCAAGGTTATTGTCAGTCACGATATGACAAACAGAATTAATGACCAAAAAAAAAAAAAAAAGAAGGAAAAAGAAAAATAAGAATGACGAGAATAATTAGCATGATCAATCGAAAAAATATAATGTCACCAAAAATATATAATGTCACAAAAAGAAAAACATAATTTTCTATCCATCAATCTAACTCATAAGGAACAAAGAACACAATTTAATCAAAGTAAAAAGCACCCTATAAGTCAAAGAAGGAAATAAATATCTAATTCATGGATATCTTTATCAATAAAACCCACAATAAAAATCATATCAGAAAGAAACAATTTAATTAAAAAGCCCACTCTTTATAGCTGTAAATCAATAAGAAAACCAAATAACCAGAAAGCAGCACTCCCAATTAATTAGTCAATAAAACATTTGGCTATGAATGGATCAAATGAAAATATTTAGTATCAGAAGAGTACAAATTACCATAACCTTAATTAAAAATTAAAAAAAAATCTAAGCTACTGAAATAGGGGGAAAAACTTGATTATGAATATAAATCTTAAAATCATTTGAAAAAAAAACTAATCTCAAAAGCATGCTATAAAATCCAAAACTATGATGATAAATGAGTTTAATTTAGAAAACGCAATAGAAAAAAAAAAAAAGAGATGAGGAAAGTTATAGATTTCAAGCTCAACCGATGAATTCTCGCTCAAGTATTTCAACAGTTTTCTTCAGTACGACTATTTTAAGAGTCAGAATTGTCATAGACGATGAAATCGAGTGATGATGATGATGACGACCACATTGGGTCATGTGCACCCCCACATTTGAATGTTGTTACTCCTCTTGTAAAATTCAACCAATGAATTTTCTAACGTGAGTGATATTTTGTATTTTTTTTTATAAAATTACATTTTTTAAAAATTAATCTACCAAAAACCACCTGCCTAAGGACAGGCCCACAGGGAGCATTAATTAACGTTAGGATATTACAAACAAAATTAATGAATTAAAAGGAAAGAGAAAAAGAAGAAAAAATAATTAACATGATCCAAAAAATCATGTAACCCTATCAAAAGAAAGAAAACATAAAGGGAACCATCTTTATCTACATAGATGGAGCTAAGCCGGCTTCTTTAGATGGAAAAGAGGATGAAAAGAGACACCTCTAACTAGAAGAATAACAGTTTACCTACGCCTGGATAATAACTAGGATCCCCTTGCCACTAATTCTAACTTGTTTCAACTATATATATATATATATATATATATATATATATATATATATATATATATGGAGGGCCTCTCCTCAGTTCATGCTGAGGAGAAGGTCCGCTCAAACACGTGTATGTGTGGACAGGTAGAAAGCTATTTTCTCATTCTACTTTTCTCATTCTACTTTTCTTTTACTCTTTCTTCCTTTGGGAGTGTGGGATTTTGGGGTTTTCGGTTCTTTTCTTCTCGATGCAGTGGGAAAGGCGAAGGTGGAATAAAAAAAAACCCTTTTTGAAGTGAGTTTTGGTTGTTGGGGTCTTTTGGCTTTGTGGGATTTCTGGGGGTTTTCATATGAAAACCTTGTATTGGTGTTACTCTTATGCAATGTGGTTGGGGGTTTTCATATGCAATCAATTTTTTAGACATTTTGAGTTTTATGTAGAGTGGAGATTAGTTCTGACATAATGTTGTCTTTTGAGCTTTAATTCCTCTGATCTGACAATCTGAACCATTGATTCTCAAGATTTAATATGAAGGAAACAAATGGATGGCTGAGATTGTGATAAACTATTACTTGATCAGTGTCAATTAGAATCTGGTGGGCTTTTGTTTTAATCAGACGTTTATCGAATGAATATCACAATTGTCTGATTTAATGATATGAAATACAGGAATTCTAGCTCTTCACTGTCCTCACATCTGACGTCCACCTGGCCTAAGGTTTTGTAGGTTGCTAATGCAAACAAGAAATGTTCTCACACCATAGATTCTAGAAACAATGGCCAAATGCCACATGTTTAGTGGCCAAATGCTTACCGACTACTTCTGCCACATGCCCAAATTGTGCCAACCTAGCAGTGGATCTGGACTGATGGTTTTAAATTGAGATAGTTGTTTGATTATCAAAGTTATTTTTGGTTTGGAGCTATCAAAGTTATTCATTTTTTGTTGTGATGAATTTGTTTGCAGGGACATATAGGTTGTGCAGTTCATTTGGATGGATGAAATTGCGACTAAATACATACCAAATCCAAATTCAGAACGAGGACAGAATGACATTCGAATGGAAGAAATAAAAGCATCACTTCAAGAAATAAAGCAGGCAAACAGATAGTACAGAAAATAAAAGCTAGCAAAAATTGCGTGAAAATGGTTATGCAATTCTGTTTGTGATTGTTCTACTCTATAGCATATGTTTTGAGTGGAATACATGTAAATAGAGCTAGTGTAGACAATGTTCTCTAATGTGAAGGATCTAGAGATTGTGTTCTACTTTTATTGTGTCTATACACTGTGAACTGGGTGAATCTCCATATTTGTGGAATTTCAAGTTGTAGCATGTTTTTATTACAGGTTGTGCATGTCCCTGTAACACAGGTTGTATCATATTTGTGTATTTCAATGTAAAGACGTCCATGACCTATTAGAGGTTGCAAAATGCTTGATGCGGATGTGGCTTGTTTGTGGGCAAAATGTTTGTACGCTATAACTATGTAGAATTCTTGACATGGATATGGCATGTCTGTGGGCAAAATGTTTAATATGAATGCAGAATGTTTCAGGCTCCTTTTTATTTTGGGTGTGTGGTAAGTATTTTGAAAGAGAAAAGGAATACATGAGCTCGGAAGCTTCCAAAAAGATCCAGGTACATTAGGAGAGTGGCTCTAGCTAATAGCCTAAAAAAATAGGGAGAAAAGAATAAAAAAAAGGGCCTCAAACATCCATATCAAACTAGAAAGCATTACCAGGAGGGCTTTGTTGCAGGTCTGATTCAGAGTATGAAGAGCAAAGGCAACAACATGAAACAAGCTGAACTCCAAATGACTGTGCCCAGATTTGGATGTGTTTTCCTCTACAAAACCCCCAGTTGAAGCATGATGTTCTGGGAAAAAGTGAATTGCTCCACACTATGTGATCCCAGGAGACAGGATAAGCTCTTGATCTCACCTTATCCCATTCTAATTTCAAAGAAAATCCAGCTGAACTTTTCCATGTTAGTACGTTAGGCTCAAGTTGGTTAGGCAGTAGTTTAGTAGTCAACTAACTCAAAAAATGAGTCGGTGAGGGAGATCATTCGGGATGCACTATGAATTATCAAAAATCATAGTTGACAGAGTGTAAAGGGGTGAGAGAGAAAACTCAGGAAAATGTGGTGCTATGGGGTCTCTATCAAACCATGAATCAACCTAATGTCAAGTACTATGAAAGTGAGGAATTCTTGATGAACCACATCTCTAGTATCAGGAGAGGCTGAAAATAGACGAGTTTAGATTAGTGGTGAGTGGTGACAATCTGTGAAAATGCACCCTATTGTAGGTTTGCACATGTAATGCTATATTGAAACTGTCAACATTCAACTATTCTAGTATTTAACATATCAACACAATGATATTAAACACATCTAACCTGTTGTAAACACATCCATTTAATTTCATCTCGAATGTTCAACACCATGAAACATACAATGTTATTACTAAAATACAGAGTATACAAATCAATCAACGGCCCTCTTACAACATAACAACTAGTGAATATTGAACCACGACATTGCAGAGATTCTGCTGCAACCTTGACACAAACACAATCAACCTGTCGCACAGTCATTTTCACACAGTTTCTACATGTTTTGAGTTTCTGTACTATCTCTTAGAAATCAAATTCCCTGCTTTATCTCTTTAAGGATGCTTTTATTTCTTCAATTCGAACTTCATTTAGTCCTCGTTCTAAATTTGGATTTGGTATATATATAGTCGCAATTTCATCCATCCAAATGAATTGCACAACCACTTTGTCCCTGCAAACAAATTCATCACAACAGTAATTTAAAGCAAAAAAATAATTTAATGCATGGATTTGAAAAGTATAGACTCTTACATTTAAATCTGGGGATTCTACTCTACCACTTTACTCCAACCTCACAAATCATTAAATTACATTGCTTTGCAACTTAAAAAATCAAAACAGAGAGGAAAATAATAACCTCTGAAACTTAACCCAAGACATCCAATGCCATCGATGCCCACATAAACAGAGCATTTCAAATGAATCATGTAATGAATGTCATGATGAAAATAGAAATGAAGAAAATAAAACCCTAATACACATCACAATCAATTCATTAACAACAAAACCAGCTAGTTAGCAGCTAAAAGGTCGAATAAATTAGAAAAACATTATTTTAAAAAATGGATATCCATGTATTGGGCATGTCACAAGATGAAAATCTACATGGAAAAAAAAAAAAGAATATATATATATATACACCCAAATGAAAAACCCAATGGCATCCCAACGCAATGAATATATTGGATGGGCTTTAAGAGACCACATCAAAAACCATATTAGGCAAAGAAATGAAATTCAATGTGTGAAAAATGAAGTATTTGATAAATTTCTAGAATAATTTAACCCTATACAAAAAACAAAAATCATGGTTAGGCCTTAAAATGCCACATCTAAAGTTAAGAAAGGTAAAACAATTAGGCTATAAAATACCACATCCAAAGCCAAGAAAGGCATAGTGAATGCCACAAAAGACCATTTTATGAAAAAGTAGAACAGAAAATGGGATTGTCGGAGCTACAGGGAACATTGGGCCTAGGGCTATCTAACCAACGAAACAGCCATACTGCTAGTTGCAATAATGCATTGATATTCACAAGATCAAATGAAGGATGGGGGTGAATGTTAGGTTCACAAAGTGGTAAATTCCTAGGGTATTGAAGGTACAGACAAAAAGCGGAGAGAGAGAGAGAGAGAGAGAGAGAGAGAGGAATTCTGACAAGAGGGGGAATGGAGAGAGGGCTCACTGTTGTGCGCGTGTATGCGGAAACGTGAATAAGCGATCGAACAAACAATCAACCACACACAAGAACAAGAGAATTACGTGGTTCGGCAAACTTGCCTACGTCAACGGGAAAGAAACTCGACTCTCCTTTGGATTCACTCTCTGTATGATATGCAGTACAGTTCTCTCATGGGTTACACATTACATGAATATATAATGCTCTCTTTCTTATTCCCCAAGAAACCCTATCCTAGTCAATAAGAAAGTCCTGGTACAATTACCAAATTACCCATAACCCTGAACCCAATTGGTCTGGACCCACTGGGCCAACAATCTCCCCCTCCAGACCATGGGGAAGACGCCTCTGAACCCCCCTTACTAGGAGTCCAGTCCTGCCAACTCTGAACACAGCTCCAGCTTTCCCTTAGACACGACCTTAGTCATCATATCCGAGGGATTCTTGTCAGTATGAATCTTCTCCAGCTTCATGAGATTCTTTTCGATGACCTCACGAATCCAATGGTATCTCACATCAACATGCTTCGTGCGGGCATGGTATGTAGCGTTCTTGCTGAGATCCATAGCACTTTGACTATCACAGTAGACTACATACTCTCCTTGCTTCAAACCCAGTTCTTTGAAAAATTTCTTCAACCAAATCATCTCCTTCCCTGCTTCATTAGCAGCTATGTGTTCTGCTTCGGTTGTAGACAATGCTGTACACTTCTGCAACTTAGACTGCCAGGAAATAGCTCCCCCTACAAAAGTAAATAAGTACCCAGAAGTAGACAACCGACGATCAAGATCGCCTGCATAATCAGCATCTGTAAAGCCTTCAAGTACTGGTTTTGAGCCTCCGAAATACAAGCAAAAATCTGATGTACCTTTCAAGTATCTGAAGATCCACTTCACTGCTTCCCAATGCTCTTTCCCAGGGTTAGAAAGAAATCTACTCACTAAACCCACTGCATGAGCAATGTCTGGCCGTGTACACACCATGGCATACATAAGACTCCCAACTGCTGAGGAGTATGGAACAGAAGTCATCCGTTCCTTTTCTTCATCTGTAGTAGGACATTGTCTCTTACTGAGCTTGAAGTGACTGGCTAAAGGCATGCTAACTGGCTTAGCATCTTTCATGTTGAACTTTACTAGCACCCGTTCAACATATTTCTCCTGTGACAACCACAGCTTCTTGGCATTCCTGTCACGACGTATTTGCATTCCCAAAATCTGTCGTGCGGGACCCAAGTCTTTCATGTCAAAAGTCTTTGACATGTCCCTTTTCAACCTGTCAATCATCTTAATATCATGTCCAACTATCAACATATCATCTACATATAAAAGAAGGATGATAAATTTGCCGTTACCAAATTTACGAATATAAACACAGTGATCTGCAGCTGTCCTCCGATACCCATGATTTACCATAAATGAATCAAACTTTTTGTACCACTGCCTCGGTGCTTGTTTCAGCCCGTAGAGACTCTTCTTTAGCCTGCAAACCAACTGTTCTTTTCCTTCTACCTCAAACCCCTCCGGCTGAGTCATGTAGATCTCTTCTTTCAGATCACCGTGAAGAAATGCAGTCTTCACATCCATCTGCTCAAGTTCAAAGTCCATGCTGGCGACTAGACCCAAGACAACTCTGATAGAAGTCATCTTCACAACTGGAGAGAAGATTTCATCGAAGTCAATACCCTTCGTCTGCGCAAAGCCTTTAACCACTAGCCGTGCTTTGTGCTTAATCAGTTTTCCACTGTCATCTCTCTTCAGCTTGAACACCCATTTGTTCTTCAAAACCTTCCTGCCTTTTGGAAGTTCCACCAGCTCATAAGTATTGTTCTTTTTCAAAGAACTCATCTCATCCTGCATGGCCTTCATCCACTCAACTTTATCTGCATGAGTTTTTGCTTTTGGGTAGCTCTCTGGCTCCCCCTCATCAGTAAGCAAAATATAATCTGCCGCAGGATATCTTGTTGATGGTTGACGCTCTCGAGTAGACCTCCTAACTTGAGGTTCTGTGGTTTCTGACTGAGGAGACTGCTCCCCCTGCTCAACACCATGTTCATCTGGCAACCCCTGCGCCTCATCACGATTCAAATCGTTTTGTCCACCTTCTCCACCTGTAGTCTGCACTGGAGAAGGAGTCGGTGTGAGATCAACCACTCCATCAACAACTTCATTAGACTTTTCAGTCTTCTCAGTATCTCCAAAAAACTGGTCTTCATGAAACACTACATCCCTACTTCTGATAATTTTCCTCTTCTCTGGATCCCATAATCTGTAACCAAACTCAGCTCCACCATAGCCAAGGAAAATGCAACACACTGCCTTATCATCCAGCTTTGAACGCTGCTCCTTTAGTACATGTGCAAAAGCCTTGCATCCAAACACCTTCAAATGAGAATAAGAAACATCTTTACCTGTCCATTTTCTCTCCGGAAGGTCAAAATCCAAAGGAACTGAGGGAGACCTGTTAATCAGGTAAACGGCAGTCAGGACAGCTTCACCCCAAAATGCCTTGGGTAGCTGTGCCACTCTAATCATGCATCTCATCCTTTCAAGAATAGTGCGGTTCATTCTTTCTGCCACACCATTGTGTTGTGGAGTACCAGGAACTGTTCTTTCATGTCGAATACCATGCTTCGAGCAATAGCCTTTAAACAGGTTGGATGTGTACTCTCCACCATTATCTGTACGGAGACATTTCAAGAGTTTTCCTGTTTCTCTTTCAACCATGACATGAAACTGCTGAAATACCTGGAATACCTGATCCTTCGATTTCAACGCATAAACCCAGACTTTCCTGGATGCATCATCAATAAATGTGACAAAGAACTTATTGCCACCCAATGACTCCACCTCCATGGGACCACAAACATCAGAATATACCAAATCCAACACATTAGATTTTATCGTTGATGTTTTAGAGAAAGATACCCTATGTTGTTTACCAAATAAGCAAAAATCACAAGGGTCAAGGGATGTACCTGTGGAGTACTGAATTCGATCTTTCTTTGCCAGTATCTGCAGTCCTTTCTCACTCATATGTCCCAGTCTCTTGTGCCACAGATTTGGAGAGGATCTGTCTTCAACAGCATTCAACACACTTTTGCATAGCTTGACATGTGCCTTGTACAGCGTATTACACGCTTTCCCTCTTGCAACAATAAGAGACCCTTTAGTGAGTTTCCACCTGCCATTTCCGAAGTAACTCTCATAACCTGCACGGTCCAATGAAGTTCCGGAAATCAGATTCAACCGCAGATCAGGAATATGTCGCACATCTTTCAGCGTCATTGTGCAACCAATATCGGTTTGAATGCAGACATCACCGATCCCAACAATATCCGAATGACTTGTGTTGCCCATCTTCACAGTGCCAAAGTCCCCTGCTTTGTACGTTGTAAACATCTCCTTACAAGGAGTAGCATGGTAGGATGCTGCTGTGTCAACAACCCACTCAACCTGATCATCTGCAACACTTAAACACTTTTCATCGTCACCGACCAGTACCACTACTTCATTATCCAAAGTAGCTGTTGTGTTAGTGTCATTCTTCTGCTCATTGTTGGCTTCTTTCTTTTCCTTCAAGGCAAAGCAATTCTTTTTAATGTGGCCCTCCTTGCCACAATGAAAGCATTTTCCAGACTTTTTCTTAGTCTGTGTTTCACCTTTAGACTTGCCACGACCCCCCTTTGGTCCCCTACTCTTACTCCTCCCCCTTTTCTCAGTAACAAAGGCCTGTGCATTATCTGTCCCTGCAGTTTTTCTTCTTGTTTCTTCATTCAACAAGCTGCTAGTAACCTGACTCATTGATAACACACCATCTGGAGTAGAGTTGCTCACGGAAACAACTAATGTTTCCCATGTATCTGGTAAAGAGCTTAAAAGAAATAAAGCTTGCATCTCATCATCAAGGACCATCTTCATTGTAGCCAGTTCATTCACAATGCTTTGGAAATCATTTATATGATCTTCAATTTTACCACCATCCTTGAATTTCATATTTACAAGCTTTCTAATCAGAAAAGTTTTGTTCACAGCAGTTTTCTTCTCATATCTTTCTTCTAACTTCTTCCAAAGGGTCTTCGCATTGGTTTCATTAGACACGTGATGAAATATGCTGTTATCCACCCACTGTCTAATGTGACCAATGGTCTTTCTATGCATCTTTTTCCAATCTGGATCAGACATCTCTTTTGGTCGGGCAGCATCCCCCTCAATGGGATCATAGAGGTCTTTGCAATAAAGTATATCCTCCATCTTAGGTTTCCAAATCAACCAATTGGTATGGTTGAGTTTGATCATGGTAGTGTTAACAGTGTTGTTATCCATCTCAATTGAATAATCAAGAAAAACAAACAACTTTCACTAACCTCAAAATCTACACCAATCTGTAGAACTCGTCACCACGAGTACGCTGGAAGAAACGGATCTGAAATCCGACTTTGGATGGCTCCGATATCGCAAAAACTGTTTTCTGCGCTCCGATTGGTCAAACTTTCGTGTTGACCATCAAACTTCCAATCTTCTTCCACAGTTATGTAGATCTGCTCGCAACGATTCTGTAGGTGCAAACGGATCTCCGATCTGACCTCGGATGATCAAGATATCGCAAGAACAATTTTCAGCCCTCAATTTGGTCAAACCCCTGCTGACCGTACTGTTCTGCTGACGTGGCGCTGACGTCAGCGGCTTGCTGGAATGGGCTTCCTGCTTCGCGGGTCAGGCCAAACTGACCTACGAACCTGAGCTTGACCTGGACTCTAGGCTGGGCTTCACAGAATGGGTCAGGTCAGAACCGACCCGAACCTGGACCTAATCTGTGGGCTGGTCTGCGCTGGGCTTCTTCAAACAGGTCAGGTCAACCCGACCTGAAACCTTACTCGGCCCAAATCTGCACCCTTCTTCCTCTCCAAACAGAACTGGGTTTTGTTAGTCCAACGTGGGCTGTCTTCTTCCTTGTTCTCCGGCCACGGCACTGCGGCGAACGGCGACGGGGTGCGGCGAACGGCGATGGCCGGCGATCCTACTCCGGCGACAAGCAGGAGTCCGGCGACGGGCGGTGGCGGCTGCTCCGATCGGCGGGAAAAAAAAACTGGTTTTTTTTTTCTTTCTTTCTGCAGCGGCTAGCTCTCTTCTCCGGTGAAGATCTGGTAACAGAAAGAATCCGGATCTGCTGTTATCCGGTCCAAAAAACTCGAAACCGTCCCTCCCCTGTGCGCAGCAATGCAACAGGGAAGATAGATCCTGTTCTCCAACTTCACTGCACTGTTCGTGTGGCCCACCGAGATCGAAGGACGATCTCTCTCCCTTTTCTGCAAGGAAGACAACGTGCAGAATCCGGACCAATTCCTTGATCCGATCCGTCGATCGCAACACTGCACAATCCAATCCTAGAAACCCTAGTCTCTGATACCACTTGTTGTGCGCGTGTATGCGGAAACGTGAATAAGCGATCGAACAAACAATCAACCACACACAAAAACAAGAGAATTACGTGGTTCGGCAAACTTGCCTACGTCCACGGGAAAGAAACTCGACTCTCCTTTGGATTCACTCTCTGTATGATATGCAGTACAGTTCTCTCATGGGTTACACATTACATGAATATATAATGCTCTCTTTCTTATTCCCCAAGAAACCCTATCCTAGTCAATAAGAAAGTCCTGGTACAATTACCAAATTACCCATAACCCTGAACCCAATTGGTCTGGACCGACTGGGCCAACACTCACCTGCCATGCGGTCAGGGCTGGGGCGCTGGCAGGCGGCGTCGGGGCCTAGCATGTAGTCACGGGAGAGAGAGAGGTACAGGAGAGGGAGCTTGGGATGGAGGGAGGGAGGGTCGTGCCGTGCGGTTGGGGTTGGGGCCTGGCGGACGATCACAGGAGAGAACGAGGCTGGCAGAGGGAGAGAGGGCTTGGGATGGAGGCGGGTTTTCTATTTCCCTGGGAAATGTTTTAGCTCCCAAATTTCACAAGCGCACACACGTGTTTTAGCGGACCTTCTCCTCAGCTCATGCTGAGGAGAGGCCCTCCCATATATATATATATATATATATATATATATATATATATATATATATAATTTGTTGTTAGTGGGGTGATTATCTGTATGCCTAGTTCCATCGAATTCGACTTTTTCTAAGCCTGGGAACACGCATGCCATGTCGTACAGCATGAGGGGAGTTCAGTGAGTAGGTTCTATTTTATTAAGATCAATGGATCAATGGAGGTTGCATGCGGATGCAATTTTAAAGTGTTCAAAATAAGTGCAAATTATATCTAAGAGCTATGTCAAATCCTTACTTTGAACTCAGCCGATCCCACTGTAAGACTGAACCCGTCTTCATGTGATGTAATTAGCTTTTAATCGATAATCACGTCACATGAAGATATATTCAGACCCAATTAGTTTTTACATGGATCTGATAGATAGATAGGGGAACTGGAACAGGATTTTTGGCGGGAAGGTTGGTTTGGTGTGGATTTGGCTAAAGTGACCTTTTTTGGTACAGTAGTCACATAAAGTGTTTTTTCAAGTAAAATCATTTTTAAACAATGACTAATACCCAAGTTTAATGCAGATCCGACGGTGGAAGAAAAAAGAACCAAAGAATTTGCTCAAGTATATTTAAAAACCGTCGACAGTGAAGAACAATCCAAGGTGGGGACCCCTATATGATCACAGTCGGAGCTGTGTTGTCGATTAGCCTCAGTTGCAGAGATGGGTTTCAATAATCCTGTTTGATGATTGGATGAGAAAACTAGAGGTTGAATTTAGTAGTCCTCTCTGATATTAGGTATGCAATTGGGTCTCCGATTCTCTAATGTCTTCGACTTGGAAAAAAAGGATTTGGAACCCAATTTTGATTCCAATAGTTAATTTTAGTCCTAACTGTTAGATAATAAAACTTATCATACTATTTTAAAATTCTTCATTTAGCACATTTTATGAAATTAATATTTCATACAATCATTTCATATTTTTTAGAAATTTTATAAATATTAATTAGGATTTCATTTTAATTGGGTCCAAATACTAATCTAGAAACAATCTTTCTTTTGGCACATCTAGGATTATTTTGTATCGATATGCAGACATTGGATTATTCACCGCCATTTATTTCCTTGTTATGTGCTATATGGAACTTTTGATTTTCATTGGGTTGTGTTTCATTATATTTTGAGTGATTAATAGACAACTGGTGTTTCTTTTCACGAGGAATCTATAAAATGACTTTTCAAATGGATTTTTTTGCTGGTTTTGTGCTTTTGGTTGGCTTTATTTAGTTTGCACCCCTTAGCTTGATTCTTCAGGGCCTTTGCCCTTCCCTCTTTTTAATTCAAATTTACCTTTCAGCAAAAAAAAAAATCCTTTTCAAATGGATTTTTCTCCTGCATATTAGAGACAATGAGTAGTCCTAACAAATAGGAAACAAACGTAAGAAATAGGAAACTAGTAGCAAGCATATCTCCACATTCAAGACTTGTTCAACAACTTCAACATTCGAACAACCAAGTGGACTATTACATAAACGACCAAGTATGACCCATTTCTGCATTACATCTAACAAGAGGGGGCATTTTATCCAAGGAATGTTGCACACTCATAGGTGGGCAACAACCGATTTGGTGCCTTTTTTATTTAAGCCTACTACATGGCTATAGTCTTTAGATACTGAGCAATCAGAGAAACAGAAGCCACTTCTGCTTAGGGTCTCCAGTAAATTTCGAGATGATTATCTGCTGAGGGTTCGGATCGGATCCTTTCACTTCCATCACCATTCCGCTGGCCAGGTTCAAAATGCTGCCGTCGTTCGGAAACACCCAGCGTTGACCCTCAGTCCCATTGCTACAACTTGAAATGTTGATAATGCTTCCTTGGGAAGGAGGAGTTATTAGGCACTGGTCTTGGTTATCCTGAGGTCGTATGGAACCATCTGGATAGAGAGCCCATTTCTGGTTTGCATTAATGTCAGTTGCAGTTGCACATGTCCCCACCGACACATTCTCTCCGCTTTCTTGCATGCATTGATCCTTAAACCCAATAATGGACGTGACGAAAGGGTCTGTATGATTGCCAGCGAGCCAGCCTTGCCGGGAGGCATAGATGTTGGTCTCCGCAGTGAGTATGGTGCCAATGTCCCCAGACTCTGCACTTAAGACGTGTGATGATATAGGATTCATGATGGTTCCATTGTCCCATAATTGCCAAATGGTGGCAGGAGGCACTGCAGTGGAGCAATTGTAGATCACCACATCGTCTCCCGGATTATACCCGAAAACGGTCAAGCACATACCGTTGGATTGAATTGTCCCATTTTTTCTCAAGGTCCACAGCTGCTTCACTTCCAAAGTCTGATTGCATGTCCACAACTGTACTGGGTTTCCATCTTTGTAATTTCCATCTTTCACATCAACACACAGACCATTTCGACCGCTGAAGCGCACCGTGGGCTCCGGATACGGACAAGTATCGTCATCGTCTGCACCTGCTGCCACACGAACATCAACATCAGGAGACGTTCTCATAAGGAGATGATCAGTAAACCGGTTAGACGATGCTGGGTTTGATGATTTGCAGACAAACAGCATGAGGGCAAGGCCGGAAATTGCTCTGTGACTCACGCTGCCCACATACACGGGATCATTGTTGATCAAATGTAATACAACTTCGCTTGAAAAGACTCCTCCTTGGGTGGATTTCTGGATAGCGCTGGAGAGAGCTTCCCAGTTGTTCTCGAGGCTGATCATGGAGAAATCCGCACTCCACGGCTCCCCCTTAGGAATATCTCGGCGCACTCGATACTCGATAGACTTGAACCGTACTGGCTCTAGAACCATGTCACGACCCGGGCCCGACGCCGGGCTAATCGGGGCCTAATAACCCGGATCGCGATGTCAGCATACTTACTCCCGTAAATCTCGAATTAACCGAAGTTAAGACGAAGACTCACAAGGGATCTAACATACATATACCTGTCAAATGTACAATTTTGCGGAAACATATACGTACATTGACAACAATTGACTTTACATTACCAGTAAAGTTCCCATTTACAAAAATATAATCCAATGAAGTCCACAACTGCATATTCACAATACAATGCAGGGGACAGTTAATTACATCTCAAAATGATATACAAAAGTATCAATGAAATTCCAAAATAATCTCAAAACATCCAAAAGCTACGCCCTCCGAACTAAGCCCACTCGGCTAAACCTCCTGGAGGTATCGGAAGGGCCTCCTCCGCTCGCGGCGCGGCCTCTGCAAGGCCGGGATGGGCAACTGGGCCTGTAATGCCATCAATAACACTATGAACACGACGGTTCAACAATGTATAAACGCATTTATGATAACACATGCTTAACTTATCCATTATCAATATAAATCAACTCTAGACAATTACATCTAGGTTAATGCAATATCATGTACAGTGTAGCCCATTGATACTCAATGGCTAAATTTACAAACACAATAGAGTTACTATCATTCAGTCAACGTCTTCCCAAAGGAAGCATTATTCATTTCATTCATTTCATGTCATTCGGATTACATTGAGCATTTATTAGATGGCTTTTGGGACTTTTCAGTCCAATACATTTTTCATTCAATTCATATTTCATTACATGGCTTGTACATGGCTTTTCATTGACTTTTCAGTCTATATGTGGGATCTACCAGTGTCTTGATCAGAGATCACTGGCATCACCACGGAGCTCCGGAACACCCCAATCATCTGCTGCAGCAGGATTATTCATTATTCAATGCATTTATTCATTTTGTTCATTATTCAATGGTCCATTACATTTATTTAGTATTCCGTGGTTCATTGTGTGCAGTCATTATAGACTCAATGGGATTAGATGAATCTTTAATCATTCACGGTCCTACTTGTCTCTATCCCAATTTAGACAAATTCTGGGTGTAATTATTAGTTACTAAATGCACGTGTTATTTTCGATGGACATCACATTTTCATTTAATATGTGCATTTAGTTCCCAAAAATTTTCCACCCACAATATCAAAATCCACTGGACTCAAACTGAGTCCCACAATCGATCGGACCGTTAGGTCCGATCGATTGGACAAATTTTCACTCACAATAAATTTTAAGTCAATATTAAGCTCACTGGCGGTTAGCCGGAACTTGGCCCACGGCTAGCCGAAATGCAGTCGGCGGCTAGCCGGAAGGTGGCTGGCGGCTAGCCGAAATTCCAATTTCGGTTAACCGCCATTTCGCGGTTAGCTCACGGTCAGCTTTCCAGAAGCTGATATTTTCTATCTTGATTTTCGGTCACCTTACGGTTACCTTGCGGTTACCTCACGGCTACCTCACGGCTAGCCGAAATTCCAATTTCGGCTAACCGGAAACTGGCGGTTAGCTTTCCAGAAGCTGACATTTTCACAGAATTTGGCGGTTGGCTCCACGGTTAGCCTTACGGCTAGCCGTAATTAGCCCAGACTGTCATTTTCGAGCTTCAGAACTTCTGAAGCGAATTTCTAAAGACTGAGTTTCTCAACTCCAGTCTCTCCAATAATCTATAAAAATCCAAGGAAACACCCTCTTGGACTCTTGGAACAACCACTAAGCATTCACATTCAATCTAATCTCCATTTCATGAGAAAGAAAAAGGGTTTTGAGAACCCATCTCTAATGACTCAAGAGAACTTGAAAAATTAGCATGTTTGATCATAAATGAACATTTATACTTGCCTCTTGAGGTCTCTTTAACAAGAAATCTTCTTCAATGAAGCTCCAAGAAGGGATTCTTGAGTTCTTCCTCAAGCTTCCACAGTCCAATATGAACACAAGATGAGAAAGGAGATGGAGAAGATGAAGTCTCTCTACCAGCACTTGTCAAGCTTCCAATCTTCACTTTAGATGGAGAGAAATGGAAGGAGAAAGAAGAAAAAGGAAGAAAGAGCAGTGCCTAGGGTTTTTGCCTGAGATGGGGTCGGTGGAAATGGACTCAAAGGAAGTCCATTCCCCTTATATGAGTCATTTTTGCAACTAAAGCCCACTTATCAAGGCTATTTACGTTTTGAGTCAAATGAAGGGCCACTTGACGAAATCCTCGTCAAACGGCTTCGAGTCTATTATGAAAGTTAACGTACTCGTCGAGATATACGTGTTGGTATCAAGAGTTTCCGTATTCGACAAAATACGTATAAATCCGTATTTACGGAAAAAGGCCTTGTTCTCTTAGTTTGAGTTTAAAATCTCATTCAATCCCTTGAATACCCTTCATTATCATTTCATTAGGCTTAATTCAATCATTTGAGACTAATCTCATCGGGTTGGGTCATTAACCATCATTAGTCTAAATAGACTTGATTAATTAGCATTAATTGTAATTAATTAGAGTTAATCTTGATTAACTCGGGGTGGGGTCTTACAAACCATCTGGTTGACCACTATAAGATCACGAGCTATCATACTTTGATCGTCATGGTATTCGAGGTTCGCGATGACGTTTGAAAGTGGCGTCATTCCTAGGTCGATGTTGCCTCTTTCAACATTCGCGACTCTTTCAAGGTCTGTATAGCTGCTGTCGAATGGAAGGATATTTCTCTTCCCTGAATTTGGGAAAAGATCTGGAATATCTACTTGTAAGAAGAAGGATTGACTTTTACCCCGATAAGCCACCACAGAAGCATTGGTGACATCAACTGCTAAAGTGAGAGAATTTCCTGCGGTATCTGAGAGTTCAACTAAAACATACCGCTCGGCATCGGACACTGTTGCTCGCTCACGAGTCAGTGGGATTCCATGTGCCTCTTTTCCGCTTTCCAAATGAGTTCGCAGAGCCTCTATGAACTGCTTGTAGCTATTCGCGGTGGTACCATTTGTGGTAAACGCCACTGTTTCGTAATTGAGTGTCTGTTGTTCTGCTACCATTAATGAGCACACCCAAGCTGGTCCAACCATTGCATTCCACCAGGCCCATATTGCCACCAAAACCCACGCCTTCATACTTCCTTTCATTAGCACTACCCCTGAAAAACAAAAAATACATGAAGATGGTCAAAAGTGCACCTAATCAATACATCAGTCTTTAACAGAATGATATTTTTTTTTATACATTTTTTTTCCAAATCACTTCTCAAAAGTCTGATGAATCTTTTAAAGGTAAGAAAAAATAAATCTTCCTTTCTCACTCATTTTCCAGAAATTTCTATTTTCTGCTGAAAAGATGGAAAAGAAGAAAACTCAAGGGCATACATAAATCCATAAATGAAGAAAGAAATTCATATCTACACCCAAATCATAACCCTATCAAAAGAAGTAAAACATTAAGGAAACCACACACACACACATATATATACACACATACATACATACATATATACATAGAGCTGGCTTTGCTTATTCAGATGGAAAAGAGGAAGAAAAGAGACACTTCTAACCAGAAAAAAAAGAAAAGAAAAATGCACTCTACTTATGCAAAGATGATACCAAGGCGCCCGAGGCCTCAAAACTAAATCTAACTTGCTCCATATATATATATATATATATATAGGCTAGCTCTCCTAAGCTAAATCTTAGGATAAGGTAAGCTTAGGTAAGTACAATTATGTGGTGGGGCCCACATGGGGATGGGGAATGGAGGGATTTCGTGGACTCCCTGAGACCCTCTCCTTTGTAAAAAAATCAGCCTGAACGGTGGTTTGTATCATCTCCACGTAGGCACCAAAAGTTTAATGGTCAACAGTCCATTCGGATCGGTACACAATCGATCCAACGGTTCAGTAAATTCGGATTTGATGAAAAGTTTGTGGACATGTGCTATTTAGGGGGGTCGTGTGTTTGGTCCAATTCGATGGACCAAGAGTGGGCCCCAAAAGAATTAGCTTACGGAATTTTTATAATAAGTTTAAGCTTAAGAGAGCCTGACCCAAGATGCTCGGTCCAGTCACAGTCGAATGTGCTGGTATTTTTATGGGAGTTCAATGAGTAGGTTATATTCTATTAAGATCAATGGATCAAGATCACTAATGCAACATCTGAACCGTTGAAAATGACTGCAAATTATATATAAGAGATAACGCAAAATTTGAATTTGAACTTAGATGATCCCACTGTAAGATTGAATCCATCATCACGTGAAGATGGGTTCAAATCCTACAGTGGGAAGACTCCAATCAAAGCAAAAATTGGGATTATCTCTTTCATCGGGTAAGCATCCGTTATAATTAAGCAACGCAAATGTTTCATAGGTGGGCTCCATTGATCATAAAATGAAACCACTCGAGAAACTCTCATAGGAAGCCACTCAGCCGGTCCGGACTCCAATCATGGTGGTCCCAAAACAACAAAGACTGGGTGGAAGTTTAAATTGTTCTTGTGGTTAGGAAGTTCAAGAATGAGTCAGAGGTTCTGACTTCGAACCATTTGAGGCCTCACCCAATACACTAGGTAGCATTGTCTATCCGGGGTTTTACCAATGATCTACCGCAAGGAGGTCTGTAGGTTCCTCATAAAAATCAATAAATAAATAAATAAAAGAAAGGTCCAGCACATGCGTCCAAGTATAATTTCAAACAGATTATAAGTTAAAAAAGAAAAAGAATAAAGATAGGCGTGGACGTCCAACGTAGGCCCTTGAGCTACATAAGGTGGGTTAGTCCTCCCCCATACCTCTAAGTCCCCCCAAACCCATAAAGCAGCAGCCGCTAGAGACTTTGCCACCTAGAAAAGGAGGTTTCTTCTGTTTTAAATATAATTTCAAACATATGAAAACAACTCGATCCAAACATCATCCCATTAAATATATATACACAGGGGGGGGGGGGGGGGGGGGGGGGGGAGGGGGGGTGGTCATTAAAAGATGGTCCTTATTGTCCCCACAACTCAAAAATGTGATGATTCCTTTTAAGGTAAAAATAACAAAAAATTCCTTTCTCACTCATATTCCAAAAACTTCTATTTTCTGCTGCAAAGACTGAAAAGTGGACACAATCAACGGCATATATAAATCCATAAATAATGAAAGAAATTCATATCTACACATAAATCATAACCCTATAAGAAAGCAAAATATAAAGGAAACCATATATATTTACAAAGACTGACTTATTAAGATGGAAAAGAGGATGAAAAGAGACATTTCTAAGCAGGAAAGAGAAAAACACTCTACTCAGGCAAAGATGATATCAAGGAGCCCCTGGCCTCAAAACTAAATCTAACTTTCTCTGTATATCTTATTGAGATGGAAAAGAGGATGAAAAGACACAATTTTAACTAAAAAAAAAAGCACTCTACTCAAGCAAGGATGATGACATCAAGGAGCCTCTGGCTCTATATATCTTATTAAGATGGAAAAGAGGAGTTAAAAGAGACTTCGAACCAGAAGAATTAAAAGGACTCTACTCAGGCAAAGATGATAGATATCAAGTAGCCCCTTGCCTCAAAACTAATATGACTTGCTCTATATATAGGCTCATTATCTGCGTGCCTCCATCCGCCCACGTGCATCATTTTCTATGTTTTTTGGGTAATAAACTCGTGTATCATGGAATTAGATTTCGGATCTGAACTCTTCTATTAATTGGAATTTAAAATAGATTCCAGATGCTCCAAATTCAAATACATCGGCCAAGAATACAAATGTGCTCTTGCTTTTTCACCCGTCGGTCCGAAAAAGATGAAAGTGATTTAGACCAAATTCGAGTGATAAAATGACGTCTAAGCGTTTTGGATAACGAGACTCAGTGTGAATGGTTGACCATGGCTCAGTGTGAATGATCCACACGCAGTGAACGTGGGTCAAGAAAAATAGGTTTTCCGGGCTCCAAATTCATGTACATCAGCCAAGAATCTCACTTGCTCATAATGACAGACGGACACATTTTAAATGGCTCAATAATCACAGACGGCCATATTTTAAATGTGCTCCTGCCAATGTTACATGTATGTATCAGTATCACAAAGAGAAGTTAAAAACATATGGCTAATTCTAGAAATTAGTTTTGCCATTATAAATTAGTTAAATTAAAATTTATAGGTACTTGTAACCATATTTTTACCAACTGGCCTGTAAAGCTGCTGTTGAATAAGTTCTTCTTTGCAATTAAGGACTTTTCTCTTGATGTACCATTGACCTTTTCAAAGGTTGGGCATTTTTACTATTCAGGGAAAGAAGTCAGTCCTATGATGCACAGATATTTTAAGATGAATAACATACGTATCGTATCGTATTGTATCTTATATTTCACTTTTTATATGTAAACTCTTGTGCGTGCCTAAACATTACGGACTTGGATTAGGTGATGATGGAGGTTAGTAAGATGTTGTTTTAGCCGATCGGGAAAGTTGCCGACGGCCAGAGTCCTGAAAGAGAGAAGAAAACAGAGGTCAGGGCCCGAGGCTGCTGTCAGCCAAAGGCACTCCGACGCCTGAGTTAGTGCAGTCACTGAACTAGGTTGAAGTGAGGAAGAAGATGAGCAAAATAGAGCAGTATGGGCTGTATATAGTGTACCTGTTCATGGCTGACCATGCCAGTATATATAGGAGGGAGTAGAAGGTTCCATAGTGGAGGTAGGTGGGGATACTTGTCCCATCAGCCCACTCCTAGGATCCTTAGTGGGGGTTGGTGAGGATACTTGTCCCATCGGATGTCTCCTCAAATCCCTCACATAAATGCGGACGTGATAGGGAAGGTCCCTTATCAGTATTCGGCGGCCACCCTATCTGTCAGGGGGTTCTGCAAAGTAGCCGTTCCATCTCATAATGGGGACTGGGACGAACAACGCCCATCTCGGTCAAGTGGACCGAGATGGAGATCACCGAGATCAGGCCTGCTTGAGGTCGGGTACTGTTATCGAGACGCTCGAGGCAGAGCCCAGAAAGTGCGGCCGGTACACTTATCGGGTCAAACTCCAACTCAGTACCAGCTGGCATCTTGCCGAGCTGGGTTAAATGAGGTCGGTGTAACCCCTATTGGTATTAGTGTTCAGGCTGAAGATCACCTCGGTATTAGATAATCACCCCACACAATTTCCCCCTAGCTGCTGACCTCATCGGACTCCTGGGGCAGGATTGAGGTTGGGAGCTATAAACGTGGAAGCTTTTAAGAGTACCGAGCTCGTAGCACTGTCTTTTGTACTCGGCCGCTGGTGTCGAGGTCTCATCATGACTTCATTTAAGGGATTCATTACTGTCGCCAGCCTATCTGCCAGAAGGCGGCGAAACCACTGCACCTGCCCGAGGTAATCAATCATTCTGACGGCGTTTACTGTGGAAACCGTATTGCTCTCGCCACGTGGCAACGCCTGATTCGACGTATGGCCGTCCCGAAGCGACGCGCGCCCCTTTTGAGGCGAAGTGATGAGGGCGTGCCCTTGGAATCCGAAAAGGCGCCCTGCTGCTTATAAAAACAGCAACCTTCTTCTTCCTTCGTCTACTTTGGCGTTTTGCATCTGGGGGAGACTCTGCTCGTGCGATTTTATCAGACCACCTGTCTTCCTTTCCCTTCTGTCCCTTTGCTTCTTGTTCTCTGTAAGTCTTCTTCTCCCCTCATCTTTCCTTTCAGCTCCTCTTTTCTAGTTTCTTCCTCCAGTTAGGGTTTTTCTTTTGTCACCCATCTTCCAGTCCTCAGGGAGAGGGAGAATTGGCGGCAGATGGCGGCGGGCGAGGGAGAGCGGAGAGGTAGGGAGGGAGAGAAAGAGGGAGAGGGGAGAGGCAGGGAGGGAGAGAAAGAGGGAGAGATGGATAAAGACAGGGAGAGGGAGAGCTAGCAGACGGCGGGTGGCGACCGAGAGGGAGAGTTGAGAGTGGGGGAGAAGGGGTGTGTAGAGAGGAATGAGGTTTCCATATGTTAGAGCATTTTGGGCATAAGAGGGTGTGTATGGAATAAGTGTAGGGAGTGTCGAGAATGCCAGTGTGCATTTAGCAGCTCTCGATTTTTTTTTTTTTTTTTGGTATCCTAGCTTACTGGCGAGGGAGCCCTCCAGTGAGGGTAGTAAACTTCGGGTGAGGTGGGTAACCCTATGGTGAGGGGATATGATCGAGATAATACGGCCTTGGATGAGGAAAGGTGCCTGTATAGGTTTAAACCCTAGATCCGAAGGAAAGAACTGATTAACCCATTGTCTTAGGGAGTGGGATTTTTTTTTTGTATCTCCTGACACAACCGGCAGAATCTCTACAAGGAATCTGCATAAGCTCCCATAGGGCCATAGCCAGCTTCCCCAAATGGGCCTCTTGTTCGCACAAGGTTCGCTCCCTTGAAACGGTTAGCGCTTTACTCCCCAATTTATGCTGCACTTAATTCACCGTGTAAGTTGGGCCTATAAAGAAATGCGTTCAGCCCCCTTGGCAGACTTTAAAAAACGAAAAGAAAAGTTTCTATGAGCTATGCTTAAATATCTTGTGCATACAAGGTTTGACTCCCTTGCATGGCAGGGCTTTACTTCACAATTTATACTGCACTTCACTGCCCACATTAGTGAGGCCCACAAAAATATTCATCAAGCCCGCTTGGCTAACTGAAAAAAGAAAAGAAAAGAAATCTATGAGTTAAGCTTAGTTAATATCCATGAAATCAAATATTTTGTATAGGTGTATAATTTAAAGACGACGTTCTATCTTTGCCTAGCATGCCTCCTTGTCACTTGTAGATGAATTGTGTTTGACTAGCAAAATGACCCCAAGTTTAGGTACATAAAGTTTCTTCATTACATTAATATTGAGCACATCTATTAAATATTCTTAAACCACAAAAAATGTCTGTTTTTGCCATTTTGTACACTACAAGCACTACTAGAAAAAAGACTTTTAGCGGCCGCCATACGCCGTCGCTAAAAGTCCACTGGCGGTCGCTAATAGTCTTTAGCGACCGCCAAGGAGGGGCCGCGACAAGTTCGTCGCTAATAGTATTAACGACCGCCAGCGACCACCACAAATTTTTTTTTTTCTAATTTTTAAGACTATTAGCGACCGCCATTAGCGGTCGCTAATACTTGATTAGCGGTCAATAATAGTTTTAAATTTTTTTTTTTTTTTAAAAATTTACCATTAGCGACCGCCAATAGTCATATTTTTTTATAATAATATATTTTTTTTTTGCTAATTTTCCTGCTTTTTATACCTGTAGATGAATATATTTTATCAAACTACGAAAATTAATTAAAAATACTAATACCAAAACAAAGTCTTATATTAATGATATTCAAAACATTACAAAAGTTCCAACAAATTAAATTCATTACAAAAGTTTCAACAAATTATATTTATTACAAAAATAAACAAATTGTCTGAGAAGGGTGCCGAGATCGATCTGATGCTCTCAAACCTGAAGAGAAAAACAGAAATAAATATTAATAGTTAATTATAAAAATTGGCAATATATAGTAAATTCAAACAAAATGAAAATTAAAATTAAAATTTTGAAAGTTAAACATACGTTTCAACTCTACGGGCAATCTGAGAGTCGGAATCTCGAGTCGTCAGTTCCAGCACGTCATGAATGACTATGGGCCCATGCCCGTCCAGTTTCACGTGCGCCGGAGCCCGTTTGCCCATTTTGGGCACTCGGAGGCCGATTTACTAAGTTTTAACTTAAAACATACGTTTCGACACAACGGGCAATCTGAGAGTCGGAATCCCGAGCCGTCAGTTTCAGCAGGTAATGAATGACTATGGGCCCGTGCCCGTCCAGTTTCTTGGGCACTGGAGCCCGTTTGCCCGTTTTGGGCGTTCGGAGGCCGATTTCCTAAGTTTTAGCTTAAACCTACGTTTTGACACTACGGGCAATCCGGAAGTCGGAATCCCGAGCCGTCAGTTCCAGCAGGTCATGAATGACTATGGGCCTGTGCTTGTCCAGTTTCATGGGCACCGGAGCCTGTTTTCCCGGTTTGGGCGCTCGGAGGCCCATTTACTAAGTTTTAACTTAACTTTTGAACTTAAACCTACATTTCGACAGTACGGGCAATCCGGGAGTTGGAATCCCGAACCGTCAGTTCCAGCAGGTCATGAATGACTATGGCCCGTGCCCATCCAGTTTCACGGGCACCAGAGCCCGTTTGTCCGGTTTGGGCGCTCGGATGCCCATTTACTAAGTTTTAACTTAAACCTACATTTCGACACTACGGGCAATCCGGGAATCGGAACCCCGAGCCGTCAGTTCTAACAGGTCATGAATGGCTATGGACCTGTGCCCGTCCAGTTTCACTGGCACCTGAGCCCGTTTGCCCGGTTTGGGCGCTCGGAGGCCAATGTACTAAGTTTTAATTTAAACCTACGTTTCGACAGTACGAGCAATCCGGGAGTCGGAATCTCGAGCCGTCAGTTCCAGCAAGTCATGAATGACTATGGGCCCGTCCCCGTCCAGTTTCTTGGGCTCCGGAGCCCGTTTGCCTGGTTTGGACGCTTGGAGGCCAATTTACTAAGTTTTAACTTAACGTTTTAACTTAAAATTACATTTCGCCACTACGGGCAATCCGGGAGTCGGAATCCTGAGCCGTCAGTTTCAGCAGGTCATGAATGACTATGGGCCCGTGTCTATCCAGTTTCATGGGTACCGAAGCCTGTTTGCCCGGTTTGGGCGCTCGGAGGCCCATTTACTAAGTTTTAACTTAACGTTTTTAACTTAAACCTATATTTCGATACTATGGGTAATCCAGGAGTCAGAATCCCGAACCGTCAGTTCCAGCAGGTCATAAATGGCTATGGGCCCGAGCCCATCCAGTTTCACAGGCACCGGAGCCCATTTGCCCGGTTTGGACGCTCGAAGGCCAATTTACTAAGTTTTAACTTAACACTTTAACTTAAACCTACGTTTCGACACTACGGGCAATCCGAGAGTCGGAATCCCGAGCCGTCAGTTCCAGCAGGTCATGAATGACTATGGGCCCGTGGCCGTCTAGTTTCACGGGCACCGGAGCCTGTTTGCCCGGTTTGGGCGCTCGGAGGCCCATTTACTAAGTTTTAACTTAACGTTTTAACTTAAACCTACATTTCGACTCTACGACCAATCCAGGAGTCCGATTCTCGAGCCGTCAGTTCCGGAAGTACTTTCTAAATTTCTACATTTATAAGTTTCCAACTTTTTAAGTTTCAAACTCTATAAGTTTCTAAAACAACTTAAAAATTTTCTATACATGTTGAAATATGGAATTAAAAAAATAATTATACCTGGTCAGGATCAGTCGAGGATGCTGGATCATGACTGCCCTCTCTAGCCGAGTCATGTCTCGCCCTGTGGCCGCTGCCAGCGTCAGGTGCCTGTAATTATTTATTATATAGCAAAAAAACAATAAAAAAAACATAAATATTGACACATCAATGACATAATTGACAATTTAAACATACAAAATTTTTTCTTACTAACCTGAGTAGTGGGTGGCGGGTCTGATGCGAGCGGGCTGCGACTCTATAATAGACGAGCCTCCAGCTCTGCTATATCGGATCTCCACTCGGCCCTCATCTCTGCCTTGACCTCCTCTCTGATCTTTGCCTCCATGGACTGCAGCAATTGCTCGACCTCCTCATTTGTACGGAGGCGTCGGCCCTGGGAGGAGCTAGCACCGGATGACTCCACTCGCGCGATGTGCGAGCGTGGAATGCCTGTCCCATACGTGAGCGTGTATCCGTGCCCGTCTCGGCCAATGACATCGTGGAATATCTCATCCCTCCGCGATGGCAAACTGCGCTCCTCCTTGGGCAAGTCCTCCAGACGTGACTAAAACAGGGCCTGCGTAATTGATTCTTTAATATACTATCATGCATAACAAGACATAGTAATAGGCAGATAATATAAGCGGTTCAATATAAAAACTTATGATGATAGCTGCAACCTCCGAGTGGCGAGGATCTCGAGAACGCATCCAGACAGACATCCTGTCGACCGGACCGCCCTCGGTCCGCATCTGTTTGGTGGAGTCATATTATTAGTATAATATCATACAAAATGAAAAAAATATAAATTACATGTACGATCTAACTTTTTACCTCGTGGCGAACCTGTGTGATGTGTCGAGTCCCCAACCTGTGTGCGGGACCCTGCATTGTGCGGTTCCGCGCAGTCGTAGCAGCCTCTCTCTGTTTCAATATTTATCAGTTAATTTTTGTTAGTTACGTTAGTCACTAGTAAATTGTTAAAATTAAAATGAAAAAATTACAAGTTTCTCACCTGTATCTCTTCGTTCGTCCAATACGGAATGAGCTGAGTCCACTGATCATGGAGAACGCCCCTCGGAACTCGCGTCAGTATGTCAAGGGCATCCTGGTGTGGCTTCCAGTGCTGCATCTTTATTTTATTTTTATAATCTTTCCATAACTTCCAGCACTTCGACATGCAAACTGGCCGGAAGAGATCAGGACATGCCCTCAAATTTTCCTGAAAAGGACAAATAATTTTTCATTAAGTTATGGTTTAAATTGACACGTCCTGAGGAGAAATGTTAAATTATTACCTTAACCTGCTGCCAGGTACGATCCTGTGTTTCCATCGGGAATGCCTCCCAATCGAGTGTAGTCAAAGGGAATGCATATGGATCCCGGACCATATGTCCCAACTGGCTGATGAGCTCGCGAGCATGCGGACCAACCGGATGCCACGTCTCATCAAACTCCACGTCAATGGGATGACCGGAATTCCACGTCCGGATCCCTCTAGCAGGGCCTCTCCCCCTGCTGGAAGATGAGGCCGTGCTCGTAGCACCTGTTCAAATTAGAGATAATCTAATTAAATTGAAATAAAATGACTTGCTAGAATTAAAATGTTTTAATTAAATAAACTTATACCGGTCTGTGTATCGGCCGATGCAAGCCGAGACGGTGGAGCTGAAGAAGTCGACGCCGAAGCGTCCACTGGGGTGGATGGACCCGGATGAGACATTGATGGCCTACTCGGTGGGGCCATCGAACTAGACTGGGCAGCATCCATTGTAGGTCTAGGCTCCCCAGATCGCATGCAGGCCTGGGCCTGGCGCAGCAGCTCGTCCATCGTCCGCGGATAATCTCTCCTCTTTCGACCAGACATATCTGCTCGAACGGGTCTAAGTTTCACTAATGCATGCAAATGAATAAAAGTTGCAGTAGAAGGTTCATAACCAATGAAATCTTCAAATATAAAACCATCTATAGCAGTTCTAAGTTTGTTTGTACCATTAATTAACCTAATAAACTCAAAAGGCCAAAAAAGGCCCAAGAAGAACCCAGATAAGCAGGAACCAACCCCATCTCTCAAAATCCCATATTAAGAGATAGACATATGGAGTCTATCTCAAGAAAAGGTGAGGAGTCTTAATCTCAAATAAGTGGGCTGGTGATGGTGGAAGCCAGCTTTAGGCTTTAGCAGTGGACTGAAGAAGACTCTTGTCGGTCCCATTACAGTTCCCAATTTTATCATTTTTATCAGCAGGTCCTGACTCACGCGTGCATAGATCATGCAGTGCTACTACAGGAGAATATTTAGTTGTGGGGGCCTTTGTTTCTTGTTTTCCTAAAGATAGCCATCACCCTGGTATTAACCCATCCGTACTAATCCTCCCTGAGACTCCAGAGTCCAGAGACCAAGAGCCAATGCCCAGAGGTGATTGAGGTGGTGTTTATTCCGTTGTTCATCACTTGTCAGCCAAACATTAGCCCTCCTGGACACTGTCCACAGTTGTTCTAACTTCTAAAGGAGATTGCTCACCCTACATGACTAATGAAGGAGGATGTTCTGCTCTCTCACAGATTGCATAATCCAATCTAAAACTATAAAATACACAATCAAAATAAACAGTCAAAAGGAAACCATGAACAACTTACTATCATTGGCCTTTAAAATGACTAACAATGTCGGACTGATCGAATTTACTCTTTGGTAGAGAACTAACCTGCATCTTCCCCTCATATTTGCTGCAGCCAATGAGTACAAGAAACAAACCACATGTTATATAACTAGGCCAAGTCATCTTCAAAGTATGACATGCTATAAGTCAAGCGTGCAGAGTAGTATTGTTTTCCCTCATGGGCCATTACTAGGGGTAGTCATGGGCCGGGGCGAGATCGCGATTCTTTTTTATTTATTTTAATATAATTCATATTTTTATGTACTTATTTATTTATTTATTAAAGAATGATGTCCTGGCGAAGCTCAGTCCCTATGCATTGAGGCTTATGCTTAACACAGTGGGAAATTGGAACACCTCGCCTTTAGTCTCAATGTTTTACAACAATGCATTTGATTGATTATGAAACTAATGTTGGTTAAGTACTCCTACGAGTATATTTTGTATACATCCTTGGTTCAACTGTGGAGCTCTAAATAGAAACGGTTCCAGTGAGAACAACAAATTTCGCACCAAAACTGACAGCTTTTTGATAGTTTTTTTTTTTTTTTTTCTTCCCAGAATCAAATCTTATTTATCGCATTTATTAATCGAAGAACAGATTTTAATTTCATCCCATGCCATCCAAACACAACTTTTCCTACCTCTCACAACCAAAACAATCATCTCATACACAACATAGCAGAAAGTAGATAATCTACAAGAAACCCAAGTTGTAGGCATCCATAAAAAAAACCCAAATTGCTAAAATCACCACAAACACTACCTGTGACACAAAAAAAAAAAAAAAAAAAATTCCATGAATCACAGCAATCTCCCATGAACAGTTCAGAAAAAGAAAACTCATTTCTCTTAAAGGAGTATAAGTGTGAGAAAAGCCAGATGAACAATTCCTCCATCCATGACCATATATGCCACCACCATCTAATCTGGATTGGATGGATTCCTGTAGACACAGATTGTTGGTGTATTATCAAACTATAAAATATCAATTGCAGGGGACATCAATTTTTGGTTTTATCTTTTAAGTCTATTACTATATGTCCTATGACTTTTTTTCCCTTTTTCTTTTTAATGATAAAAACTTCTTCCAATTGGAGGAGCAAAAACTTCTTGATGTAGTGTGGGTCCATCATGGTCAGTCTTCTTCTTCTTCTTCTTCTTCTTCTTCTTCTGTTTTTTTCTTATTTGACATATGTGCCAAATCGAATGTTTGCTCATTGATGTAGAAATTTGTCATTCAAAATTCATCTTTTTCCATGATGTTTGCACTATCTCCCTCTTCTCTCTATCCCTACACTTATAATTAAAAACAAAACAAATGGCCTCTTCTCATCCCATCTCTAGTCTTTGAAGAAACACAACCATAAGCCTCTTGGTCTTCTCATCCCTTTCTCTAGTACCATTTCTCATTTACTTGGATCATAATTGAATCATTTGTTTATCCAAATCCATGAGATAAAGTTTTATCCAAATCTAAGTCAAGCATGTATCATTACTATCAGTAGTATATGAATACAGTTGATAGAATGTTAGTAGATTGCCTTATCTTTAGGATAAGTTTAGTTCAATATTTGATTATAAATATAGATGTTTTCATTTAATGGAATGTACATTCTGCAGATTCTCACCATTAAAACAATTTAAACATTAACAAAAGTTAATACCATTGTGACTGATATGATATACACCAATTTCATAAAGCTAACAGCATATTGATTTTTCGCCTCACTAATACAAGGCTGGACACCATATTTTTTACTTCTCTTTTCCTTTTTTTTATTTTTTCTCAGCATGACCCATGAATTGAGAAGACTTTGATTAACTCAACTTAATGTGCCAGTAAACTATCTATGCTCAATTCATGACCTAGACTCCTAGAGTAGCAAAATTAATAATCATTGGAAAAAATATCCTTGGAATGCATAGATAGGAGAAAATATCCAAAGCTGAAACTGATCGTCCATTGGAATGCATAGATAGAGGCTTACAAACCCAAACAACATACTTCTATTCTTATCATTCCGTAAAATTCCATACATAAGACACTAAGACCCTATGGCCTAATCAGAAGAGTCATCTAAGGCCTTCAAATAGGAAAAAAAAAATTCCAAACGAAGAAATGAAGTAAAAAGAATCACACTGTTGTAAAAATTAGATAGAAATTAATCTAGTTTGGATCCTGTGAGGCTTTATAAATTGTAACTACAAGGCTCTCATACAACAAGTTTAAGTTTTAAAACAATGTCAAGTTCTCAAACAGGGCATCTACAAGAACATTCTTGTGTGTTTGTGTGTGTGTACATGTGTAGTTCATGGTGCAAACTGCGACCCTTCCGCTGTGACTTGTAACATACTTCCTTTTCCTTGTGTATACAACAATTGGTAAAACAATCACTGAAGTACCGGAATAATTATATTTATTTACTATCTTGCATATAAAGGAAGAACGATAAGATCCTCATGCACCGGCACAGTTGCAAACAAGTGTGGTCCATGGATTCATATCAAGGCCATTGATTACATTCGGCCCCAGTAGATGAGGAACACTCCAACAAACTTCTAGATTAAAAGAATATTATCTGTCCAAGATTTGGGATTTTTTTTTTCCAAACATTTGTTTCATACTTCTTGTTTTTACTAACCATCTAATTCAAGGCCATCAAAAGTAATTTTAGGATCTTCATATACGAACAAGAAGGGTCCCCCAATCAAGAGACTTGATCATTGAACCATCGGCACCCGTGTATAACAGTAGCAGCCGGGGTGGCATCTTCATTTGTAACCCCACAAACTCCCTCCTAGATGGTCTAAATTACGTGAAAAATACATGAAAGAGCCATAAAAGTTCACCATCTAACACTTGTTTATCAACCCATTGATGTAAGTATTACCCACCACCACTCAATAATGGAGGAAATTAAACACACACACACACACACACACAGAGAGAGAGAGAGAGAGAGAGAGAGAGAGTTCTTAGAAGCAATTATATCCAAATCACAAAAAGCTGAAATCTTTAGGCAAAATACAAATCGTTCATAAGTCAAACAAGAAAACGGAAAAATGAATCTAAGAATGATGAAACATTAAGAGGCCTGCAAATCTACAGTAACCCAATCTACAAAAAAGTGGGAAACCCAATCCAAATCACAGATATCCACTAAAGATAAAAAAAAATAGAATTTAAACATCCAACCTCAATCAAACAAACAGAGAATCCCACCTATTGTAATATGAACTGTTAAAAAAAAAAAAAAACAGTTAAGATTCCCCAACATGGAGTTCTACTCGTTGGATTTCTCTAGGCCTTATAGGATCTGGATTCATTGACATCAAAAGGAAGGAAACACCTCACATGAACAAAAGAAAATATTCTATCAAATTTCTTGCCAGAAAAAAAAAAAAAAAACATAAAACCCTAAGATGCATCGACAGATCTTCACGCGTAAAAACTCAAACCCAACCAAATTCAACCACTTGGATTTCTCTGCTCCTTGGATTTCTCTACTCCTTGGATTGAAAACACCTCACATGAACAAAAGAAAATATTCTATCAAATTTCTTACCAGGTAAGATCGATTGAAATGGCTGAGATTATCTGTTCCTTGAAGCAAAGTTGCCTTGAAGTTCTCCTGCTCCTGAGTGGAAATGGCTGAGATTGAATGGTGCAAGCAAGAGAATGGAAAAAAAAAATCTGTAAGTATATACATATATAAATCGGGAAAAAGAAAGAGAGAGAGAGAGAGAGAGAGAGAGAGAGAGAGAGAGAGAGAAATAGAGAGAGAGGGAGAGCGAGAGGGAGAGGGAGGGGAGAGAGAGAGGGAGAGGGAGGGACACAGAGAGAGAGAGAGAGAGAATAATCGGTGGCGGCTCCGGCGCAAGAGATCGTCCGGCGGCGGCGTGGCTGGTGCGGCGGGAGGGCAGACCGCGGTAGCAGGCGAAAAAAAACTGGGAAGGGAAAGTGGGAAGGGGAGCAGAGCGCGGGAGCAGGGGAAAAAATGGGAAGGGAAAGTGGGAAGGAAAAAAGTGGAGGGAGAGAGAGAATAACCGGTGGCGGCTTCGGCGCAAGAGATCGTCCGGCAGTGGGAGGGCAGAGCGCGGGAGCAGGTTGGGAAGGGAAAGTGGGAAGGGGAGCAGAGCGCGGGAGCAGGGGAAAAAGAAGTGGGAAGGGAAAGTGGGAAGGAAAAAATGGGCTTTTCAGGGGGGTATATAGGGGAGCTTTAGCGACCGCCATTGGCGGCCGCAATGGCAGTCACTAAAGGCACCTTTAGCGACCGCCACTGGCGGTCGCCCGCCTTTCCCTGCGC
Source organism: Umbellularia californica (assembly GCA_028538565.1). Classification (NCBI taxonomy): domain Eukaryota; kingdom Viridiplantae; phylum Streptophyta; class Magnoliopsida; order Laurales; family Lauraceae; genus Umbellularia; species Umbellularia californica. The sequence goes on from JAPQWN010000008.1 coordinate 67,689,492, forward strand.
CAAAAGACAATTTTCTAGTAGTGAAGATAAACTGCTTTTAGCGGGGGTACAGAGGCCGCCGGTAGTTTGTGCATACCGCCGGTAGTTTGTGCATACATGCACCTATTTGGTCAAATTATATTAATAATTTTAATTTGTATATGCTTATAATTACATTGCAGTTGTTGATATTATTTAGTTAGTTTAACTGGAATGCTATCGCTCTTATCCATTGGAAACACCAACTAATTATATACTGTAGTTGATTAGGAAGCAGGAACCAAACGGTAACCAAATCAAGAATAAAAATGTTCCAAAAATATGGCTTTGGTGACCAGCCAAACAATGATGGTCTTGGAGAAACTTTCATGGCAATCGTATGGAATGATGAATCCAATTCCAATGTTATATTTCAGAAAAATCTATGCAACTAATCCCCAGGTCTAATGCATATCCAACGGTGGAAAAGGAGATCCACAAAATTTGTTCAAGTACATTAAAAAAAAACTGTTGATAGTGAAGAACAATCCAAGGCGGGGCCCAGTATGTGATCACAGCCAGACTTGTGTTTCCAGGTTCGTCTGAGTTGCGGAGAAAGGTTTCAAGGCATGTTTGATGTCTGAAAGAGAAAAATTAGAGGTTGGATTTAATAATCCAGTTAGTCTATATATGATGCTAAGGATGTAAATGGGTATCGGATTCTCTAATGTCTTCTGCCAAGAAAAAGAAGGGTTTGGAATCCAATTTTGGTTTTGATAGATAGTTGATCCTGATTTTTGATTCGGTAAGAAATCGGGTCAATATCTGAAACCTTACAGTTTCTGGTTCAGGGACCCATTATTCTTATTGTTAGATAATTTTGATCCAAATTGTTAGAAAATTTCATAAAATATATCATATTATTTTAAATTTCTTCATTTAGCACATTTTATGAAATTAGTATTTTATACAATCTTTTCATACTTGTTAGAAATTTTATAAATATTAATTAGGATCTCATCTGAATTGGGTCCAAGTCCTAATCAGCAGCCAACCTTTCTTTTGGAACATCTAGGATTTTGTTGTATCAATATGTGTACATTGGATTATTCACCACTAATTATTTTCTTCTTTTGAGCTATATGTAACTTTTAATTTTGATTGGGTTGTGTTTCATTTTATAGTTTTTGTTAGATTAATAGATTATTGATTTTTCTTTTGGTAATCTATAATTTATAAAATGTCTTTTCAAACAGATTTTTCTCCTGTATATATTAGAAACAAGGAATAGTCGTAACAAATAGGAAACAAGAGTAGATAATAGGAAACTAGTTGCAAGCATGTCTCCATTTCTAAGACTTGTCAAACAACTTTAATATTCAAACAACCAGGTGGGCCATTACATAAACGGCCAATGCAAGTGGCCTAATTAATAACCTCACCCATTTCAGGATAACTTTCAACAAGAGCGGGCATTTTATCCAAGGAATGTTGCACACGCATAGGTGGGCAACAACGGATTTGGTGCCTTTCTTATTTAAGTCTACTACATGGCTATAGATACTGCAAGCTAGAAGCCTAGAATAGAAGCAATCAGAACAACGGAAGCCACTTCTGGTTTGAGTTTCCAGTAAATTCCCAGATGATTATCTGGTGAAGGCTTGGATCGGATCCTTTCAAATCCATTACCATTTCATTTTCCAAGTTCAAAATAGTGCCATCATTCGTAAACCAAAAAGTCTATATGGATAAACTCATGGACAGAATTTGGGACAAACTGTCCACGTGGCGCAACGTGATTGAGGCAATGCATTCAACTTTTGAGAGCGGAAAAAAGGAAAAGAAAGTCTATAGAGTTTGTCCCAAATTCTATCTATAGAGTTTGTCCATATAGACTTTTTGTTCCTAAACACCCAGCGTTGGCCCTCGGACCCAGGACTGCAACTTGAAATGATAATAATGCTTCCTTGGGAATGATTATCAGCAGAGGTGAGGCAGCGGTCTCGGTCCTGATGAGGCCGTTTGCAACCATCTGGATAGAGAGCCCATCTCTGTTCTGCCTTGCTACTTTGACATCCCACCACCCACATGGCGTCTCCGTTTGCCTGCATACATAGATCATTAAACCCAACAATGGACGTAACGAAAGGTTCTGTACTATTGCCCGCGAGCCAGCCTTGCCGGGAGGCATAGTTGTTGTTCTGCACTGTGAGTGTGGTGCCACTGTTCCCAGACTCGGCGCTCAAGACCAGTGCTGATTGGGGATTCATGATGGTTCCATTCTCCCATACTTGCCAAATGGTGGCAGCAGTGACTGGAGTGGGGCAATCGTAGATCATCATATAGTCTCCCGCGCTATACCCGTAAGTGGTCAAGCACTTACTGTTGGATCGAATTGTCCCATCTTTTCTCAAGGTCCACAGTTGATTCACATCCGAATTCTGCTTGCATGGCCACAATTGTATTGGATCCATCCTTCACATCAACACACAAACCATTTCGACCGCTGATGCGCACCGTGGGCTCCGGATTCGCACAAGTTTCATCATCGTTTACATCTGTTGCCACATGAACATCAATGACAACAGGCCTTATCATAAGCAGATTATCAGTAAACTGATTAGACGATGCACGGTGTGATGATCTGCAGAAAAACAACATGATCGCAAGGCCGGAGATCACTCTATGACTCACGCTGCCCACATGTACGAGATTATTGCCTGCTGTTCGTAATACAACTTCACTTGAAAAGACACCTTGGTTGGATTGCTGGACAGCGGTGGAGAGGGCTGGCCAACTGTTCTCGAGGCAGACAATGGCAGCACTCGCGTTAAACACTTCCCCTCTATCAATGCTTTCGCGCAATCGATGCTCGATTTATCTGAATCGCGCTGCCTCTGCAACCATCTGGATGACAACTATAATAAGGGAACGAGCTATGGGCCTTTGGTGATCCATGTCTCTGGCTCGAAGCGATGTGATGACGTCTTCAAGTCGCATCATTCCTATCTCGATCCCATCTCTACCTGCGTTCGCGACTCTTTGAAGGTCTGTATAGCTGCCGGAGAATGGAAGTGTATATCGCTCTGTATCTAGAAAGAGATTATCAATTGCAGGGTCAGGATTATCTTCACGTCAGAAGAAGGATCGACTTCCAGTCCGATAAGCCACCACATAAGCATTGGTGACATCTACGGCCAAAGTGACGGGGGAATCCGCTGCCCAATTTGAGAGTTCCACCAAAACGAACCGCTGGGAATCAGGCACTGTTGATCGCTCACGCGTCACTGGTATTCCATACGGTTCATCTGCGCTTGCCAATTGAGCTCGCAGTGCCTCTATGAAGTTTGCGTAGCTAACATTCGTGGCATCTCTGGTTGTAAACGTCACCGTTTGGTAATTGAGCTTGTGTGGTTCTACTACCATGAATGGGCACACCCAAGTTGATCCAACCACCGCATTCCACCAAACCCATGTTGTTACCACAATCCACGCCTTCATGTTTCCTCTCTTTAGCAGGACTGTGGAGATTGATTAATCCAACTTTCACTTCCACACCTGAAAAACTAATACATGAAGATGGTCAGAGTTCAGCTAATCAATACACCAATCGGAACCATCGAAAACCAACTGTGCCCCTAATCAAGGTTATTGTCAGTCACGATAAGACAAACAGAATTAATGACCAAAAAAAAAAAAAAAAAAGGAAGGAAAAAGAAAATTAAGAATGACGAGAATAATTAACATGATCGATCGAAAATATATAATGTCACCAAAAATATATAATGTCACTCACAAAAAGAAAAACATAATTTTCTATGGATCAATCTAACTCAAAAGGAACAAAGAACATAATTTAATCAAAGTAAAAAGCACCCTATGAGCCTGTTTGGATGCATGGTGAATTGAAGTATAGTGAGGTGAAGCATCAAATCAAGAAAGAATAAAATATAAGGTATTATGATGGTGTTTTGTTTTTAGTTGTTTGGTATGGAATCTTTTCGACTTTTTGTATAAAAAAGTGGAGTTTTTTTGTCTTTTAGTGGAGAAAAGAGGTTTTTTTTTTTTTTTTTACTTTTTTTGAAAAAGATTGAGAGAATTTTGAAATTTTGTACTTTTGATATTATCCATTGTCTTTTCTTGTATGGATAATGGAAGCTTTACCTTACCTCACCTCACTTTACCACACATCCAAACACGCCCTATAAGTCAAATTAAAGAAGGAAATAAATAACTAATTCATGGATATCTTTATCAATAAAACCCACAATAAAAATCATATCAGAAAGAAACAGGTTAATTAAAAAGCCAAAAGATGAGGAAAGTTGTAGATTTCAAGCTCAAATGATGAATTCTCGCTCAAGTATTTCAACACTTTTCTTCGGTACGACTATTTTAAGAGTCAGAATTGGCATAGACGATGAAATCGAGTGATGATGATGATGACCACATTGGGTCATGTGCACCCCCACATTTGATTGTTGTTAATCCTCTTGTAAAATTCAACCAATGAATTTTCTAACGTGAGTGATATTTTGTATTTTTTTTATAAAATTAATTTTTCAAAAAATTAATCTACCAAAAACCACCAGCCTAAGGACAGGCTCACAGGGAGCATTAATTAACGTTAGGATATGACAAACAAAATTAATGAAATAACAGGAAAGAGAAAAATAAGAAAAAAAAAAGAATTAACATGATCCAAAAAATCATATAACCCTATTAGAAAAAAAAGAATTAACACGAATGTGCTGATCATTTTATGGGAGTTCAGTGAGTAGGTTCTATTCTATTAAGATCAACGGATCAAGATCACTAATGCAACATCTGAACCGTTGCAAATGACTGCTTATTATTTATAAGAGATAACGCAAAATTTGAATTTGAACTTACCTGATCCCACTGTAAGATTGAACCCATCATCACGTGAAGATGGGTTCAAATCTTACAGTGGGAAGACTCCAATCAAAGCAAACATTGGGATTATCTCTTTCATTGGGTGTGCATCCGTTATAATTAAGCAATGCAAATGTTTCATAGGTGGGCTCCATTGATCATAAAATGAAAGCACTCGAGAAACTCTCAAAGGGAGCCACTCAGCCGGTCCGGACTCCTATCATGGTGGTCCCCAAACAACAGACTGGGTGGAAGTTTAAATTGTTCTTGTGGTTAGGAAGTTCAGTAATGAGTCGGAGGCTCTGACTTCGAACATTTGAGGCCTCACCCAATACACTGGGTGGTATTGTCTATCTAGGGTTTTACCAATGATCAACCGCAAGGAGGCCTGTAGGTTCCTCATAAAAATAAAAATAAAAAAAGGTCTAGCACATGGGTCCAAGTATATATAATTTCAAACAGATTATAAGCAAAAAAAGAAAAAATAAAGATAGGCGTGGACGTCCAATGTAGGCCCTTGAGTTAGATAAAGTGGGCTAGTCCTCCCCCATACCTCTAAATCCCCCCAAACCCAGAAAGCAGAGGCCGAACTGTCTAGAGACTTTACCACCTAGAAAAGGAGGTTCCTTCTGTTTTAAACATAATTTCAAACATATGAAAACAACTCGATCCAAACATCATCCCATTTAATATATATATATATATATATATGGAGCCAGTCATTAAAGGACGGTCCTTACTATCCCCACAATTCGGAACCACTTCTCAAAAATGTGATGATTCCTTTTAAGGTAAAAATAAAAATAAAAAAATTCCTTTCTCACTCATATTCCAAGAACTCCTATTTTCTGCTGAAAAGATTGAAAAGTGGACACAATCAACGGCATATATAAATCCATAAATAATGAAAGAAATTCATATCTACACATAAATCACAACCCTATAAGAAAGAAAAATATAAAGGAAACCATATATGTAAGTGCACAAAAATTCACTGACCCGGGGGGGTGTGATTTTGAGACTCACTAGAGGAGGACGGAGACTGCAGCTCCTTGTAGATGATAGAAAAACCGATGCCTCGAGCCTGAAATGGAAAAAAGGAGAAGGTCAGAGGACCCTGGCTTGGGCAGCGCAGGGCTCTCCGATGCCTTTGTTAGCTGCAAGTGCAGGACTAGAACAGAGGTAGGAGATGAAGTGTGGGAGGAGACGGCGTACCAGCAGCATGTGGATAGCCCTCCTTTTTTTTACCTGTTGAAGGCTTCTGTATTTATAGATGAGGAGAGTGGACTTTGGGGTAAGCACTTGAGAGGCTGTCCCATCGTAGCCCACTCTGTCCCATCGGGCCATACCCTGATGGATGGGTGGTGTAGCCGTGTCAGGGATTTGGGCGGTGCCCTTATCCTGTTGCCGTGGCACGACAGCTGTCCATGGTCATCTTGATCAGCAGTCTGACCGAGACCGAGCTGGAGCATGGCCAAGGCTGAACTCCTGGTCTCATGCTTGTACCGAGACCGAAGCCAAGGGGGCACGTTACCGAAATGGAGCACCTGGCCGATAGCTGAGGTCGGCATTCATGCCTTTGTCGAGGCCGGGACCTGAGGTCGGTCGCCTTGGGGAATACCCCCACACAATATATATCTACAGAGAGCTGACTTATTAAGATGGAAAAGAGGAAGAAAAGAGACATTTCTAAGCAGGAAAGAGAAAAACACTCTACTCAGGTAAAGATGATATCAAGGAGCCCCTGGCGTCAAAACTAAATCTAACTTGCTCTATATATCTTATTAAGGTGAAAAAAAGGATGAAAAGAGACAAATTTAACTAAGGAAAAAAAAAAAACCTCTCTATTCAGGCAAAGATGATATCAAAGAGCCTCTGGCTCTATATATCTTATTAAGATGGAAAAGAGGAGGAAAAGAAGACTTCTAACCAGAAGAATTATTCAAAGCACTCTACTCAGGCAAATATGATAGATATCAAGTGGCCCCTTGCCTCAAAACTAATACAACTTTCTCTATTTATGGGCTCGTTATCTGATTGCCTCCATCTGCCCACGTGTATCATGTTTGAAGGTCACAATCGATTCAAGGCCAGCTGTAAGCAGGTTCTATTTTATCATGACCAATGGCAATGGATCAATCGGGTTTGATTAAAAATAAAAATAAATATACATCAAATTATGTTAATAACGTTTTTATGTAAAAGTTGATCGAATGGTTGGATTAATTCCGATTCTCGATATCGTCTACATTTGAAGACCTTTATTTTGTTGGCTCCACTATAATGTTCCACTCTTTTTCTCAATATGTGTCCAAGTGCAGTAAAAAGCTCATTGTTGCTCAAAGCACTAGTAAAAACCATATAAGAATGAAGAGGGTGTTTTGAATGCTTTACACGTAAGCGGTATTAGTTATTCAATCTCATTTATCAAATCAAAAGGCCTTTCATGTATAAAATTATACAAATTAAGTTTTAACTACTTATTTTTATAAATTCAATACATTTTCTCTTTCACTATTTATTGATGTGGAAAAAAGTCTAAAAAACTCTAGAAAATTTAGCCCCACCCAAACAAAATTTCTGGGTCCGCCACTGCTTGTACACTGACAATCTGGCTTCATCCTGGAGCCTAATTTTGCCTCATACCTCACTTGCAAGTATGGTTGCAAACGGGTATTCGATTCTCCGAATACCCGAAAGTTTTTATTCGAGAAAACTTGAGTATGGAATCTATTTTAAGTTCCGATTCATAAACAGGTTCAAGGCCGGAACCCAATTTAGGTCCCGATTGTTAAACGAGTTTGATTCTAGGTCCATATAAGTTCCGATCCGTGGACCTGAGACCCGCCGTATGAGTTTTTAATATTGCAAATTGTACCTTAAAATAAATAAAATCTTGGACATTTTTATGTACAATACTTGAAGTAGTAGACTTATACACTGTTATAAGTTGATGATATACTTGTTTTAAGAAGAAACGAAAAAAAATGAGGAGAAGTTAGAATGAATTTTAAAACTAGATCCAATCCCTTTAAGAAAAAACGAAAAAAAATGAGGAGAAGTTAGAATGAATTTTAAAACTAGATCCAATCCCCTAAGTAGATGCAGTCTTGGAACCGAATCCGGATGTTTTTTTGGGGACCAGGTCAGAAACCAACAAAATAAGTTTTAAGTCAAAATCGGAACCATTATTTAGAAACGGGTCCGAGTCCAAATCAAATATGGTTCCGACCTGTAACCGTTTCACTTGCAACCCTATTTGGAAGGATTTGATCCCACTACTTTTTCACATTAGGACCAAGCCAATGTGTCATGGGTGGGGTCCAGTTTTATGAGTCCAATTGAAATGGGCGTAGCTAGGCCAAAAATGACCCACATTATTTCAAAATTCTCGACTCAAGATCACCTATCTTTCGTGACGCATGCTCACTGTGAATGAATCAATCATAATGAGCCACGTCGTAAAAAGATAAGAGTGGTTTTGCTCATTACGTTGGTTTTGGGTGATGCTGGTTTTTGAAAGGATAAAATCACGTGAATTTTGAATAACGTGGTATGATCCATCCAACCCCAGACGCACGCCGAATTCATATACAACCTCCAAGAATCCCATGGGCTCATAATGAAAGACTACCAAATTCTAAACGTGCTCTTCCTTTTTCACACGTGGTCCCCACACGGCCACTGCTGCCCTTTAGAAAAGACGAATGTTGATTTAGAATGACACACTGTATGCTGCTTCTTTTAAGTGTTGCATGTATGCATCAGTATCACACATAGAATAAAAAAATAGATTTACTCACATCAATCCGGAGATGAAAGAGGGTTTAATTATTTTAAAAAATAAAATTAATTATATAAATTAATTCTGATATTATAAATTAATTAAATCAAAACTTAAATGTACTTGAAACCTTTTTATTTTTATTTTACAAACTGACTTGTAAACCATTATTAATGTACCATGCCATCTTTACGATGCGTTCATGCCGTATTTGGACATCATAGAAAAATAGAAAAAAGAATCTTGGACTACCAATCACACACGGTAAGCATGTCATTCATGATCAAGTGAATCTGCTTCAGTTCAATTTAACATGGGTTTTGGATAACTACATAATGTGGGCAGTGAGACAAAATCACATCGGTTTTAGATAGGGTGATTCTAAATGCACCCACCATTTTTGCTGAACACACCCAACCTCTTCTATGAACAGTGATTTTAAAATCACTGTTCATAGAGGAGGGTGGGTGTGTTCAGCACTTCAGGTGGGTGCCTTTAGAATCACCCTTTTAGATAATGAATGACCCACTTATGGGACACAGTGAATGTAAGTAAAGAACAGTTGGTGATCCGGACCGCAAATTCTTATACATCGATCCTCCAAGAATCTCATTTGCTCGTAATGACAGACGGCCATATTTTAAATGTGCTCTTGCTTTTTTACTGATTTTTAAAGTAGAGGAATGTGATTTAGACGCACGGTCGGCATCGACATATCTGTCCGTGATAAAGAATGACATAAGAGGCTGTTAATTGGTAAATGTTAATGTTACATGTGTACATCCATCAGTGTATCACACATAGGGGCTGGGCTAGGCTACTTGCAGCATCCCTGCACTATTTCACACACTGGGCGTTGTTGCTAGTACTATGATACAACAATTATTTCTATCCAAGAATTGTATGCCACCTCACTTTACCAGGGAGGAAATGAAAAATGGGTTTGTGGCTCTAAAGCTGCTAAAGCAACACCCTAAACTTCTTTGAGCATTTTTTAAGATCAATATACCCATGTGTGAAATTATCAAAATGAACACCATTCATAGTTATATACCTCCACCACTACCCTAACCCAACCCACCACCGCCCTCTCCGGTGGCATCGTTCGGGTTGGGGGGGTTGAATAAGCCAAGATAATTCATAGTCTTATCTCTTTGACACATGGAGATTTCTATTGGGGCTCGAAATGAAAGCAATTGCACAACAAATAAGCCAAGATAAACAGTTTTGGAATTAGATCCAGTTATCTAGGTGGACCTAGTTCAGAATTTTTCTATCGAAATTGGGTCTGAAACCAACAAAATAAGTTTCGAGTCAAAATTAGATCAGGAACTAAAACCGTTATTAAAAAACGATCCTAGTTTGTATCAAGTATGGCTCTGATCCGGGACTGTTCCGTTTGCAGCCCTACTTGCAAGGGTTTGATCCCACTACCTTATTACATAATGACCAAGCGGATGTGCTGTGGGTGGGCTCCAATTTTATGACGAGTCCAATTAAAATGGGCATAGCTAGGCCCAAAAGTGACTCACATTATTTCAAAATCATGAGTCCAGACCACCTATCATTCCTAATGCATGCTCGCAATGAATGAAACAATCATAATGAGCCACGTCAAAAAAAAAGTTTGAGTGATTTTGCTCCTTAACTGTTCTTCATTGGTTTTGAGTGATGCGGCAAACCGTGGGTGTTAAAATTACGTGGATTTCAAATGACGCGGTTTCTCGCGGTTGGTATAATCAGTGCGCTAAGAATCCCATCGGCTCATAATGACAGATGACGAATTTTTAAACGTGCTTTTGCCTCTTCACACGTGGTCCCCACACTGCCGCTGCTGCTCTTTAAAAATGACGAATGTGATTTAGACAATTAGACCCATTGACATATCAATACTAGAACGACACACTATATCCTGCTCCTGTAGTGTTTGCATGTATGCATCTGTATCACACATAAGAAAAAAAATTAGATTTACTCACAGCATTCCGGAGATGGGAAAGGGTTTAATTATTTTAAAAAGTAAAATTAATTCTGATATTATAAATTAATAAAATTAAAAATTAAATTTACTTGAAACCTTTTTATTTTTACCAACTGTCTTGTAAAGCAGGAGTTCTTAATGTACTACGCCATCTTTGTGATGTGTTTGGACATAGTATGAAATAATTAAGAGCCGGAGGGGGGCTGGGCTATTGTATAAAATAAAAAAAAAAAAAAAAGAATCTTGGAGTGCCAATCACTCACGGTGAACATGTCACTCATAATCAAGTGAATTTGCTTTCCATTAAAATCACATGGATTTTAGATAATGCAGCTCACCGTGAATGATCTCACTTTTAAGGGTGAACAATGAATGTAATTAAGTAAAGAACAATTGGTGATCTGGACTCCAAAAATTCATATACAACCGCCAAGAATACCATTTGGCACGAAATGACAGAGGGCTATATTTTTTTCACTGCTTTTTGTAAAAGAGGAATGTGATTTAGACGGATGGACGTATCTCTGTCCATGATGGAGAATGAGACAAGCCTGGTCCTTGCTGTAAATGTAATGTTACATGCATGCATCAGCGTCACACATAGGGGATAGCCTAGGCTACGCTGCAGCATCCTGCACCATATATATAGAATAGGGAATACAGCAATTATTTCCATCCAAGAGCCGTATGCCACCTCACTCTACGAGAGAGGAAATGAAAAATGGGTTTGTGGCTCTAAAAAGGTGCCCACACCTTAAACAACTTCTCTAAGTACGTTTCTTTATTTTAAGACCAATATAATTGCTCTATTCTGGTCATCGGTTACGATGACGTTCAACCTCCATTGTAATAACCCCAATTGTATGCCTTCTGGATAAGGTGACTTTGTAGGGCCCGTCAAAAAAACCAAGTTGTAATTAAAGAATAAGCAGGAGACCGTAAGAATAATCACGAGACCGTTTACGTATAGGATGGTGATAAATAAACTAAAATTTAATATTGAATATATATATATATATATAAATTGGTCAGCTCTCCTAAGCTGAAGCTTAGGATAAGGTAAGCTGAAATAAGCTCAATTTTGTGGTGGGTCCTACATGGGGATGGGGGTGGGGATTTCAAGGATTCCCTGAGACCCTCTAACTTGCAAAAAAAAAAAAAATTTAAAATTAGCAATAACCGTGGTTTTCATCATCTCCATCTGGGCACCAAATTTTTAATGGTCAACTGTCCACTCAGACCGGTACACAATCCATCCAACAGTCTAGTAAATTTGAATCTGACCAAAAGTTGGTGGGCATGTGCAATTTAGGGGGGTTGTGTGTTTGGACCATTTGAATGGACTAAGGGTGAGCCACAGAAGTGTTAGCTTACGGAATTTTATCTTAATCTTAAGCTTAGGAGAGCATTATATATATATATAGAGAGAGAGAGAGAAGTATTGAGGATTTTACAGGAAAATACTCCGTGGATGGTCGTTGCACGAAAAAGAACCCTGTAGTTTGGGCCTTACAAATGAGGCATGTCACCCCATTGGCTGCAGACTGTATCTTTGACCTCCAATCTTCCACAAGCAATCGATAGATAATTTGGTCCAGATATGGATCCTTGTTTCGGATTTGGTAAGAAATAAGGTCCAGATCTGAAACCATATAGGTTCGGACCAGCATTCCGCTATTATTAATGTTAGATAATCTTTATCCTAATTGTTAAATAATGTCATAAAATTTATATCATCTTACTATTTTAAATTTCTTCATTTATCACATTTTATGAAATTAATGTTTCATACAATCTTTTCATCTTTGTTAGACACTTTATAAATATTAATCAGGACTTAATTCATTTGAGCTGGGTCCAAATCCTAATCTGTTACCACCCTTCTTTTCAAATATCTATGATTATTTTGGGCTTATGTTACACCCTGACCCGATTTAATCCTGATTAGTACTGATTAATTGTGTCTTAACTAAATTAATGGTGTTTGATTACTAACTATGATAATTAGTGTTTATTAGTCCTTATAGACTGAGTTAGATGAGTCTTGGACCTTATATAGGTGAGTGGGAATCGAGTTGACTCAATTGAGTTGAGTTTAGAGCTTTCTCGTAAATATGAGTTTTCGCATTTTATATCATTTGCACTTCATTTTGGCATCATCACGTGTGTTTTGGCGAGTACATCGATTTTCATATTAGACGTTTCTTCATTTGAGCAACCGTTGAATAATTGGGCCCTTATTCGACTCAAAATGGAAATAAACATATTTTGTGGACCTTCTTGCAAAATGATTACTCCACCCACATATATAAGACCTTATCCATTCTCTTTTTTCACTCCTTCTCTTCCTTCCTTCTACTTTCTATTCTCCCTTTCTCCTTCTTCAATTCTCCTTCCCTCTTCTCACCATCAAGAAGTTTGGTGGTGCCTACTTTTGGAGAAAACAAAACTTGGAGTTCTCCTCCTTCATCTTCTCCAACCTTTCTTCTCTTGTGGACAAGGAAAAAACCCCTCTATCATCTTCCACTCTTCTCAACTTCAAATCCCTAGTTGAGGTAAGAGCCTGGACACCCTCTTTTATGGATATAGGATGCGCATTAGAGTCAGAGGACTCTTAAACAATCGTTCATGTTCATGTGTTTTCTCTATTAGTAATTTCAGTATTGTACATCCGACTTCGTATTCGTTGAATATGTGGAACTGAGTAAGTATTCGTGAAAATGAGATTAATACCATTTGATTAGATTATGGATAAAGAAAATATAAAATTACTCAAAAATCCGGTCTATATTCGATTTTTTTATTTGACCTGATCGAGTCGGCACTACATAGCTTCTGCCCTGTGATACCCGACGGGGTTACACTTGGTTTAGTTTTTTAAAACTACTGCAGTAAGTCATCTGGAGCACCGGAACTCCAGACACGGGTAGCCAGCTAGCCTTTGGTCGGGCCGCTGGTGACATCCAAACTAGATTTGCTCTCTTCGAGAAGATGAGCTTATGGTAGTAGCCAATTTGTATGTTTTCATTTTAATTGATTCGGAATGCATAAATTATTCATTTTTGCACAACTTGCCTAGTTGATACTTATCATTGACATCTGTCAAATCATTTGTCTTAAATTCGATTTGATATGTTATGTATTTTCCTATTATTGCCTATACTTGCTTAATAGTCGTATTGATGATATTACTCTTGTTGTCACAGTCGCAGATACAGCCTCTGGCCCTGAGAAGGCCGAGGAAAGAGAAGGGTACCCAAAAGGTACTTTCAGGGTTAGAGGAATGACCCGAGCCTGAAGTCAAATAGAATTGTCATATTTGCAGAACGCGACTGACTTTTGGAGCTTGCAGTAGCATGTGGTCAGCCCCTTTTTGTGTGGGCCACACTTAGATGATTAGAAATTCTTTTGTTCATACTTTTGATATTGATTGTATAGGGTTCTTTTTACACCCTCTCTTGTAAAACAATGTATATAATTTTAGAATTCTTTTGTATTAAACTTGAATGTAAATGGACTGGATGAGAAATTTGATACCTCACATAAATGAAATACAACTTCCGTTATGAATACTTGCTATTGATGAGTTCTAATGAGTTTCTTACTCACACGTATGGAAGGTTGTTTTCTCTCCTTCGTGTGTTGTATTTGGCTCGAGACAGGTACAGCACGCGGGAGTACGTGTAATACACCTCAGGAATTACCCTAGGCCAGGGTGATTCGGGACCAGGATGTGACAGCTTATTTTGTATCCATATGTGTAGATTGGATTATTCCAATATATTTATTTTCTTCTTTTTAACTGCATGCATGAAACTTTTGATTTTGACTGGGTTGTGTTTCATTTTGTAGTTTGAGTTAGAATAATAGACAATTGATTTTTCCTTTAACAATCTATAATCTGTTTTTTTTTTTTTTTGCTAAATGGCAAATTGAATTAAGGAGAAGGAAAAGGCCAAAGGCCCCCAAAATACAAAAAGAGAGCCACTAAGGGAGACAAACAAAGCACCACCCAGCAGCTAAACAAGCCAAAAAAAAAAAAAAAACACAGAGAAGAAGAGAAAACAAAAGAACAACCAAGCCTCAAACACACAGAAGCTAACTGAAGCACCTTCAAAGAACAGAACAGGAGCCCGAGAGGGAACTGAACCACGGGGAGAAGAGAAGAAATAAAACAAAAGCAATAAGGAATCCATTGCACAACCCTAATCAGAGACTGATTGCACCAAAGAAGCATAACAGCTCGCAACAAAGCCGCTCCCTGACTACTTGACAACTGGGCAAACAGCCTCAGCGCTCGGCAGAACAACGCTGCTTCATTCGACAGCAACAGCTCTCGGAGGGAGAGAAGAGACACAACAACAAGCAGAGATGAAATCCAAAGCACTACCCTGAACAAAGCTAAATGCACCAAGCAAGAGGAACAACTCAAAGCAAAGCCACTTCCAAGGCAAACAACAACTCAGCCCACAGCAGAACATATTACACTACTGTTGAACTGCAACACTGCTCTCTACAAGAACTACCCTGCTCCAGCACTACTGCAAAGCACAACTCCTCCAGCAAAACAGAACTGAAGGAAAGATGAACCTTTGATACAACAACACTGAAGAAAGGATAACAGCAGGAGAACCACTGGACACCTCTGAAGACCACCCAGTAGAGAGAAGAAGACACCTGCAGAAGCTGAAAACAGAGCAGTAGAAAGACAAGAACACCACTGCAACAGACCACACTGCTAGCAATAAAGCTGGAAGCCACACAACACCACAGCTCAACTCAGGCCCAAGCCACGCAGCACTGGATGAGGAAGGGTAGATGCAGGCACCTGCAGAGAGTTGACCAGCTCTCTCATCCGATCAGAGAATTTGGTCTGAGCTGTAGCCAAGGAGGGCTTTCTATTCCAGTGTTTCGCATCGTTCCGGAGAGACCGGAGCACGAATATGGCTTGAAAGAAGATCGCTGTAGCCTAATTTCTACCCGGGCCCTCAGTGCCCTGAGATAAGGATTTCCAAATCACTGAAGCTGACAGAGGAAGAGCTGGGGCTGAATCACCTAGAGGTATGATCCATAATCGCAAAGATGCAAGAGAAGAAAAGGTGGATATCGTCTTCTTCACTGTTGAAGCAAAGACAACATCTGGAAGCCAAAGAGCTACCTCTCTGCTTGGCCCTTATGTCTGTGGGCTTTTTTCTATGGAGGAGCCGCCAACTGAAACAAGCCAATCTAGGATGCAGGCACTTGTTCCAGACTAAAGTAGCCCAGGTGACTACATTGTGGGAGGGTTTATGTAAATGCCAGGCATCTTTGAGAGAAAGGGATCCTGAATTGTGGCCTTGCCAGAGGAGAGAGTCTGGAGCTGAGGGATCATCCAAATGTAACTGACTAGTTGACTGAAGAAGGAAGTCATTTATCTCAGCTGGAAGATGAGAAGGAATTATCCAAGCAGCATTATGGATAATGTCCGACAGCTGATTAGTATTAGAGAATTGGACATTAGGAAATCTGGATGCTATTGAAGATTTGTCAATCCAGTTATCAAACCAGATGTTGATGGAGAGACCATTACCAACTTTCCAGTAGCTACCGCTTTGAAGGAAATGAGCTAGGGGCCTAATTTTCTTCCAGATGCAAGATCCTCTTCTAGGAGTGAGAGGAGACCATATAGAACTTCTGAAGTATTTGGCTCTAAACCACTGAGCCCAGAGAGAATCAGAGGAGGCTGCAGACCAACCAAGCTTCAGCATACATGCTTCATGAATGACCTTCATTCTGCGCAGACCCAGCCCTCCTTCTGCTTTGGGCAAGCAAACAATCTCCCAATGCACCAGACCACCACATCTGTCTATGCTAGCTGACCAAAGGAAGCTCCGCATCACCCGCTCAATCTGAAGACAGGTTTTACTTGGGATGGGGATGACCAAGGAAGTGTGAAAAGGAATGGAGGAGAGCACATGCTTGACCAGAATCAGTCTTCCCACGAAAGAGAGACATTTGGCTTTCCAACCCGTAAGCCTAGATCTTAAGGAGTCCAGAATCCGATTGAAATAAGAGTGTCTAGAAGTGTCGAGGAAGATATGGACACCCAGATAGGTAAAGGGAAGGGTCGCTTGAGGGATACCAAGAATGCTTGAAGCCAAATGGGCTCCTAACTGAGCTTTTTCCTATGAATAGCTGACTCTTTTGAAGATTAAAGCTCTAACTAGAGGAGGCTTGATAGATGGAGAGAAGATCATGGACACGTCTCAAGCCGTGTTTTAGGGCTTTGAAGAAGAGCAAGATGTCGTCTGCATAGAAGAGATGGCAAGGAGTGTTAGGTATATGGTGGAGATAGGCTCAATGGCTCCTTCCTTTCTAAGAGAATCGAGATGTAAGCTGAGAATCTCCTCTGCTAAAATAAACAAATAGGGAGACAGGGGGTCTCCTTGCCTAAGGCCACAGGAAGAGCTGAAAAACCACAGGGGCTACCATTGATATGGACCGACCCTTTACTCAAACTTAATAACTCTTTCATCAAATTGATCCGGGTTGGGGGAAAACTTGAAGAACTTCAAGGCCCTGAAAAGGAAGTTCCACTGTAACTTATCAAATGCTTTAGATATATCCAGCTTCAAACAGACCGACCCACCTCTGATTTTTGAGTTGAGGTTTTTAAAGAGCTCGTGGGCTAAAGCTGCATGATGGTGAATGGTCCTATCTTTAACAAAAGTAGATTGATGATTAGAAATAAAAAGGGGAAGAATGGAGGAAAGTCTATTCGCTAGGATTTTAGAGATTATTTTATAAACAAAATTCAGAAGACTAATTGGACGGAAATCAGAGAAGGTTTCAGGTGAGGTTTTCTTCGGAATGAGGGAGAGAAAGAGGGTATTATTTTCTCTCAAGATGCGGCCAGAAGTAAAGAAATGGGTCACTGCCCCTACCACCTCTTTCCCAACTATGTGCCAGCAATTAGTGAAAAAGGCCCCCGTAAAGCCATCTGGGCCAGGGGAGCTGCTCCTCTTGAGCTTGAAGACAACCTCTCGAATTTCAGTTGGAGAGGGGATTTCAATAAGAGCCTTGTTTTGCTCTTCAGTTACTGAAGGGACCATATTGAAGAGAGATTCATCTGGAGTAATTGGTTGAGAGTGAAAGTGATTAGAGAAGAACTTAGTGGCATGCTCACTAATTTGAGTTTCCTCTTCAAAGCTGGTACCTTCAATCGAGATCCGATCTATGCTCTTACGAATGCCTCTGGATTTTCCGGATAGATGGAAAAACTTCGTGTTCCTGTCCCCATCTTGAAGCCACTTAATTTTGGACCTTTGCTTCCAATGCATAGCTTTCGCATTCAGCCAATTGTGGAGCGCCGCCTTAGCCAGGTTCAGGTCTTGGAGGAGATTATCACAAGGGTTAACTTCAAAGGCAGATTGCTTAGTCTGAACCAACAACTCCGCTTCAGCAATTTTGGACTTCATCTGGCCGAAGACCTCCTTGTTCCAGGCCTTAAGATTTTGCTTAAGAAATCTTGAGCTTGTTAGCTAGAATGAATTTGGGTGGGGGGGGGGGGGGGGGGGGGGCGGTGGGGGGTTGGTGCCTCTGCAGATGGAGGCCCGGCTGGTAATAACTACCTGATGGAAGGAGTCATGGAGCAGCCACTTTTCTTCAAATTTGAAGGGGATGTTCTTGAAAGAAGGGTTTTTCCTATGGGAAAGAAGGATGGGGGTGTGATCAGAAGCTATTCTAGGAAGGTGGCTAACAGTGGGGTCATCAAAAGTGTTCAACCAGCAGGAATTGGAAAGAACTCTATCAAGTCTAGCAGCTACAAAGGCCAGGCCTTGTCTGTTGTTAGCCCATGTAAAGTTGTTCCCTTTGAAACCAAGGTCATGAAGCCCCGTAGTCAACACCATGTCTTGAAAATCTTTAACAGAAAGAGAGGAAGGAGAGCGGATACTGAGCTTTTCCTTGGCTAAGAGGATAGCATTGAAATCCCCTATCACACTCCAAGGAAGAGAGGTAGAAGAGAAGTTCACTAAGTAGCTCCAGAGATCTCTCCTAGTCCTGTAATCAATAGAACCATATACGCCAGTGATGATACCAATGGGGGAAGGGGAGGTGGAGGAGTCAGCAAAAGAGATGGAGATGTGCTGGGAAGAACTATCTAGGAAGGAAAAGGAGAGATTTGAATTCTGTTTACAAAGGCACCAAAGAGAATTATTGCGATTGGAGTAAGTAGGATAGAAACTAAAAGAGTGATTTCTGGTTTCAAGGAAAGAATCCAGGATGGCCTTGGGCTCAGAGATGAAGATGAGATCAGGAGAGTGAGAAGCAATAAGATGAAAAAGAAAATTTTTTGTGGCGGAGTTGCAGATCCCCCAGCAGTTCCAATAGAGGACTTTAATCATTGATAACTAGTTGGGAGGGAGGGCCAGCTGAGCTTCTTGTTTTTGGACCAGAGGAAGTAGGTCCACGAAATTTAGATTTCCTATTAGTTTTCACTTTAAAGGGGGTTAAGTCAATTATGAGAGAATCAGCCTGGATTAATTCTTGGGTGGGAGGAGCCAAGGGGGGGCTAATGGAGACAGAAGTGGCAGGATGCTTTGTAGGATTGGGGACACTCTTACTAACACCAAGAGATGAGGCAGGCAAAGGATTAGAGGGGTTGGTGGAGATGAGGGAAGGGTCTGCTAAGGTACTATTCTCCAAAATGGAGAAGGGATTTGAACACTCTAAAACAGGGGGGTTGTCTGCTTGGGGGAGAGGGTTGTCTGAATTCCCTATTGCGGAAGTTATATGTTCTTCCGAGAAAGAATTAGAAGGAGTAGTTGGTGCTGGAGAATGGATGTGCTGGGTTCCACTGGAAGGGATAGGATGCTTTACCTCAGAAAAAAAGGAGATCATGAGGGCTGGCTACTGTATCTGAGAGAGTTTCCATTGGCCTTTTAGGTTGGGGAGTAATCAGCCGGGACTCTGACGGCGGCGTCTTTAGCAGACCAGGCTTCGAGCGAAAGGGACATTTACTCGAAAGGTGACCCGCCGAGAGACACTTAGCACAGGGAGTGTTCTCATATAACACCTCAATCTCCATTGTGGCATCTCTTCCAATTCGACAGAGAGGGAGCTAGGACTGTTCTTTGCCACATCCAAAAGCACTTGAACCCTTGCAAATGTTAGCATTCGCTACTTTGCCGTAGTTTCATCCAGACGCAGAGGCTTTCCAATTGAGGATGCTATGGAGAGCAAGATATCGCTACTCCAGCAGTGATAAGGGAGACCTTTGAGGCGAATCCACACCGGAACTTCCGTTGGCCACGGACTTTCAGCTTGACCTGGGGACCAGGGGCGTAGAAGAAGTTTTTTCTTGTCCACCTGGAAGGGGCTTTGACCAAGAATGTCGTCTCTATCTACCTGGGAGCTGAACCTGAAAATGAAATTGCCTTTCTCGATGAGGGAAATGAGTCAAGGCCTGGAAAGATGCCAAGCGGAAGAGACCCACTACTCCAGAGCTTCCAAGGACGGTCTTCTTCCCACAAATTTTCCTAAGGCAGAGTAGGAGAAAGAGTCTTTACTATTGATGATCATCTGCTGCGGAATCCTAATAGTGAGTTTGCCTTCTTTCCATGCCGCCGGGGGAATGGCTGGGGGGGAGGGGAAAACCATAGGGGCAAGACAGTTAGCAAAGGATTTGGGGGTAGGGGAAACGGGGTTAATGAGGCCTATGAAGAAATATCGATAGGTGGTGAAGAAGACTCTGAAGATGAATTTGAAGTTGGTGAAGCTGCTCCGCGTCCCATGAGGTCAGAGGGGAGGAAGAAGCTGCTATATGGCTTGTAGTGGCGCTGGAGAGGCTGTAGGCTGAGCGATGAGAATGGGGGTTTTGGGGGTTAAACTCTCTACCTTGAATAGTAGCGATTGATGGTTGAGTGAAGGTTGCCTAAGCTATAGGTGAGCCCTCCGAAACAGCTGAGACGAAGAGAGGAGGGGGGGGGGGGGGGGGACTGCTGAGTGGGCAGAGCAGGTTGGACGGGGAAACAGGGGAGAGCGATAGAGGGAACAGGCTGTTCCTCCATCGCTATCATCGCTCTTTGGTTTGGAGGTCCATGGAATCGATAGCAATCTACAATCTAAAAAATGACATTTCGAATAGAATTTTCTCCTGCATACATAGAAACAATGACTAGTCGAAACAAATAGGAAACGAAAGTAAATAATAGAAAACTAGTTCCAAGCATATCTCCACGTCTAAGACTTGCCACACAACTTTAATATTCGAATAACCAGGTGGGCCATTACACAAACAGCCAATGCAAGTGGCCTAATAACCTCACCCATTTATGGAAAACTTCCAACAAGAGGGGGTATTTTATCCAAGGAATGCTAATTGCACACTCATCAGTGGGCATGCAACATTGGATTTGGTCCCTTTTTTTTTTATTTAATCCTACTACATGGCTATAGTCTATAGATACTGCAAGCTAAAATAGAAGAAATCAAATCAACGACACCCACTTCTGGTAAAGTTTTCCAATAAATTCCCTGATGATTATATGGTGAAGGCTTGGATCTGGATCGGATCCTATCCCTTCCATCACCATTCCATTTTTCAAGTTCAAAATAATGCCATCGTTCATAAACACCCAGCGTTGGCCCTCAGACGCAGAGCTACAACCTGAAATGATGATAATGCTTCCTTTGGAATGAATATCAGTAGAGGTGAGGCGCAGTCTCGATTTTGCTGAGGCCTTATGGAACCATCTGGATAGAGAGCCCATTTTTGTTCTGCCTTACTACTTTCACATTGCACCACCCACATGGCGTCTCCATTTGCTTGCATGCAGAGATCATTAAACATGGGACCTGACCGGGATCGACCAGACAACTCTCTATAAGACTATATTATAAAAAGGGAAAGAAATGTAAAAGAGGAAGAATTTTACAAAAGAAAGTTATTTGATGTTTTGATGTTGTGAGACAAGGGCTCTCAATCCCTATTTCTAGGCTGCATTATGAATTACATTGAATACATATTTGAAATCCGCAATGGGATAAGATGTATACGTCATAGACACTGTGTCACTGTATATGATAATTGTAGCTACTGCATGAAATCCTGACTGTATTACTGATTGCATCATACTGTAGTTTCGGACTGGTCGGTGCTGGCAACTGCATTGATGCTTGTGACTGCATAAATAATGGATGTTTTGAAATCAATCTTGATTGAAGTGATGTAGTGGAGCACCATAATACCTTGATTGAGGTGGTGTAGAGGACCACCATAATAAGAGCCACATTTGTTGACTTTCTTCATTCTATCACAATTGTTTATTCATTTTGGGTTCCAAATGGATGGAGCCTTATAAAGGCATGAAAGTGACATTAGTTATGGTGAAAGTGACCTTATTTATGAAGAAGTAGATGTAATAATGAATGATGATATTTTTATAATAGCTAGATGAGAAGAACTTTATTGCTTGCATGACACATGGCTGCATAGGGATAGCTGTATTGACATTGGTGCTGTATGAGAAGTTGAAATATCTGCATTAGAGAAGACATCTGTCATGATGTATTGAAGTTGCATGGGAAGTTGCGATATCTGCATTGGGTGGCATAGTCCGCATTAAGATTTGCACGAGATGCATTTGATAATGCTGTATGTAGACAAATAATTGCTGCATTTGTTGCGTCATATTGGTTAAAATTCATCGAGAAAGCCAGAAGGAGGCAATGTTGCATCATAGTCTTCTTTTTGATTGACTGAGCCCTGAGAAGAGGACGCTTCATGGCCAAGGCCGCCATATTGATGTATGAGAGGATTTCTGAGGAATTGAATTTCGTTTTTCATCCGCTGAATTTCTTGAAGAAGATCCATATGATGCTGACTATTGATAGGAGTAGATGCTTCGCCATGAACGGCATCTTTGAAACTTTTTGGCCGTAAGAATAAGCACGAGACCGTTTACGTACAGGGTGGTGATAAATAAAATAAAATTCAAAATTGAATATATATATATATATATATATATATGGGCCAACTCTCCTAAGCTGAAGGTTAAGATAAGGTAAGCTAAAGTAAGCTCAATTGTGTGGTGAGTCCCACATGGGGATATTAGGAGGGGGATCTAACCTGCAAAAAACAATTAGCCACAACTATAGTTTCTATCATCTCCATCTGGGCACCAAATTTTTAATGGTCAACGTTCCACTCAGATCGGTACACAGTCGATCCAACGGTCTAGTAAATTTGGATCTGACCAAAAGTTGGTGGGCATGTGCAATTTGGGGACGGGGGGAGGGGGGGGGGGGGGGGTGGGGGCGCTGTGTGTTTTGACCATTTGAATGGGCAAGGATGAGCCATAGAAGCGTTAGCTTACAGAATTTTATCTTAATTTTAAGCTTAGGAGAGCCTTACATATATATATATATATATATATATATAGAGAGAGAGAGAGAAGTATTGAGGATTTTACAGGAAAATACTCGGTGGATGGTCGTTGCACAAAAAAGAACCCTGTAGTTTGGGCCTTACAAATGGGGCCTGTCACCCCATTGGCTGCAGAATGTATCTTTGACCTCCAGTCTGCATCAAGCATCCGATAGATAATTTGGTCCAGTTATGGATCCTTATTTCGGAATTGGTAAGAAATCGGGTCCAGATCTGAAACCATATAGGTTCGGACCAGCATTCCGCTATTATTAATGTTAGATAATCTTTATCCTAATTGTTAAATAATTTCATAAAATTTATATTATCTTACTATTTTGAATTTCTTCATTTATCACATTTTATGAAATTAATGTTTCATACAATCTTTTCATCTTTGTTAGAAACTTTATAAATATTAACCAGGATTAATTCATTTGAACTGGATCCGAATCCTAATCTGTAACTACCCTTCTTTTCAAACATCTATGATTATTTTGGGCTTTTTTTTTTGTATCCATATGTGTAGATTTGATTATTCTAATATATTTATTTATCAAGGAGAATTTCAGGTTTCTGTTTCTTCTTCTTTTCATTTTGCTGGTTTTAGCCCTTCCTGTTTTAAGGCTAGCCTTTCAGTTTGCTTTCCATTGGATGTATTTTTTCTTCTCCTTGTCGTGGGGCTTTGCCCTTCTCTTTCTTTCAATACAAATTTACCAATTAGCAAAATATATATATATTTATTTATTTTCTTCTTTTTAGCTACACGCATGAAACTTTTGATTTTGATTGGGTTGTGTTTCATTTTTTAGTTTGAGTTAGAATAATAGACAATTGATTTTTCTTTTAGCAATCTACAATCTAAAAAATGACTTTTCGAATAGAATTTTCTCCTGCATACATAGAAACAATGACTAGTCGTAACAAATAGGAAACGAAAGTAAATAATAGAAAACTAGTTCCAAGCATATCTCTATGTACTCTAAGACTTGTCACACAACTTTAATATTCGAATAACCAGGTGGGCATTACATAAACAGCCAATGCAAGTGGCCTAATAACCTCACCCATTTCTTTTTTTTTTTTTTTTTTTTTTTTGCTAAATGACAAATTGAATTAAGGAGAGGGAAAAGGCCAAAGGCCCCCAAAAAACAGAGAGAAGCCACTAAGGAGGCAAACAGGAAGCCAACCCAGCAGCAAAACAAGCCAAAAGAACAAAATACAAAGAAGGAGGAAAAAGAAAGAAAAATTACAACCAATGACTCCACCACAACAGGGGCGAAGTGCAGCACCTACAAAGGACCGAAATGAAGTCTGGGAACAGCTCTCAGCAAAAAGGAAAACCAAAGCACAACCCTGAGCAGGAAACTGATTGCAACAATAAAGCCTGAAAACAGCTCTCAGCAAAGAGGAAAACCAAAGCACAACCCTGAAACAGGAGTTGATTGCAGCAAGCAGCAGAGCAGCACACTACAAGCAACAAAACCAGGCCACTACAGCAGAACTTGCAACACAGCACACAATAAGAAAAGTACAACCCTGAACAGCAGCTGAAAGCAGCAAGCAGCAGAACAGCACACTACAAGCAAAACCAAAACCAGGCCACAACAGCAAAACTTGCAACACAGCACACTACAAGAAAAAACCAAACTCCGCAGCCACAACCACAGCACTAAGCAAATCCACAGAGAAAGAGGGAAGCTACTTCAGACAAACACCCGGACACTCTGCACTCCTACAACAGGAACAGAGCGAAACTACTACCACAAGAAGGTTCCAGGGGCAGCTGCTCTGCAAGCAAAGAAAAGAGAAAGAAACTAGCAACTCCAGCACAGACTGCACCCTCCAGAAAGCTCAGCAAAGAGACACCTGCAGGGACTCTTTGGACTACAGCTTAGGAAAGCCCCAGCACAACCACTAAGCGCTACAAAAGCCTTCCCAGAGAAGAACCAGCAAAGCATTGATAACTTCCAACAAGAGGGGGCATTTTATCCAAGGAATGTTAATTGCATACTCATCAGTGGGCATGCAACATTGGATTTGGTCCCTTTTTTTTTTATTTAACCCTACTACATGGCTATAGTCTATAGATACTGCAAGCTAAAATAGAAGAAATCAAAGCAACGACACCCACTTCTGGTTAAGGTTTCCAGTAAATTCCCTGATGATTATATGGTGAAGGCTTGGATCTGGATCGGATCCTATCACTTCCATCACCATTCCATTTTTCAAGTTCAAAATAGTGCCATCGTTCATAAACACCCAGCGTTGGCCCTCAGACCCGGAGCTACAACCTAAAATGATGATAATGCTTCCTTTGGAATGAATATCAGTAGAGGTGAGGCAGCGGTCTCGATTTTGTTGAGGCCTTATAGAACCATCTGGATAGAGTGCCCATTTTTGTTCTGCCTTGCTACTTTCACATTGCACCACCCACATGGCGTCTCCATTTGCTTGCATGCAGAGATCATTAAACCCAACAATGGACGTAACCAAAGGTTCTGTATTATTGTCCGCGAGCCAGCCTAGCCGGGAGGCATAGATGTTGGTCTGCACTGTGAGTGTGGTGCCACTGTTCCCAGAATATGCGCTCAAGACCAGTCCCCATTAAGGATTGATGATGGTTCCATTGTCCCATACTTGCCAAATGGTGGCAGCAGTCGCAGAAGTCGTGCAATTGTAGATCATCACATAGCTTCCTGGACTATACTCATAAGTGGTCAAGCAGTTACCGTTGGATCGAATTGTCCCATTTTTTTTCAAGGTCCACAACAGATTCACATCCAAAGTCTGTTCAGTTGTATTGGGTTTCCCTCGGTGTATTGCCCATCCTTCCCGTCAACGCACAGACCATTTCGACCCCTGATGCGCATCGTGGGCTCTGGATCCACACAAGTCTCATTATCATTTACATCTGTTGCCACATCAAAATGAACAACAATAGGCGGGGCCGGACCTAGGTGTAGGCTTAAAGAGGCCATCCCTACCCCAATATTATATATATATGCTTTAGTAGGTTTATATATTATATATTAATTTATCTGATTTTGTTTTAAATTAATCTGAGTTTTTGAAAAAATCTATTTTATTTTTTTGGCAAATTTACTTACGTTTTTTGAAATCTATTTGTGCTTTTGACTTTTATTTGCATCTTTTCAAATTTATTTGTGTCTTTCCAAATTTATTTTCATTTTTTAAAACTTATTTGCATTTTTTAAAATTTATTTGCATTCTTTTGAAGTTTATATGCTTTTTTTTAATTTATTTACTTTTTTTGAAATTTATTTATATTATTTTAAATATTTTAAGATTTTAAGCTTTTTTCAGATATGGATGGAGGCTTCAACCCCCAGACCTATTTGGTTTCTCCCCTGCCCCAGGTGAGCCTCTAGTGCATATAGGCTCTCACTCCCTTACATAGGCAGAGGTTTACTCCCAAATTTCTACTGCACTTCACTCACCACGTTACTCAGGCCTATTGAAAAAAAAAAAGAAACATGTCGCCCACTTGACTAACTAGTAAAAATAAATAAATAAATAAATTTATGAGTTATGCTTAATTAGATAATATCCATGAAATCAAATATTTTGCAGGTCGGCAATTTAAAGACATTCTTTCTTCGCCTAACAAGCCTCCTTGTCGCTTGCAAATGAATTGCATTCGAAGAGCAAAAAGACTCCAAGTTCAGGTACATACAAGAAGTTATTTCATTACATTAATATGGAGCACATATATCTATCAAATATTCTTAATCGACAAAAAAAAAAATAAAAAGTGCCTGTTTTTGTAAGTTTGTAGTCTGTGCATACATGCACCTATTTGGTTAAATTATATTAACAATTTTTATTTGTATATGCTTAAAATGTTGTAGTTGTGCATAGTGTTTAATTTAACTGGAATAATATCACTCTTATCCATTGTAAACAACAACTAATCATAAAACGTAGATGATAGGGAAGGCAAGAGCCAAACAGTAATAAAATCAATAAAAAAGAAGTCCCAAAAATATGGCACGGTTGACTAGCCAAACAGGATGGGTTTTGGAGAAAATTTCATGACAATGATATGTAATGATGAATCCAATTTCCAGGTTATATTGTCTAGAAAAATTTAAGCAACTAATCACCAAGTCTCATTTAGATTCAACGGTGGAAAGAAAGAAATCGGTCCACAGAATTTGCTCGATCGAGTATATTTAAAAAAATGGTCGACAATGAAGAACAATATAAGGTCGGGCCCACTATATGATAACAATCAGAGTTGTGCTGCTGAATCGTCTGAGCTGCAGAGACAGGTTTCAATAATCCTGTTTGATGACTAATTGAGAAAAATTAATAGAAGTTGGATTTTAGTAAGAAGGCTTTTATTGGCACCGCGTTTTTATCTTTCTACACCGAAAAAAAAACCTAAACTGCCTCTCCCCGGTCTCCGGCAGGGAGGGAGCCGCCCCCCTCCCTCTTTCTTCCTCCCTCTCATTCTCTCCCTTCCTCTTCTTCTCCCTCTCTCTCCTTGCCTCTTCTTCTCTCTCCTTCCCTCCCCACCTCTTCCTCTCTTCCTCCCCCTCCCAATCACCGGTGGAGAGCCTGTCACAGCGGGGAGGGAGATTGGGCTGCAGCAGGTGAAGGAAGATGAAAAGGTGGGCAGGGAAGGAGAGAAAAGAAGAGCTGGGGAGGGAAGGAGTGGGAGAGAAAATAGAGGGTGAGGGAGGAATAAACAGGGAAAGGGGGGCAGGCCGGCCGTTCTCCCTCTCTGCCGGAGATGTTGGGGGGGGGGGGGGGGGGGAAGGTTAGTTTAGGAATCTTGATTTTTTTTTTTTTTTTTTTTTGCAGTGTGAAGAGACAAAACCGTCGTGCCAATAGAAGCCCTATTTTAGTAATCCAAGTATCAATACTAGAGATGTAAATGGGTATCAGTTTCTTCAATCCTTTACGTTGTGTTTAGGAACGGAGGAGGGGAGGGGAAATTTGAGGGGGAAGGAAAATGAAGGGGAGGGGAGGGAAAATTAATTTTTCCCCTCCTCTTGTTTGAGAAGTGAAAAAGTAGGGGAAGGAAAAATTTTGTTTGTTTGTGAGGTAGAGAGACAAAGACAATTTTATCCTTGCTTTTGAAAAAATTTCAATTGGACAAAAAAGGGCATTTTAGTACTTTCCCTCCTCTCCCCTCTTTTGCCCTCATTTTCCCTCCATTTTTGAGGGGAAAATTTTTGACACTAGAGAACAAAAATTTTCCCTCCTCTCCCCCCCTCCTTCCCAAACACCCTCCAAAAAAAAATTTCCTCCATTTTTCACCCTTCCCAAACAAGTGTTAATGTCTTCGACCCGGAAGGAGGATTGGGGGCGGGGGATGTTTAGAACCCAATTTTGGTTCCAATAGATAATTTGGTCCGGAAATGGTTCCTAATTCCGGTAAGAATTTGGGTCTAGAACTGAAACCATTTAAGTTCCGACCAGAGGCGTTGTTATTGTTGGATAATTTTTATCCTGATTGTTACGTAATTTTGTTAGTTTTATCTTTCTATTTTTAATTTCTTCAGTTAGCACATTCTATGAAATTAATATTTCATACAATCTTTCCATAATTGTTAGAAATTTTATAAATATAAATTACGATTTCATTTGAATAAGGTCCGAATCCTAATCTATAACCAACCTTAATTTCTTTTGGCACATCTAGGATTATTTTGGGCTTATTTTGTTTCGATATGTATACATTGGAATATTATTCACCACTGTTTATTGTCTTTCTTTTGAGCTATATAAAACTTTTGATTTTGATCAACTATTTATTATCTTCTTTTGATCTGTATGGAACTTTCGATTTTGGGTTGTGTTTTATTATAGTTTGATTTAGATTGATAGACAATTGAACTTTCTTTTAGCAATCTACAAAAAAAAAAAATATCTTTTCATATGGATTTTGCTCCTGCATGTATGTAGAGACGATGACTAGTCGTAACAAATAGGAAACAAATGTAAGAAACAGGAGAATAGTCAAACAACATTTAATATTCGAACAACAAGCACATCTCCTAATAACGTCACCCATTTCTAGATGACTTTCAACGGGAAGGGGGCATTTCATCCAAGGAATGTTGCGCACTCATCAGTGGGCATGCAACATCGGATTTGGTCCCTTTTTTATTTAAGCCTACCTACTACATGACTATAGATACTGCAAGTTAGAATAGAAGCAATCAAGCCACCCGACGCCACTTCTGATTAGGGTTTCCAGTAGGTGGCCAGATGATTATCTGGTGAAGGCTTGGATTCGATTGTTTCACATCCATCACCATTCTATTGTTCAAGTTCAAAATAGTACCACCCTTCGTAAACACCCAGCGTTGACCCTCGGACCCAGCGCTACAACTTGAAATGATGATAGTGCTTCCTTTGGAATGATTATCACTAGAGGTGAGGCAGCGGCTTCGATTCTGATGAGTTCGTATGGAACCATCTGGATAGAGAGCCCATTTCTGGGCAACCTTGCTACTTTCACATTGCACCACCCACATGGCGTCTCCGTTTGCTTGCATGCAGAGATTACGAAACCCAACAATGGACGTAACCAAAGGTTCTGTATTATTGCTAGCGAGCCAGCCTTGCCTGGAGGCATAGATGTTGGTCTGCACTGTGAGTGTGGTGCGAGGGTTCCCAGACTCTGCAGTCAAGACCAGTCCCGATACAGGATTGATGATGGTTCCATTGTCCCATACTTGCCAAATGGTGGCAGCATTGGCAGCAGTTCTGCAATCGTAGATCATCACATAGCTTCCTGGGCTGTACCCGTAAGTGGTCAAGCACTTACCGTTGGATCGAATTGTACCATCTTTTCTCAAGGTCCACAGTTGATTCGCAGCCGCAGTCTTTTTGCATGGCCACAACTGTATTGGGTTTCCATCGTTGTAAAACCCATCTCTCACGTCAGCGCACAGACCATTTCGGCCGATTATGTGCACCGTGGGCTCTGGATCATCGACTTTGACCTTCTCATCTACAACAGCAGGCCTTATCATAAGCAGATGATCAATAAACTGATTAGACAATGCTTCATCTGATGATCTGCAGACAAACAACACGATAGCAAGGCTTGTTAGTCAAACACTGACTCTTGATGCTTCTTCATTAAATATCTCCTAGACTCGTGAGTGTTCTAGACAACACTATGACATCACAATGTCTGGAAAGATCCACTCCAGATTTCTCTCCCTTTGACTTTCTAGAATCCTAATGAACACACCGCCTTCCCACACATCCGACTTCACCCTTTCTAGATAAATCAAACCGACTTCAACGGTGCATTGAGCCACGTGGGCTATTTCCAGCCACTTGAAACACTCTTACAGACCTGGCCACACCTATACATATGAGTCCTTGACTCATTAGCAAGACAAGTCAAGTGAGATACACAACTCAAGTTAAGTGAGTGACATACAGAAATGTAAGTGCAGGGTGTAATGAGAGAAGTGCAGTGGTGCTCCTTAAAGTGTCGTGAGTGCATTAAGTAAACTGTAGTGAGTGGGCCTCTTTGTTATATGAGTGTATGCTTAAAGTGTGTGTAACTTGTAAGCATTGTAATAGTATCTTTTTATAAAATTTATAAAGTGGGTTCTAGTATAATTTATATTTTATAATTAAACTGTAGCCAGTATATTTCTCCCACTGTCAAATAAAATTTTAACAAAGCCAACTTCGAACAAGTCTGGTAACTACTCTATGACTCATGCTGCCCACGTACACGAGATCATTGTCCACTGTACGCAATTCAACTGGACTTGAAAACACTCCTGCCACTGCATTCCACCAAACCCATAATGCCACCACAATGGACACCTTCATGTTTCCTCTCATCACCAGTACTGTGGAGATTGATTGATTTATCAACTTTCACTTTCACCCCTGAAAAATACATGAAGATGGTCAAAGTCCGGCTAATCGATATATCAAACTTTAATAACATGTTTTTTTTTTTTTTTTTCCAAACCACTTTGTCCAAAATCAGATGAATCTTTTCAAGGTAAAACACGTGATTTTCTAAAAGTTTCTATTTTTTGCTGAAAAGATAAAAAAGAACAAAAATCAACGGCATAAATCCATAAAGAAAGAAACAAATTCATATCTACATCCAAATCACAACTCTATCAAAAGAAAGCAAAACATAAGGAAACCATATATATCTAGATAGAGCTGAATGCTTCAAATGGGAAAGAGGATGAAAACAGACACCTCTAACCCGAGAAATGAACACTCTACTCACGCAAGGACGATACCTACGAGCCCCTGGCCTTAAAACTAAACCTAACTTGCTCCATATATATAGGGTCATTATCTGCATGCTTCCATCTTCCCACGTGGATCATGTTTGAAGGTCCGGTCACAATTGAATAGATCATAAATCTTTTAATAACATGTTTCCTAGGTGGACTCCATTGATCATGATAAAATGGAACCACTAAGAAACTCTCAAAGGGATGAGCCACTCAGCCGATCCGGACTCCTAGACAGGGTGGAATCCGGCACATGGGTAGCACATGGGTTCATGTTTAATTTTATTTTTTGGTAAATGGGTCCATGTATAATTAATCATAATTCCAAACATGTTAATTTTCCAAAACGAAAAAACAAAATGAGGCGTGGAAGCCTAGGAGCACATTGGCCTATGTACAGTAGTACTATAATAGATATATATAGTAATTAATCATAATTTTAAACAAATTTGGTCACGTGTTTTAAACTTAATTATCTTCATTTTTTTTTGTTCAGTGGGGGCCGCAGGCAGTGGCGGGCCCAAGTATCCGCCCGTTGGTGCGGTCACACCACTGAGATTTTTTTTTCTTGCCAAGAAAACACTTTAGATAATACCTTAAAGTTTCTATATTATTATTTAAAAACTTTTCACTTTCCTGCATCACCTAAATGAAAATTTTGGGTTCTATCATCGGCCACGTATCCTGCGGCTAGCTACACAAAGGTGGTATCCATTTTAAGCAATGCAGATGTTTCATATATAGGTGGACTCCATTATCATAGGATGGAACACTTAAGAAACTCCCAAAGGGAGCCGGTCGGCGAATCCGGACTCCTATCCTGGTGGTCCAAAAAGAACAAAGACAGGGCGGAAGTCCTGCACGTCGGTAACACATGGGTCTCTGCATAATTAATCATAATCACAAGCAAAAAAACAAAGAGAGGCCTGATAAGTCCACAAAACTAGGTCATTAACTCATCATTTCATTAGCATTTGTGGACTTAATTAAGTTTAACTGCATAGAATTGTATTTAATTTCATGATTACATGTATTTGAGGATATTTTTGGAGAAATGGTCAAAATTGGTCAAAATTCATTGAATTGCATGGCTTTTTGAAATTAAGTGTTTCTCATCTCATTTATCACTCCAAAATTAGGCTTTTGGTTTCATCAATACATATCTTGTTATTTTTGGCACCATGTGCTATTTTTGAAAAGTTGGTCATTTTGGTGCATCACTAGGAATGTAGGGTCCCATACATGGTTCATAATTATTTTCTTACATATGATTAATGTGAAAATTGCCTCTTTCAATTTGTAGGAGAAATCAACATGGGACCTACATTGATGAAATTTGAGAAGAGAGAAGTCAAATAAGCAAGCAAAGAGAGAGTCCAAGTATGCTTGGAAGTCCACAATGGGCCCCACACACCCCATTGCATGCCAACATAGAAGCTTCCATTTTTGCACAATTATTCCCGGATTTTTCAGGGGCAGCAACTTAAAATGGCCATAACTCTCAAACCGAGTGTCGGATCGACGCAATCCAGCCACCGTTGGAAAGCTCTTTTCGAGTAGATATCCGTAGAGCCCAAGATTGCCTAAATCAGAGCTATATTGAGGGAGATATGACCTCGGGAAGTTATCTGCTACAGTTTTAGGCGGGAATTGCAAGAAATCTCAATATTTGGGAAGTTTATTCCCTTTACATCATCATATAATTTTTAGAGATATTCTTCGAATTATACAAGGAAAGTGTATGCATCAAGAAACCTAATAAGGCAAGGAGATCTCTCAAATTTAAAAGTCTTTCCAAAGAAAGAAGTTAACTTGGAGAACAAGAAAGAATCATTACCCAATAAGGAAAAAGGAAACCTAAAAGGAGGGCACTTCTTTACTAAAAGGGGTTTGCAAAAAGCATAAAAGGAGGCATGATGGAGACCCATAAGATATTCCATACGACAAAAGCTCTCCCTCTCTCCTATTCTTTTCTTCTTCCTTTCTTCTTTTCCATTAGTTTATTTTTATTTTTGGTAACCTTGGGCCATGTCCAAGGGTTTATTTTGAAGGAGAAAATTTGTGAAGGAGAAGTTGTAAAGATGCAATTTTTAGTGATAAATCAAGAAGCATTCTTTGCAATGGCGGGCTAATTTTCTTGATTAGAGTTATGGATGAAGGTAAGTAATTGTCTTTTTATTTGTTTAGTAA
This sequence comes from Umbellularia californica, assembly GCA_028538565.1. Taxonomy (NCBI): domain Eukaryota; kingdom Viridiplantae; phylum Streptophyta; class Magnoliopsida; order Laurales; family Lauraceae; genus Umbellularia; species Umbellularia californica. Next base: position 67,722,971 of record JAPQWN010000008.1, read on the forward strand.
TTCTAATTTGTGTTCCATGATTATGTGCTTAATGATTAATAGGCTTGTCTTCGTGCCCTAGGCAAATCTCTATTTTTATTTCTAAAATAAAAATTAGTTTTTGACTACTCATGCTTAGGTTTGATAGGCCATGCTTAGGATTTAGATCTTTTGATGGTTTATGCTTACTTTTGATGGGTGCTTAAATTATTTTTATTCTTTTATGAGATGAAGGAAGTCTTGAGTTTTGAATTTTTATAATTAAAAAGGGATTTTTAAAGTTAGATTTTCCAAATTAAAAACATTGATTTGTCTTTGATTTGAAGTAAAAATTGGAACAAGTTAGGATTACTTGATAAATAATTGGTGGATGCTTATTGGATTCCTATGCTCTAATCATCTTCATTAATTGGTAGATTTCGAAGTTATAAATTAGTTGTTTTTTTATTATCTAAGAAATCAAAACTTTTCTTAAATTGTTAGTTAATTAGTTTTCTTAATTTAAAAGTTTCTTTAATAGCTCCCTGTGGGTTCGACCCGTTCTTGCCACTGTCTCATCTAGACACCCGTGCACTTGCGGTATTTTATGATTGATTTTGATCACATCAAGTTTTTGGCGCCGTTGCCGGGGAGCCAATTTGAAAAGAATCTTTTAGTTAGGATTTCTAGCATTATTTGTTCATATCATAGTATACTTTTTAGTTAGTTGCATTCATAACTTGCATTTAGTTTAGTTTTTGTGTTTCTTAATGATATTGGTTGCTGTTTTTCAAGTTTTTGTTGCTGTTCTTTAATTAATTTTCGGATTGATTTCAAGTGGTTACATAGAATACAAATTTCAGCACTAATTTTTTGACAGATTTGACTTGGTTTTTCTCCAAAAGTTCGCACTTTGAAAACCAGTCAAACGGACTCCTTTTGACTTGAAATTTGGGTGGATAGGACTTTGGTATATTGACTTTGAACCATCAAAATTTCAGTAAAAAATACATTTTGGAAGTCCAACTTTTAGTGCTGTGAATAGGGCCAATCAGTCAGGCAGATTCTGTAATCAGCAGAAAAACTGGTTCAAGTAGCCAACTTCATTATAGCATAACTTCTTTGTCTTTTATCCTTTTTAGTCTCTGTTTTTTTTGTTTGTTTCTTGCATATTAGGAGATTACATCCCAGTCATTGCTATCAGTTTTTAATTAATACAAGTGGGTCGTACAGATCTGTCAATGGCCAATAATTTAAATGTACAGAGCCCACTAATTAATTTGCATTCATTAAGAAACCAGACAATGGCCAATAAGCTTGCCTCCCTCCATCAGTGGGGCCCACTCTTAGAAAAAATAAGTTAAGAGAAGGCCGTTGGGATTTCATCCAATTCCGGAGTCCAATCTTGAAATATATTTAATACGAACTAGTGCCCACTATTAGATCCATCCATTTAGGGAAAAAAACTGAAAGGAGAGTAAATGAGCAATGGTTTAAATTTCATTCATATTTAACATGGGGCCACAAAACATATTTAACAAGGGACCCATGGATGATTGAAGATCTAAGGAAAAGAAAACAAACCGTTGATAATTGAAGATCTAAGGGAAATAAAACAAACTGACTGTAAAGATTTTCTTAAAATTTGGGTAATAGCAAGAAATAGGACTCAAATTCAAATGTTCATAAAAATCTTTCATTAGAGAGGTTTTAAGAGAGAAAGAGTAGCCCTCTTTTAAAAGAAAGACATTTTAGAGATGATGTGGCACCCCTCACAGCTCAGAGAGACTTTTTAGGGATAAGGTGGCACCCCTCACAGCCCACCTCCCCCCTTGCTTTAATATATATAAAAGAGAACAAGTGGGTTGCAAAGATGTAAGGATAGTTTCAAACCATGGCTTATACATGTTTTCTTTCCAGGTTTAATTTCACTGTGCTTGCTCTGAGCCCGAGGGAATTGGATCTCCTGTTTGGACCAAATCCGGAGCTCCGTCTTTTAAGTACAAAATAAGTACAAAACAATGTGTCACCCCCCGATCACGAGTTAACTCCGACTTTTAATTACAAAATAAGTACGAAACAATTCGTCACCCCCGGTTACAAGCCCGAGGCTATTGCTCTAGAAACATTATGAGTTAGGCAAGTTTAGTTAAAATTCAAATTAAAAATTTTAAGCAGATATAAGATTTTGAAAGGGTTCCACTTCGATCCCACTGCCTCACATCAGGATCAAGCCAATGTGACATGGGTGGACCAGATATTCATAATGACAGACGGCCAAATTTTAAATGGATCATAATGACATACGTCCATATTTTTAATGTGCTCCTGCGTTTTCTTCCGCTCGTCCCCGGCCCATACTGGTGTTGGTGTTGCTTTTTTTAACAAGTTAGATGTGGAGACCGACGAGCGTGGTTTAGATCTACATATGAATCCGTGATGTTGAATGACACCACCTTCACTTGGGTATCCGTATCAACACACATGGAAGAAGTAAATATATTTACTCACAACATTCCGGAAATGGAAAAGGGTTTAAATTTTTTAAAATATATAACTAATTTTGATGAGCAAGATTCTTCTGAGCTCGAGCTAAGATAAAATTTTGTAAGCTCATGTTTGTGGAGCCCACTATTGGTCCAAACACTTGAACCCCCCTAAATTGCATATGTCCACTAACTTTTGGTTAGATCTGAATTCACTGGGCCGTTAGATCGACTATGTATCGATCCAAATGGACTGTTTACCATTAAAGTTTTTGGCACATATAGATATGATAGAAATCACGGTTGGGGCTGTTTTTTTGTAGAGAGGAAAATCCCAAGAAGTCCTTGAAATTCCCCCCCCCCCCCCCCCCCCCCCACCCTTCCACATCCCCATGTAGGTCCCCAGGTGAGCCCCACCACACACTTGAGTTTACCTTATCCTAAGCTAGTCCCAATTTTGATATTATAAATTAATTAAATTAAAGTTTAAATTAAAGTACTTGTAACTATATTTTTACCCACCGCCTTATAAAGTTGCAGTTGAAGAAAAGTTCTTGAGGATTTTACGGGAAAAAAAAAAAAGAACCTCCTAGTTCGAACTACAAAGAAAAGGGCCTCCGCCAATTGGGCAAGAAAATGGAGTGGGAGATATGGAGAAAGAAAAGGAAAAAGATAAAGAAAGAAGAAGAAAAAGAATATCGTTGAGTAATGATATCGTTGCTAAACTCTAAAACAAGAGACGAATTGACGATGACGATATCGTCTCTCAGTCAAAAGGGAGAAAAGGAAGTTAAAATTGGGAACAGAACCTTTTTTGTATAGTTGGAACTATGATGCCTTTTTTCATATATGGGTCATCTAATGGATTTTCTCCCGTAAAATCTGCAATGTTTGCAAGAATGTTTTTCTTTATGTGCTATTGACCTATTCGGTGGTTCCGCATTTTTACTATCTCAGGAAAGAACCTATGATGCATTTTTTTTTTTTAGCTTAATGGTAAATTGAATTTAAGAGAGGGAAAAGGCCAAAGGCCCCCAAGAAACAAAGAGAAGGCCAAAGAAGGAGGCCAACAGAAAAAAAACAACCCAACAGAAAGCAAGCCAAAACAAAATACAAAGAAAGGAAAAATAAAAACCAAGGCTGAGACTCCTAGCAGCAGAGAAGCCCTCAGCCGAGCCTCTACCAGGGCCAGCACAGCGGAACTGGGCACCATAGCAGGACTACAAACAGCAAAGAGAGAGAACAACAGGGCACTGGGCAGCAGCACACCCACTACAAGACCAGAACTAAAGCAGCGGCAAGGAGGAGACCAGCCACTCCCTACACAGCAGGGCAAAAGAAGCAACTGCTGCTCAAGGAAGGAGAAGGCAGAGCTCACCACACCAGCAAAGACAGAGAAGAAGCAAAGCAGAACGCAGGCTGCTGCACTCAGCTCCAAAGCTTGCAATGAAAGAGCACTTGAAGCCTGCAACCAAGACCCAACACTGCTGCTACTGCTGAGGGAAGCAGATGCCAGGGGGAAAGCTACAGAGAACTCAAATGGGACAAGACCAGAAGAAATGCAGCTTCAAGGAGGAGACCAACCACTCCCTACGCAGCAGAGCAAAAGAAGCAACTGCTGCTCAAGGAAGGAGAAGACAGAGCTCTCCACACCAGCTAAGACTGAGAAGAAGCAAGGCAGAACGCAGGCTGCTGCAGCCAGCTCCAAAGCTTGCTAAGAAGGAGCACTTGAAGCCAGCAAAAACTGATGCATGGATACTTGAAGATCAACAAACGTATTGTGTCGCATCGTTACTTCTATTTGATGAATTTACTATAGAAGACCTCTTCTAGGCATCACAGGACAATTGGAATGATGTTTTCTTCTTTTTTTTTTTTTTTCATTTTAAAAACAATTAGAGTAATGTTAGTTTCAGTTGTGATATGGTTTTGGACCTATATCTTTATGCGACCTAATCTGTTGTGATTGAGGTAATCTCTCTTTAAGTTTAACCTGCTCATTTGATTATATCTACTATGGGTCTTAAGCTCTCTTTTATAGATGTTCTTGTCCTTGTTCAATACCATCAAGTTGATGAACTCACCACAATTTTCAGTGGGAAATGGGTTCTTTATACAATAATAAAGCACCATGTTGAATTTATCCAAACTCCAAGGGAGATTTCATGCGGGCCCTACCAAAATAAGCACATGATTACTTATTTTCAAAATGCTTGGAATGTTACTGAAGCAGCAGGCCCTACCAAAATTGGCCCAGCGGCACGTCCCTAACATGTTGAATTGGTGATGATAGCCTGGCAATCCCTCAAAGTGTATTAAATTTGGGCACTGATTTGGGCCTCGAACCAGGTCCTCTATTTGGGTCTAGGGTTGGGTTAGGGCCTTCAATTGAAAGTCCTGACTTGTACCCAGCTACTACCAATCTGGACCCCAATCCAGTAAACTATGGACTTGACCCGTACCAGACCCACTTTCCTCTGTTCTGGTCATTGTGGGGAAATCCTATCTCCCCAATTGCATGCCTTTTAGATAAAATGACTTTGTAGGCCCCCGACAACAAAACCAAGTCATAATCAAGGAGAAGCAGCAAAAGGAGACCATTGACCATGGCCCACCAAGCACACATGACAGATCACCCCCACGGGTGGCCAGATCATCATTGAGGATGGCCCACCAACAACACATTTGACAGATTGTCTTGTTTGGATGACAAGTGTGATTACCTATCTCTAACCTTAAAAAATCGAAGCAACAGGTAGACTGAAGATCCACACCAGATATCAAGTAGGCCCCACCATGCAGTGTCTGGTCCCGGATTCGGTCCATTCTCTCACGTGGGCCTTATTTTGTTTGGCCATCTTACATCTTATAAACGAGGGTGGCCACCCTCAGCACTGAAAATGAAGGTCTACATCGACTGTCGATAAAAATAGTGAAAAAAGGGGGTTTTGGAAGGGTAGAGGTTTTGCACCTGCTAGCCAGAACTATAACAACCAAAATAGTGGCTCCAACAACTTTGTTCCTACTAATTTCAACAATCAGCACTCTGGCACAAACTCCTCCTTTCGCCCACCTCAGGAACATACAAAAAATATTTATGCTTCAAAGAACCATGGATTTCCTCAAGCAACTATTACCCAACAACCTACCAGCACACCCAGTTACACCAGGCCACCACTCATTTGTCAAATTTGTGATCGCCGAGGTCACTCCGCTGTCAAGTGTTGGTATCGATGGGATTATGCATATCAGGCGCGTGATGATGTACCTCAGGCAATGGCGATTGAGGAAGTTGATCCTACTCTCTATGTAGACACTGGCGCCAGTGCACACATCACCAATGATGCAGGTAACCTCACAAACTTGGCCCCTTATAAAGGTTCAGATCAAATTATGGTAGGAGATGGGTCTCATTTGCACATCTCCCATATTGGGGATTGCATGCAGTTCAGAAATATTAAATTAAATGATGTTCTTGTTGTTCCAAAAATCAAGAAGAATCTCATATCTGTTTCAAAATTGGCTCGAGATAATTCTTGCGTATGTGAATTTTCTGACTCTAACTTTGTGATCAAGGACCAAGCAACAGGCAGGATTCTGGCATCAGGGAATAAACATGGGAATTTATATGCATTAAATAAGGACGCTGTAACAGCCCTTGTAGCAGTGCAATCTGGAAAGGCGCCTGAGGAAATATGGCATCAACGATTGGGCCATCCCAATTCAAGTTTTTTGAAGGTTTTAAGTTCAAAGAATATTATTGATGTCAATAAATGGTCAAAGACTCCAGTCTTATGTAGTAGTTGTCAATTAGGCAAAAGTTGCAAATTGCCTTTTTCTTTAAGCAATAAATCAGAAACTGCACCTCTTAATAAGATCCATAGTGATCTATGGGGACCAGCTCCGGCTTCATCTTTCCAAGGAATGAAATATTATGCAGTCTTTGTGGATGATTTTAGCAGGTTTACTTGGCTTTATCCACTGAAGAACAAATCTGAATTTTATAGCACTTTTTTAAAATTCCAAAGTCTAGTGGAAAATCAATTCTCAAGGAAAATTAAAATCTTCCAAAGTGATGGTGGAGGTGAGTTTCAGTCCACTGCTCTTATCAAGCATTTAGAAAAATGTGGGATTCAGCGACAATTATCTTGTCCTGGGACACCTGAACAAAATGGTGTAGCCGAAAGAAAACATCGACACATTGTTGAGACCGGACTCACTTTGTTATTTCATGCAAAGCTTCCAAAATTTTTCTGGGTCGAAGCATTCTTAACGGCTGTGTTTCTTATTAATCGTCTGCCCTCACAAGCTATTGCGATGGAAAGTCCTTTTTACAGATTGTTCTCAAGACACCCAGATTACTCTATTTTAAAAATTTTTGGGTGTAGATGTTTTCCATATCTTAGAGACAGAGCATCAACAAAATTTGAGCCAAAATCATATCCTTGTGTTTTCATTGGATATAGTTCTATTCATAAAGGATTTAGATGCTATCATCCTTCATCCAAGAAAGTGTATATATCCAGACATGTTGTTTTTGATGAACATACATTTCCATATACTGATCCTCAGTCTCTATTTAGCTCTTCACAGGATAACAAAACTATGACTACCTATCAGGAGTTTGATCAATGGCAACCTCTTGAGAAGAATGACTCTTTGCCACAGGTTCTTGAGGGGGAGCAAGTGAGCCCCATGGCCACATTTTGTCAGTTTGTGGAGATTCAGAGGTCACGCTATGCAGACGCAGGGCATATCCTTGGACTGCCGTGACAAATTGTGAATATGAAGGGAAGGGGGGTTTGGATAGCATTGAAGTGACTAGGACATTGTATTTTTCCCCAAGACCACGAGACAAGTAAATTACTTTGTCATCGTCAGCTATAGGTTTTTGTATGGCTGCTAACCCATCACATACTTTTTTGAAAGATTTGAGATACTCAGACAGAGATTGAGAGCCTAGCCTCATGTCTTGCAATTGTTGTTTTAATTGCACTTCTCGGTCTTTGGTGACTTGAAGAAGATTCTCTTCGAGTACACTCCAGACATCGCGGGCGGAATTGCAACCCACTACAAAATATAAAGCCTCTTCAGACAAGGTACCTGTTACCCAACTTCTGAGTAGAAGATCACGATTCTTCCAAGTTGCATAGGCAGGATTTGTGACAGCCTCATTTGCATTGTTGAGAATGGTCTCTGCCGGTGGTGGATTGTAGAGGTGCGCTTCTACTCCAAGGCTTTGAATGAGAGGAAGAATTTGAGCCTTCCAAATGAGGTAGTTTGTCATGTTCAGTTTTACTGAACTGATGCTTATAAGATGATGAAGTGAATTGACAGATAACAACAGTGAAGTCTGAGAAGTGGCCATTGACAGTGCCTAGTGTTCTTTTAGAAAGATTTGGAAAAAAAACGGTCTATATCACTGAAGCTCTGATACCATATAAAAATAACAACTAGAAACAAATAATAATGAGTGATAGACGTTTCAAAACATTTAGAGAATCATGTGAAGAGAACACTACTAGACATTCACTGTTATCAATTCATTGTGTTCTGGTTAACAGACTTTGAGTATTTATAGAGTACTACTAGTTTATCTACAAGGGAATTGATCCGATCCATGTGTAGTAGTTTCCATTTTATGCTCAAGAGTAACTGATAGGTGGCAGAGATCAGCATCTGATTGGTTGCAGAGAAACTCCTTATTTCAAGTGAGCAGTTTCTATTTGAATGGGTCTCTGTTTGACTGAGCTTCTGCAGTTGTTTCCTGAGGTGGGTTGTTGCACATTGGCCCATGACTTGACCCGGACCCATTACCTGACCTGGACCCATTACCTTTAACAACTTAAGGCGGCCTCTTAAAGAAAAGTGGACACCTAAAATGTTTTTGCCGGAAAAATTTCCTAAATAAAAATATAGTTTTAAACTGAAAATATAGAAAAGCCTGTGTTTTCGGTGAGAAGAAAAATAAGATAACCAAGAGATGAAAGTAGTCTTGGTAAAAGTTCGAAAAAAAGTTTTTTAATCAACTTTTAGAATCAATAAGTTATTTGAAAATTAGAATGATGATGAGAACTGTGATGCGCTGTCCATGTAATGTTGAATTAAGTTATTTTCATTACCATCATATATTATTCTAGATAAGATTTCAATATAAGCTATTTCTTGGTTGCGGAGTCATTTTTGCCCAATAGGGCCTTCGTGTAATTGAAATGTTAGGAATTTTAATGCTTAGTGTTTCTATAAAGTATTAAAAAAAAAAACCAAAGGTGAATATCAAAAAACAATCAACAAATAACATCACCTTTACTGAAAATCTAATTAAAGTAGGATTGGAAATTGACTTCAAGACATCACCCTAAGAATTCAAGTTCGCCACTGCCTTATCTACTTCATTCTTCACCTCCAATCTTTGATGGCTTTTCTTTTTATCAATCATTTTGTAGATCGAGCTTATTTGACAATAAACTCATATGTATTCTACAAATATTAATAATTGGACTTTAAATCCCCATATGGTATCATTCTGCCTAATTTGATCCCCCAGGATTGATGCTATCCAAAATGCTAGGAGGAATGAGCGAGAGCATTTATGGTATAAAATTAGGAAACTACATTTGAATTGGTGTGAGCATGTCCAACGCAGCCAGAAAATGGTGCTAGTAAGGAAAAGTTGGACTATGGCTTGGAATGGGTACACCGTAGAGCAAACAAAACTCTCACATGTTGCCACGGCAAACAAAGGATCGAGTGAGGCTGCTCTTGGCCGGGCAGCCCGAGCCTGAACTAGGCCCAGTATGAGTTGGGCCATGTTTAAGCCTTATAGGTTGTACCCAGCTTGGGCCTGGATCTGAATTCGGGCCCAATTAATATCTAGGCCGAGTTTGGACTAACTGCAAGAGTGCTCAAAGCCCGGCACAATCTAGGGTATTTAATGTAACTTGTACATTGTTTTGGTAGCATGTAACTTGTACTTGGATATGAATAATACATCTTTCTTTGCTTAATTTTAATTTGTATAGTTGTACTTGAATACAATATTGTTGTATATTTGAATTTAAATCTCTACAAGTATCGATTGGCTTTGACTGGGCTTGGGCTTCAATAATAAATGTGGGGTTTGCGAATTGCACCTTACAATGTTTAGATGGGCCACATTTCGGCTAGGCACTTATGGGCATATCAGGCTTGGACTGGATATAGGCATATGTTTCTATAGTCGGATCGAGCCTGGATATGCCTTAACGCAGCATGACCTAGGACACGACTCCTTTCCAACTGCCCACCCTGCAAAATTAAAGCAAAATAATGATAACTAAATAAAGAAATTCCTAATCCTTTGATAAGAATATTAATAATCTGATCAGGCTAGACCCTCAAGGATGAGTTCTTGATTTCACTGTATGTTGTCACAGTACCTGCCGGAGTTGTGAAACTTGGGCTGGGTTCACAAACTTAAGGTTGGAGTTGATCTGGGGTTGGCTTAATAAACCGAAGTGAAGCTTAGTACACTGCACCTTAAATTGGGCAAGCATGTTCTATTCAGGTTTGGATTTATGTTGGCTATGTATAACAGAGTTTCAGCTACTTCGATCAGTGAAAACCGAAACCAACTTCTCTAAGTTACAACTGCTTAAAGAGTGTAATTCCAAGAATTCCAAATGGTCTTTTGAGTGGTTAGAATTTGAAACTCTAATGAAAGAAACCCAGCATTTCAAACTCTTATAGGATTTTAGGGTTACGAGTCTTTTCAATCTTGTAGATTCATTATTAATCTTGACATACATCAAGACCTATTTCCTATCGGGCTATCCGGCCATCTCAACACTCAATTATATGTCATCTTTTCTTTGCTTATTTGATACCAGAATATCTGTGATTTTCACTCTACATAAGATCAAAAGCAAGGCTGAATGAATATTCAGGGCAGTGGAGTCCCTTGCGGTCAAATTTTCTTACTATCTACTTTTGGGCAATTATGAATTAACAATCAACCTTCTATTTATATTCACGATTGATGGAGCATTATCATATAAGCTTGTTTCCCTGAGGCATAGTTATAGCAACACAACTCATTTTATTTGTTATTGGACTGGTCTTGGTAATTATTGGTATCATTGGCAGGCTCCTAATGAAGCTGAAGTTGAGCAAGGTCCTTTTAGAACATAGGAAGTTGGCGCTGTCTATCTCCTTTTGCATGATTACAGCAAATATCTATGGAAGTGAAGCTGCTTCTTTTTTGTATTTATTTGTTTTTTGGACGTGTTTTGAAGGTTTCTCTTTTTCACTTCCTATTTTGTTATTGCTCCATAGATAGACAGCTGCACGTATTAAATTTCTTTAGCTAACCTTACCAAAACCTTATGGCGAGTGGAAATACTTCTCAATACTCTCCCTCAGGTGGAATCCACTCCTCAAAACTCCCCCTCAGGTGGAACCCAGCTGGCGCACTTTTGGCGACTTGCTTTTTTTTTTTTTTTTATGCCGGGTCGTTCCTTTTGGGATTGGAACTCACGACCGGTTGACTCTAATAGTAGATTAAGTTTATTTAGCTAACCATTACTACCAAAATCTCAAGGCGTTAGTAGAGGCAGCGGAAATACTTTTCAATATTTCCACTCGGGTGGAGCCCACTCCTCAATAGCACGCACAGAGAGAGAGAGAGAGAGAGAGAGAGAGAGAGAGAGAGAGAGAGAGAGAGAGAGAGTTCTTTTCGCTAAAAGGAAACAAGAATTTCACCAAGAGAAAGAGGGGTTACAAGGACATAGAAAATTTCAAATGGGTTGTACATTCCTAATTGGTCTAAGAGGACAAAGTCAACTATGCAAGATTATAGGATAGATTACAGGATCAGAATTATTCCCTGTATATATATTGTTTCTTAGAATAGCTTTCTAGCCTCTATATATAACATCTGTATTGCTACATTATGAATCAATCAAATATATAACTTTTCACCCAATCTTGAGTTGGTATTAGAGCCGGTTTTCGATCCCGTCGTTCTTGTGTAGTCCACGTGACGGGCCCATCTATAAAATATATTGGGCCTGCACGTGAGGGGGAGTGTTGGTAAAGTAAAGCCCCACATTCCACATCGCCTAAGTAATGCCTTTGGCAAGGCTTCATATATACTTGTTTGAGCCTTCCACCTATGAGCCTAAACTTTTAGGTTGGTATATGGTTTATTACATGGTATCAAAGCATACAAGAGAAGAAACAACAATATTCAAGTTTTACAAAAAGGGACAACAATGGGGTACTTGGATGATGATGGCCAACAAGGTTTTGTCTTTGTTCGTAACGTTATTATTGTATTAAGTTTGGTTAGGTTAATCAACAAATTTAATCAGACCAAATTAGCTTTTCCATGGATCTGATAGATAGATAGGAGAATTGGAACAAGATTTTGGGAGGGAAGGTTGGTTTTGGTGTGGATTTGCCTAAAGTGACCTTTTTTGGTACAGTGGTCACATAAAGTGTTTTGTCAAGTAAAATCCTTTTTAAACAATGACTAATACCCAAGTTTGATGCAGATCCGACGGTGGAAGAAAAAAGATCCAAAGAATTTGCTCATGTATATTTAAAAACCATCAACAATGAAGAACAATCCAAGGTGGGGACCACTATATGATCATAGTCGGAGCTGTGTTGTCGATTAGTCTGAGTTGCAGAGATGGGTTTCAATAATCCTGTTTGATGATTGGATGAGAAAACTAGAAGTTGAATTTAGTAGTCCTCTCCGATATTAGGTATTCAATTGGGTCTCCGATTCTCTGATGTCTTCGACTTGGAAAAAAAGGGTTTGGAACCCAATTTTGATTCCAATAGCTAATTTTAGTCCTAACTGTTAGATAATAAAACTTATCATACTATTTTAAAATTCTTCATTTAGCACATTTTATGAAATTAATATTTCATACAATCATTTCATATTTTTTAGAAATTTTATAAATAATAATTAGAATTTCATTTTAATTAGGTCCAAATACTAATCTAGAAACAATCTTCCTTTTGGCACATCTAGGATTATTTTGTGATTATTTTGTATCGATATGCAGACATTGGATTATTCGCCACCATTTATTTCCTTGTTATGTGCTATATGGAACTTTTGATTTTCATTGGGTTGTGTTTCATTAAATTTTGAGTGATTAATAGACAACTGGTGTTTCTTTTCACGAGGAATCTATAAAATGACTTTTCAAATGGATTTTTTTGCTGGTTTTGTGCTTTGGGTTGGCTTTATTTAGTTTGCACCCCTTAGCTGGATTCTTCAGGGCCTTTGCCCTTCCCTCTTTTTAATTCAAATTTACCTTTCAGCAAAAAAAAAAAAACTTTTCTGATGGATTTCTCTCCTGCATATTAGAGACAGCATATCTCCACATTCAAGACTTGTTCAACAACTTCAACATTCGAACAACCAAGTGGACTATTACATAAACGACCAAGCATGGCCCATTTCTGCATTACATCTAACAAGAGGGGGCATTTGATCCAAGGAATGTTGCACACTCATAGGTGGGCAACAACCGATTTGGTGCCTTTTTTATTTAAGCCTGCTACAAGGCTATAGTCTTTAGATACTGAGCAATCAGAAAAACAGAAGCCACTTCTGCTTAGGGTCTCCAGTAGATTTCGAGATGATTATCTGGTCGGATCCGTTCACTTCCATCACCATTCCGCTGGCCAAGTTCAAAATGCTGCCATCGTTCGGAAACACCCAGCGTTGGCCCTCAGACCCAGGGTCACAACTTGAAATGACGATAATGCTTCCTTCGGAAGGAGGAGTGGTTAGGCACTTGTCTTGGTTATCCTGAGGTCGTATGGAACCATCTGGATAGAGAGCCCATTTCTGGTTTGCATTAATGCCAGTTGCAGTTGCACATGTCCCCACCGACACAGCCTCTCCGCTTTCTTGCATGCATTGATCCTTAAACCCAATAATGGACGCAACGAAAGGTTCTGTATGATTGCCAGCGAGCCAGCCTTGCCGGGAGGCATAGATGTTGGTCTCCGCAGTGAGTATGGTGCCAATGTCCCCAGACTCTGCACTTAAGACGTGTGATGATATAGGATTCATGATGGTTCCATTGTCCCATACTTGCCAAATGGTGGCAGGAGGCACTGCAGTGGAGCAATTGTAGATCATCACATAGTCTCCTGGGGTATACCCATAAGTGGTCAAGCACGAACCGTTGGATCGAATTGTCCCATCATTTCTCAAGGTCCAAAGCTGATTCACATCCAAAGTCTCTTTGCATGTCTCCAACTGTATTGGGTTTCCGTCGTTGTAATGTCCATCTCTCACATCAACACACAAACCATTTCGACCGCTGATGCGCACCGTGGGCTCCGGATACGGACAAGTATCGTCATCGTCTGCACCTGCTGCCACATGAACATCAACATCAGCAGACGTTCTCATAAGGAGATGATCAATAAACCGGTTAGACGATGCTGGGTTTGATGATTTGCAGACAAACAGCATGAGGGCAAGGCCGGAAATTGCTCTGTGACTCACGCTGCCCACATACACGGGATCATTGTTGATCAAATTTAATACAACTTCGCTTGAAAAGACTCCTCCTTGGGTGGATTTCTGGATAGCGCTGGAGAGAGCTTCCCAGTTGTTCTCGAGGCTGATCATGGCGGGATCCGCTCTCCAAGGTTCCCCATTAGGAATATCTCGGCGCACTCGATACTCGATAGACTTGAATCGTACTGGCTCTAGAACCATCTGGTTGACAACTATAAGATCAAGAGCAATACTACTTTGATCGTCATGGTATTCGAGGTTCGCGATGGCGTTTGAAAGTGGCGTCATTCCTAGGTCGATGTTGCCTCTTTCAACATTCGCGACTCTTTCAAGGTCTGTATGGCTGCTGTCGAATGGAAGGATAATTCGCTCCCCTGAATTTGGGAAAAGAGCAGGAATATCTACTCGTAAGAAGAAGGATCGACTTTTAGCCTGATAAGCCACCACAGAAGCATTGGTGACATCTACTGCGAAAGTGAGAGAATCCCCTGCGGTATCTGAGATTTTCACTAAAACATACCGCTGCTCATCAGTTGCTCTCTCACGAGTCACTGGTACTCCATGTGCCTCTTCTCCGCTTTTCAAAAGAGCTCGCAGAGCCTCAATGAATTGCGTGTAGCTATCCTCAGTTACACCGACGATGGTAAAACTCGCCGTTTCGTAATTCGGTGTGTGTTGTTCTGCTACCATTAATGGACACACCCAAGCTGGTCCAACCATTGCATTCCACCAGACCCATATTGCCACCACAACCCACGCCTTCATACTTCCTTTCATTAGCACTAGTCCTGAAAAAAAAAAAAAAAAAATACATGAAGATGGTCAAAAGTGCAACTAATCAATACATTAGTCTTTAACAGAAAGATGATTTGGGTACCAAAAAAAAAAAAAAAGAACAGAATGATGATTTTTTTTTTTCCAAATCACTTCTCAAAAGTCTGATGAATCTTTTAAAGGTAAGAAAAAATAAATCTTCCTTTCTCACTCATTTTCCAAAAAATTTTATTTTCTGCTCAAAAGATAGAAGAGAAGAAAAATCAAGGGCATACATAAATCCATAAATAAAGAAAGAAATTCATATCTACACCCAAATCATAACCCTATCAACAGAAAGTAAAACATAAAGGTAACCACATATATCTACATAGAGCTGGCTTTTCTTATTAAGATGGAAAAGAGGAAGAAAAGAGACACTACTAACCAGAAAAAAAGAAAAAAGCACTCTACTCATGCAAAGATGATATCAAGGAGCTCGTGGCCTCAAAACTAAATCTAACTTGCTCCATATACATACTACTATATATATATATATATATGAGTCAGCTCTCCTAAGCTGAAGCCTAGGATAAGGCAAGCTGAGATAAGCTCAATTGTGTAGTGGGGCCCACATGGGGATGGGGTATGGAGGGATTTCATGCACTCCCTGAGACCTTCTTCTTTGCAAAAAATCAACCTGAACCGTGGTTCCTATCATCTCCACCTAGGCACCAAAAGTTTAATGGTCAACAACCCATTTGGATCGGTACACAGTCGATCAAACGGTCCAGTAAATTCGGATTTGACAAAAAGTTTGTGGACATGTGCTATTTGGTGGATGGCGGGGGTCCAATTGGATGAACCAAGGGTGGGCCCCAGAAGAATTAGCTTTTGAAATTTTATCCTAAGCTTTGGGGGGGGGGGGGTTGGGTGGGGTTGGGTGGGGCGTCCAATTGGATGAACCAAGGGTGGGCCCCAGAAGAGTTAGCTTTTGAATTTTTATCCTAAGCTTAAGCTTAGGAAAGCCTGGCCTATATATATATATATATATATATATATATAGGAAAATGTTCATATGCATCCATCCCTCACCATTTTTGGTGAGGGACGCCTCTTTTGGGAGTGTTTCAAGTACAAAAGTGAGGAAGTACACTTTTGTACTTCCTCACTTTTGTACTTGAAACTTCCCCTTTTGGGGTGTCCCTCACCAAAATTGGTGAGGGATGGATGCATATGAAGACCCCCCATATATATATATATATATATATATATATATATGAGCAGGGCTTTCCTAAGCTGCGGCTTAGATTATCCTAAGCTAGAATATGGTTGGTCTCACAAATTAAACTTGATTATATCTGTTTTTTGCATAATGAAACTGAAAAATCCAGTTCTGATTGGATTTATCTGGATTTTGGAGACGATTATGATCCAAAAAACAGTATAATCGATTTTGATTTTGTGGGACCAGCCCTGTTTCAGCTTAAAATAAGCTAAGCTGCAGCTTAGGAAAGCTGGCCCCTATATATAAATATCTGTGTGTGTGTGTGTGTGTGTGAGATGCTCGGTCCAGTCACAGTTGAATGTGCTGATCATTTTATGGGAGTTCAATGAGTAGGTTCTATTCTATTAAATTCAACGGATCAAGATCACTACTGCAACATCTGAACCGTTTAAAACGACTCCAAATTATATATAAGAGAAAATGTAAAATTTGAATTTGAACTTAGCTGATCCCACTGTAAGATTGAACCCATCATCACGTAAAGATGGGTTCAAATCCTACAGTGGGAAGACTCCAATCAGAGCAAAAAATTGGGATTATCTCTTTCCTTGGGTGGACATCCGTTATAATTAAGCAACGCAAATGTTTCATAGGTGGGCTCCATTGATCATAAAATGAAACCACTTGAGAAACTCTCAAAGGGAGCCACTCAGCCGGTCCGGACTCCTATCATGGTGGTCCCAAAACAACAAAGACTAGGTGGAAGTTTAAATTGTTCTTGTGGTTAGGAAGCTCAGTAATGAGTCGGAAGTTCTGACTTTGAACCATTTGAGGCCTCACCCAATACACTAGGTGGTGTTGTCTATCCAGGGTTTTACCAATGATCAACCGGAAAGAGGTCTGCAGATTCCCTATATAAAAAAAAAAGAAAAAGAGAGAGAAAAAAATAAAAAATAAAAAATAAAGGTCCAGCACATGGGTCCAAGTATAATTTCAAACAGATTATAAGTAAAAAAGAAAAAATAAAGATAGGCATGGACGTCCAATGTAGGCCCTTCCTTGAGCTACATGAAGTGGGTTAGTCCTCCCCCATAACTCTAAATCCCCCCAAACCTAGAAAGCAGAGGCCGGACTGTCTAGAGACTTTACCTCCTAGAAAAGGAGGTTCCTTCTGTTTTAAAAATAATTTCAAACATATGAAAACAACTCGATCCAAACATTATCCCATTAATATATATATATATATATATATATATATATATGGAGCCGGTCATTAAAGGACGGTCCTTACTGTCCCCACAATTCGGAACCAATTCAAAAAAATGTGATGATTCCTTTTAAGGTAAAAAAAAAAAAAATTTCCTTTCTCACTCATAATCCAAAAACTTCTATTTTCTGCTGAAATATTGAAAAGTGGACACAATCAATGGCATATATAAATCCATAAATAATGAAAGAAATTCATATCTACACATAAATCATAACCCTATAAGACAGAAAAATATAAAGGAAACCATATATATCTACAAAGAGCTGACTTATTAAGATGGAAAAGAGGATGAAAAGAGACATTTCTAAGCAGGAAAGACAAAAACACTCTACTCAGGCAAAGATGATATCAAGGAGCCCCTGGCCTCAAAACTAAATCTAACTTGCTCTATATATCTTATTAAGATGGAAAAGAGGATGAAAAGAGACAATTTTAACTAAAAAAAAAAACTCTCTACTCAGGCAAAGATGATATCAAAGAGCCTCTGGCTCTATGTATCTTATTAAGATGAAAAAGAGGAGGAAAGGAGACTTCTAACCAGAAGAATTATTAAACGCACTCTACTCAGGCAAATATGATAGATATCAAGTAGCCCCTTGCCTCAAAACTAGAATGACTTGCTCTATATATAGGCTCGTTATCTGCTTACCTCCATATGCCCACGTGTATCATGTTTGAAGGTCACAATCGATTCAAAGCCAGCTGTAAGCAGGTTCTTTTTTATAATGACCAATGGCAATGGATCAATCGGGTTTGATTAAAAATAAAAATAAATATACATAAAAATCATGTTAATAACGTTTTTATGTAAAAGTTGATCGAACGGTTGGTTTAATTCCGATTCTCAATATCGTCAACATTTGAAGACCTGTATTTTGTTGGCTCCATTATAATGTTTCACTCTTTTTCCCAATATATGTCCAAGTATAGTAAAAAGCTCATTGTTGCACAAAGCACCAGTAAAAACCATATAAGAACGAAGAGGGTGTTTTGGACGCTTTACACGTAGCCCCATTAAGCAATATTAGTTATTCAATCTCATTTATCAAATCAAAAGGCCTTTCACGTATAAAATTATACAAATTGAGTTTTAACTACTTATCTTTTTTTCTTATTTTTATAAATGCAATACATTTTCTCTTTCACTATTTGTTGATGTGGAAAAAAGTCTAGCAAAATCTAGAAAAATTTAGCCCCCCCAAACAAAATTTTTGCATCCACCACTACTTGTACACTGACAATTTGGGTTCTTCCTCGAGCCTGATTTTGCCTCACTTCTTACTTGCAAGTATGGTTGCAAACGGGTATCCGATTCTCCGAATACCTGAAAGTCCCGACTCGAGAAAACCCGAGTATGGAATCTATTTTATGTTCTGATTCATAAACGGGTCCAGGGCCGGAACCCAATTTAGGTTCCGATTTTTAAACGGATTTGATTCTTGGTCCATATTGGTTCCGACCCATGGACCTGAGACCCGCCATATGAGTCTTTGATATTGCAAACTATACCTTAAAATAAATAAAATTTTTGGACATTTTGATGTACGATACTGGAAGTAGTAGACTTATACACTGTTATAAGTTGATGATATACTTATTTTAAGAAAGAACGAAAAAATGAAGAATAGTTAGAACCAATTTTAAAAATAGATCCAATCCCCTAAGTAGACGTGGTCCCAGAGGCGAATCCGAGTTTTTTTTTTTGGGGCCAGGGTCAAAAACCAACAAAACAGGTTCTAAGTCAAAATTGGAACCCTTATTTAGAAATGGGTTCGAGTCTAGATCGAGTATGGTTCCGACCCGTAACCGTTTCATTTGCAACCCTACTCTCAAGGGTTGATCCCACTACCTGTGAATGAATCAATCATAATGAGCCATGTTGTAAAAAAATGGAGTGATTTTGCTCCTTACGTTGGTTTTGGGTGACGCTGGGTTTTGAAAGGATAAAATCACGTGAATTTTGGATGACGTGGTTTACCGTGATTCATCCAATCCTTGACGCATGCCAAATTCATATACAACCTCCAAGAATCTCATCGGCTCATAATGGAAGAAGACCAAATTTTAAACGTCCTCTTGCTTTTTTACACGTGGTCCCCACACGGCCACTGCTGCTCTTTATTTATTTTTTTTTGCTTAAAGGCAAATTAAATTAAGGAGGAGGAAAAGGGCAATGGCCCCCAAAATACAAAGAGAGAGGCACTAGGGGAGGCTAACAAAAAACGCCAACCCAGGAAGCAAACAACCAAAAGAGAGAAGAAAAGGGGGATGTTGATTTAGACCCATCGACATATCAATACTAGAATGACACACTATATGCTGTTTCTTTTAAGTGTTGCATGTATGCATCAGTATCACACATAGAAGAAAAAAATAGATTTACTCACAGCGTTCCGGAGATGAAAAAGAGTTTAATTATTTAAAAAAAATAAAATTAATTTTAAAAATTAACTCTTATATTATAAATTAATTAAATCAAAACTTAAATGTACTTGAAATGCTTTTTATTTTTATTTGTACCCACTGCCTTGTAAAGAAGAGGTTCTTAATGTACCATGCCATCTTTATGAGGCGTTCCGTATTTGGACATCATAGAAAATAACTAAGAGCAAGCTGGGGGGGGGGGTGGGGCGCTGTGGCCACTGTGTAAAATAGAAAAAAGAATCTTGGAGTACCAATCACACACGGTGAGCATGTTCCGTTCAATTTCACACTAGCATAATAACCCGTGCACAGCACAGGTATGATCGGCGTTTACGGATTAAAAAATATCTATAAATTGTAGAAAGAAAATAATAAAAGGTTATCATGAAAGTACCTGTTTATGTAATATATAAGCTAATGAGATTAAAAAAAAAGAAAAAGGAATTGGAGTTCTCGATAGAAAGAGAGGTATTACAGAAAAGGAGGACTGTAAGTTTCAAAAGTGGAATAGTGGGAGGAGACGTAAGTAGTGGTTTCAAAAAGCAGTTGGTATAAAATAGTGTGGAGAAAACTGAAAATATTTTTAAAAAGAGTAACTTATGTTCGAAATTCAACCAAAAACCTCCCAGCTTAATATAGTATAATGGATTTCGGATAACTACATAATGTGAGTCACGAGACAAAATCACATCCGTTTTAGATAATGAATGACAATTATGGTGCACAATGAATGTAAGTAAAGAACGGTTGGTGATCCAGACAGGGACTGCAAATTCATATACATCATCCGCCGAGAATCCCATTTGGCTGGTAACGACAGACGGCCATATTTTAAATGTGCTCTTGCGTTTTTACTGGTTTTTTAAAAAAAGAATCCGGCACATTGGCCGGCATATTGGCCTATGTAAAGTAATACTACAATAGATATATATATATATATATATATATATATATAGTAATTAATCATAATTAATCATAATCCCAACCAAGTAAACAGTCCAAAACGAAAAAACAAAGTGAGGCGTGGAAGTCTAGGAGCACATAGGCCTATGTACCGTAATACTAAAATAGATATATATATATATATATATATATATAGTAATTAATCATAATTTTAAACAAATTTGGTCACGTGTTTTAAACTTAATTATCTTCATTTTTTTTTTGTTCATTGGGGGCCACAGGCAGTGGCGGACCCAAGTATTCGCCCGTGGGTGTGGTCACACCACTGAGATTTATTTCTTTTCAAGAACACTTTAGAAAAATATACCTTAATATTTCTTTTCAAGTTTCTATATTATTATTATTATTTAACTTTTCACTTGCCTGCATCACCTAAATGAAAATCTTGGATTCATCGTTGGTCACACTAGGACTGCACATGGGCGGTTCGGATCGGTTTAACACTAAAACCAACAACTAAACCGAACCTGTCGGTTTTTTAATTAACCAATCCAATCCGACCGATGAAGAGGGCTTAAACCAAATCGAGCCGAACCGAATTTCGGTCGGTTAAACCGTTGTTTTTTATTTTTTAATTTTTGAAAATTAGACATTGAAATTTTCAAAATGATGATACCCCCTCCTTTGCATTTATTCCAATGTTTAGTGCAAACATAAAAATCCAACATGCCAGACTAGACTAAACGCATATAAAAAATAATTCTACTCTAAAAAAAGAGTTTGGACTAAACGCAAGCGCACAAAAAAAAAAAAAAAAAAAAAAAAATTAACCAGCTTTTAGTAAAACATTCATTCCACATGATACCATTTGAAATTATAATATAATAATAGTTCATATCAAGAAAAGTCACACACAAACGGAATCTGCATCAGAACCCACTGTATTTTTCAGAAATAAAGGTTTCTAAACACATTGGTTAGGTGAGACCAAAACCAACCATCAAAAGGCTAGGCTTTACTGGCTTTTTTAAGATTCTCAAGAGTGCAGCCTTCTAATAAAAACTTCATTGAAACGAGGTAGGAATTATAATGGAAGAAAAACACCCCGTACAGTAGTCTCTCCAGCTGCAATGAAGTATCAAAAAGTATTTGAGAGATTAGAGAAGATGTACTAAGGCAGTGTTGACAGTTGAGTTCATGTAAGAATGGAGTTGTGGAATGTAACTTTGAAAGTAGTCAAAAACGAAATCCTAAGGCTAAAATAATAATAAAAAATCAATATTAAGTTACTGCATACAGTCAGTTCGGTTTAAGCAGTTAACCGTGGACTCAAACCAATAACCGACCAATGTAAGCGGTTTTTATGATTTTCAAACCGTTAACCGAACCGATCTACTATAAACCGAACTGAACATAAGTCACACAACCTTGGGCTAGCTACACAAAGGTGGTATCCATTTTAAGCAATGCAAATATTTCATATATAGGTGGACTCCGTTATCATAGGATGGAACACTCAAGAAACTCCCAAAGGGAGCCACTCGGCGAATCCGGACCAAAAAGAACATAGACAGGGCGGAAGTCCTGCACATTGGTAACACATGGGTCTATGTATAATTAATCATAATCACAAACAGGTAAATAGTCATGAGAGAGAGAGAGAGAGAGAGAGAGAGAGAGAGAGAGAGAGAGAGGGAGAGGGAGGCTTGGAAGTCCAGGAGCACATTGGTCTATGTATAGTAACACTATAATAGATAAAATGATTGATCATAATTCTAAACAAACTGGGTCATCTGTTTTATTCAGAATTTCTTCTTCTTTTTTTTTTTTTGAGGGCCACAGGCGCATGGGCTACACAAAGTGGGGTAGCCCTCCCCCATACTCCTAAATCCCCTAAACCCAGATGAAGGCGGGGAACTCCATCCCAGGTCTCTAGCATGACAGCCTAGAGACTTTACCACCAATAAAAGGCAGTACCTTCTGTTTTAAACATAATTTCAAACATATGAAAATTGAAAACAACACCAAAAGGTACCGACTGCAGCTTCTGTAGTGGGTTGCGAAGATGCAAGCATTAGTTTCCAATTCATTGGTTTCCAGAAGGGATGCATGTTTTCTTTCCGGGTTTGGGCCTGATGCTGATTGCATGCATGTACATTGACAAGTAGGTTTCATTGTGCTTGCTCTGAGCCCGAGGCTATTACTCTAGTAATGTTATGAGTTAGGCAACTTTATTAAAAATTTCAATTCAAAGTTGGAGCATATACAAGATTTTGCCTCACGTACACCTCACTTTCATGGCGGGTTCGATCCCACTACCTTACATTAGGATCAAGCCAATGTGTCGTGGGTGGTCTCCAATTTTATGAGCATCGTGTGACTCGTATTATTACAAATTTTATGAGTCTGGGTCACCTATTGCTCTTGACACGCTCACCATGAGTGGAGGACCAATCACGATGACCGACCTACGATAAAAAATCATATGGGTAATTGGATAACGCGGCTAATCGGTGAATGATCCATTCATGCTGAACGTGCTTCAATAGCGATAGGTTATCCACTCCAAATTCAATATGCATCCGCCAAAAATCTCTAATGACGGACGGCCAAATTTTAAATCATGTGCGCTTGCCTGATTTTTCGAAAATTAAGATTATCCGCACTCCAAATTCATATACATCCGCCAAGAATCTCTTTGGCTCCTAATGACAGGCGGACAAATTTTAAATGGCTAATAATGACAGACGACTAAGTTTTAAATGTTCACTTGCCTGCTGTCTAGAAAATTAAGATAAGTATACTAGCAAATGCTATTTAGACCCATCGGCATAGCAATCCGTATGTTTTTTTTTTTAAATTTTGGTAATCCAAGGAAGGGGCTGGGACATGAGACTCGTGAGAACTCACACAAGCGGGGGTATAGATATAATTTACATATGTGAGGTGATAAGAACTCACGCGGAGAGGAGAAATAGATACTACTCATACATGCAATGTGATAGAAATTCACACATGCGAGGAGAAGTAGACCGTGATAGAAACTTACACATGCGAGGAGACATGAACACAACTCACACATTCTAGTGTCATTCAACATAGGGGTGTGAAAAAACTGAAAAACCATCTAACCGACCGAACCGACTGCTTTGTAAAGCTAAAGCAGGAAAAATGTTTTTTGTAAGAACCTTTTTCTTTATGTACCATTGACCTATTCAGTGGTTCGGCATTTTAACTTTGTAGGGACAGAACCTATGATGCACGGATACTTCAAGAAGAACAACATATTGTGTCCTATCGTATCTAATACTTCACTTTTTAATTATTACAATGTTTGTGTCCACGCCATATTCAAAAGGTATCCATACCGCATCCTTGTCGTATTTGGGCATTTGTGTCCCTACCATATTTAGGAGGTATCCCTGCCGTATCCTTATCGTATCTGGGCATCGTAGGAAAGAACTATGAAATGGGAGTTGGGGGGCCACTATGTAAAATAGAAAAGAAGATCTTGGTTAAGAACATGTGTAGTGTGCTCAAGTATATAAGTTCAAGTTCCTTTTCAAAGGAAAAAAAAAAAAAAAAAACCAACTACATCTGCACATTGACTTAACAAGCCCTTACCATTCAAATGAATTCTGCAATGGGAGCCGGGCAGTTGGGCTGTGTTGATAAGTTTAATAAGTTCTCTCAGTCTCTTTTCCGAGCATGTGAAAAATGAGAACCATCTTATCATGAAAGTATCATTAGGTCTTCAAAGTCGATCAAATTACAAAATTTCCATAAGCGTTTCCAAGGCCAAGGAGGGCCCGTGGTAGGAGGGTGAGGGCTGAATATAAAGCTTTTGATGAACAAGACTTAATTAGCAGGTTCAGAACCCCAACATCGAATGTCAAGACCCCCAGTTGGTCTTGTTCGTCACCAATCCCTATGTATAGTATATTTTTTTGCTAAATGGAAAATTGAATTAAAGAGAGGGAAAAGGCCAAAGGGCCCCAAAAAACAGAGACAAGCCACAAAGGAGGCTACCAGGAAGCCAAAACAGCAGTAACAAACCAAAAGAAACAAAAAAAACAGAGAAGGAGGAAAAAGAAAGAAAAAATACAACCAAAGACTCCACCTCAATAGAGGAGAAGGGCAGAACCGAAAAAACAACCAGAGACACCACCACCAGAATAGGGCGAAGAGGAGACTGAAAACAGCAAAGAAGCCTGAGAAACAAGACCCCCGGTTGGTCTTGTTCGTCACCAGTCCCTATGTATAGTATAGACTATTGCATCTTCATATGTTAAACATATCTAGTATAATCCTTCTTAATCACTCTATACCTAAATCCGAACGTTTAATTTCCAAACCCTAATTCAAAATCTTGAATCCCCAAATCCTAATCCTAATCCTAAGCCCTAAATCATCAAATCTGAGCTGATTAACAAATCCAAAGATAACCAAATCTATTCCCATTATCATCTCTTCTTACCCCCACTATGACTGAAAGATAGAATTCCACTCTCATGATCCAAAGGTTGAAGGCTTGAAAAAGTGAAAAGGGAAAGAATGGGTGTCCTCGAAATGTTCTTGTATACAGTTTTTTCTTACACACCTACTCACCTTAACCTGCAGCGATCTCCTTTGGCCATTGATTTGGACATATAGATTTAATGAAACATGATAATGTGAGTTTGGGTATCTAAAATTAAGGTTAGAGTAAATTTTTATCCATCTAATGATTTTTGGTACTTCTGATTAACATCCTAATTTCTAACCTCTTCTTTTTTTTTTTTTTTTTTTTTTTTTGCTAATTGGTAAATTTGTATTGAAAGAAAGAAAAGGGCAACTACTGCAGACTGCAGCAAGAATTCTCCAATCAACAGAGAATTCTTGAAGCTCTGAAAAGAATATATTCCAGGCTAGAGTAGAAGAAGAAGCTACTGCAGGAAACTGAAGCTCCAATCAACAGAGAACCAGTTGACAGAGGAAAGAGGAGGGCTATAATTCTCCCAGAGGCAACGACAACAGCTAGAAGAGGATGGAGCAAGAAGAAGGCCAAAACAGAGATCTACTCTCCTACACTACACAAGAGAGCAGAATGCAGCAAAATACAAATCAAACTAGCAGCAACTGCACATTGCTGCACTTCATCCAATGCAGTGCTAGGACAAAGGCATTGCTGCACTTCATACTTGGCATTGCAGCATAAACAGAACATACCAGTAGCAGCAGCTCCTGAAGGGGCACCAAACGGGGCAAAGAGCTCGGATTCAAGCAGCCTGAAGACATGAATCCACGGCACTCCACATCAGAAAAAGGCTAAAAAGAACACTACATTGCTGCACTACAAAAGAGCTTGACGAGGAGCAAGAGCAGCCACAAAAAAAACACAACAACTAGAAGAAAACAGACGTCTCTTAGAATCACTGTGAGGAAGCTCCCTCAATGCCAGGACAGGGCAGCAGCAGCAAAAGAAAAGCCCGGCTCTACACCAACCAGCACTCCCCCAAACCACAACAAAGCACAGCCAAAGCAGCATCCACGAGACAGAGCAGGACCAAAGAGCAACTAAAAATCTGCACTGCAGGCAACAAGAGACTGAACTAAGGACCAATGAAGCTACAAGAAATCCCTTATACCAAGCAGGATGGGGTGAGAAGGAGGAGAAGAGTTCTTGTCTGAGATTTCAGGAACCATGCACTTCAGATGATCCAATAGGACAGCTTGGGCTTGATGCAAAGAAGGCACTCTACTGCAGTGCTTGAATTCATTTCTGATCTGCCAGAGGACAAAGATAGAATGGAGGAAAATTGCGGCTGAGCATTTCCTTCTAGAGCCATCAGCTACCTTGGCTATAGAATCCCAGATGGAAGCTACTGAGAACGAAGTGGGAAGCTTGGCCACGTTGAAGCATAGGAGCCAGCTCCAGAGCTTCTTGGCTAAAGAGCAAGAGAAGAGTAAGTGCAGTTCGGATTCTTCTTCTGAGAAACAGTTGTGACATCTAGAAGGCAGAGACCAACCTTTCTTTTTAGCCCATTCATCAGTGGGGGTGCTCCTATGCATAAGGCGGTAACCGAAACAAGCCAATCTGGGGTTAACCAAATTATTCCAAATCAAGTTGCACCAGTCTTTAGGAGTGCCTGGAGATCTGAGAAGATTCCAAACTTCTTGGACGGAGGGCTACCGAAGGGCATTTTTCCAGGATAGGGAGTCTGTGGTAGGGGAAGGACTTAGAGGAAAATTGCCAGTAATATTGGAAAAGAGCTCTTGCAGGAAGGTTGGCAGCTGGGTAGGGATTGCCCACTGAGACTCTCCAATTAGGTGAGAAACTTGATCCTCCTCCAAGAAAAAGATGTGTGGGAATCTAGAAGCGATAGAGTTATTATCGATCCAGTTATCATACCATAGGATGATAGACTCCCCATTCCCAACTGTCCATTTATTCCTGCTATGGAGAATTGGCGAAAGGACTCTTATCTTCTCCCAACTGGTGAAGCCAAATCTTGGGTTGCTGGGATGCCAAATAGGACGATGTCTACTATATCTGGAGGAGAACCAAGTAGCCCAAAGAGAGGACTCTGAGACTACAGACCAGCCAAGCCTGGGCAAGCAGGCTTCATTAATTTCCTTAAGCCTCGTCAAGCCAAGACCACCTTCAGATTTTGGAAGGCAGATCTTTTCCCACTTAAGAAAGTGACCCCTGGAATTTGCAGGGTCAGCGCCCCATAAGAAGTTGCGCATAAGCCTTTCAATTTGGAGACATGTTTTGCAAGGGAGAGGAATGACCAGAGCCGAGTGCAACGGGATAGAGCTGAGGACATGCTTCACCAAAATTAGCCGACCTGCAAAGGAGAGGAGTTTGCCCTTCCAACTTTCTAGTCTAGCTCTGATTGAATCCAAAATGTTAGAGAAGTAAGATTGGCGACTGTTACCGAGAAAAAGAGGAACTCCAAGGTATTTAGTTGGAAGGGAAGACTGTTGAATTTGGAGAAGGTTAGTGACCATATGAGTCCGTCTTGCATTGCAATTACCAAGGTAGAGATGACTTTTCTAGAGGTTAATGATTTGGCCAGAGGAATCCTGATAAGCTCTAAGAGTTGCAGAGAGCCTTCTGAGGTCTTTTTCTTAGCTTTGAGGAAGAGTAACATATCATCTGCATAGAAGAGATGGCAGGGAGTGGAGACAACTGGGGAGATGGGGGTGATAGCCCTCTCGAACCTGAGTTTCTCCACCTGAAGACTGAGAATCTCCTCAGCCAGAATGAAGAGATAGGGAGACAGGGGACAGCCTTGCCGAAGACCACAAGAAGAGCAAAAGAAAGTCTGGGAAGGTGGTGAACTGAAGGGTCTACAAAGTTGTCTAGCCAGGATGGATTAGAAAAAGCTCTATCTAATCTTGCAGCAATATAAGCTTGCCCTTGCCTATTGTTGGCCCAAGTGAAACAATTTCCTTTGTAACCAAGGTCTTTTAGGCCAGAGGAGAGAACCATGTCATTAAAGTTTCTAACAGAGGGGGAGGCAGAGGAATGGATGCTTAGTTTCGCTGAGGCCAGAAGAATAGAGTTGAAGTCTCCTATCACACACCAGGGAAGAGAGGTTTGGGAGAAAAGGGTGAGATGATCCCAGAGGTTCCTTCTGATTCTATAATCAATGGATCCATAGACACCAGTAACAATACCAGGGGAGGAGAAAAAAGGATCAACAAATTCAATTGAGATGTGTTGATTAGCTAGAATGGTCTAAGAGGGAGAGAGAGGAGAAGGAATTAATTTGTTGGTGAAGGAGGAGGCGTAGCCGAGAGAATGGAAGAAAGAGACAATTGAAGAGTTGAAGGAAGTTTTAGGCTCTGCTAGAAAAAGAAGATTCGTATTATGGGAGGAAAGGAGATGATGAAGCATTGCTTTGGTAGGAGAGTTAGCAATGCCCCTACAATTCCAAAAGAGGATCTTGATCATTGGGATAATTTAAAGGGGGAAGGGACACTATTGCTCCTAGTTTTAGGACCTGGGGGAAGAGGACCTACTTTTTTTGTTTTCCTTTTTCCTTTGGCTCTATAAGAGGAAAGATCAACCACCAAGGTTGGCGGTTGATAAGAGTCTTGAAGGCCGGGAACTAGGGACAAGCTGGAAGAGTCCATCTTATGCTGGGGATTGGTATCCAAATTTTGGATATTGGTAAGAGATTATTGAGAAGAATCAGGGATCGAAGTAGGGTTGTCTAGATTGTATAGAAGCTGAGCTGCTGAGGGGTTATAGAGGGTGGAGAGGGTGGCGTCTGCGAAGCCACTATTTTCCAAAACAGAGAAAGGGTTGGAACAATCTAGGGGAGGAGCAGGAATTTTTTCTAAGATGGCTAAGGCAGCATTGGTGGGGAGGGACGAGATTGGATTGGTTTTGTCATGATCTACAGTAGGATCAAAGTAGGAAGTAGAGGCTGTTAGAAGAGCGGAGGTAGTGGTGAAGGATAGTCTGTTGAGGAGGGGGAACAGAGGTCACCAAAAGGGGAGAGGATAAGGGAACATAATTGGAATTTTGAGGCAACTTTAGGATCTCAGCCGAGGGAGGGACAAGTTTGGACTGAGGGTTCGGATTGGATCACTGTTGGGAAGGGGGGGTCGGTGTCTGGAGCAGGCGAGGCCTAGGGGGGCTTGGTGGAGAAAGGACACTCTTGGCCGTGAGGTGACCTGCAGAAAAACAGCCAGAACAAGGGACATTTTCATAGAGGATCTCCACTTCCACTGTGCGCTTTCCTTCCAGCTCCACTGAGATGGTAGATGGACCAGGTTTGGACATATCGAGATTCGCCAAAACTCTCGCATAATAAAGTATCCTTTGGGCAGCTGTAGTTTCGTTGAGGGGGAGCGGTTTCCCCACCGAGCCCGCAATGGAGAGGAGGATGTCACTACTCCAGTAGTGGTAAGGCACTCCTTTCCGACGAATCCAAATTGGGGATATCGCAGGCCAGGAGTCCTCATCTTCCTCGGGGGACCGGTGTCGAAGAAGAAGCTTCCTATTACCCATGGAGAGACGGCTTTGACTAACAAGAGCTTCACTATCTTCTTTGGCATTGAATCTGAAGAGGAAATAACCATGCTCTGTGAGAAAGATGGGACAAGGTCTGGAAAAGCGCCATGAGTTATGAACCCAGTGTTCCCGAGCTTCAAAGGAGGGCCTTTTGCCAACAAACTTGCCTATAGCCGAAAAGGAAAAAGAACCCTTGTTGGTTTGAATCATCTGGTGTGGTATTTTCAAAGTAAGCTTTCCCTCTATCCAAGTTGGAGGGGGGAGGGTAAGGGGAGGGGAGATGAGAACATGGGAGAAAAAACTAACATATGATTTCGAAGAGGGCCCTTTCTGATAAGCTTGGAGAACCTTAGTAGGAGCTAGGCGAAACACTGTAGCATCTCCTGAAGGGGCAACTTGAATCTTGTCTGCCATCATGGAGACTACAGCCGTTAGGGACAGGGTAGGGTTTGGGCAAATGGGAGAAAACAGTTGATTGGTAGAGTATTGGGGCAGGGTGGAGCTGGGATTGACCGAGGGAATCGCTAGGGCTCCAGATTGGGGCTTAGAAGGGGAGGCAACTCTAATGGTAGGAGTTGAGGCTAGAGAGGATTGGGTAGGAGACAAAGGCAGAAAAGGGTCCGGTAGCGGCAAGGATAGCGACAAGGATGGAGAAGGGTCAGGGGGAGGAGGAAGAGAAGGGGGGATCACCATTCAAAGGAACTAATTTCTCACCTCTTCATTGACTAATCTTCAACAATTATCATGCATCTAGTTGAGTTCCACAAGTTTGACATTTTCCAAAGAAAAACTAGTAGGTGTTATTTGGTAATCTGAAAAAGTTTAGTGAAGTCTAGCACAAATTTTTTTTTTTTCAAATATTAAGTTTAGCATAATTTTAGCCCCACCCAAATGAAAATCCTGTGTCCACTATTGTCCAAAGGGAGCCACTCGGCGAATCCGGACTCCTATCCTGGCGGTCCAAAAATGAACAAAGACGGGGCGGAAGTCCTGCACATTGGTAACACATGGGTCTATGTATAATTAATCATTATCACAAACAGATTAATAGTCATAAAAAAAAAAAAAAAAAAAAGCACAGAAACAAAGAGAGGCTTGGAAGTCCAGGAGCACATTGGTCTATGTATAGTAATACTATAATAGATATAACGATTAATCATAATTTTAAACAAACTTGGTCTTCTGTTGTAATAAAAAATTTATTATTTATCTTTTTTATTTTTTTTATTTTTGTTCAGTGAGGCTACACAAAGTGGGGTCTCCCTCGCCAATACCCCTAAATCCCCCCAACCCAGATGATGATTCCTTGGCTATGGAAGTGTCCAAGAAATTAATTAGAAGTAACTTCTTCATAAAAATCTCTTATTAGAAAGGTTTTAGGAGAGAAAGAGTAGCCATCTTTGAAAAGATTGGCTTTTTAGAGATGATGTGGCACCCCTCACAGCTCAGAGAGACTTTTTAGGGATAAGGTGACACCCCTCACAGCCCACCTCCCCCTTTGCTTTAATATATATAAAGGAGAACAAGTGGGTTGCAAAGATGTAAGCATAGTTTCAAACCATGGCTTATACATGTTTTCTCTCCAGGTTTAATTTCACCGTGCTTGCTCTGAGCATGAGGGAATTGGATCTCCTGTTTGGATCAAATCCAGAGCTCCGTCTTTTAAGTACAAAATATGTACAAAAAGTTGTGTCACCCCCCGATTACGAGTCAACTCCGATTCTTAATTACAAAATAAGTACAAACCAATGCGTCACCCCCGGTTACAAGCCCGAGGCTATTGCTCTAGAAACATTATGAGTTAGGCAAGTTTAATTAAAATTCAAATTAAAAGTTTAAGCAGATATAAGATTTTGCCTCACACCTCACTTGCAAGGTTCCACTTCGATCCCACTACCTCACATCAGGATCAAGCCAATGTGACGTGGGTGGCCCAAATATTCATAATGACAAGCCGGCCAAATCTTAAATGGCTCATAATGACGTACGTCCATATTTTTAATGTGCTCCTGCGTTTTCATCCGCTCGTCCCCATACCGGTGGTGGTGTTGCTTTTTTTAACAAGCAGGACGAGGAAACCGACGAGCGTGGTTTAGATCCACGTAAGAATCCGTGATGTTGAATGACACCTAGGGATGTCAAACGGGCCTTGCCAGGCCGCTCCAGCCTCGGCCTGCCAGGGAGAAACCCTGGCACGGCCCACCACGGGCCGGGCCGTGCTGTGCCAGTGGGCCTGCTCTTTTTTTCCCTTTTTTTTCAGTATTAGAAAAAAAAAGAATAGTACATAAAAATTTACTTGTCTTTCAAGAAGTGAAATGATAGGTTGGCAAATAGTAGTGTAATTACTTTACTTGTCTTTTAGGAAGTAAAATATTTAGGTTCTGATAAAGTAAAAATAAACTTTTTTATTACTAAAACTTTGTTTTTCCATTTGTTGTGAACAATCAAACATAGTTCACTTAAAAAATTCAGGTGATTGAAATTATTTAACTATAGATTTTTAATACTTCGTGATGCTCTACAATAAGGCTTCAAAAGGATTTTATGAGCTCGACACTATAAATTCATCAGTGATTGTAACAAAAAATAAAAATAAAAATCATCAGTGAAACTATTTGTTTATAATTACCATCATTTATGTTTGTTAGTATAGAATACATAGAAATTGAGTTCATATTGGAGTAAAAGACACAGTTAGTGTAAGAGAGAACCATTTGGATTTTAACTGGCATTATCTAGTTATAGCCACTGTATTTCAATAATGAAACAGTTAAAAATTAATAGATTTTCTTTATAGTGGCTATTGAATTATCAAATAAGTAAAAAAATTTTAACATCACACAATCACGGAGAATGACAAAGATGTTTAAGTGGTTCGGTCAAACTCGACCTACTCCACTGAGAAGAGAGAACATTTGGATCCTAACTTCTTGAAGGTTTTCAAATGGGATTACCTTCAAAACCTTACAAACTTTTTAGAAAATAAAAATAAAAAAGAATGAAAAACTTATAAATTTAAAAATTACAATGAAGGAAAAAGTAAAAAATCAAATGTGTAGTCCACTAATGTATTCTGTTGGACCATAATCTTCCATTGATGTCAACTCTTGCTTCCTCTTATCTGCCAAGTACCAGTCTCGTAGGCAAACACAACACTCCACCGTTTCTTCAATCAGATTGGTACTTTTGTCATCCACCACACATCCACCTGCACTAAAAGCCTGTTCTGATGCTACAGAAGACATTGTAATAGTCAATAGATTACAAGTCATGGCGGCCAACACCGGTTAAACGCTTTCTTATTGCTTCTACCAAGCTAAAAGGTCAAAACTAGATGCATCCTGCACCCGTATTACACCGACGTCAAGATACGATGATAACTCCGTCACAGTATTACTTGAGCTTGAGCTGGATGCCATGCCCGTAGACAGATAAGAATACCACACATCCGACTCACCAACACCTGTTTGCTGGATTTCTAAATGGCCCATACTAAGCCCAGTTATACCCATTTGCTCACAATAAAATTGAAAAAGTGCTTGTAAATTTGCCCTAATATTTGAAAAAACATTTAATTCTATATAATTCATGTTTTTATTTATTCCATCAATAAAAAACTGTACACCAGTTAATTTTAACCTAGGATCAAATACGGCAGCTAAAGAAAATGTCATTGGAGCCTCTTTCCAATATTTCTTAAATTTTTCTTCCATGTTTTAATAGTGCTACTCAGTAAAAAAATGATCTCTAAATCTATTGAATTGTAAAGTAATTTTAAAAAGCTTCATTAGATGTGGGATAATATATCCCGGAAAAAATAATGTTGAAGTATAAAAAGCTTCTAATAAATCTCATATTTGGGCACATAACTCCCAATGTTCATCACTAATCATCAAATGTTGTGCATGAAAAGCACAAAATTCATTCAAAATAGTTCTCCGGTCAAGTGCCTTGTTTAACAAATCATACATAGAATTACATCTATGTTCTACCTCCTTAGGCAATTTAATAGCTGATACGCCTTGCCTCGCACATATTCCAGCATACAATTGTCTTCTCTGTGCGGAGGTGAAAATAAATCTAGCAATGTCTTTAATAACATCTGTATAACTTACAATATGCTTTAAACCAACCTTTACAATGAGATTTAAGATTGACATACACATCTATTTTGAAAGATAGAGCTATCTATCAGAGTTGCAAGTGGCATCTGCATTCTCATTAATTTAATAGCCATTGTATTATTACTGGCATTATCTAAAAGTATAGATAAAACTTTTTCTTTAATATTATATTCATCTAGTTTTTCCAAAATAAATGTACTTATTCTAGTACCATTGTGTGGCTATTCAAGATTGCTAAAACTAATTATACGTTTATTAATAATCCATTTTAAATCTATGTTATGTGCAGTAATACAAAGAAAACTGTCACCCCCTTTAAATGTCCGCATGTTTGTGGTTAGAGCTATTCTACCAGGAATTTCTGCAAGGTAATTTTTTATATTTGTTTTCTCTTCTTGCCAGAGTCTAATAGCATCATTTCTGGCTGTATTTCTTGAAATACTGTAAAATTGTGGTTGACAGTATTTCTGGACTCATTCTTCAAAAAACTCATTTTCAACAAAATAAAATGGTAAAGACCCAAACTGCTACTACTGCTACCACCACCAGTATTAGAAATTTGGGTTTGTGATCTAGGCCTCTCTGTCCCTGCATCCGTTGGCTTTTTTAAGGCTGGACATTTTTGCCTATGCCTTGCCAAATGGCCGGTACCCATTTTTGACTGGGCACCATAAATCTTACCACAAAATTTGCATTTTGCCTTTTCAACTGTTTTTCCATTTTCAACAACCTCAAACCTTGTAAATATTTCTCAAACTGGTGAAGTTTTATTCCTCTTGGTTGGTTTACGGGAACTCTGAGGAAAGGGGGGTGGTAAATCACTTATTTCATCTTCTAATTCAATAAAATTTTCTTCCTCCCGTAAATTAACTGAAGATGATTCTGTGGAAAATCTTCTAGCCATATTTCAAAAAATAAAATTTATAAGTAATAACAGTAATACGCTCTAATAGCCTTCTTTGTGATAATTAATATAAGAAAGAGAAGAAAATGAGAGTTAATATAATATAATATAAACTTATATGGACTCTCAAATTTAAATAATATAAATACCTCTAAATCTTTGAAGGCCCCTTAATCTTGTCTCTTGATGACTTAATCTTTGGCCCTCCAAAAACTTCTTAGAGAGAGTGAAAGAGTTGAATGCTTTGAGAGAGAGCTAGAGAATGTATAAAGAAAACGAGAGAGTTGTGTAAATTGGTGAGGAATGAGAATGGGAGGGTTAGGGTATTTATAGACTTTGTAAAATGAAAAATAACACAAAATACCCCTTATATTACCGTTTTATAGCTGTTGGGGGGGTAAAATGGATTTTTTTTTTCAAAAAAAAGTCTTATGGACGTTGGGCGGGCTAGCAGGCTGATCCCAGTGGGCCTGGCGGGCTGCAGCCCCCAGCCCACGTGCCTAGCGGGCTCGGGCCAAATGGGCCAGCGGCCCAGCCACCTCAGCCCAGCCCTGCCCGTGTGACGGGCCGTGCCTTTGCGGGCCATGCCGTTGATCGGGCTGGACTGGGCCACGGGCAGTTGACTGGTGGGCTGGAGCGTGCCGGGCCGGGCCGGGCCGGCCCATTTGACTTCACTAATGACACCACCTCACTTGGGTATTTGTATCAATACACATGGAAGAAGTAAATATATTTACTCACAACATTCCAAAAATGGAAAAGGGTTTAAAATTTTTAAAATATATTACTAATTTTGATGAGCAAGATTCTCCTAAGCTCGAGCTAAGATAAAATTTTGTAAGCTCATGCTTGTGGAGCCCACCATTGGTCCAAATACATGACCCCCTTAAATTGCATATGTCCACCAACTTTCGGTCAGATCCGAATTCACTGGGCCGTTAGATCGACTATATATCGATCCAAATGGACTATTGATCATTAAAGTTTTTGGCACATATTGACATGAAAGAAATCACGGTTGTAGCTGATTTTTTTACAGAGAGGAAAATCCCAAGAAGTTCTTGAAATCCCCCCCTTCCACATCCCCATGTAGGTCCCCAGGTGAGCCCCACCACACACTTGAGTTTACCTTATCCTAAGTTGGCTCCAATTTTGATATTATAAATTAATCAAATTAAAGTAGTTGTAACTATATTTTTACCCATTGCCTTATACAGTTGCAGTTGAAGAAAAGTTCTTGAGGATTTTACAGGAAAAAAAAAAAAAAAGAACCTCATAGTTCGAACTACGAAGAAAAGGCCCTCTGCCAATTGGGTGAGAAAATGGAGTGAGAGATGTGGAGAAAGACAAGAAAAAAGAAGATATGAGTGATGATATCGTTGCTAAACTCTAAAACAAGCGACGACTTGACGATGACAATATCGTCTCTCAGTCAAAAGGGAGAAAAGAAAGTTAAAATTGGGAAGAGAACCTTTTTTGTATAGTTGGAACTATGATGCCTTCTTTCATATATGGGCCATCTAATGGATTTTCTCCCGTAAAATCCGCGAAGTTTGCAAGAATGTTTTTCTTTATGTGCTATTGACCTATTCGGTGGTTCTGCATTTTTACTATCTCAGGAAAGAAACTATGATGCATGGATACTTGAAGATCAACAACGTATTGTGTCGCATTGTTACTTCTATTTGATGAATTTACTATAGATCGAAGACCTCTTCTAGGCATCACAGGCCAATTTTTTATTTTTTATTTTTTGCTAATTGGTAAATTTGAATTGAAAGAAAGAAAAGGGCAAAGCCCTGGGAGAAAGAGAAGCAAAAATACAACCAAAGGAAAGCAGAAAGAAAGACAAGTCTCTAAACAGGAAGGCTAAAACCAGCAAAGACAGAAACCTGAGAATAGCAAAGCTACGTAACATACATGGCATTGCCGCAGAACAGAAAATGACAGCAGCAGCAGCTCCTGAATTAGCTCCAAACTGGGCAAAGAGAAGCCCGAAGGCAAGAATCCACGGCACTCCACATCAGAAAAAGAGAACTAAGGAGAACACAACCAAGAGCACTACAAAATAACTAGACGAGGGGCAAGGGCAGCCACGATCACTGAGAGGAAGCCCCTTTCAAAGCCAGGACAGGGCAGCAGCAGCACAAGAGAAGCCCAGCTAAGCCCAGCTCTGCACCAACCGCCACTCCCCCAACCTCAACAAAGCACAGACAGCTCTGCACCAACCGCCACTCCCCCAAGCCATGCATGTGTGAAGAAGATGCTCTTCTGCCGAATGTGAATGTGGTTGCCTGAAAAACTCCTTGAAGCTCTGAAAAAGAAAAAATCCAGGCAGCAGCAGCAACTCATTGCTGCACTTCATCCAAATTAGGACAAAAGCATTGCTGCACTACACCAAGGCATAGCAGCAGAAAACAGAGCAAACCAGCAGCAGTAGCTCATAAAGGAGCACCAAACGGGGCACATGAAGACAGGAATCCATTGCTCTCCACGACAGAAAAAGGGTAAGGAGCACACTGCAATGCTGCACTTCAAAGAGCATGAAAGTAGCCAAACCAAAGCACAGCAGCTAGAAGAAAACTGACGCAACCTAGAATCACTGCGACACCCGCCCGGCAGACGAGGAAGAATAGCTGACCGGCAAGACAACTACGCTTGGAAACTTTTGCCTGCACTAAAGAGAGGGAGCTATTGGCAGCTCCGCCTAACTCCATTCTACCTGCAAATTGGGAAGCAAAAAGAAAGCCCATAGCCCAACAGACAACTACCCCAACAAAGCCCAGCTGCCAATAACCAAAAACCAAACAGAGAACAGGGAACTGCAATTGGAATGATGTTTTTTCTCATTTTTTAGACAATTGGAGTAATGTTAGTTTCAGTTGTGATATGGTTTTGGACCTATGTCTTTATGCGACCTAATCTATTGTGATTGAGGTAATCTCTCTTTCAGTTTAACCTGCTCATTTGATTATATCTACTATGGGTCTTAATCTCTCTTTTATAGATGTTCTTGTCCTTGTTCAATACCATCAAGTTGATGAACTTCCACAATCTTCAGTGGGAAATGGGTTCTTTATACAAAAATAAAGCACCATGTTGAATTAATCTGAACTCCAGGGGAGATTTCATGTGGGCCCTACCAAAATAAGCACATGATTACTTATTTTCAAAATGCTTGGAATGTTACTGAAGCAGCACGTCCCTAACATGGTGAATTGGTGATGATAGAGCCTGGCAATCCTTCAAAGTGTATTAAATTGGCACTGATTTGGGCCTCGAACCAGGTCCTCTATTTGGGTCCAGGGTTGCCTTAGGGCCTTCAATTGAAAGTCCTGACTTGTACCCAACTACTACCAATCTTGAGCCCAATCCAGTAAACTATGGACTTGGCCCATACCAGACCCACTTTCCTCTATTCAGGTCATTGTGGGGAAATCCTATCTCCCCAATTTCATGCCTTTTAGATAAAATGACTTTGTAGGCCCCCGACAACAAAGCCAAGTCATAATTAAGGAGAAGCAGCAGCAGGAGAACATTGACCATGGCCCACCAAGCGCCCATGACAGATCACCCCCACGAGTGGCCAGATCATCATTGAGGATGGCCCACCAACAACACATTTGACAGAGTGTCGTGTTTGCATGACACGTGTGATTGCCTATCTCTAACCTTAAGAAAATGGAAGCAACAGGTAGACTGAAGATCCACACCAGATATCAAGTAGGCCCCACCATGCAGTGTCTAGTCCGGGATTCGGTCCATTCTCTCACGTGGGCCTTATTTTGTTTGGCCATCTTACATCTTAAAAAAGAGGGTGGCGACCCTCAACACTGAAAATGAGGGTCTACATCCACCGATGATGAAAATGGTGAAAATAAAGGGTTTTTGGGCTAAAAGGCTTTTTTGGTGTGAGGCCACTTAAAGCACCCTCTTAAAGAAAAGTGGACACCTACAATGTTTTTGCCGGTAAAATCTCCTAAATAAAAATATAGTTTTAAACTGAAAATATGGAAAAGTCTGCGTTTACGGTGAGGAGAAATAACATAACCATGAGATGAAAATAGTCTAGGTAAAAGTTCGAAAAAAAGTTTTTATTAAACTTTTAGAATCAATAAGTTATTTGAAAATTAGAATGATGATGATAACTGTGATACACTGTCCATGTAGTGTTGAATTAAGTTACTTTCATTATCATCTTATATATATTATTCTAGGCAAGATTTCAATATAAGCTGTTTCTTGGTTGAGGGAGTCATTTTTGCCCAATAAGGCCTGTTTGTTTCATGTAATTGAAATGTTAGGAATTTTAATGCTTAGGTTTTTCTATAAATTATTAAAAATAAAAACCAAAGGTGAATATCAAAAAACAATCAACAAATAACATCACCTTTACTGAAAATCTAATTAAAGTAGGATTGGAAATGAACTTCAAGACATCACCCTAAGAATTCAAGTTTGCTACTTCCTTATCTTCTTCATTCTTCACCTCCAATCTTTGACGGCTTTTCTTTTTATTGATCATTTTGTAGAGCTTATTTGACAATAAACTCATATGTATTCTACAAATATTAATAATTGGACTTTAAATCCCCATATGGTATCATTCCGCCTAATTTGATACCCTAGGATTGATGCTATCCTAAATGCCAGGAGGAATGAGCGAGAGCATTTAGGGCATAAAATTAGAAAAACACATTTGAATTGGTTTAAGCATGTCCAATGCAGGCAGAAAATGGTGCTAATAAGGAAACGTTGGACTATGGCTCGGAATGGGTACACTGAAGAGCAGACAAAACTCCCACTTGTTGCCACGGCAGACAAAGGATCGAGTGAGGCTGCTCTGGGCCGGGCAGCCCGAGCCTGAACTAGGCCCAGTCCTAGTTGGGCCACGTTTAAGCCTTATAGGTTGTGCCCAGCATGGGCCTGGATCTGAATTCGGGCCCAATTAATATCTAGGCCGAGTTTGGACTAACTGCAACAGTGCTCAAAGCCCGGCACAATCTAGGGTATTTAATGTAACTTGTACATTGTTTTGGTAGCGTGTAACTTTTACTTGGATATGAATAATACATCTTTCTTTTTGCTTAATTTTAATTTGTATAGTTGTACTTGAATACAAGATTGTTGTATATTTGAATTTAAATCTCTACTAGTATTGATTGG
Organism: Umbellularia californica; assembly: GCA_028538565.1. NCBI lineage: Eukaryota > Viridiplantae > Streptophyta > Magnoliopsida > Laurales > Lauraceae > Umbellularia > Umbellularia californica. Next base: position 67,762,733 of record JAPQWN010000008.1, read on the forward strand.
CTTTGACTGGGCTTGGGCTTCATTAATAAATGGGGGGTTGTGAATTTCACCTTACAATATTTAGATGGGCCGTATTTCGGCTAGGCACTTATGGCCATGTCAGGCTTGGACTGGATATAGGCATATGTTTTTATAGTCGGATCGAGCCTGGATATGCCTTAACGCAGCATGACCTAGGACACGACTCCTTTCCAACTGCCCACCCTGCACAATTAATTAAAGCAAAAAAATGATAAATAAATGAAGAAATTCCTAATCCTTCAATAAGATTATTAATAATCTGATCAGGCTAGACCTTCAAGGATGAATTCTTGATTCCACTCTATGTTGTCACAGTACCTGCCGGAGTTGTGAAACTTGGGCTGGGTTCACAAACTTAAGGTTGGAGTTGATCTGGAGTTGGCTTAATAAACCCAAGTGAAGCTTAGTACACTGCACCTTAAATTGGGCAAGCATGTTCTATTCAGGCTTGGATTTATGTTGGCTATGTATAACAGAGTTTCAGCTACTTCGATCAGTGAAAACTCAATTAAACCAACTTCTCTAAGTTACACCAGCAGGTAAAAGATTCAGTGGAAAGTGATCAAAATAAAATAAGTTTGGAAGTGCATAGATTAGGGTTCAATTTTAAATAATTTGAATTTTGGAGCATGGAACTTTCCTCTGGAGGCATCCTTCCAATGTCCTTATGTGAGAGGCCTCAGTAGGTCTTAACAATGTGGGCTTATTGTTACAACTGAGTAGATATTAATGTGGATCTGTGACTTTCCCCTTTGGGAATCATCTAATTATTTACAATAAACCTTAGGGCCCGTTTCTTTATCAGAATTTCAATAATTCATGTTTGGGAGAATTTCAAATTCTCCAAAAGTTGTCCCCTCAAGTGGAATTCCAAATTCCTCTTTTTGATGGAGGATTTGAAATTCCAAAACATAGTATAGAGAGTGTAATTCCAAGAATTCCAAAAGGTCTTTTGGGTGGTTGGAATTTGATACTCTTTTTTGCTAAATTGCAAATTGAATTAAGAGAGAGAGAAAGAATACAGCCCAAAGAAAAACAACAACAGGAAGAAGAAACAACAACAGGAAGAAGAAACAAAACAGCGAACTAAAGAAAAAGCATAGCTCTAACACAGGCAACCCAAAGAAAAAAACAGCAGCAGGGAGAAGAAACTAAACAGCAAGATAGAACACAGCTCTATCACAGGCCAGGAATAGGAAGATTACAGAGGAGAAAAAAAGAAGCTAAAATGCTACTGGAGAAGGGAGAAGACATCTTACTAAGACAGAAGGCAGCATCCCTTAAAAATAAATTATTAATAGAATCCAAGGAGGGCACCTTGTTGGAGAAGAGAACCAAATTCCTTTCCTTCCATATGCTGAAAAGAGCAACAATAAATAGGGCACCCAGACCCATCTTGGCTTTGGAGCAGGAAGAAGCAGAGAGAGAGAGTCCCACATGGCAGCAGCAGAGCAAACAGTAGAAGTCTTAAAATTACCTTTGAATTCTAGCCAATTCCAGAAAGAGGTAGCAAGAGGGCAGAGGAAGAACAGGTTGAAGGCTGAATCTTGGTGAAAGCCACAGAGGGGGCATCTTGATGCCAGCTGCACTCCAATCGATTGAGCCCAGACGTTGGTGGGGAGCTTGTTGTGGAAGAGCTTCCAAGCAAAGCAAGTTATGGAAGGTTTAAGAAGATTGTTCCACGCAATTTTATGCCAATTTCTGAGGCTGCTTCTGTTTCTGATTGCCTCCCAAGCAGCAGAAAAAGAAAGATGAGGAGAGTTGGTGCTGGACCAAATCAGAACATCAGGATCATCCGCTAACGAGAAAGTGATATGGAGGGAGGAGGAGTAAGAGGCAACCTGTGGGTGGAGGGCTATGCTAGGAAACCTTTGAGGATTTGAGAGAAAATCATTCACCGAAACAAACCAAGACAAATCCATTGCAGGGAAAATCTGCGCCAAAGATAGGGGCCATGCCATTTGTCATGCCAGAAACTGATGCTTTTCCCATCTCCCAGAAGCCAGAGACTATTTTGAAAGATGAGATGGGAGCAATTCTTGATAGGCCTCCAGATGCAAGAGCCTGAGGAAAGGGATCTTATATGCCAAGGAGAAAATCCTTTGAGGTATTTAGCTCTGAACCATCTTGCCCAAAGGGAAGAAGAAGAGACCGCAAACCAACCCAGTCTGACAGAATTGGTAGCTATCAAGTCCTTAATGCGACGGAAACCCATGCCACCTTCAGACTTCGGCTGACAGACAGAATTCCCATTAAGCATACTCTTCTTAGATTGCTCTTGGCCCCTAGTCCATAGGAAGTTTCTCATCCATCTCTCCAGGAATTTGCAAACCGAGGAAGGGATTCGGAGGACCAAAAGGATGTGAATGGGGAGACTTTGAAGAACATGTTTAATTAGGATCACTCCCCCAGCAAAGAATAGCATGTTGCAATGCCAGCCAGTGAGCCTGAGCCTAAAGGAATCCTTGAGACACTCAAAATATTGGGCCTTGGGACTGCCAATGAAAAGAGGGACTCCCAGATATTTAGCTGGAAAGAAAGCTTGAGGAATGCCTAGAGATCTCAAGGTTCTGGTTTTGAAAGACTCCCTGCTATTTCCAAAAAGAACATTGCTTTTCCTGAGGTTGAATTGCTGCCCAGCAGCTCTTTGATAAGCTTCCAAAACACCCTGAATGGCTTTGATACTCCTAGGACTAGCTTTGAAGAAAAGAAGGATGTCATCCGCAAACAGAAGGTGACAAACAAAGGGAGACGCTGGGGCTCTGTAAATCGGAGCTATTAGGCTTTGAGAAACAAGCTTAGCTATGTTTAGACTAAGGATTTCTTCTGCTAATATGAAAAGGTAAGGGGAAAGAGGATCTCCCTGCCTAAGCCCACATTTCACTTCGAAGTAGCCTGCGGGCTCTCTGTTGACGAGGACAGAGCCTTTTGAAGAGCTGATACACTCGTAGATGAGGGAAGACCAATCCTTGCTTAACCCAATGAAAGAAACACAGCATTTCGAAACTCTAATAAAAGAAACACAGCATTTCAAAATCTTATAGGATTCCAGGGTTACGAGTCTTTTCAATCTTGTAGTATTCATTATTAATCTTGACATACATCAAGATCTATTTCCTATCAGGGCTATCCGGCCATCTCAACACTCAATTATTTATCATCTTTCTTTGCTTATTTGATACCAGACTATTTGTGGTTTTCACTCTACAGAAGATCAAAAGCAAGGCTGAATGAATATTCAGGGCAGTGGAGTCCCTTGCGGACAAATTTTGTTACTATCTACTTTTGGGCAATTATGAATTAACAATCAACCTTCTATTTATATTCATGATTGATGGAGCATTATCATATAAGCTTGTTTCTTTGGGGCATAGTTATAGTAACACAACTCATTTTATTCGTTATTGGACTGGTCTTGGTAATTATTGGTATCATTGGCAGGCTCCTAATGAAGATGAAGTTGAGCAAGGTCCTTTTAGAACGAAGGAAGTTGTTGCCGTCTATCTCCTTTTGCATGATTACAACAAATATCTATGGAAGTGAAGCTGCTTCCTTTTTGTATTTATTTGTTTTTTGGACATGTGTTTTGAAGGTTTCTCTTTTTCACCTTCTATTTTGTCATTGCTTCATAGATAGACACCCGCACGTATTAAATTTCTTTAGCTAACCATTGCTACCAAAACCTTATGGCGTTGCTCGAGACAGTGGAAATTTCTTTCAATGCTCTCCCTCATGGAATCCTGTTGAGGTCAACGTCCACTCTCACTCCTAAGCTGTCATAATTATGGTCGAACACTCGCCCTCACCATAAAACCATTGTTGTGTCATTTCCTATCACCAATTGGTTTTGGGATAAGTGGTAGCTCAATGGGGTGTAAGATCCTACAAGTGGTATCAGAGCCTGGTAGGTCGGGTGTTCGAGTCACGGGATACGCGTTTTGCGAGTTGCGCAGCAGGAGTCGCGGCGGCTGTGCCGTTGAGGGAGGGATTGTTGAGGTCAACATCCACCCTCGCTCCTGAGCTGTCATAATTGTGGTCGAACACTCGCCCTCACCATAAAACCATTGTTGTGTCATTTCCTATCACCAATTGGTTTTGGGATAAGTGGTAGCTCAATGGGGTGTAAGATCCTACAAATCCACTCCTCAAAACTCTACCACCGAGTCGTTTCTCCTGGGATTCAAACTAACGACCGGTTGGCATTAATACTATATTAAGTTTCTTTAACTAACCATTACTACTAAAATCTCGAGGTGTTTGTAGAGGCAGCGGAAATACTTTTCAATATTCCCAATCGGGCGGAGCCCACTCCTCAATAGCGCACAGAGAGAGAGAGAGAGAGAGAGAGAGAGAGAGAGAGAGAGAGAGAGAGAGAGAGAGACTTCTTCTCGCTAAAAGGAAACAAGAATTTCACCAAGAGAAAGAGGGGTTACAAGGACATAGAAAATTTCAAATGAGCTGTACATTGCTAATTGGTCTGAGAGGACAAAGTCAACAATGCAAGATTATAGGATAGATTACAGGATCATAATTATTTCCTATAAAGATTGTTTCCTATAATAGTTTTCCAGCCTCTATATATAACATGTGTATTGCTACATTATGAATCAACCAAATATATAACTTTTCACCCAATCTTGAGTTGGTTTTAGAGTTGGTTTTCAATCCCGTCATTCTTGTGTAGTCTACATGACGGGCCCGTCTATGAAATCTGTTGGGCCTGCACGTAAGGGGGAGTCTTAGTAAAGTAAAGCCCCACATTCTACATCGCCTAAGCAATGCCTTTGGCAAGGCTTCATATATACTTATTTGGGCCTTCCACCTATGAACTTAAGTTTTTAGGTTGGTATATGGTTTATTACATGGTATCAAATCATATAAGAAAAGAAACAACAATATTCAAGTTTTACAAAAAGGGACGACAATGGGGTACTTGTATGATGATGGCCAACAAGGTTATTGTTCGTAACGTTATTATTGTATTAAGTTTGGTTAGGTTAATCAACAAATTTATTCAGACCCAATTAGTTTTTCCATGGATCTGATAGATAGATAGGAGAACTGGAACAGGATTTTGGGCGGAAAGGTTGGTTTGGTGTGGATTTGGCTAAAGTGACCTTTTTTGGTACAGTGGTCACATAAAGTGTTTTTTCAAGTAAAATCCTTTTAAAACAATGACTAATACCCAAGTTTGATGCAGATCCGACGGTGGAAGAAAAAAGATCCAAAGAATTTGCTCATGCATATTTAAAAACCGTCGACAGTGAAGAACAATCCAAGGTGGGGACCACTATATGATCACAGTCGGAGCTGTGTTGTCGATTAGTCTGAGTTGCAGAGATGGGTTTCAATAATCCTGTTTGATGATTGGATGAGAAAACTAGAGGTTGAATTTAGTAGTCCTCTCTGATATTGGGTATGCAATTGGGTCTCCGATTCTTTGACGTCCTCGACTTAGAAAAAAAGGGTTTGGAACCCAATTTTGATTCCAATAGCTAATTTTAGTCCTAACTGTTAGATAATAAAACTTATCATACTATTTTAAAATTTTTCATTTAGCACATTTTATGAAATAAATATTTCATACAATCATTTCATATTTTTTAAAAATTTTATAAATAATAATTAGGATTTCATTTAATTGGGTCCAAATACTAATCTAGAAACAATCTTTATTTTGGCACATCTAGGATTATTTTGTATCGATATGCAGACATTGGATTATTCACCACCATTTATTTCCTTGTTATGTGCTATATGGAAATTTTGATTTTCATTGGGTTGTGTTTCATTATAGTTTGAGTGATTAATAGACAACTGGTGTTTCGTTTCACGAGGAATTATCTATAAAATGACTTTCCAAATGGATTTTTTTTTGCTGGTTTTGTGCTTTGGGTTGGCTTTATTTAGTTTGCACCCCTTAGCTGGATTCTCCTTGTTTCTTCAGGGCCTTTGCCCTTCCCTCTTTTTAATTCAAATTTACCTTTCAGCAAAAACAAAAAACTTTTCTGATGGATTTCTCTCCTGCATATTAGAGACAATGAGTAGTCCTAACAAATAGGAAACAAACGTAAGAAATAGGAAACTAGTAGCAAGCATATCTCCACATTCAAGACTTGTTCAACAACTTCAACATTCGAACAACCAAGTGGACTATTACATAAACGACCAAGCATGGCCCATTTCTGCATTACATCTAACAAGAGGGGGCATTTGATCCAAGGAATGTTGCACACTCATAGGTGGGCAACAACCGATTTGGTGCCTTTTTTATTTAAGCCTACTACATGGCTATAGTCTTTAGATACTGAGCAATCAGAAAAACAGAAGCCACTTCTGCTTAGGGTCTCCAGTAAATTTCGAGATGATTATCTGCTGAGGGTTCGGGTCGGATCCGTTCACTTCCATCACCATTCCGCTGGCCAGTTTCAAAATGCTGCCGTCGTTCGGAAACACCCAGCGTTGGCCCTCAGTCCCATTGCTACAACTTGAAATGTTGATAATGCTTCCTTGGGAAGGAGGAGTGGTTAGGCACTTGTCTTGGTTATCCTGAGGTCGTACGGAACCATCTGGATAGAGAGCCCATTTCTGGTTTGCATTAATGCCAGTTGCAGTTGCACAAGTCCCCACCGACACATTCTCTCCGCTTTCTTGCATGCATTGATCCTTAAACCCAATAATGGACGCAACGAAAGGTTCTGTATGATTGCCAGCGAGCCAGCCTTGCCGGGAGGCATAGATGTTGGTCTCCGCAGTCAGTATGGTGCCAATGTCCCCAGAGTCTGCACTTAAGACGTGTGATGATATAGGATTCATGATGGTTCCATTGTCCCATAATTGCCAAATGGTGGCAGGAGGCACTGCAGTGGAGCAATTGTAGATCACCACATCGTCTCCCGGATTATACCCGAAAACGGTCAAGCACATACCGTTGGATTGAATTGTCCCATTTTTTCTCAAGGTCCACAGCTGCTTCACTTCCAAAGTCTGATTGCATGTCCACAACTGTACTGGGTTTCCGTCTTTGTAATTTCCATCTCTCACATCAACACACAGACCATTTCGACCGCTGAAGCGCACCGTGGGCTCCGGATACGGACAAGTATCGTCATCGTCTGCACCTGCTGCCACATGAACATCAACAGCAGGAGACGTTCTCATAAGGAGATGATCAATAAACCGGTTAGACGATTCTGGGTTTGATGATTTGCAGACAAACAGCATGAGGGCAAGGCCGGAAATTGCTCTGTGACTCACGCTGCCCACATACACGGGATCATTGTTGATCAAATGTAATACAACTTCGCTTGAAAAGACTCCTCCTTGGGTGGATTCCTGGATAGCGCTGGAGAGAGCTTCCCAGTTGTTCTCGAGGCTGATCATGGCGGGATCCGCTCTCCAAGGTTCCCCATTAGGAATATCTCGGCGCACTCGATACTCGATAGACTTGAATCGTACTGGCTCTAGAACCATCTGGTTGACAACTATAAGATCAAGAGCAATACTACTTTGATCGTCATGGGATTCGAGGTTCGCGATGGCGTTTGAAAGTGGCGTCATTCCTAGGTCGATGTTGCCTCTTTCAACATTCGCGACTCTTTCAAGGTCTGTATAGCTGCTGTCGAATGGAAGGATAATTCGCTCCCCTGAACCTGGGAAGAGAGCAGCAATATCTACTTTTAAGAAGAAGGATCGACTTTTACCCTGATAAGCCACCACAGAAGCATTGGTGACATCTACTGCGAAAGTGAGAGAATCCCCTGCGGTATCTGAGATTTCCACTAAAACATACCGCTGCTCATCAGTTGCTCTCTCACGAGTCACTGGTACTCCATGTGCCTCTTCTCCGCTTTTCAAAAGAGCTCGCAGAGCCTCTATGAATTGCGTGTAGCTATCCTCAGTTACACCGACGATGGTAAAACTCGCCGTTTCGTAATTCGGTGTGTGTTGTTCTGCTACCATTAATGGACACACCCAAGCTGGTCCAACCATTGCATTCCACCAGACCCATATAGCCACCACAACCCACGCCTTCATACTTCCTTTCATTAGCACTACTCCTGAAAAAAAAAAAAAAAAAAAAAAAGAAATACATGAAGATGGTCAAAAGTGCACCTAATCAATATATCAGTCTTTAACAGAGTGATGATTTTTTTTTTTTTTTCTCCAAATCACTTCTCAAAAGTCTGATGAATCTTTTAAAGGTAAGAAAAAATAAATCTTCCTTTCTCACTCATTTTCCAAAAAATTTTATTTTCTGCTCAAAAGATAGAAGAGAAGAAAAATCAAGGGCATACATAAATCCATAAATAAAGAAAGAAATTCATATCTACACCCAAATCATAACCCTATCAACAGAAAGTAAAACATAAAGGTAACCACATATATCTATATAGAGCTGGCTTTTCTTATTAAGATGGAAAAGAGGAAGAAAAAAGACACTACTAACCAGAAAAAAAGAAAAAAGCACTCTACTCATGCAAAGATGATATCAAGGAGCTCGTAGCCTCAAAACTAAATCTAACTTGCTCCATATACATACTACTACATATATATATATATATATATATATATATGGGTCAGCTCTCCTAAGCTAAAGCCTAGGATAAGGCAAGCTGAGATAAGCTCAATTGTCTAGTGGGGCCCACATGGGGATGGGGTATGGAGGGATTTCATGCACTCCCTGAGACCTTCTTCTTTGCAAAAAATCAACCCGAACCGTGGTTCCTATCATCTCCACCTAGGCACCAAAAGTTTAATGGTCAACAACCCATTTGGATCGGAACACAGTCGATCAAGCGGTCCAGTAAATTCGGATTTGACAAAAAGTTTGTGGACATGTGCTATTTGGTGGATGGCGGGGGTCCAATTGGATGAACCAAGGGTGGGCCCCAGAAGAATTAGCTTTTGAAATTTTATCCTAAGCTTTGTGGGGGGGGGGGGGGGGGGGTGGGGGCGGGGGCGTCCAATTGGGTGAACCAAGGGTGGGCCCCAAAAGAGTTACTTTTGAATTTTTATCCTAAGCTTAAGCTTAGGAGAGCCTGGCCTATATATATATGAGCAGGGCTCTCCTAAGCTACAGCTTAGCTTATCCTAAGCTAGAATATGGTTGGTCTCACAAATTAAACTTGATTATATCTGTTTTTTGCATAATGGAACTGAAAAATCCAGTTCTGATTGGATTTATCTTGATTTTGGAGACGATTATGATCCAAAAAACAGCATAATCGATTTTGATTTTGTGGGACCAGCCCTGTTTCAGCTTAAGATAAGTTAGGCTGCAGCTTAGGAAAGCTGGCCCCTATATATATATATATATATATATATAGTGTGTGTGTGTGTGTGTGTGTGTGTGTGAGATGCTCGGTCCAGTCACAGTTGAATGTGCTGATCATTTTATGGGAGTTCAATGAGTAGGTTCTATTCTATTAAATTCAACGGATCAAGATCACTACTGCAACATCTGAACCGTTTAAAACAACTCCAAATTATATATAAGAGAAAACGTAAAATTTGAATTTGAACTTAGCTGATCCCACTGTAAGATTGAACCCATCATCACGTAAAGATGGGTTCAAATCCTACAGTGGGAAGACTCCAATCAAAGCAAAAAATTGGGATTATCTCTTTCATTGGGTGGACATCCGTTATAATTAAGCAACGCAAATGTTTCATAGGTGGGCTCCATTGATCACAAAATGAAACCACTTGAGAAACTCTCAAAGGGAGCCACTCAGCCGGTCCGGACTCCTATCATGGTGGTCCCAAAACAACAAAGACTAGGTGGAAGTTTAAATTGTTCTTGTGGTTAGGAAGCTCAGTAATGAGTCGGAAGTTCTGATTTTGAACCATTTGAGGCCTCACCCAATACACTAGGTGGTGTTGTCTATCCAGGGTTTTACCAATGATCAACCGCAAAGAGGTCTGCAGATTCCCTATATAAAAAAAAAAAAAGAGAGAGAAAAAAATAAAAAATAAAAAATAAAGGTCCAGCACATGGGTCCAAGTATAATTTCAAACAGATTATAAGTAAAAAAGAAAAAATAAAGATAGGCATGGACGTCCAATGTAGGCCCTTCCTTGAGCTACATGAAGTGGGTTAGTCCTCCCCCATAACTCTAAATCCCCCCAAACCTAGAAAGCAAAGGCCGGACTGTCTAGAGACTTTACCTCCTAGAAAAGGAGGTTCCTTCTGTTTTAAAAATAATTTCAAACATATGAAAACAACTCGATCCAAACATCATCCCATTAAATATATATATATATATATATATATGGAGCCGGTCATTAAAGGACGGTCCTTACTGTCCCCACAATTCGGAACCAATTCAAAAAAATGTGATGATTCCTTTTAAGGTAAAAAAAAAAAATTCCTTTCTCACTCATATTCCAAAAACTTCTATTTTCTGCTGAAATATTGAAAAGTGGACACAATCAATGGCATATATAAATCCATAAATAATGAAAGAAATTCATATCTACACATAAATCATAACCCTATAAGAAAGAAAAATATAAAGGAAACCATATATATCTACAAAGAGCTGACTTATTAAGATGGAAAAGAGGATGAAAAGAGACATTTCTAAGCAGGAAAGACAAAAACACTCTACTCAGGCAAAGATGATATCAAGGAGCCCCTGGCCTCAAAACTAAATCTAACTTGCTCTATATATCTTATTAAAATGGAAAAGAGGATGAAAAGAGACAATTTTAACTAAAAAAAAAAAAAACTCTCTACTCAGGCAAAGATGATATCAAAGAGCCTCTGGCTCTATGTATCTTATTAAGATGAAAAAGAGGAGGAAAGGAGACTTCTAACCAGAAGAATTATTAAACGCACTCTACTCAGGCAAATATGATAGATATGATCAAGTAGCCCCTTGCCTCAAAACTAGTATGACTTGCTCTATATATAGGCTCGTTATCTGCTTACCTCCATATGCCCACGTGTATCATGTTTGAAGGTCACAATCGATTCAAAGCCAGCTGTAAGCAGGTTCTTTTTTATAATGACCAATGGCAATGGATCAATCGGTTTTGATTAAAAATAAAAATAAATATACATAAAAATCATGTTAATAAAGTTTTTATGTAAAAGTTGATCGAACGGTTGGTTTAATTCCGATTCTCAATATCGTCTACATTTGAAGACCTGTATTTTGTTGGCTCTATTATAATGTTTCACTCTTTTTCCCAATATATGTCCAAGTATAGTAAAAAGCTCATTGTTGCTCAAAGCACCAGTAAAAACCATATAAGAACGAAGAGGGTGTTTTGGATGCTTTACACGTAGCCCCATTAAGCAATATTAGTTATTCAATCTCATTTATCAAATCAAAAAGCCTTTCACGTATAAAATTATACAAATTGAGTTTAACTACTTATTTTTTTTTTCTTATTTTTATAAATGCAATACATTTTCTCTTTCACTATTTGTTGATGTGGAAAAAAGTCTAGCAAAATCTAGAAAAATTTAGCCCCCCCAAACAAAATTTTTGCATCCGCCACTACTTGAACACTGACAATTTGGGTTCTTCCTCGAGCCTGATTTTGCCTCACTTCTCACTTGCAAGTATGGTTGCAAACGGGTATCCGATTCTCCGAATACCTGAAAGTCCCGACTCGAGAAAACCCGAGTATGGAATCTATTTTATGTTCTGATTCATAAACGGGTCCAGGGCCGGAACCCAATTTAGGTTCCGATTTTTAAACGGATTTGATTTTAGGTCCATATTGGTTCCGACCCATGGACCTGAGACCGGCCATATGAGTCTTTGATATTGCAAACTATACCTTAAAATAAATAAATTTTTTGGACATTTTGATGTACGATACTGGAAGTAGTAGACTTATACACTGTTATAAGTTGATGATATACTTATTTTAAGAAAGAACGAAAAAATGAAGAATAGTTAGAACCAATTTTAAAACTAGATCCAATCCCCTAAGTAGACGTGGTCCCGGAGGCGAATCCGGGTTTTTTTTTTCGGGACCAGGGTCAAAAACCAACAAAACAGGTTCTAAGTCAAAATTGGAACCCTTATTTAGAAATGGGTTCAAGTCTAGATCGAGTATGGTTCCGACCCGTAACCATTTCATTTGCAACCCTACTCTCAAGGGTTGATCCCACTACCTGTGAATGAATCAATCATAATGAGCCACGTTGTAAAAAAATGGAGTGATTTTGCTCCTTACGTTGGTTTTGGGTGACGCTGGGTTTTGAAAGGATAAAATCACGTGAATTTTGGATGACGTGGTTTACCGTGATTCATCCAATCCTTGACGCATGCCAAATTCATATACAACCTCCAAGAATCTCATCGGCTCATAATGGAAGAAGACCAAATTTTAAACGTCCTCTTGCTTTTTTACACGTGGTCCCCACACGGCCACTGCTGCTCTTTTTTTTTTTTTTTTTTTTTTTGCTTAAAGGCAAATTAAATTAAGGAGGAGGAAAAGGGCAATGGCCCCCAAAATACAAAGACAGAGCCACTAGGAGAGGCTGACAAAAAACGCCAACCCAGGAAGCAAACAACCAAAAGAGAGAAGAAAAGGGGGATGTGTGCATCTTTAGAAAAGACGGATGTTGATTTAGACCCATCGACATATCAATACTAGAATGACACACTATATGCTGTTTCTTTTAAGTGTTGCATGTATGCATCAGTATCACACATAGAAGAAAAAAATAGATTTACTCACAGCGTTCCGGAGATGAAAAAGAGTTTAATTATTTAAAAAAAATAAAATTAATTTTATAAATTAACTCTTATATTATAAATTAATTAAATCAAAACTTAAATGTACTTGAAACCTTTTTTATTTTTATTTGTGCCCACTGCCTTGTAAAGAAGAGGTTCTTAATGTACCATGCCATCTTTATAATGCGTTCCTGCCGTATTTGGACATCATAGAAAATAACTAAGAGCAAGCTGGGGGGGGGGGGGCTACTGTGGCCACTGTGTAAAATAGAAAAAAGAATCTTGGAGTACCAATCACACAGGGTGAGCATGTTCCGTTCAATTTCACACTAGCATAATAACCCGTGCAGAGCACAGGTATGATCGGTGTTTACGGATTAAAAAATATCTATAAATTGTAGAAAGAAAATAATAAAAGGTTATCATGAAAGTACCTGTTTATGTAATATATAAGCTAATGAGATTAAAAAAAAAGAAAAAGGAATTGGAGTTCTCGATAGAAAGAGAGGTATTACAGAAAAGGAGGACTGTAAGTTTCAAAAGTGGAATAGTGGGAGGAGACGTAAGTAGTGGTTTCAAAAAGCAGTTGGTATAAAATAGTGTGGAGAAAACTGAAAATATTTTTAAAAAGAGTAACTTATGTTCAAAATTCAACCAAAAACCTCCCAGCTTAATATAGTATAATGGATTTCGGATAACTACATAATGTGAGTCACGAGACAAAATCACATCCGTTTTAGATAATGAATGACAATTATGGTGCACAATGAATGTAAGTAAAGAACGGTTGGTGATCCAGACAGGGACTGCAAATTCATATACATCATCCGCCGCGAATCCCATTTGGCTGGTAACGACAGACGGCCATATTTTAAATGTGCTCTTGCGTTTTTACTGGTTTTTTAAAAAAAGAATCCGGCACATTGGCCGGCATATTGGCCTATGTAAAGTAATACTACAATATATATATATATATATATATATATATAGTAATTAATCATAATTAATCATAATCCCAACCAAGTAAACAGTCCAAAACGAAAAAACAAAGTGAGGCGTGGAAGTCTAGGAGCACATAGGCCTATGTACCGTAATACTAAAATAGATATATATATATATATATATATATATATAGTAATTAATCATAATTTTAAACAAATTTGGTCACGTGTTTTAAACTTAATTATCTTCATTTTTTTTTTGTTCATTGGGGGCCACAGGCAGTGGCGGACCCAAGTATTCGCCCGTTGGTGTGGTCACACCACTGAGATTTATTTCTTTTCATGAACACTTTAGAAAAATATACCTTAATATTTCTTTTCAAGCTTCTATATTATTATTTAACTTTTCACTTGCCTGCATCACCTAAATGAAAATCTTGGATTCATCATTGGTCACACTAGGACTGCACATGGGCGGTTCGGATCGGTTTAACACTAAAACCAACAACTAAACCGAACCTGTCGGTTTTTTAATTAACCAATCCAATCCGACCGATGAAGAGCGCTTAAACCAAACCGAACCGAACCGAATTTCGGTCGGTTAAACCGTTGTTTTTTATTTTTTCATTTTTGAAAATCAGACATTGAAATTTTCAAAATGATGATACCCCCTCCTTTGCATTTATTCCAATGTTTAGTGCAAACATAAAAATCCAACATGCCAGACTAAACTAAACGCATATAAAAAATAATTGTACTCTAAAAAAAGAGTTTGGACTAAACGCAAGCGCACAAAAAAAAAAAAAAAAAACATTAACCAGCTTGTAGTAAAACATTCATTCCACATGATACCATTTGAAATTACAATATAATAATAGTTCATATCAAGAAAATTCACACACAAACGGAATCTGCATCAGAACCCACTGTATTTTTCAGAAATAAAGGTTTCTAAACACATTGGTTAGGTGAGACCAAAACCAACCATCAAAAGGTTAGGCTTTACTGGCTTTTTTAAGATTCTCAAGAGTGCAGCCTTCTAATAAAAACTTCATTGAAACGAGGTAAGAATTATGATGGAAGAAAAACACCCCGTACAGTAATTCTCCAGCTGCAATGAAGTATCAAAAAGTATTTGAGAGATTAGAGAAGATGTACTAAGGCAGTGTTGACAGTTGAGTTCATGTAAGAATGGAGTTGTGGAATGTAACTTTGAAAGTAGTCAAAAACGAAATCCTAAGGCTAAAATAATAAAAAAATCAATATTAAGTTATTGCATACGGTCAGTTCGATTTAAGCAGTTAACCGTGGACTCAAACCAATAACCGACCAATGTAAGCGATTTTTATGATTTTCAAACCGTTAACCAAACCGATCTACTATAAACCGAACTGAACTGCCCCGTTTGGTCAGTTCGGTTTGCTTTTACGGTGATACCGGATTTTTTGTGCAGCCCTAAGTCACACAACCTTAGGCTAGCTACACAAAGGTGGTATCCATTTTAAGCAATGCAAATATTTCATATATAGGTGGACTCCGTTATCATAGGATGGAACACTCAAGAAACTCCCAGAGGGAGCCACTCGGCGAATCCGGACTCCTATCCTAGTGGTCCAAAAAGAACATAGACAGGGCGGAAGTCCTGCACATTGGTAACACATGGGTCTATGTATAATTAATCATAATCACAAACAGGTAAATAGTCATGAGAGAGAGAGAGAGAGAGAGAGAGAGAGAGAGGCTTGGAAGTCCAGGAGCACATTGGTCTATGTATAGTAACACTATAATAGATAAAATGATTAATCATAATTCTAAACAAACTGGGTCATCTGTTTTATTCAGAATTTCTTCTTCTTTTTTTTTTTTTTTTTTTTTGAGGGCCACAGGCGCATGGGCTACACAAAGTGGGGTAGCCCTCCCCCATACTCCTAAATCCCCTAAACCCAGATGAAGGCGGGGGACTCCATCCCAGGTCTCTAGCATGACAGCCTAGAGACTTTACCACCAATAAAAGGCAGTACCTTCTGTTTTAAACATAATTTCAAACATATGAAAATTGAAAACAATACCAAAAGGTACCGACTGCAGCTTCTGTAGTGAGTTGCGAAGATGAGCTACTTTAATCCCTTGTTGGTTCAGCCTGGCCTCCTCTTGAACTAGTTTGTTAGCCAATTCATTCATTGTCCACTTGTCCGTAATAGTGTTGTAATGAATTTGGAAAGGCCCGTACTGAGGAGGTAAACTGTTAAGGATAAATTGGACGAGAAAAGCCTTTGTGATGTGATGGACGAAAGGCTTTGTTTTATAGGTGAAAAGAGGACCGAATTTCCAATCAGGGTTTCCATAGACTTAATCTCAACCATCCATCAAGGTAGAGTTTGTTATGGAATACATCTCATTAAGAAACCTTTTTGTGTAGAGAATAGCATGTATCCAAAGAAAACAGATTTCCTATAATGACCACAATTCAGGAAAGGAAAGGACTTGTAGTCCAAGTAATGGACTTAAAGATAATTTCCTTACATGGTTTCCAGAAGGGATGCATGTTTTCTTTCCGGGTTTGGACCTGATGCTGATTGCATGCATGTACATTGACAAGTAGGTTTCATTGTGCTTGCTCTGAGCCCGAGGCTATTACTCTAGTAATGACTGTAATGTTATGAGTTAGGCAACCTTATTAAAAATTTCAATTCAAAGTTGGAGCATATACAAGATTTTGGCTCACGTACACCTCACTTTCATGGCGGGTTCGATCCCACTACCTTACATTAGGATCAAGCCAATGTGTCGTGGGTGGTCTCCAATTTTATGAGCATCGTGTGACTCGTATTATTTCAAATTTTATGAGTCTGGGTCACCTATTGCTCTTGACACACTCACCATGAGTGGAGGACCAATCACGATGACCGACCTACGATAAAAAATCATATGGGTAATTGGATAACGCGGCTAATCGGTGAATGATCCATTCATGCTGAACGTGCTTCAATAGCGATAGCTTATCCACTCCAAATTCAATATGCATCCGCCAAAAATCTCTAATGACGGACGGCCAAATTTTAAATCATGTGCGCTTGCCTGATTTTTCGAAAATTAAGATTATCCGCACTCCAAATTCTAGGGCTGCACAAAAATAACTGTAAGGTATTACTAATAGATATATATATATATATAGTAATTAATCATAATTTTAAACAAATTTGGTCACGTGTTTTAAACTTAATTATCTTCCATTTTTTTTGTTCATTGGGGGCCACAGGCAGTGGCGGACCCAAGTATTCGCCTGTGGGTGTGGTCACACCACTGAGATTTATTTCTTTTCAAGAACACTTTAGAAAAATATACCTTAATATTTCTTTTCAAGTTTCTATATTATTATTTAACTTTTCACTTGCCTGCATCACCTAAATGAAAATCTTGGATTCATCATTGGTCACATTAGGACTGCACATGGGCGGTTCGGATCGGTTTAACACTAAAACATACAACTAAACCGAACCTGTCGGTTTTTTAATTAACCAATCCAATCCGACCGATGAAGAGGGCTTAAACCAAACTGAACCGAACCGAATTTCGGTCGATTAAACCGTTGTTTTTTATTTTTTAATTTTTGAAAATTAGACATTGAAATTTTCAAAATGATGATACCCCCTCCTTTGCATTTATTCCAATGTTTAGTGCAAACATAAAAATCCAACATGCCAGATTAGACTAAACGCATATAAAAAATAATTCTACTCTAAAAGAAGAGTTTGGACTAAACGCAAGCGCACAAAAAAAAAAAAAAAAAAAAAAAAAAAAAAAAAACATTAACGAGCTTGTAGTAAAACATTCATTCCACATGATACCATTTGAAATTACAATATAATAATAGTTCATATCAAGAAAAGTCACACACAAACGGAATCTGCATTAGAACCCACTGTATTTTTCAGAAATAAAGGTTTCTAAACACATTGGTTAGGTGAGACCAAAACCAACCATCAAAAGGCTAGGCTTTACTGGCTTTTTTAAGATTCTCAAGAGTACAGCCTTCTAATAAAAACTTCATTGAAACGAGGTAGGAATTATGATGGAAGAAAAACACCCCGTACAGTAATCTCTCTAGCTGCAATGAAGTATCAAAAAGTATTTGAGAGATTAGAGAAGATGCACTAAGGCAGTGTTGACAGTTGAGTTCATGTAAGAATGGAGTTGTGGAATGTAACTTTGAAAGTAGTCAAAAACGAAATCCTAAGGCTAAAATAATAAAAAATCAATATTAAGTTACTGTATACGGTCAGTTCGGTTTAAGCAGTTAACAATGGACTCAAACCAATAACCCACCAATGTAAGCGGTTTTTATGATTTTCAAACCGTTAACCGAACCGATCTACTATAAACCGAACTGAACTGCCCGATTTGGTCAGTTCGATTTGCTTTTACGGTGATACCGGATTTTTTGTACAGCCCTAAGTCACACAACCTTGGACTAGCTACACAAAGGTGGTATCCATTTTAAGCAATGCAAATATTTCATATATAGGTGGACTCCGTTATCATAGGATGGAACACTCAAGAAACTCCCAAAGGGAGCCACTCGGCGAATCCGGACTCCTATCCTAGTGGTCCAAAAAGAACAAAGACAGGGCGGAAGTCCTGCACATTGGTAACACATGGGTCTATGTATAATTAATCATAATCACAAACAGGTAAATAGTCATGAGAGAGAGAGAGAGAGAGAGAGAGAGAGAGAGAGAGAGGGAGGCTTGGAAGTCCAGGAGCACATTGGTCTATGTATAGTAACACTATAATAGATAAAATGATTAATCATAATTCTAAACAAACTGGGTCATCTGTTTTATTCAGAATTTCTTCTTCTTTTTTTTTTTTTTTTTTTTGAGGGCCACAGGCGCATGGGCTACACAAAGTGGGTAGCCCTCCCCCATACTCCTAAATCCCCTAAACCCAGATGAAGGCGGGGGACTCCATCCCAGGTCTCTAGCATGACAGCCTAGAGACTTTACCACCAATAAAAGGCAGTACCTTCTGTTTTTAACATAATTTCAAACATATGAAAATTGAAAACAACACCAAAAGGTACCGACTGCAGCTTCTGTAGTGGGTTGCGAAGATGCAAGCATTAGTTTCCAATTCATTGGTTTCCAGAAGGGATGCATGTTTTCTTTCCGGGTTTGGGCCTGATGCTGATTGCATGCATGTACATTGACAAGTAGGTTTCATCGTGCTTGCTCTGAGCCCGAGGCTATTACTCTAGTAATGTTATGAGTTAGGCAACCTTATTAAAAATTTCAATTCAAAGTTGGAGCATATACAAGATTTTGGCTCACGTACACCTCACTTTCATGGCGGGTTCGATCCCACTACCTTACATTAGGATCAAGCCAATGTGTCGTGGGTGGTCTCCAATTTTATGAGCATCGTGTGACTCGTATTATTTCAAATTTTATGAGTCTGGGTCACCTATTGCTCTTGACACACTCACCATGAGTGGAGGACCAATCACGATGACCGACCTACGATAAAAAATCATATGGGTAATTGGATAACGCGGCTAATCGGTGAATGATCCATTCATGCTGAACGTGCTTCAATAGCGATAGCTTATCCACTCCAAATTCAATATGCATCCGCCAAAAATCTCTAATGACGGACGGCCAAATTTTAAATCATGTGCGCTTGCCTGATTTTTCGAAAATTAAGATTATCCGCACTCCAAATTCATATACATCCGCCAAGAATCTCTTTGGCTCCTAATGACAGGCGGACAAATTTTAAATGGCTAATAATGACAGACGACTAAGTTTTAAATGTTCACTTGCCTGCTGTATAGAAAATTAAGATAAGTATACTAGCAAATGCGATTTAGACCCATCGGCATAGCAATCCATATGTTTTTTTTTTTTTTTTTTTTTTTTTTTTTTTTATTTTGGTAATCCAAGGAAGGGGCTGGGACATGAGACTCGTGAGAACTCGCACAAGCGGGGGTATAGATACAATTTACATATGTGAGGTGATAAGAACTCACACGGAGAGGAGAAATAGATACTACTCACACATGCAATGTGATAGAAATTCACACATGCGAGGAGAAGTAGACCGTGATAGAAACTTACACATGCGAGGAGACATTAACACAACTCACACATTCTAGTGTCATTCAACATAGGGGCGTGAAAAAACGGAAAAACCATCTAACCGACCGAACCAACTGCTTTGTAAAGCTAAAGCAGAAAAAATGTTTTTTGTAAGAACCTTTTTCTTTATGTACCATTGACCTATTCAGTGGTTCGGCATTTTAACTTTGTAGGGACAGAACCTATGATGCACGGATACTTCAAGAAGAACAACATATTGTGTCCTATCGTATCTAATACTTCACTTTTTAATTATTACAATGTTTGTGTCCATGCCATATTCAAAAGGTATCCATACCGCATCCTTGTCGTATTTGGGCATTTGTGTCCCTACCATATTTAGGAGGTATCCCTGCCGTATCCTTATCGTATCTGGGCATCGTAGGAAAGAACTATGAAATGGGAGTTGGGGGGCCACTATGTAAAATAGAAAAGAAGATCTTGGTTAAGAACATGTGTAGTGTGCTCAAGTATATAAGTTCAAGTTCCTTTTCAAAGGAAAAAAAAACCAACTACATCTGCACATTGACTTAACAAGCCCTTACCATTCAAATGAATTCTGCAATGGGAGCCGGGCAGTTGGGCTGTGTTGATAAGTTTAATAAGTTCTCTCAGTCTCTTTTCCGAGCATGTGAAAAATGAGAACCATCTTATCATGAAAGTATCATTAGGGCTTCAAAGTCGATCAAATTACAAAATTTCCATAAGCGTTTCCAAGGCCAAGGAGGGCCCGTAGTAGGAGGTGAGGGCTGAATATAAAGCTTTTGATGAACAAGACTTAATTAGCAGGTTCAGAACCCCAACATCGAATGTCAAGACCCCCAGTTGGTCTTGTTCGTCACCAGTCCCTATGTATTGTATATTTTTTTGCTAAATGGAAAATTGAATTAAAGAGAGGGAAAAGGCCAAAGGGCCCCAAAAAACAGAGACAAGCCACAAAGGAGGCTACCAGGAAGCCAAAACAGCAGCAACAAACCAAAAGAAACAAAAAAACAGAGAAGGAGGAAAAAGAAAGAAAAAATACAACCAAAGACTCCACCTCAATAGAGGAGAAGGGCAGAACCGAAAAAACAACCAGAGACACCACCATCAGAATAGAGCGAAGAGGAGACTGAAAACAGCAAAGAAGCCTGAGAAACAAGACCCCCAGTTGGTCTTGTTCGTCACCAGTCCCTATGTATAGTATAGACTATTGCATCTTCATATGTTAAAACATATCTAGTATAATCCTTCTTAATCACTCTATACCTAAATCCGAACGTTTAATTTCCAAACCCTGATTCAAAATCTTGCATCCCCAAATCCTAATCCTAATCCTAAGCCCTAAATCATCAATTCTGAGCTGATTAACAAATCCAAAGACAACCAAATCTATTCCCATTATCATCTCTTCTTACCCCCACTATGACTGAAAGATAGAATTCCACTCTCATGATCCAAAGGTTGAAGGCTTGAAAAAGTGAAAAGGGAAAGAATGGGTGTCCTCGAAATGTTCTTGTATACAGTTTTTTCTTACACACTTACTCACCTTAACCTGCAGCGATCTCCTTTGGCCATTGATTTGGACATATAGATTTAATGAAACATGATAATGTGAGTTTGGGTATCTAAAATTAAGGTTAGAGTAAATTTTTATCCATCTAATGATTTTTGGTACTTCTGATTAACATCCTAATTTCTAACCTCTTCTTTTTTTTTTTTTTTTTTTGCTAATTGGTAAATTTGTATTGAAAGAAAGAAAAGGGCAACTACTGCAGACTGCAGCAAGAATTCTCTAATCAACAGAGAATTCTTGAAGCTCTGAAAAGAATATATTCCAGGCTTGAGTAGAAGAAGAAGCTACTGCAGGAAACTGAAGCTCCAATCAACAGAGAACTAGCTGACAGAGGAAAGAGGAGGGCTATAATTCTCCCAGAGGCAACGACAACGGCTAGAAGAGGATGGAGCAAGAAGAAGGCCAAAACAGAGATCTACTCTCCTACACTACACAAGAGAGCAGACTGCAGCAAAATACAGATCAAACCAGCAGCAGCTGCACATTGCTGCACTTCATCCAATGCAGTGCTAGGACAAAGGCATTGCTGCACTTCATACTTGGCATTGCAGGATAAACAGAACATACTGGCAGCAGCAGCTCTTGAAGGGGCACCAAACGGGGCAAAGAGCTCGGATTCAAGCAGCCTGAAGACATGAATCCACGGCACTCCACATCAGAAAAAGGCTAAAAAGAACACTACATTGCTGCACTACAAAAGAGCTTGACGATGAGCAAGAGCAGCCACAAAAAAACACAACAACTAGAAGAAAACAGACGTCTCTTAGAATCACTGTGAGGAAGCTCCCTCAATGCCAGGATAGGGCAGCAGCAGCAAAAGAAAAGCCCGGCTCTGCACCAACCAGCACTCCCCCAAACCACAACAAAGCACAACCAAAGCAGCATCCACGAGACAGAGCAGGACCAAAGAGCAACTAAAAATCTTCACTGCAGGCAGCAGGAGACTGAACTAAGGGACCAATGAAGCTACAAGAAATCCCTTATACCAAGCAGGATGGGGTGAGAAGGAGGGGAAGAGTTCTTGTTTGAGATTTCAGGAACCATGCACTTCAGATGATCCAATAGGACAGCTTGGGCTCGATGCAAAGAAGGCACTCTAGTGCAGTGCTTGAATTCATTTCTGATCTGCCAGAGGACAAAGATAGAATGGAGGAAAATTGCGGCTGAGCATTTCCTTCTAGAGCCATCAGCCACCTTGGCTATAGAATCCCAGATGGAAGCTACTGAGAACGAAGTGGGAAGCTTGGCCACCTTGAAGCATAGGAGCCAGCTCCAGAGCTTCTTGGCTAAAGAGCAAGAGAAGAGTAAGTGCAGTTTGGATTCTTCTTCTGAGAAACAGTTGTGACATCTAGAAGGCAGAGACCAACCTTTCTTTTTAGCCCATTCATCAGTGGGGGTGCTCCTATGCATAAGGCGGTAACCGAAACAAGCCAATCTGGGGTTAACCAAATTATTCCAAATCAAGTTGCACCAGTCTTTAGGAGTGCCTGGAGATCTGAGAAGATTCCAAACTTCTTGGAGGGAGGGCTTCCGAAGGGCATTTTTCCAGGATAGGGAGTCTGTGGTAGGGGAAGGACTTAGAGGAAAATTGCCAGTAATATTGGAAAGGAGCTCTTGCAGGAAGGCTGGCAGCTGGGTAGGGATTGCCCACTGAGACTCTCCAATTAGGTGAGAAACTTGATCCTCCTCCGAGAAAAAGATGTGCGGGAATCTAGAAGCGATAGAGTTATTATCGATCTAGTAATCATACCATAGGATGATAGACTCCCCATTCCCAACTGTCCATTTATTGCTGCTATGGAGAATTGGTGAAAGGACTCTTATCTTCTCCCAGCTGGTGGAGCCAAATCTTGGGTTGCTGGGATGCCAAATAGGACGACGTCTACTATATCTGGAGGAGAACCAAGTAGCCCAAAGAGAGGACTCTGAGACTACAGACCAGCCAAGCCTGGGCAAGCAGGCTTCATTAATTTCCTTGAGCCTCGTCAAGCCAAGACCACCTTCAGATTTTGGAAGGCAGATCTTTTCCCACTTAACAAAGTGACCCCTGGAATTTGCAGGGTCAGCGCCCCATAAGAAGTTGCGCATAAGCCTTTCAATTTGGAGATATGTTTTGCAAGGGAGAGGAGTGACCAGAGCTGAGTGCAACAGGATAGAGCTGAGGACATGCTTCACCAAAATTAGCCGACCTGCAAAGGAGAGGAGTTTGCCCTTCCAACTTGCTAGTCTAGCTCTGATTGAATCCAAAATGTTAGAGAAGTAAGATTGGCGACTGTTACCGAGAAAAAGAGGAACTCCAAGGTATTTAGTTGGAAGGGAAGACTGCTGAATTTGGAGAAGGTTAGTGACCATATGAGTCCGTCTTGCATTGCAATTACCAAGGTAGAGATGACTTTTCTAGAGGTTAATGATTTGGCCAGAGGAATCCTGATAAGCTCTAAGAGTTGCAGAGAGCCTTCTGAGGTCTTTTTTCTTAGCTTTGAGGAAGAGTAACATATCATCTGCATAGAAGAGATGGCAGGGAGTGGAGACAACTGGGGAGATGGGGGTGATAGCCCTCTCGAACCTGAGTTTCTCCATCTGAAGATTGAGAATCTCCTCAGCTAGAATGAAGAGATAGGGAGACAGGGGACATCCTTGCCGAAGACCACAAAAGAGCAAAATAAAGTCTGGGAAGGTGGTGAACTGAAGGGTCTACAAAGTTGTCTAGCCAGGATGGATTAGAAAAAGCTCTATCTAATCTTGCAACAACATAAGCTTGCCCTTGCCTATTGTTGGCCCAAGTGAAACAATTTCCTTTGTAACCAAGGTCTTTTAGGCCAGAGGAGAGAACCATGTCATTGAAGTTTCTAACAGAGGGGGAGGCAGAGGAATGGATGCTTAGTTTCGCTGAGGCCAAAAGAATAGAGTTGAAGTCTCCTATCACACACCAGGGAAGAGAGGTTTGGGAGAAAAGGGTGAGATCATCCCAGAGGTTCCTTCTGATTCTATAATCAGTGGATCCATAGACACCAGTCACAATACCAGGGGAGGAGGAAAAAGGATCAACAAATTCAATTGAGATGTGTTGATTAGAATGGTCTAAGAGGGAGAGAGAGGAGAAATTATTTGGATTGTAGATGGCCCATAGGGAATTAATTTGTTGGTGAAGGAGGAGGCGTAGCCGAGAGAATGGAAGAAAGAGACAATGGAAGAGTTGAAGGAAGTTTTAGGCTCTGCTAGAAAAAGAAGATTCGTATTATGGGAGGAAAGGAGATGATGAAGCATTGCTTTGGTAGGAGAGTTAGCAATGCCCCTACAATTCCAAAAGAGGATCTTGATCATTGGGATAATTTGAAGGGGGAAGGGACACTATTGCTCCTAGTTTTAGGACCTAGGGGAAGAGGACCTACTTTTTTTGTTTTCTTTTTTCCTTTGGCTTTATAAGAGGAAAGATCAACCACCAAGGTTGGCAGCTGATAAGAGTCTTGAAGGCCGGGAACTAGGGACAAGCTGGAAGAGTCCATCTTATGCTGGGGATTGGTATCCAAATTTTGGATATTGGTAAGAGATTATTGAGAAGAATCAGGGATCGAAGTAGGGTTGTCTAGATTGTACAGAAGCTGAGCTGCTGAGGGGTTATAGAGGGTGGAGAGGGTGGTGTCTGCGAAGCCACTATTTTCCAAAACAAAGAAAGGGTTGGAACAATCTAGGGGAGGAGCAGGAATTTTTTCTAAGATGGCTAAGGCAGCATTGGTGGGGAGGGACAAGATTGGATTGGTTTTGTCATGATCTACAGTAGGATCAGAGTAGGAAGTAGAGGCGGTTAGTGGGGGGGGGGGGGGGGGGGGGGTGGGGTGGTGAAGGATAGTCTGTTGAGGAGGGGGAACAGAGGTCACCAAAAGGGGAGAGGATAAGGGAACAAAATTGGAATTTTGAGGCAACTTTAGGATCTCAGCCGAGGAAGGGACAAGTTTGGACTGAGGGTTCGGATTGGATCATTGTTGGGAAGGGGGGGTCGGTGTCTGGAGCAGGCGAGGCCTAGGGGGGCTTGGTGGAGAAAGGACACTTGGCCGTGAGGTGACCTGCAGAAAAACAGCCAGAACAAGGGACATTTTCATAGAGGATCTCCACTTCCACTGTGCGCTTTCCTTCCAGCTCCACTGAGATGGTAGATGGACCAAGTTTGGACATATCGAGATTCACCAAAACTCTCGCATAATAAAGTATCCCTTGGGCAGCTATAGTTTCGTTGAGGCGGAGTGGTTTCCCCACCGAGCCCACAATGGAGAGGAGGATGTCACTGTTCCAGCAGTGGTAAGGAACTCCTTTCAGACGAATCCAAACTGGGGATATCGCAGGCCAGGAGTCCTCATCTTCCTCGGGGGACCGGTGTCGAAGAAGAAGCTTCCTATTACCCATGGAGAGACGGCTTTGACTAACAAGAGCCTCACTATCTTCTTTGGCATTGAATCTGATGAGGAAATAACCATGCTCTGTGAGAAAGATGGGACAAGGTCTGGAAAAGCGCCATGAGTTATGAACCCAGTGTTCCCGAGCTTCCAAGGAGGGCCTTTTGCCAACAAACTTGCCTATAGCCGAAAAGGAAAAAGAACCCTTGCTGGTTTGAATCATCTGGTGTGGTATTTTCAAAGTAAGTTTTCCCTCTATCCAAGTTGGGGGAGGGGGGGGTAAGGGGAGGGGAGATGAGAACATGGGAGAAAAAACTAACATATGATTTCGAAGAGGGCCCTTTCTGATAAGCTTGGAAAACCTTAGTAAAAGCTAGGCGAAACACTGTAGCATCTCCCGAAGGGGCAACTTGAATCTTGTCTGCCATCATGGAGACTACAGCCGTTAGGGACAGGGTAGGGTTTGGGCAAATGGGAGAAAACAGCTGATTGGTAGAGTATTGGGGCAGGGTGGAGCTGGGATTGACCGGGGGAATCGCTAGGGCTCCAGATTGGGGCTTAGAAGGGGAGGCAACTCTAATGGTAGGAGCTGAGGCTAGAGAGGATTGGGTAGGAGTCAAAGGCAGAAAAGGGTCCGGTAGCGGCAAGGATAGCGGCAAGGATGGAGAAGGGTCAGGGGGAGGAGGAAGAAAAGGGGGGATCACCATTCAAAGGAACTAATTTCTCACCTCTTCATGGACTAATCTTCAACAATTATCATGCATCTAGTTGAGTTCCACAAGTTTGACATTTTCCAAAGAAAAACTAGTAGGTGTTATTTGGTAATCTGAAAAAGTTTAGTGAAGTCTAGCACAAATTTTTTTTTTTTTTCAAATATTAAGTCTAGCATAATTTTAGCCCCACCCAAATGAAAGTCCTGGGTCCACTATTGTCCAAAGGGAGCCACTCGGCGAATCCGGACTCCTATCCTGGCGGTCCAAAAATGAACAAAGACGGGGCGGAAGTCCTGCATATTGGTAACACATGGGTCTATGTATAATTAATCATAATCACAAACAGATTAATAGTCATAAAAAAAAAAAAAAAGCACAGAAACAAAGAGAGGCTTGGAAGTCCAGGAGCACATTGGTCTATGTATAGTAATACTATAATAGAAATAACGATTAATCATAATTTTAAACAAACTTGGTCTTCTGTTGTAATAAAAAATGCATTATTTATTTTTTTATTTTTTTATTTTTTTTCAGTGAGGCTACACAAAGTGGGGTTGCCCTCGCCAATACCCCTAAATCCCCCCAACCCAGATGATGATTCCTTGCCTATGGAAGTGTCCAGGAAATTAATTAGAAGTAACTTCTTCATAAAAATCTCTTATTATAAAGGTTTTAGGAGAGAAAGAGTAGTCATCTTTGAAAAGATTGACTTTTTAGAGATGATGTGGCACCCCTCACAGCTCAGAGAGACTTTTTAGAGATAAGGTGGCACCCCTCACAGCCCACCTCCCCTTTGCTTTAATATATATAAAGGAGAACAAGTGGGTTGCAAAGATGTAAGCATAGTTTCAAACCATGGCTTATACATGTTTTCTTTCCAGGTTTAATTTCACCGTGCTTGCTCTGAGCATGAGGGAATTGGATCCCCTGTTTGGATCAAATCCGGAGCTCCGTCTCTTAAGTACAAAATAAGTACAAAAAATTGTGTCACCCCCCGATTATGAGTCAACTCCGACTTTTAATTACAAAATAAATACAAAACAATGCGTCACCCCCGGTTACAAGCCCGAGGCTATTGGTCTAGAAACATTATGAGTTAGGCAAGTTTAATTAAAATTCAAATTAAAAGTTTAAGCAGATATAAGATTTTGCCTCACACCTCACTTGCACACTTGCAAGGTTCCACTTCGATCCCACTACCGCACATCAGGATAAAGCCAATGTGACGTGGGTGGCCCAAATATTCATAATGACAAGCCGGCCAAATCTTAAATGGCTCATAATGACGTACGTCCATATTTTTAATGTGCTCCTGCGTTTTCATCCGCTCGTCCCCGTACCGGTGGTGGTGTTGCTTTTTTTAACAAGTAGGATGAGGAAACCGACGAGCGTGGTTTAGATCCACATATGAATCCGTGATGTTGAATGACACCTAGGGATGTCAAATGGGCCGGGCCAGGCCCCTCCAGCCTCGGCCTGCAACGGAGAAACCCTGGCATGTCCCGCCACGGGCCGGGCCGTGCCGGGCCAGCGGGCCTGCTCTTTTTTTTCCTTTTTTTTCAGTATTAAAAAAAAAAAAAGAATAGAACACAAACATTTACTTGTCTTTCAAGAAGTGAAATGATAGGTTGGCAAATGGTAGTGTAATTACTTTACTTGTCTTTTAGGAAGCAAAATATTTAGGTTCTGATAAAGTAAAAGTAAACTTTTTTATTACTAAAATTTTGTTTTTCCATTTGTTGTGAACAATCAAACATAGTTCACTAAAAAAATTCGGGTGATTGAAATTATTTAAGTATAGATTTTTAATGCTTCGTGATGCTCTACAATAAGGCTTCAAAAGGATTTTATGAGCTCGACACTATAAATTCATCAGTGATTGTAACAAAAAATAAAAATAAAAATCATCAGTGAAACTATTTGTTTATAATTACCATCATTTATGTTTGTTAGTATAGAATACATAGAAATTGAGTTCATACAGGACTAAAAGACACAGTTAATGTAAGAGAGAACTATTTGGATTTTAACTGGCATTATCTAGTTATAGCCACTGTATTTTCAATAATGAAACAATTAAAAATTAATGGATTTTCTTTACAGTGGCTATTGAATTATCAAATAAGTAAAAAAATTTAACATCACACAATCACCAAGAATGACAAAGATATTTAAGTGGTTCGGTCAAACTCGACCTACTCCACTGAGAAGAGAGAACCATTTGGATCTTAACTTCTTGAAGGTTTCTAAATGGGATTACCTTCAAAACCTTACAAACTTTTTAGAAAATAAAAATAAAAAAGAATGAAAAACTTATAAATTTAAAAATTACAATGAAGGAAAAAGTAAAAAATCAAATGTGTAGTCCACTAATGTATTCTGCTGGACCATAATCTTCCATTGATATCAACTCTTGCTTCCTCTTATCTGCCAAATACCAGTCTCGTAGGCAAACACAACACTCTACCATTTCTTCAGTCAGATTGGTTCTTTTGTCATCCACCACACGTCCACCTGCACTAAAAGCATGTTCTGATGCTACAGAAGACATTGTAATAGTCAATAGATTACGAGTCATGGCGGCCAATACCGGATAAACGCTTTCTTATTGCTTCCACCAAGCTAAAAGATCAAAACTAGATGCATCCTGCACCCGTATTACACCAACGTCAAGATACGATGATAACTCCGTCACAGTATTACTTGAGCTTGAGCTGGATGCCATGCCCGTAGACAGATAAGAATACCACACATCCGACTCACCAACACCTGTTTGCTGGATTTCTAAATGGCCCATACTAAGCCCAGTTATACCCATTTGCTCACAATAAAATTGAAAAAGTGCTTGTAAATTTGCCCTAATATTTGAAAAAACATTTAATTCTATATAATTCATGTTTTTATTTATTCCATCAATAAAAAACTGTACACCACTTAATTCTAACCTAGGACCAAATACGGCAGCTAAAGAAAATGTCATTGGAGCTTCTTTCCAATATTTCTTAAATTTTTCTTCCATGTTTTAATAGTGCTACTCAGTAAAAAATGATCTCTAAATCTACTGAATTGTAAAGTAATTTTAAAAAGCTTCATTAGATGTGGGATAATATATCCCGGAAAAAATAATGTTGAAGTATAAAAAGCTTCTAATAAATCTCATATTTGGGCACATAACTCCCAATGTTCATCACTAATCATCAAATGTTGTGCATGAAAAGCATAA
This sequence comes from Umbellularia californica, assembly GCA_028538565.1. Taxonomy (NCBI): domain Eukaryota; kingdom Viridiplantae; phylum Streptophyta; class Magnoliopsida; order Laurales; family Lauraceae; genus Umbellularia; species Umbellularia californica. The sequence continues at coordinate 67,792,418 of JAPQWN010000008.1, forward strand.
AATTCATTCAAAACAGTTCTCCGGTCAAGTGCCTTGTTTAACAAATCATACATAGAATTCCATCTATGTTCTACCTCCTTAGGCAATTTAATAGCTGATACGCCTTGCCTCGCACATATTCCAGCATACAATTGTCTTCTATGTGCGGAGGTGAAAATAAATCTAGTAATATCTTTAATAACATCTGTATAACTTACAGTATGCTTTAAACCAACCTTTACAATGAGATTTAAGATTGACATACACATCTATTTTGAAAGATAGAGCTATCTATCAGAGTTGCAAGTGGCATCTGCATTCTCATTAATTTAATAGCCACTGTATTATTACTGGCATTATCTAAAAGTATAGATAAAACTTTTTCTTTAATATTATATTCATCTAGTTTTTCCAAAATAAATGTACTTATTCTAGTGCCATTGTGTGGCCATTCAAGACTGCTAAAACTAATTATACGTTTATTAATAATCCATTTTGAATCTATGTTATGTGCAGTAATACAAAGAAAACTGTCACCCCCTTTAAATGTCCGCATGTTTGTGGTTAGAGCTATTCTACCAGGAATTTCTGCAAGGTAATTTTTTATATTTGTTTTCTCTTCCTGCCAGAGTCTAATAGCCTCATTTCTGGCTGTATTTCTTGAAATACTGTGAAATTAGGGTTGACAGTATTTCTGTACCCATTCTTCAAAAAACTCATTTTCAACAAAACAAAATGGTAAAGACCCAAACTGCTACTACTGCTACCACCACCAGTAGTAGAAATTTGGGTTTGTGATCCAGGCCTCTCTGTCCCTGCATCCGTTGGCTTTTTTAAGGCTGGACATTTTTGCCTATGCCTTGCCAAATGGCCGATACCCATTTTTGACTGGGCACCATAAATCTTACCACAAAATTTGCATTTTGCCTTTTCAACTGTTTTTCCATTTTCAACAACCTCAAACCTTATAAATATTTCCCAAACTGGTGAAGTTTTATTCCTCTTGGTTGGTTTACGGGAACTCTGAGGAAAGGGGGGTGGTAAATCACTTACTTCATCTTCTAATTCAATAAAATTTTCTTCTTCCCCTAAATTAACTGAAAATGATTCTGTGGAAAATCTTCTAGCCATATTTCAAAAAATAAAATTTATAAGTAATAACAGTAATAGGCTCTAAATAGCCTTCTTTGTGATAATTAATATAAGAAATGGAAGAAAATGAGAGTTAATATAATATAATATAAACTTATATGGAATCTCAAATTTAAATAATATAAATACCTCAAAATCTTTGAAGGCCCCTTAATCTTGTCTCTTGATGACTTAATCTTTGGCCCTCCAAAAACTTCTTAGAGAGAGTGAAAGAGTTGAATGCTTTGAGAGAGAGCTAGAGAATGTATAAAGAGAACAAGAGAGTTGTGTAAATTGGTGAGGAATGAGAATGGGAGGGTTAGGGTATTTATAGACTTTGTAAAATGGAAAATGACACAAAATACCCCTTATATGACCGTTTTATAGCTGTTGGTGGGGGGGGGGGGGGGGGGGGGGGGGGGTGTAAAATGGATTTTTTTTTCAAAAAAAAGTCTTATGGATGTTGGGCGGGCCAGCCGTTGGGCGGGATGGCGGGCCGATCCTAGTGGGCCTGGCGGGCTGCAGCCCCCAGCCCACGTGCCTAGCGGGCTCGGGCCAAATGGGCCAACGGCCCAGCACTGCCCGTGTGACGGGCCGTGCCTTTGCGGGCCATGCCGTTGACCGGGCAGGACCGGGCCACGGGCTGTTGACTGGTGGGCTGGAGCGTGCCGGACCGGGCTGGGCCGGCCCATTTGACTTCACTAATGACACCACCTCACTTGGGTATTTGTATCAACACACATGGAAGAAGTAAATATATTTACTCACAACATTCCGAAAATGGAAAAGGGTTTAAAAATTTTAAAATATATTACTAATTTTGATGAGCAAGATTCTCCTAAGCTCGAGCTAAGATAAAATTTTGTAAGCTCATGCTTGTGGAGCCCACCATTGGTCCAAATACATGACTCCCTTAAATTGCATATGTCCACCAACTTTCGGTCAGATCCGAATTCACTGGGCCATTAGATCGACTATATATCGATCCAAATGGACTATTGATCATTAAAGTTTTTGGCACATATAGACATGATAGAAATCACGGTTGGGGCTGATTTTTTTACATAGAGGAAAATCCCAAGAAGTCCTTGAAATCCCCCCCTTCCACATCCCCATGTAGGTCCCCAGGTGAGCCCCACCACACACTTGAGTTTACCTTATCCTAAACTGGCTCCAATTTTGATATTATAAATTAATCAAATTAAAGTAGTTGTAACTATATTTTTACCCATTGCCTTATAAAGTTGCAGTTGAAGAAAAGTTCTTGAGGATTTTATAGGAAAAAAAAAAAAAAAAGAACCTCATAGTTCGAACTACAAAGAAAAGGCCCTCTGCCAATTGGGTGAGAAAATGGAGTGAGAGATGTGGAGAAAGACAAGAAAAAAGAGAAAGAAAAAAGAAGAAAAAAGAAGATATGAGTGATGATATCGTTGCTAAACTCTAAAACGAGCGACGAATTGACGATGACGATATCATCTCTCAGTCAAAAGGGAGAAAAGGAAGTTAAAATTGGGAAGAGGACCTTTTTTGTATAGTTGGAACTATGATGCCTTTTTTCATATATGGGCCATCTAATGGATTTTCTCCCGTAAAATCCGCGAAGTTTGCAAGAATGTTTTTCTTTATGTGCTATTGACCTATTCGGTGGTTCTGCATTTTTACTATCTCAGGAAAGAAACTATGATGCATGGATACTTGAAGATCAACAACGTATTGTGTCGCATCGTTACTTCTATTTGATGAATTTACTATAGATCAAAGACCTCTTCTAGGCATCACAGGCCAATTTTTTATTTTTTATTTTTTGCTAATTGGTAAATTTGAATTGAAAGAAAGAAAAGGGCAAAGCCCTGAGAGAAAGAGAAGCAAAAATACAACCAAAGGAAAGCAGAAAGAAAGACAAGCCTCTAAACAGGAAGGCTAAAACCAGCAAAGACAGAAACCTGAGAATAGCAAAGCTACGTAACATACATGGCATTGCCGCAGAAACAGAAAATGACAGCAGCAGCAGCTCCTGAATTAGCTCCAAACTGGGCAAAGAGCAGACTGAAGGCAAGAATCCACGGCACTCCACATCAGAAAAAGAGAACTAAGGAGAACACAACCAAGAGCACTACAAAATAACTAGACGAGGGGCAAGGGCAGCCACGATCACTGAGAGGAAGCCCCTTTCAAAGCCAGGACAGGGCAGCAGCAGCACAAGAGAAGCCCAGCTAAGCCCAGCTCTGCACCAACCGCCACTCCCCCAACCTCAACAAAGCACAGACAGCTCTGCACCAACCACCACTCCCCCAAGCCATGCATGTGTGAAGAAGATGCTCTTCTGCCGAATGTGAATGTGGTTGCCTGAAAAACTCCTTGAAGCTCTGAAAAAGAAAAAATCCAGGCAGCAGCAGCAACTCATTGCTGCACTTCATCCAAATTAGGACAAAAGCATTGCTGCACTACACCAAGGCATAGCAGCAGAAAACAGAGCAAACCAGCAGCAGTAGCTCATAAAGGAGCACCAAACGGGGCACATGAAGACAGGAATCCATGGCTCTCCACGACAGAAAAAGGGTAAGGAGCACACTGCAATGCTGCACTTCAAAGAGCATCAAAGTAGCCAAACCAAAGCACAGCAGCTAGAAGAAAACTGACGCAACCTAGAATCACTGCGACACCCGCCCGGCAGACGAGGAAGAATAGCTGACCGGCAAGACAACTACGCTTGGAAACTTTTGCCTGCACTAAAGAGAGGGAGCTATTGGCAGCTCCGCCTAACTCCATTCTACCTGCAAATTGGGAAGCAAAAAGAAAGCCCATAGCCCAACAGACAACTACCCCAACAAAGCCCAGCTGCCAATAACCAAAAACCAAACAGAGAACAGGGAACTGCAATTGGAATGATGTTTTTTCTCATTTTTTAAACAATTGGAGTAATGTTAGTTTCAGTTGTGATATGGTTTTGGACCTATGTCTTTATGCGACCTAATCTATTGTGATTGAGGTAATCTCTCTTTAAGTTTAACCTGCTCATTTGATTATATCTACTATGGGTCTTAATCTCTCTTTTATAGATGTTCTTGTCCTTGTTCAATACCATCAAGTTGATGAACTCACCACAATCTTCAGTGGGAAATGGGTTCTTTATACAATAATAAAGCACCATGTTGAATTTATCTGAACTCCAGGGGAGATTTCATGTGGGCCCTACCAAAATAAGCACATGATTACTTATTTTCAAAATGCTTGGAAAGTTACTGAAGCAGCACGCCCCTAACATGGTGAATTGGTGATGATAGAGCCTGGCAATCCTTCAAAGTGTATTAAATTGGGCACTGATTTGGGCCTGGAACCAGGTCCTCTATTTGGGTCCAGGGTTGCCTTAGGGCCTTCAATTGAAAGTCCTGACTTGCACCCAACTACTACCAAACTGGAGCCCAATCCAGTAAACTATGGACTTGACCCATACCAGACCCACTTTCCTCTATTCTGGTCATTGTGGGGAAATCCTATCTCCCCAATTTCATGCCTTTTAGATAAAATGACTTTGTAAGCCCCCGACAACAAAACCAAGTCATAATTAAGGAGAAGCAGCAGCAGGAGAACCTTGACCATGGCCCACCAAGCACACATGACAGATCACCCCCACGAGTGGCCAGATCATCATTGAGGATGGCCCACCAACAACACATTTGACAGATTGTCGTGTTTGCATGACACGTGTGATTGCCTATCTCTAACCTTAAAAAATGGAAGCAACAGGTAGACTGAAGATCCACACCAGATATCAAGTAGGCCCCACCATGCAGTGTCTAGTCCCGGATTCGGTCCATTCTCTCACGTGGGCCTTATTTTGTTTGGCCATCTTACATGTTAAAAAAGAGGGTGGCGACCCTCAACACTGAAAATGAGGGTGAAAATGAGTGTCTACGTCGACCGTTGATAAAAATGTTGAAAATAAAGGGTTTTTGGGCTAAAAAGCTTTTTTGGTGTGAGGCCACTTAAAGCACCCTCTTAAAGAAAAGTGGACACCTAAAATGTTTTTGCCGGTAAAATCTCCTAAATAAAAATATAGTTTTAAACTGAAAATATAGAAAAGTCTGTGTTTACGGTGAGAAGAGAAATAACATAACCATGAGATGAAACTAGTCTAGGTAAAAGTTCGAAAAAAAAATTTTTAATAAAACTTTTAGAATCAATAAGTTATTTGAAAATTAGAATGATGATGAGAATTGTGATACACTGTCCATGTCATGTTGAATTAAGTTATTTTCATTATCATCTTATATTATTCTAGGCAAGATTTCAATATAAGCCGTTTCTTGGTTGAGGGAGTCATTTTTGCCCAATAGGGCCTGTTTGTTTCGTGTAATTGAAATGTTAGGAATTTTAATGCTTAGTTTTTTCTATAAATTATTAAAAATAAAAACCAAAGGTGAATATCAAAAACCAATCAACAAATAACATCACCTTTACTGAAAATCTAATTAAAGTAGGATTGGAAATGAACTTCAAGACATCACCCTAAGAATTCAAGTTTGCTACTTCCTTATCTTCTTCATTCTTCACCTCCAATCTTTGACGGCTTTTCTTTTTATTGATCATTTTGTAGAGCTTATTTGACAATAAACTCATATGTATTCTACAAATATTAATAATTGGACTTTAAATCCCCATATGGTATCATTCCGCCTAATTTGATACCCTAGGATTGATGCTATCCAAAATGCTAGGAGGAATGAGCGGAGGCATTTAGGGCATAAAATTAGGGAAACACATTTGAATTGGTTTGAGCATGTCCAATGCAGGCAGAACATGGTGCTAGTAAGGAAAAGTTGGACTATGGCTCGGAATGGGGACACCAAAGAGCAGACAAAACTCTCACATGTTGCCACGGCAGGCAAAGGATCGAGTGAGGCTGCTCTTGGCCGGGCAGCCCGAGCCTGTACTAGGCCCAGTCTGAGTTGGGCCACGTTTAAGCCTTATAGGTTGTACCCATCTTGGGCCTGGATCTGAATTCGGGCCCAATTAATATCTAGGCCGAGTTTGGACTAACTGCAAGAGTGCTCAAAGCCCGGCACAATCTAGGGTATTTAATGTAACTTGTACATTGTTTTGGTAGGATGTAACTTCTACTTGGATATGAATAATAGATCTTTCTTTGCTTAATTTTAATTTGTATAGTTGTACTTCAATACAAGATTTTTGTATATTTGAATTTAAATCTCCACTAGTATTGATTGGCTTTGACTGGGCTTGGGCTTCATTAATAAATGGAGGGTTCGCGAATTGCACGTTACAATATTTAGATGGGCCGTATTTCGGCTAGGCACTTATGGGCATGTCAGGCTTGGACTGGATATGGGCATATGTTTCTATAAAGGATCGAGCCTGGATATGCCTCAACCCAGCATGACCTAGGACACGACTCCTTTCCAACTGCCCACCCTGCAAAATTAAAGCAAAAAAATGATAAATAAATAAAGAAATTCCTAATCCTTCAATAAGAATATTAATAATCTGATCAGGCTAGACCTTCAAGGATGAATTCTTGATTCCACTGTATGTTGTCACAGTACCTGCCGGAGTTGTGAAACTTGGGCTGGGTTCACAAACTTAATGTTGGAGTTGATCTGGGGTTGGCTTAATAAACCCAAGTGAAGCTTAGTACACTGCACCTTAAATTGGGCAAGCATGTTCTATTCAGGTTTGGATTTATGTTGGCTATGTATAACAGAGTTTCAGCTACTTCGATCAGTGAAAACCCAAACCAACTTCTCTAAGTTACAACTGCAGGTAAAAGATTCAGTGGAAAGTGATCAAAATAAAATAAGTTGGAAGTGCATAGATTAGGGTTCAATTTTAAATAATTTGAATTTTGGAGCATGGAACTTTCCTTTGGAGGCATCCTTCCAATGTCCTTATGTGAGAGGCCTCAGCAGGTCTTAACAATGTGGGCTTATTGTTACAGTTGAGTAGATATTAATGTGGATCTGTGACTTTCCCCTTTGGGAATCATCTAATTATTTACAATAAGCCTTAGGGCCTATTTCTTTATCAGAATTTCAAGAATTCATGTCTGGGAGAATTTCAAATTCTCCAAAAGTTGTCCCTTGGGTGGAACTCCAAATTCCTCTTTTTGATAGAGGATTTGAAATTCCGATAAATAGTATAAAAAGTGTAATTCCAAGAATTCCAAAAGGTTTTTTGGATGGTTGGAATTTGAAACTCTAATGAAAAAAACAGAGCATTTCAAACTCTTATAGGATTCTAGGGTTACGAGTCTTTTCAATCTTGTAGTATTATTCATTATTATTCTGGACATGCATCAAGACCTATATCCTATCAGGGTTATCCTGCCATCTCAACACTCAATTATATGTCATCTTTCTTTGCTTATTTGATACCAGACTATCTGTGGTTTTCACTCTACAGAAGATCCAACGCAAGGCTAAATGAATATTCAGGGCAGTGGAGTCCCTTGCGGTCAGATTTTCTTACTATCTACTTTTGGGCAATTATGAATAGACAATCAACCTTCTAATTATATTCTTAATTGATAGAGCATTATCATTTAAGCTTGTTTCTCTGGGGCATAGTTATAGTAGCACAACTCATTTTATTTGTTATTGGACTGGTCTTGGTAATTATTGGTATCATTGGCAGGCTCCTAATGAAGCTGAAGTTGAGCAAGGTCCTTTTAGAACGGAGGAAGTTGGAGCTGTCTATCTCCTTTTGCATGATTACAGCAAATATCTATGGAACTGAAGCTGCTTCGTTTTGGTATTTATTTGTTTTTTGGACGTGTTTTGAAGGTTTCTCTTTTTCACCTTCTATATTGCTACCGAAACCTTAAGGCATTACTAGAAACAACAGAAATACTTTGCAATATTCTCCTCAATACTCCCCCTCAAGTGGAACCTGGCGGGCACGCTTTTGGCGATATGCTTTCTTTTTATTTTTACACCGAATTGTTTCTCTTGGGATTCGAACTCACGACCGGTTGACTCTGATACCATTTAAATTTCTTTAGCTAACCACTGCTACCAAAATCTCAAGGCGTTAGTAGAGGCAACAGAAATACTTTTCAATATTTCCACTCATGTGGAGCTCACTCCTCAATAGCCTGCAAAGAGAGAGAGACTTCTTTTTGCTAAAAGGAAACAAGAATTTCACCAAGAGAAAGAGGGGTTACAAGGACATAGAAAATTTCAAATGAACTATACATTCCTAATTGGTCTAAAAGGACAAAGTCAACTATGCAAGATTATAGGATAGATTACAGGATCAAAATTCTTCCCTATATATATTGTTTCCTAAAATAACTTTCCAACCTCCATAACCTGTGTATTGCTACATTATGAATCAATCAAATATATAACTTTTCAGGCTAAATCAACTCTTCATAACTGGCTTAATGCTGAAGCTGCTCACTGGAGGCAAAGAGCAAAAATCAACTGGCTTCAAGATGGTGACAGGAACACTAAGTTCTTCCATCGCTCCGCTAAATCCAAGGGGATTCGCAAAAGTATTGCTAAGATATCAGTGGGAGGTATATTACTAGAGGATGAAAGCCAAATCAAAGCCCAGGCCTCTAATTTCTTCTCCAATCTCTTCCAGGCCTCTCCTGTGATTCCAGTTGAAGCTCTTTTCGAGATGGAAGGTCCCTCAGTTTCTGAAGAGCAAAACTCCTTTCTTACTGCAATTCCCTCTCCTTCTGAAATTAGAGAGGTTGTTTTCAAGCTCAAAAGAAGCAGCTCTCCTGGCCCAGATGGTTTTTCAGGAGCTTTCTTTACAAACTGCTGGCAGATTGTAGGTAAAAAGGTAGTGGGTGCAGTCACTCACTTCTTTACCTCAGGTCATGTCTTGAGAGAGACAAATGCTTTCTTCCTTTCCCTAATTCCCAAGAAATTCTCTAGAGACCTTCTCGGATTTTCGGCCAATTAGCCTCCTAAACTTTGTCTACAAAATTATCTCAAAGATCCTGGCTTCCAGGCTCTCCTCTATCCTTCCCCTTCTCATCTCAAAGCATCAAGCTGCCTTTGTGTAAGGGAGATCCATTCACCATCATGTGGCCCTAGCCCATGAGCTTTTCCAAAAGCTCAATTCCAAATCCAGGGGAGGGTCCCTTTGTCTGAAGATGGACATTTCCAAGGCCTTTGATAAACTGCAGTGGAGCTTCCTGTTTAGGGCTCTTAAGTTCTTTAATTTCCCTCAAGTCTGGATTGACATGGTGAAAGACCTGATTACCTCCACCAAAGGTTCTGTTCTAATCAATGGCAGTCCTTGCGGTTTTTTTAGTTCTTCTTGTGGCCTACACCAGGGTGACCCGTTGTCTCCCTATCTGTTCATCATAGCGGAGGAGATCCTTAGCTTAAAGCTTCACGCTCTTCAGCAGGCCGGAAATATTGAGCCAATTTCAAGAGTTCCTTCCACTCCCTGCCAGCTTCTATATGCAGATGATATTCTGCTCTTTTTCAAAGCCTTCAAGCGAGGTCTCCGAAGTGTTAAGGAGCTATTTGCATCTTACCAAAGCTCCTCAGGCCAGTTTTTCAACCTTCAGAAGTGTATGATGTTCGTGGGCAAAGGTCCTTCAAGGAGAGCTCGAATGGTTTCTGAGTTTCTTCAAATCCCTCAGGCTGCTCCTCTTTCCACCTATCTGGGAGTCCCCATTTTCCTGGGTACTTCTAGGCATTCCCACTTCAATCAGATCTTGGACTCCATCAGATCAAGATTGGCCGGCTGGAAATCTAAGTGCCTGTCTTTCGCAGGCAGATTAGTTTTGGTTAAGCATGTGCTCTCTGCAATCCCTCTTCACTTCTCCCTTGCTGTCCCTATTCCTAGTAAATCTTGCCTTCAGATAGAGCGTTTGATGCGGAACTTTCTTTGGTCAGTCAATCCCGAGAAGTCTAGCAGTCAGGTGAACTGGAGCCAGGTCTGCTTACCGAAATCAGAGGGAGGCCTTGGCATTCGCAGAATCAAAGATTTCAATGAGGCCTGTATGCTTAAGCTGGGTTGGGCAGCTATTTCTTCAGACTCCCTCTGGGCCACCTGGTTTAGATCTAGATACATGAGAAACCTCTCAATCTGGTCCTCTAACACCTCCAGAGGAGGTTCCTGCATTTGGAAGAGGATTAGGCCTCTGGCTATTCATCTTCTGAGTGGGAGTGTGTGGAAAATAGGTAATGGCCTCTCCACCAGCATTTGGTATGATAATTGGCTGGGTAAGGATTCCATAGCTTCCAGATTCCCCCATCTGCTTTTCTCTGGATCGGATAAGGTGGCAGACATCATCCATAACAGCAATTGGAGAGTCCCTACTCATCTTCCTCTTGAGGTTTTCAATTTTCTTCTCCAATCAACTAACCTTCTCCCTTTAGGGGGGCCTGTGGTCTTAGACACTCTCCACTGGACTGGTGGCAGTTTAGGGGGCCTCTCTCTCAAAGAAGCTTGAAATTTACTTAGGCCCAGCCATGCAGCAGTCCCCTGGTCTCCTCTGGTTTGGAGCAATTTGATGAATCCAAGGTTGTCCTGCTTCAGCTGGTGCCTCCTTCTTAGGAAAACTCCAACTGATAGTAGGTCTAAGCAGAGAGGCTGGGCCTTGGCTTCAAGGTGCAGCCTCTGCCTCAGTCAGGAGGAAGAAGATCTCCACCTTTTCTTCTACTGCCCATTCGCTCGTCATTTGTGGACGTGGATCCTGAGTTTTGGGATGTCTTCCCCTTCTTTGCTTCTGTCCGCGCCAATCATTTGGTCTTCCCTTGCTCAAGGAGAAGGCCCTCTTGGTAGGAAAGCTGTAGCTGTTATCTTCTTTCAGGTGATTTCCACTCTCTGGTCTCTCAGAAACGACTCAAAGCATCGAAATTTGCAGCCTTCTCTGGCCAAAGCTAAATCCTTCTGCATGGACCGGCTGAAAAGTATCTCCCAGTCCCCTCATCCTATTCTGCGGGCGTTACAGTGGGATCCTGGCTGATTTTTCTCCTTGCTGCCTAGCCTAATAAAATCTCTTCTCAGTCGCCCCATTTGGTCTTCTTCCTGGTTCTCCTTTTTCTTGTTACTGGTGCCCAGTTCCTGGTGTTGGTCTGCAGTGAGTGTTGGGCGGCGTGGCGCTGATGTTCTGTTTTTTTTTTTTTTTTTTTGCAGTTGGCTGTGCTTGCAACTTTGGTGGTGGCTGTGTTGGGGTTGCCGTGAGTGTTGGGTTGTTGAGGCAGCTGGAGTTTCAGTTTTCTTTCTCTTGTTTGGTGTTGCTGTGGCTTAGCTTGCTGCTGTGGAGGTTAGCTTCTGAGCAGTTCCTTTTCCTCTCAGTGCTCTTCTGTCTCTTTCATGTTTAGCTGAAGAGGTTGTGGAGCTAAGCTAGCTTTGGTTGGGCAGGGCTGTTGTTTGCCAAGGTGCTGTGTGGTCTGTGGTTGGCTTCCTCTCAGTGGCTAAGCTCCTTCTCAGGCTACTGCTCTGCCCCTTGCTTCCTTTTGTATTTCCCTGGTGTTGCTGTTGGTTTTTTGTTGTGAGCTGGTTTGCCTCTCTCTGTTTTTTTTTGTTTTTTTTTGTTTTCCTGGTTTTCTTTCTGTTGGGCTTGTTTTCTTCTGGTTTGGTTTCTCCCTCTGTTTTTTGGGGGGCTTTGGCTTTTCCCTCTTTCTCAATTCAATTTGCCATTTAGCAAAAAAATATATATATAACTTTTCACCCAATCTTGAGTTGGTATTAGAGCGGGTTTTTAGCCAGTCGTTCTTGTGTAGCCCACGTGACAAGCCCGTCCATGAAATTTGTTGCGCTTGCATGTGAGGGGGAGTGTTGATAAAGTAAAGCCCCACATCCCACGTCACTTAAGTAATACCTTTAGCAAGGCTTCATATATACATGTTTGGGCCTTCCACCAATGAGCTTAAGCTTTTAGGTTGGTATGTGATTTATTACATTGTATCAAAGCATACAAGAGAAGAAACAACAATATTGACGTTTTACAAAAAGGGACGACAATGGCGTACTTGTATGATGATGGTCAACAAGGTTATTTCTTTGTTCGTAACATTATTATTGTATTAAGTTTGGTTAGGTTAATCAACAAATTTATTCAGACCAAATTAGTTTTTCCATGGATCTGATAGATAGATAGATAGATAGATAGATAGGAGAATTGGAACGGTTTTTCTTCTCTTTTCTTTTGATTTCTTTGTTTTGTTAAGTGCTAGTAGAGCTCTAAGAGCCAACCCCAAATAAATGGGTTAGCTACGATGATGATGGAGATAAATGGGTTAGCTTCGATGATGATGGTGATGATGAACAAAAGGATACTCACTTACAGGTGACTCAGGTTATTTATCCAAGAGCTTAAGCCCTCATTCAAGTGTAAACCTAGTTACCTATAGGTTGTATCAGAAGATCCAAATGGAGGCCCCTAAAAGTTTTTAACATACTCTTGAGCACAGAAAAAAATGACAAATAGGAGACAAAACTAAAATTTAGGAGGATTCATTGGGCAATTAAGACTAATGATCCAAACGCGAGTGAAACTTACAATCTTGTTTAGAGCCCCAAAACTCTTTTATCACCCTCCACTAAGCTGTAGATTAATAAGGTTTGTAGAGCGTTTAACTTCTCACTGTCCCTTGGTGCCGTGTGTGGTGGGACCACTTCTGAAGGGTTCTTATTGGCTAGTTAAGTTGGGGCCATTTACCCAGCACTTCATGGACCACATTGTCTTGTGCCACCAATCTATTTGTTGCTACATGAATTATATGGTCTTTGTCCCCTTGTCCACAGGTGAGTTGATACAAACATTGCTTATCCATGAAGTTGAACTGTGTATGAGCTCTGATTCAAGTTACCCCAGGTTACCCCATGCCATCTTCTTCTAACATATGGACCCTAATTGGGTTCCCAAAACACTATTTACATGTAACTGATCTGTTTTCCTGTGATTGCTTATGAAAAAGGAACTGAAAAAACAGTCACTTTTAGGTTATCCAAACACATGAACTTGACCCTCATTTTTTACCATAAACTAGGTTAATGCATTAGCCAAGTGAGCTAAACTCATTTATGAAGACAAAATGGGCCCAAGAGGAATTTATGAGCCCTCTCCATATAATTAGAACGTAGTATGCTGTTGAAATGTTACTAGGAGCTAATTATTTCTGTGGTTGTTTAACAAACTTGGAGGAGTCCACCTGAGTCGTGTGGTTCATCAACATGCCCGTGTGGGCCTCAATTGGTCGAACCCTCATGGTCCAGTGTGCTGCATAATGATTCTTCTCGAGAGCTTGGGTTGGATTTTCCTATGTATTCAGATTTCAGACTGATGAGGGTTAATGACAAGACTGATGAGAAAAATTCGTGCAGGCTGGACTTGCAATGTACTGGTGGGACCCACATGTGTCACAAAGAATTGCATGGTTCCGATTCATTTAGATGGAAGGCATTTAGTTTGGATCCTGGAAAACATCTGCTAGGTCTTAGCTTATCTCTAAATCTAATTTTCTTTGGGCATGTTTGGTTATAAGCGAGGAATCCATAGATCTTATGATTCTTAACTACCACTGAAATAAGGATTCCTCACTGGGGATTTGTATAATTGAAGATTTCACATTGATATTGGTGTGTATTGATGAATATAGCTGAGAAAAATATGGTTTGGTATACAAATCCACTTAAGTGGGGATTTTTAAATCTTACAGGGAGTGGTCAAATCTGAAAACCCTATCAAATGAAGATTTTCATTCGTCGAAATTCTCAGGATCTACAATTGCCAAACGTGGATTTACTACAACTTTGTAGAAATCAAAAATCTTTTCCCGAAAGATTTGGTTGCCAACCATGACCTTAAGAAAATGACTATCATCACTTGCAAATAACTCAAGTGTATCTAAATGCATCAGCTGTTATTTACTAGAAAACCAAGGAATGAACCACCCAGACCCAGTTGGGCCCACCTTGAGAGGTGAGATGTGAAGAATTTAGATTGATGGGTGGTGGGCCATTTGGGCCTGACACGGTCGAGCTTGGATCAATTCAATTATCAATGTTTCAGCTTGACTTGAGTTTGGATCAAATTTGACAAACTTGAAGTTTGGCTCAACCTTCCTTTGCCAAGCTAGAGTTCGGGCTTAAGCCTGAGCTCAACTACAACTGAGCTGAACAGAGTAAACCTTGAGTTTCACCTTTGTTTTTTACTCTCAACATCAGCAAAGCTCGGACTAAAAGAATGCTCCATTGGCAAGTGGGATCTCCAACAGTAGCCTCACTGGATGGGACTCACTGGATAAATCACAGGGGAAATATTCTCCTATGAACAGACTCACATACTGCACATATGGGTCCACTTTTTGAGGCCCACTTGGATGCACAGCTAGAATTACTATTAGGATAGATGGAAAGGTCTATTCACATACGATGATCATGCAAAGAATCAGCCCAGATTCTCCTGGCCCATTTACTATAGAAAGTTTTCTCTTGCAGGGAGAGCCTTGTGGGAGCGCTCGTGATCTAGACCAACCCCATAGGCACCAATGAATTTCACAGGACCGCATGACGATCGGCACTATTCCAAATGGACTGTGGTGTTGAGTGCAAGAGAAAATCTATCAATAACCATCAAGAAAAGGTTTCTTTGAGATTCAATTTCCAAGGTGAGTAAATATTAGATGAGCATAAAAATGGGCATGATGCTAGACCATGGTCCATGGGGATAAGAGTGTGAAGTATTTACACATACCCAAGTGGGCCCTATAAAGCTGGAATGCAAATGCAGTGGGCTAGTATGTTAGCCTAGTGTGTCCAGACCAATTGGGTTCAGAGTTATGGGTATTATGGTAATTGTACCGGGACTTTCTTATTTACTAGGATAGAATTTCTTGGGGGATAAGAAAGAGAGCATTATATATTCATGTAATGTGTACCCCATGTGGTAAATCTGTACTACATATCATACAGAGAGTGAATCCAAATGAGAGTCGGGATTCTTTCCCGTGGACGTAGGCAAGTTTACCGAACCACGTAATTCTCTTGTTCTTGTGTGTGGTTGTTTGATTGCTCGATCGCGCATTCACGTTTCCGCATACACGCGCACAACAAGTGGTATCAGAGCAGTTCGGCCTGACCCACAACAAGTGGTATCAGGCGCTGATTTTTGTTACAGAACACAATTCTGTTTGAGGAAGAAGAGGACGATTTGGGTTGGGTTCCGGGTCAGATTGACCTGACCCATTCCAGAAAGCCCAGCCCACAGATCAGCCAAGGCCAGGTTCAAGTTCAGGTTCGTAGGTCAGTTCGGCCTGACCCGGAAAGCAGGAAGCCCATTCCAGCAAGCCGCTGACGTCAGCGCCAAGTCAGCAGAATAGTACGGTCAGCAGGGGTTTGACCAGATTGACGGCTGAGAATTGTTCTTGCGATATCTTGATCATCAGAGGTCTGATCGGAGATCCGTTTGCGCCTACAGAATCGTTGCGAGCAGATCTATGTAACTGTGGAAGAAGATTAGCAATTTGACGGTCAACATGAAAGTTTGACCAATCGGAGCGTAGAAAACAGTTTTTGCGATATCGGAGCCATCCAAAGTCGGATTTCAGATCCGTTTCTTCCAGCGCGCTCGTGGTGACGAGATCTATAGATTGGTGCAAAATTTGAGGTTAATGAAAGTTGTTTGTTTTTCTTGATTATTCAATTGAGATGGATAACAACACTGTTAACACTACCATGATCAAACTCAACCATACCAATTGGTTGATTTGGAAACCTAAGATGGAGGATATACTCTATTCCAAATACCTCTATGATCCCATTGAGGGGGATGCTTCCCGACCAAAAGAGATGTCTGATCCAGATTGGAAAAAGATGCATAGAAAGACCATTGATCACATTGGACAGTGGGTAGATAACAGCATATTTCATCACGTGTATAATGCAACCAATGCGAAGACCCTTTGGAAAAAGTTAGAAGAAAAATATGAGAAGAAAACTGCTGTGAATAAAAATTTTCTGATTAGAAAGCTTGTAAATATGAAATTCAAGGATGGTGGTAAAATTGAAGATCATATAAATGATTTCCAATGCATTGCGAATGAATTGGCTACAATGAAAATGGTCCTTGATGATCAGATGCAAGCTTTACTTCTTCTAAACTCTTTACCAGATACATGGGAAACATTAGTTGTTTTCGTCAGCGACTCTACTCCAGATGGTGTGTTATCTATGACTCAGGTTACTAACAGCTTGTTGAATGAAGAAACAAGAAGAAAAACTGCAGGGACAGATAATGCACAGGCCTTTGTTACTGAGAAAATGGGGAGGAGTAAGAGTAGGGGACCAAAGGAGGGTCGTGGCAAGTCTAAAGGTGAAACACAGACTAAGAAAAAGTCTGGAAAGTGCTTTCATTGTGACAAGGAAGGCCACATTAAGAAGAATTGCTTTGCCTTGAAGGAAAAGAAAGAAGCCAACAATGAGCAGAAGAATGACACCAACACAACAGCTACTTTGGATACTGAAGTAGTGGTACTCGCCAGTGACGATGAAACGTGTTTGAGTGTTGCAGATGATCAGGTTGAGTGGGTTATTAACACAGCAGCATCCTACCATGCTACTCCTTATAAGGAGATGTTCACAACGTACAAAACAGGGGACTTTGGCACTGTGAAAATGGGCAACACAAGTCATTCTGATATTGTTGGGATCGGTGATGTCTGCATTCAAACCGATATTGGTTGCACAATGACGCCGAAAGATGTGCGACATATTCCTGATCTGCGGTTGAATCTGATTTCCGGAACTTCATTGGACCGTGCAGGTTATGAGAGTTACTTCGGAAATGACAGGTGGAAACTCACTAAAGGGTCTTTTATTGTTGCGAGAGGGAAAGCGTGTAATACGCTGTACAAGACACATGTGAAGCTATGCAAAAGTGTGTTGAATGCTGTTGAAGACAGATCCTCTCCAAATCTGTGGCATAAGAGACTGGGATATATGAGTGAGAAAGGACTGCAGATACTGGCAAAGAAATATCGAATTCAGTACTCCACAGGTGCATCCCTTGACCCTTGTGATTATTGCTTATTTGGTAAACAACATAGGGTATCTTTCTCTAAAACATCAACGATAAAATCTAATGTGTTGGATTTGGTATATTCTGATGTTTGTGGTCCCATGAAGGTGGAGTCATTGGGTGGCAATAAGTTCTTTGTCACATTTATTGATGATGCATCCAGGAAAGTCTGGGTTTATGCGTTGAAATCGAAGGATCAGGTGTTCCAGGTATTTCAGCAGTTTCATGTCATGGTTGAAAGAGAAACAGGAAAACTCTTAAAATGTCTCCGCACAGATAATGGTGGAGAGTACACATCCAACCTGTTTAAAGGCTATTGCTCGAAGCATGGTATTCGATATGAAAGAACAGTTCCTGGTACTCCACAGCAAAATGGTGTGGCAGAAAGAATGAACCGCACTATTCTTGAAATGATGAGATGCATGATTAGAGTGGCACAGCTACCCAAGGCATTTTGGGGTGAAGCTGTCCTGACTGTCGTTTACCTGATTAACAGGTCTCCCTCAGTTCCTTTGAATTTTGACCTTCCGGAGAGAAAATGGACAGGTAAAGATGTTTCTTATTCTCATTTGAAGGTGTTTGGATGCAAGGCTTTTGCACATGTACCAAAGGAGCAGCGTTCAAAGATGGATGATAAGGCAGTGTGTTGCATTTTCCTTGGCTATGGTTGAGCTGAGTTTGGTTACAGATTATGGGATCTAGAAAAGAGGAAAATTATCAGAAGTAGGGATGTGGTGTTTCATGAAGACCAGTTCTTTGGAGATATTGAGAAGATTGAAAAGTCTAAAGAAGTTGTTGATGGAGTGGTTGATCTCACACCGACTCCTTCTCCAATGCAGACTACAGGTGGAGAAGGTGGACAAAATGATTCGAATCATGATGAGGCGCAGGGGTTGCCAGATGAATAGGGTGTTGAGCAAGGCGAGCAGTCTCCTCAGTCAGAAACCACATGCTTACTGGTTTTTTGGTGTGTGTCCTAAGCGGAGGACAAAATTCATCGCTGAGTAGCACTTCACTCTTGAAGAGGTCGAATCCACATGGAACGAGCTAAAGGTTTCAGCTCTAGAGAACTTCTTTTGGTCGAGAGTGACCAACTTTTTTCAATTGATGGAATTAAATCTATGCTGAGGACTGATTAAAGCTGCTGAGAACTGAATAAAACTGTTATACTAAAGAAATGGTTCAACCTTGGGTTCAATTCACCTGGATTTACATGGATTCATCTTCCTTTTCATTACACAGGTAAGATTTGGACCAATCCAATTCTACCTGGAAGATTTCTTCATGAAAATTAAATAGCAATCTCATTTAATAATTACCAAAGAGATTCTTAGACATTCAATTCAGTAATCTGGGAGTCATCGACCTAAGCACTATTTGTATCATCATAGATGAACACAATTAGTCAAAAGCTTAACATCTCAATTATGATTTCTAAAAATGGAAAATCAATGGAAACTATCATTCATCAACAAAGCACTGATCCAGAAAAATGACCCATGTAAATCCTAGGGTGAATTTCCCCTAGGTTAAACCATCAATAAAACTACTCCTCCATTAATGGAGAAGCCATCAAAGAGATTCTATGAACACAAAAGAACAAAAAGAACATAATTGAAAGAGTACATCTATTAAAACTTGAAATAATTTGAAAGATTCAATCTCAATCCAAGAATTCGCCAAAATTGAACAATAATATTCACTTAAATCTAACTATGCATTGATCTATAGAAGAAAGAGAGAAAAAGGGGCTAGGAAGCTAAGAGAATTCTCAGATAACCCTAATTTTCGAGTTAGTGAGCTTTATATAGGTCCTTGACATATCTAATTACAAAAATACCCCAAAAAGCAAAAATCTCTTCAAATCCGAGTGTTCTACCGGTAGAACTTCCGGTTTAAACAGGTGAATCTCCCTCTCCAAGCTCTCTGCCAAAGATTTAACTATTTCTACCGGTAGAAATTCCGGTTCGAACAGTTCTACCGGTAGAACTTCCGGTAGATTAAGGGTTCTCAATTTCTTCATCTCTCTGCCATATTTTTTGCCACTTCTACCGGTAGAACTTCCAGTTGGACTTATGAAGTTCAATTTCCTTCTTTTTGTTGCCCCAAACTTCAATTTCACTTGCTACTTCAATCTATACTTGATCTATTCATCATCCAAAAGCTTCATTCTTCACCAATTTCCTGCAAATGACGAAAAACCAATACCTGTGCAAAATTATATGAAATTAAAGGAATCAAACACGAATAATGGTGATAGGAAAGTAATTAAGTCCCCAATTGCATAACAATTTGGTACTTATCACCACAGAACCTCAGGTTAAGAGGTCTACTTGAGAGCGTCAATCATCAACAAGATATCCTGCAGCAGATTATATTTTGCTCACTGATGAGGGGGAACCAGAGAGCTACCCAGAAGCAAAAACTCATGCAGATAAAGATGAGTGGATGAAGGCCATGTAGGATGAGATGAGTTCTTTGAAAACGAACAATACTTATGAGCTGGTGGAACTTCCAAAAGGCAGGAAGGTTTTGAAGAAAAAATGGGTGTTCAAGCTGAAGAGAGATGACAGTGGAAAACTGATTAAGCACAAAGCACGGCTAGTGGTTAAAGGCTTTGCGCAGACGAAGGGTATTGACTTCGATGAAATCTTCTCTCCAGTTGTGAAGATGACTTCTATCAGAGTTGTCTTGGGTCTAGTCGCCAGCATGGACCTTGAACTTGAACAGATGGATGTGAAGACTGCATTTCTTCACGGTGATCTGAAAGAAGAGATCTACATGACTCAGCCAGAGGGATTTGAGATAGAAGGAAAAGAACAGTTGGTTTACACGCTAAAGAAGAGTCTCTACGGGCTGAAACAAGCACCGAGGTAGTGGTGCAAGAAGTTTGATTCATTTATGGTGAGTCATGGGTACCGAAGGACAGCTGCAGATCACTGTGTTTATATTCGTAAATTTGGCAACGGCAAATTTATCATCCTTCTTTTATATGTAGATGATATGTTGATAGTTAGACATGATATTAAGATGATTGACAGGTTGAAAAGGGACATGTCAAAGACTTTTGACATGAAAGACTTGGGTCCCGCACAACAGATTTTGGGAATGCAAATACGTCGTGACAGGAATGCTAAGAAGTTGTGGTTGTCACAGGAGAAATATATTGAACGGGAGCTAGCAAAGTTCAACATGAAAGATGCTAAGCCATCAACATGCCTTTAGCCAGTCACTTCAAGTTCAATAAGAGATTATGTCCTACTACAGATGAAGAAAAGGAACATATGACATATGTTCCATACTCCTCAGCAGTTGGGAGTCTTATGTATGCCATGGTATGTACACGGCCAGACATTGCTCATGCAGTGGGTTTAGTGAGTAGATTTCTTTCTAACCCTGAGAAAGAGCATTGGGAAGCAGTAAAGTGGATCTTCAGATACTTGAGAGGTACATCAGATCTTTTCTTGTGTTTCGGAGGCTCGAAACAGTACTTGAAGGCTTTACAGATGCTGATTTTAAAGGCGATCTTGATCATCGGTTGTCTACTTCTGAGTACTTATTTACTTTTGCAGAGGGAGTTATTTCTTGGCAGTCCAAGTTGCAGAAGTGTACAACATTGTCTACAACCGAAGCAGAATACATAGCTGCTAATGAAGCAGGGAAGGAGATGATTTGGTTGAAGAAATTTTTTCGAGAACTGGGTTTGAAGCAAGAAGGGTATGTAGTCTACTGTGATAGTCAAAGTGTTATGGATCTCAGCAAGAACGCTACATACCATGCTCACACGAAGCATGTTAATGTGAGATACCATTGGATTCGTGAGGTCATCGAAAAGAATCTCATGAAGCTGGAGAAGATTCATACTGACAAGAATCCCTCGGATATGGTGACTAAGGTCGTGTCTAAGGGAAAGCTGGAGCTGTGTTCAGAGTTGGCAAGACTGGACTCCTAGTAAAGGGGTTCAGAGGCGTCTTCCCCATGGTCTGGAGGGGGAGATTGTTAGCCTAGTGTGTCCAGACCAATTGGGTTCAGGGTCATGGGTATTATGGTAATTGTACCGGGACTTTCTTATTTATTAGGATAGGGTTTCTTGGGGGATAAGAAAGAGAGCGTTATATATTCATGTAATGTGTACCCCATGTGGTAGATCTGTACTGCATATCATACAGAGAGTGAATCCAAAGGAGAGTCGAGTTTCTTTTCCATGGACGTAGGCAAGTTTGCCGAACCACGTAATTCTCTTGTTCTTGTGTGTGGTTGTTTGATTGCTCGATCGCGCATTCACGTTTCCGCATACACGCACACAACATCGCAGGATAAAATTCCTTCTAGAGCACATATCTCTCTCTCTGTTATGTGTATTTTTATTTTTTTATTTTTGCTTAAACAGAATAAGTGTGTTTTTTCTTAAACTCTCTCTCTCTCTCTCTCTCTCTCTCTCTCTCTCTCTCCAACGAGACCCAGCAGCGCAAACCATTTCTTCATCCCATTTCTCATCATCAATGTCACAGGCCAATAGACATATCTATAATTTTAAAAATGTCAATCATTAATTGATGATTAACAGTCCATACTGTGTCTTCTTTCTATATAAATCCCTGTTTATATTAATTGGACATCAATATGAAATTGTTTTTGTTTCCCTCTAAATCTTTGCCTTGTAGTTCAAGCTTAAGGTTGACATTTCTGACCTTATTAGTATATGGGTTAGATTCATGTTGAGTCTATTTAACCCAATCCAAACTTGATGCTACTTGACTCACTATGAACCACCAACCTTTTCGGCTAAAACTTTCATCCGTTTAACAAATGAGTGAAAGCTCAAGTTATGTTTTTTAGTGTTCAACTATAACGTGAATCCCGGATTACAATGAACTCTCCGTGGATAGGACTCTTGCTCTCATCATATTATCTCTGGATCAGTCCCTGAGCAGGTAGGTTTGTGTCATTTCCCTTGCCGCCAAATCAGCCAGCAAAACTAAGCCCATGTTTGGCATTTCTATTTCATGCCTATATTTCTCTAAATGTCTAAATCGGACAGAGGTTTGAACAATTAGAGTGTTTGGTACAAAATTCTAGACTCTGTCCACTTTAGACATTTAGAGGTAAATCCTATAAAATCCGAATGCTCCAAAAGTGGGCAGATGAGAAATAGAGCTTTTGGATCTTAAAATATAGATGCGAGATATTTAAAATAGATTTGTGCATTACCATGCACGTTTTTTTTTTTTTTTTTTATTCTAGCCTCTTTTTCTTATGGCTCTTTTTTTAATTGCTCTATTTTATACGGGTTTATAAAAAAAAAAAGAATAGAGATAGCAAACAAGCCCTAAAACTATTATTTGAACTCATATGAACCGAACCAATTGCCATCTGAAGTATACATGCATGCTTCAATTTTTAGTGTGTTTGCACTGTTAGAAGATTTTGTGATAGAAAGAGAATTTATTTTGGTTTTTTGTGCAGCCTACTATTTTGTTGTTTTGTGTGACATATTTTTCCTGTGAAGAAGAAAAAATAAATTTATTTATTTATTTCACTAGAAAGTATTTTGATTTCATATGAGAGGTGTAGAAATGTAGGTCTCCTTTCTCTCATAAAAAGAAAATCTCTTAATATACAAAATTAGTCTCATTGCACAAATAAATGCTTAATGTTTGACAATGGTGAATGTGTGCATAACCCTGCTCCAAAGAGATCCCGCTTTTTGAGATCTAGCAAACACACTCAGTCTTTTTTTCTAAGACGAGGAACCCTCCAACCCCCTTACGATTGATAATTGGTAAAATCCTGGATACACAACACCACCCACTAGCACTATGTATCAGATAAGGCTCCAAACGTCTCTCCAACTCATATTGTTGGATTTCCTAACCGCTCGAAACATCTTAACACACTCATAGTTTGGTGGTGTTGACGTACAAATGCATGTGCAGGTATGGATCCCTGGGACATGATCTAGTTGAAACTATATATCACTCTAAATCTAAATTTAAATCTAAATCTAACTTAACTCTCCATCCATAATCCATGGCCAGATGTACCATAAGGCCAACAAAGCCTTTGCTTTAGGCCCCAAAAAATAAGGACCAGAAAAAGGCCTCATAATAACAGCTGTCATCTTTTGAGATTTCAAAAAATCAAACTTGTGAACTGCCATCCCTTTTTTCCTCCCCAAAATATAAAGGTCCATAATAATTCTCTCTTAAGAATATCCAACCAAGATTTTCATGGGACCTTAAAGTGTCATTTATGGCCTATTATATTTTCAAATCTACCCCTTATATTTTTATTGTCAATAGTCCAATTGATTTTACCACATCATTATATTTCTAGCAGTCCATGTGTTTCAAATCTCAACCATACATTTAGTCGTGAATTTCTTTCACAAGCCTTTCTCATTATTTTTGTGTATCATATTTCAATAGAGACCCATTCAGATTTGATCCATTATGTGGTTATAATAGATCCATAGCTTGGGATTTCAGCCTTAATAAAAGATCTTAAAATTTAAGATAAACAATAGGCCTCTGTCGGAATTTATTCACTTTCGTACAGTGCATATGACTACCGTGCATCTGGAACATCCAATACGTGGAGCACACCTCTGAAGTTCATCTTGGATGGTCTTGACTCTTGGTGCATATGCGTACTGTGCGCAAGTGAATATGCTTCGAGCCCCACCAGTGGTAGACTCAAGATTTTTGTTTTGGGGGAGGGGTTTAGAGCCAAATAAGTAGTTGGATTCTATGACCAAGATTTCCATGTGAGTTTTAGAGATGGACCTAAAATTTTCATATCGGTTTTGGAGGTGAACTTAAGGTAGGTTAGCAAAACTTAATTAGTAATTTTACGTCATAAAAAAAGTAAAAAAAAAAATTAAATAAAATATTTATAATAATATTAAAACATAGAAAGCATTTCATTTAGGATTGTCGCTTTAGGCCTCTAATTGTCGGCCCTACCCTAATCCAACATCACCCTTGTAATGTTGGTGAGGAAGAGGGCCTTGAAACTTATTAACACACTCATAATTTAGTGGTGTTGACATACAAATGCATGTCCAGGTATGGATCCCTGGGACATCTAGTTGACACTATATATGACTCCAAATCTAAATTTAAATATAAATCTTACTCAACTCTCCAATCCATAATTCAGGGCCAGCTGTACCATAAGGCCAACAAAGCCTTTGCTTTAGACCCCAAAAAATAAGGACCAGAAAAAGGCCTTATAATAACAGCGTCATCTTTTGAAATTTCACAAAATCAAACTTGTGAAACGCCATCCCTTTTTTTCTCCCAAAAATATAAAGGTCAATAATAATTCTCTCTTAAAAATATCCAACTAAGATTTTCATGGGACCTTAAAATGTCATTTATGGCCTATTATATTTTCTAATATGCACCTTATATTTCTATTGTTAGGAGTCCAATTGATTTTACCATATTTTTATATTTCTAGCAGTCCATGTGTATCAAATCTCAACCATAAATTCAGTCGTGAATTTCCTTCACATGCATTTTTCATTACTTTTGTATATCCTATTTCAACAGAGACCTATTCAGATTTGATCTATGATGTGGTTGTAATAGATCCATAGCTTGGGATTTCAGCCCTAATAATAGATCTTAAAATTCAAGATAAACAATGGGCCCCCGTCGGAATTTATTCACTTGCCCATGGTGCATATGAGCATTGTGTATCTAGAACATCCAATACATGCGGCATATCTCTAAAGTCCATCTTGGATGGTTCTGACTCAGGGTGCATATGCTCACCGTGCGCCTGTGAAAATGCTTCGAGCCCCACCAGTGACAGAATCAAGATTTTTGTTTCGGGGAAAGGGTTTACAGCCAAATAAATAGTTGAATTTTATAACTCAAGATTTTCATGTGAGTTTTGGAGATGAGCCAAAAATTTTCATGTGGATTTTAGAAATGGACTTAAATTACGTTAGCAAAACTTGAATATAAAACCTTAATTAATAATTTTGTATCAAAAAATAAGAAAAATAAATTTTAAATAAAATATTTATGATAATATTAAAATATAGAAAATGCCTCATTCCTAATTGGCATTTTATGCATTGTATTCTCGGCCCTGCCCTAATCCATCGTCACCCTTTTGTTGGAGTTGGTGAGGAGTTTTTCAAAGCAGTTATCCCATCAATCAACGTTGCATCTACCCACACGTTTGCGTGAGAGCCTTCTCAGAGCTTCTCATTTGTCCCACGTTGAAAAGAAATCTTAAACACAATTGCATGTGATTAGATGGCACCACCAATCAGATGCATGCACGCGTTGACCTTTCCACTTTCCCGTGAACTGAATGGAGATTTCCATTTCCTCAGTTGTTACTTGCACAGCTCCACTCTGCAAATCTGAAATCCCATGGCCTCCAAGTAGTCAATCATCTCTCTCTCTCTATGTCTCTGTCTAAGCTTTCGTGTCTGACCAGTTAGCTTACGTGTACTCTTTGGAAGGAGAATTTAGTACAAAAGCATTGAAATTAAGGGAAATGGGATGGCACATTGTACTGGTAGCAGGTAGACATGAAAGTTCAGCACGTGAGGTCATTAATATGAATTTTTAGGGTCAGCAGTTTCAGTTTTGTAACGGATTCCTATGGAACCGAGACATTTTCACAATGCTTCCATCATTGTATCGTAGAATCAATCCTCCACAATCTCTCTGCCTTTCAAAATGCTCAGGCCCTTTGATGATTTGTGGTTCTACAGCTGAAGACAACATTTGAAATTCTCGATTATCCTTCAAATTGGAATTCACAAATATCCTCTGATCAAACATGCCCTTAACAAGTTCATGTAATTTCATTGGTGGGGTTTTGAGGCAAATTTCTCTCTAACTATAGTTTTAGCCCACCATCTAACTGGTACCTGCTGATTGTGAGATCGAACTGGCTCCTTTTGTATTGATAATTTGTTTTTTGTTTGATTAATATGAGAGACAAATATTCCACCATGTAATAGCTTAATTTGACGCAAATTTCACTCTAACTATAGTTTTAGCCCGCCACCATCTAACTGGTACCTATAGATTGTGAGATCAAACTGGCTCCTTTTGTATTGATAATTTGTTTTATATTTGATTAATATGAGAGTGAATCCCGGGGGATAATTCGGTTGGCCTAAGTCTATTTTGGCTTTCAGAAGTTGAGAGTTTGAAATCACGCTACCACACTGGGGCCACAAGAGATTTACTCGGCTCCCTCTAAGCTCGAAGGGATTAGTCCGGCCCAAAGGTCTAGAAAACATATATATATATATATGTGCAAATTGTCAAAAATGCCCCACTTTAAAAATGTTCCTTTTCTTTTCTTTTCTGTTCTTTTTTTTTTTTTTTTTTTGTCATATGTCACATTGTGTCAATCAAGTCTTTTCACACACACTACCTCCCAATGAATAGTTACAAGTCCAATTTTGACATTCATCCAACTTTTCCTCACCGTTGGGTTGAAATCATAGTAAAATGATGCCTCTAAATCATTAAGTTTAGTGACCATTGATCAAAAAGTTAAGATGATCTTATTGGCACAAGATTTTTCATGTAGGTAGGCCTCATATGGATCTTTCCATCCAAATAACTTCTATGATCATCATACATCCCAATAGGCCAAACTAGGAGGGGCGTTTTTTTCTAAAAAATACTCGAGCACTATGTAGCGCTCCCCATATATATATACATATATGTATATATACATATATAGGGAGATGCTCGTATCACCTTATATGAGAGATAATGGTAGGGGCCCTCACATTTAAGTTGTTGACATTGGATATGATGTGAGGACCCACACCTTTTATATATATGTATGTTTGTGTGTGTGTCTATATATATATATATATATTTTTTTTTTTTTTTTTTTTATTTATTTATACATGAGAGTGATTCCAACTCCACTTATAGAGAAAATTGGCGTATTGCCTATATAGAGAATAATAATTGTTTTGAATTGATTAGATTTCATAGGCCTCATTTCCATGGAATTACAGTGATGGGCTCAACTGATTGTCTGACGCAATGCCTTGTTACATCCATATTGATCCGTCCATACTGCTATAAAATGAAATGAAAGAGTATGGACCTAAGAATTTTTCATATAATGGCCTCAAATTTTTGAAAACACCCTAAAGTTTTTGAGAATTGTATGCAATGTTTTAACATATGGCCTCCCATTTTTGTGAACATAGTGGCCCGCCCTCTCAAGGAGCTTTTTCACCAATTTCTTACTTTTGTATGCCTATAAGAATAAACTACGAATACTTTCATATGAAAAATAGTATGTCTTGGGCAAAAGTGCAAATCTTGTAAGTTTGAGGCAACTTACTAAAACAAGAGTAAGTGATAGTTGGGGGTCTTCATGGGCTGAACCAGCCCGAGCCCCACTTTAGCACAGTCCTATGCACGCTGGATAGGGGCTGTGATTTTAGGCTCGCGGGTGGACCTGAGATTGAATATCAAGCCCAATAGTTAAATGAGCCACACTTGGGCCCATATATGCTTACGACCAGGTGTAGCCCAACGTACATATTAACAAAAGGGTATATATTGATTTCACAAATGGGTTAGGCTTGCTGTGATTACTAGATCAGGCCCAAATATTTGGCCCAACTCTTCTTGGACAAACTTCACCTTGGCCTGACCCAGCCTATGAACACCACCCTATCTTGTTAGGTCCGCCCCAAGTCTGATCCAAAAGATGTTAAAAGTTGTACGAGCCCCATTCCTATAAAGTAACCACGCCACCTTAGGTCTTAGTCTCAGTCTTGGAGATCTCCAGAACGAAAAATCTTGAAACCCTTTGCTCAATCTTCTCATTCTTCCACTTCAAGCTCATGCAGTTCAGCCTCTACACAATAGTATAGCATTAATGTCCGTCCTCTGACCATACATTTACACAATATGTGGGGAAGCAATATGTTTATTGGTAGTGAGATATAAGTTCTTTATATTTAATTTTCCAAAAAAATAAAAATAAAAAATAATGTCTTTAAACCATGTAATGAGTGGAGACTATTGATAGTTAGCATTGGTTTTGACGTTTTCAATTTTTATTTAACCATCGTCCTCCCCATCTAGATGAAAATCCTGGGTCCGCTACTGGTTGTCTGTAACCGTTATACCTTATATATCTACTATATCAGTTACACTTGCCTCTGTTGTAACCACCAAAACCTCTTTCTACATCCATGGAACCCCACGACTTTGTAGATTAATGCGTCCCTCTCTGTATATGCTGCCACTGCAGGAGCTGTTTTTAATAAGCATTCATGTGTGGCCCACTGGGCTCCATGGATTTTCAAAAGAAGGCACTTGTTGCCCGGCCAAGATGTGCCCACGTATGCATGCTGGCATGCATGGCCTAACAAATGTGCACGTGCACACGTTTGGCCCATATTTATGGACATAATGGTAAATATTAAAGCCTGATAATTTATGCACATTAGATGGGAAGGAGGAAATGATATTTATGCTGCAGGTATCCTATGCACATTCTAATTGTATATTGAATGATAGTTTTTAATGCATGTTTTGTGAAACCATTTTTAATGCTCAGCATGGTTTAAATTTTTTATTGTTGTACGTTGAGTCTCCTCATTGGTCACATATGTTGGGCTGATAGACTCACATATCAACAAAACCAAGGTTTCAAAAGAAGAATTGGTTGAAACCTATGGATTCAAAATAATGTAAATGCATATGTAAGCATTAGAAGTATTCTCATTGTTATAATGTGAGAAACTGATGAGAATCCTTAGTACACAAAGCTAATGTCATGTAAATCACATAAAAGTCCGTGTTTGGGAGAGAGAGATGACGAAGTTTGACGTGGAAAGTTGGGAGTAAGATCTCATAAAAGAGAGGAAAGCGAAATGCCTCGAGTGCTTATATTCTCAATCCACAAAAGAAAAAAAAAGGCATATGCTTGCGTTCTACTGACGACGCTTTGTAATCAAGCTTTTTATAATAATATGTAAGGAAGGAGGGTTGTTCAACTAACTATCATTTAATTACGTGCAATTGTCAGGCCTCCCTGCTATTACTGTTGAGGATTTGAACATTAGCTCCTCTTCTCTCTCTCTCTCTCTCTCTCTCTCTCTCTCTGTGTGTGCACGCCATAGTTAATCATCCAAACGGCTAATATAATGAACAAGATTATTGTTTTACAGGTAGTGGTGTCAGTGGTTGTGATCTGTTGGGTTAATGTCTTGTATATACTTTGCGTTAATTGAATTGATCCACTGGATTAGTCAGGAAATAGGTTTTAAATTAAGGGTTCCACCATTGGTCCACTGGATTAGTCAGGAAATTGGTTTTAAGTTAAGGGTTCTACCAAAAAAGTTCAGGGTATTTTGTTCATCATACTAATGTTTCTTAGGGGTTTAAAAACAGAGGGGTTATAAATATTGTCTAATGTGTAAACTCTACATCTAAGAGAAAAAAAACCGAAGGAGCCTTGTTTTCATCTGTTGTTGTAGGGCATGCTGCTGAACCATGTGAATTCGGGGTGTGCTTTTTTTTTTATCTTATGTATCTCTTTTTTTTAGGTTGATTGTGCACAATCCACGTGGATTGTAGATTTCT
This sequence comes from Umbellularia californica, assembly GCA_028538565.1. Classification (NCBI taxonomy): domain Eukaryota; kingdom Viridiplantae; phylum Streptophyta; class Magnoliopsida; order Laurales; family Lauraceae; genus Umbellularia; species Umbellularia californica. The sequence continues at coordinate 67,822,148 of JAPQWN010000008.1, forward strand.
GCCACAGCATGGTCTCCTATTTTTTGGAGGGTGGAGGGGCCAGCTAAACCAACTGTCTGGGGGCATCCACATGCCCAAGTGGACAGAGTTGATTGCAGCTGAATCAGGCAGGGTCTTCCCATAAAGACAAACTCAAAACTCTTTAGCTGAACGTGATGGGCTCAGGTGAGCCAAAGGTGGGGCCCACCCATGAGCCAAAGGTGGGGGTAGGGGGACCATCTGAGTTAGGCAGTTTGGTAGACCACCAAATCACACCCCTCGTGTGTCACAAGGGGGTCAATAGATGAGCTTCAATTTGCTATGGATTAGCTGTCAATCAACAGCATGCACTATATATATATACACTTAATATTACAAGAGAATAAGTACTTCTTTTCTTCCAGTTTCTTCTTTCTTCCATCACAAATGATCAACCATTTGCCTCAGGACAAGGTGGATAACCTGATATCCTTACACATGGGGCCCACGTACCATCAGTGATCATACCGTTGAATATGATAGACCAGCTTCTATCTCCTTTTCTTAAAATCTGTTGGTGGGCCTCTACATTTCCTTTAGTTTAATTAGGATTTATAATTTAAAAAGAAAGGAGGAAAAAAAAAAAAACAGCTAGATGGACCCCACCCTCACACAAATAAGGCTGTCTTTGAGTCCTTTCCATCTGTCGGACAGCCACAATTGAGGGTGACATTGAATAAATCACAAGTAATAATAGATGATCAAAACCTTCCATTCATATTGGATTTGATCAAGCTGGATTCTTCTGTTCTAGTCATCAATTCCACCAATTGATCACATGATCTAGTGATATATAGAAGGTCAGATCAGATAGTAGTCCATCCGATGTTGGGTAATCACACCCTCATTTCAGGTGGGCCACACCGAACGATACAGAGCAACCATGTATGTAGACAACCCGAAAACCACCGTCGGGTGGCATTCTCGTAATTTCTTCGAACTTGTAGGCTTTCTGTTCCTTTCCAAGTAAACGGTCTATTTCCTGCACATGTGGCTTGTCTTGTGGAATCTCTATCTCCCCACCTCTCTCTCTCTCTCTCTCTCTCTCTCTCTCTGTGCAGAAACATCCCCTGGAATTTCATACCCCTTTGCGTGTGAGAATTGTAAGAACTGAATCTAATTCCCAGCCATTCCTGGCCTTTCTCTTTTGCTTTAGTTTCTTTGGATGAACCCAAGAGAAAATAAAAGGGTGCAGCCAACACAAATAACAAACAACAGACAAGTAAACATATTAAGGAAGAAAGCTTTAGATCAATTCAATTATGAAAACCATCCTCTCCTCATTCCTTCTTCTATCAAACAAACCTATACAAACATTTTTGATATCTATGAATATCCCCCACTAACCATCCTTTTATAGAGATGAAAAACAAACAAATTAAGAAGAAAATAGTGGGAAGATTCACTATAAGAAAAAGGAAGAAAAATCTTAAGACATAAGACAATAATATAAATCAATCACCCAATCTTTAGTTTCTTCATGGGTACTGTTGGACCAAAGGCAATGAAAATTGAGGTGAGATCGCGCGGAACGCCGGTGAAGTAGCCTTGTGAGGGAGGTTCTAATCTTCTCTTGGTTGGCCGTTTCCTCCTTGGTGCTGGCGGGCATACTAAGAGTGGCTTTATCTTGTGTTCTTCTGATGTGGGTGTGTGGCATCCTTCGTCGAGCGCCTCCGGTGAAGCTTTGACGTTTGTTTTTATCGGCGAAGTCACCAGCAATTCCTCAATGAATTCCAAACCCATGGTTTTCCCAAAAAAAAAACACTAGAATTCTCCTATCAAATGGTAGCCGACGTCAAATAATATACTCTCCTTAGAGCATATGGAAGCTTAGGCAAGGATATGAGAGAGAGAGAGAGAGAGAGAGAGAGAGGAGAAGAAGAAGAAGAAGATATAGGAATAGAGAGATATGAAAGTTGTAAGGGAAGATATATAGGTATAAGGTAAGATGTGATAAATAGGAGAAAGCAATGTGATTCATGGGTGAGTTGTGTGATTTACAAGGATAGCATATAGGTTGGTACTTGGCACTCCACATGAGCAACTCCCAAATGGTATTCAAAAAGTCTAAATGGACAAACTTTTTGGCATGAATTTGTGACAAACTCCCATGTGGCACAATCTTAGAGGTGCAACTTTTGAGAGAGGGGGAAAAAGCACCTCTAGGATTGTGCCACATGGGAGTTTGTCACAAATTCATGCCAAAAAGTTTGTCCATGTAGAAGGGTTGAATGGTATTCCTGCAGGAACAAAACAGGAGGGTGGTCTGAAGCTCTGAATCTGTCAACAGGTGGGCCCCTCTATGATCCCCCTATGGTAAAATCCCAACAACATTCAAACAAGTGCAGCCCCATCTTTACCTGTTTTGTTGTTAGAACAGTGTAAATTTTACCACTTCCAGCAGTTGGTGGGGTGGGGGGCTAAGGAGTTCACTTTTGTCTGGTGCGCAGGAGCATGGTGGTAATTATGACGAATACCAGAAAGCTTTTGAAAGGAAGCAAAAAAAGCTTAGAAACAAACAAACAAACGAATAACATCTGTTAAAGACTGTCCTAATGCTTAGCTGGTGCAAGTGTTGATCTGGCACCTGGCGCATGTTTGGGCAAAGGCCATAAATAGTGAACTTGGTTACTATGAGGATCCGGGTGGACCATATCTCTAGGGCACGCCGGGATAATTATGTGGCCCTACAAATCAATCAGCCGCCCACCATTTTACTAAAAACCACTCAGCGGCCACCTTAGTATATGGATTATTGATACTCAAATTTCATTTCAATCAAAGTTAAATTCACCGTTAGATGAGAGATATACAATATAGTTTACTTATTTTGGTTTAATGTATTTTGATCGTGAAGTGAGTTAAGTGTCATTATGTGTTTTACATGTGACGAATCTTCACTTGGCGGGATTTTGTGTGGCCACCAACACGCGAAGACCACCGATACACGAAGAAAATTCTCTTGAGAGTCGTTCCAGATTAAGATGTAAGGCTTTATTAATTAGCGATATAACATTATAGGTAATCACGGTGTTAGATATTTATTTTGCCGTTTTTTAATTTTTAGGTTTTCCATAATTTGAAGTTGCCAAGGATATAAAAAAGATTATTAAGACATGTCTTTATTTGATGGACCCGTAGTTTCAATCCTTTGGATCACTTGAGAACTAGGGTTTGCCCTTGGTTGGTATCTTGTTTTTCACCCATTTGACCCTTAGCTTCATTCTTGTGTGAGCAGGTTCTTCTTCTTGCATGAGCAAATGTTTTTCCTATGGGTGTAGGCTTCTTTTTCCATGGCTATGATTTCTCATGGATCCCAACCCTTTTAACTGCGTACCCATAAAATAAATCCTTCGTATCACTAAAGAGTCGATCACTAATTGAGGCTCCCACTTGAGCTCGATATTAACTTAATTATGAGCATTTGGTGGGTGACATGAGAAACTTTCCTTGAGAGTACATTATGTTAAAGAAATTGAGTGGGCATATATATATATATATTAGAATTATAAGAATTTCAAAAAAATTGAGGTGTCAATCATGAGACTTTAAGAACATGATTTATTCTTGAAATATTAAAAGCTTGTTAGTAAAAGAAGAAATTAAAAATAACAATATCAATATGATAACATTGTGATATATATATAGGAGAATATTCAAGTGCATCCATCTCTCACCATTGTGGTGAGGGACGCCCACCTCTCTTTTGTACCCCTCCTTTGGAAAGTTTCAAGTACAAGAGAGAACTGTACTCCTATAGGAGAATATCCCCCATATATATATATGTTATTTTTACATACATTTTATAATTTTAATTATTTTATGGGGAGATTTCAAAAAGGTATAAAACTTTTGGATCACTTCTCAGAAAGATTTTGTGGAGATGACTTGCTTGAAAGAACTGTGAAAATTTTTTATACTTTTTTGAGATATTCATAACTTCATGTACTTTTTTTTAAATGGGATAAAAGTCTCATACACTTTTGTAATTCTCCCTTATTTTATTCTCCAAGATAATTTTCTTGTTACTTCTGACCTATGAAAAATCCAAAATTTTGAAAATGGCCTCTTTATAATTCAAATGTTGATAGCCCTTTAACATTAATTGTTATTTCTAACAATGGTCCAATACCTATTGCCCAATATTTATCCAATCAATAATATGATTTTGTGGCATCAACACAAAATCCTAACTCTATTATCCCTATAAAAACATGATCCACTCTTTTTTGAGATGGCCACCATTCATTTAAGTGTGACTCAATAAAGTTTCATATTTCATGGATACATATCAACCTCAATGAGGAAAAGCTTTTCTATATAGATTAATGACTTCTTAAGGAAAACGTGCAGACCGAAAATGACAAAGAAGAAAGTAGTAGATCTGAAGAAGTGCAAACTATCTGTAGGTTTGGCCCAAGATAGACCGGAATGAAGAAACATAATTCATATAGCCAACCCAACATATTTGGGACAAGACTTTGATGATAATGAAATCATGGATACGTACTAGTTTAGACCCAAGGAGGAACCATGGCGTGTTCAGATCAACATCTATGTTTTATATCATGAATCTTTGGATATGAGAGCCGAAGAGGATCCTTATCTTGGATACAAATATGGTAACAACTAGAGAACTGAAAATTTGGTTCTAGATTCTAAAATGATACAATAAGTGAAAGCTCATATGAGTAAATATGATCAACAGACCTCAAAATAAAATTTTCAAGTATACAAGTTGGACTCTTGGAACTGAAATACAACCTATAGACACTCAACTTAGACATGTGGTCCCAAGTTTGGATTATTATATATGATATATCTTCTTCTACCATACATGACTATAGATCTTTCTTAGGGAAAAAGGAAATTCTATAATTAGGAAAACAAAACTAAAAAGGACAGATGATCATGATCTCGACCGAAGCACATAAATATCAGTCCACACCAATTCATTATCACACTTAGGCCAATTTAAGCAAGGTAACGGGCAGCATATTCAACCTTATAGGAACAGAGTAAAAAAAAGGTAAACCTATCAAAATTGCCTATAAAGTTAGAATGACCAAAAGTATGGACTCAATCGACCACAATTCATCCTCATTGACAGCCTTTGTAACTTCTAATACATCTGCCCAAACATAAATCTTATCAGAACCTCTATCTCCAATCATCGTCGTCGCCAAACAAGATCTTTCTTAGCTCAGCTTCCTTGGACGAGAAGAACCTCAGATCTTGAACGTAGAAGCACTTGCAACACATAAGTTTTCTTTACAAACCATTACACACCCTTAAGTGGATTTCCTATTGGATGTTATTGTTGGAAAATTGAGTAGCCTGACTGCCACGGGTTATCTCCAGATCAAGCCAGGCCATAGTCCGTGGATGATCTCCAAATTAAGACTTGATTAATTTGTAGATTCCTGGTTGTAATTAACTCCTGGTATAAGAGTTTGAACTTTTAAACAACATCGGACCCTTGGTTTTGGTAAAACCCTCTGCTAGTCAAATGTTGAGGGATTCTCAGAAGGCGTGACTCCTAGGATTTTATTTAAAGGTGTCCAGGCCTGCTCGTCTTTGCAAAAGGTAAAGGCATTCGTGGCAAGTTTACAAAATCTACCTCATACCGGAATGCACAATGATACTGGAATAATCCCATTTGGAACCGGTAGCTAAAAATGTAGAATATATAGGGAAAAAAGTTGAAAAAACCGCATCCATCTTATCCCTTGACCCTTCCATGTGTTAGGTTACTGGCTCTTTGGATATCAGTCTCCTTCAATGGATTAGGAGATCCATCATACTTTCAACTAACTTAATAGCTTTCTCCATATATGTTTTATTACTCTTACAAACAAGTTCATTTGTTGTTCCAAGTGGATCACCAAAATGCCAACAACCGCACTTTATTAGAGGCTAGGGACAAGGGCCACTGAGATGGTTGAGAGGACACCATTTTAATTAACAATATGTTTTATGATATTTTACTAAAATATCTATCCCATTATAGAGTTGTATATTTCAAAGGATTTTAAGCATTTTTTAAACAATTTTGATATTATTTTATAACTTTAGTTATAATATTTTGGACCGATTCTCTCTTATTAACCCAAGAAAAAATCTAAACTTGTGAAATATCCCATTATTAACCCAGCATTTATGAGCCTTTAATGATATTTATGGCAATAGCTATTAGATCAACATTTATACTTTAACTAATTGTGTTAGGTTTTCTTTTTTGGTATTGCATTAGTTTAAATGAGTTTAGATCTTCTATATTTTATGTTGTAGAGAATCTCACCAACCATTTAGAGGGGAAAGGGGAGTTTCTCCTATGGGACTTCATACAGCTACAGTGCAAGATTTTTCGGTGGCAACCTTTTATGTACTGAACTTGCTTTTATAAATGGGATTGAAAATTCCGCGCCACCCCTATGCTGTACTCCGATAAGTGGAAGTTTTACTTTAGTTTTAAGGATATATTTGTGCAACACCATAGAAGAGGAGACCCTTTTAGGGGGTGAGGAGCGAACACACATTTCTTGTCTCGTGTAGATAAACACCACAAAATTAAGGATGTTCCATAGAGAGTCCGTTTGCATCGGAAAAGAAAGCAGATAGCTCATAAATTTGCTTTTGTTTCCACTAAAACAGGCTGTACAAACGTGCCCTAAATGTAGCTGCCCGAAAGCACATTTATCCATACCCTATCAAGTTTTACTCCAATCAAAGATTAATATGCCATTCAATTGATCACATGTGAAACATATAATTAAAACTAGAGGACAAGAATGAGTGATTCATGCTCTAATCAAGTACTAATTCATGTTTAATTAATTTGGCACTGTTGTTTTAAACGGGGATTATAAGAAAAATGCACGCTCACATATTCATTAAAAAAAAAGGAAAAGAAAAAAGAAAAATTATACGTCCAACAAGCACTTCTCCCTTAATTAGTCATCAGCTACTCGAAAGTATGAATTTTAACTGAAAATCTTTGGCACAAATCAAGAAAAATCTCCATGCCAAATATTAGATTTGCAAGCACATATGTTTTGCTATAAAAGTGAAATATTTCACAAAGCAAATAAATGCTCTCACAAGCAAGAAAGGAAATAAATGAAGATTGGTTAATTTTCACTTGGATTTTTGTTAAATTGACTTTAAAAGGCCTTTATTTGGGCAATTAAATGACAATATTATCCCTTCATGGACCTGTCAATTAAAATCCATCAAAACTCAACTAACCCACTCTTTTGCCTTTTCAATTAATTGGCTGTGCAATGTTTAAGAGTAGTTGATTAACTCCTTGGGTGCCCATCAAGCCAATCTTAACTGTCCAACTTAGTGGGACCCACCTATCTGTTCAATGGACATCAATCACACAGTTAAAAACAAAATAAAAGCAGAGTTTGTCAACTGTCCAAAAATCAACTAAGTTAATGCCCATTCATTGGGCTATTACTAGGCATTTAAAAGTGGGGGAAAAAAAAAAAAAAAAAACTTGTCAACTGTCCAAAAGTCCCCAAACCAAAATCCATTTGATTGGATGGATGGTCCATTTGTCTCTAATGGGTGGGTGGCCCATCAAGTGGGGCCCACCAACTACTCTGCCAGAGTAGTAGCATAGGATTCTCCTGTCCATATACCGACCCATGGGGGAAATGACGAAATAGCCCTTTGTATGGGATTATACGATCTAAGACCTGATCTTACGGCGTGGTTGTGGGGGCAAAAGCTGTACTAATCACATGGTTTTGCTGGCTGTGGGTTTTTATTCTCTCCCTGCTCTTCTTCCCTTCTCTTTTATGATGAAAAGGAAAGGGTGTAAGAAATAGCATGTGAGGATCAGACCCTTCTCCAACAAGACAGGTATCCACCAAACTGAAGACAAGATGAGAAAATCTGGGTATCCAAAGTTGTATCATTTTTTCTCACTTGTTACCAGACAAAAGGGCAGCCTTCTTCTAGAACAAGAATGGCATTTCCACATCTAAAGGAAAAGTCCATTCTCTCTTGACGGCATAAAGGCAAGAAAGGCTGGTCTCCTTGGTTGTTTATTAATTAGTTGAGATCAATGTCACACTTGGTATTTCATCCAAACTGTTCCTTTTTGGTGGGGTTGTAGTAAATGGACCAGATGGACTCAACACATGTACAATTTCACCCAACCCACAATTTTACTTGTCCAAGTCCAATTTCACAGCATGATTCAAGTTCTTTAAATTTGTAAGCTAAAGAAGCTTTCTAAATCATCTTATAGAAAATGATATTTCGCTATGAACATAAAAGGAATCATTCGAGCTTGTGATGCGATCGAGCAATGTGGGGTCTGAGAGAAAAATCAACTCACTCTGCATGACCCAAGGGCAATAGAGAAGCTTGGTTACAAAAATGGCTTTTTCTTCTTTCTTCTTATATGTTTCTCTTTTTATTTGGAGTGAATTCGCATCAAGGGATGGATGCATCTTCACTCTCCCTATCCCCATTAATCGTGTGGTTTTTTTCTCTCATCATCAACATCGTCATCAAAACCGCGTCCCAATTATAATTGCTGAGGTCAGCTACTTGAATTATATTTCGCCAATCAAAATTAATATTGTAGTTGAAACAAAAGATTTATAGCAGATGTCAGTCTATCTAATGCTACCCTCCTCCTTTATTTGGACTTAGGACTTGTTGACAGAGATTTCTTTATGTAGTTCTCTACTTAGAAAAGATCTTAGTTTTCCTTGAAAACTCTAAAATATTAGAATGTTCTTACTTCAAACCAAGGAAGACTCAAAGAAACATCCCAATAGGAAATGAGTGAGGAATATCCCTTATAGGGGTGCACCTGCTTGCTACCATTGTATGTAGAGCACAATAAATCTCATAAAGTTAGAGAACAAGAGGTTCCCAATTGGTTAGGTACTCCATGTCTCACCTAACTGTCCAAGGTTCAGTCCCTGGTTTCTCTACTTCTATCCATTCTTTCCTTATGGCTAGGGCTTCTTTTTCTGGGGGAGCAAACTTCTTTTCTCATGGCTGGGACCTAAGAAGCCCCGGGCCCCCCAGCTAAGTACCAAAAATTAAAAAGAAAAGTCTTACAAACTTGACTAAACTCTTGACTAAACTTGAAAAGTCAATAACCAAAGTAACTCGGCAGATTTTGGCCGAGTACCCAACCGAGTCCATGAATATTACTCATCCGAATAAACAGGTGAGTTCGTTCTTGACATGTGGTTCTGGTCTAGGGCTGAGCACTCAGTGGACCTAAATACTCTGATTATAGAACCGACCTAAACCTAAATTATAACAATACTAATGACATTAAGGACCCAAATACTATGATGATTAGACGTGACATGACTTAAACCTGGATTATAATAATACAAATGACAATAATTGTGATAATAAATAGCATGTTCTTATACAAGTAAATGCTATTTGAATCTAAGAGTTGGTCCAAACCCAATTGCATGTGGTTATAACCCTATACAGATTGGGGTCAAGAGAATTGTGCATGGTAAGATATGCTGATGACTACAGTTTTTCGTGGTAGTGTGGACTGCCAAAACTGGTCTCACACTAAGAGCATTTACTTGGTATTCTTTTTATAGGGACTGGGATGTATTATATTAACAAAGAAGAACTGGAACGTGAAGGTGGAAAGGAGGTAGCATTGGAAGAGTATGATACAAGAAAGGGAGAGATGGAGATCTGGAGAGTTATTAAAAAAGACTAGAAAGGAACAAGAAAACAAAAGAAGAACAAAAGTAGGGAGCATGAGATTGAGTGAAGGGGAACTGGGTATCCTTTAGAATAATCCTATATAACCACTGGTCAGAAGCAGCATCAGATCCAGAACAAGAAAGAAAGAGGAAAAGGAAGAAGAACAAATCTCTCTCCCATGAAATAAACTAAAGAAATAAGAGTATTCTCTTTTTGTTGTAGGCTTTAGAACTCTTAAGTCGGTCTTTCAAACAGGCCTTAGTGGTGACTCAATAACTTTGCATGTGGCATGTGATCATGCAAATCCAAGGTACCTTAGTGGATGGTCCAACTTATGCTTATCATGCCATCATCACCATTCAAATGGTCTTCACGATCAATGGACTAAATTCAGTGAGATTAAATTGCAGGGGTCATTCAGTAAATGATGATTTGATCCTTGAGGAGTGCTACATTTGTTAGTGAATGTATCTAGACAGGCTTTTGCATGATGGTGTGGAAGACAGACATCAGAGATGTATTCCCTTTTTTTTTATTATTTGAGTCCTCTTCTGATTTTATTATAAGAGTTCGGTGCAGATGAACAGAAAGTAGTGATACAGTTCGTTTATCTTCTTGATGGAAACCCTCACATGCACGCAACGTCATCACCCACATGAAATGAAACAAGCAAAAAGAAAAGGGGAAAAAATCAAAAGGATAAAAATACTAAATGCACATCTTTCCCAAAGAAAAGGCATTTATTCCCATCCCATGGCTCTCATAAGAGGAAAAGGGAAATGCCCACATCACATTGCTCACTGATCACAAGCCACACCTATATTTACTCTCTATATCTTAGGTGAGTGACTGTTCGGTTAACCGTTCATTTTGAAAAAACAGTTAATTGAACCGTATTTCACGGTTTTTTGTCTTTAAAAATCGTAACCGTGAAAAACCGTTAAAAACCGAACCGCGGTTAACGGTTTAGTTACGATTAATTATCACTTAAAAAAAATTGTGAAAAATCTTCCATTTACCAATAAAACTTCCTATGAAAAAAAAAACTATAATTGGAGAATGGCATAATATGTTACTGTAAAAAAAAAAATAATAATTTTCATTTAAACCCTTCGGTTTTATTCTTATTAGCAAAACAATTCGGTTAACCGTGTGTTATGGGAACACTGTTAACCGAACCATGGTTAACGGTTCGGTTCAGTTAATAATCATGAGTTAAGACAAAAACCGTAACTGAACCGTAAATTATGATTTTTTGATTTCAATAACCGTAACCGAACCGTAAAAGACGGTTATTAACCGCGGTTCAGTTCGGTTAGTCAGTTTATCGGTTTTATTTTACACCTCTACTAAATCTATGTGGTCAATGTAAATGGAGGTCCAGGCAGCTATCTGTGTCTCTTTCTTCTTTTTTTGGGTATCATGGGGGGTGGGGTGGGGGTGCTTAGCCCTCGGGGGGAGGGGGCGGGGGGCGGGGGGCAGCTAGGAGGCTTAGGCCTCTAGGAGGGGGCACTCTGGTGAGGGAGGTAGGCCTCTAGTGAGGTATCAGAGCCTCAGGTGAGGAAAGGTGCCTCCCTGGGTTTGAACTCATGAAAGGCAGGTAAGAACCAACCCATCTCATAACTACGGTAAGAAACCGTTCTTATTTGAGTCTCTTTCAAAGCAAGACTTTGTACCAACTCATCTTAATGCTTAAGTGCTAGTATAGCACAAAATCCAACTGATCTTTATTGTGGACCCCATTGCGGAAGAGTGAGTGATCATGCAGTCCTATCTCTTAAATAGGAAATTGAAGTACAGATCATTTTTTATTCTTGTTTAGATGAAATATATTGTGCCAAACAATGAAAAAGTCATCTATACAAAAAAAATTCCTCTCTCGTGTAATTCTTGTCTGACAAAGAGACGGGCATTTGAACTTATAACCTCTGGTTTTGATACCAAGTTAATAACTAAAAACACCAAAAGCTTAAACTGTTAGTGCAGGTATAACAATGTATATCAACAATTTCAAACTTTTAGCTAGAAGCTGTCAAACTTGTAATTGAGCTCATCTAGCTTACTCCCACTTTAAAAAAAGGGTGTGTATTAGATTCACTATTCATGAATCTTTGCAACTCATAGCCATAAATTACAACCACTATATAAAAACTCAGTTCAATCGAGTAAAACCACTGTTGGATTTATCACATTAATATATATGATTAACAATAATGAAACAAATCTCATTTGTAAATGTGTTCAAATCCAAAACTAAAGGGCACTCTAATTGAGAGAATTTAAATGACTGTCAATTCATTAGGGAATCGGGTACGTTAATTGGGTTTATTATATGAGGGCCATTTCATTTATATAGGGTTTATGAAAAAATAGAAGTAATCAGGACAGAAATTGTCTACACTTCACACAAACAACTATGTTTTTTTTTTAGGTAAAAGAAACAACTAAGAATTAGAGTAAGACTACTTCGACTCACATTCAAACTGTATCCATTATTGGATTTTGAATAAAATTTTGGGTAGTTACATGTTTACATGTTGTTAGTTTTTTAGACCATTATATCAAATGCAAGAAAATTCAAATGACCTTTTATTTTTTGTGCGTCCAACTTTTTCATCCATGACGAGCCCTAGTCATCCCCCACATTCTTAATGATTGTCATCCATCCAAGCAAAAAGAAATCGCACAAGTGATCACTTTTCTATTATATCTGTGAAACAAAAGCTTTAGACTTCGAATCACTGAGTCTTTGAGTTGAATCAGCCTTAAAGGAATTTTTTTTTTTTTAAGAGTTGGGTTTTTAGATATGGATTATATTCCTAGACTATACGTGGACTTGCATAGATAAGATGGTGAAGAAAAGAAACTTCCATTGGAAATGCTATGGAAGTCTCGGAAATTTGCATGGCAGGGCGGCACATGAAAGGAAACTTTTTTCTATTTATGATGGATGAAGGGTTGGAGAGAGTTGGTGCTCTGTCAACATAACCAAACCAGAGAAGTCACTGACAAGTAATCCAGCACTCTTGTGCAGAGCAAAAACAACCCATTTACTTGCTTAGCTTCAGCAATCCCAATACAGAAGGTTTCTTCTTTGGTCCCCTTCCTTCCCTTATCATTGAGGCTTGTGACTTGCCCATATATATAAAATAGATGGTTACATGAGCCATCTACTACTATGTTCTACCTTTACATGGGGAGATTCTCTTGTCCATGCTTAGCTAGGCTGGTTGAGGTGGGTTAAACTAATAAAGAATAGGCATTTTCAGTTTTGCTCTATGATCCTTATGGAAACTTTAGAATTACAATGAGAGCCCAAGTAAAATTGTTTGTAGTTGCTCCCCACTCTTTCCAGTGGGAAATACCTTGTGTGAGAAAAGATATGATTAGAGTAGATCAATGAATATAAATTCTAATTTGATGTTTACACATGAATACTGCAGTTATTGAACATGTTCAGGGGAGGATGCCCCCCCAAGATATTTTGAAAAACCTCCATAGGTTATTGGGATTTTGAAGCTTTTTGTGCATATGCCTCCCATAATTTTTTTTCCCTTACATAGTGGCTCCCCACAAGAAATATTTCCTAGTTACACCACATTTTTTATGATGATTGTGTGAAATAAATTAATCTCGAGGTTGTTATTGTAATATTTTTTAAACTATTGTTGATATTTGTTACAATGGTTTAGAGAGACTAGGAAAAAAAAACCGTCAGAAAAACGACACAGAGACACTCTGGTATATTTTCTGGTGCACCAAACTCAAATTTGATATATGGGTTTGATTGAAAATGGTGCCAACTCTTCATCATAAACTTCCAAACAAGGATGGACCACTCAGAGGTAAAATATGAATATAATGGGAGTGGATGGACCACTTCCCATCATGGGATTAGACAAACCCGTATGGTCGGGACCATTTCTAGTTTAGGGCCAAGCATTTGTTTACATCATCAGTTTGTGCGCCTGATTTGGATGGCTCAGATCATGATAGGAGTTAGATTCTTCTCCAGCAATGATCAATGGCCCCAACAATTGAGTGACCATCAACTTGTGTGTTTTTTTGAAGTATGCTTCACCTAATGACTTGTGTGTTTATTTGAAGTATATATGCTTTGCCTCATAACATAAAAAGAGCGTCAGCCCCAAAGGATCCAACTTCTCTCCATCCTCCTCATATATATTCTATTTAACTGCTTATTAAAATAAGAGATGTAGCAGAGTATGTGAGATTCATGGCCATACTAGATACAACAAGGTTACTCTTAACGAACTTTTTATATATAAAAAAAAGGGGGTCCATTGGGAAGTTGAGAGTCATTTGATCTATGGCCACTGAATGGAGGGTTGAATTATAAACTAGACTTAATTTCTTAAAGTTCACTGAATCCATGATCTCTGCTCTATCTAGTAGATTGAATCACACCAACTCTACCATGTGCCTTACTTTGAAAAGCAGCAAAATACAGCATTCTACAAAGGTTTAGAGCATTGAGATCCTTTAAAATACTATACTATCAAATGATGGATATAGCATAGTTAAATTTCAAATCTATTAGTGATAATTTGTAATTAAATACATGATCTGAAAAACTTTTTTAGGGACAAATCCTGCTTCTTTTTAAAAGGAAAATAGGGAAAGCACAACTTGAAAGGCCTGCTTGGAATCATGACAATTATGGAGGGTATGGGATCTTCAAAGGCATCCCTATTAAGACCTACCTATACGATGTAGACCCCTTAGATCAAGAGCAATATTTTGATGGCTTCAAAGTTGTCTTAATCCTAACCCTTTTTGATAAAGTAAGGTGTGTTCCAAAATTTCATGATCAATTGGATGGTTACACAGCTCAAATGAGTGTCAAATTTTGTTTAGTGTAAATCATAGAAAGGAGCTCTATGAGCTGGACCATTCCTAAAGTAGAAATTATCTGACCTTCCTTAAAATATCGCATAAGATGTCTTATTCTAAAAGTAAGGAAAAAAAAAAAAAAAAAAAAAAAAAAAAAAAAAAACAGAAGCATCAGCAGCAATAATAATGGAAATATTTACACATAAGTTGAAGCAGTCGTCATTACAGATTTTGTTTGTGTCTGTTTGGAAGAGAAAAGTTGGAGAGAACTGTCCCCAGCTGCATTGTTTTTCTCCTCTATATATTCACACAACCTCATGGGTTTTATCCAAAACTTGAAATTTATTTAAAATTCCGCCTTCATATACTCCTTTGTTATTACTTTTGCAACTAAACTACTCTCAAAACAACTACAAATGAAGATGCATATATAAATCTTCTATTTAAAAAAAAAAAAAAAATGATCCCAATCAAATCAATGTTATCACTTTAGGATCCATCATATATAGTTTGAATTTTATGAGCAGTAAATTAATAATTTTAGCTCTTTGTTGGAACCCTGCTCCGTCATCATCAGTCTAATCTCTTCACACTCACTATCCTCCCTCTCCAAATTGGCACTCATTGTTGGACTCAAACTTCCTAAACAAAGAAAAGTAACTTAATGAGCTATTAAATTTTGAAGATTGGGGTGACTTTTGTTTCAATTTAGTCCTTGATGAGACGCTTCCCTCCCCGGCCTATTTCCTTATCCTCTTCTTATCCATCCTTGGATCAAAGTCGAAAAATATTTGCTTTTAAAAACAACTAAACTCAGGGTCATAGATCAAGGGATTAAGATGATATAATGAAGTCGAAACGTCACACACCCCTAGGTTTCTCTGAGATCATTCCATCACCCACCTTCCAGTGATTGAGATGGTCTAGTGTGAGCCTCATAGACGAGTTTGCACATTACTCTATATGGCTGGTTCTCACCAAAATGAAGCTATATATTTATTTATCAGTCATAAATAATCTGCATGACTGTACCTAGCTTGATGTAACTTATCTTAACAGCACCGTAAGATGGCAGATAGGCTAGATATTGTACGATCCACCCATCAAAGAGGTGGATTGGAGCCTCCCACCAACCAAAGGGAGGTGAATATGACAACCCCCACCTAAGAATCCAAGCAGTTAGTGTGGCAAATTCCATCAAACATAATCACCACCCACACATGAGTTATATTCATGGTGTAGACATTGATTGTTCCTCATATACTCTTCATTACACATTGCATGTTGTAATGATTATTAATTACTATGGTTTTAGTAGTCTCATTACTATGTTTTATTTTTCTTGGGGATCTTCATTCTTCAGTAGATTGCATTTGGTGATGGGCATGTGATGTCTCTCAATTATGAATGCTGAAAGACAAGGAGCTAGTGGGTTGTCATTTGGATTTTAGAGTAATTTAATGTTGAAACGAGTGGAATTATTTGCATCCTGTTCAAGTGGGTCCCATCGACTCGATCTCGGATCCTCCCCTAGAAATGGAACGGCCCAAACCCTTTCCAGACCAGAACATGATCCTATTTATCATCCAATATTTGGCCTTTTCCAACATCAATGACATTGTTTAATTTTAACATGATAGTTGGAATGGTTTAAGATGTGATAGTAAGGAGATTTCTGCAGCATATTCCATCCACAGAGGGGCCCGCCAGATCATCGGCGGGATTTGCAGATCTATAGGTCCCACAATTTGGAGTTAGATGAACCAGTGCAGTTTGGACAACCTGATGCATCACTCAGGATACAATAGACATGAGCATGTTATGTGGTCAGGAGGCAAGGATGGAACATTGCAAGATCCAAGAAGATTCAACAACAGAGAGTTGAGGAAACCCATGATGGGTTTTGCCCAAGTAGAACCATTTGCATAGTCAATGCCACTGAGGCATTCCCTTTGGTAGAAAAAAGAGGGTATGATGCTGTGATCCCAAGCCATTTCACTTTCCTAGGAACATGCTGGCCATAATCATCCTAGTTTATTGAGACAAAAATCTTGCTGCCACTAACAGTCTCAGCCCTGTGACAGAAGTGTCAAAAAACAAAAAAATTTACCAACAAAAACCCTCCAAGATGGGTGATTAGTATTTGTAAATTAGTGATTAGTGATTACTAAATTTGGCGTGGCGATGCGGGGAAATGTCAGTTCAATTTCTTAAAAAAATATTGATTGTTAATCATTAATGTTATATATATCAAAAGGATAACCATTGTCATTTTCAACTTAGAAAATTCTGCTTCCTTGTGGTGATTGTCAATTTTTCTTAGTTTAACAAATTCTAAGTTTTAGTGCAAAACATCATTGAAAAAGTTAACTTAATCTTAGATGTAAATACTATTGTGCCTAATAGACGTCAATCATTCTCTTTATTTTTTCTGGCCCATCAGCACTTAGCTTTAAATACGGGCACTGATTAGCTTTAAATACGGGCACTGATTTCTATTTGGCATTTACAATTTCCTAATTAAACTTCAAGAAATAAATGGTTCAAAATCTCTTTGTTTCAATATCGTATTGACCTTTTATAAGAAATGTTGAATATGAGTTGTACGTTAAGGCTATATTCGTGCATGATAGACGCGTGACCTCTTACTCTAATATCATGTTAATAACCAGTAATACCAAAAGCTCGAGGTAGGTAGTTGTTAAATATTTGCATTTGTCGACTGGTAGTAGAATATTAGGTTTTATATATTCTCCTCTTCTAACTAAAGTTTCATAAAAGAAAAAAAAATGACGATGGGACTATTTCATAAATTGAAAACCACTCACTGTCCGAGTCAGATTTTCCTTGATTAAAGTAGGCCCACAATAGATTAATTATGTATAACTAAGACATGATTCTTTTTTTTTTTTTTTTCATTCACTCCTTAAAATACAATCAAAGATTCATTTCATTTATGATTATTTGATGGCATTTATAGAGCTTTGTTTCTATAATTTTCGCAACTAATGGAAATTTCATTTCCTAAGATTTCCTAGAATTCAATTCCATATCAATGAAAGGGACCTTTATTAAATGCGCTCTGCTTATTAGATTTAAGAAATAAGCCTGATATTGTCCGCTTTGGGCCTTTGACCCACACGGTTTTCTTTTTAGAACTGACCCGCAAGCATCCTCAAAAGGCCTCAGTACTTTAATAGGCGGGGGTCCGGACTTATAGCCAGGATCCGAACGTCTCACCTTTCCGATGTGGGATTGGGTTGTTACATCCTCATATTACAATATGGCTTTCTTTCATTATTTTCCTGCATAAGAACAGAGAGCGCAAAATAGTAGTTATGAACTAAACAAGTCAGACAACAATTTCATGTAAAATCGACCTTCTACCCAGTTGTACAATCTAGATCCTTTTTTGGACCCTCATGCATGGTGAGCTCTCAGTCCAGCACCAATGAATGCAGGGGCCGCGCCCCCCCCCACCCCCCCGCCCCCCCGGTCCTCTTCCAAATGACACATGAAATTGTTGGGTCCGCTTTCAAAACCCACATGAAAATCTTGGGTCTGCCCCCCAAAATCCACATGAAAAGGCTACGGTTGTGCCCAAAACCCTACTACTTTTTTTGGTCCACTCACTCACTGCCAAGGATGGTGACTCACAACGGCCACATCCAACAATGAGGATCAGCTGGAATCACAGGAGGTGGGTCTAACCATGAAAATCAATTATCCCCACCCACACAATCAGTTATCTCCAACAGACTCCTAATGTAGAAAGAAATCTTCTATTTTATCAGCAGGAAAGAAAGACGTTCTTTTCATTTCTTGAGTTATGATCAAAACAGAACCCCTTTTGAGAAAGACAAGAAATGAGACTAGTACTTTTTTGTGTATAAATAAGCAAGCCCAGTATATTCCTGTTGAAAACTTTTGAGGTTTCTAAAACAATCAATAAAGGCCAATCTGTGATTTCCCAATGGCTGATGATTCTTGTAATCTTGTCCATCAATCATCATCCATCCACAATGAGGCCCCAACATTCACGAGGCATTTAGATCATTGAAACATTTGAGTCTCTTCTAAGTACACATCACAGCCAAAAAAAAAAACCATTAACCTCATGCATAAACTAACATTCCAAGACTCTCCAAATATAGGATTTTTCGTTGGATATTATTATTTTAAAAATCCATAGAAAAAGTTGTTTTAGATTATTAGTAAAAAAAATCAATAAATATGAATTATTATCAATCTTCCCTATAAGAAAATCCTGGCTCCGCCACAAACTCCAAGACTTTTCAGTTACTCTAGAATAGCAGCTACTGTCGCTAGAATCCAAGCGTGATTCTGGTCCTAGATTCCCAATATTGTTTTGATTGCTTCACCATCTCTGCTCGCTCCGCATTGAGTCTCTCCTTCCAGTATTCCTTGCACCTGACAATCCAAGAACCAATATAAAATGCCAGTAATAACTAATAAGTGGCCAACAATAACCTTTTGGTGAATTGGTTGTGCATTCCCACCTCCACGGGAGGGTACAAGGTTTGAGTTCTGTTTTGCTTCAATTTTTAGAAGTAAACAGTAGAGATGTGTACAGTGTCCATGCACAGAAACAAAGAAGAGCTCTAGTTTGCTCCATTGATAACCTTAAGACTCTTGCCAAGTAAAGTGATGGCTAACAAAGAGAGAAAAATGAGATAAACATAGGAATTATCATCAACTTCCAGCACCAGCAGAATTGTAGGCGCCATCTGACACAAGGTTTTGAATGACCCAAGAAGCAGGCAGGTTTTGAACATTAAAATGACAGTTCAGAGATTAAGTGTATGTGATACCATGACAGGATACTAAAAGCAAATTACCAAAGGCTGCAAAAGGAACAGTTAGGAAGTAGCAAAGATGGATTTGAACATAAAATCCAGGTGCACAACTACTCAATGGACTAGGCACCATAGGCAGGGTTACGTGGACAGGGGCCACATAATGGAGTTTTGACTCTTGGATCTTTCTTCTGTATGAGGATTTGAAAAAAATGTACTGTTAATGATTGTAATATAAAAATTCTCTTTAGTAAAATAAATAAAGGCCAGATCCAGTGAGTACACTTCATCATTTGGTAAATGACATCAAAGCCTTTTATTCATAAGATCACCGGATTTCATCATCATCATCATCATCGATGGGTAGCATTAACTGAGCTGAAATTAAGAAACAACAGAAAATACAAGTCAAATAGCATTAGGGGTCTGTTTGCGCAACACTGCTGAATTCCTAGAAATCCAAAAGTATGGACATTTTAATCTCTTATGGAAGGGTATTGAAGGGGAAAACATTGATGGATCAAGGGTAACTGACGATCTAGAAGGGCAAAGGGTACTGAGTTCATAGGGACTCCTATAGGATTTTAATTTCATAATTATATTGCATGAAGTTGATCCTCCACTCCTAGCCCATTGATAGAAACAAGAAATCCTAGGAATTTGAATACAAAGCAAATAGCCTAGAGCCACACCATGAATATTCAGGAAACAAGTTAGGTTATAAGTTTTTGCCGATTTTTATGTCAATCTTCTAACTCACATGGTGTTCAACGCGAACCTTACATTTGTGTAATTGTATCCAACATGTGTTGCAACATTCTTAAGAAATTGGTTGCTAATTTGCATGAATTGTCACCTGTTTTTCAGGAGCAAGTCCAGTTCTGCCAGGTGCACTGAATTGGCATATACTCCAACCTACATGTAAGAATAACAGTGAATTAGTAAACAACGGACCTACTAAAATTTAGTCTGATTACATTTACTTCATCTTTAGAAAGACTTCCATGATAAAGAGAAACCAAAGGCTTCAACTGCACCAGCTGAAACATTAATACATCATGCCTGTGAGAAAAATGGAGTGACATGTGACAAAATGTGTATGGCAACAATGAAACATTAAGTACATGTTCTGACTTATCTTTGACCTCAGGAATCAGAGGAAAAGGGGCATGTAGTGATAAAACTATAAGGGATTTTCCAACTTGTCTCCTATGTTTGGAGAAAAGAGTTCTCCAACCTTCACCTTAGAGACAGAAATCAGTGTCATGTCAAACTCCTCAAGCGAGCCTCATCCTTCTATTTCTTCCCAGCCTCATCCTTCTATTTCTTCCCACCCCTCTCTGCCTATAATTTAGGTCTGAAATTCCCAAAACCGCCCTAACCAACAATGTACAAAACTCAGAATCAATTCTGATAACGGTCATCCACCTGCACAAGTTGAGTCAGTGGAAAGAGTTTGCATATTTAACAAACTAAAGTTGTACCATATGTAAAACCAAATTGAATTAAATCATACATTTCTTGGTCACTTGAATGCACTTTTTTTTTTTTTTTTGCTGAGGAGGGTGTCCAGCCTCATCGAGAACCGACTATTCTCCCAGGCACGTGAAGTCCCTACCTCCCCCACACACCGGGTAAGTCAGGCTTTTGCCTGGGCAAGTGGCCCCAAGGAGAGAGTGCAAGTTCGAAACCGCAGCCTCTGGCTCCTGAGTCGTCGACTTAGCCAACTGTGCTACCCCTTGGGGTTACATGTCTCGGTCACTTAGAAGATGTGATTGTGTCTTTGTTAAGGATAAGAAACCCGGACGTTTCTAATAGAAAAGGAGAGAGGAAGAGATAGCAAAAGAGGGAGACAGAATGTAAGCAGGTAGAGTTCATTGACACGAACATGCCGACAGGTCACATAACTATAGAACCAGACCAATCCCAATTGTTCTCGCTATTGTAGGCCTGAACCTGGTTGTCGAACAGGCCTTATGATCTAGAGTCGGATCCTCTAGCTAGTCCTTTAAATGGGCTAATTGGTTTTTAGTCCAACGACCTTGAATGAATTAGTGAGGAAAGACAAGTTTTAAATATGGGACTCTGAATAGGGCTGAGTGGCAGAAGAAAACTCAAGAAAGGCAATCCTAAATTGATGAAATAAGGCTACGTGGCTAATTTGTGGGTGGTCCTAAATAGATGAAAACACCTCACCTTCATGCACCTTGGTGAGAAAGAAACCAATTGCATATTAAAGTTGTAGATACATTCAGGGACTTGTTAGTTACGGACACAATTGAACCTGGACCAGATCTTAATTGCCAATTGAGTCAAAATTAGAGCCCACGGCCCAACTTTTCAAGTTAGGTCATTGGGTATTGGGGCGGACAAGGGCCCATTAACATATTTAAAGAGCATAGATTTCGATCATACTCAGGTTCATATGAAGAAACAAAATCTCTCTCCACTCTATGGTACCCGGATGCTTAAAAGTAGGCAGATTGTACCATATCCAATCCTTCAATTTCATATGTAAAATCCATGCCCCTGCTATACATGGCGTGTCCTCGCCACATCTGGGCACCAGAGCTTATAGACTTAGTAAGCATGTCTATCAATTAATACTAGGATCAGGATCGCACAATATTTGCCAATTATGGAGAGTGCTAAAGGTCACATCTCTAATGAAATGACAATCAACCTTAGCAGATGCTTTGCTGTCTCAAGGAAGACTGGATTTGATGCAGCTTGCAATATGTGAAATTGCTTCACTACAATAATACAACATTATTGCAAGTCTAATTGGAACTCCCAAGTTACTATGATTCTAGATTTCCCCCATCTTTATTTAAGTGAACGAGTGGTAAGAAAATACATACCTCTCTACAAATAGGACACTTCGATTTTGGATCTGCAGCCTTGGGGCCTTCAAAGAGCAGCACAGAAGCTGCAGAACAAGCACATCCTTTACAGAATAGATGGCCACAGCTAAGAGCACAGGGGTTGAAAACAGTATCCTGTCCATACAGAGGAGTTAACACCGATGATTCCAACTAGAATAAGGATTTCTGCTTTTATAAAATATCTCATTTTAATCAAGAAGTGTTCCACCTATGATATATTAAGGCAATTAAATGGGTTAAGAAACTTCAAGAAAAAATATAACCAGAAGATGCTTTGAGCTCTAGCACAAATGAAGTAGCAAGAACTAGGGTTTTGGCCAACCTGGCTCCACTTGAGTCCAAATTCAATAATACTGAACTAAAGTGGTTCCCGTGCTTAGCACGGAGCAGCGAACAATAAATTTTGCAGCATATTATATAGAGAGATGGAAAGAAAGACTTGTGCTAAGCAGAAAGCAGGCACATGATGACTTTAGCAGCATATATAAATAAAGATACAGAGAGACTACCGATGATGCAATCAATTGCCCAAGTAATGAAATATATTGCTATTATCTAAACAACACATTCTACAATACAACTCATCCCAAACATTCAGAGCATACTATTTTTCAAAGTATGTTCAATATGCACAAAGGACATTCTCATTCCAATAGAATTTGGAGGTAATCAGATAAACTGTAACTCTTTAAACGTCAGATAATATCCACGAATTTCATACCGCTTATTATATCCATGAATCAATTAAATGAAGAAAAACCTAAAGCACAAGTTTCAAAGAAGTGAGGGGTCTGTGAGTTCAAATCGTCTTATATAAAATACATTACAAATGTATAAAAATAATTCTCTGTTATAATATTTTGAAATGAAAATTATGCATGCGTAAAACCAAACCCAACCCAATGAGAACAATCAGTCTAAATTGAATGCAAGTATCAGATCAAACCACACCATTTAGCCTGACCAGTTGCTATCCTGTGTTTTAAGTAAAAATTGAAAGCAATTGGTCTGAATTGGATGCAGAATGCTCCACTACAATATATAAAATAGTTTGATGCTGGCTATATTGAGATTCAAAATGGAACAGTAGCCGATCATTCAAGAAAAATGGAAAGGTAGCAGTAAAAATTGAATTAAAAATTTTTGCTATTACATATTAATAATAGGTTGATGGGGGGGCGGTGAGAGCCAAATTGAAAGGTAGCAGTATAAATTAAACAAAAATCATACATTATAATACATAATAATAGTTAAGTATAACTCTGCCAGTTTTTACTGCCAGTCCCCGAGTAAAGGAGGAGGGTTGCTTTGGGTAGGTTTACAGCTAGCGTAAAAACATTTCACAACCCAAATATGAATTATGAAAAAAAAAAATCCTGAAATCTTATATGAGGCTCAGGATCGATTGGAATGGAGAAGCAGAATTCATTTAGGCGACCCCAACATATTTGGGACAAGGCTTTGATGATGATGATGATACATAAAAATAGTTTGATGTAGGGTCCCATGAGATTCAAAATGGAAAGGTAGCGATCAAAATTGAATTAAAAACTTCTGCTACAATATATAATAATAGGTTGATGTCGGGTCCGGTGAGAATCAAATATGACCAATAGCCATCAAAATTGAATTAAGAAATTTCTGCTATAACATATAATTATCGGTTGATGTGGGATCTTGTGGGAGTCAAAATCGAAAGGTAGCAGTATAAAGTAATAAAAACCTTCACTCAACCAATGAAATAATAGGTTGACATGGGGTTTGGTGAGACTCAAAACTCAATTGAAAACCTCCCACTATAATATATAATAATAGGGTGATGTGGAGTCCAATGAGATTCAAAATTGGAAGGTATCAGTCAAAATTAAAATGAGAACCTTCCATTATATTATATAATAATAGGTTGATGTGGGGTCTAGAGATCGTCAAAATATAAAGATAGTAATTAAAATTGAATTGAAAGCCTACCACTATAATATATAATAATTTCGATTCCTAAGAAGTAAGAACCCAACAAAATTCTTTATAGAAGGTCTAAACATGAAGGTCTATGGCCATTGGAATTTGGATATATTCAATGATGAAAATCAAAATGTCACATGCATGGAAAGGAATATATGTTGCACCTCTTCCCATTTTTACAAAATGAAAAAGACCTCACTTTCCAAGAGCAGAATCAAGTGTCAGCAGGATCTCTCTCTGCCAGGTGGGGACCAACATTTGATAATACTCACTCCTGTCACCCCACTCTCTCCCCCACACTCTCTTCCACAAAAAAAAAAAAAAAAGGAACAAAAAACAAAACAAAACAAAAAAAATCTCTCGTTCCCACTTATCTTCCCATTTGGTAGTAATTGTCTCTTTTCAAAATTTGGATGGGAATGGTAAAGATGATGAAAATAGAGAAATATGGTGCATGCTAAATGAGACATGGGTGTTTGAATCAAAACCTAGTTCTATAAGAAGATGCTAATGATGATCAGCTAGAGTTTATTTTTCTTTCAATGATAACTATATAGACAAGAGCTCATGGCACACTAGAAGGTGCTAACGAGTGCAACCTCTAGGCTGTGGGTTCACCCCTAAAAAGATAAACAATATCCATGGAATATGATTCTATACTCATTTTCCATGGTCGCATACTTCAAAAAATGTTGACAATGGTTCAAGGGTTCAAAAAGTGGCATGTCATCGTACATAAATAGAAATATTGAAAGGAAATGACAAAAACAGGGTTCAAATGGCTAATGATGAAAGATAAAACAGAAGGTCCTGGATTCAAATTTCATCATTATTTCCAATAAAAGAAAAAAGGAAACTCTCCGAACCTTTGTTTGGATAAAGCACACACAGAGGAAGGTTACAACAAAGCTTCATGTTGAAAATACATGATTATACATCAAATAAAATACCAAGCATGAACAGGTATTCCTACTAAACTGTCAGCATAAGCACTCACATTGCTGGATCTGATAAAAAAATACTGTTACAAACATTAAAAAGAAACATCCAAATAAATTATCTAGATATAACAAATATAACCATTGTATCAGAAACTAGAGAGAGAGAGAGAGAGAGAGAGAGAGAGTACCAAGCAAACAGCACAAGTCAGATTGTACTCAAGCTTAACAGAGTCTGTAAGTGCCAATGTCATTATAGGTGAAGTACCACTAAAATCACAGGAAAATTTTCTAAAGAACTCTCCAGATTCTCCGTCATCGATTTTACTGGAATTCATATAGAATGCACCGAGTTCTATGAGCCATGGAGACTGCAAAAGCTCTATGCGCTCAGCCCGCATCTTAGTCTTGAAGTTTCTACCATTTACAGAACAGTGGACCTGCAGACATAAGTTGTGAAGCATATTACCAAACAACTCTGAAAGATTAGTACGACAAAAACAATTCTGAGATAGTTCAAGCACTTTGGCACTCACTTTGTCGTATTTCTTCAGGATTTTTCGAATAGCAATGGCATTCATTGTAATATATTCAATCAATACCTGTCCCTCTTGAATCAAGGTCAGTTGATTATTTGTAAAACAATGACGCAGACGCCGTACGTATCTATTGGAAACATGAAGATGAAGGAGGCGTCTTGCTTTTGAACTGAAACATCCAGTTATTTCAGAAGCCTCTTTTTCCAATTCGGTGAAGAACAACTGATCACACACTAGAGAAAGAGCATTTCTTCAGTGCCCACAATACCATTCTTCAATTTCAACTCTGGGAAAAGAGCTGAACAAGCAGTTACAGCCTATGAAATGTTATACGCATGGCAAATTGTGCCAAAAGGCGGAATGCACTGAGAGTATGTGGAAATTGAAAGAGCAGGCTTTTTTTTTTTTTTTTTTACTTTCTCTGTAACAAAGCAAAGGAAACTAAAGAAACATAACAAAAAGCTGTGTCATCAGATGACCATCATAAGGAAGAACCATATAAATGCATATTTTAGCAGAAAATATGTTAGGACGCTATAAGTTGTTAGCCATTGTCAATCCAAAAGAATTAAAGAAAAGCCAACACTCTTAAGGGGTTGGTTTTGTGGTGGGGGAGGGGAGGGATGTGAGGTTTTTGTTGCATGATTGGGTGGGGGTGGGTCCTTTATATGTATTGTTTTCTAGGAATTTTAGAGTGGTGGCTAATAAGGAGTCTTCTATTAGGGATTGTTATGAGGAGAGGGATGGAGGCAGTGTGTGGGGGGTGTCCTTTAGGAGAAGTCTCCGCCCTTCAGAGGAGGCCCAATATGGGGAGTTATTGAATCTTCTTTCTAACGTTGTTTTGTGTAGGAATTCAAAAGATTCTCGAATTTGGAAGCATTCCATATATGGGGATTTCTCGGTCAAAGCTTTTATCTCGGCCTTGGAAGGAACACAACTTTTTACAGCCCCTGTTGCTGTAGCTTGGTTGGGTCTTGCTCCTCCTCGGGTTGGAGGCATTTTGTTCTTTAGCTATCGCTGGGAAGATTTCTACAGCATACAAGTTAAGAAGAAGAGGTCTCACACTGGCAAACTTCTCATATATTTGTGTGATGTGTCAAAAAGAAGAGGAAACAATCAACCACCTCTTTCTTCATTGCAAGGTTGTGGCCAACATTTGGAGTCATTTCATTGCTTGGTGTTCCCGGAATCTATTGTACAAGCAACTCAATCTTGGTTGGGAGGTTATTTTGGTGTTTGTGGGCGAACTCTTTGGCGAATAATTCCCTTTGCTATATTATGGACTGTTTGGAGGGAAAGGAATGATAGGATTTTCAGGGGTATCTCCTCTCCTCTAGTTAAGTTAATTGAGGGTGTCACCCTTAGAACTGCAAAATGGGCTATGGTTAGAAAGAAGTTTTCCAATTTTTCCATTAACGATATCTTTGTAAATTGGGAAGCTTGTATGGTGTGTGGTCCGCCTAAGGTAAGGAGATCTACTCTTTGGTCTCCCCCTCCTCTAGATGTGCTCAAATTCAATGTGGACGGAACTGCAAGGGGAAAACCAGGACCCACGGGCATTGGAGGGGTGCTTCGCAACAACAAAGGGGAAGTCTTATTTATGTTCTCTAAGCATGTTGGTGTTTGTGATTCTAATAAAGCGGAGATGCGAACTATCTTGGAAGCTCTTCGGTGTTTCTCAAGATTGTTTCATGAAAGCCTTATTGTGGAGAGCGACTCTTCGAATGCAGTTTCATGGGTGTCTAATCAGAAGGCGAATTCCTAGAAATTCCAATTCCTCTTCAATGAAATCCGTACTCTATCATCTTTTCCATCAATGTTGCCTTTCGCTATGAGTCTAGATCATCCAACTCTATGGCTGACACTTTGGTTAAACAAGGAGTTGAGAGATCTATCCCATGGGAGGGGATTGCTTTGTAATTGTGGGGTGAGTGGGGGTACATCTCTCTTGAACCTTCTTGCTCTTATCCTTATTTCTTTTTGTATCTTTTGCCTCTTTTAATGAAATTTCTTGTTACCGTCTCCAAAAAAAAAAAAAAAAGCCAACACTCAGCATTGCTTCTCCCAATGTCCTCTCATAGGGTGATCCTACATAAAGGATGGTAACAAGCTGGTAGTCAAGAGTGAAAAAGGAAAAGTTAGAAAATACAAAAGGATACTAGTGTTTAAACTTTAGAATGAAGTTGACATGCATTCTACATCTATACACACGGTAGGTACTCACAAGTCTGAATTGTTCACCATTTCATCTGCAAGATCCTACCACAGATGGGCCTTAACCAGCAAACCAACCTCATCGAACAATCTTTGATGCCAAACTAAAGTTTGAAAATAACAACAAAAGGAATTCTTCCCCAACAAAGAACAAGAAATTAATGGTTAGGAAAACTGGAAAAGGCCAACCTACAGCCCTCATTCAGTGACAAAAGCGCTAAAATTGGCAGCTAGGATCACCTAATTAGTATGTTGTAATCACCAAAGATATGCCCATCAACAACATTTTATGGGACTTGCTTCGCCAAAGGGCAGGCAGGATGACTATTGTTTTGAATATAAGTAAACTGATTTTTTTTTAATCACAGCATATATAAGGTGAGAGGATTCGAGGCAAGCGCTTCGGGATCAGGTACAGAAAAAGATTAAAGAAAGAAGAAATTAAATGGAGGCAGAATTCCAGATGCAGATGGTTGAGAAAGGGCGACGAGAAATGCCAAGTTCTTTCACCGGTTGGCTTCAGCAAGTAGCCATACAATAGGATTTTGGTGTTGCAAGAGGATATTCCCAGTTTTGAAGATGGAGATAATATTATTGACCACGTCACTAGTTTCTTCAAGCTCCTATACTCTTAAGGAGGATTGGACTCGACCATCATTGGAAAACTTGGAGTTTGATAACTTTGATTACATTAGTGAACAGAAAGCAGATTGTTTGGAAAGAGAGTTAAAGAAGGATGAAGTGAAAGTCGCATTCTTCTTGTTTGGTGGAGATAAAGCTCTAGGATCATATCGTTTCCCTCTGGCTTTTTTCTTGAACAGATTTGGGAAGGTTACAAACAAAAAAAGTGATGGATTACTTAACAAAATTTCACTCCAGTATTCGTCTATCTAAGCATGTTAGATCCTCTTTTATTGCTTTAATTCTGAAGAATACGGATACAGTAGGTCTTAAGGACTTTCAGAGCAATTACCTTAATTGGAAACATTTACAAGATCCTGGCTAAAGTCCTTACCAAAAAGTGCTCCCCCATGTTATCTCTATGGCCACAGAGGTGGTTTTTCCATGGAAGGAAGATCTTTGATAGTGTCCTCATAGTGAACGAGTGTCCTCACTCAAGGCATAAAGTGGGAATGCTGGGGCTTAAATGCAAGCTTGATCTTAAGAGAATCAATGATGAGTTTTCTTGGAATTGTTCGCAATACATGAATCATAATGAGGCATATGGGTTTTGGGGTAAGATTGTGTGGTGGATAAAAGAGTGTCCGTTGTCTACCATGTAGTCCATCATGGCCAATGGCGCTCCAAATATATATATATATATTTTTTTTTTCTAAACTTCTAAGGGCTTAGGACAAGGAGACCTTTATCTCCCTTCCTCTTTGTCATCATTAGGGAGGGGCTCTTAACCATAAGGGTCAAGCCTGATAATCATGCTTCCATAATGAATCATCACTATGCTTTGAAGCAACTGAATCAACAGAATCATATTAAAGCAATTCTTTCACGCTTTGTAGTGTCGCTCTTACAGGTTTTTTTTGTTTTTTTTAAGTGAAATCATTAGTGTAAGCATTAAAGTCAGTTTGGTCCAAGAGCTAGCTGACTTCATGGGATGCAAAGCTAGTTATCTTTCAACAACATATGCAGGTCTTCCTTTAAGCCTAGGTGGAGTGTCCAAAGCATTGTGAAACCTGGTTATTGAAGGGGTGGAGAATAAATTGGCTTCTTGGAAGGCCAAGTATTTATCTCTGGTAGGCAGAATTACTTGAATAAATTCAGCCCTTTCAAATTCCTATCTATTTCATGTCTGCCTTAAATGCCCAGTGGTTGTGGTGAAGCATATTGAGAGGTTATAGTGAAATTTTTTGTGGCAAGGCAGGGCTATAGAGGATAAGTATCATTTGTTGGACTGGTCTTCAGTGTGCAAGTCCAAGGAGGGTTATTTGGGCATCAGATCTTTGCAGCAAATGAATCTGGCTTTGAGGGAGAAATGGCTTTGGAGGATTGGCAATGATTCAAATGGATTGTGGAGCAAAAATATTGTGGCACGTATGGTGTGGAAAGAAATTGTCGATTCGGCCGTAGCAATCTGAGTGCATGTCATTCTGCATTTTGGAGAAGTTTTTTGTCTATAGGGAGTCCTTAATGAGCAACTTTAGATATTGAGTGGGTAAGAGAGATCATATTTTATTCTGCCTGGATACTAGGGTTGGAGACAAATCACTTGCCTTTCAGTTCCGTGAGCTATTTCGACATGCAGGGGTTGTGGTAAAGGTCGAGGTCAGTAGGCAACCCAGATCATCCATCTGGTGAGTCCCCACTCGAGTTAATTGTGGCTCCTCGGTCACTTAGGACAATCCTAACCATTAGATGAGTGGCATTCTGAATGTATACTTCTGATCCCAAAGAATATTATAAAAAAATGAAGGAAAAATGATCAGTTGTAAGGATCATCTAACTGATGACTTTTCAGATGAGAATCAAATGATGTAATAAACCAAGATCACATGACTTGTATCATACCTATGTGCAGTATCATGGCTTCAAATTATTCTATCAAAAACACACTAACAACTCTAGCCAATAATGCTGTGTAATTTGAGGCAGACCATTACATAATATGAAGAATGTTCCATGGAGATTTAAAATATGCAGAAATTTTAAAAACACGCACGCATAAATAATCCAAAACAACATAATCACATAACATTCGTACTACAAACCAGTAAAGGAAGATGTGTACGTGGACATGATTCGCAATGGCAATGTGATAATTCACTGTGCTCATCTTCTGGCCTGGTGTCAGAAGAACCTTGAATTAAACGGCAAGTTTGACATCTCTTTAGAACTTTCTTCAGCTGCTTGTACTCTACATGTGAGCATTTATCCAAAAACCACTCTTGATCTCCATGGAGATACTCTGAAAATGTCTCTCCAAACTTCATCTCTCAAGCTATAATGCACAGAAGAAAAAATATATATAAGGAATTCCAATGAAATATTTTCTAATCCATTATCCACAACATGATTAAAATTACATGTAAAATAAGGAAAACCATTCAATGCCATCTCTACTGATAATAGCGACTGCAAAGAAACGGGAAATTTCGCTATGGAGAATCTGATATTCTGATATCAGAGGGATTTCTTGTCTTGTCCTAGATTACAATATAGGAGGATGGAATTTCACAGCTTGAAAATGTAGACATTACCCTGTTTTTTCAAAGCTACAAACATTGTTGTCCGAATCCTAAGGAAATCAATTCGTATCTTTCAACCAATCTCATTTCCAAGCGAGTCTTTTCATATCCAGGCATAAATCTTCCAATCCAATATTTGTTTCAATGAATCTTACGATTCAAGCAATTCGGCTGAGTGAGAGTAGCCACAGCAAAGAGGTTAATCTTAGTAATCTTTAAAATAAAATAAAAAAACCCTTCCTTTCTTTCCGTTTTCTTTGTTAACATTTTCATTCTAAAAGTTTATTTAGTGGTTAATAAAACCTCTCATTAATATTTTTTGTGATTTGGGAGAGATTTTACATATGAAGAAGGAACAAGCTGACAAGAATCCAACTAAGGCATTCTATTATACACATGGGTTTTTTTCCTTTTTATATACTTTCTAACTTTTTCTTCATGAACACAATTTTAACTTTAGGAAACATCCTAACATGTAACATTAATGATTTTGGGGTTTTTTTTTTTTTTTAATTTTCTTTCTTAAAGAGAACAACAACAACAACAACACATCCCCCATCAGCCAACATGAGCAATGCAGTAATATACACAATGCTAAAATACACATTTCCCCAATCAAAAACATCACACCATGCAGTATACAAACAAAACAACATCACATTACACCATATTCATTACTTCAACATATATTAGAAGCATAAAAGAACACGCCCAAAGATT
Source organism: Umbellularia californica (assembly GCA_028538565.1). Classification (NCBI taxonomy): domain Eukaryota; kingdom Viridiplantae; phylum Streptophyta; class Magnoliopsida; order Laurales; family Lauraceae; genus Umbellularia; species Umbellularia californica. Next base: position 67,854,009 of record JAPQWN010000008.1, read on the forward strand.
CAGATTGTTGAATCCGCGTACCGGAGACAAAAGAATGGGAATAAAAGAAGGAGCCTAAAAAAAACCAACAGAAGATGACATTCAAAAGAACATGCTACCTTAAAAAACAGATCACATTCAGAGTCATTGATCAAATCAAATATTAATAAACCCTAATGCTCCTCTAAATGTCAAGAGATTCAGATATATATAGAGAGAGAGGGAGAGAGTGGTACCCCGGGGTCTCTACTTCTATCCTTTGGAGGGAGCCAGAAAGAGAGAGCGGGACAATCGTAGGGATTTCGTTTGCAGGTCAGTTACATACGTATTACGTATCTGGAGGAGAACGTGCTCCTCCGAGCAAACTGCAAATAGGTTACATGCAATCCAATTTATGGGCCCACTTAGATATACAAGTGAATCCTTTATATGGACTAGGAGGATGAAAAATAATGAGACCTACCAGGTGATCTTAGCCCTCCACTTAACAGGATTAAAGTCTAATGGCATCTTAATTGTAAATTTTTTAAGATTTAATCAAATGGTGAGTGAAGGTTTAATGAATGTAAAATCAGGCTTAATGCCGAATCAGGGGACGAAAACGGTATAGAAAAGGGCTGCGCCAAAGAAATGTTTGCCCGAGTGGGCTGTACTTGGTAATGTAAATGCATCATTTTTCCTTATGTTAGTGGGCCTCTTATAATTTAATACCTAGGTAAGGATGGTCGGCTTCTTGCTCTTAGGGAAAGCGAGTCCTAATTCAATGAGGATTTATCCCACGATGATTGTACGTGAGTAGACCTCTTACGGTCCGCCATTCACCATGGGGCAGCCTGTCATTCCTGTGGCATTGCTACCCCATGCAAGACCGGGGCTACCCACGGGGTGGACCGGTCACGGTCATCGTAAATCGAAACCCTCATAGAATCCCCAAATCAAGATAAGGACTCTCTCAAAACCCGAATTCCCTTGAAATGACCATTAAGCCCTTGGTTTTCATTGATCTCCAATAGTTCCTAGGAGTCCTTATCGTAAGGTGGAATAGGACCATTACTCTTAATTGTAAAACAAATACATATATCTTACAAATGTGCATGTATTGAACTCCATAGATATGTATTAAGGAGCAAACAAACACACTCTAAATCTCGCCAATGCACTCTAAATCTCGCCAATGCACACATGGTTGAGTGGTGTTGATAGTTGGAATGCCGATAGAACCCTTGACAGCCCAACATCGAAAAAGAGGAAAAAATCCAAGATAAGTGATTAGTACGTATTTGTAAATCATTGATTAGTAAGTATAAAAGCCTCGTGGTACAATGTACAAGACACTAAAACGACTTAAAAAAGTTTAGGATACGGATATGGCATGTCTAGATATATATATAAATATAAATATTTAATTGAAAATTTAATTTAAATATAAAATTCATATTTCTTTGCTAGAGCTGTCAAACTAAGAAAAGATCATAAATAGTTTTATTTTGCAGTTGTTTTTTTTTTTTTTTATTGCAGTTGGGCCAAGCTTGAGTCAATCTCAAGCCCAAGATGTACCTGGCCTCACTTGAAATTGGAGTGGGGACACCTTGCCTCACTTAAAATGACGGTAAATAAGAGTAGGAGACACGTGGGCTTGCCTCACGTGAAATAAGAGCAGGGAATGCGGGAGCCTTTCCCCATTTGAAACAAGAGTAAGGGCACGTTTGTGTAGAGACAACTTTCATGGAAAGATGAAATTGCCACATTAGAAAATTTTATGATTTTTAAATTTCTCAGAAATGGTTTTATGATGAAATTAGAAATTCATATTTGGTGCAAAAAGATTTTTCTCGATGAATTAGTGCTAATGTAGTTTGGTGCAGCTATGGATTTCTTTAGTGGAAACCACTTTTTAGTGAAAACTATTGGGTGGGTGGGTTGGTGTGTGTGGGGTGGGTGGGGTGGGGAGAGGAGGAAGAAAGAGGGTGGCCGGGTGGAGTGAGGGGGAGAGAGAGGAAATTGGGGGGTCATTTTTCCATGGAAATGGACTTCCCATACCCACCCCACCCCCCCCCCCCCATAGGAAGTCTATTTCCATGCCCTAAGAAGGAAAAAGCTGACGTGAGGAAAAAGTGCCGCACCAAACACATGAAAAAGAAGTTTTCCGCGGAAAACTACAACCTTTTTCGCCGAAGTGGGCTACACAAACATGCCCTAAGGGACAACTTTTTTCTAGGTGTTATTAGATGGATGCCCACTTGAGATGAGTTAGAGTTAGATTTTGGCTTCCTCTTTTGTAGAGTTACTTTATCTATATATAGGTATTTCTACTTTTGTATTATATATGCATAATGAGATAATAGAAATCCCTCTCTCTTGTCTCTTTAATATTCTCCCTTGTTCTCTCTCTTTTTACGGTACATTATCAGCACGGACAAAAAATAAAATAAAATAAAATAACAAGCTTCCTCGTTTTCTTTCAACCTCAAAGTCGTCGGTTTTCGTGCAAACACGTTCCCAGCCTCAAGCCTTGCGTGCCAAGTAAAAAAGGATTTTTATTTTAAAACGCACACAATCCCATTCGTCGGAAATTTTTTTAAACCCAACAGAGCTACATGTCCTTGTCTGCCTCTGGGTGCGTGCGTCATTGAAGAAATTTTTTTTTTCTGGACGACGTGCAGCAGATCTCACAACATCGCGTGCTTTCTGTTTTCCTCCGTCTTTTACAATAAACATTCTATTGGCACATAATTTTTTTTCCCTTCCCACGTATACGTTTAAAAAAAATCTAGATAATTTATCTTTTTGCCCACCCTCTCCTTTTCTCTCCCCACCTCTCTCTTCACCTCCAATACAGGCCAGTCCCTCTCCCTCCCCATTGTTTTCTCTCTCTCCCCCCACCCTCTCCCTCCCCATATTTCTCCCTCTCCATCTCTTTCCCTCTCCTCTCCCCGTCTCTCCCTCTCCCTTCCTTTCGCCAAGGAGAGACAGGGAGAAGGCAAAGAAAGAAGGAGAAGGAGAGATATGAGGAGGGAGAGACAGGGAGAAAGGGGACAGAAAATAGTGGGGGAGAGAGAGAGAGTGAGAGAAGGGAGAGAGAAAATGGAGGGAGTGAGAAAATAGCAGGGGAGGAAAGCGGAGAGAATGGGAGGAAAGGGATCGGCCGGCGCCGGTCCAGGTCAGAGTCAGAGGTGAAGGGGAAGGTGGGGGGAGAGAAAGGGAGGAGGAGATAGAGAAAACAGTGGAGAGAGAGAGAGAGAGAGAGGGATAGGAGATGGATCAGCCGGTGCCACTCCTGGCCGGAGCTTAAGGTGAATGGGTGTCACGACCCGGGCCCGAGATCTGATTACTTTGGACAGACCCCCGAATCGCGAGATCATACTTACTCCCGTAAATCCTGAATTAACCGAAGTTAAGACAAGACTCACAAGGGATATCAAATTACAACACCTGCCAATGTACAATTTGCGGAATATACATACATACATTGACAACAATTAACTTTACATCAAAAGTAAAGTCCACATATACAAAATGACAGTCTACTAAAACCAACCCTGCACATTTAAATTACAGTGCACGTGGTATCTATGTACAACTCAAAATTAATTATTACAAAAGTAATCATCAAAATATTCAAGTTTGATCGCCCTCCGAACTATGCCCACTCCGCTAATCCTCCTGGAGGAATCGGATAGGCCTCCTCCGCAAGCGGCGCGGCCTCTGCAAGGCCGGCACGGGCATCTGGGCCTGTGACATCATCAATAACACGTGAACACGACTGTTCAATAAGACATATGCATTTTCATGAATTCTTATGTTATTTATCAATTCTATATAAGAATTTACCAATACAAGAACTTAACAGTTCTATATAACCTGATCAATTCAATAGCGAACATCTAATTCAATTCATTTCTTTTCATTTCGTGTCTTTCAACGGAAAGAGTTTAAGCACAAGGCGGAAGGGCAAACCATTCATGGCCTAGGCTTCAAGATTAGTTCATTTTTCCTTTAATCAATTTAATTAAGCACAAGGCGGAAGGGCAAACCATTCATGGCCGAGGCTTCCATATTGTTTCAATTTTCATTACATGGCTTATCACATATGGTGGAAATTTTCCAGTGTCTTGATCAGAGAGCACTGGCATTCCACGAGGTTCCGGAACACCCCAACATCTACTGCAGTAGGAATTATTCATTTGTTTTGTTACCTTTAATAACTGTTCATTAGTTCATTAATCATTACATTGCATTTAGTCGACGTTGTCACATACGATTTAGAATTCCCTATCTAAGTCCGTTTCTACTGAACTTCCTTTCACATTTAGACAACTAATTAGGTGTGAATATTGGTTACCAAATGCAAGTGTTATTATCGATGGACATCACTTTTATATGTTTAAGGTGTGCATTTAGTTCCCAAAAATTTTCACCCACGATTTCAAAATCCACCGGTCTGATCGATTGGCCAAATTTTCACTCGCAATTAATATTTGGCCAGTCTCATGTCACTGGCGGTTAGCCGGAACTTGACCGGCGGCTAGCCGAAATCTGCTCGGCGGCTAGCCGGAATGCGACTGGCGGCTAGCCGAAATTTCAATTTTGGTTAACTGCCATTTTGCGGTTAGCTCACGGTCAGCTTTCCAGAAGCTGACATTTTTAACAGAAATTCTGACTCAATTTTGGTCACCTCACGGTTACCTCGCGGCTAGCCGAAATTTAAATTTCGGCTAACCGAAAATTGGCGGTTAGCTTTCCAAAAGCTCGCCCATTTCACAGATTTCGACGGTTGGCTTCGCGGTTAGCCTTACGGCTAGCCGAAATTCGCCCAGAATGTCATTCTCGAGCTTCAGAACTTCTGAAGCAAATTTCTAAAGACTGAGTTCCTCATACTCAAGTCTCTTTAACAATCAATAACATCCAAGAAAACGCACTCTTGGAATAATCGTTCACCATCCCCATTCAATCCCTAACAAAAATCCATTCTACAACAAGGAGAGGGTTGAGAACCCATTCATCATAACTCAAGAAAACTTATAAACTAACATTTGAATCATAGAAATGCATTTATACTTGCCTCTTGAAGTCTATTTAGCAAGGAACTCCTTCACTTGTAGCTCCAAGAAGAAAATCCTTGTGTTCCTCTACAACCTTCACTACTCCGAGATGGAGACCAAGACGAGGAAGAAGATGAAGAAGGTGAAGCTCCACTCCAACCACTTGTCAAGCTTCCAATCCTCACTCTAGATGGAGAGAAATGGAAGGAGAAAGAAGAAAAAGGAAGAAGGAGTTGAGTCTAGGGTTAGAATGAGCTGGAGATGAGTGAATGACTCATTTGAGTCATCTCATAAGCTTTATAAGCTTAGTTCTTACATCCAAGTCCCCTTCCTCAAGGCTATTTACACATTAAGTCAAATGAAGGGTCATTTGACCGGACTCTCGTCAAACGACTTCGAGTCTATTACGAAAGTTGACGTACTCGTCGAGATACAAGTGTTGGTATCACGAGTTTCCGTATCCGACAAAATACGTATAAATCCGTATTTACGAAAAAGGCCTTGTTTCCTTAGTTTGTGTCTAAATCTCATCAACTCATTTAATCTCCTCATTATTAGCTCATTACCTTCATTTGTGACTAGTCTCATTGAGCTCAGTCATTAATTACTATTAATCTAGTTAAATACGATTAACTAGCTTCAATTTCAATTAATTAGAGTTAATCTCGATTAACTCGGGGCGGGGCCTTACAATGGGGTAGTGGGGAAAGGAAAGGGGTGGGCAAAAAGGTAATTTTATTGTGGGGATTTTGTTTTTAAATGTGTGTGGGATGAGAGAAGATCGAAGTCGGAGGTGAATGGGGTAGTGGGGAAAGGGAAGGGGTGGGCAAAAAGGTAATTTTTCGTGGGAGATTTTTAAAAAAAATGTGTGTGTGGTGAGAAATACTGTGTGCCAGAAGCACGTCCCTTTTTTTTTTTCCACCACTGTCTCCACTCGGTCTCTTTCTCTCGAAACCAAATGCAACAAATCAATAAAAGGCCCACCGTTGGTTTTAGGGAAATTTTCAAAAAACCAATTAACTATTGGGTGGCTTTAAAAAAAGGGTCAAAAGAATTCAATATTTTAAAAACGTACGAAAGTTTACGAGACTTCTTTCAATCAAGTCCAATCGGCAAACCATATCCACCGGTAATTTTTTTTTTAATTTTTTTTGCAAAGGACGAAAATGCCCATAGTTAGTTACAAATATAGTTTTTTGTTCCGTTTCTTTATTCCTTCTCTCCCAAAACTACCGTCTCTGCGTGCCTCCTCCTTTTCCACCTTCCCATATCTTGGTAAATATATGTGAGTAAAACCAGGCCACTGCCCCAAATCGACAGTTTCTGCAGGTGACAGTAACTCTTGCAAGGTATGCAAGTCGTATTTTTTTTGGAGAGTATGGTACTCTGTATTTTATGAGGAGCACATAGTACAGGGAGGATGAAGACAACCAAGGCTCTTCCCTAAGTCACTGTATCACCGTAGTACAACGTAGTACAATTGGCAATCCACTGTAGTACAAAGAGAATGAAGACCTGTGACGTTTTGGTTATTTTATTTATATATTACTTATTTTATTATTATTATATAATTGATTGTATTTTAGTTAAATATGCGATTAGTTTAAGTGAGGACCACGCTAAACTTAGGTTGGTGAGTTAGGCTTATTGGAGAGGTGTCTTACCCATAGTTAACTCGGGCCCAGTTTAGTGGTATAATCATTCTCTAATCAAAACTCCTAGTTTTTTTTAAAACCCAAACTCTATCCTATTTAGAATTCAAGTTAGACTACAACTCTTATTTCTATTTTCTATTTATATACCACCACACTCTTTTATTTTCACACACAACTCTCTCTCTTCCAACTTTTCTATGGGTTAGCACTTTGGGCTTTTGCAGTAGAAATCTAGACCGTCTCCCTCAACCGCTGACCATAGGCAAGTACCTAATCTTAATTTGTAAATTTAATGCTTGTGTTCTTCTTTGATTCGTATGTAGATGCATGTAGAAACCATTTTTATGCCCTGCATGTTTGATTTTCTCTTTTTCTGATGAGACCTTGCACATATATGGCCACCATCTTTTATTCTTAAATTTTTGGGCGTGAGTTACCTTGAAAGTATTTTAATTGTATTTAATCAGCTGTGGGACCCAAGGGTGATGGGATAGCAGATCAGATCCGATCTCACGTCTGTACTTGGCTGGGCGATGTAATATTGGGTTGTGATCTATGGGGCCCACTACTCTAACCTTCTCTGTTATTGTAGGCGTGAGGCAAAAATATTTTGAATGGGTTCTGTCATGTAATGTGTGGAGCGGTTTTGTCCAGGATATGCATTAGGAGAGAGAGAGGCCACTTTGGTTATAAAATATTATATGTCTAGTTTGAGTGTGACCTTGCCCATGAGGTTTTGTAAATTGAAAAGAAGTTGTCATTGTGATGGTTGACCTGGGCACGTTTTGGGTAAGGGATTCTCATTGTGCTACAACATCAAGTTCTGAGTCTTTGATCATGCCCCATTAGTTATTGTTGTTACTGAACACAAGTTACAGCTTTTGATACTTGCCCCATTAGTTTTAGAAATTAGAAAAAGGCCCTGTTTGTTTTATAAATTAAAATTAAATCGCTTGACTATTTGAATTTGGAAAATATTTCAAATGGAGTCCTCGGGTTTTCTAAAATTATAAGTTAAGATTGTGATTTTATCATTATTTGCAAATTAATTTTTAAATGATATATTTGGTTAAAATCATATTTTTGAACTTTAATAATTAGATCATTGGACCGAGTAAATACCGTCCGGGCAAACGGTATCTTACTAACGTGGGGTTTATTACTCGTATGACATCGGAGAAATCCTAGTGGATTGAGCTCAATCCATCTCTATTGGAAAACACTTAATTGGGTCTATGCACCATTAATTGAGAAGGGGGTGCGTTGATCTTTTATCTATTAGAGATTCATGTCGTTGTCGGGTATGAGACCTTACGTTTGACCTTAGGATTGACTTGTGATTATTCATTGACCTTCGGGTTTGCATACATGATATTGGTCTATTAGTTGCATACCTTGTGTTGATTGGATATGGACCATGATGTGGTGTGGCAATCGATTTAGTTATTGTAGTGGTATATTCAAATGATTTGATCGGTATTTGATTATGGATTATTGTGCAGTCGGCCCTTCACTTTGACTTAGGTTCCTGTGTCAGAGCTTTACAAATCATTAGGTCTATTTAACTATGATATGTATACATATGTATATCATTGGGTCATATTCGAACGACTGCAATTGCAATTGGACGACTGATCACAGATGTGAGCGGACACTGTAATATCCGACTTGATTAATTGACCAGGATTCCGGATTATTGATCGGTTTATGACCGCCGGCGTGATTGAGATAGTTAGGGCTAACTACCCAAAACAATAGCAATGCTTCTGTGTGATTATTGTATTGCTCTATTGTGTAGAATGGATTTAGATTTACGTTCTTTTCATCATTGTTCCATTGTTAATCTCTTATGATCATTACCTGTCTTTATTTACATTGATCTTGTGTTTTATTTATGAATTATGTTTTCGTACTTGCTGTTTACTTTGTTTATTGATGCATAGATACCGACCCTTACCCTACTGTGGAAACGGAGAATAGTCAAACGTTTCAAGCGTTTAAACCAGTTGACGAACCTGAGTGGAGACCCGGAGATGGCTATGAAGCCGTCTGAGATCGCACGGGAGTGACTTTCATCGTAGAAATTATTTTAGTAGCAATTCTTAATAATGAACATAAATTTAGTTAGTTGTTTTATTTAAGTTATTTAGGAAACTTTAAACTTTAATATTCAGTAGTTATGTGTTGGTTTAATATTGGATATTGATACCAATTGATATAAATGCTTCCGCAAATATTTTATTATAACTGATCATGTTTCGAAATTTTGTGGGTCCATATTTGGGAGCTTGTGTTACATTAAACACAGGAAAATAAATATTTATATTTATTTTTCACGTTATCCCATGGTTGTATTTTTTGGGACGTGACAGTTGGTATTAGAGCCCGCACATTTTTCGGAACTTAAAACTGGATAGAAACAATTAGGACGTGGTGAGAATTTCGATCTCGTTAGGCAGGCTTTACCTACGCACGGTAAAGTCTATAGTGTTGTTTGTTAGATCATTATTAGGAATCAAATATTAACACTCTGTTACAGGAAATGGCACACCAAGGAAATCAATCGCAGGATAATAATGGAAGTGGGTCGAACTTTAATGATGATCGCTTAAACCGACTCATGGAAGCCTTTATGCAGTCGCAAACTAATCAGAATGAGCAACAAAAGAAGGCTGAAATGGAGCGGGCTGCAGAGAGGCAAAGAGAAAAAGAAGAAGGAGTTGCAGAAATGGCACAGGCTGATTTAGATCAGGTAGAGTTTCAAGCCCAAATTCTGGAATTGACAAATCGGGCAGCTCAGCCAGTGCAAGTAGTTATGCGTCCTAAAGAAGTGGATCCGAATGACCTTTATGAAAAATTTAGGAAGAGGTTTCCTCCAGAATCTCATGGTTCAGAAGACCCCATGGTAGCAGATGATTTCATAGAACAGCTTGAGCAGATATTCGCAGTTTTTCTTTGCATGTAGAAGCAGAAAGTTAATCTGTCATCTTACATGTTTCGAGGAATAGCCCTTCAATGGTGGAATTCGGTTAAAGTAGTAATCCAAGCAGACACCGTGATAGAAGAAGATGCATGGAAGACGTTCACTACAGAATTTATGGATAAGTTTATTCCTAAATATGTCAAGGATCAGTGGAAGTTGGATTTTCAGAATCTGAAAAAAAGGTGATATGTTAGTGCAACAGTATGAACAACAGTTTATGAGGTTGGCTAAATATGCTCCTACACTTATTACCCCAGAATAAGTAAAGATCAAATGTTTCCTTGATGGTCTTTCAGCTGATATTTACATGATGATCGGGGATAATCAGCGCCCACTATTTCAAGATGTTGTTAAGAGTGCATATTGGGCGGAGGGTGCCCTAAAGAAAAGAGCTATAGAACGACAGGCTAAAATGCAGCAGAATCAATTAAGGCAGTTGGCAAGTCAGAATGATCAGAATAACTCAAAGCAACAAAAATTTCAAAGTCCACCCGCAGCCAGTCTGATACTACGTTGTGAGCAGTGTGGAAAGAATCACCCGACAGAGCAGTGTTACAGGCAGCTAGAGGCATGTTTCCACTGTAAGCAAGTTGGACATCGGATGAAAGATTGTCCTAATGGGGGCAGTCAGTTATCAACATCTCAGGCAACAGGGCCTCATGCGCCTTCACAGCAGCAGTGGAGGACAGCACCTCAGCAGGGACCACAACAGACAGGTCAGCAGGTTCCTCAGGCGCCGCAACAGCAACAACAACAATTTAGGGCTCCTCAGAATCAACAGTTTAGGGGACAAGCTCCACAACAATAAAGGCAAGTTCATGGTCAACAGAGGCAGCAGTAAGGAGGTCAACAGAGACCACTTGGGCCAGCGCAAGGACAACAAAACCAACCCTAACAAAGCAGGGTGTATGCTTTTACCCATGAGGGTGTAGATGCTTCAGCCGGTGTTGTGGAAGGTACCGTTTTAATCTCAGTGAAGAAGCGGTAACCGTATCTCCTTCCAGAGTTATACTAGTCATTTGGAGGACCAAATGTCCTAAGGGGGAGAGAATATGACGTTTTGGTCATTTTATTTATATATTATTTATTTTATTATTATTATTATATAATTGAATGTATTTTAATTAAATATGCGATTAGTCTAAGTGGGGTCGACGCTAGACTTAGGTTGGTGAGTTAGGCTTATTGGATAGGTGTCTTACCCATAGTTAACCCGGGGCCAATTTAGTGGTATAATCCTTCTCTAATCCAAACTCCTAGTTTTTTTTAGAACCCAAACCCTATCCTATTTAGAATTCAAGTTAGACTACAACTCTTATTCCTATTCTCTATTTATATACCACCACACTCTTTTATTTTCACACACAACTCTCTCTCTTCCAACTTTTCTCTGGGTTAGCACTTTGGGCTTTTGTAGTAGAAATTCTAGACCGTCTCCCTCAACCGCGGACCGCAGACAAGTATCTAATCATAATTTGTAAATTTAATGCTTGTGTTCTTCTTTGATTCATATATGGATGCATGTAGAAAACCCTTTTTATGCCATGCATGTTTGATTTTCTCTTTTTGTGATGAGACCTTGCACATATATGACCACCATCTTTTGATCCTAAATTTTTGGGTGTGAGTTACCTTGAAAATATTTTAATTGTATTTAATCAGCTGTGGGGCCCAAGGTGATGGGATAGCAGATCAGATCCGATCTCACGTCAGTACTTGGCTGGGCGATGTAATAGTGGGTTGTGATCTGAGGGGCCCACTACTCTAAGCTTCTCTGTTACTGTAGGCGTGAGGTAAAAATATTTTGAATGGGTTCTGTCATGTAATGTGTGGAGCGGTTTTGTCCTGGACATGCATTAGGAGAGAGAGAGGCCACTTTGGTTATAAAATATTATATGTCTAGTTTGAGTGTGACCTTGCACATGAGGTTTTGTAAATTGACAAGAAGTTGTCATTGTGATGGTTGACCTGGGCACGTTTTGGGTAAGGGATTCTCATTGTGCTACAACATCAAGTTCTGAGTTTTGATCATGCCCTATTATAATATATTAAGGTAGGAGGTTTTGGATTCAATTTTGACCGACGGTTATAATTTTGACCGGAAGTTACATCAACTACATTATTTTTCTCTTTATCATAACCAATCAATAACCACTCATAACTGCTCTCCACTTTTATTTAATTTTATTTCTCATAGACTTTGTTTCAATCCAAATTCTATCATTCTCCTTATATTCTAATTCTCATTTTTTCATTCTATGATACCAATTCTTCAATTATATAAATACATACTTATAATTTTCTTCTTTTGCTTTCTTTCTAAAAAATTTATGAATTTTTTATACATGAATATTCAAATTGCAATGTTTGCCATATCCGTGCTAAGCACGGGTAATTTCGCTAGTTAGTTATTGTTGTGACAGAACACAAGTTACAACTTTTGATACTTGCCCCATTAGTTTTATAAATTAGAAAAAGGCCCTGTTTGTTTTATAAATTAAAATTAAATCCTTTGACAATTTGAATTTGGAAAATATTTCGGATGGAGTCCTCCGGTTTTCTAAAATTATAAGTTAAAATTGTGATTTTATCATTATTTGCAAATTAATTTTTAAATGATATCTTTGGTTAAAATCATATTTTTGAACTTTAATAATTGGATCATTGGACCGAGTAAATACCGTCCGGGCAAACGGTATCTTACTAACGTGGGGTTTATTACTCGTATGACCTCGGGGAAATCCTAGTGGATTGAGCTCAGCCCATCTGTATTGGAAAACCCTTAATTGGGTCTATGCACCATTAATTGAGAAGGGGTGCGTTGATCTTTTATCTATTAGAGATTCATGTGGTTGTCGGGTATGAGACCTTACGTTTGACCTTAGGATTGACTTGTGATTATTCCTTGACCTTCGGGTTTGCATACATGATGTTGGTCTATTAGTTGCATACCCTGTGTTCATTGGATATGGATTGTGATGTGGTATGGCAATCGATTGAGATATTGTAGTGGTATATTCAAATGATTTGATCGGTATTTGATTATGGATTATTATGCAGCCAGCCATTCACTTTGACTTATGATTCTGTGTCAGAGCTTTACAAATCATTAAGTCTGTTTAACTATGATATGTATACATATGTATATGATTGGGTCATATTCGAACGACTGCAGTTGTAATTGGGCGGCTGATCACGGATGTGAGCGGACACTGTAATATCCGACTTGATTAATTGACCGGGATTCCAGATTATTGATCGGTTTATGACCGCCGACGTGATTGAGATAATTAGGGCTGACCACCCAAAACAGTAGCAATGCTTCTGTGTCCTTATTGTATTGCTCTATTGTGTAGAATGGATTTAGATTTACGTTCTTTTAATTTTTGTTCCATTATCAATCTCATATGATCATTACCTGTCATTATTCACATTGATCTTGTGTTTTATTTATGAATTATATTTTCGTACTTGCTGTTTACTTGATTTATCGGTGCATAGGTACCGACCCTTACCCTACTGTAGAGACGGAGAATGGTTAAACGTATGGTTTAAACCAGTTGACGAACCTGAGTGGAGACCTGGAGATGGCTACGAAGCCGTCTGAGACCGCGCGGGAGTGACTTTCATCGTAGAAATTATTTTAGTAGCAATTCTTAATAATGAACATAAATTTAGTTAGTTGTTTTGTTTAAGTTATTTAGGAAACTTTAAACCTTAATATTCAGTAGTTATGTGTTGGTTTAATATTGGATATTGATACCAATTGATTTAAATGCTTCTGCAAATACTTTATTATGACTCATCATGTTTCGAAATTTTGTGGGTCCATATTTGGGAGCTTGTGTTGCATTAAACACAGGAAAATGAATATTTATTTTTATTTTTCACGTTATTCATTTTTTGGGACGTGACAATGATTGTGGCTTTTTGCCTCTATTTCCATAACATGTCAGAATAACCATTTATTCCCATGCACTGGAATCCCTTGCACGAGCAGAGAAATGCAACTCTGTAATCTCACGACAGTCTTCCATTTTATTTTCAACTATTTTCTTCTAATTAAAAAAACCCAATCATCCCTTAGTAAAACATGATTTAGTTGAATAAATAAGGGCACTTTTGTCCTTTTGAGTTTTTGTTTATACAAGGTTGCCGGCGTTGGGTATAGTTTGCCAGATTGGACTTGATTGAAAGAAGCCTTATTAACTTTCATATGTTTTTGAAATATTAAAATTCTTTTGACCCTTTTTTAAAAATCACCCAAAAGTTAAGGATTTTTTTAAAAATTTTCCTTGTTTTGAAAAAGCCACTGTCTCTCTCCACTCGTTCTCAGGCAACTCTTGTTTTTTACCCTGCCCATTGTCGGCCGGTGACCCGACACACAGGAAAAAAATAAAGTAGACAAAGGTGTTTAACATCTTTCTCTCTGCCTTGATGATAAGTTAATGATAAGTGATGCGTAGAGTGGGAGAAGAGGGCAGCAGGCCACGACGATGGTGGAGGCAAGGGGATCCTGAAGACTGATGGTAGCGGATGATGGTGACGGTGGTCTGCTGCAGCGACATCAGTATAGGTATGCCATTTTTTTTTTTTTTTGTTTTCTCTTCTCTTCTATCTTTTCTTATTCTTCTTACGTGGGTCTGATTGATGGAGGCGAAGGGGAAGGCGTTCGACATAGCGGGGGTTGGAGTTGGCGGTGGTCAGGAAGACGGATTTCCTCTATTTTTTATTTTTATTTTTTAATCACTAGACAGTTGGATCCATTTCTTTTATTACACCATATCCCCACGGTATCTTGTGGTATCCCGTAACCTCATCCATATCGTACCATGTCTGCACCGGTACCATAATTGAGTTGTCGTATCCGGGTATCATAGCTAACCGCACTCCCACTCCCACCCCAGCCACCATCGCCCCCTCTAACGGCACTGCGGAAGGGTAGGGGTCCACAAATAATCCGCCGATCAGTAAAACCTATCCGATCTAATCCTAATCTTGATAATTCTAATTGTGTGGCTTAAGTGGGATTTAGATGTGAACTACAATCAGGTCCCAAGTGAATTTAGGCATTTACAGAAGAACTGTTATACTTCAGATATTTCATTACAGAAAACAGTCCTAGCCTCTTCATATAATTTCCCGATAAGGTCATTATATTATAAATGAAGACCACGTACTCTCAGATCCAGTATTTGTGGGGCCATGGACAAGTTCATTTCGGCAAACTATAAAAAAATTTGTGGGCATCATCAATATCCTTTTTTTAATATTTCGATTTATTTAATTTACGATGGTCAACGTGTACTGATTACATATAGACTGTAGTGTTTTTTTATTTTTGCCTTGAATGATCACATATGAATTTGCTCCATCCATCCAAGCAAATGCCAAGCACATCTCATGTGGTATAATCACACCAGAAACTCGAAGAGAGAGAATTCTGCATTGTATGATGAAGGTTTGGGGATTTCTGTTGCATTAAGAGAGAGATAGCTGGCTAGAAAGAGAGAGTCGACGACATTGTTGCCATTGCTAGAGGGAAAGCCCTAGGTCACGTTTGGCAACCAAATTTTTAGGAAAAAAATCTTCGATTTTTCTAAAGTTGTAGTTAATCCTTGTTTAGTAATTGTAAATTCCTGATGATTTGGACGAATGAAAATCTTCATTTGATAGGATTTTCATATCCGACCACCTCCCATAAGATTTAAAAATCCCCACGTAAGTGGATTTGCACACCGAACTCTATTTTTCTCAACTGTATGCATCGATATACACCAATATAAATGTGAAGTCCTCAACTATACAAATCCCCAGCAAGGAATCCTTACTCCAGTGGTAATAAAAAATCGTTAGATTTATAGATTCCTCGCTTGTTACCAAACATGCTCTTAGTGTCTTTGGTACGGAGAGCATTTGTTGATTTGAGATGGTTTGAATGAAATCGAATAGGGTTCTCAACATTAAGGTGGGCGACACAATTCATGGCGTGGTGCGGACTTGGGTTTCAACAGATGTGCATGGCCCATATGGCTATGGCCCTTTAGAAGGTTAAGAAGTTACGTCTCCGTAAAACATGAGTTTGCTGATAGGAACCAAAATGTGAAAATAGAGATAGATGGTCCAATTCAAGGTTGGACGGCCTTCTTTTGCAAGCACAGCTTTTAGGGATAAATTCTGATACCTTTCTCATTAATTCTTCTCTACTAAATAGAGAGTGTTGACTACATAGATAGAAACAAATATAAGCTGACTACTATAATCAAGGATAAATTATCACTAAATAAGAAAGAAGATCATGCTAACTAAGTCATATGCAGTCTTGCCACCTAATGGATAAGATTAGGCTGATCACTATGTCTTATCTTGTACCTTATTTTAACGAATTCAAATTGACCTATTTTGAATTTAGCCCACCATATTAGTGGGCTCGTTAGCTAGTCCAATGACTTAGCCCTTATCAAACAGTTGGGCTTGGCTCTTATCATCCACCCCTGGAAGTTGGGATGTAAATGGGTCAGTTCCAGTCCGAGTCCATGGTGGACCTAAAACCAAAATCGTTAATGATAGGGAGGGATCAAAACCGGATTCAAAACCATTTTGAAACTAGTTTCTTGGTTCCGGAATCGTTAATGAGAAGATGGAACTAGAACCGAAACCGGATAGGTCCGGGTCCTGGTCTAGGTAGAGCATGCTATGAAACAAACCTAATTTTTAGAAAAGATTCTTGAGAATTGGGGTAATATGTCAGGTCTCAAGTCCAAGGGCCGTGACCAAGGTGGAACTAGATCCGGACCCGTATAGATCACCGGTTCAAAAAAGGGACCTGGACCTGTTTACTTATTAGGGCCTAAATAAAGACTCGAACCCGATTCTTAACGGGTCAAAACCTCCTACTAATCAGAGAATTAGGGACCCATTTACATCCCTAGAAAGAAGAAAGCATGGGAAGGAGAGAGAGAGAGAGAGAGAGAGAGAGATCATCTACCTTTCTTCTCACCCTAAACTCAAAAGTAAGGGCCCGTTTTTTTACTATAATTCCTTATAGAAATTTGGAATGTGGGAGTTTTTTAGACGTGATGTGACATCTTGTCCCTTGGTATTTGCAAATGCATTGTTTCTTCCCAATCATTTCAAAATTCTAGTCATTTGAAAGGTCTCAAATGACGTTTCAAAATTTACATATTTCAGTCCCTTTGTATTATGATAGAATTCCTGAATGCTTAAAGCACAAGGGAACATTCAGGAATTCCACTATGTATGGGAATTTAGAAATTCCCCATACAGGAGTTTCTTGAATTCCAATAAAGGAAAAGGCCCAGACAAGTTGAGTAATATTCAATTTTTTCTTTTATTATCCTTATTGTAGAACTTTTCTTGCATATACAACTTCATTCGTTTGAATTGATTATTATTAATAGGGAAATATTCATATGCATCTATCCCTCACCATTTTTGATGAGGGATAGATGCATATGAAGATCCCCATTATTAATATAGGTAAATAAATATATTTTTTTATATTTTATAAGTAATGGATCCATTTTTTAAATATTTAAAAAGAAAAACACTACTCTTTTGAGCCACCGCGTTCACTCTATCCAAGTCAATTTCTTTGTATTGGACGAATTGAATTCGAGCCACGAGTTTACCAACCTTAGCCTATCCAAGACTTTTTACCAGAGTCTAATCCCTCTCAATCTCAAATTAGGACTTAATCAAGAGATTTACTTTGATCTTAGCCAATTGCTTAATCTGACATGTGTGTCCCATGACGAGGGGACAAACAATTTCTTACAAATATAGGATTTGGTTTATTTATTCTGAGTTGCTTGAATTTTGTATGTGCAGGCCCACTCTATATGCCTCCAATTTCTCACTCAGTTCAGGCCTTTTAAATCTTTATAAACCAATTCGTAGTGTTTTAACGTCTGCAAAGGAACTACGAGAGCTGGGTAACGCACCAGAGGGAGCTTTCGAAGAGGAAAGTGATGGACGTGGAGAGAGTTCTTTGCATGGCTGGAGGAACAGGAGACACTAGCTATGCTAATAACTCAGAGATGCAGGTCTCTCTCTCTCTCTCTCTCTCTCTCTCTCTCTCTAAACTGACAGGTTAAAGATTACTCCAACCCTAAACATTACTGGACTTAGACAACTTAAGTTGCTATGGAAAAGGGCCAGTGGTATGTAATGGACCTGCATTGGACAGGTAATGTCATATGAAATCATGTTCACTTTCTTGAAGTTGGCTTATGGAAAACTCAAACACTCTAAAAAAATTAATTAATATGATCAGGGTTGTAAACAGTCTGAGCTGGACCTAAGAACTGCCTGGACCCAACTAAGAAAATATCAGGTCTTGGTCAAGGTTTGAACACTTGATCGAGTTTGGGTCCAGGACCAAAGTTATAACGCCCCACTCCATATGACCCACGAGCCTCACGGTTTTGCTTCGATAGGCCTCAACTCATCAAAATGTCTCATGCAAGGTAAGGGTGTAAGCTCTACATATAACCCATTCACTTTACATATAACTTCATTCACTTTTCTCTTTATAGTCGATGTGGGACTCCGGGGTGTCACAAAAGTCCTGATGGACTAGAATGCTAGGATGCCGCACAGACAGATACTTTGCCTGCTATGGAAACTTATTACACCACCTTTTCTTCTTTAACCAGAAAACAGCAATATCCAGTTCAAAGCAAGTGGTAGAAGACTCTATCCAAGCTCTGTACTGCACCAGCTACCCAGAGTGCTTGAACATAGCAGACTTGGGTTGCTCTTCAGGACCTAACACCTTGTTGGTGATCAGAGTGATTATAGATGCGATCCATGAGAGATGCCGCCAACTATGCCGTCCATTGCCCGAGTTCAGAGTGTACTTGAATGACCTTCCAGGGAATGATTTTAGCACCATTTTCAGGTCTTTGGCAGGTTTTTATGACACACTCAAGGAAGAGAAGGGCCTGCCTTTTGGGACTTGTTTCATTTCAGGGGTGCCCGGTTCCTTCTATGGGGGGATATTCCCTAGAAATTTTCTGGACTTTGTTCATTCTTCCTACGGTGTCCATTGGCTCTCTCAGGTGAGTATTTTCATTCACAAGCTCTACAAAGATGACTGTTTATTAAGGTGGCATGATTCTGATTTAATTACGAAAACCAACTGATTCAATTCGGTGAGGTTACTAAAATTCTTCTTGTTACTCGATCGGTTCAGTTGAAAAATCAAAAGATTATAAGAGAAACTCATTCCAAAATCCAAATTAGTTTTCACCCTTAACACAGGTTGACTCGATCTAGACTTGGTTGACCGACTCGGCCATTATTCAAGAAAAATGATTCGAAAGTATTTTAATTTAATTACATTAATATATCCAATTGAGTTGACTATTTGACTGAATTAAGACTTGGTAAGTTTTCGAGTCAATTTCATCCTGTATTAGTTTTTTTTTTTTTTTTTTTTTTTGCAAAGTATTTAGATTAAGAAGGAGAAGGACCATTGGAAACAAAACCCAATACTATAGATACTCTCAATTGATAGATTCGGATGCAAAGACCCCGACACGCGGCTGAAGATCTATATGCGTTCCGGCAATTGGGATGCTCCGCAGTTTTCTAGCCTCTTGTCTTTCTTGTGAGATGGAATAATATTAACCATATGGCTCCCTTATCTTATATAGGCAAGTTCCAAAGAGTCACACTTACTAGATATTTTTTTCGCTAAGAAACTCACATCCACTAATCTTATTGGGAGTCTTATTAGTGGGACCAGACCAAGTCTTACATTAAGTGAGATTATATTATCTGTTAGCATCAGCCTTGCTTGATCTAACATGGGACCCATGGCATGCGGGCCACACGATTTCATACACCAGAAGATCATCAAAACAAAACAAAGGAAAACAATTTTCTTTCTCTTTAAAGTTTAGAAACGGTTGGAAAAAGAAAAAAAAAAAAAAAAACAGTCTTTTTCTCTCATATCCTTCGGCCACGTCGGCATCTCCATCCATCTCATCGTCCCCTCCTCGCTTTGGAGTAGGCCCATGATGAAACACCCCTCTTTACTCTTCCATGATAAAAGGCCCATTTTCTTGTGAAAGGGAACGCCTTATCCTTTCACAAGCAGTGAGCCTCTTATCCACATTCACAGGCAACGTTTCAACCCATGCCCCCTTCTGTCTCATCTCATTTAAGCACAGAGCTTTTAATTCCATGCCAACTTTTCTTTGCCATGTCCTCCAAAAATCATTTTCTTAGATTTCAAATAGAACATTTGTGAAAATTTGGTTGATACCTGTGATTGATACGGAAATATGGAAATCCTCTTCTTTTAGATTTATACATGGATAGTGCATGATCTTCCTCTAGGACCAAACAAAACTATTAGGATGCCTAGGATGTGGAAATCATAAAATACCAACAGGACTAAATAAAAATCCTATGCCAATTAATACCAAGTTAAGAAAATAACAAACAAAAGTGTTTAAGTGAAACACTTTTTATCGGTGTGTGCTAAAAGATGTTCAATGTAGAAGATGATAGGAATGATAGACAATGAACAACAAACAAGGAGATAGAGAAGCACACAGATTTATAGTCGTTCAAACCTCTCGTCCTACGTCCACTCACAAGGGATCACAAAGCCATTGGTTCCACTTGTGGAAAAATCAAACCACAAAGGTAAAATTACGTACAATGCAATTATGCTTTTGATAAGGAGGTTCAATCACACAAATTTACTCCCACACAACTGGTTTCTATAGTGGTTAGATCACAAGATTCTAATCCACTCTTACAACATTCAATGATAAGAATTTTTTATGAAGGAAGAACACTCGCCTCTTGACGAAGTCCTAAGAGTGTTCTTATGAACGTTGAACCGTAGTTGAAGATTTGACCTCTTGATGATAGCTTGGTGGTGATGATGATGTTTTAGAGAAGTGCCCAACCAAGTTAAAGAGGTTTAGATTCTACGGTGATATGGATTTCACTCTTGAAGAACAATATCCTAAGTATACTTCACAAATCACACTCTTGGAGGTAAGATAGCTCTTGGATTTGCCTAGATAGGGTCTAGGTGTGTTTGGAAGAAGCTTAGAGAGCTTGAGATTGATTAGCAAAGTATGAGGATAAGAGCTCTTGAAAATTGCATCCAATCGGATGAAAAACGAGCTCCAAGTATTTATGAAACAAGCTCTAACGGGCTAGTTGTTCTGCTGGCCGAACTGGGATCCGGCTACGTCACTGTTCCAACGGATAGTGCAACAGTCACAAGATTTGAAATTTGCTGCACAAAATTTGGATATTCAGTAGGCCGAACAAGGGTGTTTTGCTGGCCGAATAGTGGCCAAAAGCTGACCGAACTGGACTCTATATTTCCTGCAGTTTTCCAATTTATAGAACAGCTGGTCGAAAACCCTTCAACTGGCCGAACACACAACCTGCAGCAATCCAAAATTTACACCTAACAGAATGGCTGGGCCGAATTCTGAGCAGGTTTTAAAGATGAAATTGCCCACTTTCTTAGTTCTAAAAACCTATTCAAATACACTATAACGTTAGGGTTTTTAGGACTACTAAGGGAATGGTTTTGATACCAATTACCTCATGAACTTGGTTGGCACAACTTGATGTCGGTCTTTGACGAATTCGAGCCTTCTAATTAAAAGCTTGACAATCCTCTTGATTTAATCTTCCTTGAAGTAGTTTAAGAGGCAATGTCTTCGGGACTCTTTGGCATGGAATTGACAATACACGCGCTCATGAAAATGAGGCACTGACACATTCTTTTATAATATGAATAAATGTTCCATGAGAGCCATAAACGGTAAGAAGAACATCCATAAAGTCCCATTCCCATTTGGTCGTACGCCTTGGCCATATTCAATTTTAGACCAATAAATTTGCATTTCTTCAATTCTTTTTTTCTTTGAAGAGTATAGGAGGACCTCAGGAGTAATAGATAATTATCTGATTTTAATATTTTTTTTCTTTAAAAAGGCAGTTTGATAGTGGCTAATAATCTTTTCAAGGACTAGCTTGAGCTTGGCAGTCCCCAGTAATCTAGAAATAATTTATAAATACCTTCATATAAAGTGATAGGTCTAAAATTGTTAATATTCTGGGTGTGGCTTTTCTTCAGGATATATCTTATGAAAGTTTATCTTTTTTATTCTCACCGCAAAAAGTCTTTCTAATTAAGTTCAGGACTAGGTTAAAAATATCATATGTTGGTAAAAGCTGGCAGGAAGTCATCAGATCCCCAAGAGGGGTCTAACAGAAATCAACTTCTCTGAACTC
Organism: Umbellularia californica; assembly: GCA_028538565.1. Classification (NCBI taxonomy): domain Eukaryota; kingdom Viridiplantae; phylum Streptophyta; class Magnoliopsida; order Laurales; family Lauraceae; genus Umbellularia; species Umbellularia californica. The sequence goes on from JAPQWN010000008.1 coordinate 67,875,968, forward strand.
TAGGTCCATTGTAACAGAAAGAAGTGAATAGTTTTCCTCATGGGTTATGATTAGGCTTTATGAGATGGCTCAGAGGCCTCTTCCTTATTTTCTCACCAACTCCAACTACTTCCTTTAATCTTACCTATCGTATTGATTTTCCTTCTCCATTAATGGCACTAGAATGGAACAAATTGGTGTTTCTACCACCTTTCGTAAGCCATAACTTCAATGGTCCTATCTAGTTTATATCTGATTTTGGTTTTATAATAGTAAAAAAGTAATTTTTTTAACATCTTGCCACATTTTACCCCAACATTTTTTTTCTAAGAGAAAATTGTAATGTTCGAGAATTCGGATTCCAAATTGTGAAAAAATGCAATGCAGATTCCTCAAGGACTTCAAGATGAAATGGGTGAACCGCTAAACAAAGCGAATATATACATTGCTGAGTCGAGCCCACCAGCTGTATTTAAAGCTTACTTGAAGCAATTTCAAAAAGATTTCTCACTGTTTCTCAAGTTACGCTAAGAAGAAATGACTTGTAAAGGGCGCATGGTCCTAACACTAATCGGAAGGAGAACTGAGGAACCCTGTTGCGGTTGGGACTTTTTAGCACAAGAACTCAAGAAAATGGTCTCAAAGGTAATCTACAATATTATCAGATGCCAAACATCTAGAGAATGTTAGATGATGCCACGTTTTTTTTTAAATATATATGCAATACACAATAGTGGCATTGAGGATTTGTGTCCTCTGGTATGAAGCCCATGAATCTGCACCTGGACCCAAATTTTATTTGGATACATGCAATGCACCAAAGCCCAAAACCCAAATTAAATGGGGTCCAAATCTTGGCTTCATCATCCATTTTTCAATTTGCTCCTTCGGATAATTTCATCTTGAAGGATCCATTTTGTCCCTGCTATATCCTTTCTTGCCCAACAATTACAAATATTTAGAACTGGGATATATTGGTCAAATGACTCTCATTTCTTTGGATTCAGGGAGTCATCCAAGAGGCAAAGCTAGATTCATTCGATTTACCTTATTACAGTCCTTCTGCCAAGGAACTGAAGGATGTCATTGCCGCAGAAGGATCATTTACTCTTGATCGACTGCAAATCACTGAAATAACTTCGAATACTAATGATAAGAAGGCCAGAGGTCAGATGGTAGCCAAGTGCTTCAGAGCTGTGACTGAATCCATGCTTGTAAATCACTTTGGAGAAGAGATAATCGATGACTTATTTGAAAAGGTGGCAGAGAATGTGGAAGAGGAAGAGCATCCATCATTATCAAAGGAGCAAATGAATCACGGAAATTTTACCATTTCCATGACGAAGAAGGCTTGAAGATTTCTCTACACCTGAGTGTTGTTAGATTACAAAGTGTTGGGAGGTTTTTCAATGAGAGTGTTATTAAATTGTTGTTCTTTCTTATACGTTGTTTTTGTGGAGCTCCTTTTTGGCTTTTGTTTGTATGGTAGCTGATAAGAGCCTAAACGTATCATTTACCTCAATGATGGCTTTGCCATGCCTTGGATGATGATACTATGTGGGCTAAATTATGATAGTTTCATGATTGCAGGTTATTTAGATGGAATGAAGAGAATTTGAGTTAAATTGTAGAGACAAGGCCTGAAGCTAGAGCATAGAGAACAAACTGGGCAGTTCTGCCTTCTGGCGTCCGGACGCCAACCCCTGTGCAACACTGCTAAATGCTAGACAGCTAGCGTCCGTATGCCAGTTACGGGTTGACTCTATTTTGCTCTGCGATTTGAAGGGAAATTTGGGAAAAACTATAATAGAAACCCAATAACTTGTTTTAGGGTATTCAAGACTTGAGAGAAGCAACTAAGGCTAGGTTTTGGAGGCATTCGAAGGAGCTTCAATGGAGATTTCATAATGGATTATTCTCAAATCTCTCTTCATTAGTAACGAACTCTCCATCTTAGGGCTATGATGAAGGCCTAGTCACATGCTTTTGGTGATGCATAGATTCTAGGGTTTTGATTTCAATGCTTTGATTATATAATGTCAATGCTACCAATTTATTGGTTTTCTCTTTCAACTTTATATCTAGTTTTAGTTTTTGATTCTTGTAGTATTGAATGCTATTCCTGTAACGGTGCTTGAATATATGTGATGTTTAGGTCTGAGACAATCTATGACCTAGAGATAGGTTATGCTCAAATCTAAACCCACATAATCCACTTGGTGACTCCATAGACGCTCGTAGCCAAAATGGGTCTTTGAAGCATTAATATTAAAACCCAAGGTCTATACTTGTTGTTGCACGAGGCTAGGGTGGATTCATACCCTAAGACCTGTCTTTAATTGAATCAAACTTCATTTTTAATTCGATAATTTAGGACTCAAAACCCCAAACCAATATTCTTTTCTCTCTTAGGATTCATTTAGGAATTTAGAATACAACGCAATTTAGCCTTTTTATACCAGTGGATAAGACACCCAGCCAACATCACTATCCTTACGAGTAGAAATAGCAGCCAATTTTAATTTATTTTTGCAAACCTCACTTTTGAATGAGTAGTAGCCATCCAAACCATATGGTGGGACCGCTAAAGTAAACTACCACATTCATTACCTCGAGTCAAATTTTGGAAAGAAGAGAATGTGATTTGAGACTCCTCTAACACACGATGAGTTTTAAATGGATGAGGGTCGATGCTGCCGGATAACATGTTGCATCGTAGTTATAAGTTTTTAGTGGATTAGGGTCGATGCTGCCGGATACCATCTTGCAGCGTTGCTATCTCTGTGAGGAATCCCTAGTCTTAGGTGGTGTTTGGCGTCTCTACATCTCACATCTGTATCTCTTAAAACTGGCTCATGACGGTTTTAGACTGTTTGGTAATGATTTTTTTCGCCTCTGTTTCAAACCACTTTTAGGTGAAAACATCTATTTGGGACAGCATGAGAAAGTGCCCAATAAGAAACAGATGTTTTTGTCTGAAGCGGACAGACAACATGAGAAGAGTGGAGCTACAGCATGAAACGGACGGAAATGAGGGTCTGGATTTTCTCTCCTTTTTTTTTCAAATTATGGGACCCACAAGAATCATCCAGTCCATTGGATATATTCACAAGGCCAAACACGGCAACTGTACCAAGTTTAAACCGTTGATTCATCAAGGATCCCAAGATATTTGTGGAAAACCGCAGAACCCTAAATCTACATTTCTGATATTCTCTGGGCCCATAATCAAAATCTGAACCGTTGATATTCTTGAGGAAGGTAAAAACGGCCATGTGTCCAAATTTTAGCCGTTGGGTCATCACAGATCTCGAGGGAATTATGAAAAAACGTGAACCATTGATTCACCAAAGAGCCAAAACGGCTGGGTTTACACGGGATTAGAAGCAGTCCGCTTTTTGTATTTTTTTTATTAGACTGTGGGGCACCAAATGATGATTTGAACCATGAGATCTCTTTATAAAGTCAAAACCAACTAGTATATAAAATTTGAACCGTTGATTTGATACATATCTCAAGATATTTATAGAAAATTGTAGACACTTAAATATGTACTTTTGGATTTTGTGGGTACCTTGATTAAGATCTGAACCATTGACCCTCTTAGGAAAGATAAATATGGCTTTGTGGTTAAATTTCAGCCATTGATTCTTCATGAATTTTCAGAGATATATAAAAATAAAAATAAATACAGACCCATTGATGCACCAAAGAGCCAAAAGTGTTGGTTTACGCATGATTTTTATCGGTCCATCTTTCTTCCTTTTTAATTGTTGGACCCAAAATGTTGATCTGAACCATTGGATCTCTTCAAAAGATCAAACATAGCAACTGGTTCAATTTTGGGCCGTCGATTGATCAAGGATCTCAGGATATTTGTGAAAAACAGCAACCCCTTATATATAAATTTTTGGATTCTGCGGGCAACCCTAATCAAGATCGGAACTATTGATCCTCTTTGGAAAGGTAAAACTGTGTTAGGGTTCAAATTTTAGCCCATAATTCATTGTGGTTCTAGCGAAGTTCTTTTAGAAAAATGTGAACCGTCAGATACTTAAAACCTCTATTTCAAAGTATATACTTGTCTTACCAATCAGTCTATTTTTAAAACATCTATTCTACACAGATCTATTCCGCACAGATCTATTATTCATAGATCTATATTTTAAAGATAAGATTTGCCAAACAAGGCCTTCGTCTTATCTTTCATGAAATAGGTCTATAGTACGGTCATTAAATGAAGTTTATTTTCTAGAGCGTGGTTTGAGTAATATGAGGTGTGGTAGGCTGTGATTTTATTGGGCAGGTTACTTAGTCCCAGTTACAACATATGCCAACGATCAATATCTATGACTGCTTGTCTATATCTCTCAAGTACGTTCTCCCCCTATTGAAGAATTTGAGCCATTCACATGCCGACATGCATATTTTTCTCCTGATGGGAGTCGGCAGATTTTTTACTCTAATATCATGAGTGCCTCACTAAGTCATTAATATTGTATAAATGTTTGAGAATATTAAAAAGGATTCATATGCTTTACAAATCAGGCCCACTTTTCAATATTTATAATTAATCAATTAACTCACATTTGCATTTGATACAACTAGACTAGGAATTGAGTAAAATCAGATTAAAAAATTAATTTTAACTAAAATCAAGGCCGGGGGGGGGGGGGGGGGGGGAGGGGTTGGTGTGTCCAACTCAAAGTGTGAGTTGGGGGTATGATGAGAGCCTAAATATACCATTTAGACCCCTCAATGATAACTTTGATACACCTTAGGGTGATATTATGTAGCCTTATTTTTGATAAATTCATGTTTGCAGGTATTTTAGGTGAAGAGAGTGAATTATGAGCTAACTTGGAGAAATATGGCCTGAAATCGAAGAAATGTCACCCTTCTACCTCTTGGTGTCCAAACGCCAGTCACGGGTTGACTTCGTTTTTTTGCGCGATTTCAAAGAAAATTCTAAAAAAAGAGATAAAAGTAACTAAAGAACTTGTTTTTGGGTATTCAGACTTGAGAGAGGCAACCGGAGGCTAGGTTTTGGAGGTATTCGATGAGCTTCAATGGAGATTTCATCAAGGATTCTTCTCCAATCTCTCTCCATGAATAACTAACTATCCATCTTAGAGCTATGATGAAGCCCTTAGTCATGTGCTTTTGGTGATGTATGGGTTCTAAGGTTTTATATTTAATGCTTTGATTACATGATGTGAATGATATTCATGTATTGGATTTGTTGATTAATGCAATATTCAACTTTGGTACTTGACCTTTGTAGTTTTGAATACTAGTCAAGTAATGGTGCTTAAATATGTGTGAAGTCTAAATTTAAAACAATCTATGCTCTAGAGATGGGTTATGCCCAAATCTAAACCCACATAATCTATTTGGTGACTCCGAGGAGGTTTGTAACCAAAATGGGTCTTTGAAGCATTGATAGTCAAACCATAGGTTTATACTTGCCATTAAATGAGGCTATGGTGGGTTCATACCCTAAGGCCTTTCTTTAATTGAATCAAATTTCATTTTTAATTTGATAATTTAGGAATCAAAACCCCAAACCAATATTTCGTTCTCTCTTAGGATTAATTTAGGAATTTGGACTACTACGCAACTTAGCCCTTTTGTCCCAGTTGATACAACACCCGGCTAATATCACTATTCTCACGAGTAGAGATACTACCTAGGTTTAATTTATTTTTGCAAACCTCACATTCGAGGAAGCAATAACCTGGAGCCTTTGTTTAAAGTGGAGCATTATGGTTTGATTTGATCAAGAAGATGGGCGGAAGAGGCTGGACTTTCGAGCCTGAGCTTTCTTCAATCAAGTCCGACCTGGGGGTAGCTGCATCCGGGTATTCCTTAGGACCCGTTTGGCAATTTACTAGGTTAGTAAGAATAATGTAAATCTCCATTTTTCATACAAGGGGTCACATCACAAGTACATATCTTCAAAATTCCCTCCTCCTTTTAAATTTTTTTTTTTAAAAGCAACCACTTTTTTCCACTAAAAAGGCAAAAACAGTACCCACTTTTTACACAAAAGATAAAAAAGATTTCATACCAATCCACTGAAGATAAAATATCATCATAACCTCATTATATTTTATTTTCTTTTCATTTAATGATTTATATCATTTTACTTTAGTAGTAAACTAGCAAAACATGCCCGTGCTTAGCACGGGCAATATAAATGTAAAGGTTATGATAAATTTAATTAATTAATATAAATTTGTGAAGAAAGTTGACAATTTAAATTTTTTTAAAGATATAACATAAATGTATTTGCCAGGAAATCTTCAAATAAAAAATCTTCAAATTTAGTTACAGGATCTACGCCCTAGGGAATTAAGTTTCATGGGAAAAAATATACCATTTATTTTCAGCTTCCGAGTGAAACGAAAAGGCTAAGAATTGAAACATTTTCAACTTTGTAAAGATGATAAACCCAAAAGTCTTTCAAATGTAAAGTAGTCAATGAGTGATAAATGATAAGATGAAAAAGCAATTATGCAAAAAGTGTATTGTTGCATAAAGTGAGCGGAGTGAGATAGGGACCGATAAGTTGGGGAGTACAATAGAATATGAAAAATTTTAAATAAAGTTGTGTAACTTCTGGTCAAAAGCATAACCGATGGTCAAAATCAAAACAAAAACTCCTAGCTTAATATAGTATAATTGCCAAACTAACCCTTAGAGGACCCTACGTCCAAGTAATGTCAATGCAGGCAGGAGGTGGGACCCCTGCACGTGGGTAGTCCCTTGTCTAATGCTCCAAAGAGGCTTTTTTTTTTCTTTTTTCTTTTTTCTTTTTTGCTTACGGGGCGGGTATCCGAGCACTCTTTGGGCAGGGCCCACACCCTAAAGCCCCACGACTATTCCCTCGGGCCCCACAACTGGGTTCAAGACGGGTAGCCACTGCAGTAAACATCAGGAGAACCACTTGTGGTTCAAAATTTCATCCAGGCATGTGCATTCCTTCTCTCCTTCTCAGTCTCATTTTTCCTTTGTTCTCTGTTTTTCTACATGAAGCTGGAGAATATGGAATGAGGTTCGGCTATTGGCAGTAAGGGGTTGGGGGGATGATGGATCTTCGTAAAACTGGAGGAGAATGATGGTTGTAGCCTTCAATCTTGTTGTGAGAATCAGTGGCGGACCTACATTATGTGGATCTGGGGCGACCTGTCTCATCCAGGAGGGTTTGAAAGTTGCATGGGCCATATGGCTCATGCCCCATTCCAGTAAAGTAATCGCCCACCCCGTGTCTCAAAAAAACCCTTCACTCTCATTAATCTCAAAGATCGCTCTAACGAAATGCCTGGAACCTTCTACTCAATCGTTCTTTTTCTTCCACTTCAAGCTCACGCATTTCGGCTTATACAAAATAGCATATATAGCATAGCATAAAGGTTTGCCATCTCACCCTACCTTTACATAATATGTGGGGAAGTAAGCCAGATTTAAGTTCTTTATACTAAATTTTTCAAAAGAAATGTCTTAGAATCATACAATAAGTGGAGATTATTGGTAGTTGATATTGATTTTGACGTTTTTCGATTTTTAATTAACCATCCTCTGCCCCACCCAAATGAAAACCTTGGGTCTGCCACCAAGGGGAATGTCAATTCAATTTCTTAGGAAAATGTGGATACTTAATCATCTCTGTATATATTAAAATGGTACACATTCTCATTTTTAACTTAAAAGATTTTGTTTCCTTTTGTATTTCTTGCCAATTTGTCTTAGTTAGGCTTAAGTTTTAGTGCAAAAGTCATCGAAATAGTAAACCTTTGTACTTGAGAAATTTTAGATGCAAAATCTAATGGTACTAATAGATCTCGATCGTGTTTTTTTATTTTATTGTTTTGAAACACTACTGGTAGAAATCAATGCCATAAGTGCAATTAGATAGGTTTTTATTTTCCAATTCTGCCCCATCAGCACTCATATCTTTCAATCTCTTTGCTTTAGTATTATATTATCCAGGGTGAAATGTGTTTCTGTGTAAGACTCTGAAAAATGGTTTCTACCTCCAAGTACAAATCTGCTTCCCACAAACCCTAACATCAACAAGATGTTTCTACCAAAACAACAAAAATAAAAATAAAAAAATCCGCTTCCCACCAAGAATTGAAGAAAATTTTTGCCTAAAAAAACTGCTAAAGAAAAAAAAATTGCACTAAAATGACATTGGACTTGCGATCTCAGATCAAGATCTGCCATTAAAAATAAAAAAAGAAAAAAGAAAAACTCCAAGATGAGAGATGAAAAACTAGTGTAATGACTCTTTCGAAATCACCGCTAATCCCATGTTTTATACATGATTAGGTTGTGTAAGATCTTATACTCCATTGAGCTACCATTATCATAAAACCAATTGGTGATAGGAAACGGCAGCACAATGGTTTTTATGGTGAGGGTGAGGGCTCGACCACAATTATGACTGTTCAGGAACGAGGGTGGACGTTAACCTCAACAAGTTGTATGTTAGTAGGGCTTACTCAATGCACTATATAAAATAAGGTTTGGTAGTTTAACAAAATCAGTCAATGGATGTTGCTAGCTAGCTAGCCCTCTGAACCAATACTCCACCAGCATGAATGTTAAAAGTTGTCTTTTTTATGGTTTAAGATCTTACAATTACCAACATCCAGTGAGACTGATTTTTTGTACATAGTTACTAACCAATGAAACCTTATTTGAAACCTTATTTTCATATAATATGACTGATGAAGGACCCTGTAGATCTAAAATTAGGTAGTTCAAACATACCAACTAAAGTTCAGAAACATACTCTTCAAAAAAAAGAAAAAAAAGAAAAAAAAAAAAAAAAAAAAAAAGAGAGAGATTGGATGAAGGCTTAAAACAACCATTTCAAATACGGGCCCTAGGCCTAAGTGCCTAACCCAAACTCCCAACAAGAAGGACGCAACCTGGATCAATCAGATATGGAGCACCATAGATCCAAACTGAACCCAACCTACTTACATCTTATAGGATGGGAAATGGGCCCTGTTTACCTAAATTCAGAAAAACTCGTCGAAAACAGATTATTTTGGAACCCAACCTGAGCCCAAGATGGTTACAGGGCAAATTTTATAACTTTTATAAGTAACAAAAATGGCAAACTATTTCCAATCAGGGGTGTCATTGGATCAAGCTTCGGTTGGGTCAAAGGTAAAGGCCAGAGCCATTTAGTTGATGGATCTAATTTGAGCCCTATGACTATCATGACCAATAAAGAGTTATAAGCCTGACCCAAATACTTATTATTACTGGCTCATTTCACAAAGGAAAGTTCATAAGTTTCTAATAGGCCCAAAACTTTAAGGGTCACTCGACTACATTGCAGCTCCGCTATATAAAGTGGGCCCGGCTCATCTGATCCCAGTGGACAAGGCCCATTTTACAACAATTGATATTATTTACTTTACTTATATGTAGGCTAATAACTTTAAACCTTTGGTTGACCCATAAAGAAGTTGTAAGCATGACCCATAGGCTTACTATTATTATTATTGGGCCTGAAAATCAGCAAGAGACAAATGCTTTGCACAATTAGTGTGCCCATCAATTATGAACAAAAATTGGGCCAAGCCACCTCCTTGAATGGGTTTTTTTTTTTTTTTTTTTTTTTCTTGTTTTCATACCAGAGAGCCCACCTATGATCAATAGGGTCCCTTCCCACATCCAAACTTATACTTGACCTTACATTTCTTGAATTTCATGGATCCTCCAGAGGTTGATTTTTATTAGAGGCAGAGGGGTGGTTCATACTCGAGCACAAATGGCCAATATATGTCCATCCTTCCCCACAATATCCAAACTTTTCCATCACCCTATATCTCTTGATTTCCACGCATTCAGGTGAGTCTCATAGGAGGTGAGGTATTTTAAGAGAGGGATAGATTCCCTGTTGTAGCTTGGATCTCCTCATCTCCCATAACCCACATGGGCCCATTGGGTAGTACTGGATCAGGCAGGATAGGAATCCTGTGGGTGGCTGAATCAAAAGGAGACATATCCTAAACAGTGCCAAGTTTCAAAATAGATTTACTTGAGTTTTGGGCTAGTCATACAATTAAGTGTGAATCCAAAGCAGGATTACTACATGACCCACCATATTAATTAAAGATTATTTAAGCCTAATTTATATGAGGTTTAGGAAGGCGGAAGTGTGAATTAGAAATCGGAACATTGAAGAAAGACCAGCAGGAACCATTTTTTTTTAGTTGGACAACTCATCAGGAGTGATACTTTTAACTTGAGGACCTACGGGTCAATCCATTAGCATGAGCGTGAAACTAAGGTACCGATACCACTCAAACTAAGTGTGTTAGCCACTAGTGACATGACATCTTTTCGTTGTAACTTTTTCGTGCAAATAGGCCACCACCCAAAACAGAACATTTAGGCCTTGTTTGGATCGTCTTAATGTTTTGACGTCTTAATTTGTCTGAAAAAGATCTGTGAGTTTAAGATCTTATTAGAGCTGCGAGTTTAAGATCTGATTAGCTGTTCTGTAATAAGATCGTTTGGCAACACCTAAACGTGATGAGATCTGAATTGAATAAGACTGTTTGGTAATGCATCTTATCTATGTCTTAAGTTAAGGGTAATTTCTGTCATTTAAAAAAAATGGTTTTAAGCCTAAAAAACATCTGTGACATAAATTTGTTTCTTTTGACTCGGACAATGTCTAGTACACTCTATACTCATTTTTTTAAACTTAAAAAAAATCATTTTTTAACTATCACAATGCATGTTCCACGTCATAATCACCAACATTATTACATAAACTTTAATAATAGTTCGCTTATAAAAGGACTAAAGACACATCACTATAACGACCACCAAAATGATAAAAAAAAAAGGTGTAGTGAAAAAGTTTGCATTATAATATTTGGGGTTGGCCCCACCAAAGGTGTGGTGAAAAAGTTTGCAATTTCTCATGATAATATATTATTATATCATATTATTATATTTGAGGGTGGGTCCCACAATAGTGTAGTGAAAAAGATTACATTATAATATTTTAGGGTGGGCCCCACAAAGGTGTAGTGAAAAAGTTTACAATTTCTCATGATAATATATTTTTATATTATATTATAATATTTGGGGGTGGGCCCCACAATGGTGTAGTAAAAAAGTTTGCATTATAGTATTTTAGGGTGGGCCCCACAAAAGTTTATAATTTCTCAGAATAATATACTATTATATTATATTATAATATATGGGGGTGGACCCCACAATGGTGTAGTGAAAAAGTTTACAATTTCTCATAATAATATATTATTATATTATATGATACTATTTGGGGGTGGGCCCCACAATGGTGTAGTGAAAAAGTTTGCATTATAATATTTAGGGTTGGCCCCAACAAAGATGTGGTGAAAAAGTTTGCAATTTCTCATAATAATATATTATGATATTATATTATAATATTTGGGGGTGGGCCCCACAATAGTGTAGTGAAAAAAGTTTGCAACTTTCCACTCTTTTATAATAGTAGTAGATAGTAGATAGTAGATAGCAGATATTTGGAGGTGGGCCCCACAATGGTGTAGTGAAAAAGTTCGCATTATAATATTTTGGGGTGGGCCCCACAAAGGTGTAGTGAAAATTTTTTCAATTTCTCAAAATAATATATTTTTATATTATATTACAATATTTGGGGGTGGGCCCCACAATGGTGTAGGGAAAAAGTTTGTATAAGATAGATAGATAGATATAATATTTTGGGTGGGCCCCACAATGGTTGGGTGAGAAAGATATTATATTATTATTATTATTATATAATAATAATATATTATTATATTTTATTATAATATTTTGGGTGGGCCCCACAATGGTTGGGTGAAAAAAATATTTTATTATTATTATGATATAATAATATATTATGATATTTTATTATAATATTTTGGGTGGGCCCTACAATGGTTGGGTGAAAAAGATATTATATTATTATTATTATGATATAATAATAATATATTATTGTATTTTATTATAATACTTTGTGGGCCCCACAATGGTTGGTTGAAAAAACTTGGCAACTTTGCCTCTTTTGTAAGGGTAGATAGAAATAAAGGAGATAGAGAGATTAGGGCTCCAATCGTTGATATTGGTGAGGGTTATTACGGAAATTTTAAAATTATTTTAAAGTCCTGAAATGTCTTACCGCTTAAGATGTTGGGGTCTTAATTCCAAGAGCTTGATTTTGAGCTCCTAGAATTAAGATAATTTCGTCTTAAATAACAAGACGTCTTAGCGCTTAAGACTTGTTGTTATTGCGTACCAAACAATCTTATTTAGTTTTTTTGTCTTAACGCTTAAGACACAAGATATTAAGACTCAAACTTAGGACGATCCAAACATTACCTTAAATAATACTGAACATAGCAGAATAGCCCCCTGGCTAAGGGATGGAATATATAGGAATTCAAGTCAAAGGAACTTGTAAATAGTTGCAAAATAGCCCCCTCACTATGTGGTACAGCTTGTTTGTTTGCATTGAAAAGATATAGGAATGGAATATATAGAAATTCAAGTCAAAGGAACTTGTAAAATAGCTGCAAAATAGCCCCCTCGCTAGGTGGTAGGGCTTGTTTGTTTGCAGTGAAAAGATATAGGAATGGAATATATAGAAATTCAAGTCAAAGGTATATCAGTTAAGATGTGAAGCGTAATTGATATGGGGTGAGAGGTGAAGGATATTAAGTAGCAATGTAGATGGGACTTTGACTTTCTAGGATGTGAATTATTAGGGTCATAACTTGTATTTATATCTCATCTTCCCTTTATTTATTTTTCATTAAAGGAAAGGAGGGTCGGTTGGTGGTCATTTTTGTATATTCGTCTTGAATTTTCTTTCTTAACCATTCATGCCACTCATGGCATGAAATTTTACACGTTCAATTTTTCATGTATGCAAACAAATATGCCCTAAATGTTCAATTAATGGTAGACACAGGTGTAGCTTTGAGCTCAGGTTGGCATATGAAGGATCACGAGGGCTGGGCCAACCGAACCGCCAGTCAACGGCATGGCTCGTGACATGGGCTGTGCTAGGCCGAGGCGCCTGGGCCTGTTGGCCCATTTGGCATGGCCCGCTAGGCCTACCAGTCCACGTGGGCTAGCCCACCCAAAAATGGCCATTTTAAAAAAAATTTGTCCATTTTAACCCCCCAAAAGCCATCAAACGGTCATATAAGGGGTATTTTGTGTCCTTTTCAATTTTACGAAATCTATAAATACTCTAAACCTCCTAGTCTTTTTCTTTTAATCAAAGTTTTATTTACCATAAAAAAAATACAAAGAATGTCAATCATTATATAACAAGTGGACCCATTGGGACAAAATCACTGTGAAAATTGGGCCCAAATAGAACACAAACTTCTTCTGTGCATTTTTTATTTTGGCACCTACCAAACATCACTAGATGGCTTTGTTTGGCCAGGTAAGCTTGGAAAATAGGTTGGGGACTTGGGACTAATTGAAACTAAACCTAAATTTATTGGCCCAAATTACATCCTTTTCTAATATTCTTCTCTGGCTCGATCAATAGTTATAAACTTATAATAGTAATCCAAAATATATATATAACGTTGCTTTTACTTTTATTATGATTATATTATCGCATTAAAACATAATCAGCTCTAAGTATAGTTTGGTCTCTTCACTTGTGCCTCAAACCATGGATTTCGTCTTGGACTCATAGGTGTCTCTTTGGAATGTGTCCAATCAAATATTAGATCCCAACCAATTCATATATATACAGCCCTAGCAATAATAAATATAAATTTAGGTGAGAGAATAAGGTTTTTTTAAAAGGATTTTTTGTTGCATTAATATTAATTATTTGAACATGAATAGTTCGAGTTTGACCAATCCACTTAAGTATCTTTGTCATTCTCCGTGCTTATATTCTAATTTTTAATTTTAATACCAAAGAGGTGAAAAAAATTAATAGGAAAAAAAATGAAAGAGGCACACCGAGCACGCCCAACACGGAGGGCCGGCACAGCCCAACCCGCTCCATCTCACTGGCCGGGCCGACACAGCCCGTTTCATCTGGTGGCCCGGCCCGATCCAACCTGTGGCACGGGTGGGCCGAGGTTGGGGCGGTGGCACGGCCCGTTTGACATGCATATAGGCATCAAAAACATCTTGGAGGGTACGTTGTGAAACCCAAATTATTAAAGCAGCTGATTCTTGTGTTTTGCACATAACTCAATCTAATACTGGACTGGACTGAACATCTACTGCATTGACATTTAACCAACTTGCTGACACAAAAAGCTTAAGAAAGATTTGGCATAAACTCCTTTGAACTTTTTCACAAATGTGACAGTGGGGCATGGCTGAGTTTGTGAGGCTCATCGACCACCACGAAAGGCCTTTGAGGATTAGTCATCTAAAAAATCTAATTTCATTGAACCTCGCCACTTGTCCATTCTAAGGCCCTGAAAGGAAGATTTATATTTCATAGAAAGCGAAAATGGAAAATAGGCTGAAGGTCATCAAATTGTCCTGCTATTAGTGTGTCATGAAGATATTAGGGTTCTCTATCAAGGCTGCCCCATCTTTATGAAAAAAAAAAAAAGGCATCCCCATTGATGCCTTTTGAGCATCTTAATAACACAGAAATATTACCAATTTTAAAGGGAGTACTTAGACTGATTTTTTTTTTCTGTGCTATTGGAGGATTCTCAGTCTTTTCGGCTAGACTAATCTCCTCGGGCCCAGAGAGAAGCCGGATAAACTTCCCTGTAGTCCCAGTGTAGTAATGCAGCTTCGAACCTACAACATCCAGGTGCAAACCGTGGTCTTAGGCCAACGAAGCTACCCCTTGCGGAGTACTTAGAATGATCAAACATTAGCACTTGCCTAATGAGTGTGTTCTTTTTCAAGGGATCTTCTCAACAATTTGTCTAAATTTTGATCATGAAAGGTAGACCGTCAAAATACCATAAAGTAAGCTTTTGGGTAGGGTATTTGAATATTTAGAAGTCATTTTAAAGTGCTAAATTTTAAAATTAGCGAGCAATTGGTCGTCGTCGTCGTCGTCATCGTCGTCGTCGTCAACACAACCTTAATTACTTTATTGGCCTTGTACTTAAAAACTTTCTTGTCTTAAAATACAATATACTTTGGTTTAGTAAGTATTATTTTACACCAAGTTGATTGTGTGATAGCAACCGTCCTCTGCCCACATTTGGAAAAGCATGTACCGAAATGTCGGTGCCTAACAAAACCAATTAACAAGGCATTGGGGGGTCATCACATCGAGTCTATCTCAAAGCATTTAGACCATAGTTCTCAGGATATGTAAACCTTTGCTCAAGATTTGATATACTGCAAATTAATTTCATTATGAACAAATTTCTTTTATGAAAAGATTTCTTAGTACTTTTTGAGGTTTACTTGATACTTCGATCGTAGAAAGATAGTGTGATAGAAAGGTCTCATTGTAGATATAATTCTGAACAAATATTATGTCAATCAGATCATGACAACCATTGGTTTAGGGGCCTTCTTAAGTTATACTTTTGGTGAATGCAATCCAACGGTAAGTATTATTCAGAGTACTATCAAATTAAGGTGAAAGCCAATTCACAGGAGCTTAGTGACTAGGACCAGGTTAGATTGATCTTAGAGGGCCTCATATGATGGTAAAATGATTGTCTATCATAATTGATTTCTCCCATGAGAGGGTTTTCTAAGTGTAAATACTCATTTCTCTAAGATTGACTAGCTTCTTTTCTATTAAATCTCTACCAACATGACTAACGGTGTGCATGTACGAGAGAACTCTATGATAAATAGAGGGAAAGTGTTCTGATTTCTCATGCGACTTAGTTCTACATTTTTTAGTGCAACACATTTTCCTTAACAAAATCTTGATTAAAAATCATGAATTTTAAAAACTAAAAGAATTAAGCCAAAAGTAGAAAAAAAACTTCCACTATATAGAATCCTTTTTGTTAGTTAAATATTGTTTGATCATAAATACTATAATAAAATTGTTAGTGCCGGGAGTTATATTAAAAAGGACCTTTTCTCCTACTTGTGTAGGATTTTTTTATATATGCCTCTAATTTAGGGTCCCACGTCATCGATGGCCAAAATTGAAAATCTCACATTATTATTTTATGGGACTCCTATACGTGAAAAGTCCACCGGGAAAACACCGTCAATTATTTTCTCTCCCTATTATGCTCCACAAAGATTGGGGTTACAGATTATATAAATAGTGCTACACAGTTCCTAAGCATTTTTTAGAAAAAAAAATATCCCTCCTAATTAGGCCTACTGGATGCAAGAAAATCATGTAAGTTCATTGGATAGAAAGATCCATAAGATGCCTACTCATGTACAAAGTCTTAAATCCATAAGATCATCTTAACCTTTTGATCCATGACCTTAAATCTTAATAGTTTAGAGGCATCATTTTATCATGATCTCAATCCAATGGTTGAGAAAAGTTGGGTTTTGGACTTACGATTATTCGACCCGAGGGGGGACGTCAACTTGAGGTCCATGACAAAAAAAAAAGGCCATTTTTGAGAAATTTATATATTTATATATATATGAGTAAGGCTCTCCTAAGCTCAAGCTTAAGAGAAATTTTCGTAAGCTCATGCTTGTGGGGCCCACCTTTAGTTTATCCAAATGAACCAAACAATAACCCCCACTAAATTACACATGTCCACAAACTTTCGGTCAAATTCGAATTTATTACACTGTTGGATCAGCTATGTATCGATCCGAATGAACTATTGACCATTAAACTTTTAGGCTCATATGGAGATAATAAAAATCACGGTTGGGGCTAATTTTTTGTAGAGAAGAGGATCCCAGGGAGTTTTTGAAATTCTCCTATTCTCATCCTCATGCGAGTCCCCAAGTGGGCCCCACCACACACTTGAGCGTACCTTATCCTAAGCTTGAGCTTAGGAGAGCTAACGCATATATATATATATTATAATGGGAAATGCTCCTATAAAAGATATCTCTCACCTTAAATAAGAGATTGGGTGGAGGCCCTTACATCCATATACAATGCTAATAACTTAAATGTGAGGGCCCCCATCCTAATCTCTCATATAAGGTAAGGGATATCTCTCATTGAAGCATCTCCCTATATCGCCGCTTTTTTTGCCCCGAGAATGCCTTTA
Source organism: Umbellularia californica (assembly GCA_028538565.1). Lineage (NCBI taxonomy): Eukaryota > Viridiplantae > Streptophyta > Magnoliopsida > Laurales > Lauraceae > Umbellularia > Umbellularia californica. Next base: position 67,893,130 of record JAPQWN010000008.1, read on the forward strand.
TTGGCCCTAAAAAAATCTCGATATGATTACCAAAATACTCCAAACCAAACCTAGTTATGCCTCAATTAACTCGACTAATCCGGCTAACACATAATACAAGACAATGACCCAACAAAAATTTCCCTATATAGTAGTCATCAATGCCTTTGGCTTTCTAAATAATTAGAACCAAATGCTGGGATTAAAGAACAAATCTCCCTCAAAGATTCCTCTCAAACATTCGACCACTACGACTCGTTCCAAACCTCTCCTGACGCTGTTATTATAATACAACTACTAGTTCACAGAAAATAAAAAGGATGACCGAGTCTTCACCTCGACGAGTCAACCCACGAGATCATTTGACCGTTGACTTCCTCTTTCCCGCAAAAAAGTCTCCAAGTTATCTCTCTTTCCCCCCATTTCCACTTCTCTCTCTCTCTCTTTTAATGGGTGACAGCTAATCCAATCTCATCATCGAACAGAACAGCCACGTGTCCACCATCCAATGAATGGCCTTGCAACTTTTATTAAATTTCTAGTCAACCTGACGTAAATACACGGATGCCGTTGGACTCGTCATACGGTCATTCGACGGCTGTGATGGGGAGTACCGGGAGTAGCCGGTCACCGAAGAAAGGCAAGTTGGTCAACAATTTTCATATGGCATGAATCCAACGCCTGCCGTGGTCCCCACTCCTGGTCAGCTTTGCTTTTCTCGGTAATTTCTCGGAGATTCGCGAGGGAAAAAGTTTTTCTCCGCACTTTCACGTCATCAGTCTCGTTCCGAGATTCTCGTGCCGTTTTCTCTCTGTCTCTTTACGGTTGTTCAAAGGCCAGCGGCATAAATCCGCCGGTGGACCCCACGTCTTAAATCCAAATTATTCAAAATCAGTCCTTCATCTCTGCGTCAAATCTTAATCCTTCCATGGTTGGCCCATGTGTAAATTTATCAAACCACATGTGTGACCTCTGATTGATTGTTCCAATTTGCTCGTATCACATTCAAATAGTGTGGGCTTAACTTCTCTTTCTTTTGCTAATTCATCACTTGATCTCAATTTGAATTAATGTTTCTAAATGACCTCAATTATGCATACTATAAATGACTCTGATTTTCTTAGAGTTTAATTACTAGAGTGATGTTGGGTATTCGATTTCAATCTTATCTTGATTCAATAAAATAGTGATCATATCACCGTCATTTTGTGTACGGACATTTGCACCAATGATTCTTCATTTTAAACCACTTAAGAAATACGATTTTAACAATAAAATTGCATTAAATAAGCACACTCAAAAGAAAAAATCGTAAGTTATTTCTATCACATAAGGTAAAATATAAGGGTTGAAGAAAAACACAAATATATATACATTATTATCATCTTGAAAACTACAAGAAAAAACGAATGATTGAAGTGGGCCATCAATTATTCGGTCCAAATTGTCCTACTAAGCTTGACCCAATAAATCCATTCCTTCCCATGGCTCCACCAATTTTTCCATTAAATCCTAGGCCCAGCAAATTTACAGCATCACTCACTCACAATCACAATTCACACCCTCCAATTTCTCCCCTCTCTCTCTCTCTCTCGACAAAACGGAATCCGAAGTCTCAATTTCTCACGGTAACTATTTTCTCAAAAGACTCTTGTCCTCTTGAACAATAACAATTCAAAATGGGCCCCACCACTCACCCAAAAGTCGCCGATCAACTTCCTGTCTCTGAAACGAGCCCCCAAAGACAAATCTCAGCCGTCGATCTCATGCCTCGTTTGACTTGAAAATGCTCACATTTCTTCACATCCACTCCTCCATAAAAACCCCATCCCTCCCCCTCACTCCGCCCCTGACTTTTTAAATGATCCTCTAAATCTCTCTTGCTTAGAGACACCTCATTTTTTCCTCTTCTTCTCCTTCCTTCCTCTTCTAATGGCCGTTGATCTGATGGGCCACACCAAGATGGACGACCAGATCGCTATCCAGGAGGCCACGTCAGCGGGCCTGAGGAACATGGAGCGTCTGATCTACCTCCTCTCTCACCAAAACCAAACGCAAGCACAAGCCCCCGTCGACTGCAGAGAGATCACGGATTCCACCGTCTCCAAGTTCAAGAAGGTCATCTCCATCCTCAACCGGACCGGCCACGCCCGCTTCCGCCGGGGACCGGTCATTCCGGCGAGGCCTGAGATTCCGGCGCTTCCGGCTTCTGCGCAGGCCGCGGCGGCTCAGTCCCAGACCCTAACCCTAGACTTCTCGAAGCCGAGTCCGAACGTCGGATCTGAGATCTCGAACAGCCATTTCTCCAAGGAGAGCTTCAGCATCTCGCCGCCGATCTCGTCGGCGAACTCTTCGTTCATGTCGTCCATCACCGGCGACGGCAGCGTCTCGAACGGAAAGCAGGGATCGTCGCTGCTGCTTGCAGCCGCTCCGGCTGTTTCCGCTGGAAAACCGCCTCTCTCGTCTTCTTCTTACAAGAAGAAATGCCACGGCCACGGGCACTCCGAGGACTTGTCCGGCAAGTACTCCCTCTCCGGCCGTTGCCACTGCTCCAAGAAAAGGTACTTTCCGCAACATCCCGCTCATGTTAGCACCACATCATTCCTCATCTCAACTATCGTGCGCCGGTCTCCGCGTTTCCGAGCTCGGATTCCGCATCGGAATCGTCCGATCCGACAACTCGGAGCCGGACAGCGCACGTTAGCGTTATCAGAGGGCGCACGTTAGCGGTGGCCGTATCTCGTCCGTATTCTCTAACCGTATATTCGCACTTGTATCCTACGCTGCAGGAAATCGCGAGTGAAGAAGAGCATCAGAGTGCCGGCGATCAGCTCGAAGATGGCCGATATCCCGCCGGACGAGTACTCGTGGAGGAAGTACGGCCAGAAGCCGATCAAGGGCTCTCCTTATCCCAGGTAAAAAGACCGAAATACCCTCGTCTCCCCCCCCCTTTTTACTTTTGCAGGGGGCATTTTCGTAATCTGACATTTCTGCCTCCCCGCATTGCAGAGGGTACTACAAGTGCAGCACAATGAGAGGATGCCCCGCGAGGAAGCACGTGGAGCGGGCCCCAGACGATCCAACGATGCTGATCGTAACATACGAGGGCGAGCATCGCCACCATCCCCAAACTACCCCTTCCGAGTCCGGTCCTCTCCTGTTCGAGTCAGCCCTTGTGTAATTGAGTCCTTCGGAGGGTATTATTGTAAATTCAAACCGTTGTGACTCGAACCAATTAAAAAAAAAAAAAAAGTGAAAGAGTTTTACTTACTTCTTAATTTTAATTTTTTATTTCCAAATATTGAGAAGCTGCTGCTGTTGCTGAATTGGCTTTTGCTTAAATTCTAAGGTGGATTTGATTCTTTGTTTGAAATCCGGGGATGTGGAGGGTCCTGTATTTTGTCGTGTGGTGCGTGCAAGTCAAAGGGGGGGAGTTGGGAGTTGTTGCCATGTGGGGCCCATGTGAGTTAAGTATTTTAGGTGGTAAATGGTGGGGTGGTGAACTAGTCAAAATGATGAGGACAGGTGGGGCCCAGTTCTTTAGATGCTGCCTGGCTGAAGCCGCTTTGCAGATGGGGAATCCGGCGCTGTTTTCGTTGACGAGGACCCTATCTTACCTAGTATGAGCTGTCATCCATCTTTGACCGTTGAAAAATTGGGCCATGCCTTAATGAGGGGACAAAGAGAGGTTTTTTAGATTAAGATAAGAGAGAGAGACCTTGGCTGGACTGGCTGGGGAATCCGGTGCTGCTTTGGTGGGATGAGATGCTGATTTTGACTTTGTGGTTTTGTAGTGATTTGTTTTTATGGAAGTTTGGGAACCACCATTATGAAAGTGGGGTTCATGTTGGTGCACATTTTAAGTTGATTTAATTTGTCACTTTTGAATAGATAAATATAGTGCGTGTCGTACTAGAAAACTATGTATTTAGGATCGCAATAATGGGCTTTAAAAGCTAGTGCCACATTCATATGTGGCTATGTGAGAGATCCGTCTTGTTGGTGTAGATTAGGCTTCAAGTTCGAAATTTGGATTTGGGTTGGAGTCTAGATCCAAAATAAGATGCGGGAATGGAATGCCGGCCTCCTTTTTTCACTATAATTTATGTCCGGTGGTTGTTTGGGAATTTCAAATATTAGTATTTAAAATGATGTCAAATTATAGAATTCTAAATTCGTTGTTTCATTCATGGCCTGAATTCCTGTCCGAGTTTTTGGAATACCATAGTTCATTTTCAGGAATTCTAGTGCCAAGTGAGATTTCCAAATCCTTATTGTTAAAGTGGTTTTTCAGATGTTGAGTTTTTGGAGATTTTAAATGTCTGGAATTTCAAATGTACAGGAATTCTAAATTCTCAGACAGCCTGAATTCCTATCAGGAATTCTTGTAAAGAAATGGGGCCATATCTGGGAATTAGTGTAAACTCAGATTAAAAAGCCTAGCACACTCATTTGGTATAACTCAAGCTATGTGTGCTCTTATTTTATTAAGTGAATGTCATGAATGAGGATACTTGGTTTTAGATTATATATGTATGCTTTTGATTGAAATTGGAGGGTGTCCCAGCCCTTTGGACTGCACTAGTTTCTTCCAAAAAATAGGTTCTATGTTGGCGTTATGGGAAATAAGAGAATTTTGGAGAATGGGATGTCCATATGCAACATGATGGTTTAACTAATGGTCAAAATTCAATAGTAAATCCTTGAAATGTATCCTTGGTAGGCTGTTTCTTACGCACCAGAACGAAACAGATTGCCATTTTGAAAATCAGATGCATCTAAATAGAATTGGCACTACGGTAGTTATGGTTAGATATCCAGTGGATTGGATGTTTCTTAATTTCGGAGAAATATAGAGTCCCAAGGCAATAATGGGCGTACAATTCTAGCTAAGAGACATGTTTTGTGGGACCCACTTCCCACTACTTGTATGTATGGATGGCATTTCATTCAAAAAGGACTCAGTGCAGATCCATCTTGTGTCGCCCACTTTAGACTTTTATATGCAAGGCTGATGCTTGATAAGAAGGGGCCCCACTTGATGTTTTTAATATTTCATCAGGCTGAAAATTAGCTTTGGTTGATCAAAAACCATCTCATAAAGGGCCACCAAGTTGAACAGTTACTTAATTTCCGCATGGTAATTATACAGGATTTTCAATCACGGCCTTTTGTGAAAATGAGTCTCACACTAAAATTTCCACACGGAAGCAAGACAGGAGTGTGGTGGATGAAAATCAAGTAGCCCATTCAAATCAATTATATTGACCATCAAATTCAAATTAGACTCGGCACAGTATAACCAATCACCATTTTATTCTTCATCTGCGACCATTCAAAAATGGGTTGAGCTGTTAATGTAGTCTCAACTGCTCGGTTGGACTAGACCACCCATTCCTCCTTCAATGAATGGTGTGGGTTTTACCAAGTCAATACAGAAACAGTGTATCCGGCCACTTGGTTGGTTCACTAGTCTAGTCTTCCATGAAATTAATATACCTTGTGCACTGGTCATTTTCGCATCTCTTTCACTGATAGATGCACGGGCAATGCATGTGGATAAAAAAGCTATGTCGACGACTCCCAGTCTCATGTACTGAAACTTATTCTGGAAGACTGTTTGGATGTACCATGAGAGTCTTGATTGGACTTGGTCCAAGATACAAATGCTTCACTTGGTGTGGTTCATTTAGATTCGATTGTGGTGTCGTGATTTAATGGATGAGTAAAACACATTAAGATTATTAAATCCTGACCAAATGACAATGATAATTAATTCCTGTTAGACCATGGGTTTTGACCAGTTTGATAATTTTGACTGATTTAGATTGTAATGACGAAACAAGATTCATTTTGCTGGCTTCAATATTGTTGAGATAAAGCTTTAATAATGATGATGATGATGATGGTAAATTGGACCCGTTTTAGTTTAATTCAAAGTATGGGGTTTAGGCTGCCTCTGAGTTTGCAACTAAGAACTTTCAGTTGGCCTTGTTTGGTTTTGAGGTGAACCCAAGTGTATATTTTGGAACCTGGATGGAATTTGTGTTGGGTTATCATATGGGCGTCTGGTAATTTGACCTGGATACTGATACACAACTTAACAATAAAAATTTGTATATCAATCATATATTTAAGAGTGACCTCTCATCTCAATGGTAAGAGGCATCCGTTCTTACCAGTTTCTCAAGGTTTGAACCTGGGTAGTAATCTTCCCTTGCCTGAGGGCTGTTTTACCTCACTTAGGTCTTCTTCCCTTATAAGAGAATTTTCTAGTCAGAATTGTCTGCGAGGTTTTTATGTGTGGTCCAACCTATTTTTTGGACCACTCGGACCTTCTGAGATCAACTTACCCCTGTCAGCTACACTAAACCCAAGAACCACCACAAGTCCAAATTTGACCATCATCCAACCATTACTCGGGTTGAAATCAAGTAAAATTGATCCCTTCTTAAATCATTGAACTTAAGGGCCATAGATGAATGTGTTTGAATGATTCAATGAGGTTGATATTTTGCATATCACTAGATCACGTTAAGATCTTTTCTTCCTACACTTCTCCTAAGACTGTCAATTTGTCATGGCTCCAGGTGGACTCCACAAATGAACTTCCTTACCAGAATAAAACTCTAACCAAACTCAAAAGTTGGTTATATGACCTTACCTGACAACCTTAATCACATTGGGTCCAGGGATTCACTAAAAAATGACTAGGTTTTGGCACAACAACTTATTCGGGTCAGCTTTGGGGTTTGGATTTTCCTCCATACACAACTTGGGTTGGACATATGTTGTGTCAATACCTAACTAAACCCACCCAATTGCATCCCTAGTACCGAACCATCCACTTCCAGGTTGAAGTGGATCTAACCAGATGTGTTTCAGTTTGATATTTTTAGAACATTGTTACAATGAATTGATGACACTAGCCTTTCAGAATATTAATTGATTGGTTAGTAAACAGGTCAAGTCTTTCTTAAGAAAAGTTGGGGTCAAGTCCTTGGGAGAATACACTTTCATGGGCTTGCAAATTCCATTTGCCAAAAGCCATGTGAGCCCTCATATATGTATTTTTATAATGTCAAGTGGAGGACAGTATTAAAAATTCAGATCTAATCCAATATTGTTGATCTGATGCATTTTTTTTTTTTCTTTCTTTTTTTTTTAACCCAGCTACCAGGATGGGCTTCAGACTTTCTACCAATTTATTCATGCCCGGCCTAAATATAAATAGGCCATTAAATCCTTAATACAAGTAGATTTATATATATGAAAGAGACTGATTTCAATTTATTTTCAGTTATGTAACTTCTCTCTATTCTATTCAATAATGACTCCTCCATTACTCTTCTACATTTCTCCAAATATATAACTGTTCTACTCTCTCTTCTATGGTTTAATGCATCTCCTCTTCATATTTCCCTTTTCCTCTTTTAATTCATTTATATTATCTTCGGCTTAGTTTTATCATTTTCTTTATTAGTTTTGTTTTAGTTTCTTTCTTAATTTCTTTATTAATGACAATGTCATTTTATGAATAGTAACGGAAATGTTATTTAATTAAAAATATTTCTTTCTTAATTCTTTTTTCAATTAACATTTGTCCATATCCTCAAAATGAATGAAAATAACTGACAATACTAAGAAAAAAAAAATAATTTGAAGTTAAATTTTTTTGTATATATATTTTTCTTATGTCCCTGGGCTTAGCACGGGCTTTTTTTGCTAATTTCATATGAATGATGCAGTTGATGCCATCTTCTGCTCTGAATCAGAAGCTTCTTTCTGCAGGCAATTTGTTAGAGTTGAGGACTCTTTATCATTATTGGGTCCAGCTTTGGGGCCAACCATAAGAACCGGCCGGTTTACACAATTAAATGGACCTCAATTTCCAAAAATTGAACCTTGGTTGTAAACGGGTCGGTTCAAGTCCGGGTCTATGGTGGAACCCCAACCGGAACCATTAAGGAGAAGGTGGAACCGGATCCCGACCCAGAACCATTTTGGAACCGGTTTCATGGCTATGGAACCGGAACCAGAACCGGAACCAAAACCATATATGGGATGGGTCTAGATCCGGGGATGGATCTAGGTAGAGAATGATATTAAAAAATTATGATTTTTAGGAGAGATTTTCGAAAATTTAGGTAATATGTAGGGTCTTGGGTCCACAGGTCCGAACCAAGGTGGAACTTTTGGGCAATCGGAGAATCGGAAACCCATATACATCCCGAATTAAACCCCTGAGGAGGTTTTTCTGCTTGCTTTCTTTAATGAAAATAGATGCATAAATATGTGAAAAGACAGCTTGGTCCCAATAAATAATATCTCTATTAGATTTCAAATCCAGTGATTAAATTAGTTGATTAACCTAAGTCTAATTTAAAAAAATATAATCGACCACAAAGAGGAGATACAAGGTTTATATGTGGAAGTCGGGGGGGGGGGGGGGGGGGGGGTTGGTTTGGGGTAGGTTTGTTTAGTTGAGTAAAACACATTAAGATGAGTAAATACTGACCAAATGACAATGATAATTCCTGTTAGACCATGGGTTTTTACCAGTTTGATAGTTTTGACTGATTTTACATTGAAATGACTAAACAGGTTTTATGTGTGGTCCAGTCTATTTCTTGGGCCACTTGGACTTCTAAGATCAAGTTAACCCCCATCAGTAACACTAACCTCATGAACTGCCACAAGTCTAAATTTAACCATCATCCAACCATTACTCATGGTTTGAAATCCTAAAGATTGATCCCTTGTGAAATCATATTGAACTTTAGGGCCATAAATCAAAGGGTTAGAATGATTCAATGATGCTGATATTTTGCGTATCACTAGATCATGTTGCGATCTTTTCTTCCTACACTTCTCTTAAGATTGTCAATTTGTCATGGCTCCAGGTGGGCTCCACAAATGAGTTTCCTGAGCAGAATAAAACTCTTAACCAAACCCAAAATTAGGTTATATGACCTTACCTGACAACCTTAATCACTACCTCATGTACTTCCCTCCACGCTCTTTAATAATCTTCAGGTGGAGCTTCATTTTAGCACGAATTCCTATGCATTGTATACAACAAATAGGCCCTTAGAAATAAAAACTAATTATTTCAAATCAAATCTACCTATTAAGTAGTTTAAAATGCAAACGATTTATCAAAATGAGGTCACACGGCTAAATTTCCCCGGTAATTGATTTGGTCCTTTCTCAAAATAAAGTAATTCAGCCATTTACTGGTTAACTTGGTGACTTTTCCTAATTTTTTTGGAAATGGTAAGTGATATATTCCAAAATATATGAAGCAACCTATCAATCCCTTGCTTTGGCTAACACATCCGCCATGGAGTTAGCTGATTTAATCTCACGACGGAAGAAAATATTGATGTCAACCGATCACTCCCTAACTTCATTGAAGTGGAAATGAAACTTCCAAAGAATGAAACTTCTCCTGCCTTGCTTGAATCTTTTAGCCCATTCTTTTATAAAATGTATGAAGTTAGTCAAAGTCCAAAATTTTGATTAGCTTGCAACTGGTCAAGTTTGGTTCTATTTCCAGTAAACCTAAAAACTAACCCAACTAACACTTTCCCCAGTCTGCACCTAGCCTTCCCTGGGTTTCATACAGGTTAAAGCCCAATGGCCTTCTGATTTGAAAGACATACTGAGTTATTTTTATTAGGTTTTTAATCTTCATATGATTGTTGATTAACAATTTTTTAAACAGGTTATAGAAGAGACAAAATGGGTCGGTTCTGCCAAAACCTCAACCCGCACCGAACCCGACTCAATGCAAGGCAAAACCCAACCCTCTCCAACCCATCGAAAAAAGGATCAAACCAGGCCCAAGTTGGGGGTGGTTCATCATCAAACCGAAACCAATCCCATCCTAGGGCCGAGTTTAGACTATAAGACTTGCACCTATCCAAAACTCTACTGGTTGGTCTTGGGACAAATATTTTGACCTGCCAACTTTGGCCTGAAATTTGTTGTTTCTTTAAATATAAGGGAGTTTATAAACTGAAATATATTTAGATTAGAAAGATTAAGCCCGCCAGATTATCCTACTCCTTGATTTTAGATTTTCTTGAGTTTCAATCTAACAATGAGTGAACGTAGAATTAAGATTGATGTAACATCATGGGATGAAAAGAGTATCGAAGGGGCTGCATTGACATATAATTTTGGACTACTACACTTGCAGTACTCGAGGGAGAACATTACCTTGACCAATATGCTTTGCACTATCTGAGTAATCATACAAATCTTGCAACTAAATAGAAAAGAAGATAAAGTTATCATAAAACCAATTTACTGTGTTGTTATAATGGGTTGTACCTCAAATCATGTGGGTTAGTAATGCTTTTTGTGTGTGTGTGAGTGTGGGGGGGTTGGTTTGTTCAAATATTGTTATCAATTTTTAGTTGAATTGATGGTTATCTGTTACTCCATTACTTTTTTTTATTGGTACACCATTAATTTGAGTAGTAGGCAACAAAACGCCACTACTTTCAAAATGTTATTTGTTGTTCATTCAATTAAGAAAGATGGATATTGATCCCCAACCATCATCCTAGTAATTCAAGTCCTAGTAAAGTCAAGGTCACATCTACTCACTACCATATATCCTTTCCCCCACTCACCCCCCCCTCCCTCCCTCCCTCATTTGATTGTCAATTCCTACGTATTCTATTCACACAAATAGGCCATAGAAATAAACACTCATTGCTTAAAGCCTAATTCACTTATCAAATGGTTCACAAAGCTAAAAACTTAATCAAAACGAGGTTGCATGTTTGAGTTCTCCTATATTTGACTCGATCCTTCGACAAGATGAAGTGATTCTGCAGATTCACATTTTAGCCCCCTGAGTTTTCTTAAAGATTAACCAACATGCTTTTCACTATCTGAGTAATCAAACAAACTTCACATCTAAATAAATACAAAATAAATTTATCATAAGATCAATTTATAGTCCTCTTAATGGATTGTACCTCAAATCATATTATTATTATTATCATTATTATTATTATTATTTTGTTAAAGTTGTTATTAATGTTTTAGTAGCATTGATGTCTATCTGTTAACAACCCTTTAATTTGAGCAGCTGGCAACAGGATGCCACAACTTGCGGGTGGGGCCAAAGCATTTCAAGGGCAGCCTGTTAAGATTTGGACCTAATCAATATAGCCTGGATTCAATTAATGGGCCTGGGAGTTGGGCCGGAGTTTATATATTGAGTTAGAACTTTAGTAAAGCAAAGGTCGAGCCGGAGTCTATTTAACTATGAGCCATGAAATGAGATCCAAGCCTGGCCGAGTTGTCCAAAAATAGGACCCAAACATAGCCCATTACGGTGGGACTCGTGTTGACGGGTGGCCCAGCTCATGAGAAACTCTACTCTTGGAACATATTGGGAGTATGGACATTGGCTTATGGGCCTGAACGCGCCAACTGTGGCATTTTCTGGGCCTGATAACTTGGGATTACATAGTCCCAAGACCCAACCCAAACACATCTGATTAATGGCTCGATAAGAATTTCTAAGATAATCAGTTCCTTTAAAAGAGTCTATTGGAGATTGATAGTTTAAAAACATGGTCATACTCAGCTAACTCCACTCTGATCAGTAGTAAAACCAAGTGCTCAATGAAATACTTGGTCTCAATGAGTTTTGGCAAAACTTGGTTAGACTTGGCCTTGATGTGGTTCAAAATGAACAAAAAATTAATTGAGAATCATTTAATCTTTAGAATGTTTACATACGTTAATTATGAATTTTGATTTTTGGCATGTGAAAACTCATTTGAGAATCCGATTTGACTCAGGTCAACGGATTTCTTATTCGAGTTTTTGAATAATGGTGGAGCTGCAACTCAATTGGGGTAAATCTTGGAACTCATGCCCCATGAACTAAGGATCAAGACAAGGCCCAATCCTTCCATTGCCATATAGCCCAATAACATTTACATGAGCCAATTGCTGCTCCAACCAGATTAAGTCGACATCCTAAAGTGTGTTCATAATCTCACCCCAAATACTACCCAAATTGGACTGGGTCTGGGCTAGACCAGCATTGATCTTTATTCATCAAAAACTCATGACCCACAAAATACCAACTTGTGCTTGCTTCAGAGTGTGTGTGTGTGTGTGTGTGTGTGTGAGAGAGAGAGAGAGAGAGAGAGAGAGAGAGAGAGTGTGTTTAAGGTTGAATTAAAAGGATCAATTGGTCTATCATTCAATGAATGGGGCAATGATATTCTTGCTTTTACTGATAAGATAGAAACAATCAAGTTGTTGTTAGCTTTCATGTGGGCTTTATTTCTTGTTGGAGACCAACATAGTGGGAAATGGGAAATGTACCTGAAAAGGACCCATGCCAACATCCTTACATTCATTCCCCTTTCCCCTTTTATACTGCTCATCAACCTTTTTCTTAAAGCCATTGCTATAGAATGTTACTCAAACCCTATATTCCTTCCATTGCAAAATCACCAAATTTCCCTAACAATATTCCATGAATCATTCTAACATTATTTTATATTGTAACTCCCAGTACATTTAACCAGGGAGAAAATATAAATGATTGTACTGCATTTGGGTCGAGTTATGTTTGGATCTATATTGTATTTCTCAAGGGCCCATTTGTTTGGAGGCGTTTCAGACGAAAAATCGATGTCATGAATTTATGATAGCATTTATAGCTTGTGTCCCCTCAAGATTCAGAACTCCCTGCTTAAATGGTTAGAATTCATAAAATCGACCTGTGAAATGTCACTTTTGACATGTAGACTCTTCAAATATCAGTTTCCAAAATATTATATTGAGCAATGGGGAAAAATGGGTCGATGCACTCATCATGGGTTGTCTGTGAATTTCATGGGGGATTACCACCCTATGGACGTATCCTATAGGATAGATAAAATACTCCAGTTACATGAACTTGAGCATTTGTGAAACCATGTGGGGGATGACATTTGCGAAATACATAAAACCCTTGAAAATAAATCTTACAAACAAACAGGCCCACCATGTTTCATCCAATGTTTAATTTATTTTATTTACACAATTTTGTTGTGCTCATAATTTGAGGCCTTTGGACCTATTTGGTTTTAAGCAATTTGCATTCCATTTCCCCTTATTGGGAACTCTGAAAGAGTAAAGAGCATTCTCTCTCTAAATTTTCTCATCTGATGAGGAGATTTCTAAAAGCTAATAGTGTGAATTGGCACTCTTAGCCCTAAAACTTCTCATATTCTCAACCTCTAAAATCTACTTTAAAGGCATTTTCAAGACTTCCTACTTTATGAACAATATCACCCCATCTTACTACACAAAATCTCCTCAGTTAGTCCAACAACCACTGTTTCTCTAGTGGAATAGGAACAAGGAAAAAAAAAAAAAAATATATATATATATATATATATATATAGTATCAAAAGACTTTAGAAAACTGCTTTTGTCAATTGCTTTCTCACCACTGCAAATAAAATAGACTCCCATAAGCAAAGCGTATAAACAACAACTGACTTGGAGTAGAAGTCAGACACTAAACTCACATAAGAAAGGATCTGATGGAAGACACCTCTATTATATAAATGTTTTCTATTCTTTATTCTCTTTTGATTGACGCAATAGCATCTTATTAGATCTCAAAATATAATTCTCAAATCATCTTGATTTAATTGATTCTAAGAACAATAATGTCCGGAGGAGTTGGGATCCTCCGAGGCCTTGACTTCGTAAAGTCTTGAGTTGAAGGAGTAGGACTCAATAGTGAAGCGTTTCTATTAAAATCTCGAATCGTTCAAAATAAACGTCATTTTCGTTTATAAAGTATTTTCAGATTTTACACCCAGTAGGACTTTTCCAGCTGCGAAGTTCATCATTTAATAAAAACATGATTCACACAATCTTATATATCACCTAAGATCAATTTGTATTGGAATAAAATTTAGGATATCTCAGGGAGTGCATTTGTTTTGAAAATATTGGATTTTAATAGCTGCACCCATTCCCATCATGTTTCTCAAAGTCAAACCTAAGTGGATCCAGTAGGACTATTTACTCATCTTAGGGATCTAGAATCTATAATAAACAAAAGGGTCTTTGAATTAATCATCAGAAAGATCTAGAATTAGTTGTAACCCTGCTCATCTAAGCTCCCTTCTTTTTAAGTCTAGTTGTACACCCTTACATGCTAAGAAAAAGATAAGGCATGTATGCTTTATTAAGCAATAAGAAATGTCCCACCAAATCAATGGCTCAGAATCCATGGCCCAAACAGCAGCACTATGGATTAGATTTAGATGAATGAATAGTCCCTCTCTGTAGCAAACACACAAAACTCCACAATCACAGGCCCTTTCAAACTCCCCTTTCTCTCTCATCCTTGAGATTCTCTTTTCCTCCCATTCCATGAATATCTATGGAACCAAAGCAAAAATCCAAAGCAAAACCCACAGAGTGAGAGAGAGAGAGACAGCATTCCACTCCTGTCACACACTTTCCACAACTCTTTGTACTTTTCCTTGAAACCCAAAATCTGGAAAAATCCATTTTTCACTTCACCCCTCTCATTTCCCTCCTTCCAAACACCCCCACTTGTTCCTTAACTTCCTTGTGACTCTCTCTTTTTCTGTGGTAGTTGAACATTTCATTGAACTTTCTCATCTTCCTTTTGGTGAAGTTGGGCAGCTAAACATGGAATTGAAAACCTTTTTTTCTCTCCCACCAGGGTAAATAAAAAAAAACAGGGAAAGCTGAAAACGTGGAAAATGAAGATTGCAATCTTGAGATTTCATCTTCTCTTATCCCTTCCAAACTCCAAACATTCTTTGTAGCGGCTTTCAATTTCGGTATCTCATTTTCTTCTTTGTATTCTCCGTTACGCTCTGTGTCTGCATTTCTAGGGTTAGGGTTTTAGCAGATGTCGTCGAGCATCGAAACCCTCGTCGCGGCTCGGAGATCTCTGAAGCAGAGCTTGGAGAAATCGAGGGCTCTCGGCTCGGCTCTGGAGAGGGCCGGGCCGCGGTTGGACGAGATCCACCAGAGGCTGCCGTCGCTGGAGGCGGCCGTCCGCCCGATCCGGGCGCAGAAGGAGGCGCTAGCAGCAGTCGGAGGCCACATCGACCGGGCCGTCGGCCCCGCCGCCGCCGTCTTGAAGGTCTTCGACGCCGTCCACGGCCTCGAGAAGTCGCTCCTCTCCGATCCCCGCTCCGACCTGTGGGGCTACCTCTCGGTGCTGAAGCGGCTCGAGGAGGCGCTCCGCTTCCTCTCCGCCAACTGCGGCCTCGCGATCCAGTGGCTCGAAGACATCCTCGACTACCTCGAGGATAATTCCGTCGCCGACGACCGCTATCTCTCCAATCTGAAGAAATCTCTGAATAGTCTGAAGGAGATGCAGTCCGACGACGAGCGTGCTCGGCTTGACGGCGGCCTCCTCGACGCCGCCCTCGACAAGCTCGAGATCGAATTCCGCCGCCTCCTATCGGAGAACAGCGTCCCTCTCCCGATGTCGTCGTCTCCCATCTCCGGAGACAACGATCAGCAGCAGCAGCAGCCCTGCATTGCGCCTTCGCCATTGCCGGGATCTGTGATCCAGAAGCTCCAGCTGATTCTCGAGCGATTAACCGCCAATAACCGCCTGGAAAGCTGCATTTCCATCTACGTGGACGTCCGCAGCTCCAACGTGAAGGCGAGCTTGCAGCCATTGGAACTCGATTACCTCGACATCTCCCTTGCTGAATTCAACGACGTGGAGAGCATCGAGGACTACATTGCAAGGTGGGGGAAGCATTTGGAATTCGCAGTGAAGCATCTCTTCGAGGCCGAGTTCAAGCTCTGTAGTGATGTCTTTGAGAAGATGGGTGCAGATGCTTCCATGGGTTGCTTCTCAAAGATCGCAGCTCAGGCCGGAATTCTCGCATTCCTTCAGTTTGGCAAGACTGTTACAGAGAGTAAGAAAGACCCCATCAAGCTCTTGAAATTGTTGGATATCTTCGCTTCATTGAATAAGCTTAGGTTGGATTTCAATCGATTGTTTGGCGGGAAAGCGTGTGTTGAGATCCAGAACACAACTAGGGATCTAATTAAGGCGGTTATCGAAGGCGCCTGTGAAATTTTCTGGGAGCTTTTGGTTCAGGTGGAGTTGCAGAGGCAGACGCCGCCGCCACCCAATGGCACTGTTCCTAAGCTGGTTAGTTTCATGGCAGATTACTGCAATAGGCTGCTTGGGGATGATTATCGCCCGGTTTTAACTCAGGTTCTTGTCATCCATCGGAGCTGGCGGCAGGAAAGGTTCCAAGAACGCCTGCTCGTCGATGCGATATTGAATATAATCAAAGCCCTGGAGCTGAATTTGGAGACATGGGCAAAGGCATATGAGGATACCACACTGTCCCATCTCTTCTTGATGAATAACCATTGGCATTTGTTCAAGCATTTGAAAGGAACTAAGCTCGGCGAACTCTTGGGCGATGCGTGGTTGAGAGAGCATGAACAGTATAAGGATTATTTCTCAGCAATCTACATGAGAGATAGCTGGGCGAAGCTTCCCGCCTTGCTGAGCCGGGAAGGCCTGATTTTGTTCTCCGGTGGGAGGGCTACAGCTCGCGATCTGGTTAAGAAGAGATTGAAGGCCTTCAATGAGGCATTTGATGAAATGTACAAGAAACAGTCGAATTGGTTCGTTCCAGATACAGACTTGAGGGAGAAGACATGCCAATCCATTGTGCAAACTATTCTTCCTGTTTACAGGAGTTATATGCAGAATTATGGTCCTCTGGTTGAGCAAGACGCGAGCGCTAGCAAATATGCAAAGTACACGGTGCAGGCTTTGGAGACGATGCTTGGCTCTTTGTTTCAACAGAAGCTGGTGAAATATGGGAGTGCTAAAGCCCGGCATTCGAATGGTAAGCTCAACAGTGTAGTGACAAGCCAGTTTTGCTCGGCCCCAATTGTCATGTGATGGAAGTGTATTGATACAGGTCTTCCCTCTGTAAAAACAAGGGAAAGGAAATGAAAAAGGAGATTTAATTTCACAGCCTTCCTTCTTATACTCATCTCTGTCCAAACTTGGTAGAATGAAATTAAGCTGGAAACTTTGGTTCAAATTTGTCCGGGCAGTCGTTTGTCCTCCCATGTATGTATATAAGGATGCCTTAAGAAGATGCACAGGTTTATCATTGAAGTTTTATAAGCTGAAATAACGGATATTCCATAGTTCAAAGCATAAGGTTTCTCAAAGAGAAGCAAATGTGATTGCAAAACAAATCCGCAGGCAATTAGGCATCGATTTGAACTGATCCTTGGGACTCTTCTGGTAGATTCTGTATTTTCCTTGTTTTATAATATGTAGATTAACTTCGTATTTATCTTTCTTACTTTCTAGTCATTCATTTTAGATGTTTAGGTTGGTGGTACTTAAAATCTTTGTAACGTGCTCTGGAATGTATGTACAATTCATTGATTTCTAGTGCAAATGGAGCTTTGGCAATTTTTATTTTATTTTAATTTTGAAAGTTTTTCTGTTGATAATGACAAGTGGACCTTTGGGCAACTAATTTTGTTTGAATGTTCATGAGCCTTAATGTTCTATGAATTGTTCCTGGAGCTGGTTAAGATGCAACCCTGGCTGGTATTTCAACTTTCAAATGCCTTTCTGCAAATTTTTTTTTTTGATTAACTGAAATCTTGATATGGAACAATCTTTGCATATTTTGCACAAGCAGCGTGTTACTTTGCAGCCCCATGCCTATTCTCTTTGAAATATTTTTAATAAAAATATTTTTAATGGATTTCCCAACCCCCTCCCCTTCCAAGTGAAATTTTCTGCTTCCAACCCTGGAAACTAAACTTCTGCAGTGTGATGTTGCTGATGTGTTGTCCGTTTTACTCCTTTCATCTGTATCACTGATTAGCATCTTGCTCACTCTTTCACCTCACTCTTTCACCTGCACACAACTCACATACATTCGCGGAGGGAGGGAGGAAGGAAATAGCTTGTTTGTTCTTGTATAAAGAAAGCCTGAGATGAAGAGAATGATGATGGTGCTGATGATGATGTTTATCCAATACTAGACAGATGAGGAGAATGATGATGGTGCTGATGATGATGTTTATCCAAGTATCCAGTACTAGACACTGCAGAAGAATCCTTCACCTAGATTTTAGATGACAGTGGTATGCTGTTATTATTCCTGTTGTTCTCATTGGATATCTATTGATGGCTTTCTTTAGTCTTCTGCACGAATGATTCCATCTATCTGTCCAATGCTGCCCACAACTAAGTGTAATGGCTGAAGATTTAGGTCATCTACTAATAATAGTTTAGGGTGTAACCCAGAAAGAGAAGAAAATACAAACTAGGGCCTGTTTGGCATCATTCTGAGAACGAATGAAGAAAAACATGTTTGGCGGGCATTTTTTTCTCCCTTTCTGCACATCTATAAAATATCTCCCAACTCCCTCCCCTCTCTAGATTTTTTTTCTCACAAAATGCCTGCCAAACATGTTTTTCTTCATTCGCTCTCAGAATGAAAAATTCCCAGAATGATGCCAAATTGGCTCTTATAAATGGGCCACTGTGATGTAACCTTTAAGTTCCTTGAGCTCAGAATGTCGAGAACTGATTGTACACTTAGTTCAGGCTATTCTTCCCAGAACTCTAATGCGTAACCAATCGAATGTTCTACCCTCACATCCCATTGTAAGCAGAGTTACCAATGTTCTATTATCAGGAGTTCCTCTGTCTTGATTATCTCTGATGCTTTACATGTTTAGGTGCTGTTCTTGGCTTCCTGGGTTTCTTGCCCTAGCTGGATACCTGTGCGGAGCATTCCTTTTGGCCTTTCTTTATCCTTGCTTTACTATGAGCTTTTTTGTTGTATTGTATTTATACTTTAATAAAACCAGCTATGAGATACCTTTACAAAAATAAATTAGAATCTATGACATGAATCGATTACATATGGAAAATGGTGAATTGATTCCCTGCAAGATTTACATAACATAAAAATTTTGCTCGATTTTGCAAATTCAGCAACTATGATGTGGCAGCTAACTTTCTTGGACTCAGGAAATCAGAACCGTTGATTGTATGCTTGATTAATTGTATTTCTTTATTTCCTTTTCAATTGTCTACAGCATGTTGCAAGCTTCAACTTCTTAGAGCTCTAGATCAGAATTCTACATCCTTTTGTGCTCTTGCAGACAACAATAAACTCTTGATTTCTGGCCTTTAATGCCATATGTTTCTAAGATTTTGATTGTTAAAGTTACTACTAAAAACCCTTCACACAAGCTATTTGCCTATATTCCATCTTGTAACTGTCTTTCTAGAAGATAATGAACCAACTAAAGCTACTCTTGCTTATCAGGCTTGAGGCACAGCAAAGAAGGATGGAAATTTTGAAATCAAAGCTATAGAGAAGGGAAGATAAAATTTTAAAAACAAAAGGAAAAAAAGGAAGACAACAACAACTACCTGGTCCTATTTCATATATTGTATTCCCTTGACTCTATTTTAATCCTCAACACTCATTCCTTGGAATCAGTTACCTGTAACTCTATTCATACTTAAATTGATTGTGTTGATAAGCAAAACACCTGTCACTTGTAAGTAACTCAAGTTGTGCAATGCACTACTAGCAAAAAAAAAATAAGAAGAATTGTTGTGCAATGAACTTTGATTTGTGCGTTTTCAAAGATCCAAACAGGCCCATTGGCTGATAATTCTGACACCAAATATATGAGGATTGACCTACCATCGAATGTGCATCAGCCTCTTTGAATACTCTTTTTTTATTCTTTTTTAATGGCAGACTACACACTTCCTTGAACCATTCAAAGAAGTAAAAAAACACACACTTGTTTCATCAGGTTTTGTGGTAATTAGTCTTGGGCTGTGATTGGCTACTTCACGAAACACATTCAAGTTGACTTTTGGTTTTCCTCCATTTTTTCCAGGATGTTATGATACCTGTGAGTCTTATTTCTAGAACATGAGGTTGAATGCGACCTTTTTTTGTGTTTGTTGTTGACTAAGTTGCCTTTTTTTTTCACACCAATATGCACTATGGTGACAGGTGGGTCCTGCCATTGATATCATGTTTGGAAAGGCTAGCTCTGCCACAATTGTGACCTGGGCCTCTATGATTGAGATTGTCAAAAGTCAAATGTCTGAAAGTCCACATTCAAAAGGTCAATAGGTCAGCCATGATCAGTTATAATCACCATTGAAGCTGTATCCCATCTCTATTGGTTGGTCTGCTTGATGTGTTCTACTTTTTCATTTTAATTATAGCTATTTTACCATATTTATACTTATAATTTTGGTGTATAGAAGTGAGGTCTCTTTCTTTCTTTGTGTTTATGTGGAATTATTACATCACCCAACTTTTTTGTGACAACAAAGGAAAAATTTTTCAACAGGAATTTCTAATTTCTTGCAACTTGCATTCCCATATTCTCATATTGAATTTACAAAATAATGTAATATATTCTCATATTAAATTCTCTTAGCTGCTGGATAAAATTGGGGCAAAAATAAATATATTAGATATTCCCACTGTAATCTTGCACAATACTGTAATGTTTTTTTTTTTTTTTTAACAATTTGACTAAAATATTATACTTCTAGAGAATGAGTTCATGCTTTTTTCCATAACTAGAATGACCCCATGCTTAATTGAACAATTAACTTTATAGTTTTTAGCCTTCTGTAAATTTTTTTTTTTTTTAAGATGAGTTCATTTTGGTATGAAATAACTGAAGAATAAAAGAACCCAACAATTTGTAATCTTCCAACATTTTCAGGAGATGAGAAACTACAAGTTTTGTGAGATTTGTTGCAGTGGTGGGAATGGGCCATGGACCCATCTTTCTTGATAGTGATAGGCTCTTTTTTAGTATTTTATTTATTCTGAGACAGGGTACTCATGTAAATCACTTCCTTGTGTGGTTTTCCTTGAGGGGTGATGATCAATGATGGGAATGGGCCCACCTGCATTTACTGCACTATCACTATCAGGCGTTGCAACAAACCACCTGATCTAGGTCTCTCCTTGAGTGGGCTCCCAATCAGCCTTGGAAGGTCCACCAACTGCACTCGAGTGTCAATTCCAATCCAGGTTTTCTGCCTCAGATTATTTTATGAGATTCATTGCACCTTCTGTCTCAATTGGACCCATATCTTATCTCTTCCATTTTTTCCAATATCTTCTCATCCTAGTGGATTTGAGATCTTGTGGCCTTCAATCATTAGTTGTGTGAGAAAATGCTCTCTGTAAATCATAACCAATTCATGCATCATAAGAATCATTTGAAAAAATAAATAAATAAAAACTTGTCATCACATGTTTGAATGGCCATTTTAGTGTCTAAATCTCAATGGAGATTGTATTATGTGTGGAGCCTGATTACACCCGAAACGTTTCAGGGTATTTTCGTAATAATATTATCTTGCACCTTTATGTAATCCTAACATTAGCTGCCAGAGATCTTGTATCTTGTATACTCATCTTCTACCTTTGAGCATAGTGGAATCGGTGTGATACATGGATGTACCTCAATTTTGAGGGAACCACGTAAATCTATATGTCTTCTTTGCGTGGTTGATTGCATCTTTTAATCTTTATTTCCTAACAGATTGACGGGTTTGGCTGCCGTGTTTTCGTTGATTTCAATTAACTAGATTGTCTTCATAAATCCCAAGTTCTCTATTTGACATGCAATTTCCAAATTAGTTCCTTCAATGCTTGTGACAGTAGCTTGAACTTGGGAACTGCTTGGGCTAATCTGACATTTTTGAATTGTTTGATTATCTCCATTGAACTTGATTCAGTTCAGCTCTCAACATTCCCTGCATTTGAGCCACAACAATATAGAAGAAAAAAAATTCGAAGAAAACCCTGTTATCTTTCGTCTTAAATTTCCAAAAATAGTCAAAAATCACTTATTAAAAGAATGGTTGATTCCAATATAAAATAAGGAAATATTTTTATGGTCCTCATTTCATTGGTGAAGGGCCTTGAATACTTTTGGGGAGTCTTTATTTTCACTCTGTAAGTTGCCTTTTCCATTGTGGGTCTGGGTAAAATTTTTCTATGAGAAAGCCCATAAAAACTTTCTATGAAATAAGTGGGAAATTGTTTTGAGGAAAGTTTTAATGGTAATCCTATTGCTATCTTCAACAGCCTATTTTGGTCAGCATGTTCCTACCATAATTTTCTGTGATTTGTGTGAATTTACTAGGGGCCTGATAGTATTACAGTATGTAGGAATTTAATACATAGGAACTCGTATAATTATGCCATAATTGGTTAAAAATAAAGACCAAAGGTGAATATTGAGAAATGCCCATTAAATAACCTCCCCTTAACTCACCTGAGGTCGGTGGTGTAAGGCGTGGCTTTGCTCCGAACATATTGTATTCGAAACTCACCCCAGATTTGCCTGGTGTGTGTTTGTGTGGGTTTAGCAAACGCCACTAGCGGAAAATAGTCCTATTGGGTTTGTGACCTCATAGATACCCATGTCATAAATAATAATAATAATAATAATAATAATAACAATAACAGCAGCAACAACAACAACAACAACAACAACAACCTCTCCTTAATGAAAATTGAATAGGCGGATGATGAGAAATCAATACCAACCTCTCCTTAATGAAAATTGAATAGGCGGATGATGAGAAATGAATACCCTGCCAATACCCTACTAATTGGATTATGATGAAAGTTAAACTCTCTGCATCTCTAGCTTATTTCCTTTCGTCCTTGCCCTGTATCTTTTCTCCTTGCCAATTTATCAGTCATTCATGGAGGCCATTTGACCTTGAATTCCTATGTGATTTAATGCAAACAAATAGGTCCTAAGGTTTTTTCTTTCAACTCTGCACCTAATACATGGATATTCCATTACTGAATTTACTAGGAAATTAGTTCAAGACTATTTACTTTCAACAAAAAAATTTGCCACGTGTGGAAACTTAGAGCATTTTTAGCGGCATTTATGAAATCCTCAGTGTTGTACAAATGTAGTATAAAATGTATGTCTTCCTAGTACCCACCCCCTCATGCATAATCTATTCCTATTACCTCTTGCAAGAACTAGTTAAGAAAAAAATTAATTTTATTTTTCTCGTTTGAAAGAAATCTGAACGAGAGTTTCTGATTTTAGGGCTCGTATGTTTCCGGCCCAAACCTAACGCATTTACATCGCTACATGCCACTCTTTCCAAGTGTATGGACTGCTTTTTCCATGTAGGTCATATGTAGGTCATTCTTCTCACTTTGTGGGCTTCCTCTTTCCTCCTGTGTCCCGATGTTAAGCTCATGTAACACACAAATATTTATAAGTAAATAAATAAAAAATCATCTCTTTCTTGCACTTTTTATCCTTATGGAGGATTCTAGTTGTCAAGGATCACCATTTCTGTGATGAGCTTGGGTTCGGCATATGAAAATTTTGAAGGGTCACACCAGGTCTGACAAGTCTTGTGGATGTGGCAGGAGTTGGCCTAAAAAGCTTTTTAAGTCCAATCAGAGTTAGACTACTGGAGTCATTTCTGGCCCGGGAAAGAAAATGAACCCTGCACTAGTTTTGTCCTGAGTCTAGATTGTTGGCTGGTCTATGAGTGTGTCGGTCCCAGGCTCATTTAATCATCCATCCCCTGTTGGTGAGGTAATGCAGCATGCTCCCCTCCTGCTTCATGTAGATCATACGGACACTTTTTTTTTTCCTGCTATCCGAAGGGATAGACTAATCCATCCAGGGCACTCGGGGCAAAGAAAAGCCGAGTAAATTTCCTTGTAGTTACACTTTGATAGTGGTAAAGGAAAGCCGAGTAAACTCCCTTGTAGTTACAGTTTGATAGTGCAGTTTCGAACCTACCACCACCGGGTGTGGACCGTGGTCCTAAGCCAACTGTTACTCCTTGGGGTTGTTTCTTCTTCTTTTAATGTATTCAACGGCCCATGCGGAGGGGCCAATTTCTGAAAAAAAATCTTGACAGGAATTTCTCATGTTGGGCAATTTTTATATTGATATATTGACTATCTCTTTGACATTTCAAATACCATGTTTATTTTGTTGGAATTCTAAATTCCAATCCTTACCATTGATATAAAAAGTCACAAATACTTTTGGAATCCTAGAATTTCAGCATTTCAAATGCTAGATGGTAGATGAGGATTCGGATGCTCGTGTCGGGAACAAAATTTCGAGAATTTCAAATTCTCCATCCAGGAGTTCTGTAAAAAATCTCCATACGTGAGTTCATCCAATGCAGAGTTTTCATTGCGGTTCTAACTCCCCCCAAAATGGTTTTACTCGGAATTGAGAAAAAATAGTTCAATTTTGGAATATAATTCTCTTTCCCTCTACTGTGAGTTCAGATTGGAATTGAAAAGTAATCCATGGCGGTGCAGCTACTTTAGACAATTGCACTTAGGGCTGTTAAAATGCCACACAACCTGTTAACACAACACGAACCCACACATTATTAACGAGTTTGGGTGGGCTCTTAATGGGTTTGACCCACTAACACATTAAGTTAACGTATCATGTACGAATTAAGCCAGTAACCCGTTAACAACCAGCTTAATCTGTTAAAAAAAATTTAGTCCATAAGTGTAGCTAAAATTAATTTATATTCTAAAAGAATAAATTGAAATTTATTGTTTTATGGTGGGGTTTTAGGCGGGATCCACTCGAGATCTTCAATAACAGTTTCGTGTGACTTATATATTTTTCTCCTTATATATTTTTATATGGATTTTCTTTTAATTTTCAAAATAACTTAATTACTTAACGGGTTGGATCGTGTAACCCATTCAATTAACGTGTTGTGTTCGGATTAGATTTTTTTACCTGTTGAGTTAACAGGTCATGTACAGGTTAGAGATGATTTTAATACGAATTTGTTAACCAGTTGCCTGAATTCATTAACACGACATGATTGATGGCCCTAATTGCACCCAGGTTTCTTTGGAAATACCCTCAGCACTTTTATATATTTATAAAGCAAACTTGCTGGTAAGGTTGGTCTCTTTTAGCAGGGAAGGATATCTATTTCCAAGAACACCTTTTAGCCCCGACTATAGAGTGGATTGTAGCCTTGTAGGTTACAAGGGTCTCTCTCTCTCTCTCTCTCTCTCTCTCTCTCTCTCTGTGGAAAAGCACTATATTAAGTAATCAACACTGGCAAATAAAAAATCCTCGGCATTGCACAAACGCAACCTTATACTATATAGTACATTTGTGGGGACAGTTAATTAGAGAGTTTTGATTCTTTCATAATTTTACCTTTAGTGAATAATAAAATTCAGGACTTTAATTTTTTATAGTTTAGATTTTATTTCACTTGATGTGCAGAAATGTTTTTCAGTGCGAAAGTTGTTTCTAATTATTACGCAAGAGTTATATCTCTTGGATTTGAATCCATTCTCAGCAGAAAAAAAAATAAAAAATAAAAAGAAATTGTGAAAATCATTTGAATCCTGAAAAAAACTTTTGATCACCATTCTTTGTGAATAATCTGTATCATTTTGAGAAAAAAAAAAAAAAACTACTCTTAAAAAACATGCTACAAAACAATGTGAGCCCACCAAGGAAGTCATGACTTTCCTTACAATGCCCGGCAAGAATCAGAAGACAAAGGCAAAAAGAATGACCATAATCCCTCTTAGGACATGATGTAATAGCTTGTCTCTTTATATCTGTAAATATCCCGTGGGTCTATCTCTAAGGCCTACATCGAAAATCCTAACTCTCCATCTGATCGACGGTTAAAATAAAAACCAAAACAAAATTCCATGTGTTTACTGGTGATCAACCTTAAAATTGAAGTCCACTTTATTAGAATTAGATATAAACTAATGTTGATACACTAGTGTGCAATGCTTTGAGCAGCTTGCTCTTAAACCTTGATGACGAATTTAATTACTATTCACCGAACTATAATTTGATGAGCTAAATCTCTTTCTCATCAGATAATTAATTTTTAAACCTCTAAAACTTATTACCTTTTCCTAAAAGGTAGATGAGTGTGAATGGTTTGAGTTTGTCAAATGTGAAAACTCTCTCGAGAAAGAAAAAGGGAAAAGGAGATTTCAATGAACGTGAATTCACAGAGGAGAACCCAAAACATAAATTATTCTTAAACAAATCCACACAGCTCCTAACCACAAAAAAATGAACCTTCATTGCCACTCACGACCAACACTCACTACCAAAACTGTTGGACCTAGGGATACAAACGGGTATCCGATTCTCCGATTACCTAGAAATTCCGACCTGTAAAAAACCGGATTTAGAACCTATTTTAAATTTCAATTCATAAACAGGTCCGAGTTTGGAACCCAATTTTAGGTTCCAATTGATAAGCGGGTCCAGTTCCGGGTCCATCTAAGTTCCGACCCCTGGACCCGGGATTTGAGCCTTTAATATTGTAAATTGTACCTTAAAATTAACTCTTTTTTCAACATTTATATGTATAATACTGAAGATAGTGGACTTGATGCACTATTATTAGTTGAATGATATGCTTATTTTTAGAAGAATAAAAAAAAAATAGAATCAATTTTGAAACTAGATTTTAATCTTCTAGGTAGACCCGATAATTGAAATAAAATTGTATTTTCCTATCGGAATTAGGTCTGAAACCAACAAAACAGGTTCCAAGTCGGACCGGATCCACCATGATTCGAATCTAGAGTCATCCCGTTTGCAGCCCTAGTTGCACCATTGGCTAGCCACTAAGACCACGGTCTGATCAAATTCAAATGGTCCATACCCAAAATAACAACTGCCCCACCTTGTGGATTCTAATCAACATCATCAGATCATATGTCGTTATGGATAACGATTTGTTCTTTTAGCCCACGAATATGCTCTTCCCTAAGACAATTTATAAGGTCTTATCTCCTACCAATGAATGATTTCGTCCTTTGTCCTCTTGCATTATTAAAAAGTAGAAAAAGCAGAGAAGATAAGGTTCTAACCTTATCCCCTTTGACAAAAACCTACACATCCATCTCATCATCTCGTTTCAAACAAGCAACAACAGTTCTTATCAAAGAAACCAACAACTCTTTCCATCCTTCTCTATTACACAACAACAACAACAACAACAACAACAACAAAAAAAAAAAAAAAAAAAAAATTGTATCATCTATCATTTTTAATATTGATAATAAGATGTTAGGTTAATTAAATTAAGGAGGTTAAGCATCTCCTAGATCTGTAAGTGAGAAGGATCTTGGAGTCTTCTTATAGCTCTTGAGCTTTCTTTTGTGAAGAGGCAATGGTGCCATTACTTTCTTTTCCTCCTCCCCCTCCTCTTCTTCTTCCCTTTCTTCTTCTTCTTCTTCATCCTCTTCTTCTAGTACAAAATCAGGAGATAAGAGGGACATGGAGGTGGAGTTAGTGAGTGGTCTGTTGAAAGCACTTTTCGATTGTATCCATGCAGCTTTGTAAGTCCCCAGAGTTTTCCTACGCTTGTTGTAGGAGTTTTCTGGCTTTGCCAAGTCTTTGATGGTGGTTGCCTCTGAAAGGCTTGTGAAAGATTTTGACTTTCCAGTGAAGTAATTTGATAGCCCTCGCCTGCAAAATTTGACTCATATTATGTTAGATTTCCCTTTTCTAACATGGAAATCACACCATGATTCAAGTTTTCATGATAATGAAAGTTCATCAAACAAGAAGCAGCCCACAAATGAATATTGGGATATCCATCCTACACTTCAATGTTCTTCAACTCCTAAATTAAGGGAAATAACAAAAGAATCCAGAGAGGACAATGGTGAAAAAGTTTTGGGTGTTGGAATAAAATCAGACCCATAAAAGTTATTAAAGAAACAATCTTTAAAAAGAACCCAAACTCTTCATTCACAAAAGAATTCTTGCAAAACAAACAAGAGTGGATCTTTTTTTGTTCTTGTGATCACATGAAAAGCCAAGTAAAATAATCATTTTAAAGAAAGAGCACCCCCACAAAAAAAAAAAATTATCGTTTTCCAAGGGAGTTTTTGTAAAAATGCTTACTTTATGGGCAAAGATGATTCAAGAGAAGACATGGAACCCAACCCTCCCTTGAATTTACTCTGCACCTCATCATCCACCCCTCCACCTTCATCTCCACCGTCCGTGATCGAAGAACTATCTACTCCGGCACCGATCGACGACGACGAAGAACTCCCCGTCGAAATGGGTCCATTCAAATCCAAGCAAAATCCATCTCTCTCCATAGATTTCCCCTCCTGACCCTCTTCACCAGATTTCAAACCCATCGAAATACAAGAGATCCCAGAGATATTACTCTCCACCGCCACCAACCCATCCCCTCCACTCTCCTCCTGCACCTTGCCAACATACGCAGGAGGGGGAGGAGGGGCATCACTTCCATGGTAACCCACTGTGGGACCTTCAGAGATCTCTCTAAATCCAAAGGTTGGAGACATGAGCACCTTCTTTGAATCTCACCTTTCTCCTTATTCTTCCTCTTCTTCTTGCTGTCTTTCTATTAGAAGTTGGTAACAAAGATGTCATCAATGGGAGAAGGGTGTCAAAGGTAAGAGAGAGGAGGTGGTGAAGGTTAAGGAGGAGGAAGAAGAAGAAGAAGATGTGGCTGTTGGGGTCTCATGTTTGTTGCCTGGTAAGAGGGAACTTAGAGAGAGAGAGAGAGAGAGAGAGGGAGAGAGACTTTTCTCTGAGCCTTGTATTTAAGTCGTTGGGACCGGCTATTAAGGAGAGTCGAGAGTAGGAGGAGATTGGCCTTATCCACACACACCCCCATCCATGCACATGCATGTGTGGCCCACTGGTTATGGGTGATCTTGGCCCTTCATATGGAGAAAATCTCATTTCCATTGAGATAGTATTGACTGACTGATCCTGATCCAGATCCTTTATTTGGAAGGTCCGTACTATGTTTCTGCTTTTTGGTCCTTTTCTCATGAACACTTGATGACAAATCCTTTGAATATTGCATTGTTCTCTTTATGATTCACAGAGGTGGACCCTTTTAAAGATCTTCTTGAGCATCTGCCTATTACTTACTGTTGATGTTTTTTCCTTTATCCCACTTGGTGGTTTTTTTCATAACAATTCAAATATCTAAGGAGCCTTTGGCCCTAGGTTTGATTCTGACAGCCCAGTCCAACTCACAATCCTTTGATATTCTATTTATTAGCATTGATATTAATCACAAAAAATTTACACTATTTGATGCCTTCCATGCATTTAATTTTGAAAATTACTCTCCTACGGAGTAAGGTTCAACCTATTGGTATTTGTTGTCACAAGTGTATGGTGCAATTTGGGGTTCCTATCTTCGGGACGGTCTAAATGCGTGCTCTCGCGTAGCGCAACATGCGGGAGAATATTTTTCTTTAATCTTAATCATATAAACAATAATCTTAATTTAGGCTTAAAAGAGTATGTGTGTGTATGTATCTATATATCTAAGTGGGTTGGGTGGTCTCACTTAAGACATAGTTTATATGAGGTCCACCAACATGTGAATTCACATAAAAGAGATGCAATGTGCATAAGGGTGATCAAATTAATTCTAACCCCTGAGATTTGGGGCTCAAAACTTAACTATTATGTGAGTGTTTTTTTACAATGTCTTCAAATCTAAATGGATAAGGATTGGGTGAATGTCAAAATGCACATTTATGTTGGTGAGTCCCAGCTATCCTTTGAAAAGAAGTTTGGTGTAGCCCATAATCTAAAGATTAAAATTTCAAATCTGAGACAGACTGATCGGTTTACAAGGCTAGTCTGGTTTATGATAATGATGCCAAGGGAACAGATTGCAAAAAATGTCCCACATTAAATGTACAATTAAAGGCACCAGCTAAGATGTTCTCAGTAGTTATCTTAATTCAATGCACGTTTCAATAATGGAAGGTCCCAAATCCGGATTTGATGCTTGTTTGGAAAAATCAGAAAATGTATTTAGTTTCAAAAGAAAACTTCCATTTATATTTTTCTTAGAGCCCACGGCTCTTATTTTCAAAAGCCTGAAATTAGTGCTTCTAATTTTAAGAGAATTCGCCTCTACTTCTCTAAAATGGATAGATGATAAAATCACCCGTGTGGAATGCTTTCATTTTTCAAACAACTACATATTAATATATTCAAGTAAGTAGCATTTGTAGCTAGTGTAAGCGACAGTAATTGGTTCACTCATGACCACCATACAGCAAAGGCGATAAAAAATCCGGACTCGCACTTAAGAGAAATGTAAGAAGAGTTAAAAGGTGTGGAACTCAACATTGGGGCTCATTTATTGAAAACTTGAGCCAGTTATTTGGTGTATTCTAAATCTCACCTTAATAAACATCGGTCCAACCGTAAGATTGATGGTTTGATATAAAAACGTAATTATTAATGAATATACATATGATTGTGTTTATCATGTTTTTAATCAAATGGTCAAAATCACGATGAGACCAACTCCTATTAGAACAAAGTTTTGAGATGACCCTATATTATTCAAAATGAGTTTATTTTGACGGCACGAACTTTCAATAGGCATGCCCTATTGTGGAGTATTTCCACCGCTTCAAATCCAAGATTTTTCTAATTACAAGCCTCAATCTTTATCATCATTAAAGTATTGTCACAATGACATTAGGTCGGATTCAGGAATTCTCTTTCTCCATTCCGATATATCCCCAGGATGGGATTGATACGTGCTTGGGAGCAGTTGGCACACGTGTGGAAGGGGATCCCTGTGTAAATCTGAGTCGCTCGACTCGGCATAGTTGTTCGGAGTAGGGGAAGCAGGAGGAGACATGGAGACGGCCACGTGTCCGCCATTATGAGTCGACACGTTTCTGACACGTTGTTCGTCGTCCTCGGCACTACGTGTACGAGACAGTGACGTCTTCAAAGACGCACTTATCCTTTCCTGCCCTGCCTTGATAAAAAAAATATATTCGGTACAAGTCGGCTCCACCCAGCTCTCGTGCAACTCACCTCCCACTGTGCACGTGGCAGCTGCTGCGTCCGGGCCAACCACCTGGTAGGTCCCATCTCTGCGGTTAAGGAAACCAGTCACCATTGTCTGACATCAAAGTTCCAACTCAATTTCACGCTCTTTGATTTTTATGTTCACTGTTGGATTGAATCTAAAAAAATATACATAATTTTTAAGGAGCCATATTTTGGTTGCGATAAAATTTTATGTTCTATTTAATGCAACTTTCCTTTACCGGTGCCTGGGACCGTTGTAAAAATCAAAGAAGTTCCAAAAAATATGTGATGAGAATGGATCAATTTAAATGTTAATGTCGTTAAATCGAGGGTTAAGATAAGTCGGTGGGGTTGATTTTTACGGCTTTTCATCTAGCCTCCTCCCGTTGATAGACATATATCTAAGTGGGTCTCATCAAAGCATTTACTATAGATGGTATCTTGATTTCTTGGGATTTGAATCATCGTGGTCTTAGTGGGGTCATCTTATTATCTTCACTTGATTCATTTTTCATTAAAAAAAGGTTAATCCTCTATTATTAAAAAATAAAAAATAAAAAAAGGGTAATTTGATTATTAATCTTTATATTATTCCCATTTAAATCTTTATTTTTTAACTATGCTACATAAATCTTAGAATTTGTGGAATTTCAATAATATAAAAGAAGTTGGCTCAAAATATGACGTAGGTCTAATTAAATTCACATAAAATTAAAATAATTCTCCTCTCTATCACAGAAATATTATCCGGCCATGTAAACATTCATTGGTCGAGTGACCAATTAATTCCACATTGGAATTTTCTTTTTTTCTTTTTTACATTGGAGCATTGCATAAGCATAAACATAAAAAGGCATATGAAATGGGTGAGTTGTAGTGGGCCCATGTACTACCCAATGCTAAAGAGGCCATTCTATCCACATCAGAGTCTGAATCGGCACCTGTTACACCGTAGCCCTGATTGGACCATTCAGTGGCTGCCACGTCATTAAAAAGTGTCCATATGACTACGTGTCGTAATAATGATGAAGCCCACACGATTAGCCGGACTTTTGATTTACTTTCTGATTTAGTTTTGATTTGAATAAATTTTACTGGAATTCACTTTTAATAAAAAAAAATATATATTAATCCATTAGAAATGCTATTTGGCTAATTAATAGAAGAGATTAAGGAAATCAATCATATTTGGGTTTATTTTTTTTTATGGAAAGAAGATCCCTCAAAGGTTTAGATCACTATTAGAATGAGTGAAAGGGAAATGAGAGGAAAGAAACCCCTATTTGATAAAGGCTGCTGAATGCAAAGGTGGGACAGGCTAAAGCTTAGATTAGGTCTCCTAAACTTTAAGATCATATCACATGGTATGTGGTTTTAGTAGCTCTGATTTCCTATTGCAAAACCATTGTGAATCTTACCACACCACCTCAACTCCTGGTCACCCCTTTTACAACTTCTCATAGGTTTGCATTGAAATTGGAAAATGATCGGGTGAGAACTGTTATCACGGTTATGTGGGTGGGGTCCATCTATCACCCCAATTCAAACCTTGTAATGGATAAGGACCCCCCCTGATAGTCACGCGCCCTAAGGTTTGGCACAAATGCGAATGAACTGGATCGTT
Source organism: Umbellularia californica (assembly GCA_028538565.1). Taxonomy (NCBI): domain Eukaryota; kingdom Viridiplantae; phylum Streptophyta; class Magnoliopsida; order Laurales; family Lauraceae; genus Umbellularia; species Umbellularia californica. The sequence goes on from JAPQWN010000008.1 coordinate 67,925,723, forward strand.
GGATCGACTATATACCCATACGAATAGATTGGCAGCCATGCATGAAAGTGTTAGGAGCATGGGAGCCAAACTTGATATTCATGGTGGTCCCAAATTGTGAGAAATTCTTTTTGGCTTGTCCCTGGCTGTGGGATTCTGTTGGGTGCTTTAGAATTCTTTTTGTGCTCGGGTGCTCGAGATCTTTTGGGTTTGATCCCTTTTGCATGCTTTTCTCGTGTGTCTTTCGGGGAGCTGCACATGGGCTGGTCTACATTGATCTCGGTGGGGTTAATTGATCCTGCTGAAATCTGAAAAAATATTTTAAAAATAAATTTTTTTTTTGTCGTGAATTGAACTTATGGGAAACTTTTGACCCCAATCAATTTAAGAGTTTCACTCCACATTAGCTAATTTTACACATTTTCTTTGTTAACGTAATAGTGAACAAAAGTCACTATAAAATACTCACCGTCTAAGTTAATGTGCCAACTGTCTACCAAAATAAATAAAAAAATTAATGGGCCCACATTGCCGATATGCGCTCTAGCAACAAGTTTTTAGAACTTAAAGGAATTGGTGACATTGCTAGAAAATTAGTGAAGTCAAAGAAGGATATGTATACCAATTGGTTTATTTGTTTATAAAATTGGCGTTGATTTTACCAGTAGCAACTGCGACGGTAGAAAGAGCTTTTTCAGTAATTGAGTACGTAAATAACAGGTTGCATAACCAAATAGGAGATCAATGGATGAATGACCATTTGGTCACATATATTGAAAAGGATGTGGTTGCTAGTGCTGATAATGAAGCTATTATGTAACGATTTCAACACATGAAAACCTGGTCAGGGCAGTTATAGGAGTTTATGTATTTGGATTTTCTTTTGGATTAAGAACTATTAGTAACAATGTATTAAAATTTCTATTTTGTTTTAGAGTTCAATATTATCTTTGTCTGATTATCGGAAATAGATTATTTGAGAATTTTATATTATATTTGTCGAATTATCGAAAGTAGATGACAGATGTTGATGAAGAGAAAAACAAATTTATTCGATTTGCGGAAGATAAGTCTTTTATTGACTCCACTGGCTCGAATTCCTGGAGCCGCCACTGGAAGAAGATCAACTGCAGGTGAGTGAGATTTTCCTCCTCATTCTTTTCGGTTCTTTGATTTCTCTTCTTTAGAAATGAAATTATATACCCTTCCAAAAAAAAAAAAAAAAAACCACATAAACTTTCCCTATATACCTCGATTCCATGGAGGTTGGCATCAATCCACTGGGATTAAACTGTTGAATTGTTTGTAAGTTTTTTTTAATCTGCAACATCCGTCGATCCTTGATCGGCATCGTTATGTTTGAGACTAGAATGGTATCTAATTGTTTTCGAACTCCCAACTTTCGTTTTTTATTAATCAAAACATCCTTGACAAATGTTTTCGCACTTGTTCGTGTTTTATAAATCGCAGCTTCTTTTCAAATTATTTCCTACGTCGGGGATAAGTTTTGAATTACCAAAAACCCCAGGCACTCTATTGGCCGGAGGTACAAACAAGTCCAGTCGAGTCAAAATGGGTTAGGTCAGCAGGTGGTGTCCACCATTTGGATCCAACCCATATTTCTGAAAGGGTGGGGCGGGGGAGTTTCCCATTTCGCTGTTTAATAAAAAAAAATTGATCTAGCAAACTCTTATGCAATTTCTTATCTTTCTTGTCAAGCGATCAATCAAATGGTAGGAAAAAAATCCGATGGTGATGAAATTTTGGATTACGCTATATACCCGAAGAAAGTTTATTTTTAACCGTTTAGATTTCAATAGTTGGCCCAGTATGGCTTTGCACGCCAAGTGCATAATTCGAGATATATATATATATATATATATATATATATGGGTAATATTCAAGTGAGAACTATTCTCACATATTATGTGAGAATTTTTTTGTGGGCCCCATTTGCGGATAGGACCGGGGGGGGAGAAAGATCTACGTAAGACCACCCTAAGTATCAAGTTTGACCCTAAACCCATGTCCCTAACCCCTTCATCCATGGCCCACAAATTTAATTGCTTCATATTCAAAAAATATTCAACCCTCGATTCAAAGGTTCAGTCCATTTGCATGTGTGCCCATCCTTGGAATCTATTATACTAACAGGATGTAGAAGTCCTTGGTATACCAACACCTGTCTCTCTGCATGTGGAGACACATCAACCCCTGCCTATAGTCAGTTGTATGTCATCCCCACTCCCCACCAACCACTCTTCGTAACTGAAAAGGAAACGACTGCCAGCACAAGCATTCCTACTTCCTATCTCTTCTCTTCCATTTCATCCAAAAACCAGAAGCACTCAAACGTCAATGGCGATCTCTTACTGCACGCATCTACGATTGTGAACCGCCTTCCAGCTTCATATCTCTTATCTTCCATTTCACAAACGTCAATGGCGACCTCCTACTACACGCGACTATGACTGTGATCTGCTTACAACTTGGAATGAGCACAAAGAAAAACCTGTTTCATCTGCTGCTCCTTCAAAGGTACGGTTTACTATATATGAAAGTAGATTGTTTGACTATTTCCATATTTTACTGAATCATTTCTGTTTCATTCTTTTCTCTATGGACCTAATCTATCCAAATGTATTTGCTGCTTATGGATCTTTGAAATTTTACCTTTTATGGTCTGTCTGAAAGAGAGAGAATAACGCAGAGCTTGATTTCATTAATGGGGTGTTTGTGTTTTGGGCTATGCATGCATGGGTAATGGCAGAGAGAGAGGAAATGGAGAGGGTGCAGTGGCAGGGACATGAAGAAGAAGGGACATGGAGAGACGATGGAGAGACAGAGAAAGAAAGAAAGAGAGAGTGAGAGTTGTTGGGTTGGGTTCGGGTAGAGTAGAGGGAGTGCAGAGGGGTGCCGAGAGAGAAAAGAGAGAGAGAGAGAGGGAGGGGGTGGGGGAAGAGATAAAGGAGGGAAGAGAAGAAAGGGAGAGAAAGAAAGAAGAAAATAAGAAATGCAATGGGTTTGATGTGCAGGTGGGCAGGGGCACTATGCATGTGCAGTGGAGAAAAGGAGGGGGGAGAGTGGGAAGAAAGGAGAGGGAGGGGTGTAGAGAGTGGGGCGGCAATGAAGAAATAGATGAGATGAGTGGGGCGGCAATGAAGAAATAGATGAGATGGGTGCGCAAGTATAATGGGATGAAGAGCAAGCTGAGAGAGAAAGAGAGAAAACGAGCTGAGAGAGAGAGAGAGAGAGAGATGGTGTGCTGGGCTCGGGTAGAAAAAGTGGGGCGGAGTGAGGAAAGGAAATGAGAGAGAAAGAGGCTGAGAGAGAGTGGCAGGGAGAGGAAGAGTGAGAGTGGGGAGAGAGAGGGAGTGGGGCGTAGTGAGGGAGGGAGAGACAATGGAGAGACGGTGAAAGAAAAAAAGAAAGAGAGAGTGAGAGTTGTTGGGCTGGGTTCGGGTAGAGGAGAGGGAGTGCAGAGGGGTGCCGAGAGAGAGAGAGATAAAGAGAGGGAGATACAGAGAGAGAAGAGGGGGGGGGGGGGGGGGAGATTAAACAGGGGAAGAGAGGAAAGGGAGAGGAAAAAAATAAGAAAACAATAAATGCAATGATCTGGATGTGCAAGTGGGCAGGGGCAATATGCATGTGTGCAGTGAAGAGAATGAGGGAGGAGAGTGGGAAGAGAGGCGAGGGAGGGGTGCAGGGGTGGGCTGGGCTCGGGTAGAGGAGAGGGATAGACGTTGTGGTTGGGCTCGGGTAGAGAGAGGAGGTGGGGGATAGAGAGAACCAGCAATGAAAGAAAGATAATGGAAGAAAGAAAGAGAGAGAACGAGCATCCAGAGGAGGTGGGGAGCGAGAGAGAACCAGCAACGAATGGAAGAGAATGGAAGAAAGAAATAGTTGGTTCAGATATGGGCTGGGCTCGGGTAGAGTAGAGGGAGAGTCATTGGGATGGGCTCAGATAGAGATGAGCAATGGAGCAGGATGAGAGAGAAAGAGAGAAAAGAGCAGAGAGAAAGAGATAGCTGTATGGCCTGGAAATGCAAGTGGAAATTCAAGTGGGCAGGGGCAATGTACAGCCCGAGACCTAATCAGGCCCAGCTGATAATCATGGGCCAGGACAACCCGAGACATAACCAGGCCAAGCTTATACTGTGCTGTGTTTCATTGTATAATCATAGCCCTTTTATGTTTGGGCTGGACTTTCATTAAATGATAGAAAGTCTAATGCCTGTCCTTGCTCAATTGCAAATTAGTGGTACATTTAGAGAAAGAAGTAATAAAAAGGGCAAATGACAGATAAAAGCCCAATTTGGCCTGGCCTGATGTAGGGGTGTCTATGGACCGGTTTGAGCTGGGCTAAGGCATTTCTAAGCTAATCTGATCTTTAGAAACATTGGCCCGGGCCGGGTCCAATCCCAACGCAGGACATAAAAATAAAGCCTGATCCCACCCCATTATATTAGGTGTAACCTATTTCATAGCTACCCCTATCAATACAATAGATTAAGGAAATAAGAAAGAAAGAAAGAAACATAACACAATGGCTCCCCCTAGCAATATAATAGATTGATAAAAATAATACATGTTAATCTGTGTATTTAAGAATATCTGAAAAAAATCATAAAAAAATCTTAAAATATCATTATAATAACTGGATAAACTTATAAACATATGGGCTTGGATTGTACGGATCTGACCTACCAAATTTATAAAAACTCATAAAAAATCAAAGTCTAGGAGAGACTGTGTTTCTAAAACACATTCTTAATATGGGCTTGGATTAGGAACATCTGATCTACCTAGGCCAACCCTAGCTTAATTAGTGATAGCCCTTTCTTTTAATCCATGGAATAACTCAAATACTAAGAAGGTGACCTTAATTTAACTTGCACATCTTAATTTGATGACCTTGAAATAGTTATGCACTTAACAACTCAAATTTATTAATTGCTAATCTATTATTTGAATATATTTAACTGCCAGTCACAGCTTATTAACATTCTCATGTGTAAATTTGTGAAGTTGATGCCGTTAATCAAGTTATGTAAACTTTAACATATAACTAATTTATCAAATGATTGATAATTTCAAATTATTAATATACAAGATAGAGTGGGTTGCTAATTGATCTTTCCATTGTTGACATGTTTTCCATAAAACATTTGGAAAAAATCCAAAATACCAAATTAACGACAAATAAATGACCAAACGTTTTAATAAAAAAAATTTTATAAAAAGAATACATGTTAGTTTTTGCATTTTAAAATATCTGAAAAGAATCATAAAAATTTGTTGAAAAACTCATAAAAGTCCATAAAAATACGCATAAAAAATCAAAGGCTGGGCCAGACTGTCCGATATTGAATAAAAAATCATAAAAACTATTTATTAAAAACTCCAAAAAATTATTTGATGAAAAACTTTAAAAGATATGTGATAAAAACTCATAAAAAAACTCCTAACAATACATAAAAACTGATAAAAAGTCCATAAAACACTCATAAAAAACCAAAGGCTGAGCCAGACTGTCCGATATTTAATAAGAAATCATAAAAACTATTTATTAAAAACCCCACAAAATCATTTGATGAAAAATGTTAAAAAATATTTGATAAAAACTCATAAAAAATCCTAACAATACATAAAAACTGATAAAAATATGGGCTAGGATTAGACAGAACTAATCTACCTAATTTATAAAAACTCCTAAGAAAACTAATTTATCAAATGATTGATAATTTCAAATTATTAATATACAGGATAGAGTGGGTTACTAATTGATCTTTCCATTGTTGACATGTTTTCCATAAAACATTTGGAAAGAATCCAAAAAACCAAATTAACGATAAATAAATGACCAATCGTTTTAATAAAAAACGTGTTCTCACATGGCCAGCTATATGTAGCTCTGTCGCGTGTTACATCTCCGTCGGGATTGAAGATGCTGCTGATCAATAAACAAGGGATCCCAAATAATATCACCAAAAATATTGTGTATAGGGAAATCTTCAACGATATCCCCCATTAAATACAGCTTTATTATATTTGATATCCGTTGAATATAATGTATAGATACAAAGGTACAAAGATTGGTTGAATTGTTATTACATTGTCAATAATTATATTTTTAAGTGCGGTTGTTTAATTGTCGTTGTTTTCATTTTACAGGTATTTTATAGTTTGTGTCAAGTTTATAACTTGCTTACTATTTTGTTGCTAATTTGAATGAACTGTTGTTGCCTTCATTAAAATGACAATTAATACAATAATTGTCCAAAACTTAACCAGATAAGATGAGTGCACCTCTCAAATATTGTCGTGGCGATTACTCTCTACGTGTTAGCGAGTGGACAGATGAGTTCAAAGATAAACGGTTTCAGCATGACAGTCCAATATCAAAGCATGGCAAACGCAAAATATAACTAGCTCAGTGGTTGAGAGATTATGGAAATTTCATCTCGAAAAGATATATAATGATAAAGATTGCTGAGACATTGCCACCAGCTTGGGATGTTGCAAAGAAGAGGATATTTGAAATTTTACGACTATGGCATGCGGTGGAGTTTGTCGACATATTGCAGTCATTTGAAAAGTATATTCAGCCATCATGGATAAAGTTCAGGAAAGAGATGATGGTTAAAGGAACATGTGTTAGGGATCATTTGCTTAAGAAGGAGCAGTTGTACTACAATCTCAAAAGTCGAGGATTTGAACCGAATATTGTAGATCTGGTATATTCCATAGTAAGCACTCTACCTCCTCCTTGGCCGGTACAAGACATCCATGCTAAGTTGAAGACTAATTTCATAGATATGAGGAATTAGGGGAGATGTTGGAAGAAATGGAGATAGACCTTTCAGCGGTGAAGGTTTTAGAAGATTTAGAGGATGGACTGGGCGAGCAGCAGCAACGTATGAAAGGAAATCTCCGTATTGGAGGTAAAAATTTCCTTTTATGATGACTACTGAGATATTTTCAATTGATTATTTTTCCGGTAACGTAATATGTAATTAATTATAAAATTAATAAACGGGTTTTCATTTGCGTACAGGTCGGAATCTACGTACTACTTGAAAGATGGAGTTACAATTACTCGGCATGAAATTTCTATTTGGTATTGTATGTGTTATAAGTTATAAATATTTTAGATTGCTAGAGGTTAATGTAAACAATTCGAAATTTAAAATCAGTGCCTTCCCATTTTTAAAAATCAATCGAATGTTCATATTGTGAATCCCGTGTTATTAAATTTACATTTACTATCATTTACTATTCTGTTCAATTTTTAATGTGTCTATCATTTAAATTTTTTAAACCTGCCCGAGCTTCAACAAGGTCTATTTATACCTTACGTAAGTAATAAAGCATCTGGAAAAACTCATAAAAATCAAATCTACAATAAAGAAATGACTAAACAGTTTACTAAATAAATTATTTAATAAAAATAATACAAGTTATTCTCTGTCAAAAAATGGTCCTGCGGTCCGTGCATAGCACGGGGTGTTGCTAGTTAGTAACTATAAGGGGGTTCCCTATTAGTTGTTAGGTTTAGATGGGTTGCTAGTTGGGTCCTGCCAAAAAAGCTCCCATGTAATAGGTAAAAATTAGTTGTCACTTGAATATTTTCCATATATACATATATATTCGGGTACAAATACAAAATCAAGGAAAGTATATTCGGGTCATGCGGGTTAATCCTGACTTATCAGCAAAACCTGACCCGTCCTAGACCAATATCTTATACGGACCGGGTTTGGTGGGTCATACACAAGTCGGGTTAAGTTTTGCCACCCGGTCCGACCATTTTCTCTCTCATCACCATTTTCCATGACCCTATCAGCAATCACAGCTTTCTCTCTCTTCCCTCAGAAATTCCTAACAATCTCTTCTCATTCCCCCCACCACACGAAACCCTAATCAGATCCCCCTTTGCTCATTCTTTGTCTCCCTCATCCTCTTCATCTGAATTCACTGCAGAAATCTCGTAATCGAAAAGTCTTGGTCCCGTTTGCTTCTGAAGCGAGAAAGAGATCGTTCCTAAACAACAAGGTGGAAAAAATGGTATGTAAAGCTCAAAACTTTCCTTTGAATATGAGATTATATTTAGGAATCTATTGGAATCTATGGAATACTGGTGTGTTTGGATGTTTTCCGTATCACAATCACAATCCGTTTTGTTGGATGATAATGATTCAGATGAACAAGTAGGAAACGGGTAGTGAAATCATTCAAACAGGCTTATTCGATCTTTATTGAATCCAGAAGTTGAAAAGTTTTTATTTTTTTCGTACAAATCGTGTTCTTGCATTGGAATAGAAATTTGGGTTTTTTTTTTTTTAATTTATTAAATTTGTGCCATCTCCAATAGCCCTAAATTGTAATTATATGACTTCAATTCATGTCTTTGACTGTTGGGTTTTGGGCAGTTTGGATGCTTTTGATTCCAAATCAAATTTCATGTAAGACTTTACAGGTGATCTTATGCATCATGTAGGGGTGGGATTTTGATAAAGATTGCCTCCAAGGATGGAATATCAAAGTTTCCATCTTAGTCATTGTTGTTGACATTATTTCTGTGAGAAACTTTGTTTTGTGGATGATAATCATGCAACCAATGTATGGAAATTGGAAAATGCTTCTTTATTAACACAATGCCTTGGTACTGAAAATGCTTTCTTAGCTAAGGATTTGAGATGGATATATCTTTGTTGACTTCTGCGCTGGTTTGACTTTGATGTTCCTTATAGCAATGTAAATTATGCCTTTAGTATTACTTAAATTCAAAGTTCTGAATGTCATGAAAGTGAAAGTATCTCTCAATTGATGACTCAAATAGCTTATAGGCTCTTGTCAATTTTCTGAAAGAAAAAAATTGCAGAAATCCCCTTAGCTTACCTCTCCTTTGACCTTTGGAATTGAAGTGATGAATGTAAGATTGGTTGATTTCCCCCCTGATGGAACTGCTTGAACACCCTCAAAAGATCATTGTTGATGATTTTCTAGAACGGTTGATAAAATAGGAAGGAAATAAGGGAATCGTTTGGACCTCGTGCTTTATCCTTTTTTTTTTTAAATCAAAGATCGCTTCATTTATTTCTTCTTTGGAAATTTACCTCTCAATCCCCAAGCTCTTGTCCTCTGAAATAGCATTGAAATCTTATCCATTTGTTGTTCCTCACCGCCTTCATTGAAGATGTAACTAACTTGTCTTTTATCATTGCCTTATCCTCTGTGACTCCACCCTCCGCCTTAACATGCCATTCGCTTGCCTTCTAACAGTTACTATCTATTAAAAATATGGTGTCTTTATATCTCCTTTAAACTATAGTGCTCTGTATCTTTGCATCCGTGCAATCTTTGATATGCAGATCTCTTTTTATCTCCCACACTGTCTCGTCTCATTATTAGCTGTTGAGCTGATAATGGATGAGTAATTGAGTATCCACATGTTCTATATGTTTTAGAAAATCAATTGCTTCTTCCTTCATTCAGTTGATGTCTTCAACGATCGTTTTTTCAACACCTATAATTTCCTATTTTAATCTCCTACACCTGTATCATTTTGTGATTTCTTTGAAGAGACTGACATGAATTCACCAGGAGGTAGCAATTAGAGTCTAGTGCTACTTGATGTCACCCATAATATTGAATCCCTTGATGTAAATCCTCATTTTGTGAACAAGTTGTTATGCTTCTATATGCTCAGGAGAACCTCATGTTACAGTTTCTCACACTGACCATTTTTAGAACATTTGGGGTGCATTTGGTTGTAATTAAATAATAAGTACTTTTGTTAGTGTGGCAGGATGATTGATACCTGTTGTAGCAAGTGTTTGGAGTGCCATGGAAAATACAAACTGTGCTAGAAAAGCTTGTCATTTCCATAAATGGTTTCTAGTTTGGATTTCATTCAGAAGGTTGGACAGTATAAACCCACCTGGTAAAATTACCCATTTCTCCAGTGCCCTTTTAACATAGAAGAGCAGATAAACCATCTTTCCTGCTGATTGCTATCTGTGGAATATCCACACACTTTCCTAGTGAACCCCAAGAATTTCGTTGCATTCCAACAAACAAAGAGAACTTCAATAATGTGGTTACTGTCAAATAAGCTCACATAGTTCCATTGCAAATAAGTTCCCGCAAGTTCTGAACCTATGCTGATGTGCTGTTATTTTTCGTCGTCCATATTTTCCAATAATTTGTACATATTTTTGGCAGCCTGATTCTAAATAATGATCTTTTTTTTTTCTAAATCATGATCTGAGTTTTTTGTTGTTGGCAGGTATATCACTCCAGCTTTGTTGATGAAGAAGGTGTGGCTAAAGCTTGTGGCTGCCCTTTGCTTCCATTAAAGAGCCATATCAAGGGTCCTGCTCCAATATCAAATCAAGGTCTTCTACCTTCTCTTCTTTGTTTATTGGAATTTTCTGTTTCTTCAACCATTCAACTTCGTTTTCTGTTTTGTGACAGATAGAACTGATATTGTTGATGAAGCAATCACTTTCTTCCGTGCCAATGTCTTCTTCAGAAACTTTGATATCAAAAGCTCAGCTGACAAGCTCCTCATTTATTTGACACTGTACATTAACGTGGCCTTGAAAAGACTCGAGGGTTGCAGAACGTTGGCTGAAGGGACCAAAGCTATCATTAACTTGGGTCTTGAGAAGGTTCCTGTGCCTGGAGAAGCAGGCTTTCCCTTTGCAGGTCTTTTTGCAGTTCCTCAGTCCCGCCAAGAAGCAGGTACAGTTTCTTTTATTTTTCCCATTTGATTAGGTTTTCTCTCATATTAGTTTAGCTAGAAAGTGTTGCAAAAAAAAAAGAAAAAGGCCATGATAGGCTAGGAATTTAAATGAGCTGAGTTGACCTGAGCTTGAGTCAAGCTCAAAAAGAGCATCTTTTCATGGCTCAACTTACTTTCTTGAGCTCAAGCTTTTACTTGACTATGACAAGAGCCCGTGACACGGTGGGAGGTGCTCTCTATTACCAACCTTGAGGTCATAGGTTTGAGTCATGTTACCATTCGAGGAGAGGGAGGTAGGGAGGGAGGTAGCCAAGCTAATTTAGGCTTGAGATCCACCTGATCTTTTTGCCCATCAATACCATATAGGATTAAAATTTTGAATGTAAAATTTATAATATTATAAGTGCATTTATTATGGGTCCCACATGAATAAAGCATTACATATATAGGTAGATTAACAAATATTTATAAAATATATATGTTAAAGAAATCAAACAAGACTCTAGATAATATATGCATTTATGTAACAAGTAGCTGATACATGACTTGGTTTTTGTTTCTTCCATGATCACGTTACACAAATAGGTTCTGATAAATTTGTAGCAGTTATGTTTTGAATTTTGATACCATATTCCTTATATATACTTCTGTTGATAACAGACCTCCATTTCCCTTCAGAACCATCTTTCTTTCTCCCTTCTGTACCATAATTCCTGAAACATTTTCACCAACCTTCAAAAAACATGATGACCGAGGCCATCAAACAAAAGATCTGATCATCTCTAAAATTGAGAGAGGAGGTCATCTCAAGTCCCATTCTCTTCTTCTCTCTATCAAAACTTGACAAGGGGTAAAAGACGAGAGAGACAGAGAAGAAGGAAGAGAAGAAGGAATTTACCTTTTGACATTTGACATCAGAGATACTGAGTAGAGATCTCTCCTTTGTACTGGAATGTGAGAATCTCAAAAATCGGATTAGGGTTTCAGTCTTGGGAAAATGAAAGGGGAGAGATCTGAGATGTGCGTTCCTTTGGTTTTTCACTGTGATAGGGGAGCGGGAGAGATGATGGCCTGAGGGAAGTATTCTCACTTGCCCACAAAATGTCAAAGGCCCAAAAATTGGAATTTGTCCCGACTCGACTCAACCATGGCAAGTCGGGGCCAAGTCCAAGTTTCAAAACATTGGTCCAATCCAATAATGAATAGATCAGAGACATGTCAAATTTGGATGAATGCCAGTTTATTTTGGGGTGAGGGGGTTGTGAATGTGAATGGTCTTACAGAGGTGCATACAGGCGCTTAGGGGTGCTCATGAGTATTTAAATGACAAGGTGTTCAATGTGAGTGTGTGAGTTAGTGTGCATACGTGTGTACCTGCTTAAGACAGCTCAGAGAAAAGTTCAAAGAGAAAAGGAACAATGGTTTTATTGATTTAGAGAAAGCTTAGGATAGAGTGCCAATGTGTTAATTTGGTGGACATGGAAAAAAAAAATGCATTTATAATGGTCATATTGAAATTATACAAGACATGTAAAGGTGGCAACAAGTTCAAAAGCTGTGTATAAGGAGACTACTGAATTCCCAATTGGAGTTGGATAGCATCACAAGTGGCCATCTATTTTTTCGTGCTGTCATGGACAATTTTTCTACATATTAAAGATGAAGTTACTGTATCTTAATTTTAGTTGTGGTACTCATATATCAAGCAATAAGTAAATGCTAAGCTAGAACTTCAAAGAAAAGCTTTCTGAGTTGGTTGAAAATTACCATATAAAAAGACAAGCATATATGGAGTGTTAGTCTAGTAGATTTGAGATTAAAGAAGATGATTGATTAGATTTAAGGATAACTTGGCACCACTGTGCCGATGTCGTTATCTAGGAGCAACTATCAAACGAGACGAAATGTTATAGCTGGAATAGTAGACAGGAGCAGGGTGGGCAAGTTGCTTTTCTTCTTTCTTCAACTGCGCAGCCCATTATGCAATCCAAACCAGATGAGCAACACCCAGGGACCGTACCGATGTAGGGGGACAGGGAAAAAAAAAAACGTAGGGCACAATATGACCAGCAAGATGGAGACAAGCTAGTGGAGTGTTGTACAATTGTTGAGTGCCACTTTGATGAGAAGGGCATTTTTATAAGATTGGGGTCAGAGTTCAAACATGCTTTGTTGTATGGAGCTAAATGTTGTACAACATATGGAAAAAAAGCGAATGGATATAGGATTGAGATGAGCTTTCCTAGATATATGTGGAGGTACAAGATAGGATAGAATTGAGAATGAGTGCATTAGAGGAAACCTTCTAGTAACTCCAATAGATGAGTCATGAGAGAATCGAAGAGTATTGTTTGTAAGATGATTTGGGCACACAAATAGAAGATAAAAAACAATCCCACAAGGAAACTAGGCAAGGAAGAGACCATGAAAGACCTTGATGAAGTAGTGAGGACAGATACAATAATCATAAAGTTTAGGGGAACATGGCTTTAAAATAAGGTTTGAGTGGAAAAACATAACTCACAAAGCTAACCCCAAATTTATGGGATAAAGCTTTGATGATGGTTATGGCTGCTATGGCTGATGTTGCCGCCATCTTATTGACCTCCCATCTTTAGTGTCTAACTCCTAAGTTCCTAGGATTTCTTGGGAAATGGGATTTTAACAAATTGGTTATGGGTGAAAGATCGTGTTTGGATATCTTTAAGGGACCATCAAAATACCTTTCCTCTAAACAAGAATGGTTCCTCATTCTTCATGCTATGAAGTTAGGTTCTAGAAATTTAGTAGTCCCCTGCAGATCTCAATTGTGATTCTTCACCCTTCACTCTGTAAGAGCTCCCCAATGAGTTCCTAGAACCTTGGTAGAAATTTAATAAACAACCTGTTTGCCTAATTAATGTTGAATACCTAGGATTTTGCCAGGTAATGTGCTTTCATTGAAAAGGGCCACCGCTTTTTACCCTCTGAAATTAAATCCTAAGAATTTGATTTCCCCCACTAGGTCTCCACCAGCCCTTTCACTCTTCACCCCTTCAATAAGTCCTATGTAAAAACGCCTTCTCTATTATTTATTGGGATTCAGTAGAATCATGAAAATGGGCCCCGTGGACTTTTGCATTGAGACTATTGAGCTTAGGTGTTGGATGATTAGCTGACATGGTTGCTCTCTAGGAGCTTAGTTGACATAGTCTTGGATTGGTACAAACTCCCTATCATTTGGACCATTCATCTATTGGACTTTGCCTAAAATTGTTGGAAGGTTTTTGTGTGAAAAAAAAAAGGGGGGGATTGATGGGCCAAAAGTATCTGAATGTAAGATGAAATAACAAGTCAGAGTGGTATTACTAAGCAAGGACATATGTTGCTCTTTGTTTTTATTTTATTTTATTTATCTATTTATTTACCTTTTTGTAGTTGCTTGATGGAACACACTCGATCTGTCTTGTTCTGTAACTGGATCAATTCTGTACATAACTTGTTATGTCTTTGTTTTGGTAAAGGACATAAATTGTTACTTCGGTCTCGGCTTATGTTAAATTTGTATACAATTGTGCAATTTTACATTCAACTTATTTTGGAACTTTATTGTGGTTCTATCATCGGAGATGTGAGATCTTACATGTACTTGTGGCTGGTCAGAGTTATTCAGGAACTATCTGAAGCAGATAAGGGAAGAAACAAGTGGGAGACTGTTAAGTTGTGCTTACAGACCTAATGGTACTCCAAATAAATGGTGGTTGGCATTTGCTAAGAGAAAGTTCATGAATGTCATTGTACCACACTAAGGTATTGTCAAAGTATTCGTCATCCTTGCACAGCAACAGAGATCAATTGGTTTTGGTTTTGGGTTTGGGTATTAATCTAGTCGTCTTAATAAGCAGAATGAGAATGGCTTGCCCGAATAAAACTGCAGGGCTGTAATGTATGATTCATTCCATTGATGAACTTTTGAGAAAGAAGGTGAAGTGTGCACTGCAATATCCTGTGCACTTCCATTAGAGTTGAATGATTTTCTTTGTACTAATAGAGATTGTGAATGGAACATGATGGGCATCTGTTTGAGACTTCTTTTTTTTTTTTTTGGTTTTCCTTTCCCTGTTCGTTAACTATTTATTCTAACCACATAGGATCATAGGTTCCCACAATGGAATGATCCTAATTTACCAATCATGTTTTAACACACATGATTGGAAAAGACCAATGTTAATGGCCCCCACATGTTTGGAAATTGATTAAGATAGAATATTCCTTAGTTTGAACTTAACAAATACTATGTAGTTCCTTGTTGAGTTCCACAATGGCTTTGTTGATCTGTAAGGAATACTTACATGCTCCATCTATCCAGGGTCATGACCTATAACATTTTGTTCTCTTTTTTGAAAAAAAATTGCAAATAGGCATCCAGTTTGGAGATGACCTGTTGTGCCTGAGGGATGTTCATGAGTTGGGTTCGGATCGGTCCACAGACACGAGTACAGTTAAGTTTTAGAGACCAAAGTGAAACCCAATAGCCAAACGGGTCTATTGCATTGAACCCAAACCTGGTTCTGATTGTCAACCAGGTCCAAAAGCAGGGCCATACCGAAAACATAAACCACCTTTGAACCCTTGGAAGAGTTGAATCAGATATGGACTCAATTGAACACTGTGACCTAAAAGGGGTCCCTTGAAAATTTTCATGTCTGGTTCTGTGGGCACAATGGGCAATTCTGTCTTTCTTATGTCCATATTTGGCATTGGGTGATGAAATCTGGAAACTGAGAGGTACCCAGTTTCAGGTGAAACTTTGTTGCCTTGAATAGTCTGGATTGGATGGCTCCTGCTCGGGTTGAAATTATTTATAAATAGATTTTGAAGAATCTAATCAAATGTTGAGATGGCCGAGTTGGTCTAAGGCGCCAGATTAAGGTTCTGGTCCGAAAGGGCGTGGGTTCAAATCCCACTCTCAACATTTTAATCCTTTCTTTTATTTACATTTTGGTCCCTGAGATTTTACTATTTTAGGCCCTGTGCTTTGGTCTGACTCAAAATAAACTCCTCAAACATTGTTGCTTAGACACTTTACCTTTTGGGACAATCATTTTTAGGGTCAATATCATGATGATAATACTGATGGAGCTGGCCCACCGCACCAATCTTAAAAGAAATTGCATATTCTATGAATCTCATGTTCAAAATGTGATGCTGACAATATATAAGATTAAATTATATTTGTTTTTTTTTTTTTTTTGGGTAAAATTATACATATGTTAGTACTTATAATTCACTGTGGGGATTAGTCTCTTGCTCAAGTTTTGAAAATTAAATCTCGAGCCCGGGTTTGGCAAATTGGGTCTCACCCAGGCTTGGGCTTAACCCAGATGCAATGTAGGCCAGTCTTGAGCTTGGTCAATACCTGGCCCAGCCAGCGCGGATTGCACCCAGATGGTAAGTAATCCAGATAGGGGTTTAGATGTTTGGTATTTTTCTTCACCCTCTGCTTATTCTGAAGATCGCCTAATACAAAAGATCCTTGGGACACAATTCATTCACACTGGGACCATCACAGGCAGAAATCAATAGTGATTGAGGACCATCTAATCTTAGAACAAAAGGCAGACAGTCATAGTCATGGTTGATGCCAGTGTGAGTACAAAAAGGGAATGAGTGAGTCAGTGACACACCAGCCAAGGAGCAAAATAGCACTGATTGTAACCATTGCTTGAAAAAAGAAGGGAAATAGCACTGATTAGAACAAATGCTTGAATATAAAGGGAAAGGAAAATTACAGAGCAACCAACAAAAGATAGCTCAATCTTAAAGCAAACTGTGTATTAATTATCTGTATAGGAGGCCAAGCCAAGACCTTGGCCCATTAACAATCGGGCCTCGCACGTAGACCGCCCACTCTGTCCTTGTGTCAACCAAACTCATCTAAAAGAAAACATATTTGGCAAAGACCCATAGACAAGGCCCACCAATGTTTGGAATGTGCATCATGCTCCTGAAACAATTCATCATAAATGTCTAAGGAAGTAGCTTAACTAGAGCTGGCAGTTAACAGTTTAACACTGTTAGAGAACCAAGCTTTAGTGAATGACATTTGGTTTAATGGCTGAATGTGCATCTCAGATAGTCAACACAAAATGATGAATGATAATGTTTATCTGAAGTCCCCCACAAGCATCATCTCAACAGATTGAGCATGGGAGTTGCAACTTAAAAGGTTGTGGGTGTTCTTAGGCTGATGTAGAACAAGTGGCCAAACAATTTCTAGAACATGAAGATCGTCTCACCACACACGCATACTCGTTTAATGAGGCTGTTGAGGCAAAGTTAAGGTTTCGGGGTTATATATAAGACATTGTTATCTTGCTATTGGAATGACACGAAATCCAGGTCTCTTTGGGGTTTTCCATAGTTTTTCCTTAATGAATTGAGGATTTTATTATTAGAATGGTGACATTTGTCCTCAATCCTTTTGCGCTTTCCATTATGCTGCAGGCGCAATAGAGCAATTGCAATTATATAACCAAACAAAGTCAAATCTGGGTTAAATTCAAACAGGTTCCAAACTGACAAAATGGAGGGAAATGACCAAGCAAAAGAAAAGAATCAAAAGAGTGAATGATGAGTGCATACATGGAAATGCCCCCAAGATCAAATTATTTTGTAATTTAGTATTGAAGTCCAAAGAGGATGAGACATTTCATGGCCAAAGAGTCAAGGACACAGGCTTTACATGTATAATCACTCCTATCTTACAACAGTATCTATTGCCTTCTTTTCCAAATTGAGTGACTCAAAGAAACCAAAACAAGAGTCAGCAACTAGTTTTATTTATGTAACTCGGGGTAAAATTGGATGAATCACAAACCACAATAAGTTCACGTCTTGACAAGCATGGAAAAGGTTGTTTGTTCAGCCATGCTCTAGGGGTTGAAAGAAAAGCAGTATAATTAACATGCATAGCTTAATTGATCACCATTCACCACCCATGCTAGCCAAAAACTGAAATCGATTGTGATTTGTTGTGCATCCAACTGTGCATTATAACTTTCTATTTCAACCTATATTTAGTTGTAAAAGACCAATAGAACTCAACAACGATATATTTCCTATTCCAAATTTATTCCCTCAGACGGATTCTTCACTACCATCTCCACTGTGAGCCTCACCGTTCTCTTTGCTCAATTTGGTCTTTGAATTTTGAGAACTCTTCATTTCTTGAGGATGTCGAGGAGATCCCTTGGTTGCTTGCTGATGGGAATCAGGCAAATTAAGATATGTATACACAGACATGGCAGCCAGAGCAGTGATAGCACCACAAATACTAGTTATGCCTGGATTGGAATGGAAAAGAATGAACCCTCCAAGAAGGATGACACATGTTTTGAACTGCCCCAAAACAACGTGAGTTGTTGCAGAGGTTGCACTGCAGTAGATTTACCAAAATTATCATCAGAGCCAAAATATGAGTACGCATTGAGTATAATTCCATATTGCAGACCAAATCAATAGCAGTGTGCATCATAGTTCACAATTGGTATGAATATTTTTCAGAATGTAATGGTTAACCATTTATCTGTCCAACTTTAGCATTTTGGTATCTGAAACCACAATAAGGAGGAATTAAACCAAATAATCAATAGTGACCCGGGGAAAAAACCATGAAAGTGTTTTCCACTTTTCACACTGCCATGGATTGCACACTGAAGGAGCTTCTGCCAAAATATTCCATTTAACTGTTACTTGGAGTACTTCTGAAACAAAATCCTGTACTTTTTAATAGGGGAATCTTACCCAAGTGCTAAAGCACCAGACCACTGAAGTAGGAAGCCAAGGGCTGCAGACGAGAAAATAGCTGCTGAGTTATTAAAGTCCCATTTGAAGGAGAGAACGCCTGGGGGATCAAGCCAAGGCATCAAAGCCAATAAAAACAACAAAGTGATTGGTGTAGTCTTCCACATCAACCTGTTTCATCACAAAACATTAGTAAATCCTGTTGTGCCAAGAGAATCTTGAGAAGTTGGGTAGAAATGACAACATACGCTAACGCAGTCCAGTTATCCTGTTGCTGTAGGTTGGACCAGAGAATTTTATTAATTGCACTAGGTACTATCCATGCTAAAGCCATACAAGCGCCAAAAAGGTTGAATTGAAGATCTGTAACGGTAGCAACGGCAACACCGATAGATACTACAGTAAGCGCTAATGCCTGCATGATTCAGTGATGAGGTCTTATCATCATGACAATTCAAAGGAAAATTGAACTCATATCTCATCCCATTCACTTAAACTGATACACTGAAAAATAGTTACCTTCTGGGAAGTAACCCTTTTGCTGAAGAAGACAAACTCCGCAAGAACAATTGTTGGGGTTACAGCAATCTTCGCCATCTGATAGAACCCCACACTGAAAATAGAGAGTTTCAGGGTTATAAGATGTTTTAGAAACGAAAACGACATTCATTAGGAGATGAATTGTGAGACTACTTGCAGACGCATGCTGATGTTTAGAAGGTGGGTTATGGGGAGATCTAGATCACTCATCAGATGGCTCTCACTGAACTGAGAACATACTAGGCCAAAGAATTAAACAAGTCAACAAGTAGAAAATGGTCACTGGTCCATGTTCAATTTACATATGGACTTGTCAATGACTGACCAGCCAAACTGTGGCCAAGGAGATGTTCTGGTTGGTCCTTTCTGATGAATGGCCCAGATCATAATGTGTAGCTCATGTGCTATGGAGATCCTCTTCAATTGTCTTTTTGTAAGTATCTTTAGCAGACAGTACAGGCATATTTCACCTGTTATACTTCAAGCTGACATTGGCGAGGCCATTGGAGAGAGACATGACAACGCCGAGGGCTATAAGAGAAGAAGCTGGGGTCGACTTTGTTGAAGGAGATGCAGGTAGAAGCGAAAACACGTTGAGAATAGCCATTAGGAACCAGCTCAAAACATAATGAATGAATGTGAGAAAGATTGGATAATTGAATCCGACTTTCCCAAGCACCTAAAATGGTAGAGAAAAATATCCCATTACAATCTATTAACCGAACGTTACAAGAGTAAATGATTATAGCCTCAGATGAAAAAGGAAACAGATGTAAGCGCACCAATTTGTTCATCATTATAATGCCAACAGAAACCATGAAATTGAAAGTAAGTGCGACTGTTGGACCGCATATTCGTTGCTGCAGACGCTTCGCTCCTTCAGACGAGTGCAAGTCACTAAACAGAGAAGCTCGCAGGTCTTCTAGAGCTTTAGCTGAATTCAAGAAAGAAAAACAAAGGAATTAGTATATAACTCTTCTAACACTTCTATATCTAGACTGATGATGCCTATTTTTATTATTCACATAAAACCCAACATGGTAATCGAAACTAGCCTATTCAACTCAATTTGGTGAAGGTTTTGGATCAAATTAACCTCCCAAACCTATTAACAAAAGAAAAGGGGGGAAAATAAGGAGACTCATTTCTCAAAAAAATTTGGTAACTGCTAATAAACTCAATTGGGTACTAAATATCTCAAACAACCAGTTCAAGTGCCTCATAAAGCTAACACCAAATAGATGCAATAAGACTTCAATGACTATGATGATGATGACAGAGAAATAATTATAGTGCCTTTAATCTATTTAAGTCCACTTCTACGTTTTAGAAACTCTGCAGATTGGAATGTGAGTTCAGAAAACCAAATAAACAATGAGAACGCAGATTTGTTTTCCTCATTGTTCCTCTTGAATGTAATGAGAAACGAGTCATGACCAGATAATGCAATTTTTCTTACATCATCAAGTCTTTAAGAATCGAATTCGCCATGATTATCATCAAAGCCTTACCATCCCATTCTGCCAATTAAAATTTCTTCATATTTATACCATAAAAGGAAATACAAAATCCTTGCTCACACTGACAACTCTGAGAGAAAAAAAAAAAAAACTGAAAAGGAGATTTGCTTTTTATTTGGATTCTATGTCTCAATTGTAAAGAACACAAAAGTAACAAGAACACATAAGCAGCCTCAGATCTGACTCTCTCTGTTCCTCAATTCTCTCTTCCTTCCACTTCTTTCATATAAGTTGAGAGACTAAAAACACATCCTCATGTTCTCACCCCTATCTACATGAGGCCTATTTGGGCATCCGAATATTTCGAGATAGAATGTTCTTCTACTCGAATTGACTTTTTATAGTTATAAACAACCAATTTTGAGTGAAGTAAAAGATGTCATGGATCACAGTGTAACCTGCAATTTGTTGGGTACATCCAAACAGACTCCAAATTCATCCCTGCAACGTAACAATACCTCATTTCCATCACATTCTCCTCTCTCTTTTTTTCCAAAGTCCTTCATTTCCTCCCATTCCTAAATCCTAAACCACCACCTCCACTCCCCCACAAAAAAAAAAAAAAAGGCTTAAAAACCATAATTTTTTAAGAGAAGGAGAACTAAAGATAACTAAAAAGATCCCATAAATCACATACAACATAGAAGTAGAAAATCTTACAAAGGAAAGCCAAATTTCCAAAAATCTTACAATCTAAGTGTCTACAACAACAACAACATTATTCAAACAAAAACAAATGGCATTTTCCTTCAATACTTAAAGAGCCCATATCATAAACTTAGTCAAAGATCCCTTAAGTTAGCATCAGTCCACCCTGAAAATCAAATTTCATGAGTAACCCAGAAACAGAAACAGAAACAGAAAGAGGAGAGAGAGAAAGAGAACCTCTTTCACCAGCATCACTGTCCTTGCGCTTGAGAAGCTTTCTCACATCTTTTCCAACAAACAAGCATATCAATGACCTGCTACAAAGCATTGTTGCAAAGATTTCTCAAAAAATTACAATTACAGAGAGAGAAGAAGCAGAAGCAGAAGAAGAAGGCAATGAATGGAACATGTGACAACGGCCAGAAAACTAACGTCTTTATACTGAGAGTGAGTGGCAGATAGTGTGTGTGGTGGGGTGTGGCGTCACTCTGGGTCCCACCAGTGGAGGGCCCATGTTAAAGCCAAAAGGCCAAAGAGTACACATTGGTGGGTCCCACATTCATTCCATCAAGTGACCCAGAAGCCAATGGTTGAAAATAAAGGTCATGGTAAAAGTGGACAATGAATAAGACAATAATAATAATAATCTTGCATTCATCCAACGGCACTAATTGCTCCAATTGA
The DNA here is from genome assembly GCA_028538565.1 of Umbellularia californica. Classification (NCBI taxonomy): domain Eukaryota; kingdom Viridiplantae; phylum Streptophyta; class Magnoliopsida; order Laurales; family Lauraceae; genus Umbellularia; species Umbellularia californica. Next base: position 67,947,629 of record JAPQWN010000008.1, read on the forward strand.
TTACATCTTTTCATGCAGAGATGGTGGGGCCCACATGAGCATGGCCCAATCCAGTCCCATAAATGTTGGATAAGATAAGATGATGATAATAATAAGAATAATTAAATGAACCAATGCCATACTATAGTCAATATATAAAACCATCAACAGGAATCCAAAACATGAAACTAATATTTTTCACATCAACACCATCAACAAACCATTATCTCATCTGTCTTTTCCACTTGGCTTATTATTTTACACCAGGGCTAAAGGGGAGTTTAACCCAGCTTCCCTTTGGGCCCGGAGGATTAGTCTAGCACAAAGGATTCGGAACCCTCCGATAGCTAAAAAAAAAAAACTAAAAACTTCGCCTATTATTTAGAGTTTTTTAAAACATTGAGCGTGGACAATGAAAAAGTAAAAATAAAATAAAATTTGTACAAGATAGTGTAGAAGAAAGCGAATAAAAGATAAAATAAAAGATAACGAATAAATAATCATGTTTATTTACAAAATTTCTTCCAACCATAGAAATATCTCACTATATTGGTCTTCCCCATATCTAGGGTACAATCATTTTAAAAAAAATTCAACCTTGCCAAGAATCCTTGTCATGGGCTTTCTAGAAATTTTAAAATTTTGGATAACAATTAAAATATTGTATTCTTGATTAAAAATAAATGGATCAATAATTAGGGTTTAGGAATATTCTTATGAAGTAATATTCCCAAAACACAACCAATGTTAATTTTAATTTATGGTTTGGTCTAATTAATTTGATAAAATGAAAAAGAAATTGATGTATTTGATAAGTGGTCAAATCAAGTGTCCCCACAACAACCATTAGCTTCATCTTGGTGGCCCTTGCAATTCACGTGTTGTCCCACTATCATTTTCTTTTCCTCTATTGGAAAGCCATCTTAATCCAATCAAGATGCACGACCATGTGCAATCTCATTCATCCATCTAGTGGACCCCACATCAGATTTCTTACAAATGAGGAAAAGGTGGACAAATCTACAAACTCACGCACACCCACCGATAGGTAAAAGTGGGGCATGAATCATGACGTCGCTTCCTTTGAATACAACAATATTAGCTGACGTGGTACACTACAGTGTACCGCGGGAGCACCGTTAGCGGAGTTCAACAATATATCGTATGCATACACTTGCCACACCTAAATTGTGATCACAGCCGTTGATCAGGTGACCCACCCCTTCTTTGTTCCAACCAATGGCCTTGGAATACAGTGATTGGTCCTCTACTATCCAGAATCAAACATTGTATGGTTCATCTCATGAATGAATGGGCTTAATCCAAAGATTCTACATTATTTGATCACCACTAATGTATTCTTTGACTGCTTATGAATTTAAGGGTGCCAATCAATCAAGTTAGTTGGGTCAAAATCATTGTGAGTATAAGGTATAGGCCGAATTCTAAAATGATTTAGTATGTTTATTAATCGGATTGAAAATGTTACTATGAAGTTTAATTCGAAAATAAAAGGGTCAACCCTAACCCAATTCAGAATTCGGGTAGTGAGTTAGAAGGACTCCATCTAAAACCGACCCATCTATTAATCAGGTTGAAAAAACCGACCCATTTATTAATCTGGTTGAAAATGACACGATAAGAAAATAACCCAAATTACGATGTTGAGTAGGATAAAAGAATATGGTAATGAAGAAGATGATTGGGGGATAGGTCAAGTTCAAGATGGGACCCAAAAAGATGGACGGATTAGAACTTTAATTTAATAAAGGGGGGAATTTTCTAGTAATGTATGGGGCCTATCAGATGAACGGCAGGAAACCTTTTTGTATTTGTAGAGCATGCGTCTGGTGCACGGGTGTGATTATTCTAAAGTATGTTCCCAACCACATGAAAACGCTACTTTGAGAGAAGCCCCATTGGTACAAAAGTTAATGCAAAATGTTAAAATCCCAAATCTAAACTCTTTTTACAGGTAGCTTTCTTTTCCTTTGATTTGTTGGGCTGTTTTAGCTTCAACTCTCCTATATTCCCACCCATGATCTTGGGAGTTGTGGGGCCCTCTCATGCATGTCCACAGCTCCAATAAATATAGTTCGACCTCACTAGTCCAAATTCATCCTTTTGATCATTGATGGGAGAGTACAAAAACCCTAATTACTAATACAAGGCAACTTTTTTTTTTTTATCACCATACCGGGGTACGGAATTATCTCACACTAACTCCTTATGAATTAGCACTCATCAAAGTTTGAAACTAATATGAATTATATTCACAGCAAAATTAGGTTTTATAAAAAGTATAACTTTAGAAATTGTTAAATTAGAAGGTCCCTGAACCAATTGTTGTAATGGTCTAATAGATGATTTTTACCTAAAATCATACCTATAATGATACCTTTCTATCATACGGTGCATGCGGATATTTAAGTGGGTCCCACAAGGAGTTTAGAGTTTTACTTCTCATGCAATTGGTGAGAGATACCTCCGAGCAAAATGTGACCTTATTATGCACATTACTGTTTGATAAATGGCTGTGGCGTGGGAGATTTCAATCTGCCGGCCCAAACTCGGACTTGAATTAGAAATTAGTACAAGAAGTATTGGACCATGCTCAATTTTTTTTTGTGGGATCCATTTTCATCCCTTGGTTGGAATGTTTGAAACTTCATGACCAATTTCCCTCTTTCACAGGCAACTAGGCAAGGAAAGAATCAACCACCTGCAAGCCAAACCAGTGAGTGGCAGTGACATCTCATCTGCAACTTTTTCTTCCCTCTCCTCCTTTTTTTTTTTTTTTTTTTTTTTTTTTTTTTTTGTAGATGTAGGTAGGGAAGGTAGAGGACATGTGCTACATGCATCCATTGCATTGATTCCAATCAGATAATGATATTTGAATGACCCAATTCCAAACGTTGTGCCAGGTGTGATTTTTTTGCATTTTTAGGACACCAATGTTGTGATGTTTATTGGAAGAAATGATGGACTAGAAGCATCTTTATCATTAGTATTATTCCATGTCCCTGTCCTAATTTTGTTTTGAGGAAGCAATCAAAGGGTCCCTAGTAAAATATTAGTAAGGTTTAGACATCATTTGAAGTTAAGCTAGTGAAGGGTCTTTTCATTCAAGTTTTTTAGCATGGATGTGTGTTTTTAAAATTATAGTGATATTCTAAATATACTAAACAATGATAATCATCATCATTGACTGTATAACCTTTTTCTAACAATGCCAGTTCCCATCAAATTGATTAGTCTTCTCTACCTTTTGAAATTTGGATGCTACTAGCCCACTTTGCATGGTGCCATTGTAAGGTCAAGATTGGTAGTAATATATGTCACGTAAACAAGTGATTAGCTCCAACAGAGGCTAACAATTATGCCAGTTGCAAAATACTTCTTTATACACGTTGTTGACTCCTTAGGAAAAATAGTAGATAGAAGAGGACATAGATGAAAATAGTAAGGATAGATATGAAAAAGTATAGCTTATGTAAGGTTTTGGCCCGAGGTAGAACCAATGGCAAAACAGAAACATGTATCTTGGTAAAAGGAATTGGATCCTCCTTTTATTATCATGGAAACTTACTCTAATAACAAAAAATGCGGACCCTGATCATGTCCTGAAACCCATATGAACCTGGAGAGCATCAGATTAGGGTCATTAGGCATCGATCATAATTTAGCCCCTTCTAATCTAATATTCTAATCATCTGATGCAAGTCTATGAAATAGATAATCAAAATAGAAACTAGTCAGATCATCCATTTCACCGCCTTACAGCAGGTGGTTAAAAGCATCTAAAATCTCTGGCGTTAATATATGCCTGAGCCTGGGCGACTCCCTCTTTAATTAGATAATTAGGATTTTGTGAGTGGTAGCCTTAGGGGATCCGGACCCTGCAAATTGCACCAAAGTGGCCCACACTATCTTGTCATTTGAAGAAGTTTCCGGGTCACAGCAAATCACCTGAATTTAGATGGAAGTTTAGGCTGGGTGCATGATATGTCTAAGCCTAAATTGATTTATTATACAAACCCCTATTAGTGCCCATTTTAGATTTAACCTCAGCCATATTTTGTTAAGGGCCTGTATCTATTTGCCCATTTGCCCATTTGATGTTGAAATGGGTTGTTTCCCATTTAACTTTAGCCATATTTTGTCATGGGCCCCATCTAATATTAATCACTGGACGACCCATTTTGATGTCTGTAATCAAATAAAACCATGGTACATTGTAGGATATATCAAATGTTGATTCTTATGATGGGAGTCATTTAAAGATGGTAAGCTTTGGTCACAGATTCTAATATTGACAATCACTATAGGACCCGCCTAATGAAGGTAATCACAAGGGAACCCACCTAACTTACAATTTTGAAACCCACGTAGTACTAGTAATCGAGAGGGTAAAGACCAGTCAAATGTTGGTAATCATGAGTCATCAAATGCTGGTCATCATAGGACCCACATGATTTTTATAATCTTAGGGGAACCAATCTAATGTTGAGAATTATAATAAGACCCATTCATTATTGGTAATCATCATAAAATAAAAGGGCCATTTTCTAAAAAAATCACTAGAACCATTATGATATGATCGCTCATGAACTTGTATGTAGACGGGCAATGTTCTCCTAGGAGCCCACTGCAAACTTCTCATATGCAGTCCTGCTTATAGGGCCCAGTTTCACACCTACTCATAAGTGGAGATGGGATACATGCAAAGGTCTTCTTATGAATTCATAAGGGTCAAAAAAAAAAATCAGACCTATCCAATCATCCTAACCCTTATTTAATAACCTTAAAGTTATTTAATAACCTTAAAGTTGAGAGGTAATTTAACCATGGACTTCTTTGAAGGAAAATATTTAAGTGAGAACTCGTATTTACCTATTATATAAGAACTTTCTTGCGGGGCCTAACTATCAATCCATCCAAACTCAGCAACCAATAGGGAACCCCCTGATGGTCACTAATCCTAAGGATTGGCACACATCCAAATGGACTGAACGGTCAAGGGTTGAATATTTTTTTAAATATGAAGCCATTAAACTTGTGGGCCACGAATAAAGGGGTTAAAAGCATGGGTTTGGTATCAAACTTGATATAATATGTTCTAAGCTATCCAAACACCTTTTTTTTCTTAAGTGTGTGCAGATCATATACTAATCTACTGGATATTATGACAGAATCTTCAAAAATATTTTTGAAGTGAGGACAGAGTATATCATAATCTACTAGATGTTGTTTCCAAACAACCGTCTATATAATAATATGCTTTGACATACATTCATATTTAATAGATGGTGTTAGCATCTGTTCTTTAGGTCCTTTTCGGCATGAAACGCATGTACCATTATGTTTCAATTTTCTATTAGCAACTTGATTTGCCCATTGAGCATTCTGAAACAAGAAACATTTCAGAACTTCGACGACATTCAAGTACTCAAGTATTCAACAAACTCATCCATCACTGGCTTCAGAAATTGAATTCAGCAGGGGAGCTCACCATCATCATTTTGATTGGGGGCTACCAATCTCTGATGAGAAAGTAATCTGTTCTCATCAATCTGCATGGTGGGTCCCACCTTGGGGATGTGTATTTTGCTACCACCTTTATCTTTAGTCTGCAGACCACACACAGCATTAATGATAGTTCCCGCGTACATATCAAGTATCATTCACTGCTGCCAGAAATTTACCTATTTCCATAGAGAACTGAAGTGGACCAGGATAAGAGCAAAACACAACCGATTCATGAATTTCAAAAGCAACGAATTCTATAAAATAGAAACACAAATTAAGCTACTCTTCCCTTTAGCATCCACAAACAAAAGCCTCATAAGTCCATCATCAACTTTTGTAATATGAATATAGCTGCAAGAAAATTTGAATCAGCTTCAAAGATACTATTCCCTAGAGCCCTATGAAGGAATATCAGGAAATCCCTGCCCTCGAAATAAGAGTACCTGCAACCAAACAGTACGAAATGGTAAATTAACAACAGAGGGTGGTCAACAATCAGCTGCCTCCCTTTTGTTTGAGTGTAATCTTGTCTCCTAAGCTGAGGGCAATCCCTTGTGTCTTGCTTCTTATCCTAATGTATCCACTCAGCTTTCCATCTGCTTGTTTTTCAATGCTCACATTCACCAAAGCATCCTCCCCAAACACACTCTTTGCATACAGATTGGCAGCTAGAAACCCACACTCTCCATCCAGCGCAGATCTGAAGGCCAATACATTCAGTGAAGCAAATTTAACATGTATAAAGGGACATAAATGGTCGAAAATGACAAACAAGTTCCTCTCCCCCCCTCTCTCTCTCTCAAAGTATAACAGTAACAAAGATCATATATTTTCCTTGCTCAGAAGTAACAAATATCACATGTTTTCCAAGACGACAAGGATGCCAATCATATAACAGAATTTTCAACCATGGGACAAATATCAAAGCAATAGTGCAAACAAGACTCACACCTACTAGCTTGAGCAATGCAGCCATAGGCCTCAATATCTATAGGAGGCCAAAGCATTGCCACCGCTGGCCAGCGCATTAGGCCCAATCCAGTCCATCAATTGGGATTAACCATAGTGGGTCAGCTCATTATGCCAACAAGCCCATAGATGATTCATCCATTGAGCCTAACCATGTCAGCAACCCAACTATGCCTACTTTCTTGTATATAACTTCCCAATAAAGTTTCCTAGATCTAGATAAGACTTCATAAATGCATCACGATAACTGATTAACATGTAGTAAGCGATAAGAGGATGACCAATTACCATTGACAAAAAATATTCTAACAATGTGTCATTCAAACATGGGTTGTTACCAAAGAATTAACAGAAACTACCATTGGAAAAAGAGACAAAGAATAAAGAAAATAAATAGGAACAATTATAGTTTATAACTAGTAACAACTTGAAGAGTAGTTTACCCAAAAAACAAAAAACTTGTAGAGTATAAGAGATCAATGTTGAAGTGACAATTGAGGGAGACGTGGCAATTTGAGAGGATACTATAGAAAGGTTTTATACATTCAAAGAGAGAGAATGCCATCCCATCCAAACCCCCCACCAAAAAAAAAAAAAAAAAGACAACCACCCCCACAACCGAAAAAGGAAGAAAAAAAAAAAATGAAGCACAGAATTGAGCCATGTGATTGTAACCATCACATTGACCATATAGTATGGATGACCTACAATCAGTGGATTTTATTTTTTGAATGTTGCTCATCCAGAGTCCCAACAGATCCAGACCTTAACCCATTGATATAGACAGTTCGATCCAAATAGCGGTCAACCCAGGTAGAAGGGCCAAAGCACATATTTATTTTTGGCTTTTATTCTAATCATTGTATAAATAAATTAATAAAGTTTCAGATGTCAGATATAAATGATGACTCATGATTTTTAAGTGAGATTTGGGTCACATCAGCAAGTTCTGTTTAAAAAAATAATAATGATCAAATGCCCTTCATAGAGATAGGTTCAGGAAACCCAGAGTAGCAGTCCAGGATTCCTGGTGGTTCTGGTCCAAATGACCAGGCGAAAAGGGTCCAGTTAAGCTTTCAAGAATCTCGACCACAACAGGAATGGTATGTATCACTATGTATAGCACAGCAGGATAGGAATAAGCGATATGCATCTAATATTTCTCATCAATTCATGCAAGATTCTGGAGAGTTGAGAACTTACAGTGGAGTAAGGCACTTCATGTTCGTTGACTTGATGATGTGGTTCAAAAATTCTTTCTCATGTTGAATTACAGTGTTGACAGCCACCTGCAATGAAGGGGAAAATACATGATCATCATCATCAAACATTTAGAAATAAAAAAATCTGTAATGAGCAGACGAGTAATAAATATCATGACTATAAACAGTAAACCACACATCATATGTGCACCAAATATAATGATTTGAGCAAAAGAAATGGCACACACTGATAAATCTTTACTAGGTAGTGAGTGATTCCCATGCCCCTCCAGGGAAGGGTGGCCAAAATCTAAAGTAAGTGTGCAAGGTTTGTCAGCAGCTTATCCTTTCACTAGGGAGGTGCTAGAGGGAAAGGGTTTTGAATAATTTGAATGAGAAGATACAGGATTCCACCATGGGCCTGTCAGAAGACCTCGTAGAAGAGTCTCCAAGGAATAGCAGGACGGGACAGTTATGCATGTTCAGGTTTCCATAAATAATTAACCAAAAACATTTGGAAAAAGAAAATATTCCTTCACTATGGTCATTAAAATTATTCAAGCAAATAGGTAAGCGAAGCACCTTGTTTTCCCACTCAAATTCAGCCCACATGGTTCTAAATGCTCCATCAGCACAGGTTGCAGGAGAGATATAATCCATAATATCAATGTGGATATCATTGAGAACCACCACCATGCGCTCCAACACATTTGAAGTCTCATAAACTATGTTGCCAAATATTACTCCTGTTTCAGTTGAAGAAACCTTAATGTTAGCTCGAATCTGCTTGCTTGATTCTGGTGCTAGGGTGTAGTTCTGTGGGCGCTCTACAAGCTTTAGGTCTCCCATAGTTGCCAACTCTAAGCACAAGTTCTGAAGTGTCTCCTTTGTTCGATTGATGACTGTAACATCAAGGACAATGTCATAATGATGAACTGTCACATATGCTTCAGCATACACAGGATCACTGAATCCTGTGAGTTGGAGAATTCGGTTCAACTTGTTAGCATCATCTCCATCCTTGGTGAATTCTCCAGTGGCACGTTTTAAATCATCTTGAACCTCATCTTCCAGTTCTAGCTGGCTCATGCCCTGAAATAATAGGTGCAATCAGGAAAAATGAATGGAAATTTGAGTATGACTCTAACATCACGCATGAAAATAAAAATATGCCAACCATTTGCAGTATAGAAACCAGGTCCTATGATGTTCAGATACAGCTCAGACACAGCAAGGACACAATGGACACGGAGTCTATATAAAAAATGAACTACTGGAGACGCAATGATATGAATATGTCCATTTTGAAATATCTAGGCATCATAAGCCACGTCATGGCGAATTCACAATGACCCATTTTAAATCATCTTGAACCTCATCTTCCAGTTCTAGCTGGCTCATGCCCTGAAATAGTAGGTGCAATCAGGAAAAATGAATGGAAATTTGAGTATGACTCTAACATCACGCATGAAAATAAAAATATGCCAACCATTTGCAGTATAGAAACCAGGTCCTATGATGTCCAGATACAGCTCAGACACAGCAAGGACACAATGGACACAGAGTTTGCATATAAAAAATGAACTACTGGAGAAGCAATGATATGAATATGTCCATTTTGAAATATATAGGCATCATAGGCCAGGTCATGGCGAATTCACAATGACCTGTACGGTTCCCTTTTCTATCTCGCCCACTCAAACAGTGAGAGAATTAAAATGGCATAAAAAGAGTTCCTTTGTCACTTTCATCCCCCTAACCATTTTGGGATGGACAAATCCCTTTCCCCGGTTATTCCATGTCTCATATTTTGTTTTCCCTTAAACTCTCACCATGTGAATTATGCACCAAACCATAATTGGCAAGGTAAGGTTTCAACATTATTATCAATCACTCTATTATCGGTTAGGGTTACAACAGTAGTAATTGTTAGTGTATGGGCACAGCAATCTACCACTACTAGATGGCTTCAAATAGTGTCAGACCCAGCTTGAGATGTGCTTGACCTGCCGCCCCTCAACAATCTTAAAACATTGAGTTGTTAGTGTGTGTAGGGGCGGACCTACATGTTGGGAATTGGGGAAATTGCATAAGATCTATGGCATGGATGCCATCCTCTCCCGGTACTCAAAATCGATCGCCCCACCTTTAAAATCCCCCTCTTGACTCTGACAGATCTCAGGCAGGTCTGGTAGGTATTCCCCTCTCTCTCTCTCATAGTCTCATTCTATCTATCGATATCTCTCTCCCTCCTAAACTCCTAAATCTAAAAAACCCCAATCCCTAAAATCCCAACCATAATCCCCTTTCCTTAAATCTTAATATCTAAACCCCAATCCCTAAATCTCTAAATATATCCACCTAGCAACAACATTTGTATTGCCATTTTGAAATCGTTCCCATTGGAAACAGTTGGTATGAGGAAGAGAAAGGCTTTTAGGATTTAAAAGGGGGTTGCATTCATCACCATCTTTATAGAAGAATGTGGCCAAATGAAGGCTAGAACCATCATTTGATAAATGTAGTAACTTTGGAAGAGATATTGAGCCTGCAACATATTATATAATAAAAGACAGCAGGTGAATTAGCGAGAGAGCGACACGTGGCAGCAGGGGGCTTCCTTGGAGAGGGACACGTGGCACGTCCTCAAACTTTTTGCAATGCTACATTCTGGAATTGCCCTTCTAATCTAATCTCATCACCTAAAATATCTCAATGCAAATTTAAAATATTCTTGAAATGAGATAATTATCCCTTTCGTAAAACATAGCATACAATAATAACTTCTCTTTAGTTATGAAATCCAAGTCTTCTTTATTTCCAAACTCACAATTTATAGGGTCCACTTTTTTTTATACCAACACAATAAGAGCTTTTTTTATACTAGAGCGCAGGCCACTTTCATAGACTATATTCTACTACTTTTTTCTCCTTATTTTCCTTTCAATATTTAGTAAGATTAATTTGTGGAGCCCATTATGGACATTTTTCTCCTTTTTTTTTATTTGGGTATTTGGTAGGATTAATTAATCTGCGGGGCCCATTGTGGAAGCCAATTAATTCCAAAATCCACATTTCATTCTGAATCGGCACTCAATTTATGGCTAAGCACAAATATAATCAAATAAATGTCCTAAAATCTTTTCTATTTACTTGATCTTTCCCTAAATATTTCCACCTACCTAAAATTTCTCTAATGAGTTTCCATCTTTATTATGAATTATATATTAATATTCATTTATAATTTATTTAAATATTTAGATATATTTCTAATTAGAAATTCTAATAATTTCTTAACGCAAGCCTATTGCACTAGCATATTTCAAAAACAAAAGTAACAGAATGCACAATGGTATCATTTTCTTTACTTCCTAAGACCTTTGAAGTACTATGACAAGTTGGTCCACAATTCACTACTAGCAAAATTACCCGTGCTCAGCACGAATATGGCAAACATTGTAATTTAAAAATTTATGTATAAAAATTTCATAATTATTTTAGAAAGAAAGCAAAAGAAGTAAAAAATTTCTGAGTATGTATATATATAATCGAAGAATTGGTATATCATAGAATGAAAAAATGAGAATTGGAGTAGAATGGGGATTATAGAGTTTGGATTGAAACAAAGTCTTTGAGAAATAAAATATAAGTGGAGAGCAGTTGTGAGTGGTTATGATAAAGAGATAAAACAAAGGTAGTTGATGTAACTTCCGGTCAAAATCATAACCGACAGTCAAAATTGGATGTAAAAGCTCTTAGCTTAATATATTATAATAGAATAAATGTTGTGCATCTTATATTAACTGCATTTGAGGTCGTAAGAAAAACAAGTTGTCCCATAAAGTTGTTCTTGTGATATCCTAGGGCCGTGTGATAATGCACATATTGCACCATGCTATATCTTTTGGCATTCTGGGGATAATCTAATCTCTTTTTGGAAGTAGGATTCCTTTACAAAATAGGCTGAGGTGTGAGTACTCTATACTGACCTTACAAATAATAATAATAATAATAATAATAATAATAATAGACTTTTTCTAGTCCATTATCCACCCCACTCAAATAAAAATCCTGAGTCCGCTACTAAGTGTGTGGGCACAACAATCTACCACTGGGAGACTGGCGCAGCCCCGGACCTTCGATCGAATAGACCAACTTCTCAAATGAGATTGATCGAATCCAACAAAGGGATTCCACACAAAAGAACACTCACAGCCATGAACTCATGTGGACCCCATCAGATGGTCCATCAAGGGGGCTTGCGGGCCCTAGTCTTCTGTCGGGCTGCATCAGAGACGGCTTCAAACAGTGTCAGCCCCAGCTCAAGATGTGCTTGACCTGCCACCCCTCAACGATCTTAAAACATTGAGTTGTGCCTTTTCCATCACTAATTGGTTTTGGTCGAAATGGTAGCTCAATGGGCGCTAAGGTGCTTACATTAACCCTATTTCAGATGTGATTATTTCATGTTACAGTCCGTATTTTGGCAGTGAAAAACTTTCTAATTGTTGTTTCCTGCACACACCTGAGAAACCACATGAATCTATGTTCTAATGTGACTGTTCTGTGTTTATATTTCTAATTTCTCATTGTAATCTATCAATCTAGAAGCCTTTCTACCTTTTGCAGTAGATCAAAAACAATATGACATAATATTGTCAATGTGGTCCTAATGCCAAAGCTTAAGAGATGTGCCCACAAGTGCAGGCCAATCTATCAAATTATAAAAGCATAAGCCAGAGACCCATTTTTGTTCAAGCTCATCATTTATCAGGAGTCTTATTATATGACAGATTACTTGATGGCATATAAAAATTAAGTTATCAAAGCATATAAAATTTAAGTTATAAAAAAGAGAACCCATGGGCACTTCTCCACATATAAGAAATGCCACATGCCTTTGAAGAGTTTTCATGATTAATAAACATAGATTAAGAGTTAAGACAACTTGTCAGTCTTAATTTTTAAAAGCATAAAAAGCTTCTCATATCTAATTTCAACCTGGATAGTTGAATATTAGCTCTATAAATCTAGAAAATGTTATAAAATAACAACTCGGAAAAAATACGGAAATGCGTCACCACCACCACCACAATCATTGTCCAAGAGCCTTATCCCATCATATAAAGAAAAAAAAGTGTAGAATGAAATTCAAAAGTTTCTGTATACATAGAAGTCATGTATTATTATTATTATTATTATTATTATTATTATTATTAGTAGTAGTAGTAGTAGTAGTATTTTACTTTTTTCTTCACATGTAACATGAGTCAAACTCACAACATTGTAGTTGCAACTTGCGACAATGAGCACCTTCCAACTGTACTATGGGCTCTTGTCATCACTCATCAGTCATTTAAATAATAATTTCTCCATTAGAAAGAAAAAAGAATGAAGTTTCCAGTATTAACAAAGAGATGAAAGGTAAGATTAAGTTCATCACTGTTCAAATTATACAGTAACTACTATAAAAAAACAATACCTCACTGAAATTGAATAGTTCACGAAGAGTCAAGCTCAAAAAAATCCTACTAGCAACAGTAATAGTGTAATATAATTTGTTTTATTTATATAGATTTTTGAAATGGTAACTTCTATTAAACAACAGCTTTACAGTTTAAAAGAATTATATTGAGAAGCAGCAAAGGACCCCCTTGAGGAGGGGGAAACCCAAAAGGAAATAGCCATCACTCAAAGAGAGCAGATAGCAAAAGACATACAAAGAAAAGGAGCAAGAAAGACCCCTAAAACAAAACAAAGAGGCTAGAGGCTCAGATTGACAAGTGGTCACCTCCCTCCCATTATGTTAATATCATAACATAAAATTTAAGCCGACTTTCCAGATTATCTGCTTGCATTTAGATGGTCCATTCCTAAAGCAATTGGGGAAAACACATGGACACATATTTTGAAAATTTAAAAACATTTATTTATTCTTTTTATCTCTTCTAACAAAATGAAAATAAAGGAATCACACTTCAAAATAGATGCATATATATTAGGATATATGAGTCCATGAAAATACTAAAAAAGCCAATTTTCATGTGAGAAGATGAAAATTTCCACCCCAAAAGATAGCACTTAAGATGGTCATGCTGAAACAATTTGCAGAATATGCAGATTGTAATGCTAAAAAAAACAATATAAAGGAGCTGCCTAAACATGATGCAAACTGCCATACCTTCCTACTCTTTAGGTGGTAAAAGTCAATAAGGTCATCTGGTTGTGCATGAGATATCTGGGCCTTTGCTTTTATCTCTTCTGTTTCACGGAATTGCTTATCAGCAAGCATCTTCACGAAACTTTGACGGCAAGACTGCATCCATATCTTTCTGACTTCATCACCAGTATTGCATAGCAATCTGATGCAAAGGACAATCCTATCATACGAATCATTGTCAATTGGATGTGGAAGAAATGAAGATTGACCCAACTGCAGCATAGAAACCATGATCAGCAATGCCCCAGTAGACGCTTTGTTCACTTCAACTTTGGATGGCTGAACCTCCTCCAGTCTTAAAATAAGCTTGGTCAAACTGCAAGCAACAACTGATCCAAGGAAAAAATCACCAGTTAGAATCAAAGACCTCAAGTTACCAGGCGAAGCCAAGGATCCTTGAACAATGGTTGGAGCAGAGATAGCAGTTTCTGAAGCAGCACTTTGAGTGGCATAGGTCCCATCGGCAAGAATAGCTGGCCTCCTTGAAGAAACAGTGATAGCATTCACCTGCTGAGATTGTTTGGAGTTATCTGTAACTTCTCCCTCTTCAGAAACCATATAGAAGGGGAGATCTCCAAGACATTGCTTAATGGTCGAAATGCCACTCTCCACTTCAGAGAGTGAAAGGCAATACTCTCCTATAATCCAAAGTGCACATGAACAAACACGTGATGCTCGTATCTGGTAGAACGTGTCCAACAGCCTTGTAATTATTGAGACTCGAAGTTTTGGGTTCGTCTCAATAATCTCGCGCACAAAAACAACCACATCCAACGCAGAAGCCACATTGCTATCACCCAAGAAATCCATGAGGAGGTGAACCACAGTGCTTGCGACCTCAGGGAACTTGATCGCACAGGAGTGTATGGCTTGGACCAGCATTTGCCGGTACTCCCCATTCTTCTCCAGCTCCGCATTCTGTGTCTTCACAACTTCCTTCTTCAAAGTGAGAACAACCTCATCAATGTTCCGAGGGGTGATCAATTCAAGAGCAATATCAATCGTCTTCCGACGGATATCAAGATTTGGGCTTGAAAGAGCCCGGAGCACATCCATAATCACATCAACCATGATATCACGATGCGAAGCCTTCAATTCATTGAGCTGCTCAAGTACAATGAGCTTGACATTGTTGTCACTCTGCGAGAGCAGGAGCTGGCAGTAGGTGTTGGCGGCAGCACGGATTGCCGTCGGGGCCGAAGACAGCGACACCAACGTCCCCGCACATTCATAAATAACAGCTGTTGAAGGGGCATTCAATAGAGAAATAATGATCTTAATGTACTTCCCCTTCTCACCCTTGTTTGTTCTGCACACCTTGCGGATGAGCTCAAGCACCACCATCTGCAGCAGCTCATTCCACTCCAGGACGCTCTCCACATGGGTTAGGAGGTAATTCACCGCCCGATCCTGAGCACATTGGAACAGCATCAGGAAAGCATTGCGCTTTGCCGATGGGTCCTGCTCGGACGTGAGCATCCGCTCTATCGTCTCCGGCGCATCAATGAGCAGCTGCTCACCTTGGGGGAGCTTGTAGATCGACATCACGGCGAGAATTGCATTCCTTCGAATGAAAGGGTGGCGATGCTCCAGATTGGAGAGGACTGAGGGGATCAGCGGTTCGATGATCTCGGTCTCATTCAATCTGCAAAGGAACCTCAGAGTGACGCCTCGAATGTACTCATTCGGATGCTGGAGATTGTTTCTGAGGTTCTGGCAGATCAGGATCATTTCAGGGAGGACGCGGCCCTTAGCGTCGGTTTTGTCAATGATCTCCAAGTAGAGAAGCAGGAGCTTCTGGACCGTGTGATCCTCCGAAGGGAGGACGTAACGGACGATCGTGATGAAGAGCTGAGGGAGGGTTTCTCCATTTAGCAAGAGCATGATCGCCTTCTTCATGGCGTCGATCTTCGCATCGACATCGTTGGCTTCGAGAGCTTCCTTGATCTCGTTGGCAAGGGCAGGTGTGCCCTTATCGAAGTGGACGAGAAGAGTGCAGGATTTCTCCATTTCTGCTAAACCCTAGCTCAGATCGGATATTATACAGATCGGATCTGGAAAAAAAACGAGAAACAGCAATGAAAAACCCCTAAGAAACACCTAAATCGTGGAAAAATCACATTTTTTGTGTTTGTTTGCTTGTTCGATTGAGAAAGAGATGAGAGATTCTACAGATCGGGAAAAACTCCAATTCCTGATGGAATTGGCGAATTTTGCTCAATTTTCTCCTTCGATTAGGATTCAGATCCGAATCAGATAAACGGAGAAGTAAAATGCATAACAAAACCCTAATTTTGGAGGGGAAAAGGTATGATTTTGCAATTGTTTGAGAATTTTTAAGATCTAGGGTTTTTTGAAGAGGAAAAAGAGAGATGAGTTTGTTTGGATTGATGAAAGTGGGGTTTGGAATGGGGATTTTGGGGAAATTGAGGGATTTTGCACTTACCTGATTGAATCTGATGGTGGATCTGTGCAGTAGATGAGAGTATTCGTTGCTGCGTTGGAAATCTACTGTTCGTTTTACGTTGGATTTGAAGAATTCTCGTGTAAACGAACGGAGCACAGAGAGAGAAAGAGAGGGCAGATGGTGGTGTTCAGATCTGCGCTCCCGAGCGTAACGACAGTTGGGAGTGATAGACGACGAAGGGAGGGAGAGAAGAAGAGAGGTTTTTGAGGTACGGAAGAAGTTTGAGATTACATAAATACCCTCTAATTTCTCATAATTAAAAAAAAAAATCGTAAAAAAATTAGCAACGATTTTTTTTTTTTTAAGTTATCGGAGGTTTTCCAACCCTTTGGACTGGACTAATCCCTTCAGATTTAGAGAAAAGCCGGGTAAACTCCCATATGGCCCTAAGGTTGTGGCACTAGTGGACTCAACTTTCGATTCATGAAGAATAGGGATCCGGGTCGATACTAAAACCTCTAACTGCGGAAGAGAGATGAGCCGTGGTTGTGGCCCTGAGGTTGTGGCATTAGTGAACTCAACCTTCGATTCCTGAAAAACAGGAATCGGGATTATACCAAGACCTCTAGTTCCAAAAAAGAGAGGAACCGTGGTTATATAAGTTTTCCACCCCCCCCCCCCCCCCCCCCCCCCCAACGTTTAACGTAATGAACCGTGAAACCCACGTCTCAAACACATGCATTTTCACTCTTAAATTGGAGTTTCAGTACAGATAAGTACATAAATAAACTGAGGAACCTACATCTCGAATGTGTTCATTCTCACACTTAAAATGAGAGTTTCAACGTCCTTTATCAGTTGAACTACAGATTAGACAATAATAAAAATGGATATGCATATTACAACTCGAGGATTTTCTCAACCCAATGCCACTCCTTTTTAGAGTTTCTATCTAACAAGATCTCCTTAATTGTAGGCTTTTTGGGGATTTTACAAGTCTTAATACGGAAAGCCAAATTTTTTATGTCCTATTTTAAAAAATTCATAAATATTAGACTTTATTTTTAAAATTTTCCTTTTATAGAAATAAAATAAACAAACTTGCGAGTAACAATGCGTGTCTTCATTTTATTATTGAATAGGCTCATGTCAAAGTACAATAAATTAAAATACAATAGGTTTATGAATTAGCCGTGTACCAAACAATTAGGACATACGTATCTTAATTCTTGATGCAGTCAATTGATCTACTTTTTACATCTGATAGAGCATTTGAACCAACAATATGCCACTTTTTCTATATTTAATGCCTTTATCAAATTCCTTCCCTGGCATATTTTTCAAAATCTTTTATATCTTCTACAAACAAACCACTTGCACGTGTATGATCAATTCCACTCATATCATTAGTCACGCGAAGCATTTATTATAAAATTGACTCAAATTTTATTTCATTTGGAGCATATGGTCAGGCTTGACCAGTGACGGCTTATTGGATACATTCCAACCATTGGAGTTGGATAAATGGATAAATATTTTTTGTGATGAGGGTTGTGTAAAAAATATGTCCCGTTAAATTTGATTCAACGACCTTAAAGATTGACCTATATCTTCTTTTTTTTTCTTTCTCTTTTTTATTTTATTTTTGTGTGTGTTTTGAGAGAGAGATTTGATCCAACAGTGAGTAAAATTTTTAATGTTCATTAACTCAGACATGGTGCCCAATCATGGGGGCGAT
Source organism: Umbellularia californica (assembly GCA_028538565.1). Lineage (NCBI taxonomy): Eukaryota > Viridiplantae > Streptophyta > Magnoliopsida > Laurales > Lauraceae > Umbellularia > Umbellularia californica. The sequence continues at coordinate 67,965,673 of JAPQWN010000008.1, forward strand.
AAAGTGAGAAAAGAGTTGCATGAGCCTAGTAGGAGGTGTAGAGCCGGACTATATAAGAAATTAGCTTATGGGAGAAAACTCTCCTTTTATATTTAACAATGATCAAGAGAAAGCTACATTATACTTATTATTTCCATTTATCAAGAGAGAAGCCCAACTCATGAAGTCATTCACGTCAAATGTTGGAATTAAGAAATATGCCTTGGGGTCACCATGTAAGAAAAATTCCTCGGGGTGACCACTATTTAAAAAATTAGAATTTTATATGATGTAAGGGTGTTTTCAATTTTTTTTCTTTTAGGGCTAATGTTTTTTTTTTTTTTTTGCTAATTGGTAAATTTGTATAGAAAGAAAAAAGGACAAAGCCCCGGGACAAAGAAATGAGAAGAAAAAATACATCCAATGGAGAGCAAACTCAAAAGTCCAGCCCTAAAGCAAGGAGCCTTCAAAGCAGGCAACACCAATGCTGGAAACAAAAAACTCCACCCCGAACTACCAAGACGAACAGCACAAGATAACGAAGAAAATCTAGAAATCAGCTAATCTTGCTAAACAAAAGAATCCTGGCAGCAGAGTATTTAAAACTGAAGAAACATCAGCCTGAGAAAAAGGCTGACTCCATACCAAGAACTGCTACAAGAAGCTCCACTTCAATAGGAAGGCACAGAGCAAACTAGCCTGAAAGAAGAGCAGTTAGACACTTCTCTGCTTGGCACACAGAAAAGGAACAAAAACCAGTCAAGAGCAGAGAAGGAGGGAACAGCAGGAAGCTGGAGCTCCAGCCAAGGATGGACTCTTGGCATCCCACCAAAGACCATAGAAGAGAAGACTTCATCCACAGAACTTAAAAACACTCCCCAACACAAACACAAGCCAAACCAGACCAGCGCAAGGGCTCGCTACTCTGCTGGGCCTACTAAGGGGCTGTAAGCAGAGAACTACACCCGAAGCAATGGAAGGAGGAAAGAATCTCCTAACCAAGCTACCCCGCCAAGAAAGAGAGAAGCACTGCTTAACTCAATAGCCTCAGCTTAGCAATACTGAAGAAAATCGCAAGAATGCTGGAGCACCAGATCAAACACTGACAGAGCCTGGGGAAGACTGCAGCAGAGAGGAGGGAACTACAACTGAAATTAGCACCTGCCAGCTGCAACTAAGATTGCCCAGCGAAGCTCCCCCACTGAACCAAGGAACCTTGAACTCCAAAAACCAAAGAAAGCTGCCAACAGGGGCTCAACTGAAGCTGCAGAAGCTTGCTGCCGGAAGATAAAGCAACCAGATCATTTCTGACTCAGAAAATGGGAGCTGCTAATCAACCCAAACATGATTTGAAACCAGCAAGCCCAACGAAACGAAGAAAATCCTGCTGAGGAGCTGGAAGAAAGCTGAAGTCGAACAGGGGGTGCCATAGGCTGGACCACCTAACTCCTGGGATCCTAACGACTCACTGAAGAGGAAGAACTAAAAAAGACTCCTCTCCCTAGAGCTGCCAGAATTGGATTAGAATAGATAGCCTGACTACTGGACGGGGAGCTGAACAAGTGGCTACATCTGTCACTGAGAAACAATTTGGCCATCGTCAGCGAAGGACGTTTACAGCCGTTCCGGAGGAACCGGAGGGTGTAGATAGCTTGGAAGAAGACTGCTGCTGCAAATTTTCTACCGAGGCCCTCTGTATCCTTGGATAAGGCTAACCAAATAGAGGAGGCAGAAAGAGGAGTGGCCAAGGGCCTGCCTGAAAGACTGAGGAGCCAATTCCAGAGAAGCTTAGCTAAGTCACAATAAAAGAAAAGGTGAAGATCTGATTCTCCTTCACAAAGACAGGTATAGCAACGGGATGCCAAGGAACAACCGAAATGCTTTGCCCAAGAGTCTGTTGGAGTTCTACGAAGAAGAAGACGCCAGCTGAAGCAGGATAGCCTGAGATTGACGACATTGTTCCAGACTAGACTGATCCAGGGAACTGATTCACCTCTGGTCCTCAGGGAATTCCAAGCTAATATGAGGGAAAGGTCCCCTGAAGCTTTATCTTTCCAAGAGAGCTTGTCTGGAGAGAGAGGAGCAGGCAGCTGAATATGAATGGTCTGCAGGAGAAGGAAGCTATGAACATCTGCTGGCAAGGAAGATGGAATGGACCACGAATTCCCTTGAATGATATCCGCCAAAGAATAATAATTTCCATCATGCTAAGGGGAATTCCCAAATTTTGGGAGAGGCCATGGCCACCTGCCCCTACCTAGTTCTGCAACTTCTGCCCCCTTCTATGCCTAATGAGGCATAGAGGCATAGGCATGTGACTCATGACATGAGTCAAGTTACATCAAAGTTGGACACACACTGCCGCAAGTGATGGTTTTAAAAAGGGATTTTTATGAAAATTTTAAGTTTAAACCATAATTAAGCGGTTTTAGGAAGAAAACTATAAAAATGACGAGACAACTATTTGTACATATTTTTGAATAAAATTATCTAAGTCAACGATATCATCAATCCAGTTGACGGTATCATCAAATTTCGGATTAATAAATCAAAAGGCACTATTGGGATCTAAAACTCCACACAAACAATACAATATATAGGAGAAAACCTCACATTCACTGCTTAAAAATTACCCAACATGGCTCCTTATATGTTGCTCACAAACAACAAAACTTACGAAATTCCCCCAAACAAATGACTTTAAACTCTAAATGTTCACTAAAACATATCCAAATTCATTCCCTCCAATTTCACTCAAAGCCATCGTCAAATCGAGATGAAACCCTCATTTAAGCATTTCACTGAACACCTTGCACTCCAAACTCAAACTCTCAAAACTCATACAAGGGGCAACAAATGTGTAGAAACTAAGCATATGACCAACACACCTAAGAAATATTACTGAGACTACTTAAAAAAGACCAATGGGATATAAAAGACAATGGTTTTTATAACATTTCCATCACTGGGTAGAAGAAGATGGACCATAATATTGTTTTTTACAATAAAAGTTGACGATGATATCATCAAATGGGGTGATTTCGTCCAAAAAAAAAGGACGGACAATAATATCGTTGTTTTTTAGTTTTTCTTAATAAAACCGCTTAATTAAGGTTTAAAATTAATTTTTTCGTAAAAAAAATTTCCTTTTAAAACTCTCCTTCAAAACCATATAAATTTTAGAAAATAAGGAGGGTAGTTTTATAACTTACCAACTATCCCACATCTGACAATCCTCCTCCACCTGAAACACTCTATAACTTTTTGTTTCTCTTCTCTTCTTCCACACCCAACACATAATTCACTCTCTCAATGACATTTTTTATTGGACAGTTAATCCCGTTATTGCTAATATTAAAAATCCAATTTTGAGTTTTAAACATGTGGATGTTTCTTATATTTTTAGAATCTTGAACCATGCATACTCGTTGGCTAAGTTTTGTTTCTCTTGTAACCAAGATATAAACCGGAAAAAGGGTTTTGATGTTCTTAGGGGGAGGTAGGCGAATGCAACTTTCTTGTGGTGTCTTTTCGAGGGTATGATTGTCTTTAATTTGTTTTTTGGTTCTGGTTCCGATTCTTTTAATACAATTTCTTAAAAAAGACATAGAATTCACTCACAATTTAACAAATATTTTCCTATCATAAAGACAAAACATTTTATTTTTTAATTGAAAGCGAATAGTGAAAAAAACTATTTGCCACTTCTAATATATGTAGGACCCACTTTTGCACGATTAGTTCTACCCATAAATCATAATGCACGGAGCCTCTCCTATAAATATATATATATCAAGTTCCATTGGTAGTAGAATACTTTCACCAATAGATTAATAATAGTTTTTTTTTTGTAAAGAAAATAAGCGCTTTAAAGTTGAGAAAATCCATGATAACAAAGGATATCATTTTTTTTATTCTAAGATTTGCATGTCGAATTGTTATGTAATATCACAAACTCTCATATTATTATGTGATATCATGGAATGAAGCCCCCGTGACATCATTATAAAGTGTTTAGCCCTTTGTGTTTCTTCAAAAAATTGAAGGGACATTTTTTTTTAATAAAAAATCACTTAATAATCATCCCATATTATTTATCGGATACATGAATAAAAGTAATATGGTAATTCTCCAAAATATCACAATTTAAAAATGCCATTTCTTGCTCTTTTTTTTTTTTATCAAGTTCCTCTCGAGCCAATCTAGTATTTTCACACACACTACTCCCATGAATAGTCACAAGTCAAAATTTGACACACATCTAACCTTTCATTACCATTAGATTTAAATCATAAGAAAATAATGCACCTAGAACTATTAAATTTCCGGGTCATATCAAAGGGTCGGGATGATCTTAAAAAATTCAAATATTGCATATAGGCATTTCTGATATATATCTTTCCGAACTTCCATGATCATCATATACATCCCATATTCTACCAAAAGGGGCATTTTTCCATATATATATATATATATATGGGATATATATATATATATATATATATCTATCTACCCTTATAAAAGAGGCAAGAATGCATGTTGCTTTAGTACACCCACTGTGGGGCCCACCAAAAAATTTATAATAATATATATAATATATAATATAATATATATAATATATAATATACCTAATATCTATATATATAATCTACCCTTATAAAAAAAGGCAAGATTGCATGATTGCTTTAGTACAACCACTGTGGGGCCCACCAAAAAATTTATAATAATACATATATAATAATATATTATATAATAGTAATAATATAATATCTATACCCTTATTATCTATCTATCTCATACAAACTTTTTCACTACACCATTGTGGGGCCTACCCCCAAATATTATAATATCATATTATAATATATTATTTTGAGAAATTGCAAACTTTTTCACTACACTTTTGTGGGGCCCATCCCAAAATATTATAATACAAACTTTTTCACTACACCATTGTGGGGCCCACCCCCAAATATTTACTATCTGCTATCTACTACTATACCATCATAAAAGAGAGAAAGTTGCAAACTTTTTTTACTACACTATTGTGGGGCCCACCCCCAAATATTATAATATAATATAATAATATATTATTATGAGAAATTGCAAACTTTTTCACTATACCTTTGTGGGCCCAACCCCAAATATTATAATGCAAACTTTTGCGCTACACCATTATGGGGCCCATCCCCCAAATAGTATAATATAATATAATATAATAATATATTATTATGAGAAATTACAAACTTTTTCACTACATCATTGTAGGGCCCACCCCAAATATTATAATAATATATTATTTTGAGAAATTACAAACTTTTTCACTATACCTTTGTGGGGCCCACCCCAAAATATTATAATGCAAACTCTTTCACTACACCATTGTGGGGCCCACCTCCAAATATCTACTACCTACTATCTACTACTATTATAAAAGAGAGAAAGTTGCAAATTGTTTTTCACTACACCATTGTGGGGCCCACCCCCAGATATTATAATATAATATAATAATATATTATTATGAGAAATTATAAACTTCTTCACTACACCTTTGTGTTGTCAATCCAAATATTATAATGCAAACTTTTTCACTACACCATTGTGGGGCCCACCCTCAAATAGTATAATATAATATACTAATATATTATTATGAGAACATACAAACTTTTTCACAACACCTTTGTGGGGCCCACCCCCAAATATTATATTATAATATAAGATAATCATATATTATTATTATATTATAATAATAATAATATAAAATCTATATCTATACCATTATTATAAAAGAGAAGAGAAGTTGTATACTTTTTCACTACACCTTTGTGGGGCCCCCCCAAATATTATAATATAAGATAATATAATAATATATTCTTATTATATTATAATAATAATCATATAATATCTATGCCCTTATTATAAAAGAGAAAAAAGTGTCATGCTTTTTCTCTACACAACTGTGGGCCCCACTTAGTATTATGATATTATATATATATAATAAAAGAGAACTACACATATGTGGGCCCCAATAAAAGAGAAGAACTTGTCATGCTTTTTCTCTACACATCTGTGAGCCTCACTTAGTATTATTATATTATATTATGTATATATAAAATAAAAGAGAACTACATGTCTGTGGGCCCCACTTAGTAGAAGAACTTGTCATGCTTTTTCTCTACATCTAGACATCCGTGGGCCCCACTTAGTATTATTATATTATATATATATATATATAAAATACAAGAGAACTACAAATCTGTGAGCCGCACTTCGTATTATTATATTATATATGTATAAAATAAAAGAAAATTACACATTTGTGGGCCCCACTTGGTAATATTATATTATACCACTTAGTAGAAGAACTTGTTATGTTTTTTCTCTACACATCTGTGGGCCCCACTTAGTATTATTATAATATCTGTATGCTTAACTTAGTATTATTATATTAGATATATATATATATATATATGATAAAATGAGAACTACACATCTATGGGCCCCACTTAGTAGAAGAACTTGTCATGTTTTTACTCTACATCTACACATTTGTAGGCCCCACTTAGTATTATTATATTATATTTTATATATGGAGAATATTCAAGTGCATCCATCCCTCACCACAAATGGTGAGGGACACCCCTTTTGGGGAAATTTCAAATACAAAAGAGAGGTGTGCTTCTCTTTTGTACCTCTCTTTTGTGCTTGAAACTTCCCAAAAAGGGGAGTCCCTCACCACAAATGGTGAGGGATGAATGCACTTGAAGATCCCCCTTTATATATATAATCAAAGAGAACTACACATCTGTGGGCCCACTTAGTATTATTATATTTCGATGAAATGCTTAGCTCAAATGATCATGAAAAGGGTTGTGTTTAAAGAATTTGTTTATTCACTACAACAACTCAAATGAGAAATTTCAGTTGAGATTTTCATGTATAGAAAATTTCAACTTCAATCCCAATTCCTGTAAAGACACAATTTGCTTAGAATCTTTGTGATTTGTTGTTGATTCGTTTAAAGCTATGAGTTGTGTACTGTTTTGGTTAGTATTTTGTTTTATTGAATTTGGTATGTATTTGGCGCTAGGTTTTAGACAAATTTTAATGAAAAATGGGCCGGACTATCGATCTATATTGAAATTGGTGAGTGTTTTGCCTAATCATGTATGGCCAAAAAAAGTTGGTTTTCAACTTTTTTTTAAAATTAATTTCCTTCCATATATCTTGTTATCCCATCTTCTTTTTACTTTTTTCTATTGAAGCTTTTGCTAAATTTCATAAGAACAATGAGTGCTTGTAAATTACTTAATTTGCCAAAAAAATGACTTATATGTAAACTGGTCATTCTCCATTGGGATAGTTAATATTGAGTTTTTTAACGACTTTATTTTTTCAGATTATCATACTGAAAGAGTATGTTCCTTGCACATGCATTGCATGTGCAGGGCTCCACTAGTTGAGCGGTATACAGCATGGAAGCGGTTTTTTAGGAGAAAACGCTTCTTCTAGTTGGGCCCACTGTATACATGATGATTACGAAAGAAAAGATATATAAGAGGCCTACGTATGTACACAATTTTGAGTCCATAGTATCATTTTAACATTTTGATCCATAATCCTAAAATTTAATGGTGGCATTTTTGTCATCCCAAAAGTCCATGCCCACCCATTGAAAGTTGAAACCACCTCCCCAAACCCTTAAAACAAAACAACCCTAGATCTCTTTCTTCTTCTTCTTCTTGTTCCCACAATCAGAGATCAAAAGAATCAATGGCTCCAAAATCCGACCCTCTATCCTCCTCAGCTAGCCTCTCCCCACCGTCCGATCCCACCACATCATCCATAGACCCCATCTTCCACCTCCTCAAGCTCCTCCCCTTCAGCTTCCTCCGCCCCCCTCGCCTCCGCCTCAAGATCCCCTCCTTCGTCGCCCTCCCATCCTCCCTCACCGTCCTCTCCCTCGCCCTCCTCACCTACTTCCTCGTCGTCTCCGGCTTCGTCTACGATGTCATCGTCGAGCCCCCCGGCATCGGCAGCACCCAGGACCCCGTTACCGGCACCGTCCGTCCCCTCGTCTTCCTCCCTGGCCGCGTCAACGGCCAGTACATTATCGAGGGACTCTCCTCCGGCTTCATGTTCCTCCTCGGCGGCCTCGGCATCATCCTCATGGACCTCGCCCTCGATCGCAACCGCCCGCGATCTATCCGCGTCTCCTTCGCCTCTGCCGGCATCTCCTCCACCGTCGTTGCTTACGTCATGAGTATGCTCTTCATCCGCATCAAGATTCCTGGTTATCTTAGATGAATTAGTTAATCAATTAGTCAATCATTATCTTTGAAATGGTAGATTGGTCTTGATTTGGTGAATTGCAGAGACTCACAGAGAGAGAGAGAGAGAGATCCATGTTTGGATCCTTAAGAATTTTGTGATTTGGTGCATTCTAGGTGCTGTTTTTTGGTTTGAACATTTTATTGGGGATCTTTGGTTTTGTTGCTTTTGGTACTCAATCTAGTCTCTTATCTTTTGAAAAGATCCTGTTTTGAGCCTTGGAACTCAGTAAATCTAAGGCAATGAACAGACCAACTGTCACTTTACACTTGCATAGTCCAGACACATGAACCCCCACCCTCAGTTATGCATTTGGGTTATGACTTATGATGATCTGAATATGCCCTAATATCGAGGAATGTATAGCCATCGTTGTCATTGCTTTGTTCCATTGGTTATGGGTGTGGAATGCTGTGGGTAAGAATTCATGCTTATTGCAGCATTTGGGTTAGAGAATGTTTTGATGGGCACTAGTTTGCAATCTATCTGGCACTTCATAGAAAGGTTGTGTTTTGGGAGTGGGGTGAGAAATAGGAGCGGTAATAGACTAGAAGTTTATTTATCTTTCCTTCTCTGGGTATGAACTGTAATGATCTGATAATTTATTTGGGCGGAAAAATAAATCCTAATTCTGTTGGGTTAATACATTCTAGAAAGCCAATGGGGTTGGGGGGGCATTTAGTTCTGAATGTCTTATTAGAATAAGTTTGTTATGTTTTTGTTTTTCTAGACTTGTACAATCAATGGTGTGGTTTTGCAGGTGCTTGGTAGAAATTGTATTGCCTTGGTCTGTATCTTTCATGTCTTAATTTTTAAATGATTTGGTTTTTTCTTATGTTCTTCATTTTTGTCTCTTATATCAGGGGTCATTTAGAGCTGCATAAAGAACAAAGCTTTAAAAATAATATTACATTTAAATTGATTTTACCTCTTTCCAAGTAAAACTTAGAGTGATTTTTGGGATTGTGATTAACTAGAAGAGAGAGAAGCAGAGTAGGAAATAGAGGAGAAGAGATAAGGAGGAATGAGATGAAGATGAACAAGAGAATGAGATTTCAAGTTTAAAACCATTCTTATCCAGGGTACTGATTTTTAAAAATTTTAAAACATCAGTGCTCAAAATTGTGAAGTGAGATGAACTGAAAATGCTCTACTTGTAAAATGAGATGAATTGAAAATGATGTAATAGAATTTGAGAATGATTTTTTTTATTTAAATAATTTTGAATATAGAGTAATTTTTAATTGAAAACAAGTATCTAAAGTATAAACTCTAAACGCGATTTAGCGCATGTAAAATATTTTTTTACAGAAGTTTACATGAACCTAAATGGCCTAGAAGGGACGAGTTATACATCAAGTCTCGGAGGAACCCAAATGGTTATGAGTTCTTTGTTAACTAATTGCTGGTACTCTGATTTTTAGATGAAATTTCATTTGAATCTAGCTAGTATGTTTCCTGTGTTGAAAAGAAATGATAATGAATCAGGATAGTAGGGATAGATATAACTGCAACTGAAAACTGACATGATTAGTGTTCACTTCTACTTTCTTGGATGGAGGAATTCAGTAAACAATTTTCTTTGAAAGTTATGAAGGATCAGGGTAAGTGAGAATGGTCTTAATTGTTAGATCATGTCAGTAGAATTTTGGGAAATGATGAGGTAGTGGAGACAGACCATGTTGTATTTAATGGGAAGGGTTGAAGATGATCATTTTTGGAATCTTTTTAGTTAGTCTCAAAATGACAATGTGCCTTGTTGGGCAAACTCAGAATTTGGAGTATTAACATTTTTGAATGCTTAAATGATTGTAATTGATGTTTTCAACTAGGTGGTCGGGCCATTTGGTATAGTTATCAGTTGATGGTTTTTGGGCATCTTTGGCTTTGGATAGAAGTTGTATGTGCAACATGGTTTTTCTTGAAAATGAACCATGGCGTACTGACTCATTTCAGATGCATGTATGGGAGTTGGAGGGTTTCAGTAAATAGGATATGGCTATAAATTGCACATATTTAGTACTTCCAAGTTGGCTTTGATGCTTCATTGGCTTATTTGGATGCCTTCTTTGTCTACTCGAGATATGTTTTAAGGTAGTTTGGAGCAAGTCTCAGCAGAAGTAGGGAAGAGCTGTTCAAACTCTAAAAGTTAGGGGGTACAAGGGTTTTTTTTTTTTGGGAAAAGAGGGGGCGGGGGTGGGTTTGGTTGTTGAAAGATGCAAATGGTGGCTCACCCTGAAGAGCCAAATATGCCTGTAAAAATTGGCTGTATGGTATTTTCATTTATTTTATTTCCATTTTAAACCATCAGCACTATCTTGAAAGGGTATAAAGGGAACTTTTAGAAGTAGAAGAAATTGCAATCTTCTAAGTAATCAGCAGTAGAATAGGCCGTGATTTCATGAAGTTTGTGTAAGAAGAGAGAGCAAAAAAGCTTCCCACCTTGAAATAACAAGCACCCTTTGTTAGAGACTCAAATTATAACATCTCCATTTTAATATATTAAGAATCATCTATATTGAAACTTAATCTTTTAACTGATTTAATTTCTTATAGTCTTATTTTCAAGTAACTATTCATCATCATTTTCATCACTGCCAGAGCGTTCTCCGGTTCTCCCATCTATTTCATGTCAATGCTGGCTCATCTGTTATAGCCTTGGGTTGTCAATGGGCCCGGCTCGGGTAAGCCCTTATCCTCCCCTCACATGTGTGGGCCGGGCTTGAGCGAGCAAAAGTTCCCGACTTTTTCAGCGGGCCTACAATTTTTAGGCCCTTACCCTAGCCTAAATGGCCAGGACCAAAAGGAAGGTTTTTTTTTTTTTTTCAAGAAAACAAATCTTTCCTATGCTACCACTAACTTTCAACTTAATGCTAACCCACCTCCTTTGTCTGGACTAGAGACCGGCGGCAATGCAATGCAAAAGGCAGCATTGCGGAGTTAAAACTTTTTTTTATTAGAAGGCTGGTGGTGGGATAAAATCATTTATATAATGTAAAACATAAAGCATATAACTATAATTCTATAAATGATAATACATATAAAACAAAGAGCAATAGTTTATTTAAATTATTCAATCTACTTTTAGAATATCTAAAAGATAAGCTAATGCATTATTATTATTGTGTTGCTGCGAACATATCCAATCTTGTGCACAAATTAAGACTTAACTACAGTCTCAAATTTTAAACAACTCCTATACTGGTCAAGTACTCTTCCTCCTGTACTAAATGTCGATTTAGAAGCAACTATAAAAACTGGAATTGCTAAAATATCACGAGCTATTTTTAAAATAACTGGATATTTTGCTGAATTAACTTTCCACCAATCCAATATATTGAAATCTGCAGATTTATCCCTTGGCTCCTCTAAAACAGTTGTTCGAGTCATTTGTTCCTCAAACAAATTTTCAGACTTAGTAACTTTTTTTACTAAATTAACTTTATCCATATTTGACAATGTCGTGGTAGGTGTATCGTAAATCATACAATACTCTTATAAAGACTTCTAAAGAGTCTAAGAGTATCACCTGGACAAATACTCATATCTTCACTTGATCCATATAACTTTCTTAAAGCATACTCTAAATACAGCAGCTTACGTTGAGGATCGAGGAATATGGTCATTTAAAACACTTTATTATATTGCTCTCAATAGTTATCAAATTTCTCTTCATTTTTCAAGCCATATTTCTACAAAAGATATCTACACTATCTAACTTTTGTACCAATAAACTATGTGTTCTAATAACTTTTGGTAAAAATAAATGAATAGATGGGTAATTACTTCTTGAAAATTTTGAAGTAGCTTCATAAAAACTCTTCAAAAATTTCAAAATTTTATAAATTGATGGCCGGATGAGTCAAGCCCTAGCTCGGCCCTCAAGATTGTGGGCTTTTCAAAATAGCTCCCTGCCGTACCCTCAGGCTTTAGGACAAAAAAAGAAGCCCTCGCTTTGAGGGCTTTTGCGGGCCGAGTCGGGCCCCCTCGTCTAAGGGCTGGATTGACAGCCCTATTTATAGCCAATTTTCAGTAACTATGCCTTTCTTCACTACTTCATTTAAGATCCCTACTGTTCTGAGTTCTCCCTTTTCCTAGTTCTTTGCACATGTAGCCCTTCAATATGTTTTAGTGGCCTGTTTTTCTGGTTTTCTATTTATGTTTCCAAACCATTTCAATGACATTATTTGATTTTCTATCTTGCTGGAGCTACTCATAAGTTTCCTCTTGTGTGCTCAGTCTTAATTCTATAAAGCATGCACATCTGCGCAACATGTATTTATACTTCTCATTTTTCTGCCACCCAATATTCAGCTCCGTATAGCATACTAAGTTAATTTTGTCTCGTAAAAAATGCTGCTTTAATGGAAGTGGCATTCAACTGTCTCATGCAATCTACTTGCTTGTCTCCTCTGTGCCTATCCAACATGGATATTGCTACATCTAATTCATGCCTTATATTGTGCTCAACGGTCAATAGTTGCTTGTAACTCGTAAGCACTCAATTCGTCACATTATGACACAACTATTTTCAATTTTTACCAACTCATCTTCTATATTCTTTAAATTACTTTCAAATATCAACCAATAAACTGTAGAAGGCCCAAACTGGTATATGAAGCCCTATAAACCCATTAGCCCAACAAAATTCATGGATGGGCCTGCCGCGTGGGCTACACAAGAACGATAGGAACCAGCTCTCCAGGTTCTGATACCATGTAAGATAACCATGTACCATCCCAAAAGCTTAAGCTAAGAGGTGGAAGGCCCAAACAGGTATATGAAGCCCTGTCAAACCCATTACTTGGGTGATGTGGGATGTGTGACTTTCCCAACATAAAAGTGTTCATAACCAAGGAGAGCAAATAGTGGCTTAAAAGGGATCCTTGGTGTAATTTAACTTCAACTGGGAACCTAGGCATCTTCCTACATATAGTGGCTTAATCATCACTACCTCCTGAATCCTGATACATATCTTTTATAATTGCTATATAAATGTCTGAATTGCATTCTTTCATTAATATTTACCAAATTAACTTTCTTGGTAGTTGGTACCCTATTTTAGGTCTTCTACAAATCAATAAAAACCACACCTAGATTCCTCTTCCTCTCTTAAAACTTCTACACTAGGTAGTAAATTTACTTGGTGCAAACCCAAATTGATTCTCAAAAACATTTAATTCTTATCACAGACATGGCTTTATTGTCTGACTCAAAAGTTTGATAGCTTGGTTGTTTCCATAATTCTAGATACCTGCTTGTTCTTGTAAACTATGGCCACAATGCCCTTTCACCATTCATTTGACATTTTTCTTGTAGTTGAGATTTTGTTGAACAATTTGGTTAATCGATCAATTTTGTCTTCACCTATCAAAATTTATATAGTTCTATGGATATACCATCCAGTCCTGCTCTATTTTACTTGGCCCTAGGCTATCTTTACTTCTATTTTAGGTATTTATTCGATCATTCCTTGATATGCTTTTAAATAGTTTCTATTCACTTGCATTTTCTATATTTGGTAAGTCTTTAAAATACATCCAATCTATCTCTGACCTCATTTTTCACCAAGATCCTTCCATTCCATCTTTAATGCACCTCGTATTTTCTTTTCTTTCGTCTTGGCAAGCTGCCTTCTTTACTCCGCATTTTGCTAACTTATGCCTTTCGAGGTCTTCTGCACTTGTCTCTTGAATAATATTTCTTTTTACCCATAGCATTTTTAACTTCTATATTTCACCACCAAGTTTCCTTGTGTGCAATAACTCTTTCTTTGTGTTTAGTCTCCAGGCATGTCTGGAAGGATAAATATGTGACCATTTTGATGTAGAAACAGGTGAGAGAGAGAGAGAGAGAGAGAGAGAGAGAGAGAGAGAGAGAGAGAGAGAGGTCATCCCCCAGTGCGGTCTTGCCGAATCAGGGTCCTGGGAGGGTCTAGACTGGAGACAGACCTAATCTTTGGCAATTTTGCACAAAGTGGTTGCTCGCAGGTCTCGAACTTGCATTATCATGCAAGGCATCCGAGACTTTTACCAAAGCACCAAAGCAATGACTGTGTAGATAGAGACGGAGTGTTGCAAAAAACATACAAAAAAAAAAAAAAAAAGGAAAAAAGAAGAAAGCCAAACAAAGAGAGTGATACAAACACGCAGGGAGGGAGCAAGAGAGTGAGAAAGTTTTATGTTGGATTTCAACCTATTTGACTCAACCCTCCTTTTATGTGGGCTTGGGTATGTCAGTTATAACAACTGGCGGGGTTAATCCACTTATATATTATTTAGTTAGAGAGGAGAATGGTTGACATTTGAATGGGATTATTTAAAGGAAAGGAAATCTTCATGTCATTGGGATCAAATGCGAGTTTGCTTTAGAAACCACAAGGGTTTTTATGTATTCTGTGGTGGCACTTTCATATTTTCTCATTGTCATCATGATCAAAGCCTTGTCACTGCCATGTTGTTGTCACCTGCATGAATTCTGTTTCTCTATTCCAGTTTATCATGGGCCAAATCCTCGGATAGGTTGCACTTTTTCAAATCTCTTAGGGCCTCAGGACTCTCTTCTTTCTTCTCTCTCTCTCTCTCTATATATATATATATATATATATATATATATATCTTGCTATCTTGGATTAGTGGGTACAGTACTGTGGGTTAGACTTAGGGTAACAGGGATTGGCCTCCTTTCATCCCTGGGAAGTGAAGTGCCTTTACCACAAACCTAATTCAGTGGTTCGGCCTCTTAGGGCCTGTTTGTTTAAACAGAATATATAGGAATTGAATACATAGGAATTCAAGGTTAAATGAGTTCCATCTCTAGATAATTAGAGGGGCAAGGGATGAAGGATACACTGCGGGTGAACTACATGAGGTAGTGCTGTAGATGGGACCTTGACTTTTCAAGAATTTGAATTACTAAGGTCATGGCTGGGTATTCACTTTCCCGTCTTCCCTTGATTCTATGTCCAAAAGGAAAGGTTATTTGATGCCCAATTTTGTATATTCACATTTCTTCTTCATTTTTAACCACTTTGGACATGAGTTCCTACATATTCAATTCCTATGCATACTATGCAAACAAACATCCCTTAGAATTCATGTTAGGGTTGTGACAAGTTTTATGCTGGTTGTTATCCTACCTGACACAAACATCCTCCTTTATCTGAGCTTGGGACCAGCAATCACAACAACTAGCAGGGTTGCACTTCAATATTTCCTAATTAATGAAATTTGAGTAAAGCCTTTTGCTTTACTCGTGTGGTGATGACCTCCATCTCTTGCGAGCTCCAAGCATTTATCCTACATCAGAGCAATTAAATTCCTGCTGTGGTCTTTTCTGTATCTACACTTCTTCTTTCCCCTGTTGCTTTAATATTCTGTAATGGTGGTCCTTTCTTTATCTACTCTCCTTCCATCCCCTGTTGCTTTAATGGTTCTGCTGTTGCAGAAACCAGCCCATTCTACCCCAACATACAGCCTATAATACACCCCAAATCCTGTTCAAAATTTGCACTAATCCTGTCCATAACTAGCCCACCATCAACCCTTCCCTAGTCTTGTTTCATTACCCAGACAGACTGATGCTGAAGGACTTGTAACATCCCTTTATGTTATTTAACCTTTGCTAAACCTGTTATTGGAACTATTGTTTCCATCAGTTTCAAAGCTTTGCCCAGCAGCCACTGATAATCTTGTTCTGGGGGCTGTTCAGCATCCCCATTCCCTTAGTAGTCAGTTCTTCTTCTGTGGTCGTCCATCCCACAACAAGTCCTTACACTTACCCTGATATCAATGCCGACCTGTCTGGCCACCGGGACGACTATCTATTGTCGAAAGGACAACAAACAAAGTCCCAAATCTGGGCATATTTGACCATTTTACTGTCCTCAATTTAGCCTCATAACCCATCCCCTAAAGCCTTGCCTTCACTGCACCATCCATTAAGACATTTACAGCCTGACAATCCTAGACCTCATATGTGAATAGCCTGACCTTCAGCCATGTCTATTGACCCAAAGTGGCTGAACCATATGTTTTGTATTGGCCGATAAGTATTTGTTTTTGGCCTTGCTGTTACTAGTATTGTCTGCAGTATATGTTTCAGCATGTATTGGTTGATAGGATTGATATGCACAATAAGAGCCTGTTTGTTTAGAGGTATTTCTGACAAGAAATGTGGGTGTTGGGATTTCTGACATCAGGAGGATATCATGATCCCTGGACATTTGGAATTATATGTTAGGCTGCTAAAGTTCTGAAAACCAACCTCTTGGGAAGTCAGTTTTGGCTTTTGAAAGTTTAGGAATTCTAGCTATTGAATGCTGGACTATACTTGACCATTTGGAATTCCACTTGGGGGATGCCATCCCCCAAGACAACTTGCAAGAATTCTGGAAATTCTTGTATGGGTAGGATTTGGAATTCTTCAAATCCTGTCCTTCAAGTGGAGTTCCAAATGCTCTAATACAATATATGCATTCAAGGAGTTGGGGTTTCCAATTCAAAGGCCAAAAGTGACTTTTCAGGGGGTTGGTTTTCAGAATTCTAGCATTCAAACGGAGAATTCTCAATGCTTTAAGGGTACATTTGTGGAATGCATTTTCCACAACAATGGAGTGAAAAGTTGCTATGTTTTCCTTTTTTCACATTCGGTGCAACATATGCTTAATTACTTATAGCGGAAACCCATCAAAACTTAACGCAATTTTCTCACTTCTGTAGGAATCGGAGTCTCGACTCCTTAAGAAACGTGTATTCCTGGAAGTGGAAACATGGCTTTCCTCTTCCGGTGACATACACAATGATACACACTAAAGACATGATTAGACACCGGCATCATAAATTCCCAACACTTACAATTCTCGTCAAAAATACCTCTTAAGATATAAACGATGCTTTTACACGTTAAAAAAAAAATGCTTTTACACCACCTCTTAATAAGATACATAGCACCGGCCTCTTTGTTTGCATTAGAATACATGGGAATTGAATATATAGAAATTTGTGGTGAAATGAGCTTCACCAAAAGATTATTAAAGAGGTGAAGTGTGAATAATATGAGGTGAGGGGTGAATGATGTGACGTAGCAATGAAGATGGAACCTTGACTTCTCTAGGGTTTAAAATACCAGGGTGATAGCTAGGAATTCATTTCACTTCTTCCCTTCTTTCACTTTCTATTAGAGGGGAGGTTACGCAACTTGGATCTTCAGTTTTGACCACTTATGGCATGAGTTGCTCTGTATTCTATGCAAACAAATAGGCCTTAAGCAAATGTAAAAAGTTAATTATTCATATAAGTACATTTGGAGTCCCTTTTTTGTTTACACAAGCGAGTCCATTGATGATCAGTCCAATCAAACCTACCTATTTTGAATAGGCACTAATACTATTTACACACTAATTCTTATTGGACTTTTTATAATAAATTTGCATGATTTGTAGTCCTTTAAGCTTTTAGGAGCTAATATTAAAAGCCAGGATCACTTGATTGGACTAATACTGAGGATGCTCCTAATCCATTATTAGATGGATCACATTGTGGAAAGTAAATTTGAGCATATTCGATTCCAAAGGCAGGCCCAACTAATTGGTTTTCAGCAATGGACTCAGGTGAATTGTAGACGTGTTATGATCTATATATGTTTGTTTAAATCAAATACATGGCATGTTGACAGATCCATTGATCCTATGAAATATGAGCGATAATTGTGAATTAGACTTATAGTGAAAAATCAGTTGCATTGGCATTTCTAGTCTTTAGATCTTACGAGATTATCGTTACCGGTTAGTGGATTTGGATTGAGATGGAGCTTTTGCAGTAAAATAAAAGTGGGGAGTGGTTACAAGCGGTTTTTATTATAATGAGATAAAGTAGATTGTTGCATAAGTGGGGAGAGAATATTTGAAAACTGAATAACTTAGGGTCAAAATTCCAACCAACTGACGGTCAAAATTAAAATCAAAATCTTCCTCTTTAATATATTATAATTGGAATATGGTTTAAGGACGGTGGAATTGGGCCTTGCGGTGAATTTGGACTACTATGAGGGTATCGGTTTGCTCAGAAATTGGGGACTTTTGGATTAGGGTTTTGTGCACAAGAAGAGGGATGGGCTAGGATTGGATTTACTATAGGATGTGCAGACTTATGAAGTCCAGGGATTATGGTTTGTTACATTTATGTTCAGAGGAATGGCCAGAAGTGCCGTACCTAATAGACACTTATGTGAACATGTGGTAGTTATGTGTATAAAATGCTCTTTCTATATATAGTTGGTTTTAAATTTTGTGGAAATTGTTGCCTCCAAGTGACTAAACTGAGCCATTTCTACTGTGGATGACACCTTATGATGAAGTTCCATCATATGTAGTTCTTCACCCATTTTATAGAACTTGAAGGCCGGCCTTTTAAGTCAGAAAAATTATTCAAGTTTTTTTTTTTATAAATATTTTATTGTCATATTAGAATTGTTTTCTTAACCAAATTATCCAACAAAATATTGAGTACAAAAAGAACCTTAGAAGAACTCAAAAGGAGCTTCATTGAATCAGGATGGTGAAACATTCTTTGATCTAACCTTATTGAGATCAGAGTGACTGTTAATCCTATTAGTGTTAAGACTGACTTAGATTAGATGATTATTATTTTAGTGGGTGAGGTGTACTGTATGTTAATTTGATCAATATTATGCACATGGAAAATTGACTATTAGTGGTTGGTGTTGATTTTGATGAAATTGAGTTGATTTTTGACATTTTTAACCGACCAACGTTGCCCACCCTCAGCCTTCTCCACTGCAATAAAAAAATTATATTTATTGTGGTGTTTGACATGTCTTCTCATAGTAGACATGGTATAGTGACCTTGGTTTAAAATTACGGTATCGGTCATTGTTGTAAGTGGGCCTCACAAAGCATGGCAAGGAAGCGCACCCATTTATTTGAGAATGAATGGGTAGTGCAAGTGTGGAACAACGACAAGGGAAAATCTTCCAACTTGTCTATGATGCATGCATATTTCAAAATGGGCAACGTATCATGAATTTTATGTATAAAAAAGAATATATCTCTACCATTTCCATGGCATGGCGTGTCCTAGTCGTATTCATGTTGTATTTCGACATCATAGGCCTTGAGAAGGTTGAAATAAGCTCTTGAGCTCTTCGAAGGAGTCTTTGCTCTGAAGGACCTTTAATGAGGTGCCCTAACCCCTATTTTGGTTAGTGGCAAAATTATAGTTGTTTCGAATTACCCACCTTCTAAAAGCCCCCTACGGTGAACCAGGGATGGCAATGGGGGTTCGGGTTTAGGCAGACCCAACCGTTTGATGCTTGTATCACTCCATACCCGCCCTGACCCGGGAAGGGGTTTTATGGTTGTTACACCAAACCGGATCCATGACGGTCACGGGTCGGGTCAGGTCGAGTCTGTAAGTGGTTGGTTTAATATTTAAAAAAAAAGAAAAAAAGTTAAATGCATTTAGGAAGATCTGAACCCATGATATTTAGGAAAATGTCAATCCTTATTACCACTTATACTAATAAAGTTTTACTTACAAAAGTAATATAAAAAGTAAAGATGTACGGGGCGAGGTGGGGCGGGGCGGGTTAGACATTCCCAAAACCCAAACCCATTCCGAACCCAACTCAGGTTTGCATATGGAGAATCCTCCAAACCATACCAACACGTTACCAAATCTGCTTCTAATATGAGCGGGGCGGGGCGGGTCCCCACTTAAACCCGACCCATTGCCAAAACTACCATAAACCATTAGTCACCTTAAGAGCTTCAAATCGTATCCATAACCCCTTAAATCCATCTTCAAGTGCTTCAAAATAGTTTATAGATCTCTAATTTATCCTTTGGAGAGCTGGAGAACTTGGATAAAGAAGGGATCAAACCCAATGTTCATTGTGTTCCACAATGTTACTTTTTGTTGAGTGTGCCTGTATTATGAACTGTTCACGGAAAACTTCCCTTTTATAGTAGGTATATGGAAATCTAATAATTGGCATAGAAATTTTCTTCATTAGTGGGAAAAAACATCAGTTAAGATTCAAACCTTTGAGTATTGGACAATTGAGGGAGAAGCATTCGACCTTTGATTTTTGTTTTTTCCATGAATCTAATATGTTATATTTTCTCTCTCTATACTACTTGGAACATCCACACTCAAAATGTCCATGAAAAAAAAATATTTTTTTATTAGGCCATTAAATTCCTTTCCATCAAATATTTAGATTTGTATAGCACTTGATTTTGTGACTTAATGCATGTTTTGAGTTTCAATCATCCATGTTTTGTAATCTGGGGTATTTCTTTTTATGATCCCCGTTTAAATCTACAATGCCAAATTGATTAATTATTAAACAAAATTTATATAGCCAACCACAGCATAGTTGGGACTGTGGTTCAAAACAGTAGCTGCTATGTTCCATGGCAGTTGCATTGTCGGATATAGCGGTTGAGGCTGCTACATTATTTTGAAAATAACTGTATTATGGTTTATAGCCTAGTAGAGCCAAGTAGTTTTAATTTCAAACATTATTTTTCCTATTTCTTCTCTTCAAAAGCCTTTCCTAAAATCATCTCTATCCTTATATGGTTTCAAATCATTAAAAGAAACACAAGATTGACTGCTACACATAACTCAAACTTCTTTTTTTTTTTTTTTTTTATCATTTAAGAAATTCACATCACTATATTGCTACGTATTGTTGTAACTGCTATGTATCAACGAGCCGTTATGTAACGTTTTGGCCATTGGCCGCTATGCTTGCCGCAACTGCTATTTTGATCAATATTGGCTGGGACAACGCTTTGATTATGATTATTAAAACACCTAATTAAATTTTGATCACCTAATTTTCGTTTTTGACTTTTAACTATATATTTTACATGTGATCAATCAAATGGTAACCATTCTTCAATTGGAGAGAAATTTAATACGGTACAATATATGGATAGAAGATGACTTTAGAGGAGTCCTGCATAAGGATGGCGTGAGATTCTCAAGCCCCACAAACTAAGAGGCTCTCATATTTATCAATATTATCAGTTCTCCTAATATTTTCACATTATTTTCATTTTAAGAAAAGAAACCTTGTTATTATTTTAGATCAATATGCTGGTAGTATTTTGATTACCAATTGTACCAACTCTACATGTTGGAATGGGTCCCAATCAAAGGAATGGTGACCACCTAAAGAATGAGTTGAGCACTTTTTTTAATGGAAAATAGTGTTAGGGTTTTGGATTGATAACACAAAATCTTATTATTGATTGGAGAGATGTTGTGCAATAGGTTTTAGACCAATGTTAGCAATAACAATTAATGTTAAAGGGTCATCAGCCGTTTTTTTTATTTTTTTTATTATTATTTGGTAGAAGGGTTATCAACAGTTAATGAATTGTCAAGAGGCTACTTTTGAAATTTTTATTTTTTAGGTCATTGTAACATGATAATATATTGGAGAATAAAATAATTAAAGCAATATCATATATGCAAAAAAAATAACATACATAGGAGATTCTCCTATGAGAGATATCTCTCACCTTACTATGAGAGATATGGGTGGGAGCCCTCACA
This sequence comes from Umbellularia californica, assembly GCA_028538565.1. Classification (NCBI taxonomy): domain Eukaryota; kingdom Viridiplantae; phylum Streptophyta; class Magnoliopsida; order Laurales; family Lauraceae; genus Umbellularia; species Umbellularia californica. The sequence goes on from JAPQWN010000008.1 coordinate 67,987,569, forward strand.
TCCATATTCAATGCCAACAGCTTAAATGTGAGGGCCTCCACCCTATCTCTCATAGTAAGGTGAGAGATATCTCTCATAGGAGCATCTCCTTATATAGAATATGGGTGGGGGGCACTCACATCCATATCTAATGCCAACAACTTAAATGTGATGGCCCCTATCCTATATCTTATAGGAGCATCTCCTTATATATAGTTGTTGGCATTGGATATGGATGTGAGGGCCTCCACCCATATCTCTTATAGGAGCATCTCCCCTATATATATATATATATATTACAATATGATCATATTTATATTGTTATTTTTAAATTCTTATTTTGCTAACGGGGTTTTAATGTTTCAAGAATAAAACGGTCTTAAAGTCTCACGATGACCTCTTCCAAACGTTTTTTTTTTTTTTTTTTTTTTAATATATATGTAGCTGAATTTATATTTGACCATAGTAGCCCCCTTACCTAAAAAAATAAAAAATGTAGCCCCCTCAAGATAAGTTTCCTTTGTCAGCCACACATGCTTACAATTAAGTTCATGCTGAGCTCAAGTGGGAGCCTCAATTAGTGACCGGCTCTCTATTGATACAAGGGTTTATATTTTGGGTACCCAGCTAAAATACTTAGGATCGGTGAGAAACCATAGCCATGGGAAGAGAAGTCTATAGTTGTAGGAAGAAATTCCGCTTATGCAGGAAGAAGAACATGCTCACAAAGGAAAGAAGCCCAAGGGTTGAATCCTAGATGGTTGGGTGAGAAACAAGACAGCCAACCAAAGGCAAACCCTAGTTCTCAAGTGATCCAGAGGATTGAAACCATGTCCATCAAATTAAGACACGTCTTAATAATCTTTTTTGTATCTTTGGTAACTTAGAATTATTAAAAACCTTAAAGTTAAAAAACGACAAAAGAAATATCTGAGAGACCATGATTACCTATATATAATATTATCACTAATTAATAACGCCTTACATCTCCATCTAGAACAACTCTCAAGAGAATTTTCTTTGTGTAGGGAAATTCTATATGCACCCCTTATTTTTGCTGAGCACACCCATCTTTAGAAGAAAAAAAATTACACATGAAAAAGGAACGTGAGTGTGCTCAGCAAAATAGGTGGGTGCATATAGAATTTCCCTTTTGTGTATCGGTGGTCTTCGCGTGTTGGTAGTCATGCAAATTCCCGCCAAATGGAGATTAGTTACATGTAAAACAGATAGTTACACTTATTCACTTCATGATCGAAATACATAAAACCAAAATGAGTAAATCACACTGTATACTTCTCATTTAACGGTGGATTTAACTCTGATCGAAGTGAAATTTGACTCATCAACAACACGTACGAAGGTGGCGGCTGAGTGGTTTGAGTACAAAGGGTGGGCGGCAGATGGATTTGTAGGCGTGCCCTAAAAGATATGGTCCACCCGGATCCTCATAGTAAGCAAGTTCACTATATATGGCCTTTGTCCTAACATGCGTACGTCGGCTGCCAGACCAACACTCGCATTGAGTAGCACCAGCTAAGCATTAGGAACAGATGTTATTCGTTTGTTTCTGAGCTTTTTTTGGCTCATGTGGAGTGTACACAACCCACAAATCACTTTGTTTTAAATCACTCTGCTTTCTCTCATTTATCACTCCTTGCCTTACAGCGCTCTCTCTCTCTCTCTCTCTCTGATTTCCTTGCCTGAGCTTCCACAAATGCTGCAAGGACAGTGTATTAAGTATTCAACGTGGGTGAGCATTTGATAGGAGAATTCTAGTATTTCTGGGGGAGAGCTAGCATGGGTTTGGAACTGATTGAGGAATTGTCTGTGATTGCACCGAAAAGAACAAACATCAAAGCTTCACAGGAGGGTGTCGATGAAGATTTCTATACACCCACATCAGAAGAACAGAAGATGAATTACTGGGTAGGGCAGCTAGCGCCGAGGAAGAAAGAGCCAAGCAAGCGAAGATTTGATCCTTCCAATCCCATCTCCAAAAGAGTTAAGCGCAATCTCATCCCAATATTTTGTGCCATACACCCATGAAGATAGTAAAGATTGGGTGATCGATTAACTTGACTTCTCCTCTAATTTGTTTTATGATTTCTCTTCTTCTTCTTCTTATAGTGAATCATCTCACTATTTTTTCTCTTGCCTTTTTTTCATTTCTATGTAGGAGTGTTGGTGGGTGATGTTCATATATATCAAATTGTATGTATAGGTTTGTTTGATAAAAGGAGGAGGAATGTGGAGAAGATGGTTTTGATAATTGAATTGATTTGAAGTTCTTGCTTTGTTTTTCTCTTCCTTATTGGTTGGTTTTTGTATTGGGTTGCTCCTTTTATTTTCTCTTGGGTTGATCCAAAGAAACTAAAGCAGAAGAGAGAGGCTGAGAATGGCTGGGAATTAGATTCAGCTCTCACAATTCTCACATGCAAAGGGGCATCAGATTCCAGGAGAGAGAGATTAATGCAAGGTGACAGTGGTTTTGTGTTTGTCTACGTGATTACTCTGTATCGTTTGATATGGTTATCCAATATCATATAGATTACTATATGATCTGACCGTCTATAACTAGATCATGTCAATTGGTGGAACCGATCACTAGATCACAAGCATCCTGGTTCAAATCCATGATGGATGGTTTTGATCATCTATATTAATTGTTCACTGTGTGATTTACTCAATGTGGTCCTCAATTGTGACCATCAAACAGATCCAATCTTGTTTGTGTGAGGGTAGGACCCATGTAACGCTGTGCCTTTTTTTTTTTTTTTTTTTTAATTATACAAATCCTACTACGCTTATAATAATTAGCATTGCACGTGGTTGTTACTAAAATGACAGCATTAACTCATATTCAAATGTATGCGATCTTTTTATTCATCTTTAGAATTCTTTTTTAAATTCTTGTGTTTTGACTCGTATTGTTGCATTTGATCCAAATAGAAAGGGGAAAAGCTTAGTCCTTAAATAGAGATGTCTAATGAATGTTTTGATTTAATTTTTTAGCAAAAAAAAAAAACATATATTAAAGAGGGTTAAAAGAAGAATGTAGTTTTCGTAAAATCAAATTGTGTGGTAGAGATTTCTTTGTATTAGTCGGTGGTGGAAAAAAGAAAAAAAAAATAAAACCCTTGCATGTATATATGGGCCTCACGGGTAGAGGTTTTGAAACGCTTTACATTTAAGTGGATTCCATGAGCAGATATTTAGTAGAAAAGTGAGAAAGGAAATGCCTTGGATCTAAGTCCTGGGAACAAATGTGGAGCATTGGTGGTGAATTAAAAAGAAAAACCCTTGCATGTATGTGGGCCCAAGCAGAGGTTTAATTGAAACACCTTGCATCTAAGTAGGTCCTATGGCAGAGAGGTGAGAAAAGAAACACCTTGCATTTAAGTGGGTCCCACGAATAAAGATTTTGCGAATCAATTGGGGAACTACCAGCTAATCCATACCAAATTGAAGCTCATGTATTGATTGCTTGAGACACATGCGGGATGCGATTTTTTTTACTTTTTTTGGTACCCAGTTTATGGGGCTGGGACCAAAGCTCTCTAGTGGAGGAGAAGACCTCATTCGAGGTGAGGGAGTCCTCTTTTGAGGGGAGAAGACCTCGGGTGATGTAGCACGGCCCTCGGATGAGGGAAGGAGGGGTATGATTAGGGGGTCTACCAAACTGCCTAATTCAGATGGCCACATTGAGTGGGTCCCCTCCCTTTTGGTTTATTGGGTGGGTCCCATTGCTTGCTCACTTAATCCCATCACATAAATTCGTAGACCCAGGCTAATTCAGCTGTCCTCAACTATGACCATGTGGGTATATGGCCCCACATTGTTTGTTCAGTGGGCCCCCACCAAGAACAGGAGATTTGAGTGGTAAGATCATGTTGTGCGTGTGCAAAGCTAGGAATCTGCAATCCACAATCAACCACCCAAAGCAGACAAAAAACAATGTGGGCTGTGGGCACATGAAGAATTTACATGGTTGGGCTGTGTGCACACATCCATGGATAAAAAATAAGACTCCTTCAGTTTTATGCTTAGATTTTCAGTTTTACACTTCTAGATGTAAAGTTTACAGGTAACGCAATATTTATAGGAACCGATCTTATGAGGACGGCCATCGAGGTCCTCACAAGAAGGAAGGCCTAGTGGACCTTATGACCCATTCAAATGAACCACATATACACAATCCCTTTATAGTCACTGAATCCACTTTGACAACATATGTCATTTAAGCCCTAAGAAACATTGATATAATGACCAAAACATCCCCGAAAAAACCTATTTTATGGCTAACCCAATGGACCAATTCAGTTAACTCTAAATACACGATATTAACCCAACAGATCTCAACCGTTTATGCCTAAGGACTTTTAACATTCCTATATATATATGTGTGTGTGTGTGTGTGTGTGTGTGTGTGTGTGTGTGTGTGTAATATTCAGGTGGGAACTGTTCTCGCATATTATGTGAGAACTTTTTTGTAGGGCCCAATTGTGTGCCCCATTTGGGGATGGGACTAGGGGGGATAGAAAGATCTATGTGAGATCACCCCAAGTATCAAGTTTGACCCCAAACCCATGCCCCTAACCCCTTCATCCATGGCCCACAAATTAATGACTTCATATTCAAAAAAATAGTCAACCCTCAATCCAACGGTTCAGTCCATTCGGATGTGTGCCAATTCTTAGGATTAGTGACTATCAGGGGATCCCTATTGGTTACTAGGTTTGGATGAGTTGTTAGTTGGGCCCCACAAAAAAGTTCTCATATAATATGTGAGAACTAGTTCTCATTTGAATATATATATATATATATATAGGGTTACGCTATAAAACTCTCAGGGCGTTTTTCATAATAAAAAGGCCCATTTTTTAGCCAATGAAAGTGTAACACGTGTCATCAATGGTACACTTATCTATTCTCTCTCCTAAATATTCTCCTAAAACTGTGGATATTTTATAGATTCACTTAAATCATTAGTTAATAGATAGGGGCAGAAAGTCCCCTTTTGAGATAGGGGAGTTTTTTAGAATTTCCCATATAAATATATTAAACTTGGCCAAATCTGTTCTTGGAATTGCTTGTTTCAGTCAGTTTCAAAGCTTTGCCCAACACAAGTATTGGCTGATTGGGTTGATATGCATAGGAAGAGCTCATTGTTTATATATGCTAGATCATTGCGGAAGCTTCGGATCGAGTGACTTGAGTCTGCTACAATACAAGAGACCGATCCATGCAAAAGATGAGATTGTGTATTCGTCAAGAGTCCATAGTTGATTTACTAGAAATCTCTCCCACTCGATGAATTTCTATTGTCCATAGTCTTAAAGATGGATGCCTGATGAATGAGAGACGTGGATTAGATCTTAAGGACAAGTTTCTTCCTCTTATGGTCTCCTCATTGGTTTCTCAGAACTCTTTCCCAAGACATAATAATTTAAAAGTAGGAAGAAGGTGAGGATTCTCAAATGTGTATTTCCTTGCTTCCTCACCATTTCTTTATATAGCCAAAGGAAAATTAGCTATTTGGGGATGGAGATAAAGAAATATCTAATGGCTTTTTCCCTTTCCTCACTGAAGGAGAGGAAAAAGATGAAGTGCTCCATGAGGGGCATTTTTTCTTTTTCTTTTTTTAGTGGTTGGGGCCATGTTTTCTGACATGGACGTGGGCCCCAACCAGCTAGTCTAACAATTTAGAGGTATTTCTGATGAGAAATGCTGATGTTGGGATTTGTGAGATTGTGAGGTCATGTCCCATGAACATTTGGAGTTCTATGTTTGGTTGCTATAGTTATGAAAACCAACATCTTAGAAAGTCACTTTTGGCTTTTGAAAATTTAGCAATTCCAGGATGATCAACTGTTCTTTACCATTTTGGGATTCCACTTGGGGAATGCTATCCCCTAAGAAAATTTTTAAGAATTATGGAAATTCTTGTCTAGATAGGATTTGAAATTCTCCAATTGTTGCCCCCTCCAAGTGGAGTTCGAAATGTTCAAGTACAATCTAACATTGAGGGTGTTAGAATTCCAAATCCAAAGGCAAAAAGTAGTTTTTTCATAAGTTGGTTTTCATAATTCTAGAATTCAAACAGAGAAATCCAAATGCTCTACGGATGCATTTGTGAAATGCATTTTCCATAGCTATGGAGTGTAAAGTTGCTCTATTTTTCCTTTCGTTGCGTTCAATGTAATGTACAGTACTACTGCAAAAAGCCGTCCAAACTAAACACAATTTCCTCACTTCTCTAGAAATTGGAGTCCAACTCCCCCCCCGAAATGTATTTTCTTAGTTCCTCTTCCATGGACGTACACAAATACGCACTAAAGACGTGATCAAACACCAGCGTCATAAATTTCCAACACTTACAAGTTTCGTTAGAAATACCTCCTTATGGTATAGAAGATGCTTTATGCACCGCCTCTTAATTAGATAGGGAACACCTATATCAGTGGCGGCCTAGGATTTTCATTCGAGGGGGCATATGATGATCAATTGAAGATTTCAAACATTATTTTGTTGTTATGTACTCACATTATCAATGGCAAAAGTGAGAATGTCTTGCATTTAAATAGATATAAATATTTAAATACATCAAGCAACTAACATTCTCTATCAAAAGTCATGTCACAATTCTAAAAGAAATTTTTTACAACTACCCTCGATAGTTCTTCATGTTTTGAAAGCCATGACATCATAAAAGAAAACAATGCATATAACAAAACTATAAAAATAACCACTACTGCTACTATAATAGAACTACAAGCAAACATTGGAAAAAAAGGAATATAAAATAAAAGGGGTGGAACTGGTTGATCCCATTCCCTGGTCATGATTGGACGATGAAGCTTGGCAAAATTGATGAATAGGTATGCAATTAGAGCTTTTGAATCAAAATAACTTGTCCCAATTTGGTCCCTTTAGATCTCTGTTCATCTCTGATAATTTCACTTTTTTATAGTTCAACTTGTAGTTACCTGGAGAGGGTTAAAATTGATCTGATAGTGCCTATACGGCTAATGGAGGTTTCCACATACATTGGTGTTTAAAATTAAAAGCTAGGATACACTTGATTGGATTAATACTAATGATGCTCCTAATCCATTATTAGATTGATTACATTGAAAAAGTTATTTAAATAAGAAAATCTAAATAAATAAATCATGTGTTTTTCACATCATTAAATTGATAGTAGGCCATCCCTATGTGATACAATAATGAGTGACGTGAAATTAGACATATGCTGATGTTATAATGTTTTGAAAATCATGAAAAGGGACCTATAATGAGTGACATGAAATGAGATAATAATATTGTCGCAAAAATATTAAATTAGAGATTATCTTTAATCTCTCATTGCTTATGTGACTTATGAAGTTGAAGTGGCCCAAGGAATTAAAAAGAAAGATTTTGCACTTTTTTCTCCAACTATATCCATCTTTCGTACCTTTCATATATAAGAATAAGAGCATAATTCAAGTAAAGGATTAAAAAAATATTGTGAGCACATACACTTCGGGATGCAAACGGGCGTCCGATTCTCTGACATACAGAGGTTCGGACCTGCAGCAGATTGGGTTTGGAACTTGCTTTAGGTTCATATTCATAAATGGGTTCGGATCCGAAACGAAATTTAGATTCCGATTGATAAATGGGTCAAGCTTTAGATCTATATAAGTTTCAACTTATGGATCTGGGACCTTGCATATGAGTCTTTAATAATGCAAACCATAGCTTAAATTCAACTTTTGTTAGACATTTTTATGTTGGATCATGAATGTAGTAGACTTGATGCACTGTTATAATTAAGTTGAATGATATCCTTATTTTAAGAAAAAAATAATAAAACAAAAAAAAAAAAAAGTTGGAACTAGTTTTATAACTAGATTCCGGTCCTTTAGTTGGACCCTGATCTGGAGCCGGATCTGGAACTTCCTATAAGAACTGGGTGTGGAACGAATAAAATAAGTTTCGAGTCGTAGCCAGACTATGAACCCAAAATTGTTATTTAAAAATAAGTCTAAATCTAGTATGGTTCTAATCCGAAACTGTCCCATTTGTAACCCTACAAGCGCTATCCACATGCCACACCTGATGCAATCTTGTAAGTTGGTACAGGTGGAGGTTTTGAAGCGAAGAAAAGCTCAATGTTTCATAATGACCCAAAAATGATGTTTTGGATCAGAGCCTCAGACCATTATCATAAACCCATGGATTGAACTTTTGAACAATTTGGTTGAAAAGTGATACACCACCATGGTGGGCTGGGGCCTAGCTAGCAGATAGATGGTCAATATTTCATCACATGTTCCACTGATGATCACTATTCTTTTATTCCTTGGTTTTCTGAGATGGCAAGAATAAATTGTCAAACATAGATAAGACCTGTCCCAACTAAACAATCAGAAGAGAGTTGAGAAGTCACACTCCAAACATTCAACACCTAATCAACAACTATTAATCAGCCTTACAGGTCACAATTAGTGAAAACCTATCACCTAATCGACAAGGACAGATGCTATGCATCTAGGAGCATTGAATGCTTCTTCATCCACTTTCATGGTTCTTGTCCTTCTGGGTTGGGTTGATCAGGTATTTTTGGCCTGTGGGTCAGGATGGATATAGGAATCAAAGCCCATTTAGTAGGAGGACTATCCTCGAGCTTCTATTTTAAAGCCTAAAATTGCATCATGGCTCAGCCCAATTGAGCAGCCAAGGTCTTTACAAGTTGCTTATTACAGCATTCAAAAATTATCCATTTTTTTTCCCTTCCCTCACCTGACCCTTATCCCACCTATCTACATCCTACTACTTTTTATTATCATTTGACCTTTTAAAAGGCAGATGGGGGGTGACCCTGACATTGAGACCTGCAAGGTTGGGCTGGGCCTAAGCTTTATGATTATCAGAAGTGGATGCCTGTTGGGCTATGATTAACAGCTGTGATTACCCTGCTAAGCATCCCTTCCCTGATCAGCTATAAATTAACAAGAAGCTTAGAAAACAAAATCATACATGGCATTGACCGCTTTGATCAAGTCCATCAATCTAAAGCTATGGTCATTCAAAAATCAGGCCAATCAGTAGTGGGCCACCTCTCAACTGTATTATATCACACACTCAAAGCCTCTGAATTTTCTTTCCCTTGTCCCTACTCATCCCTCCTCTGTGCTATAATAATCCTCTTCTCAAGTAAATAATGTGATTGGTCAAGATAATGATGATTTCTTTAGATTAATTACATCTTTCTGTACTTAATTCCCTTTCACTCTGACTTGGTTTTGCCAGTGTCCTTTCTTCTACATTAATGATAGTGGTCATGAAAATGATGCTTTCTTGGGTGAATTGCCATCTTCCCAAGGACTAATATCATTGTTGCAAGGGAAAACAGCTATGCATCTATTTCCACAGGAATTCCACCAGACAAGTAACTTATCACCAGTTTTGGTATAAATTTTTTCTGCCTCAACTTGGTGTGAGATGGAGACATTTCAGGGAGGGAATATAGATGTAGCCACAAACTCTCAATGTAGAAAAATAAAAGGACTAGAAGAATAAGGGATCGTTTTGTTTGCACTCATGTTTCTACACATTACCACATCTGTTTACACTCATTTACACTTCACTTGCTTAAATTTAAGAGTGTAATTGGTGTCAATGAGATCATTTTTACACATCTGTAGGTGTGTAATGGTTACACACTTCAAATCTCAAAGAGGGGCCTATATAATTTCCCCCAAGGAGAGATCATGGTATCAGATTATATCGTCACCTTCTAATTTTTTTTAAAATTCCTATGGTCCTAAAATTTTGAATTCAAACCATTCAAACTTTCCACAGACCCCATTTCACACTCCATGTGTGAAAGAGAGAGAGAGCGCTCCCCATTTGGCACTTTACTAGATTAATAAAAGTCAAGTAAAGCCTCTATTCTTCGGACAATGGGTCACATTAATACCACTTTAATTAAAATTCCCTTCATCTTTTTCAAAAAGAAAAAAAGTAACATTAAAAGACAAAAAACTCCCCTTTTCTGTATAAAAAGTAAAAAAGATTTCATATTGAACAACTAAAAATAAAATACCATTATAACTCTATGATATTTTATAGTCTCTTGATTTGATGCTTTACTACACTTTATTTTATATGTAAAATTACCAAATAAAAAATATATGCATGTTTGTATGAAAATGAGATTTTCTCCTATGGTAGGTTCACAAGTGGATATCCCAAATTGGACAATAAAGAGGTAGGGTCCCATCAATAAATCAGGACCCCCTTGAATATCAGGACCCACTAGATCTCACTCGGATAGATGCTTAAGAGGCTAGTCAAATATTGGGAGCAGACATGCCTCTCAAATCCTATCTACAGTGACGGAGGCTTGGATCATCATTCTAACTACTTGATAAACGACCAAGACCGATAAATTTTCACTGTCCAAAACGAGTGCGTAGCTGATCAATGATCCAGCCCATTAGGTCGGATACCGAAACCCAGTATCCATGAGTCATGACTATGAAGGATTCCTATTTTATGGTCTACTCGAATGGGTTATTACATGAGCTCTACTGGTGCTTAAGATCGCGGGGCTTCGGGCGAGCAGCTCCCAATGTAAAGTACTTTAGTTTATTTTATTTTATAGAATCTTAATCTGAGATCAATATAATTGTGGGCGAACTCTAATTAGAGTGAAATTTGATCATTTTCAAATCTCCAAGATGTTATATGAGTGGGCCCCACTACAAGCATCATAAATTTTCCCCATGGGGTCCATATGTGGGGCATGGAGAGGAGAGGCATCGTTTTCCATTTACGTGGCTCTTCATCTTTCTCACGGCGACCTCCAAACTCCTCTCTCTCTCTCTAGAAATCTAGGGTTTTAAAAGGGGATCTCTCTCTCTCTAGAAATCTAGGGTTTTAAAAGGGGATTCTGGGTACGGTCTTTCATTGAGATCTAATTGCGATTGCGATCTTTCCCGCTCCTGATTTTCTTCCCAGATCGTGAAAATGGCTGTGGATCCGAAGCAGGTATTGGGCGCTTTTCTTACGCTTACAATGTTCGTATTGCTCGGGAGAATGATCAAACGAGACCACTTCGATCCCATTGAGGTCAGTACTCACTTCTACTCTACTACTTGACAAGTACATAACTATAGTTTTCTAGATCCCGACTCCGAAGGACGCGTTTGGATGTCTGAACTAACTGAAATCGTAATTGGTGGAGAAAGATTGGTTTTTATAACGGTATTGCCCGCCTAAAGCGGTATCCGATAAGAAAAAAACGATTTTGAGGACACCCAAATCGGCCATTAGTATATAACAGGTGCATTGTCACAAGAGTGTTTCTTTTTTTTCCCTTTTCTTTCTATTCGGAGAAGGATTGGTTTGAGTTTTGGTTGAGTGGAATTGTCCTGATCTAGATCTCACTGGATGAGTGGGGATGGAAAGGGCTCTGCTTGGTTGAGGGACCCACCAATCTCAGATCTGAAGAGCTGGGTTAGTGGAGATATTGGAGCAGAAAATGAACTGTGGAAAAAGAATTCATGGGTTGAAAGCCAACGGTGAGGACACTACTGATGAGTCTGTGTGAGATTGGGTCTGATGGAAATTCATGTAGTGATTGAGAGTGTGAGATTGGGTCTGTGGAAAAAAAAGAATTCATGGGTTGAAATCCAAAATGCACTGACGCTTGAGTGAGTGTGAGATTGGGTCTGACGGTTGCATACATTTAGATCTGAGTTGATTGATAGTGTGGTCAATTCCTCTGCCTAAGTTTTGATTTCTGAAAGATAATATGTATTGATTAGAATTTTTAGCTCTTATGGGAATTCTTTTAGAAGTTGGGTAAGTTTTGATTGAAGGGAAGTTCTTATTGTTGCATCATTTACATTGACATGATTATGATTAAATCAGAGAATCAAGAGGCGGTGTGACGCAATTCAGAATCTGATTTCTTTTTTCCCATCTCTTCTATGCCATGGATGCCCCAAGAGTCACCACCATCGTTGAAGCCTCTTCCCAAGAGTAATTGCTATTTTTTGTTCTTTATGATAATCTACGGAAATAAGGGCTTTCATGAGCTCTTCCTTTTTGACCTAGTTTTGCTTTTATATAATCTTCAACCTGCTCATCAATGCTGTGATTTTTAACATGTTCCATAATGGGAGGCGAATGCTTCTTCTGGTCGATGATTTAGTCATTGATTTATGTTGCTTATATGAAAGGTCATTATGCTGTATGAACCCATATTACTTTTATTATGGGGTTGTTTTGGTTTTTCTTTTTGACTTGCTTTTGTAGGTCATGAAGTGGTTCTCCCTCCCTCATCTTCTCAACAGCTTAAGCTGATTTATTATAAAAACTGTCAACTTCTGCATTTTTATGAGTGAATTTCTGCTGAGTGCTCCCTAAGAGAGATTTTTTTATATTTCCTTGAAGGCGAGCATTCCGGAGACATCAGATATTTCTTTCGATGAAATGAAGGTTGAAGAAAAAGGTGCAGCCACACTTTCAAGGTTGAGTAAAGGGCCTTGGAAGGAGGACGACCAAATACTGAAACCTTGTTGGACCAGGCCAAAATCAAGTAAGTTCTGCTTCAATGCTAGGGAGTCATGAATAAAAGAATTCTTGTAGTAATTTTTTTTTTTTTTTTGAATGTTAACTTTCATTAAAACCAAATCCGTACAAAAGATTTATACTGACTAGGAAGAAAAGAAAAACAGAACAAGCGACAAAGCTAAAGACACCCCAAACAGAAAGCAAGAGCAGCAAACAGAGTAGAGACAGCAAATTCTTGTAGTATTTCTGACAATTTTTCTAATCTCATTTGTGGTTGTTTTGCTTTTTTCGGCCTGCAGAAGGGGCAGATGAACTAAAAGGCTTCGTCACGTTTTCATTGTCAAGTGGGCCCGAATACCATATCTCCCAGGTAAGCTAGTTTCACTTTCATTCTTATTGATTGGGCTTCCTTTGGCAGTCAAAACCTCATGATTCAATATGTGGCTGTTTGCTTGAATTGGAGTTCGTTGATTTTTGGTTTTCCTTTTCTGTATATGAAATTTATATCTTGTTAACTGACAAGGAAGTGGTGGTCCATGTTTTGATCAATGATTCATATTTCTGTATTATTCATGTAAGTTGATATTTTTGGTTGCATCTATAAACCTGCTGAATAGAATGCTGTTAGTAGATTCAGAGTTGTGTAGAAAAGCATGCATCTATCAATACCATTGAAGTGGAGAATTTGAAGAACATCAGGGCTTTTGTTGTTATGGGTCACCATCCTGAACATCAGGCCTTTTGTTGTTATGGGTCACTTTGTGGATGATCTGTATTTCGTGGCATTGACAACACTATCGTAACCATCCAACTCTTGTGAGTTTCTTGTTAAATGAAGAAAGATACACACACACACACACACACACAACATGTACATTTTTGGCTGAGTTTACAGACCATTGTACATATGAGTAATATAGTTTGGTCGCCTCGAATATGTATGTTTTTGGTCTTGCACATGATAGCACACCAGCCAATCCTATCATTGGGCTAATTACCATACACAATGCCTTGTTTATTAGGGGTGCAAACAGGTTGGATCCATTGTGGACTTGGAGTCTTGGACCTTGACCCAGCCCAACTCCAGGCCCAGCTCAAATGTATTATAATATGGATTTGATCTCCCAGGAGAGCAATACCTCTGTGGGGCCCACTTCTGGTCCCCTTGTGATCCCTCCTTTGAAATGCCCCTCTGGTACCCTAGTATGGCCATTGGACCCAAGTTGACCTTTCTCTGTAGTAGCCCTTCTCTTGGATCTAAGATCAAGGGAATTTTTTTTGTTAATTTTATATGGTATCTCAACCTTGATAGATCCTTGGATCTGAAAATCCACAGTACATTGGAATTGGTTCCAGCCCTCAGGTTGGCCCCACAGTGTTCTCGCTCATGATTCCATGGCCTACATCAGCCAGGAGATCAAGGCCATTTTACAATATGTTAAATTGTTATGTGCATGTGGACTGTATATTATGTTTATAATAAAAATAAAGTGTGTGTATAGACACACACACACGCACACGCACACTCACAGATCACTCGAGTACATGGGTATTTAGGTGAGCACCCGACCGCATCCAGACCTGATAATCAATCAGATCCCACGAAGGGTTCATGTCCAGATTTCTCTATTTGGGTTCCTTCAAGCAACCAAGTAATTAGAGATCTGTAGACATCCCTAGTTTTAGCAGATGTTGGGGCTTCATGAAATGAGTCACTAATAGTGACATTCCTTGTGGCAAAAAAGAAAAGCAGGGCTTGCTGTTCACACAAAAGGCCTACTTTCCATTTTTGTTCCCTTGGCTACAACTTGGATTCTTAGTAAGGATTACTTTTTCCCATGTCTGCTACACTTACAGCATTGTTGGGCATTTCCTTGGGGGCTTGTTTGTGTAATGCTATGATTTTTTTACTCCACAGAAAATTCTGTGTTTCTGTGTGGGCGTGGAAAAGATTATTTGACCCAAACCCCTCCCCAACCCATAGGAAAGTGTATTCTGTCAATTCTGTGTAATCAAGGAAAATTAGTTCAAAAGTTTTCTCTTTCCACATGGAAAAGCATTGCACATAGTGAAATCCTTGGAGTTACACAAACATGGCCTTAGGGAAAGGAAATGATTTAGAAGGGGGCTTTTTCTTATATTTGGTGCAATCTTTTCCTTTTTCTAAAAAAATTCTCCAGAAAAAAAAGTGTTTTAACCACCCACATTTTGCTCATGTTCTTGGATCCATTTTCACGAGGAAATGGGTGGAGAACAATTTCCTAAGAAAATTTACCACCCGTGCTCTAGAATGGCATGCTCGGCAAACCTTAGTTCTATTTTTCATGACAAGATTGTCCACTGCTTTTGAGAAAAGAGCCTTCGTAGGAATAAGATTTCCTTTTTTCTTTTTATTTGAAATGCCAGATTGTCCCCTTAATGTTTTCTTGGAACATGAAGTGATTTTCCAAAGTCCTCTTGTTTATTTATTTATTTATTTAATTGTCAGGTTGCAGATGCAGTTGTGATTGCTAAGTACCTAGGGGCCACACTTGTAATTCCTGACATCAGGGGAAGCAATCCTGGTGATGAGAGGTTAGCCTTACCAAGATATTTATATATGCTTAGCAAATTACGTTTTATTCGGCATCTACTGGTATTAGGTTCCTTATTTCCTGGATTCTGGGGAAATTTTTCTTTGTATTAGAACATTAGAAAGGAAATGTTCTAATATTTATCTAGATTTCTGGAATAAACTACAGACTATGGGTGCAATTCAGGTTGGTTTGATCTCAGACAAACTCTTAACCGACCCTAACACAACCAGTCAACTCAACGCACTTAACCCACAACTTACCTGCATCTAGTTTCTACAGCCTGAAATGTGATTTGAATGTTATTTTGTATCCCTTGTAAATTTGTCTTTCCCATTTGGGTTTTTTTGTGGGTGGGGTTTCGGTCCATATTTTGGTCTGGGCCTTGCTTTTCAGCTTTCGTATGTTTAGGATCTGTCTTGTTTTTCCTTGGGCTGGGGTTTTGGTCCTCCTGTTTTTTTGGGGCTTGGCTTCTTGCCCCTTTTGCTACAGTATACCTCTCCTATACTATATAGTTTTCTTTTATAAATACAGTCACTTTTTCAAGAAAAAAAAAGTTTCTACAACCTGAAGGCAGGCTCGAGCAATTTGCTTTTTCATAATTAGGTCCGGACGTTGGGGTTGGGGGCTGGTGGTGGGGTGTTGAGATTTTTGAAGAGTACCAAAAGGCAAAAGTGAACATGTTAAATTCTTAATCTTTTATGGCTGTTGCTCATAATTGACAGATCAGATGTTGATGGTGATGTTCTTGACAAAGGCGGGAGCTGCTAATTCATATGGAGAATATGGCTTTTGAGCAATTTAGTTTTAAGGCGGGCCCCACATGATATTTAGACAGACAGGATGGAGAGAGTCTCTTCATCATAAATCTCAGATGATCCAAATTCCCGTTGCTTTATTTGTATTGTGTGTAACCCACTTGGAAGGAGAGGGTGGGGGGATGGAAATGGCTGTGCTTCTATCGGGGGCCACTAAATCTGAGATCAAAAGGACCTGAAATGATTGAGATATTGGCCTCTCAAAAATCAACGCTAAAAAATTTATGGGGTTCATTCGCTGTAGAGAACAGTCTTGATCAGCATTAAATTAGTCTGGAGGTAATAGGACAGTCTTGATCAGTAGATAGATAGATAGATAGAGGGGTGGTTTGTTGTGGACGAAATTGAATCACCTGATCTAGGTGTCTGCAAAAAATGGAGATCATAGACCTTTCAATTGGCTTTTCAAGCCTATGGCCCAAAAAAATTTGTGAAGGATTGGTCCTTAGACAACCGTTAATCATTTCCTCATCTATGCATATGTTTTATTTTTTGCAACAATGTTATGCACTTCAAGTATTAATGCAACTTGCCTTGTAGATGCATTTCTTTCAGTTGCAATCGGAAGATTAAAATATTGCAAATCTAACAGGAGTTTTCAGGAAGTTTATGATGTTGAAAAGTTTGTGAAGAGCCTGGATGGCATTGTCAATGTAGCACGGGAGCAGCCTGCTGAGATCACATCAAAAAAGCCTGCAATTGTGAGGGTCCCTAATAGGGTGACGGAAGACTACATTGCTGAACACATAGAACCAAGATTCACTAAGAAAGGAATTTTAAGACTTGCAACTTTCTTCCCTTCTGTGAATATGAGAATAAGGGAAACACAGAAGGAGTTGGATTCTGTAGCATGCTTGGCCATGTATGCCACCCTTGAATTGAAACCTGAGATTCATGAAGTTGTTGACTCGATGATTGAGAGACTTCGGACACTTAGTCGCAGATCAGAAGGCCGGTTCATTGCAGTTGACCTGCGGGTTGATATATTGCAAAAGAAGGGCTGCAAAGAAGGTGGAAGTGCTGGTAGTAAGAATTGTTACAACGCACAGGAGATTGGTGTATTCTTGAGGAAAATCGGTTTTGGCAAGGATACGACTGTCTATCTGACTCAATCTAGGTGGGATGAGAGTCTCAATGCTCTAAAAGACCTCTTCCCTAAAACTTATACAAAGGTTAGAAGCATTTTCCATTTCTATAGCTCTGTTAAACTTGATTTTCAGCCAACAGAAAAGGGCTTTTTTTAGCTAAGCTAGTAAAAGAAAAGGTCAACCCCATCTTGTAGCAGTCCAGACCACTCATCCAGCAAGACCCCATTATGAATATGTGATGGTTCTAAACTGTTCCCATACAACTGCTGGATGAAATTCCTGCTGAATGCTGAAAGTTTGATGAGTAATCCATTGTTGTGCAACTAATCAAACAATTTTTTTTTTTTGTTGTTGTTGGAGAACATGCTTTGTGGCACAATTCATGTACAATGGGGCTTACTGGATAAATGTTCTGGACCTTTAAAAAGTGGGAAACACTTATTAACTTATTTCTATCAAGTGATAAATGTTTTTTTTTCCTCAAAATGATTTAAACATCTTGATCTTTGGTAAAGAATGATATGCTATGGCTAATAATAGTTCACTGATTGTAACTGTTGCATTGCAGGAAGACATACTGCCTTTCGATAAAAAGGGTAAGTTCCTCGACTCGGGAAACTCAGAACTAGAGAAGACCCTTGACTTCTACATCTGCTCCCAGAGTGATGTTTTTGTACCTGCCATATCTGGATTGTTTTATGCAAATGTCGCGGGGAAAAGGATAGCTTCCGGCAGGAACCAAATACTCGTTCCTGCTCAAATATCAGGCCCTTCAGCTTCCGCTCCTGATTTTATTTCACATTACGTCTCTAAGAAAAACCATTTGGCGTATTCGTGTTTCTGCTAACTGCCTGTGACAAGAAATCATAGGATGTGCAGAAGTCACACCTTGTTCTCAGAACCTTTGTAAGAGAGGAGAATTAAGAACCCAAATCAAGATGTGAGGTACAGTTATTTTTTGTACTGGAGGGCGCCGCCATGTTTTTTAGTTTGTTAAAAACGTTTGTAAGCTGTAGATTTGTATGTCAGTTGTAAAGTTCTTTTCATTTCCAGTTAATACAACCATCAAAGAGGATTGTCTTTTGATTCTTTTTTCCTCTTCATTTCTTATGAACTTGATAGTGTTTGTGTTCATGTTTTCTCCACAGAAATTAAATTTCTGGATTCTTCGTCTGAAACTGTTCACGTTGAGCTTGTGGTTCATAAAATTTGTGTGGAAAAGAGGATGATTTTTTAATTTTTTTGCAACTCTGTATCACCTAGTAGGTCCTACTGCGGATGAACTATTGTCCAAAAACATACATTTTTCTATCTGCCAAGGACAGAACAGTTCCTCAACTACTGTTTTTCTTTTTCCATTTGTTTTTGTTTGTCTGCTTTTCAGACCACACTAATCTTGGGTCCAGGTATGCTTTCTTGTTGAACATTCCTGGGTATTATTGAATCAAGATTAGCTTTATCATATACGGCTGATCTTAGCTGCAGCTAAAAGAGGCCAACTCACCCTTGGGATATCTCATGGGATGGATGGGCCAAATATTATGATTAACAAAGGGCAAAGTGTTGCAGGAAGTTTCATTGGCAGTATCTACCAGTTGTATGCTATGCTTCAAATAAATGTGAAAGGCCTACTACCAATTGCCATTTCAACTTTTTTCTTTTCAGAGTATTTCTTATGGCAGATGCCTTATTTTAACATTAACAAGCTATAGAACTTTGAGTTGTGACCTTGTGACCCAGGTGAGTTAAAGTGGCATTTCTGGGCTTACTTTTGATCAAGGTAAAAAGAGGCGTGCCCTGCACTTCTGTGAGTTGCATCTGGCCTGTGTTAATAAGGCCTTAAGTATGGCAGGGGTGTTTTAAGAGCCAGGCCAAAGCTTGTCCAAGATCAGGGCCTAATATTCATCCTGGATTGAGCCCAGAGCTGGAAGTAAGTTCAGGCCCAGCCCAGCAAAATGGATGCACCTCCTAGTTTAAAACTGTCGTGCCAGGCCAGGCCAGGCCTTTAAGCATACATAGGCTTATAGGCCCGGCTTCATTGGCCTGAAACACACAGCCCAACTCCATTCCATTGGGGCTGCACTGGGGTGGGCCCCCGGCCGACCCTGCCCATGAGCAGTCTAGAGGGGGCAAAACATGACCCGACCCGACCCGACCTGCGTATTACCCGCTTAACCCGATCCGTTGGATAGGTGGGTCGGTCATGGGTCAAGTATTTATAACCCGCAATTAAGCGGGTCGGGTTAGGGTTGACCCGCAGAACCTGCTTATTTTAGCTAAAATTAAATTTGATTGTTTTAATGCATATGCTAAAAAAGAATGAATGGACCGTAACCAATTCAACCCCACCCTTTTTTTTTTAATGGAAAGCAAGGTAATGCGCATCAAATGATTGTTGGAACGAGATTTGACCAAATTTGAGCTTAAAAATCAGTTTTGGTCAGGCAGGGAACCATGGTTGAGTCGATTGATTCACTAGATGGATGTGGGTTATGCGGGTCGACCTGAATTGTATAACCCGCAATGGTTATTTGGGTTTAAGTGGGTCGGGTCAGGTTGACCCGTGGTGGGTGCGGGTTAGGGGTTTATTAAACGGGTTGGGCCTAACCCGCTTAATAAATGGATCCGATCCGTTTAGCATAACCCGACCCGATTACTACCTCTAAATTGAACACCCTTGCCTCTATGTTAAGATTGGAGTGCCACTTATAGATTTTGAGTCTTGATCCCAGAAACATGGGGATACGGTTTTACCCGATTCACATTCACCACCTATACAAAATCTCTTTTTTTGATTTTCTCATTCCAATGACTTCTTCTTAATAAGGGGATCCTGAGTCATAAATTTTAGATCCCATGAGAATCTAAATATCAATCTTGTCCTTTTTGAAGTTCTCCAAATTCTTACACCATGATAATACACATGGGCCCACTTCGATTCTTGCCAATCACTAAATAAGGTAACCGGAAGGTAAAATATATATATTTTTTCTTTCATGGATTTGGGATTTGGCCTCATGTGAGGAGGCACGATTTTTATTTATCATCCTTGAGTTGTCAAAGGCCTCATCAAACAGTAAAAACTTCACCAGCATCATCCTTACTGTTGAATTTGAAAAAGAATAAATTACGATCAAATCAATGGTGGCCACACATAGGTTTGTTTAATCAGGTGGAATCTGCTGCCACATTAAAAGCACCAAAACTGTTAAAATCCAAAAGTTACACTATAAAATTCCCGGGAACATTGAGAGAGAGAGAGAGTGAGAAATCAGCAGCAATGGCTGCAATGTCAATGCTCTTGAAACCCTTCATCTCTCCTCCTCATTATCAAACGCTAAGCAATCCCAACCAGAACCCTAAATCCAAACCCTTTTCGATTCTTCTTCAATCCCCATCTCCTTTCTTCTCTTCCTTGTCGCCTCGTCTTCTCTCTACTTCTCCAATATCCGCCTCCGCTTCCGCCACCGATTGTTTGCGCCTGGCAGAAGCTTTCGACCCCAGAATCCCATTAGAAGAAGCCCAAACTCCACCAAGCTCATGGTACACCGACCCCTCCTTTCTCGATCTTGAATTCAACCGCGTCTTCTTCAGAGGATGGCAAGCCGTTGGTACATATATATATACACATGTTTCCTTTACACCCATTTCATTATTTCTTGTTTATGTTTGATTTTTTGTTGGGTTTTCAATCTGGGTTTTGTCATGGAGTTAGGTAGAAGTCATCGCAGTTGAAATCGATAAGAAAATTTTTGAGTTGGTGAGGATTGAATTGGTGAGGAATGTGGGTGAGAACTGACAAGTCTTGTTTTGACGAAGTGAAAACGGGTCTCCAAATGCCCAATTTAAGAGTCAGGTATGAGCACAAATATGGATTTTGGTGGACCTGTATAAAATTTCCGCACATGGGTTCATTACCCAAAGACCCAAGTACCCTATTTAGTTCATGGATGGTCCCAACCTCAGCCAATCCAATCCTGCTGCGCACACTTTCCTCCATGAAATGGCGCAAGCCTAAATTTTAAACTGTTATAGACATTATTCACCATTATTGGATTTTATCACAAAAATTTGCATGATGTATAGCCATTAAATTTAAGGACTTAAGACTAAGAGTTTGGTTCATTTGATTGGATTTGATTGGGCTGATATCGCATATTCCCCTCATTTACATCCAAACCTTTCGATTATTTGGCCTCCTTTGATTGTCATGCATCCAGTGGGTCTACTGACCAAGTGGTTTCTTAGTCAATTCCTTATATTATATTAGTTAATGAGTTTTTGGATCTCAATTTGAGTCCTGGTCATGTCCTTTACTCAAAACCTGGTCTGGGTCAAGGCCGAACTGATAAAGGTGTAAGTGTGAGTCCTGTAGCTTGGACCAAAGTTGGGACTTGGGTACAGTTTCAACTTTAAAGTACAAGTCCCCTGTTAGTAAATTAGTTTTGGGTCCGAATCAGCAAATCTGTAATGTGAATTTTATCAGTATCCATAACTTTTCAGGTTCTTTCTAGAACATAGTAGTTATGAAATTGAGTAGAAATGCATCCTACCATTATTGATTATACCTTTCTAGCGACATACAAACATGCCATATGATTAAATGGAAAGTAGAAATTGGTATATTGTAGAATGTTGTATCGGGAACACCTTATTTGTCGATTAGAATCTTTCTACAACATTCTTTTTATCCATTCAACTTATACAACAAAGTATTGTAATTTGATCTTGAATTTGAAGATTCAATGATGTTAAAAGTTAAAAAGTAATTTGCTGTCTTCAACTTCTTTAGTGGTTTCCGTTTATCATTTTCCAGGTTTTGTTGAACAAGTCAAGGATCCTCGTGACTTCTTCACTGGCAGGTAATTCTGCATTCATTAACGTACATGTGATTACATTTGCTAGTTGGTATACCCAAGCATGCAATTCTACACATTATTTTATAACTTCAGAGTTATTTTTTGTCAATAATGTATAAGGTACTAAGGTTAATATCTTAATGAATATTCAAGTGTTTATTGGAGGTAGTCTCACTCATATTTGAGAGTTATACAAATGAATTAGATGTCCATTGCCAATCCATCGGTAGCTCAGTGGTGAGGAGCCTCCCTTCCACAGAAACAACCAGGGATCAATTTGGCCATAGCGCCGATGGTGAGGGACTTTGTGAGTGTGTTTGGGGGGTGTGTGAGTATTTATCAGAGAAAAAGGAAAAAAATCTGTCCATTGAAAATTAATAAGCAAACAACTCATCCCGTTTTTGTTTGTATGGTTTTGTATCAGTCAATTTCTATTCTCACATGATTGTAGTTTTCTTTCATCTACAAGGAAAGTTTGTGAGTAATCTTGCTATTTTACATCCTAAAATTCCCAATGAAATTGATGTCATGTATCCTAATTGAGTTCAAAGGCGGGCTGGCATTGGAAGTGAAAAATGGCTACAAATGCCTAGTTATGGATTTCTTCTTTATACGGATGAGAATCAAATGGTCAACAAAATGAACTGTCTCTAGTCATTAAAGATTATATGATGCAGCTGAAAAGATGGAACTCAAAACATATGTGCCTTGAAAGAAATACATGTAAAAAGGGCCAAATCCAAGCTCATGTTGATCAAAAGATGGGACCCAATAGCTTGGTTTGAAATTTTGTTTGAGTCAACTTGGTGCCTGTCGGTACCGGCTTCACGTGGGTACTGGAATTGCAAAAAAGCTTTGACTCTGTTAATAACCAGTAATAGCAAAAGCTCGAGCTGTTAGTGAATGACAGAGCAATGTATATCAAAAGGTCCTGATAGCCCCCCTCACGTGTGGGTTTCTGCATGTGGACACAAACACACCAAATGACCAACGTGAAGTGAATAGAAACACGTCCCAAGGGATTCGAACACACGACCCCCCCTGCTCTAATACCATGTTAATAACTAGTAACACCAAAAGCTCGAGCTGTTAGCGAACGATATAACAATGTATATCAAAGGGTCTTGATAGACTCGACTGACATTAGACCAGCATTGATTGGCATGGACATGTATGGGGCATGGATTGGTATGGACTATGGACTGGCATGGATTGGTACTGGTTAGTTATGGAGTGAGTCACCAATTAGTCAACCAAAATAATAGAAATGAACTCTTTTTTTTTTTCATCTTTCCTTTGAGTTTGAAGTGGAAATAGGTACTAATATGGTAGCCAAAACGAATTCTTACTCATCAATATGGATAATGGGGCCTAAAGGTAGTGTTAGTAAGGTAGTAGATAGTACAGGCTTGATTTTCAATGCTACATATGATTATGGTAATGATGATGAATATAAGCTCGAGCTAGATTAAAAGTCAGTGAGGTAGTGAAGAATTAACTGCCCCATGGCTTCAAGCCCCCACCTGTTAGTTAATATTACAGTTTGTGGTTTGTTATTTTACTTTTTTTCTATTGGTTGTTATTTTACTGTTGCCTTGAGTTTTAAGTCATAGTTAGTTATTATATATTGGTAATTTGGTTCTCTGTATATTTTAAATAATCTTTTCATTAGTTACTATTTACAAGAAGTGATGAACATTGTGATGATAGCCTTAAGAAAAACTAAATGTGACTATAATTGATTTAAGATATATTTGAATTATCAAATTTACATATATTTTTTATTTTTCTATTATTTCTTAATTTTTCTTGATTATAGAATTTCTTTTGTAATTTGTTAAGACGGCATGTCCCTAACAATCCAGCACATGTGGCACCAACCCGTACTTGTCTGAGCCGCACAAAGATGGGCACCTGGATTTAAAACCTCGCCCACTAGTCCCTTAAAAACTGAGGTATGAGTAAGTTCATAACTAAAAGTAAAATATTTTGTCACATGTCCCTCCCCTCATAGTTTAGAAGCTTCTAGTTTGTATTTTCCTTTATGTAGGAATAGGGATAGTTAAAAAGAGAGCCTAGCAGGATATCTAACAAGAAATGTAGTTGTAATGGAAGAACAAGGAAAACTTGTAAAACAGAGGGGACTCCAGCCTTCTCATTATAAGGAGATGTTCTCTCTATTTTTTTGTCTCTCCTTGCGAGTTGTTTTAAATTTCTCTCCCTTGTGCAAAGACTCCTTGTGAATTCTCTTAGTGATGACTCTAAGATTGAAGATCTTGAGAAGATCATGTGATGAATCTGTTCTCCTCAACCAATATGCATTGGATACTTTTTGAAATGTGGGTCAGATTTTATGAAATTGTAGTTACAGTCTGCAGGTTATAGATATCCTTTAATTTAGTGCAATGCACTATTTTCTTGGTAACCTTTCTAGTTCTTATGTAACCTTTCTAGTTCTTGTGCTGCCTATACCATGAACTTACGCTTAGACATTTTTGGCAATAAATGCCCTTTTAGAGGTCATCTTGCCTAAATTTTTTTAGCTTTGACATGATTACTTGATTTTAAGGCTGAAGTCTGCCCTTTTAAGATGAATGTTTTTTCTTATTAAGGTTACTAATTTGAAGAAGAAAACAACAGATTGGGAAGTGTACAATTTGTGGTCTGTCGAGATGCTAATGGGAATCTTCATGCTTTCCACAATGTTTGTCGCCATCATGCCTCTCTTCTTGCATCGGGCTGTGGGCAAAAGTCCTGCTTTGTGTGCCCTTATCATGTGAGTTTCCATATCTCGTTTAGAGTAAAATCCACATCCAAACATTGAGAATTTTCATGTTCTCTGCTATTTTTATTATATGCTTTAGAGTAAAAACCACATCCAAACATTGTGAGTTTTCATGTGCTCTGCTATTTTTATTATGTGTGGTTTTGTAAAAGGTTAGATGGTTTAAACCTGCAACCTAGTGATATTGAGTCATTGACAACAAGCACCTTTGAATGTCCTAGAGGCTCAATTATATAGCTGTGTTAAAGTGGTTCCTCTTCATTTAATACATACATGTATGTCAAATTAGACCTATGGTACATGTGAATTACCATTAACTAATTTCTATTCGGATTTAGTGATTGAGCTTATTGAACTTGAACTATGAATTGAATGAATCAAAGGGCGAATCTAATGAGACTACCCCACTGAATTCTTGAACTAAGACAATTATTGATTGTGAACGGCAAACTGAAATGTGAATTAGTTGAATTGCGAACCAGGTAAACTACGTGTAGAAGTTCATATCTTACTAAATCATTAATTCTTAAGGCTTTCTAGATTGCTTTGAGGACTTGTAGATTTGATGCAACTAAGTTTGTTTTATTTTGATTCTCTGTTACATCTTGAAGCTCTACTCCTGTGTGCTGTTTTGTTCTTAGAAGATCTACTTTCCTGAGGTTGAGGTTGTTATTGCATTACACATTCATTCTTAGACCTTATCTTGACATTGAAGAAATACTGGATCACTTCAAGCTCTCAGATGTAGAGGCTGCAAATTTGTATTGTGTTGAGTTTGTGTTATTGTTCAAAGCATTATTCTCTTGTTTGATAATATATTTTATTCATGTGCCCTTTCAGTGTACTGGATTTCACCTCAATACTTTTTTTTTTTTTTATGAATGGTTTTCCACCTCATACTTTTTATATTGCATATCTGGTTCCACTTGCTTGTAAAAGATAACGAATTGTGACGTTTTTGTACCTAGGGCTCTGCAATTTTTTATTTTTCAGGTTATAATATCTTGCTTCTTTTTTGTCTCATTCATTTATTTTATTTAGTTCTTCTTGGGTATATTTTCCACAGGAACTTCCCATATTAACTTTTGTTTTATAAACACTGTTATTTTTTTAAATTTCACCGATCTGATGTTCTATTTTATGTATTAGGTTCTTTTTGCTTTCTCTTATAACTTATTAGTTAACAGCCACCTTTGGAGTTCTAAAGGTGCAAAATATTGTTCAGAATGTGCTACAGTCAATAATCAATATTAATTGAACACGATGACTTATGTTTGTTGAATTTAGATAATGAATGTAATTTCTGAATGTTTGTTCATGTGATATTCTGCATAGCTATATACTGTTAGAATCGAAGCAAGAAGAAAAAGTGGATTGGATTCATGTATGCATAGCTGTATATTGTGAAAATTGAAGAAAAGAAAATATGAGGATCAGATATCTCTGCGTTGTAGGGCTGGACATATGGGTTAGATGGAGCACTTCTGAAAGCTACTCGAATTGGAGGAATACAGAACTTTGATGTAAATGTATGCAGTAATGTTATCTTGATACCTGTTGATTTCTTGTTTTTCTTATGAGCTCTTCTTAACAGAGGGATAATCCAATGCTTGTTCTTGTCATGAAAATAGGAATTTGGGCTTATACCATTGAATGTAGCTACATGGGGACCATTTGTACTGATCAATTTGGGCATGGATGTTCCACCTCAAGGCAAACTAGACGATAAGATAGTGGAATTTGAATGGCTTGGAAGCTCTTGGG
This sequence comes from Umbellularia californica, assembly GCA_028538565.1. NCBI lineage: Eukaryota > Viridiplantae > Streptophyta > Magnoliopsida > Laurales > Lauraceae > Umbellularia > Umbellularia californica. The sequence goes on from JAPQWN010000008.1 coordinate 68,014,008, forward strand.
AGATACTGAGTACTGGCGGGATTGATTCTTCACTAAGGCACGTTTGTAGACGTGAATATACCATTGAATGTAACTGGAAGGTTTGATCCTCAAGATTAACTGCTTCATTCTAACTTCAAGTCCTTATAAGAACAAAAAGGAAAGAAAGATTGGGAAATATAAGAATTTCCAGTTGTCGTAGTTTGCTCAGCCATTCAAGCTGTACATGTGGGCTCCTCTTTTAGTCATTCAAACCATATATATGATAGGTCATAGTGTGGAATGGAGGCAATCAAACATCTCCTCCCCTATTTTTGAAGTTTGAACCACTTGACCATCTAATTTAGGATGCTGACTGTCAGTCTGCAAGTTTCCAATTGAAAGTCACGAATTGCAAGCACGGAATATCCAGCAAGGCCTATATTGGGTCATCATCTATCCATGCTGAAAACACATTTTTGTAAAAGATGGGCTCACCTTTACTGTTGCTGGTTGCATTATTATAAAGGCTCTTATAATTGAGAACCACACAATACCTAAGGTTAGAATATAGCAGAAATAATTTCATTTTAAATTGCTTTAAATTATGTGAAGAAGAAGAAGAAAAGAAAGAAAAAACGGCTCTTATGATTGAGAACCACATAATACCTAAGGTTAGAATATGGCAGAAATAATTTCCTTTTAATTTGCTTTAAATTATGTTGCTGTAATAATTAATCCTGATATCTGTTAACAATTTCTTTTTCTGCAGGTCTTCTGTGACAACTATTTAGATGGTGGTTATCATGTGCCATATGCTCATGGAGGTCTTGCGTCTGGTCTTAATCTTGAATCCTACTCTACCGATGTATGCTTCTATTTTGTCTTTTGTTCTCTGTATTTAAACTGGGCATAGACTGCTATGTTAGTCTTCTAAGAAGGAATATTTTCTGGCAACTCATCTACCATGTACACAGCACATAGCATGCTAATCCAAAGTGTGCCCCTCTCCCCCAGACATGCACACTGAAAAAAAAGGAGACTAAAGGTCAATTCCTTTGGTTAAGGTTCCTAACAAAACCATAACCACGTTAAAGGAATTGCAAGAATGAGTAGCCATCCTGGTTTTATAACTTGGACATGGGGGGTGACTCAGCCAAGTTGCAAGAGACTCGAGTGAGTTGGACCAAGTCATTCCCTAGAGCCTCCCAAAACCTAGAAAGTTGTGAAATAAATGATAAGAAAAAGCTTAAAATAGAAAGAAACGGTGTTCTATGAATTTAAGTCACGTGTTTTGATGATTCAAAAATTTTTTTAGTAATCTTTGGGGGCCATATTTGGTTTTCATACAATCAGGTGACCATTACCTCCAATTTTTAAATGCTTAGATCTTCTATAAAATGTGGTTTTGATGTGAATGTTATGGTGGCTGCTCCTGCTAAACAAGGCGGTGAATATGGTCTCTTCATTTTGACTTCTGTACTTAATTTGTGTGTGTTGCTTATAATGCTCTTATTCCTAACTGCTTCTCTTTATAGTCATTGTATGTTGTATGGTTCTCTTTTCCTTAATAAAATTTTACATTACTGATCAAAACAACCTTGAAAACTTAAAATTAGCACTGTGTTGTCGAGTTCTTTCTTGAGGAGCATTATTTGTTGCATGTGTGCATGCTTGCGTGCGTGTAGAAGCATGATGCATGTCTTTTTTTTATCAACAATTGTACATGCGGGGCCCATAATTTTGTATTCTAAACTGTTTACCTGGCGGGCTTTATCATGAATGAGTCATGCTAAATCATCTCCCCTGTTGGTTTATCCTAGTCATCTAATAATGTGTCTTGCAAATGGCAGATTTGGTGCAAGTAGTTCATATTTAATGAGTGCATAGTGGACTGTTAAGGTTATTTCAAGGGAGATCTTTTTATTTATTTATTTTCTTTTATCCACAAAAGGACCCATCCTACAAATAGTTTTGGTCATCAAAAAGGTTGTTTCAGCATGTACTGATTGTAGGGGTAAACTGCATGTTTGAATATTATACTTCCATACAGGTTACACGTTTGTTTATTCTTTTGTTTTTCTGAATGACAATTACAGTTTACATGTTTATTAGGCCATGACAAAAGCCCAAGGCACATTCTGAATGAGAAAATTGTTGAAAATGAACTTACTTTGATCGTGTGCCGATTTGGTAGAAAATGAACTCATAATATAAAGACTAAACTTGTTATATAAGTAAGGAATATTCTTTGACCAATAAAAAAGTAGAAATATTCAAGTAATTTCTCGAACAGTGCTTGTTTGAACCTCAAATCTTACTTGGGGGCACCATCAGTCATCACTAGAGCAAAAGAGCTACTTATTTTTGGCACAATAATATTAATCCTCAAAAAATCATGAAATAATATTATACAATTCTGATGTAGAAGAATGCTGGACTACATTTTTAACCATGAACATATTGTTAGATTTTATAGTTTTAAAACAAGTATAGTCCATAGTCCATACAGCACTCACTCAACTGGTCCTTGTGTGTTACACTGTTACCTACTGCATGTCTGGTTCATGGAAGAACCTTTGCCAAACCGAGCATGACATTCCTGGTTGGAGTTATCTGTGATGAAAACAGGACAGCTTTCTTCCTATTCTTGAAGAAGTTTTTAACACATTCAACCTTTTTATCTTTTGGATACTTGTTCGTTCTCATCTTGTATTATAATACCCTTTGGTTGTTATGATGGGCTTTTTATACATTTCAGTTGTTATAATGGCCTTTACTCTTTATCTCACTGATTTTTATTACTTAAATAGATTTTTGAGAAGGTTAGCATCCAGAGCTGTGAAGGTACTTCTGTAGAAAGTAGAGAGAATTTTGATAGACTTGGGTCAAAAGCACTCTATGCTTTCATTTACCCAAACTTCATGATCAACAGGTACTCTATTACTCCTGTGGTGTTTGGTGCTGACATAATCTATGTTCGGACTGAAGTTGACATATCTTGGTTTCTGCATTCCATCGAACATTGGAATACTAATGTATTTCAGTGCTGATATGTCCTTCAGCAATCAATGCCAATATTGCAATATTTTGGTCTCTGTTTTGAATATCAAAACAATATTATGCATTTCAAAATGCACCTTTTCTAGTTTATTAAAGTTACATTCTATGGTAATTAGTTCCTCTGATATCTTGAGATTTTTGGTGTTGCTAGGTATGGCCCTTGGATGGACACAAATTTAGTTCTTCCACTCGGCTCAAGAAAATGCCAAGTGATATTTGACTACTTCCTAGATGCTTCTCTTAAGGTAACTTTCTGTACATGTTACTCAATATTTATTAAAGAGAGTTCCTAGGCTTTTCAACCAAGAAGGATGTTTGGGGAAATAAGATGATAAAAGAAAAAAGAAAAAGAGATTACAATATGGATTATGGACAGCTGTTCAAAGATTACTTTTGCTTGCCATGCTGACATATATTATGCTTGAAATCACGATCCTCAATAATTCTGCACAAAATGCTTGGGACACCACCCATAATATTCTATTCATTGTGGATATGGATTTCATACTGCCAATTGAAGAATCAAAGATATGCAGATATCTTAATCCCAGCTTGTAGGAAGTCTTTCACTGCCTATCTTTTGATTTAACAAGCTATTAACCAAAACAGTCAATCCGCTTCTGCAGGATGACAAATCCTTCGTTGAAAGAAGTCTAAAAGAAAGTGAAAGAGTGCAGGTATAAGCAAACCTTACCTTATACTGACATTTCTGTTGTTATATCTCTAATACAAGCATGATGGTATGTAGATGGAAGATATTGTATTGTGTGAGGGAGTCCAGAATGGCCTTGAGTCACCTGCATACTGCAGCGGCCGGTATGCTCCTGCTGTTGAGGCAGCCATGCACCATTTCCATTGTCTACTGCATCAGAACCTTATGGATCAATGATTCACCATTTAAGCAGAAAGATAACCTATGCACTGGGTGTTTTTTTTTTTTTTTTTTAATCTGTACAAAGAGACTATTAAAGAGTAGCTATTTGAATTTGGAAGTGTTCTTTTATCAAACAGGATGCCAATCCTCCTTTTGGTGGGTATTGTATGTATCATTTCCTTGTTTCAGTCAATTTGATTGGGTCTTTCCAAGGTCATGGGTGATTTTCTAACTGGTTGGGCTTATGAATTATGATCTTCTCCATGAAAGAAGTCAAATAGGAACATCTGTCCTCTCTCTTAATAAATAACTATTGCGAGAGTCCCGTGCACAACATGTGCAAAAAAATAAAAAAAAATAAAAAAATATATATTAAAAAAAGATTTACAGAGGAAGGGAGATGAGGGAAGGAGTAAGGGAAAGATAAAATATTTGAACCAATTAGGAGGGCCCATAATGATATAATGCTGGCCTAGTGGTTTGGAATAAATAAATAAATAAAAATTAACAACACCAAGCTATAGAAAACTTTCGGAGATGTTGGCCCAATCCGGGCCCACAAGCTTGATCAGCTAAGTTCAGAATTAATTTTTTTTTTTTCTGTCAATACAAAATAATTAAAATTTAAAATCAACTGAAAAGTTGAAAATATGCAACTTATATATTAGAAGTTAATGGGTGGGATGTGGTCCAGTAGTGACAATATTTCAATAAACAGAACTAGAATAAAAGTAAAATATATACATGAACAATGTTCTGTAAAAATGATAATATATCATATTAGCAAATGCGCCCCATGAATATTTTATGGTCGCAAAACACCTTTTTGGGTAGAGTGGTCATAAAACACTTAATTTTGATTAAAAGTTTTTTACGGGGATTAGCGTGGGCCCCATAAATGAGGGGTTTAAGTGTTAGATTATGAAAAATTTAAGTGAGCCAACTTTCATGGAGTGAGATTTGATTGTAATTCATGAAAAATGATGACATTATTTTGATTGGTTTGGATATCTTTTAAAAGTGGGCTCAACGAGGACACATAGAAGATGGGTCGATTTAGGGGTATCATTAGTTTGTAATTGATCCACGGAGTGCTAGGTTATGAAAATTTTAAGTGGGCCACGAATATCCTAGGCATCTAACCTTTATGTAGATGGGTTCCACTATAAGCAATCCACTTACTTGGCTCTTCCTTTATCTCCACATACATGAGCCCCATCACATCCAACCATTCCACCCTTTTGTAGGACCCACTCTTCATATATATTGCCAATGAGTCTCATAAGCAGATCATGGATTGGTTTGATCTAATGTGTATCACGTGGGTCTATTATACACTATGTACATGATCCAACAGTGGTTTTGTTATTTAGTTGGGCCCACCTTAAGATTTGATTTAATTGTCAAGAGAGTCATTTTTTCAAGCAGAATGCATATATACCATATATATGTGACCAATTAACTAAATATAGTTTAATAAGTTCAAACTTATGTGAACATTTATACAAGTAATTTGAGCAGGAAGAATCCAAAACTTAATTTACATATATTTCTCACATATTGTTGAAGTGCTATACGAAACTCTATGTAATTAATTATATTATAAAGTAAATTTATATTCTAATGATCACACAATAAGTTTACCATTCACTCAGTTTACATGTTTTTTTTATTAATTAATACTTAATGTGACTATTAATTTTAATTTATTATTCAATTTGCATGAGATTTAACTCGTGCATTGCATGGGGCTAATTAGGGCTTTCAAAATCCCACGCGATCCGTTAACACGACACAAATCCAAACGATATTAATGCGTTTGGGTCATAAACGGGTCAAACCAGTTAACACATTAAGTTAACAAGTCGTGTACGAATTAAACCAGTAACCCGTTAATAACTTACTTAACCCGTTAAATTTTTTTTAGTCCCTAAGTGTAGCTAGAATTAATTTATATTCACAAAGAATAAATTGAAATTTATTATTTTATAGCAAGGTTTTATGTGGGATCCACTCAAGATCCTCACTAACAGTTTCGTGTGGCTTATATATTTTTCTTTTTATATATTTTTGTATAGATTTTCTTTTAATTTTTTAAACTTAATTACTTAATGGATTAATGGGTTGGGTCGTATAACCTGTTAAATTAACGGGTCGTGTTCGGGTTTGGATTTTTTCCCCCATTAAGTTAATAGGTCGGGTATGGATTGAGGCGATTTTAACACGAATTCATTAACCCGTGACCCGAATTCGTTAACGCGATTGACATCCCTAAGGCCAATGCTAGATTATAATATATAATGTCATATCAGCTTATCAATCCCTTCCCTATTGCTGAGATGCACCTGTTTAGTATGAACTTTTTTTTTATTGGGTAGGTTGGCCAGTGATACTATCAGCTTGCCAACACCATTCAACTATAAAATGTGTTGATAGGTGGACCATCTTTTGGTCACTTTAGATTCTTAGAAATCTATTGGTGGGTACCATTTCTGTTAGATGCACTCCTGAGATGTGGCACCAATAACTATCAACTAATATCCATTTGTACGTGTTGGCATTAAGGGCATAATCTTTGCACGAGTGCGCGCAAGTGGAAGTAAATCTCATGCAGGAGAAGCGCGGATCATTTCGCTGTTTCCAATTTCATCTCTCTCCCAAACATCACTCAGCTCTTCCAGATTCGAAAACTCTCATCTTCTAAATCTTACCATTTATCTATGCAAAGCTCTGAACATATTCTAGCCGTTGGGCTTTCTAACATTAGATTCCCAAACTCATCTCTTTCCTTTAAATATATATATGGAAAGGTTTTGATGGGTTAGAGAATCTTCTGTTAGATTTCAGAAAACCCATCTCTAGATTTCCATAGGATTGAGAAAACCTGTTTAGATTTCACAGATCCACATTGTCATGAAGATTGCATTCTCTCCTCATTCCCCTTCAACCAACCCACAAAGTAAAAAAAAAAAAAAAAAAAAAAACAACAACAAACATTCTGGTGGTGTTCAAGTTATAGAAATAAAAAATGTGACATTGACTCTTTCAAGGTTCAAATTCTCAGCTGTTTCATTCAACTTTAAGCAAATGAGTTTATATAGAAAATTCAACCGAGAGATACTACAGAGAATGGGACTGAATAACAGAGAAGTAGATAATAAAACTAAATGGGTACTAGTCCTTATTCTTAAACAAACCGAACATGCCAACTAGATATTATCCTTGATAGATTCAAGGGGTTCCAACTACATCTTATTTATTCTTAGAGAGAGAGAGAGAGAGACACAGACACACAAGAGATCAACAGAAACAGTGACAAACATTCGGTTTCCAAGCTTTGCAAACCCCACCCTTGGAACAGCCCTTCAGACACTCAGCGTTGCAGCCATCGTTGTCTTTCTTTTCTTTGGGGTCACATGGGTTAACATAATGCAGTGTCGCACAACATTTGGGCGCCGGGGCTGGTGCGAGCGCTGGTGCTGTACTGGAGCCTTCAGCATCTATCACCAAGTGCCAGTTACAAAATGTCAGGAAAGAAATAAACACATATAGTAATGATGATGATGATGATGATCCTATCTATAAGACTCCAAGAAATAGATGGTTGAGATTGATAGTGAGGATTCATTCAATGCTCCCTACTCTGACCCAGGTTCAATTTGGATGCGAGCCTGCTTGATAGGGATTGTCCAAGATCGAGTTTGATAAGAATTGAGCCCAATAAAGTTAAGTTTGACACCCCACCTTGAGTATACTCTAATGTAAAGGATACAACTTATTTTTAGACTTTGTAGGGATTTAAGGGAAAAGTTTTAGGGCCGCATTTACCATAAAAAAAAGGGTCACGTTTGGCAACCAAGTCCTTAGGAGGATTTAGAAAACCCATATTTGGCAATTGTAAATCCTCGAAGACTTGGACAAGTGGAAATCCTAATTTTGAGGATTTTGAGATTTGACCCTCCCCATAGGATTTGAAAATAGCTAAATGCACCAATATGCACACCTTTCAATGAGAAACCCCTACTATACAAACCTTCAATTAGAAATCTCCATATTTGTGGTTCCCAAATTTATGGATTCCTCACTTGTTACTTTTAATGTGCCGTGCCCTTTGTGTTTTGCATTGAATTACTTTCTGTCTTAATATTGTAAAAATCCTGTATACAAGATTTTTCTGGAATAGGACCTACCTTACAGTGTGATCAATCTATGTCCTCGGTACATACTCCGTATGAAAGTAGTTTTGGTATAGACACCAGCCCACTATGATCAATTTGAGCACATATTTGGATGTTAAAAAAGTTACAATGGTATGATCCCACTAGGTAGATAAACGAGGAGAAAGTAAGGGTGGAGAATCACCAAACACAATGTGCAGATTTGAATGGAGGTAATCATATAAAAACGGTTTTTTGTCAATGTATCGGGACTTTCTTAGGGACTACTAAGAAAGCGGAGAATATATATTACATTGGCGTAAGACAATTGGTATCAGAGATCCAACATATTCTATAAAGAAGATATTGATTATAAATAGTTAAATGTTAATTTTTATCAATAACAAAAAAAAAAAAAAAAAAAAAAAAAACAATTTTGAAAAGAAAATTCCCAAGATCCAAGAAGGCCCAACAAATAATTTACTGTTTGACGAGTCTTCAACCTAAGAAAGTCAAGGTCCTACACTCCTTTGGTATTCCTTGGTTGGAATCTATTTCACAATAATTTTTTAGGAATTCAATTCTGTATAGACAAAATCAGTACCCCAAGAAAAAGTTTTTCCACATAACTCTTAAAGCAAGTTCATGAACAAGATAAAAGATTAAAGAAGATTGACCTTGAGCACATTTAACTAACCTGCAAACACAAAGAGAAATAAGAGAGCAAAAGCCACAAGCCTCATTGTCGCCATATATAATACAAATGTGGGAAACAAAATACTATGCACTGGATTAAATTGATGCTTACTATCTCACACTATATATAGTCTCTTTTTCTTTGTTCTTTTGGTAAGTTTCTCACACTATAGTCCTAATGACAACTTAAGTGGAGAATTTGTCGAAACCTTAAACCTAAAACGGCAGGAATTACTTAATGGAGATTTTAATACCTAAAACAGCAAGAACTTAAATGGAGATTTTTAAACCTATAACAGCAAGAACTTAAATGGAGATTACAAATACCATATAAGATATGGGCTTGGCTCCTGTTAACTCAAAACCTATAATATAAGAATTTGCCATGTGGATACCAAATTGAGTATGTAAAAGGAATTATCATTTCCATGAGTTTCTCTATATATGAACCCGATTGATTGTCCCACTCAATCATGTAATTGCGGGCACAACCTTTGATGCATTTAAGGTAGGCCCACCCGAGGAACAAAATACTATAGTATTGTGAAATTATATAATGATGGGTAGGCACTACAAATAAAGTCCATATATATATATATATATATATATATATATATATATATATAGAGAGAGAGAGAGAGAGAGAGAGGGATAGGAAAGAAAAATTAGGAGAAAATCGTGGGAGCCACTAAAGATTCTCTTTGCAAAACGCCCCCACTCAGGGACCAATGAGATTTTGTTACTGTTGGTGACTTGGACTTAACATAAATGAATGCAAGAGAATCTTCAATGGCTTCCACGATTTTGTCCTAATTTTTCTTTCCTATCCTTCTCTAGTTACATGGCTCATCCTCACGTTCTCCTTTTTTTCCTCTCTCTCCAACGAATTTGATTTACTTCCTTCTTTTTAGGGCATTCAATATGAAGAAGACTTTTAAAATCCATGTATAGGTCCCACTTATGCTACAATTTATTAAATACCTTTGGATCAATTTACTCAATGTGGGGGCCAAATCAATGATAAAAAATAAAATAAATGATTAAGTTAGCCAAATTAACGATCAATTTACTCCAAAAGCTTAGGTTACACCTGTCAGCTGATGGGACCATGATGAATTGCCTATTTTCATCAATCTGACTATTTAGATCATCTTTCAAAGTGACCTCTTTTGAAAAAAATAAATTATTCCATTCAAAATTAATGGCCGGTCTTTTATTAGCCTTCAAGAAAACTCGATCAAATAGGAAGTGGGCCCACCATTATAGCCTTCAACAAAATTCAATCAAATAGGAAGTGGGCCTGCCATTATATTGAGCACCATGGAAAACTTGCAATTTCCACAATACCATAGTGGACCCAACTATTTAGTGCAATCTTCTTTTTTAAACCATCCAATTGTATCCCATTTTTTAGGAGTTCAAACCTCCTACTTTCTCTTCACATCTCCTATTTTCTCTCCTACACACTCCTATAATAAAGGTAAGTAAATAAATATAAGTTGGCATAAACAATGTGAAGTGGCATTATCACATTGGACAAATCAAAAGGATTGAAAATGCCCCGTTTAAAATGGGGAGTTTTTGAGAATTTTCATATATATATATATATATATATATATATTTATGGGAAATATTCATGTGCATCCATTCTTCACCATGTTATGGTGAGGACAACATAGTATTGTTGATTTTATAACACATCCGAACCATCCACACACATGGAACTCCCTTAAGTATACTAGACCCATTGAATTTTCACCTATCCAAATGAATTGGACCGTTGGATCGAGGGTCAAAAATTTTCCTTTAATATAAAATCATTAAATTTGTTTGTCACGAATGAAAGAGTTAGAGGCATGGGATTGACCCCAAATTTAATATATGATCTCATCCAAGGTGCCTCTTCCCATCCTCTACAAGTCCTATCATTAGTGAGTCCCTAGGTGGGTCCCATTAAGTTTGTCCCTCGCCATATGGTGAGGGAAGGATGCATAGGACTATTCCCCCATACATAATGATAAATATATATATATATATATATAAAACATTTAGGGCTAGCTCTCCTAAGTTCAAGCTTAAGATAAAGTAAGCTCAAGTGTGTGGTGGGGCCCACCTGGGACCTACATGGGGGTGGGGATGGGGGGGATTTCAAGGACTCCTTGGGATCCTCCTCTCGACAAAAAAATCAGCCCTAAGTTTGATTTCTATCATCTCCATATGAGCACAAAAGTTTAATGGTTGACGGTCCATTCGGATTAATACATAGTCAATCCAACAGTCCAGTAAATTCGGATTAGACCAAAAGCTGGTGGACATGTGTAATTAAGGGTGGTCATGTGTTTGGTCCATTTGGATGGACCAAAGGTGGGCTCCACAAGCATGAGCTGATGAAATTTTCTCTTAAGCTCAAGCTTAGAAGAGCCTTGCCCTATATGTGTATGTGTGTGTGTGTGTGTGTGTGCATGCGTGTGTGTGTGTGACCCGAGACTTATTAGATCAAATCAATCTATCGGTCTTTAGAGTATCCAACTAGATGAAATATTTAACTGGATATACTTAAAGGTAATGTAAAAATAGTTTGAGAAGAATCTGAAATTAATTTACAAATATTCTCTTACATATTGTTGAAGCGCCATATAAGGATTTCTTTTTAATTAGTAATTTTGTTATCAGTAACAAGAATAGTCATTAAAAGGAGAAAAACAAAATACAAAGGAAAGCTGGAAAAGAGAAAGGAGAAAAACAAAAAACAAAGGAAAGCAAGGGAAGAGAAACAAGAGGGAACAAGAGAATTCGACCCAACCCTAACCCTTACAAAACCATACCGACCTAAGGAGATAACCTATCAACCCCCTTCTTAGCTAAAAAATCAGCCATTGAATTAGCCGATTTAACCTCATGATGGAACTCAACATTAAGAGAAGAAGAAAGCTACTTAATTTCATTAAAATAAAATTGAGATTTCCATGGGATGGTCTTCATATTAGACACCCAAGCAACCGCATAAGAAGAATCGCTTTCAACAATGAGAGCCTCGGAATAAACCCTTGGAAACAAACGAAGAGCCTCCAAAATAGCCAACACTTCTGCTTCGTTTGAGTCACAAACTCCAATGTGCTTAGAGAACATAATTAAGATCTCGCCCTTATAATTTCGAAGCACTCCACCAATGCCTGTCGGCCCAAGCTTATCCCTAGACGCTCCATCCACATTAAATTTCAGGACTCAATAGGAAGAGGAGACCATGGAACGGATCTCCTCAGCTTGGAAAAGTCACACCCCATACAAGCCTCCTAGTTAAGGAGAATATCATTAAGGCTGAAATTAGAAAACTCCTTTATAACAAAAGCCCATTTAACAATCCTCAAAGTAAACCTCGAAACCAAAACGGTTAGCGACAAAGCAGAACTCCTGAAAATTCTATCATTTTTTCCTTCCAAATAGACCATAATGTAGCAAACGAGGTACCCTCCATAATATTCATCCACAACCAGCAAAAGAGGCACCCGCCCGCATTCACAATATCTGTACAATGTCTTTCTGTACATTGTGAAATGACTAGTATCTTGTGAAATGATTTACACAATGGGTTAATCATTCACTCTATTTAAGTGTGTTTTATCAACTAATACTTAATTTAAATATTTATTTTAAGTTATTATTCAATATGAAGGAGATTTAACCTGTGCAATGTCTTTCTGTAGGTGCATGCTGTGTGCATCATCTCACACTGCCCACCACCTAGTGGAGCCCACTTATGATCTATCTGAATGGACCATGCATAGATTGTTGGATATCTGTTGCGTGGGGCCCATCTAAGTAGATGCATTGATCAGATCTGACCTCCATAACTAATATCCGCTTGCCTTGGCATTATTGCATGGAGATTTCCAAACACTTAATTACATGGCCCCCACCAACTCAAATTTTCCCATTCAACTTCTCTCACTGAGTGCACGTAGAAGTATTCCCATGCAGCAGAAGCAACGACCATTTCATTATTTCCATTTTCATCTCTTTCCAAACTTCACTCTCTTTCAAATTCCAAAATTCCAATCTTCCAAAACTTGCCATGTATCTATGCAACATTTTGAAAATCATAGCCGTTAGTCTTTCTAACATTAGCATCCCAAACTCATCTCTTTCCTTCATATATGAAAAGAGTTTCATAGGTAAGAGAATCTTCTGTTAGATTTCACAAAATCTAAGAGAACCCATCTCTAGATTTTCACAACATTGTGAAATCTAACTTAGATTTCACAGATCCTACAATGTCCAGTCACAGCCGCTGTGCAGCTTGCAAGTTTCTTAGAAGGAGATGTCCTGAAGATTGCATTTTCTCTCCTTATTTCCCTTCAACCAACCCACAAAGATTTGCTTGCGTTCACAAGATCTATGGTGCCAGCAATGTTAGTAAGATGCTGCAGGTATAATAGATCTCAGCATCCTTTATTACCATTTTAATGATATATTGAGTTTGAAAGAGTTCCTCACTTGTTTGCAACATTTAATTGCAAATAATGGCAGTTTATAAGACAGAAACATCAAGATCTTAATAAAGTCATTTGATATTTATGTGTTCAAGTCAATCTGTTTCCATTTAAGCTTCCTTTGAAACCAATATGAAATAATTAAAGGTTTTTTTTTTTTTTGGCTTATGGAACTATTTTACAATATGATATATGTTACATTAGAAGGAGCAAGGGATTTTCAAACTAATATAGATTCTAGGTTAACACTTTAATTTTTTTTTCCTTATGTAAACATATTATATATATAGTAGTTAGCAATAAATCATCCAATGTAGCATTTTGGGCCCCCCGACCTTTTGTGAATCCAATCCATGAAACTGAACCTCGTATTGTACGCATAGCAATTTTGGGGATGGTGGGTTTGATTGAATTGGTTTGGATTCATGTAATTGAATGGGTTGGGCCATAGAAGCTGGGTCCCTGCAGTGATCATTTCAGTGGCATCATCTAGTTGGATAATTTATCAACATTTTCAATTGAAGTGAAGGGTTTCTACCAAAAAAATTGAAGTGAAGGGTGTTCTTTGTAATTTTTAATGTGTACCTAAGTGATTGATTTAAACAACTTTTGTAATTGAATACAAATTAAAGGTTAATTAGATTACAATTAATCTCTATACACTTTCATGATGATGAGATTTTGGGCTGTTCATGAAATCAGGGAAAGACTTGGTGCTAATTTTCTGGGCCAACAAATCTGGTCTGATCCACCTTTAATGTCACAACCAAATTACCAGGCCGGCCCGACATCTTAAAGGCAATTGGACTTAAATAATTCTCAAATGGGCTGGATCCACAGTTGACAATCTGGCCCATATTTATGGTTTAAGAACTCATTCTAATTGCTGTTATTCCTAATCTCTTGGATCAGCAAATCCCAGTACATCTGCGGGCCAATGCTGCTGATTCGCTGTTCTTCGAAGCCCATATGCGAATTCAAGATCCGATCTATGGTTGTGTTGGGATCATCTCCCGTTTACAACATGAGATCTATTCTAGTCAGCGAGAGATGGCTATTACTCAGGCCAAGATCGCTTTCTACACAGCCCAACAGGCCCAAGAAACTCAGATAAAACAATTTCAAGATGTCGACGAGGAGTCGGGCGCCAATGGCCCATTTCGCATGGATCAACCCTCATTTGACTACCATTGCCAAGGACCTGAATTTCTATAAGAGAGAATGCAGAATCTCTAAGTTCTTCTCATATATAAAGATGATTGCCATGAAATGATTGGTGACTATAAAAAGAGATTGTCAGCTTTGACTTCTTGTTTCAATTCAACAGCCATTATGTAGTGTGCATTGAGTTTATGTTAATTGTAATAATGTCTCTTCTGAGACAGCCAATATTATTGTAATAGAGGAACTCTGTGTGTGTGTATGTGTGTGTTTTTCCACCAAGAGGTGTTTTCAGTAAAGCCCCTAACTAGTATATATATCCTTGTTTTCTTGCATTGGTTATAAAAAAAAAATGTTATGGTAGGTAGACATGCATCCAGGTGGGCCACATGGGCCGGGCCATCCCTGGCTCCAAGAACAATCTTGTCTTTCCTGAAAATGGCCAAAAATTTGTATATCATCAACTTTTATGGAAAATGATAGGAACCATATGGAAATTGTCCAAGTCCAGCCCATGAGGTTAAGGAGGAGGCTCTCTGGAATCTGGGCTTAACCCAGTCCTACAGTTATTGTATGCCTGTTCATGTGAATATATACAGTTCCTTGTACAAGAGACTGGAACACTCTTCCCAATAATGTCGCAGAATTTTCAAGTATCACCAAATTTAAAAATCATGATATTTTAACAGTATTCTATATTTGTTTTGTAGGTACAAAATACAGAATTTAAAATATCCCTATCTTAGGGGAGATTTGTTTTCTCCTACTTTTGCCCTGGCTGTGGGTCTTTCGTGCTCTTTGATCATTTTTTTGCTGGGTTTAGCTCCTTAAAGTTGCCCCCTTCTTAATAGAAGTGGTATATGGGTGGAGCTTTTCCATGTTCTTTTAAGTGCAGCAAAACATTTTGCAAATGGTAGGCATTTAGTCTGATTACTGCAGTGAATCAATGAACTTGCTGAATCAACAGAAATTGCTATTCAAGATCCTCTCAGATGTTAAGAGTTCTCTTTTTTTGTGCACCACATTTGGCATGAGGAAAGCCCTACAATGGAAAAAATCAGAACTAAAATGGGATTGGATTCGCTTAAGTGATAAGGATTTTATACCATCAGCATTATACGTAAATGCAAGCATTTCTCAAAAGCTTGCCAGTAGAAGAATTATATATAAAATCACACTGATGGGGCAAAACCAATAGGCAAACAATAGACACCCAGAAACCAATTGGAGATACTATAAATATATGATTGCCCAGAATCCTTTTTGAACAATATTCCCTTCCTTGTCTCTCAAAAAGGTGTCTTGGAAGTTATTTTAGCCATCCATGAAGCTTAGAACAATATTCTCTCAATCGTAGGTGGGTACAAATCTGATTGAAGGGATTTTGTGAATTTGTGTATTTTTCTTATTCCTTTCCCTTTTAGTTTTAATTATTGGTGTTTGGGCATTAGCTCTCTCTCTCTCTCTCTCTCTCTCAATTTTGTGTTGTTTGGATCAGAGATTTACATAAACATAACAGAGACTAAGTCATTCTTCTGCACACATAAAAAGCGTTTTAAAATATAGATGCATTTTTGCAACAATTCGAGTTACCTATTTTAACCCATATGTTAGAACTCATCCAATAGTCTACCTTAGATTAAAAATTAAATAAAAAACCTTCAATGATCATTTAAACTTCAAGGCTCTACTAAGTAAATTTACTTTACCGGTGAAGTGAAGTAAATGGTCAATATGAGAGAGAACAAAAGTAAGGGTGTAGTAGAATCAAAAGGTGAGAGAGTAGCATTTTTATTTTTTCTCTTGAAAATAAGTGTCTGTTTTTTTTTTTTTTTTTCTTTTTTTTTTTTTGTTGTAAAGGAGCTTATGGATTGGGCTTTTGGCATGGGGTTTAGTTATTAACTTATGGGGCCGTGTTCAGGTTTCTTTTTTATTTATTTACACTAAGGGCCTGAGTGCCAGAATCCCCGTCCGGCCCAGATATATATATATATATATAAATATTTATTTATAAGTGAGGGAGGGATAGCACTAATGTGGGGACTCAAACCCATGACCTATCACTGCTGGGCTGGCCTAGGACTAGAGATGTAAATAGGTCTCCGATTCTCCAATTACCCGGAGGATTGGACCCATTAAGAACCGGGTTGGGTCCTTATTCGGGCCCCAATGAATAAATGGGTCCGAGTACGGTTCCACTTTGGTTCCGACCCGTGGACCCGATACCGAGCATATTACCTCAATTTTATAAAATCTCTCACGAAAACCATGTTTTTTTAATATCATTCTCTACCTAGACCTGGAATCAGATCTAGACCCGTCCGATATATGGTTCTGGTTCCGATTCCGGAGCTAGCAAATTGGTTTCGAAATGGTTTCGGTACCCCGTCCACCGTGGACGCGGACAGGAACCAACCCGTTTACAACCCTGCCTAGGACATGGTAAGAAACTCATTTTTCTGTGCCGTAAGTCTAACATAGGCCGGGCTTGGGCTTCATCATTTTCATGTGGCTTGGGTTCGGGCCAACAACTTCAAGCTTGACTCAAGCTTGGGCCAGGGTTAGGCATGTAGTTCAGACGTGGTTGTTGGACATTTATTGGAATAGCCCTGCATCCTCAATGAACGCCCCTAGTCTTTTTTATCATTCACCCGAATGAGAGAGTGTCTTTTTAACCTTGTTTTTTATCGAGAAGATGGTATTCAAAACCCAATTTTTTTTAATTTGACCCTATCTTTTTAATGTCTCTCGTATTATCCATTGAATTTTATGTTAATTGGAAATGGAAAGTTGTTGCGCCTTCGTTTGGACACTCATGCAGCCTTACCGCTTCTGGCATGGGCTGTAAAGTCGCATTTTCCAGTTTACCTCCTCTCGGGTCTTGTGACTTCATTTGGACACTATCGCAGCCTTACCGCTTCAGGCATGGGTTGTAAAGTCGCATTTTCCAGTTTTCCTCCTTTCTGAGAGGAGGAAATCTGGAAGTGGCAGATATACCGCGGAAATATATGGCGGAAATATACGGGGGAAATCCTACAAACCCATTTTTCTTTTTGCCTCTTTTTCCCTTCTTTAACTTGTTGGTAGGGGCCCGGGTCGGGCTTAATTCGCAAAATGATGGATGGACATGTGTGAATAACAATGGGATGAAATAATATCAAATCAATATAAAGACATGATAAATTGTAAATTTACTTTACCGATGAAGTGAAGTAAATGGTCAATATGAGAGAGAATAAAAGTAAGGGTGTAGTAGAATCAAAAGGTGAGAGAGTAGCATTTTTATTTTTTCTCTTGAAAATAAGAGTGGTGTTTTTTTTTTTTTTTTTTGTAAGGGAGCTCATGGATTGGGCTTTTGGCATGGGGTTTAGTTATTAACTTATGGGGTCGTGCTCAGGTTTTTTTTTACTTATTTGCACTTAGGGCCTGAGTGCCAGAATCCCCGTCCGGCCCAAAAATATATATATATTTATTTATAAGTGAGGGAGGGATAGCACTAATGCGGGGACTCAAACCCATGACCAATCACAGACGAGCTGCCCTAGGACTAGAGATGTAAATGGGTCCCCGATTCTCCAATTACTAGGAGGATCGGACTCATTAAGAACCGGGTTTGGGTCCTTATTCAGGCCCCGATGAATAAATGGGTCTGGGTACGGTTCTACCTTGGTTTCGACCCGTGGACCTGATACCGTGCATATTACCAAATTTTATAAAATCTCTCTTGAAAACCATATTTTTTTAATATCATTCTCTACCTAGACCGGGAACCGGATCCAAACCCGTCCCATATATTATTCTGGTTCCGGTTACAAAGCCAGCAAATTGGTTCGGAAACGGTTCCGGGTCTGGATCCGGTTCCTCCTTCACCTCAACATTATCGGTTCCCCGACCACCATGGACCCGAACAGGAACCGACCCGTTTACAACCCTACCTAGGACATGGTAAGAAACTCATTTTTCTTTGCCATAGGTCTATCATTGGCCAAGCTCGGGCTTCATCATTTTCATGCGCCCTGGGTTCAGGCCAACAACTTCAGGCCTGACTCAAGCTTGGGCCACGGTTAGGCTTATAGTTCAGACGTGGCTGTTGGACATTTATTGGAATTACACTGCTTCCTCAATGAACGCCCCTAGCCTTTTTTATCGTTACCTGCATGAGAGAGTGTCTTTTTAACCTTGTTTTTTATGGAGGAGATGGTATTCGAAACCTAATTTTTTTTATTTGACCCTATCTTTTTAATCTCTCTCATATTATCCCCTGAATTTTATGTTAATGATGGAAAGGTCTTGTGATTTCGTTTGGACACTCATGCAGCCTTACCGCGTCTGGCATGGGCTGTAAAATCGTATTTTCCAATTTACCTCCTCTCAGGTCTAGAGACTTCATTTGGAAACTCACGCTGCCTTACCACTTCAGGTATGGGCTGTAAAGTCGTAATTTCCAGTTTTCCTTCTCTCTGAGAGGAGGAAATCTGGAAGTGGCAGATATACCGCTGATATATACCGTGGAAATCCTACAAACCCATTTTTTAAGCCTTTTTTCCCCTTCTTTTACTTGTTGATAGGGGCCCGTGTCCGCCTAAATTCGCAAAATAATGGATGGACATGTGTGAATAACAATGGGATGAAATAATATCAAATCAAGATAAACACATGATAAATTGTAAATTTACTTTACCGGTGAAGTGAAGTAAATGGTCAATATGAGAGAGAATAAAAGTAAGGGTATAGTAGAACAAAAGTAAGGGTGTAGTAGAATCAAAAGGTGAGAGTGTAGCATTTTTATTTTTTCTCTTGAAAATAAGAGTGTTTTTTTTTTGGAAGGGAGCTCATGGATTGGGCTTTTGGCATGGGGTTTAGTTATTAACTTATGGGGTCATGCTGAGGTTTTTATTTATTTATTTGCGCTAAGGGCATTAGTGCCAGAACCCCCGTCCGGCCCAAATATATATATATATATATATATATTTATTTATTTATAAGTGAGGGAGGGATAGCACTAATGCGGGGACTCAGACCCATGACCTATCACAGCTGGGCTGGCCTAGGACTAGAGATGTAAATAGGTCCCCGATTCTCCAATTACCCGGAGGATCGGACCCATTAGGAACCGGGTTTTTTGGGTCCTTATTCGGGCCCCGATGAATAAATGGGTCCGGGTACGTGATAAGTCTACAAAATTGCACTTTTAATTCATTATTTCATATGAATTTGTGGACTTAATTAACATAAAATGCATTGAATTAATTGATTTTCACAAAATCATGCATTTGGACCCTCATATCTGGATTCAAGTCAAAATTCATCCAAAAATTGCATTTTCACAAAAAATCATGAATTTATCTATTTTTGGCATTGGAAGTCATAAATTGCTCATAACTTTTTATTCACAAATAAAATGATGAATTTTATTTGCACCATTGATTTAATTGATGATTTAATAAAATGGTGACATTTAATGTATCTATTTAGTGTGAATTGGGCCCGCATCTTGCATAATTTCTTCCCTATATGAATAGATTATTCTTTGATAGTTGTTGTTATTTTTGTAGGGAATTTCAAAATTTGGGACCCGCGGAAGAGATAAATCAAATAAAGAACTAGAGGGAGAACCAAGGTTGTAGCTACACATGGGCCTACCTCCATTGCAAGTTGGGAATAAAATTAAGAAGTTCAAATATTTTGGAAATCTTCAAACCAAGAAGCAAGGCAGGCAAGAAGATCAAGGATTCCTAAAGGCTAAGGGAAAAAGTAATTCAAAAGAGTCTTGGCAGCCAAGAAGATAAGGAAGGAAAGAGAGAAAGAAAAATAAAATAAAATAAAATAATATACAAGTGTTGGATGTCCAACACTAGTTACCTACAGCACCCACAGACGGGCCCTCTCCATTGCAATTTTGAAACTTTAGTCAAGATAAGAAAGGAAAGAAGAGAAGTAAGGAGATAAGAAGATAAATCAAGCCAACGTGGTTGATTGCACAGGGACACCCATTGCTTGATTTGCTCAAAGTCTTGTATTATTCAAATGATGATAATCCCACATGGACCGGAAGCCTTCAAAGGAATATAAAGATGAGTTTAGAGTGCTGGACGTGGAAAAAGAAAAGAAAAAAAAAAAAGAAAAAAAAAACATTACCTTGGAGACTAGCAACCAGCCCATATTCCAATTTGTCCTCCATCTCTCTCTTCTTCCATTACTACCCAATCCAAGGCCTTCCCTAAGGCTACCAACACTTAGATTTCTACACCGTCGCGCCGCTGCCGTTGCTCCGTTGCTCCATCATCAACCAGCCATCTACTTCTCCATTGGTGAGGGATTGAAGACTTGAAAATGGAATTATGCACAAGTCCTATTTTCTTGATGTGTTCGATCTAGGGTAAGGAAAGATTTATTTTTTTCAGTTTTGATTATACATAGGAAATTACTAGTTTATTGGTTCAATTTAATTTAAAAGATACAATTAGTGAGGTCAAGGCGTCTCGCCTTGGATCGGCATCGTGTGTTTGTGGGTAGTGACAGTACGCACTTGGTGCGGTGTTTTTGCAGTCTCTGATTAATTTTTCCAATATAATATTGTGATTTCCCAAAATAAAAATATTTAGAATTCTTTTTATCTTTATTTTCTCGAATGATATTATTAATGAATTTTTATTTTCATGCATTATTTATTTACTTTTATGCAATTGGTGGTTTGATGTCTTTGATGTTTTTGCAGTCTTTAGACTAGGATTTTTAGATTAGGAATTTTTATTTGGGATTGTAATTTTTAATTTGGATTTGTAATAAAATTTCAATTTCAGTTTAGTAGAAATTTATTTATACAGATTTTTGATAGGCTAGATTAGTTTTTCAATAGGATAGGTTTTATGTGATTAATTACTCCATGTGGATTGACCTCGGACTTCACCGAGTTATTACTACAATCGCGGCCTTGCACTTGGGGCAGACAATCAGTACAGCTCCACCTTGGTTCTGACCCGTGGACCCGATACCGAGCATATTACCTCAATTTTATAAAATCACTCTTCAAAACCATGTTTTTTTAATATCATTCTCTACCTAGACCTGGAATCAGATCTAGACCCGTCTGATATATGGTTCTGGTTCCCGTTCCGGAGCTAGCAAATTGGTTTCGAAACGGTTCTGGTTCCCCGTCCACCGTGGACACAGACAGGAACCGACCCGTTTACAACCCTACCTAGGACATGGTAAGAAACTCATTTTTCTGTGCCGTAGGTCTAACATAGGCAGGGCTTGGGCTTCATCATTTTCATGCGGCCTGGGTTCGGGTCAACAACTTCAGGCTTGACTCAAGCTTGGGCCAGGGTTAGGCATGTAGTTCAGACGTGGTTGTTGGACATTTATTGGAATAGCCCTACATCCAAAATGAACGCCACTAGTCTTTTTTATCATTCACCCGCATGAGAGAATGTCTTTTTAACCTTGTTTTTTATCGAGAAGATGGTATTCGAAACCTAATGTTTTTAATTTGACCCTATATTTTTAATGTCTCTCGTATTATCCATTGAATTTTATGTTAATTGGAAATGGAAAGTTCAGGCGCCTTCGTTTGGACACTCATGCAGCCTTACCGCTTCTGGCATGGGGTGTAAAGTCGCATTTTCCAATTTACATCCGCTCAGGTCTTGCGACTTCATTTTGACACCTATCGCAGCCTTACCGCTTCAGGCATGGGCTATAAAGTCGCATTTTCCAGTTTTCCTCCTCTTTGAGAGGAGGAAATCTGGAAGTGGCAGATATACCGCGGAAATATAAGGCGGAAATCCTGCAAACCCTTTTTTTTTCCCTCTTTTTCCCTTCTTTTCCTTGTTGATAGGGGCCTAGGTCGGGCTTAATTCGCAAAACGATGGATGGACATCTGTGAATAACAATGGGATGAAATAATATCAAATCAATATAAACACACGATAAATTGTAAATTTACTTTACCGGTGAAGTGAAGTAAATGGTCAATATGAGAGAGAATAAAAGTACAGGTGTAGTAGAATCAAAAGGTGAGAGAGTAGCATTTTTATTTTTTCTCTTGAAAATAAGTGTTTGTTGGTTTTTTTTTTTTTTTTCTTTCGTAAAGGAGCTTATGGATTGGGCATTTGGCATGGGGTTTAGTTATTAACTTATGGGGCCATGCTCAGGTTTTTATTTATTTATTTGCACTAAGGGCTTGAGTGCCAGAATCCCCGTCCGGCCCATATAAAAATCTATATAAAAAGGGAGAGTAGTATTTGAATCCCTGTACATTTTGGACCCTTGGATTTATGTACATATATCCTAGGGCTGAGAATAGATTCAAGAGCTTGGTAATTTTGTAATTATTTGAAAACAAAGGAGCAATAACTTTTTACTAAGGACAAGAGGATACGGGAGTGCCATTGATTTTCTGTGAAATTACGAAACCTGCCATTATCTTTTCCCAGAGGATATGGGAGTGTCCTTGGTTTTTTGTGAAATTACGAAACGTGCCATTATCTTTTCAAAACTTCCTTGCAAGTAAAGATATGATTAAATACACGGCTATGATTGCAATTGAGTGATTGAACGGTGTGAAATTTGGGCCCACAACTTACCAGTTTGCCCCTTCACATATATATATGCCGTTTTTCACGGATTGTGGAATCTGGGCTAACTTGGATTGTTTTGGTAGCAGATGCAAACGTGGCTTGCATGCAATTAAACTAGACTGCTTATAGTAGTGGGCCACTTCTGGTATTCAATGGTGGTTAAATAAGGGTCCAATTGGCTGGGCTGTTTTACCTAAAAAAATAAAATCCGGCTGGGCTTGATTTGAAGTTGATTGATCCAATAGGCCACATAGAAAATTTGAGTTAAATTTGTTAAATTATGGACGGTGTTAGTTGTTAGGTGGTCAAAAGAAGAGTAATTAGATTTAGTTGTGCTCAGAGCGTGGTGCGCTGTGCCTTCAAGCACAGGCAATGACTAGTTTATTTATAAGTGAGGGAGGGATAGCACTAATGCTGGGACTCAAACCCATGACCTATCACAACAGGGCTAGCCTGGGACTAGAGATGTAAATAGGTCCCCGATTCTCCAATTATCCGGAGGTCGGACCCATTAAGAACCGTGTTTGGGTCCTTATTCTAGCCCCGATGAATAAATGGGTCCGGGTACGGTTCCACCTTGGTTCCGACCCGTGGACCCGATACCGAGCATATTACCTCAATTTTATAAAATCTCTCTTCAAAACTATGTTTTTTTAATATCATTCTCTACCTAGACCTGGAATTAGATCTAGACCCATCCAATATATGGTTCTAGTTCCGATTCCGGTTCCGGAGCTAGCAAATTGGTTCCGAAACGGTTCCGGTTCCCCGTCCAACGTGGACACAGACAGGAACCGACCCGTTTACAACCCTACCTACGACATGGTAAGAAACTCATTTTTCTGTGCCGTAGGTCTAACATAAGCCGGGCTTGAGCTTCATCATTTTCATGCAGCTTGGGTTCGAGCCAACAACTTCAGGCTTGACTCAAACTTGGGCTGGGGTTAGGCATGTAGTTCAGACTTGGTTGTTGGACATTTATTGGAATAGCCCGGCATCCTCAATGAACGCCCCTAGTCTTTTTTATCATTCACCCGAATGAGAGTGTCTTTTTAACCTTGTTTTTTATCGAGAAGATGGTATTCGAAACCTAATTTTTTTTAATTTGAACCTATCTTTTTATTGTCTCTCGTATTATCCATTGAATTTTATGTTAATTGGAAATGGAAAGTTGTTGCGCCTTTGTTTGGACACTCATGCAGCCTTACCGCTTCTGGTATGGGTTGTAAAGCCGCATTTTCCAATTTACCTACTCTTAGGTCTTGCGACTTCATTTGGACACTATCGCAGCCTTACCACTTCAAGCATGGGCTGTGAAGTCGCATTTTCCATTTTTCCTCCTCTCTGAGAGGAGGAAATCTGGAAGTGGCAGCTATACCGCGGAAATATACGGCGGAAATCCTTCAAACCCATTTTTTTTCGCCTCTTTTTCCCTTCTTTTACTTGTTGGTAGGGGCCCGGGTCGGGCTTAATTCGCAAAATGATGGACGGACATGTGTGAATAACAGTGGGATGGAATAATATCAAATCAATATAAAGACACGATAAATTGTAAATTTACTTTACCGGTGAAGTGAAGTAAATGGTCAATATGAGAGAGAATAAAAGTAAGGGTGTAGTAGAGTCAAAAGGAGAGAGAGTAGCATTTTTATTTATTCTCTTGAAAATAAGAGTGTTTTTTTTTTGTAAGGGAGCTGATGGATTGGGCTTTTGGCATGGGGTTTAGTTATTAACTTATGGGGCCGTGCTCAGGTTTTTTTTTTTTTTTTACTGATTTGCACTTAGGGCCTGAGTGCCAGAATCCCCGTCCGGCCAAAAAATATATATATAATTATTTATAAGTGAGGGAGGGATAGCACTAATGCGGGGACTCAAACCCATGACCAATCACAGCTGAGCTGCCCTAGGACTAGAGATGTAAATGGGTCCCCGATTCTCCAATTACCCGGAGGATCGTACTCATTAAGAACCGGGTTTGGGTCCTTATTCGGGCCCCGATGAATAAATGGGTCCGGGTACGGTTCTACCTTGGTTCCGACCCGTGGACCTGATACTGTGCATATTACCAAATTTTGATTTGGAAAGGTCTTGTGATTTCATTTGGACACTCACGCAGCCTTACCGCTTCTGACATGGGCTGTAAAGTCGTATTTTCCAATTTACCTCCTCTCAAGTCTAGCGACTTCATTTGGAAACTCACACTGCCTTACCACTTCAGGCATGGGCTGTAAAGTCGTATTTTCCAGTTTTCCTCCTCTTCGAGAGGAGGAGATCTGGAAGTGGCAAATATACCGCTGATATATATAGCGGAAATCCCGCAAACCCATTTTTTTATCCTTTTTTTTGCCTTCTTTTATCCTCTCCGAGAGGAGGAAATCTGGAAGTGGCAGTTATACCACGGAAATATACGGCGGAAATCCTGCAAACCCATTTTTTTTTCTTTTGCCTCTTTTTCCCTTCTTTCACTTGTTGGTAGGGGCCCGGGTCGGGCTTAATTCTCAAAATGATGGATGGACATGTGTGAATAACAATGGGATGAAATAATGTCAAATCAATATAAACACACGATAAATTGTAAATTTACTTCATCGGTGAAGTTAAGTAAATGGTCAATATGAGAGAATAAAAGTAAGGGTGTAGTAGAATCAAAAGGTGAGAGAGTAGCATTTTTATTTTTTCTCTTGAAAATAAGGGTGTTTTTTTTTTTTTTTTTTTTTGTAAGGGAGCTCATGGATTGGGCTTTTGGCATGGAGTTTAGTTATTTAACTTATGGGCATATTATATGGAATAAGACGATTTTGTTGTCTTTCATAATCTGCTTTATTTTTTTCCTTCTCCAATGAGTAGGAATTGTTTGTGCCATTCTTAGATTGTGGTGGTCCATTGATATTTGTAATTGCTATAATGTGATAATGATATTCTTAGATTTCTTATTGATAATTACTTTGGTTTAAATCTAGAAAAACACCTTATAATGATCTTATCGCTGGCCACAGGTTCTTTCTTGCTGATGTGACACGCTGATATTGAATGCTTTTGAGAGATTTGAGTTTCATTGATTCTTAAGCATAATAAGCCAAAATATATAAAATTATAAAAATTCAAATTTGATTTGCAAATTATTGCTATATATCCTTTTAAAATAAACTTTGATTATATAGAATATAAAAACTGATAAATGAAACATTTATTAATTTTAAATATATTCCCTTCTCATTAATTAATATCTCAAAAAACAGCTCCAAATTGGATATAGTTTTATTTTTGGGGCCAGGCTTCCCACCATGGAACTCTCCTAATATCTCAGTGTTGGACAAGGACCTAACCACCATGAAAAAAAAAAAAAGAAGCGTGCATCGATTTCTAACGAAAATTGTGCATTGATTTCAAAATATTTAGTAGTGGAGAATGGGTCTGTGCATTATCAATTTTGACTGACATTTTATATATTTATATATATATATAGAGATTTAATGGTGGAAATAATGGCCTGACAGTAAATCTTACGATTGACAATAACCCTACCCTTATCCATTGTAAATAACATTATTTGTTAGTGGATATTCGTCCCGGGCACTAAGGGCCCATTTGGATGTGTGCAGACCAAAATATTTACATATTCAGATATTGAAAGAAGGGAGATGCTCATATAAGGTGAGAGATATCTCGCATAGGAGCATCTCCCTTGAAAGAATATATTTGTCTCCACGTTTTAACAACTAAAGTGGAGAAGATCAGTATCAATTCCCTTTGACCTATCACAGCTGAGCTGCCCTAGGACTAGAGAAGTAAATGGGTCCCCGATTCTCCAATTACCCGAAGGATTGGACTCATTAAGAACCGGGTTTGGGTCCTTATTCGGGCCCCGATGAATAAATGGGTCCGAGTATGGTTCTACCTTGGTTCCAACCCGTGGACCTGATACCGTGCATATTACCTCAATTTTATAAAATCTCTCTTGAAAACTATATATTTTTAATATCATTCTCTACCTAGACTCAGAACCGGATCCAGACCCGTCCCATATATGGTTCTAGTTCCGGTTACAGAGCCAACAAATTGGTTCGGAAACGGTTTCGGGTCTGGATCCGGTTCCTCCTTCACCTTAACGATATCGGTTCCCCAACCACCATGGATCCGGAGAGGAACCGACCCGTTTACAACCCTACCTAGGGCATGGTAAGAAACTTAATTTTCTTTGCCATGGGTCTAACATAGGCCGGGCTCGGGCTTCATCATTTTCATGCGCCCTGGGTTCGGGCCAACAACTTCAGGCCTGACTCAAGCTTAGGCCGGGGTTAGGCTTATAGTTCAGACGTGGTTGTTGGACATTTATTGGAATTACACTGCATCCTCATTGAACACCCCTAGCCTTTTTTATCGCTCACCCACATGAGAGTGTCTTTTTAACCTTGTTTTTTATGGAGGAGATGGTATTCGAAATCTAATTTTTTTTATTTGACCCTATCTTTTTAATCTCTCTCGTATTATCCATTCAATTTTATGTTAATTGGAGATGGAAATGTCTTGTGATTTCGTTTGGACACTCACGCAGCCTTACTGCTTCTGGCATGGGCTGTACAGTCGTATTTTCCAATTTAGCTCCTCTAAGGTCTAGCAACTTCATTTGGAAACTCACGCTCCCTTACCACTTCAGGCATGGGCTGTAAAGTCGTATTTTCCAGTTTTCCTCCTCTCTGAGAGGAGGAAATCTGGAAGTGGCAGATACGCCAGTGTTATATACGGCGGAAATCCTGCAATCCGATTTTTTTAACATTTTTTCCCTTCTTTTACCTGTTGATAGGGGCCCGGGTCGGGCTTAATTTGCAAAATGATGGATCGACATGTGTGAATAACAATGGGATGAAATAATATCGAATCAAGATAAACACATGATAAATTGTAAATTTACTTTACCGGTGAAGTAAAGTAAATGGTCATGAGAGAGAACAAAAGTAAGGGTGTAGTAGAATCAAAAGGTGAGAGAGCAGCATTTTTAATTTTTCTCTTGAAAATAAGATTTTTTTTTTTTTTTTTTTTTTTTTTTTTTTTTTTTTGGTAAAGGAGCTTATGGATTGGGCTTTTGGCATGGGGTTTAGTTATTAACTTATGGGGCCGTGCTCAGGTTTTTTTTTATTAATTTGGACTAAGGGCCTGAGTGCCAGAATCCCCGTCGGGACCAAATATATATATATATATATATATATATATTTATTTATTTATAAGCAAGGGAGGGATAGCACTAATGCAGGGACTCAAACCAATGACCTATCACAGCTGGGCTGGCTCAGGACTAGAGATGTAAATAGGTCCCCGATTCTCCAATTACCCGGAGGATCGGACCCATTAAGAACCGGGTTTGGGTCCTTATTCGGGCCCCGATGAATAAATGGGTCCCGGTACGATTCCACCTTGGCTCCGACTCGTGGAGCCGATACCGTGCATATTACCTCAATTTTATAAAATCTCTCTTGAAAACCATGTTTTTTTAATATCATTCTTTACCTAGACCTGGAATCAAATCTAGACCCGTTCGATATATGGTTCTGGCTCCGGTTCCGGAGCTAGCAAATTGGTTCCGAAATGGTTCTGGTTCCCCATCCACCGTGGACACAGACAGGAACCGACCCGTTTACAACCCAACTTAGGACATGGTAAGAAACTCATTTTTCTGTGCCGTAGGTCTAACATAGGCCGGGCTTGGGCTTCATCATTTTCATGCGGCCTGGGTTCGGGCCAACAACTTCAGGCTTGACTCAAGCATGGGCCAGGGTTAGGCATGTAGTTCAGACGTGGTTGTTGGACATTTATTGGAATAGACCTGCATCCTCAATGAACGCCCCTAGTCTTCTTTATCATTCACCCGCATGAGAGAATGTCTTTTTAACCTTGTCTTTTATCGAGAAGATGGTATTCGAAACCGAATTTTTTTAATTTGACCCTATCTTTTTAATGTCTCGCGTATTATCCATTGAATTTTATGTTAATTGGAAATGGAAAGTTTTTGCGCCTTCGTTTGGACACTCATGCAACCTTACCGCTTCTGGCATGGGCTGTAATGTCGCATTTTCCGATTTACCTCCTCTCTGGTCTTGCGACTTCATTTGAACACTATCGCAGCCTTACCGCTTCAGGCAAGGACTGTAAAATCGCATTTTCCACTTTTCCTCCTCTCTGAGAGCAGGAAATCTGGAAGTGGTAGATATACCGTGGAATATATACGACGGAAATCCTGCAAACCCTTTTTTTTTTTTTTTTTTCCTGTTTTTCCCTTCTTTCACTTGTTGGTAGGGTCCAAGGTCGAGCTGAATTCGTAAAATGATGGATGGACATGTGTGAATAACAATGGGATGAAATAATATCAAATCTATATAAACACACGATAAATTGTAAATTTACTTTACCGGTGAAGTAAAGTAAATGGTCAATATGAGAGAGAATAAAAGTAAGGGTGTAGTAGAATCAAACGGTGAGAGAGTAGCATTTTTATTTTTTCTCTTGAAAATACGAGTGTTTTTTTTTTTTTTTGGAAGGGAGCTCATGGATTGGGCTTTTGGCATGGGGTTTAGTTCTAAACTTATGGGGTCGTGCTCAAGTTTTTTATTGCTTATTTGCACTTCGGGCCTGAGTGCCAGAATCCCCGTCCAGCACAAAAATATATATATATTTATTTATAAGTGAGCGAGGGATAGCACTAATGCGGGGACTCAAACCCATGACCAATCACAGCTAAGCTGCCCTAGGACTAGAGATGTAAATGGGTCCCCAATTCTCCAATTACCCAGAGGATTGGACTCATTAAGAACCGGGTTCTGGTCATTATTCGGGTCCCGATGAATAAATGGGTCCGGGTACGGTTCCACCTAGGTTCCGACCCGTGGACATGATACCGAGCATATTACCTCAAATTTATAAAATCTCTCTTGAAAACCAAATTTTTTTAATATCATTCTCTACCTAGACCTGGAACCGGATCCAGACCTGTCCCAAATATGGTTCTAGTTCTGGTTACAGAGCCAGCAAATTGGTTCGGAAACGGTTTCGGGTCTGGATCCGGTTCCTCCTACACCTTAACGATATCGGTTCCCCGACCACCATGGACCCGGACAGGAACCGACCCGTTTACATCCCTACCTAGGACATGGTAAGAAACTCAATTTTCTATGCCATAGGGCTAACATAGGCCGGGCTTGGGCTTAATCATTTTCATGCGGCCTGGGTTCGGGCCAACAACTTCAGGCCTGACTCAAGCTTGGAACAGGCTTAGTCTTATAGTTCAGACGTCGCTGTTGGACATTTATTGGAATTACCCTGCATCCTCAATGAACGCCCGAGGCCTATTTTATCGTTCACCCGCATGAGAGACTGTCTTTTTAACCTTGTTCTTTATGAAGGAGATGGTATTCGAAACCTAATTTTTTTTTATTTGACCCTATCATTTTAATCTCTCTCGTATTATCCATTTTTATGCTAATTGGAAATGGAAAGGTATTGTGATTTCATTTGGACACTCATGCAGCCTTACCGCTTCTGGCATGGGCTATAAAGTCGTATTTTCCAATTTACCTCCTCTCAGGTCCAGCGACTTCATTTGGAAACTCACGCTGCCTTACAACTTTACGAATGGGCTGTAAAGTCGTATTTTCCAGTTTTCCTCCTCTCTGAGAGGAGGAGATCAGGAAGTGGCAAATATACTGCTGATATATACGGCGGAAATCCTGCAAACCCATTTTTTTAACCTTTTTTCCCTTCTTTTACTTGTTGGTAGTGGCCCGAGTCCGGCTTAATTCGCAAAATGATGGATGGACATGTGTGAATAACAATGGGATGAAATAATATCAAATCAAGATAAACGCACGACAAATTGTAAATTTACTTTACCGGTGAAGTGAAGTAAATGGTCAATATAAGAGAGAACGAAAGTAAGGGTGTAGTAGAATCAAAAGGTGAGAGAGTAGCCTTTTTTTTCTCTTGAAAATAAGAGTGTTTGATTTATTTATTTATTTTTTTTTTGTAAAGGAGCTTATGGAATCGGCTTTTGGCATGGGGTTTAGTTATTAACTTATGGGACCGTACTCAGGTGTTTTTTTATTTGTTTGCACTAAGCGCCTAAGTGCCAGAATCCCCGTCTGGCCCAAATATATATATATATATATATTTATTTATTTATAAGTGAGGGAGGGATAGCACTAATGCGGGAACTCAAACCCATGACCTATCACAGCTGGGATGGCCTAGGACTAGAGATGTAAATAGGTCATTGATTCTCCAATTACCCGGAGGATCGGACCCATTAAGAATCGGGCTTGGGTCCTTATTCGGGCCCCGATGAATAAATGAGTCCGGGTACTGTTCCACCTTGGTTCTGACCCGTGGACCCAATACCGTGCATATTACCTCAATTTTATAAAATCTCTCTTGAAAACCATGTTTTTTTAATATCATTCTCTACCTAGACCTGGAATAAGATCTAGACCGGTCCGATATATGGTTCTGGTTCCGGTTCCGGAGCTAGCAAATTGGTTCAGAAACGGTTCCGGTTACCCGTCCACCGTGGATATTGATAGGAACTGACCCGTTTACAACCCTACTTAGGACATTTTAAGAAACTCATTTTTCTGTGCCATAGGTCTAACAAAGGCCGGGCTTGGGCTTCATCATTTTCATGCGGCCTGGGTTCGGGCCAACAACTTCAGTCTTGACTCAAGCTTGGGCCAGGGTTAGGCATGTAGTTCAGACGTGGTTGTTGGACATTTATTGGAATAGCCCTGCATCCTCAATGAATGCCCTTAGTCTTTTTTATCATTCACCCGCATGAGAAAGTGTCTTTTTAACCTTGTTTTTTATCGAGAAGATGGTATTCGAAACGCAATTTTTTTAATTTGACCCTATCTTTTTAATGTCTCCCGTATTATCCATTGAATTTTATGTTAATTGGAAATGGAAAGTTGTTGCGCCTTCGTTTGGACACTCATGTAGCCTTACCGCTTCTGGCATGGGCTGTAAAGTCGCATTTTCCAATATACCTCCTCTCTGGTCTTGCGACTTCATTTGGACACTATTGCAGCCTTACCGCTTTAGGCATGGGCTGTAAAGTCGCATTTTCCAGTTTTCCTCCTCTCTGAGAGAAGGAAATCTGAACAGATATACCACGGAAATATACGGCGGAAATCCTGCAAACCCTTTTTTTTTTTTTTTTTGCCTCTTTTTCCCTTCTTTTACTTGTTGGTAGGGGCCCGGGTCGGGCTTAATTCGCAAAATGATGGATGGACATGTGTGAATAACAATGGGATGAAATAATTTCAAATCAATATAAACACACGATAAATTATAAATTTACTTTACCAGTGAAGTGAAGTAAATGGTCAATATGAGAGAGAATAAAAGTAAGGGTGTAGTAGAATCAAAAGGTGAGAGAGTAGCATTTTTATTTTTTCTCTTGAAAATAAGAGTTTTTTTCTTCTCTTTTTTTTTATTTTTTATTTTTTATTTTTTGTAAGGGAGCTCATGTATTGGGCTTTTGGCATGGGGTTTAGTTATTAACTTATGGGGTCGTGCTCAGGTTTCTTTTTACTTATTTGCACTTAGGGCCTGAGTGCTAGAATCCCCATCTGGCCCAAAAAATATATATATATATATATTTATTTATTTATTTATAAGTGTGGGATGGATAGCACTAATGCGGGGACTCAAACCCATGACCTATCACAACTGAGCTGCCCTAGGATTAGTAATGTAAATGGGTCCCCGATTCTCCAATTACTCGGAGGATCGGACTCATTAACAACCGGGTTTGGGTCCTTATTCGGGCCCCGATGAATAAATGGGTCCGGGTACGGTTCCACCTAGGTTCCGACCCATGGACATGATACCGAGCATATTACGTCAATTTTATAAAATCTCTCTTGAAAACCAAATTTTTTTAATATGATTCTCTACTTAGACCCGGAACCGGATCCAGACCCGTCCCATATATGGTTCTGGTTCCAGTTACGGAGCCAGCAAATTGGTTCGGAAACGGTTCCGGGTCTGGATCCGGTTCCTCCTTCGCCTTAACAATATCGGTTCCCCGACCACCATGGACCCGGACAGGAACCGACCTGTTTACAACCCTACGTAGGACATGGTAAGAAACTCATTTTTCTTTGCCATAGGTCTAACATAGGTCGGGCTCGGGCTTCATCATTTTCTTGCACCCTGGGTTCGGGCCAACAACTTCACGCCTGACTCAAGCTTGGGCCAGGATTAGGCTTATAGTTCAGACGTGGCTGTTGGACATTTATTGGAATTACACTACATCCTCAATGAACGCCCCTAGCCTTTTTTATCGTTCACCCGCATGAGAGAGTGTCTTTTTAACTTTGTTTTTTTATGGAGGAGATGGTATTCGAAGCCTAATTTTTTTTATTTGACCCTATCTTTTTAATCTCTCTCGTATTATCCATTCAATTTTATGTTAATTGGAGATGGAAAGGTCTTGTGATTTCGTTTGAACACTCACGCAGCCTTACCGCTTCTGGCATGGGCTATAAAGTAGTATTTTCCAATTTACCTCCTCTCAGGTCTAGCGACTTCATTTGGAACCTCACGCTGCTTTACCACTTCAGGCATGGGTTGTAAAGTCGCATTTTCCAGTTTTCCTCCTCTATGAAATCTGGAAGTGGCAGATATAGTGCGGAAATATACGGCGGAAATCCTGCATACCCTTTTTTTTTTTTTTGCCTCTTTTTCCCTTCTTTCACTTTTGTTGGTAGGGGCCCGGGTCGGGCTTAATTCGCAAAATGATAGATGGACATGTGTGAATAACAATGGGATAAAATAATGTCAAATCAATATAAACACACGATAAATTGTAAATTTACTTTACCGGTGAAGTGAAGTAAATGGTCAATATGAGAGAGAACAAAAGTAAGAGTGTAATAGAATCAAAAGGTGAGAGAGTAGCATTTTTATTTTTTCTCTTGAAAATATGAGTTTTTTTTTTTTTTTTTTTTTTTTTTTTTTTTTTTTGTAAGGGAGCTCATGGATTGGGCTTTTGGCATGGAGTTTAATTATTTAACTTATGGGCATATTATATGGAATAAGACGATTTTGTTGTCTTTCATAATCTGCTTTATTTTTTTCCTTCTCCAATGAGTAGGAATTGTTTGTGCCATTCTTAGATTGTGGTGGTCCATTGATATTTGTAATTGCTATAATGTGATAATGATATTCTTAGATTTCTTATTGATAATGACTTTGGTTTAAATCTAGAAAAACACCTTATAATGATCTTATTGTTGGCCACAGGTTCTTTCTCGCTTATGTGACATGCTGATATTGAATGCTTTTGTGAGATTTGAGTTTCATTGATTCTTAAGCATAATAAGCCAAAATATATAAAATTATAAAAATTCAAATTTGATTTGCAAATTATTACTATATATCCTTTTAAATAAACTTTGATTATATAGAATATAAAAACTGATAAATGAAACATTTATTAATTTTAATTTATTCCCTTTCCATTAATTAATATCTCAAAAAACAGCTCCAAATTGGATATAGTTTTATTTTTGGGCCCAGGCTTCCCATCATGGAACTCTCCTAATATCTCTGTGTTGGACAAGGACCTAACCACCATGAATAAAAATAAAATAAAATAAAATAGCGTGCATCGATTTCTAACAAAAATTGTGCACTGATTTCAAAATATTTAGTAGTGGAGAATGGGCCTGTGCATTATCAATACAGTTTATATATATATATATATATATATATATATGGGAGGCAGTCCTGTAAGGACCGTCTTTACGGTTTACGGTGCGGACCGCCTATTTACTGTGAAACCCCACTAGTCATGGGACAAAGGGGGATTGAAAGATCCAAGTGGAGTCAACTTATATATCAAATTTGAAGCCAATCTAATACCTCTAACCCCCTCATCCATGGCTCAAAAGTTTAACAGTTTTATATCAAAAAAGAAAAATTGACTCTCAATCCAACGGTCAAGTTCATCCGAATCCATGTAAATTCAGGGGAGTCAATGCTTATAAGGGAGTTATGAATGAGTGGTCACTTTGGATGGTTTATAAGGTGGCCTCCAGTAGGCGTTCCAAATGGTGCGGACCATAAGGACGGTACTTACAGGACCGCCTCCATATATATATATATATATATATATATATATTTAATGGTGGAAATAATGGCCTGACGGTAAATCTTACGATTGACAATAACCCTACCCTTATCCATTGTAAATAACATTATTTGTTAGTGGATATTCGTCCCAGGCACTAAGGGCCCATTTGGATGTGTGCAGAACAAAATATTTACATACTCAAATATTGAAAGAAGGGAGATGCTCATATAAGGTGAGAGATATCTCGCATAGGAGCATCTCCCTTTGAAAGAATATATTTGTCTCCACGTTTTAACAACTGAAGTGGAGAAGATCAGTATCAATTCCCTTTGACATCTAAATACATACAAAAGCAAGGGCTGCAGGCTCGATCAGAATATAGAAACACATTGTCATCGTTAGAGTGCAGATTAGTAGAATAAAAGTAAAGTAAAAATACATGTATCGTTTCTGGAAAAACTGGAACTGAGGCACTCTGCACTGACATATGGCACCGCCTCACTGCTTCATTTCATCCTCATGCACTTCGCTCTCATGACCTGAAAGATAATCCATGGTTTTCTTATCAAGTAAAACTTAAAAAGGCCTGTTTGTCTACAAGGAATTGAATTCCTAGGTATTCATGGTAAAATGAGTTGCAACAAACCATTAAAAAAAAAATAAAAAAGAGTTGCAACAAAGGAAAAGCTAAAGACAAGACGGCGAAGGAAATTAGGTGGAGATGTAGATGATACGAGGGGCGGACCCAGGTACGAGGTGGGGGCCTCATATTTGAAAAAAGTTAAAAGATTTTATAAAAAAAAAAAGCCCTGCAAATTCTAAAAATTAGGATATTTTTTTTACATTTGCCCCTTCCTCAATATTTCTTTTACATAGAGACCACCCGGTTGAATTTCCTGGGTCCGCCCCTGGATATACCAATGACTTTCCTAGGATTGATTCACTAGGGTCATGGCTGGATATTCATTTTTCATTAAAGGAGAGATTATTTGATGGTTATTTATGGATCTTCACCTTTATTTCTAAAATTTAACCACTTCTAGGTATGCATTCCTTAAAATTACTTGGAATTCAATTCCAAGAAATAAACGGGCATGCCTAGTATTTTTCTCTTTTCAGCACAGTGGCGCCCATTACTAATGAACTAGTGGACTCATCACCCTGATTGTCATACCACTTAACTTAGATTGAGAGATCCTAATTATCTTTTTAGTGGTTTCCTCAGATTTGTTTCTCGGAATGGTCTGTCCAGTCAAGTTTAGATCACCAATACACAGGCCCAACTGTATGTATGCCTCAATTATCCAGTAATTCTTCTTAAATGTAAATATGAGGCAATGAATCTTACCATTCTCTCTAGATTTATATGGACGTCTGAAACACCTGCTGACTGGAGCAAAAAACTCACTGAAAGGTGTTTCTGGGACTGGTATGAGTTTCCCAATTAAGGCAAGAGGCCAGCTGAAGAAAGAAAAAAGAAAATCAAAACTATAGTTTATACCCACATAAAGGCAGGAAATGCATCAGGAAAGCAAAGAAAAGACTCAAATTATTGGACAGAATCAGGTAGATAACCTTATGACACCAATAGCTATGGAAACAAGCCACAGCTTCCAACTGAGCCTGACAGTCTTAGCAAATTTTCCAAGGAACTCGATGATCAAAACCTACAGAGCATAGTAACATATCAATTAAATAAAAGTGTGCATGCCAAAAGGCCCCAAACATAAATTTGAATTTCTCTTACCTGGAGTAAGACTGTGACTCCGATTATCCCCATGAAGAGATGGTTTCTAGTGATACCATTGAAGACATTCATTTCGTCAGGCTTTCGAGCATTGAATTCATTGAACACCTGAACAGAAGAAAAATGTTAAAAGTAGATTTTTTTTTGTTGAAACTGAGTGTTAACATGCAAGAGCATACACCAGCTTGGCAGGTATAGCATTTCAATCACACACAGCATCTTGATCGGCTAGCAACTGTCACCCAAAGAGTGCCACCTCTGATGACCTACTTCTGGGCCCTCTTTTGAGGCATCCCACAACCCCAATCTCTCTTAAAAAAAGATCCCCCCCAATTACGAACAGGAGGACCCAATTGAGCGTTGTATGGACTAGCCCAACCACTGGATCTGAGATCAAGGGCCTAAAATCCCTTGGATTTGAGAATTCACACGCTCCCCTCTGTGCATTTAAATCTAGAACAATTCAACGGTACTGGGCCCAGCAACCCAGAAGAGCACAAGTAAATTCTTGAGAGGCATGTACTAACAATAAATGTCAGCACAGCATGGTGCGCACCGCGAGCTCCATCACCCCTCATGATGGGGCCCACAGTCTCTGATAGTCACCATCAGAGATAACCTATTTAGCACCAAGTGAGACACCCCATAATAAATCCAACCCCCTCACACTTAAAACAACACCCCCCCACCCACCCCCCCAAAACACTCCATTATTAATTAACATTCACCCCGATTTGACGCTAATCTGAATTATACTCACCATTGGATTAAATTTCATGAAAAAATAACTTGACAACCCGTTAAACTTTAAGGCTGACCTCCTCCATGTTAGGAATTTTGTGTGTTGCAATTTGATTGATGCATATGCATGATCATTTTATCATCATTCGAATTTTTACAAATGCATTGTTTTTTTAAATCTTGAATTTTCTCATGCATTGTTTATAACTTTCAATATAACTTTCAAAATTGATTTTCATGCATAGTTTGGATTTTAAACTTGGACGCATTTCTATTGAAAAGTTGATTTATTTGATTTGCAATCATGCATGCCTATGGTCTTAAACATTTAAATCATATTAGACATTCATAGGTTCGTGTTTTGAAAACACCTTTGGATTTATTTAAACATGGATCTGAGTATGATTTCCATGGCCCAAAGTCCCGACAAGAAAAATTTGAAAAAATAGAAAATCCGGAATTTTGGTTAGACCGTTGCAGCCTCGTCGACCAGACCCTCTACTAGGTCGACTAACCACTAGCCGTTGGCAACTTTTCGCTATAAAAACAAGCTCATTCCAAGGCCATTAGCAAGGAACTTTGAGGGACTTTTTGGAGGCCAAAGAAAGGGGAATGAGCTAAGAAAGGCTAGGATGTCATTTGGAAAGCTAAAGCTTGGAATCATTAAGTTAAATCATCTAATTAAGCTTTGTTTTCCACATCATATGCTTTTCATGCTTTGTTTAAATTATCGGTAAACCTATTTTAGCATGATAACTATGATTTGTTGAATCCATTACATGCACATCTTGTTGAATTGATTTAGTGTTTTTCGATTCTTCACTTTGATTCATACCAAGTTAGATTCAATTTTTATATCTTAACAGATTCATGCTTTGCTTAAAACTTTGATTTCTTTTATAGTATGATTCTTATACTTTGGTTGAATTTTTGTTTGTTGTTCTCAATCACATGAGATTCATAGTGAAATTAGTTTGGGTTTGAAAACAACTTGCTCATCTGTTTCAGTTTTGGAACTTTACACAGCTTACTTAGCTTGATAGTAATATCATTTCAAGTTGCTTATTAGAAACATATGCGATTAGAATTTTACTTCAATCAAATCTTTTCTATGATTTAAACTTTCAAAAGCTTCAGGTTTATATTTATTGAGCTACAATTTTAAAACTTGATTGAAGTCATCATACATACGCATTGATCATACATCTTTGCATTCACAGAGTGTGTGTTTGAGATGTTTTTTCACTTTCATATCCGCCTATTCTAGAGGCATTGTATTGTGCTCGATTTGTAATCTCTTCAAGTGTATTGTAGACACCTTTAAGAGAGATATCCTTAGGGTTCTAAAGGTTATTGCTTAGCCTAGAAAAGCATATTGTAAGGTTATTGCTTATCCTTTTAAAAGCATATTGTAGAGGTTATTGCTTAGCCTATGGAAAAGCATGGTGTAGAGGTTATTGCTTAGCCTATGGAAAAGCATAAATTGATAGTGGAATTCCGGTGGGGCATAGAGACCAGTGTTTTTAAAAGCGAGGCGCATCAAGGTGCTAAGGTCTCCTGGGGCCTAGGCGCTAAGGCAAAAGTTGAGGCGCGGGCTTCATTGAAGCGAGGCGCACATTGTAGTTAAAAAATAGATATTTTTGTATAGGCAGATAATACAAAATTCAACGAGCAATGTGTAATCCAAATTCCAACCCAGCAGACATCATTTAATTAAGAAAAGGAACAAATAGTATCACTGTAAAAAAATGCAATTGAAAAAGACTGAATTAATTCCCCAAAATCAGATCATTCAACCTGGTGTTGTGTGTCAGTGGACCTTCAGTTTTAAGTAGATCAGATGCATTGTATTATGTTCTGTGGACCACTCATGAGCTCATTCATGATCTAAATACAAAATATTCCTTCTAAAACATCAATCTAAAAATATCCAAATGCATATATCTCCAAAATCCAAATAATCAACTCATATCCCCATCATGGTCCATGACCATATCCACATCAACATCATCATCACCAAATGAAGACGATCAACATCAAAACCAAAATAAGGCCCCACCCCCACTGATGGATGAGAAAAATTGGTGATGATTTTCCAATTGATAACTGTTTGAAAAAAAAAAAAAAAAAAAAAAAAAAAAAAAAAAAAAAAGAAAGGCCCCAGACCAAACAATAAAAAATATCAATGGTTGCCCCCACCCCTACTAATGAGAAATTGGTGATAGCCTAATGATGTGTTAAAAAAAAAGCCCACATACCTAAGGTGCACACTTCATGCGCTTGGCTCCAAGGCGCGCGCCTAGGCTGCGCCTCACTGAATGCACCTCGCTTCGAGGTATTTGAAGCCCAACTAGTGTGCCTCGCACCTAGGAGCGCCTTTTACAACCCTGGTAAAGACACAAGCCAGGAGTGGATGTAGGTAATTGGCCGAACCACTATACATAGTTGTGCTATGGTGAATGCTTTGTGATGATTTATCTTGATAGCTTCCGCACATTAGTTCCCAATCATCACTTGTGCCTGATTGTCTTAAAGAGTCAAAATTTGGAATAATTGGTCACTAAATTAAGCTCACCCTATTCACCCCCCCTCTAGGGTTCGGATCCCGGACTTTCACTCCATTCTATTAAGAATTTAAGCTCCAAAAGTCTACTTACAACCACCCCTCTAGCCATTCTCTCATCCTTATTCAGCCCTCTTAATTCCAAGATTGAGTCCCAATCTTCCAATAACTAAGACGCATTAATTCTTGAAGACTCGGTCCTGCCAAAAACATCCTTGCTCCATTCCTAGATCTTCCCATTTTAGAGATTGAAATCTTGTTCCTAAAGTCTATTTACAAACAC
Source organism: Umbellularia californica (assembly GCA_028538565.1). Lineage (NCBI taxonomy): Eukaryota > Viridiplantae > Streptophyta > Magnoliopsida > Laurales > Lauraceae > Umbellularia > Umbellularia californica. The sequence continues at coordinate 68,054,444 of JAPQWN010000008.1, forward strand.
CCCTCTAGCCACTCTCTCATCCTTATTCAGCCCTCCTAATTCCAATATTGAGTCCCAATCTTCCAATATCTAAGAAACATTAATTCTTGAAGACTCAGTCCTGCCAAAAACATCCTTGTTCCATTCCTAGAGTCTTCCCACTATAGATCGAAATTTTGTTATGATTCTGTAGCTCACAAAACCCCGGAAAATCATCTACTCCCACCAATCTCTCACCAAAGAAGAGAAAATCCTTATGCAAGAGCAAACAATTTTCAAAACTAAACGGCTGCGGACCACAATTAACAATAAGAGAGTAAAGCTTAATAGGGCTGTGATCTGATATAGATCTCGAAGCACTACTTGGATTGCCCCTTAAAAGTGATCCTTCTATTCCTTTCTACTTAGCCCACACACCAGAAAGACTCCTCCCAAAACCCATCTTTAAGAGACTCCTCACTAGGGGCCCATGAACATTAGGCAGCACCTGAATGAAGTTATCAACCAAATGTTTGAATTTAGTAGAAAACACACTTCAGGATCTAGACACCTATTTCAACTGCAGAACAACCTCCCTCAATATAGTGATTAGACCACCTGAAGCTCCATCTGAAGGGACACACTCCCAATCACATCTCCTAGAACCCCACACATAAATCATAACGCCATCAATATCTTTATGGATTTTCGGCTCTTGGATGTGCAATATATCCCTCCAACATTCCAACATACAATAATCATGAAAACAGAAAACGACCCCCACAAAAACCTTAAAAACCTATCATACCACAGGCTCAGGACTTGGACTGGCCTTCTGGCCCCCAACACCCAACTGGTTGCTATTCTTGCTGCTAGGGACCTTAGAGCTTGTTTCAAGCTGCACAATATGCCTCAAAATATCTGGTTCCTACTGCCTGAGAGACAACCCAAGTTGTTTCCCCAGTTGGATCACCTTTTTTTGTTGATGCTGCTTTCAGAGAAAGCCACCCAATTTGCATTCTCACAACTTTTTAACTGCTCAACCCGACCTCCTTAATGTATCCTTGAACATCCACAGTTGCAGAAGTAATAGACCCAAGTGTTCGAACTTAGACCCGGTCCGCCACCCTACTGTGACTTCCCACTGCAACTTTAGGCCTATAACCAAAGAATCCCGCCATAACCGCAGCTACTCTTCTTATAAATTGGGCATTTCCTTTCAAACTGAAGCACAACGGGCCCTAGACCCAGCCCCAAGTGGGGCTCTGACTGTGAAGTAGCAGCCTATGATACCCGGATACTTATACAAGCCCAACATATCCGTATTGGACCGATATGACACTTGTATTGATACCTGATACTGCACCGATACTTCTAGGGAACAAGTTTAACATATCCCACTTATAAAGTCCTTTATTTCATATATAGTTCTTCTAATATTTTTACTTCTTACCATAAAAAATGCTAGAAGAGGACAAAAACAATGACAATTGCATCGATTCAAAAGTGACCCGAAGAAAAAGTTAGGATACCTGTATCCGTAACCATGCCCTAAATTTTCAGAAGTGAAGAGTCGTATCCCCAATTCCCATATCAGTGTCCGTATTCATATCTGTATCTAGGCATCATAGGTAGCAGCACCCTCTTCATCAAGCTCCAATTGCTGCTCCAATTGCAGACCTCCAGGAACCTCCACTTCTCTGATCTGACCAAAGATCAGTAGGTCGAAATCACTGAGATTGCAATCTTCCTCAAGACCTACCTTGCCATTAGAAGACCAGAATTCCACCACTTACGAAGGCAGATCAAAACATTTGGACTGGTTAGGGACAACACCAGCTCTGAGGGCATGAAGAACCTCGAAAAGACCAATCTGGGCTTTGGCCTTCTTTGAGACTAAGCCAAACGAGGCTAGTATACAACCAGCCTCCGTCCAAAAAGACTAAAGCCAGTCATGGCTTCAACAGCATTAAAAGATAGCCTCTTTTTGCTGAACCTCGTGAAGCTGAAACACCATCCCTGGCCTCTTCTACTAGACTGAAAAATGAAAGCGTCGACGACCTTGCTGAAGTATGAGAAAGACGGTCTCAACCAGGCATCCAAAGTAAATCAAGCAAATTGATAACAAAGACCTACACAAAGTCCTCCCACTAAACAGACTTGCTAGTGAATCTCCTTATCCCCTCGACCTGAACCACTCTCCTCCATCTCTCATCTTGCTACAGTTTCAGTACAGAGAGTATAGTTCCTGGTTATTCTGATGCCGTAGTAATGAAGGAAAGATCATTTCCAACTTGCATAACGCAACTAAGGCATTCATTATAACCTCTTAAAAATGTTTATCCAAAAAACCCAAAAAGTGAATATATATATATATGAGAAGTGCTCCTGTACAAGCTTCTCTTACGGTCTTACGGTACAAACTACCTAGTGGGGCATACTACTAGTTCATCCGAGCGGACCATTCAAACCCACTCCTCCTATTTACACAGGTGCCACCGGGTTTTGACAGATCCGATTAGAGTGAACCATTTGATGAATGACCGATTTTATTATTTTATATAAAGCCATTAAACTTGTGGACCACAAATGAATGGGTTAGAGGTGTTAGATTGACTTCAAATTTGATATCTAGGCTGGCCCCACTTGGATCTTTCGATCCCCCCTTGTTTCATGATTTGTCGGGTCTCTAGTGGGCCCTAAGCCACCAGTAAGACCGTAAGGGAAGCTTGTATAGGAGAATCTCTCTCTCTCTCTCTCTCTCTCTCTATATATATATATATATATATATGTACGTGTGTACTAAGATGTTATTGTTCTCATATATTTATCCATGCCAACCATTTTATCCGTTAAAGAAAACCATTTTATCCCATAAATTCACTCAGGACAGAATAGGGTCCCAATTCTTTGTCCACGTAACCCTTCTGGAAAACATTCCATTGGCAGATTTCTTTAATTTAGTCCCTACTCACAATGGGGAGACATCAAATCAATGCTATGGAAAGCTCAGTAAATGAACTAGTATATCTGGAATCGGGCACCTCAACAAACTGCAAACTCCTTGAGGCTCAAGACCATAATGTTAACAAGAGAAATCTTGAGGTTTAAGAAAAATAGCAACACTTCCATTAAGAAAACCAGCTATTAAGTACAAAAATACTCGTGAAACCCATGCTCATGTATAGTATGATTAAACTCACCTGGCATAAGACAAAAGAATTGAATATTAAGGTGTTCTTCACTTTATCGGCATAACTGGTATCATGCTTCAAATGCAGAATGCTCTTACCACCAAAGTTGAGAACAAGAAGGACAATCACTTGATAAAGTGCCTGCGAAGTAAAACCCCAATCAACAGGCAATCATGAAATGAAGATTACACACAAACTCATGCATGCACATCATCATCTAAGCCTTATCCTGTATTAATGCACACAAATCTGTTTTGAAATTTAAATTAAAGTGTGAATTCATGGAAACCATGTAGCAAAACAAGCAGTTAAAAAAACATCAAAAAGGACAATTATTCTCTGGGGTAAAAAAAAAAACACGCATTTGACTGTGTTACAAGAGTAACATGAAACATTTTTTTTTCTTTTTTGCAAAATAACCAAACTGATTTGCATTTGGAAGCACATCCAAAGAAAAACTGTAAGGCTCAATAGGAATGGTGGTGTCACCAACAAATTTCAGTAATAGAGAAGAGACATACCTGTACAATTATATTTCTCCACATTATATTTGTAATTAGGGGCTCGCTGGAAGAGAAGGAAAAAAGTAAAACAGAACAAAGTCATTTCAATAATTATTTGATGCCAAACAGTAATACAGGAACTAAATGACAATTCGGATTCTAACATGTGTTTACAAATTACCTATAAAAGAAGAAAGGGGAGGGGGGGGGGGGGTGGGGTGGGGGGGTGTTCAATTTCCTGAATTTTTGGGCATTTTCTCTAAATTTTTTAACTTAAAAACTATGCGCAAAATGGTTTGACATGGGCAATAAACTATATGCATCACTTTTTCCCATACAATTTCTTTTAACCTAGAGACAAACCAGAAACTCTGCAAAATATTCAAGTAGCTTCGAAAGAGAACATATCATTGATGCCACTATTTGAAACTCCAAAAACTCATATCAACAAAACAGGTTTCAAGAATCTCCGACCTAAGTCACCAAGTCAAGAATCATTTGGAATATTTATATGACTCAACCAAGACTTCCTTGATTTTTTTTGTTGACTGGATACATTAAACTTCCAAGCCTGGTTTCCAAGTTTCTAAACCATACTTGATGCCTAACCTGTTGTAACGTGTCTGGATTTAGAAATTTCTTGGGTGGTGGGATATGAAGAGGGGAAAAAACTTGAGGTGTGAATAAAGTTTCATACCCATCTGATCAGAGTGGCCCCTTCAACTCACCCATCAATCTTCGCAAAGGCTGAGACGAAAATGGGTATTTTCACCTATTGCGAGGCAATTGGATAAAGATGAGACTTTTCCCTAACAATATTCAAACATTCATCAACATATCTTCCCACCCCCTCCCAAGTGGGACTCCCAAGGCATCCAGGAAGTCATTGAACCATCCACCACAAGAGATCACATAAAAACAATAAAGCAAAAATGAGCTATATTTTAAGTAAATGATTGTATTTTCCCTCGTGTCGAAATGCTCTACCTTCGGCCAACTGGAGATCTCAGCATGAGGTGATCTGTTGGTGGTTCTGTAGCCAATGCTAGGGCTCCAAGGGTATCCATTATGAGGTTAACCCAAAGAAGCTGCACATAAAAGGACGTTGTGAAGCCAATGTATAAAAAAGGGAAGAACACTGGCAGTCCTTGATCACAAGGCTATCCACTGGTTATAAGCAAGGTTCCAACCTATGATACCCGGATACTTATACAAGCCCAACGTATCCGTATCGGACCGATACGACACTTGTATTAGTACCTGACATTGATACTGCACCGATACTTCTGGGGAACAAGTTTAACATAACCTACCTATAAAGTCCTTTTTCATTTATAACGGAGGGTGTCCCATCCCTTTGGGCCAGAATAATCCCTATGAGCCCAGGGGAGCTAGGTAAATCCCTTGTGGCCCCAATGTGGTAGTGCAGTTTTGAACCCTCAACCTCCGGGAGCAAAAATGCTAAATAAAATCCTTTATTTCATGTAGTTAATTTAATATTTTTACTTCTCAACATGAAAAATGCTAGAAAGGGACAAAAACAATAATAATTTCATTAATTCAAAAGTGATCTAAAGAAAAAAAAAAATTTTAGGACACCCGTATCCGTATCTGTGTCCTAGATTTTCGAAAGTGGAGTCATATCCCCGAGCCCAGTATCAGTATTCCATAACCATATCCGTATCTGGGCATCATAGGTTCCAACATAGAAAAGTGATCAAGTGGAGTCCTCAAAGGACTATAAAACTGGATGTTCAAACAAAATCCCGGGGAAAAAGGGATATCGAAGAAATTCAACCTGCACAGCATTTAAAGGAACATTTCCAGAGGAAACTGCAGCTACAACATTTATTATAAGAGCAGCTACATTGACCGTCAGCTGGAACTGGATAAATTTCTGAATATTTGCATAAACAGAGCGCCCCCATCTCACAACCTGGAGTGAACAGTTATAGTATATCATCATCTTTATCACACACACACATATATATATATATATATATATAAATAATCCTCAAGATAAGCTTGCTCATTATTGTAAACTAACCTTTACAACTGAAGCAAAGTTATCATCCAAAATAATGATATCAGCACTTTCTTTTGCAACTTCTGTTCCTTGGATACCCATTGCAAGACCTATGTCAGCCTAAAAACCAAAACAAGAAATTAGATAAGCGATGCTATGCAACATAAACTCCACCAGTTTTTACTGCCAGGCACAAGCCCAGGAAAAGGAGGGTTGCGTTAGGAAATTGACAGCCAGTGTAAAATTTTGTCACAACCCAAGCATGATGAAATACTACACGACATAAACAATGTCATCCACTAGCACTACCGCGAATTTGTCATCATTGGCTAGAAATCCAGGAGGTTTCCCCGGCAATGCAGGGTAGACGAATGCTACTTTTGTTCAAAGTAGACTTACGAATTTGGTTTGGTAAATGTTTACACCCAACTGCTTGTCTGATGCCATCATTCTTTTATTCTTGGCTTGGGCCCAGCAAATACAGACATATGGCAACGTTTAAAATGAAAATGAAAAAAAAAAAAAAAAGGATAAAAGATAAATATGGCAGAGGAATTATAGAAAGCAGCGTTATCAAACTGGACAACAAAGATGAGGCATAATAAGTATCCACGAAAAAATAAACAATTAATAGCTGTGATCATCTAATCTGGTTAGCCGCTTCAATCAATGGAGGCCACATCCTGATCAGCCAGCACTGCAGGCCAAGTCATCCCTTCCAGAAAGTGTTAACCCCAGACCACAGGAAACCACAACTAAGTTGCAATTATTTTCATTAAATGTGGACTGTACCAAATTTTATTTCCACCCCCTTTTAAGGGCTACTAATTAGGATGAAGAAACAAAAACCAAACGCATAAAAAAGAGAAGAAATGCAGGAAAGATCGACCTCATGTAATGCAGGAGCATCATTCGTTCCATCACCAGTTACAGCAACAACATGACCTCTCTTCCGTAATGCTTTCACTAGTAAAAGCTTGTCGTTAGGAGATGACCTCCCCATCACCTGTACATGAAAAAATCTAAACAGTTACATATAACTGAGATCATAGGGCACTCAAAATTAGCTCATGCATTAACATCCAATGAGGATTCCTTGAGTCCAGATATCAGCTATGATACCCAGACACTTCTATGACCAGCGTATCTGTGTCATTAGCATATCCTACTTACCAGATCCATTATTTCTTTTAGTTTTCTTACTTTTCTACATAAAAACATTATAAGGAATGTAAACAATGATCATTTCGTTAACCTAGAAATGTTCTAAAGAAAAAATTAGAACAGTATATCCATATTCGTGAGAATTCTGAAAGTAGAGAGCCGTATACCCATCCCCCTGTCCATGCCCGTATCTGGGTATCAAAGGATATCAGGACTTTGACATATGCCAATTTGTGTATGGGTGTGTCGTCACCACCAGTAGGGTGAGGGGTTGCACATTGAGGTATAGAAAATGATATTCTAAGGGATCAAAGGAGGAATCATGTTCTAATATTTATTAATAAATTTAAGTTTTTACAAGTGACCACATTTAGTTTTGACTGAATTATTCATATTGCATATACTCAGCTCGATGCCCACGTACTTTCGATACAGCCGGGACATGGATTTTCCATGGAAAAAAAGGTTTAGACACGGATTTTCTATGGAAAAAAAAGGTTTAGTATTGTAAATATTGTCAGCATTGTCGATCTCTGAATTTTGGGATCTTGCAAGAAATGCAGTTTTGATCATCAAAGCACACTCCAAAAGCTCTCAGACAGCCCTCCATGTTCTTCCCAAAAGAAGTAAGAGGAAGAAACCCCGACCATAAACTTTCAAAAAGTTCCATTTCAAATAACTTCAAACAGTTCCATTTCGAGTAATTTGGGCGATAAAAAAAGGCTCTACCAAGTGAAATAAAACTGGCACGTTTTTTACAGGACTTGACCGAGTTCTATACGATGACCCACTGGCCACTCAACTCAGTAAGAGTCATCCAAGTTGACTGACTAAATTAAAATCGAGGGAAGCAGTTATGCATGTGTAGTTATGCAACTTAATCCATTGGTAGACAATATCAGATCTTTCATTTTAGAGTAAGTGCTAATTAAACATTTTTAAGGATTTTGGATCCATGTTGGTGGGTTGGTTTGAATGGAAAAAGGAGGTGCCCTTCTCAAAAGAGCACACTGGATTTTTTTATTCTAGTCTATTATTTATATTTTTAAGGCCAGGTAATGACCTAGCAAGCCCATCCTAGAGGGCCCAAGGCCCATGGACTAAACCTACACCCACCACATCTATTAGGCCAGTCAGGCCCACCTGGGCCTCATGGCTACACTAGGAGGCCCAGCTTCCAGCCGTGCAGCCTTCTGAGTGAATATGTTCTTATCATTTAGATCTTTCTATTTTCTTTAAGTTGATATTCAATGTATCAGATGCTTTAGAAAGTTGTTTTAGCTCTAACTAGGGTTAAGAATTAAATCACACAGGCAAGAGGAGACTTACCATGTTCTATACAGCCAATAGGATTATTAAAAGACCTCCAACGTGTAATTTCGCTATTGATTTGTTCATTCAATAGAATCTGAGTAATCACCTTTCCTTTATGGTTGTGCTCGATTCTAGATTCATACCCTAGGCCTACAAGTTTTGCTAATCTAGAATTGGAGCCTTTGATTTGGCTGATCCTCTTATTTCAAGCTTAAAGCTTGTGATTCAACCATTAGATCGAAACCACAGCGGCTGGGCACAAGCCCATAGCTGGCTAGCATGCACCACGATGTCACATAGGGTTTAGACTAAAGATTCAACTTAACAATAGGTGGGCCTTATTGAACAAGTTCTGCTAACATTAATTGTTTACACAGGTGTGCCTAGTTCGCATCTAGAGTCTCGACACATAGGATTGGTACAAATTCACTATGTATCCCAAAGGTGATTTTGCCAATTACTGAGATAATAACTTTGATACAGGAATAGACACGAAAGCATCGAGAGATGATTAAGTTTAAAATTGTACAGATATTTTCTCAGCAACTTCTTCTCTTTCATTATCAGGCAAGTCACGGAAAGTTTTCCCTTCAATGAGAGTAGGATTTACAGCTGCAGCTTCAGAATCAAGTATCCCGCACTCTAAAGCAATAGCCTTCGCTGTCTGGATGTTATCACCAGTCACCATGCGCACCTATTCACTCAAAATCAATAGCTAATCACAACTTGCACAAAAAAGAATAGCGCATAACATCATTCAAGATTATTAGCATGCACTAGCTAAGCATTTGACATGAAGAGTAAAATCCAAGCCAGGAAACATTATTGAGCAACAATGCCTTTCTCAACATTGCTAATAGCTCAGTTGTCTGGGATAGCAATGGGCCGAGTTTAGGAGCCATTCAGGACCAGTTAGCCTGAAATTGGTATGGTTCCAGGCCAAAGTGGGGATGCCATGAAACCATTGTCAGACTTATCAGGAGGGATCCTTTTATTTCGCAGTTTAAAAACGGAAGAACAAACTCAAGGGCCTAAAAGGCTTGGCAGATGCAGCAGCCAAGAACTGCACATGGAAATGAAGACATGCTCAGACTGCAGACCCACCAAAAGGATGGTGGTCTGCTGTTCACAAAATGGAGCCATTTGCTATGTTGGGCATCCTATAAATTCTTATTCCCTCTTTAAAAGACCTAAACTAATTTTGCTTATTAAGATTAGTTGTTTTGCTTTTAAATTATTTAGTCATATACGTCTAAAAAGACAACAATAAAAAAAATCCAGCAGAGTTATTATTGGTTTTGGAATAAAATTAAGAGCTTTTTTAAGTTCCATATTTTTTCACAATTTCCAATATCATGGAATTGATCTAACTAAAAATACAAAAAAAAAAAAAAAAAGAGAAATATGGAGAATGAAAAGATATATTTACATAGAAGAACAGAGAGTTCTCTTTGCACTACCTTAACACCAGCACGTGTGCATAGTTGTACAGCATCTTTGACACCTGGCCGACAAGGGTCCTGCACCATAATGTGATTACTTTGCAATGTAAGTAAAGAGTAAAATATATAATAAAGCCAAGGCATTCATTGGTACAAGTCTCCAGATGTTAGCCTCATTGTCACTATTACTTCAAACAGGAGAAAACTATTCTAGAAAGACAATGCACGATTGGGCTTTGCCTTTATATCTGACCCATCAGATGAATGACCAACTCTAGCGGTTCGTAAATGGATATATATAGTCACATTTAATCAGGGGCAGACCCACGTATTGGGCACCTGGGGTGGACGCCCCATGTTGAATCTGGAAAAGGCAGTAAGGAATTTCTCAATTTCTGAACTTGCAGCCCAATGATAGAGAAGAGAAACAAACACCAAACATACCAAAATCTCACCCAGAAATTCCTCCTGCTCAAAAGTCCACCTAAATCTATACTTACCAAATGGTATTTGGAGAAGGCAGCAGGGGAGAGGAGTGAAGATGGAAACATCTTGATGTGTGTTGCTCAAAAACTCGCTCTCTACTGCTCTTGCAACAAGAAACCCACACAAAAGATCCTTCTGATCTACTCAAAAATATCCATTTAAAGTTTCCAACACAAAGCTATAAGTTCTGCAAATTAAATATTACATTAATGAGCTCAAATGAATTTTTTTTTTTAATTTTAATTTTTGCACTTTCATAGAGCTGTACGTTTAATATACAAAAGGTTTATTCACGGTGAATAAATTTGCCTAGAAAGAGAATTTAAGGGATTTCCCTATTGAAGATTCTATAATATGGCAGTGTTCTATCTTATTGATGCAGGGCAGACTAGGCTTGTTAAAGGCGCGAGGCACAGCCAGGCGACCTTTCAGCGCCTCAAAGCCCTTGGGGCAAGGCGATTTCAATAAGGCTCAGGTTGAGCGCATAAGGCGCGCGCCTTTGAATGAGGCGTGAGGCGCTTGCCTAGTGGGCTTCGGTCAATACAGCCCAAAACTTAAAATTTTCATAAAAAGAAAATGGTCCAGCCCAACAGGTCAATGGGCTTAAGTCAGAAATTGGTCCAGCACTCCAACCCAACAAAGAAGAGCATATATCGTGCCCTAAGTCAGAAATGAAACAAACAAAAAAAAAGGCAAAAGCAAAAGAAGAAGAAGACGACGATGATGATGGAGGAGGAGGAGGAAGGGTTCCAGCTTCTTCACACCGCTGCGCAGGTACATCACGTTCACTGCTCTCTTTTTGTTTCTCTTCTTTCTTTTTCTTTTCTTCTGATGCTACTGTTTTCTGTTTTCTTTCTTTTTTTTGTTTTGTTTTCTGCTTCTACTGCTGCTTTTTGGTGTTCATGCTGCTGCTGTTTCTGCTTCTGCTTTTTGTTTTCTTGAAGGTGTTCTTGCTGATGCTGTTTCTGCTTCTGCTTTTTGGTGACCTCTAGTCCTCTACTTCTGCTGGGTTTTTTTTTTCTGCAGCTGTTTTTTTTTTTTTTTTTTTTTTTTATGGTTCTACTGCTGCTTTTTGGTCACCTCTACTTCTGCTGTTTCTTGTGTTGGTGCTATTTTCTTCTGTTGTTTTCTTTTTGTTGTTGTTGCTGCCACTGATTTTCTTTCTTTTTTTTTCATGTTCATCAATCAGATCATGCTCTTTTTTTTTACGTTGTTTAGCTGCTGTAAATCTGCTTGTACTTTTTGTTTTTTTGCTCTGTTGCTACTTTTATTTCCTACAGCTGTTTCTTTTTTTTTGTTCTGCTGCTGCATTCTAGTTTTTTTGTTTTGGTGATCTCTCCTGCTACTTCTGCTTGTTTTTGCAGCTGTTTATAGATGTCAACGCCAACGGAAGGTAGTAATAGAAAGGACCCAGCATGGCAGTATGCACATTTGGAAAATCCACAAAATAATAATAGGTTCAAATGTAATTTTTGTGGCAAAATATCAAATGGAGGTGTTTATTGGGTCAAGCAACATCTTGCTGGGGGTTTCAGGAATATTACTGCTTGTCCAAAATGCCCAGGTGAAGTTAGAGAAGAGATAAGAGAGTACATGACAAAGAAAAAGACAGAAAAAGAAGAAATGAATATGTTGCCTCATTTTGATGAATTGGCTAATGGTTATGAAGAGGATGATGATGATGTAGAGGTCATTGAACGTGATAAAAGACCCTTGGCTCATCGCAGTGAAGTTTCTAGTGTTCGTGGAAGTACTACTATCTCCACTGTGTCCAAACCTAAAAAGCCAAAGCAAAAAGGGCCTATTGATGTATTCTTCACTCCCAATCCGGACGTTGTTGTGCAAAATCGAAAAGCCCAAGGAAAACAAACAAGAATTGATGAAAATGATACGTATAGAAAAGAATTAAGAGAGCGGGCATGTTTAAGATTTGCAAGGTGGATGTATGATGTTGGAATTCCTTTTAATGCAGTTAATTATGACAGTTTTGGACCAATGATTGAAGCTATTGGGCAATATGGTCCTAGTATGAAACCACCAAGTTACCATGAGGTGCGAGTTCCTCTTCTCAAAAAAGAGATAGAGCATACTAATAATTTGATGAAGGTTCACTAGGAGGATTGGGTAAAGTATGGATGTTCTATAATGATGGATGGGTGGACTGACAAGAAAGGGAGGACATTACTTAATTTTTTAGTGAATTGTCCCAAAGGAACCATGTTTGTGGAGTCAATTGATGCTTCTAGCTACTCAAAGGATGCAGAAAAAATGTTTCAACTAATTGACAAGTTTGTGGAGCGTATTGGACAAGCTAATATGGTCCATATTGTCACTGACAATGCTGCAGCTAATGTGTTGGCGGATAAGAATTAGTGGTTCTTGGAAAAAAGTTTTTTATTTAGGAGTATTAAAAGAATCAGTTATCTAAAACTATTTTTTTATCTCTTTCTTTGTTTTGGTTCTAACAAGAAAGTTTTTGGAAGCAAAGTTTCCACACTTGTATTGGACACCATGTGCTGCCCACTGTTTGGACTTGATGTTGGAAGACATTTTTAAGATACCAAATCTCAAGAGATTTGAAAGGGGCTATTGTGGTACATGGGTTCATTTATAACCGCCCAACTTTGCTAAATATGATGAGGCGATTTACACAAATGAAAGAGTTGATCAAGCCTGCAAAAACCCGATTTGCAACTGCCTTTCTCACTTTAGCAAGGATTCATCAACAAAAAAACAACTTGAGGAAGATGTTCACTTCATAGGAATGGACAACAAGCAAATGGGCAAACGAGCGACAAGGTAAAAGGGTTGCACAAATTATGTTAATGCCTTCATTTTGGAACACTGTTGTCCATGCCCTTAAGGTCTCGGGTCCTCTTCTTTGTGTACTTAGATTGGTTGATGGTGAGAAAAAGCCTCCCATGGGATACATTTATAAAGCTATGGATTGGGCTAAAGAAACCATTTCAAATGCTTTTGGTGGAAAAGAAGAAAGATATAATAATATCTTTGAAATCATTGACAGAAGGTGGGAGGTTCAATTGCATCGTCCTTTGCATGCAGCTGGATATTTTTTGAACCCAACGTTCTTTTATTCGAATCCCAATATTGAGCACGATAATGAAGTTATGGTAGGGTTGTATAATTGCATATCAAAGCTGGTCCCAAATATTGATGTACAAGATAAGATCAGTCAAGAGTTATCTATTTATAAGCAAGCTGAAAATTTATTTGGGTTGCCAATGGCGATTAGGCAAAGGGTGACAATGGCACCGGATAAACTATTTTATCCCATAAGTTTATTCCATTATATTATAAAATTAATTTTTTAAATTTATCCCACAAATTTATGCTAATTACCTATCATTAACAGCTGCATGGTGGGCTGCATATGGTTCCAAGACCCCAAATTTGCAAAAATAAGCGATAAAAGTTCTTAGCCTGACGTATAGTTCATCTGGTTGTGAGCGAAATTGGAGTGTATTTGAGCATGTGAGCATTTTTCTCAAGTCCAATGAATTTAAAATAATTTTCTTCTCTACATATAAATTTTAATATCTTTTTTAATTGTTGCAGATTCATAGCAAAAAAAGAAATAGATTGGATCAAAAAAGTCTCAATGATCTAATATTTGTTAAGTACAACAGAGCACTGAAGCGTCGATATGATATGCGTGACATACTTGATCCCATTTCTTTGAAGAATATTGATGAAAGCAATGAGTGGTTGCTTGGGAGGATAGATAGAGAATTGGATGAAGATGATGAGCTTGTGTTTGATGATGATATTTTGACATGGGGTGATGTTGCTCCAGCTTCTGGAGTTGGAGAAAGTAGTCAAAGAACTAGAGCAACATCAACTTCAAGGGCAAGGGCAACACCAAAAGTAACTAGATCATCAAGTGTTCTTCAATTGGTAGATGAGGAAGAGTCAGAGGAGACAGACGAGGAAGACGTGGATGGATATAAATCCAATGATGAAGGTCAAGATTATGACTTACTTGGTGTAGATGTTGAGGATGACTGTTAGGTCCTCCTTAGGAGCATCTGTGTTGTTGCTTTGACTTTGGAGCATTTTTGTGTGGTGGTTTTATATGTGGTGTCACACTTTTGTACTTTTGTTGGTACTTTTGTTGAATGTTTAGCATTTAGAGTGATGGATGCTTTATGACTTTTAGAATTCTTCAAATATTCCTCTTCTTTTTTGCTCTAATTTGTGAATTATCTATCTGTTAGGTCCTCCTTAGGAGCATCTGTGTTGTTGCTTTGACTTTGAAGCATTTTTGTGTGGTGTCACACTTTTGTACTTTTGTTGGTACTTTTGTTGAATGTTTAGCATTTAGAGTGATGGATGCTTTATGACTTTTAGAATTCTTCTAATATTCTTCTTTTTTGCTCTAATTTGTGAATTATCTATCTTATACCAAAATATATATTTTTTTATCTACAATGTGCGCCTCGCTTCAATGAAGCCCGCGCCTCGCCTCACGCCTGAGCGCCTCTTGCTTTTCAAAACACTGGGGCGGACCCATGGTCCCCCCATGGACTGACCTGCCAATGGGCCCATCCCATCTGTCTTGACCAACCCTTTAGGCTCAACCATTTATTATATGTTATTTTTCTATTATTTAGAGTTTTATTTGTGTTTTAAGTTATTTTAGTAGGATGTTTTAATCCTGGCCATCACTGTGTTTGGATGGTCCAGATTAGTCCTAGGGTTATTTATTTTTCCATATAATGATATAAAGCATCTTTCAGTGATCAGTAATGGTTAATGAAGAATGAAAATTGAGTTTTCTAGTTCTCTTCTTCTAGATCTCCAATGCCTCCTTGTTTGGAGTTTGGTGAGAGCCCAGTTTTTCCCCCATCTTCATCTCTTATCTTGCCCGCCCCGCATCTTCCCTGTCCTGTATCACTTATTGTGCTATTTACCTAAAAATGCTCCTGCAAGATTCTTTTAATTCTTTTAGGGCATGTTTGTTTGCATGAGTGGAATGACATAAAATTAAGGGTCAAATCAATATTCAAAGAAAGAGGATGGAGTTGAGAGTAAAAGCACAAAATGACAATGAAACACGCAAGCCAAAACATAGTGTAAAAGAATATGCCCCCATCAGAATCAACCTCCCCTCCCTCCCTCTCTCTCTCAAATGACAAAATTAACATTATGGCCATTGTCCACCCCACTCAAACAAAAAAAAACTAGACCTGCCACTGCATTTAACAATGGAAAAATAGATTATTACAATAATATGATGGGAGATTCTGGGAACCCTAGATCTGTAATGGCCAAATTATAGGTCACTTTCATATATACAATTTGTAGTGCCAACTAACTGCAACACATTCACAAAATGGAACTTAAAATTAGAGATGAGAATATTGAGGTGGATGTATGGTAAAATCAGAAAGGATAAAATTAGAAATAAGCACTTTTGAGAGCATTTAGGATAAAATTAAAGAAACTCATTTGAAATGATTTGGCATGTTTGTGATGCAGTGAGATCCAAGAAGAACTGGGCCACTTATGGACCCCACCAAGAATGATTTACTTTCTTTAAATAGTTTATTCATTTTTGTTCTTTAAATAGTTTATTAATTTTAGTAATTTGATATTTTAGTGATTTGATTTACTTAGAGATTTTAGTGAGATTTTAGGGAGTGATTTTAGGAATCACTGAATAATGGTAGTTTCTTTATTTAGACCATTCCTCTATTATAAATAGAGACGGATGCTTGATTGTAAGTTATGCTATACTCTAGTAAAATTCAAAATTATTCTTGTGAGTTCCGTTTTGGGCATTTTCCCCCAAGTGATCTTAGAATTTTGAGTCTTAGGGCTTGATCTCACCGTCGTAGGTGTAGATCTTCATCGTGGTCTCCGGGCTATGCCATCAATTGGTATAAGAGCTGAGATCCGGTCGCTGGAAAAACAATTGTCTTCTCCAGTTCATCAAAACTCTAATCTCAAATTGCCGTTTCGATCGCCGATTCGACTTATCATCTACCATCTACCCCATCCCTGCAAACGTCCGAATCCCATTCCAGCCACAATCCAACCACCCAATCTAATCCCCGAAATCCTAATCTCGACCCTCCTTCGCCACAAATCCCGAAACCCTAACATAATTTCCCTCAATTACAAAACCCACATTCCCTCTCGACCCACCCCTGCCCCCCTTCGAAACCTCAAGTCCATCACACCAGAGACCCCATTCACCCCAGCCGGCCTCCATCTCAATCCTCGGCATCCACAAATCCCTAAGCCCAAACAGCCCTCACTGTCCATGACAGAACCCCCAGCCAAACCAAACCCACTCCTTTTTCCAAACTTTTGAAACCCTAAGCCCACTTACCCAAACCCATCTTCTTCCCTTTCAGCCAATCATCATCAACGTCCACCATCCATACAGAAACCAGAAACCCCCCATCTCCCAAAACAGAAACCCATTCCCATCTGCCGATTAGAAAAACAAAAAAGAAGAAGAAGAAAAGTGGCAGAAAGAAGAGAGAGGAGAAGACAGAGTTGGAAGAGAATACCTGGCACCGTCCAGCAACCAGCCAGCAGCTAGAGTAGAGGCAGCAGCAGAAAACAGAGAGGGCAGAGAGAAGGAGATAGAAGAGAAAGAAAGGAGGAAAAAAAATGAAAGAAAAAGAAGCAGCAGCAGCAGAAGAGAGAGAGTTGCGCTAGAAGAGTACCTGGCACCACTCATCGTCTCCAGCCAACAGTGGACAACGCACAACAGCAACCAGCAGTGGACAGTTCCTTCACTTCTTTGAAGTTCAAAACAGTAGGCATGCACTTCTTTTTTCTTTTCCTTCATGCACAAACCCCAAGGTAGAGCCAAAAGTATCTCTCCCATGTGTCTACTCTACTGGGCCTAAGTTTGGGCCCAACATGAGCCCAAGCCCAAACCTGCACAAAAAAAAAAAAAAAAGTTTCTCTCCCAAGTACCTGCTGGTGTGTTACAGCTGGGTCTACCCTAAGTTCAGACCTGACCCAAGCCAAAAAAAAAAATAGAGAGAGAAAAGAACAGAAATTTGCAAAGCACTATATTTGAATCATTGATTTAGGTCAATATGAAACTTTTTGGGAGCCCCATTCCACTTCAAAGAATTCAGTATAAGCGCAAATATGGGAATTGGTATTTTGAAAATGAATTCTATTTTGAGGAATTTCTCCACTTGACGCAAGAAAATTGTACGGTTGATGAATACACCCGCCACTTTCGAGAGTTGTATGAGATATGTGAATTGGAGGAAAATGAGACATGATTTAGCTCATTATGTCCAAGGCTTGAGGCCAAATATCTTGGAAAATATGAATTATTGCAAAACCAGTCAAGATGCATACTTAGAAGCAATCCGTGTTGAGCGTATGCTTTGAAAGTCTCGCAAGCAACAATGTAGACAAAAAGCTCTTATTGTGGAAAGACTTTTTGCAGGAGAAGAAAATCTCACTCTTGTTATTCACAGACTCCTCAATACCAATGAAGAGGAAGAAATATGGAACCATGCTAAGAAATTTCACAGGCGGGTGATAGTCGTTGACAAAGCTGTTAATGTGGTTATTGACAATGGCAATGTGATTAATTTTGTCACACAAGAGGTTATTGACAAGCTTCATTTGCCAACTGAGAAGCTTCCTAAGCCCTACCAAGTCACATGGTCTAATGGTCATGTCATTCCCGTGACTCACAGATGTTTGGTATCTTTCAAGCTTAGCGCCTATAAAGATCAAATTTGGTGTGATGTGGTCCATATGAATATTGCTCATATCCTTTTCGGTCGTCAATGGATTTTTGATCGGAAAGTGCATCATAATATAGACACAAACACATATACCCTTTTCAGGAATGGAAGATAGAGTAGACTCATGCCAATGACATCAACATCTCAGTCGTCGTCTACACCTTCAACAGAAGTGCCACAAAAGGAGCAAAAACTTGAAACAGTAGTCATGACTGCACCAAAAGAGCTCACTTCGCACAACAAAGATGACATTGAAATATAAGTTCATAGCAACACTGATTTTGTGAGTACAAACAATATTGTTCAAGGTAGTGCCACTCAAGAGCTCCAAAGGGTTGAGGAAGTGCAAGGTCGAGCAAATATTGAAGACTCTGACCAAGTTAGCAATAAGATTGAACATCCGGTAGATCTCATTGTCAAGCCAATTCCAGAAAATTCAATTGCATCATCGAAAATTAAATCAATTGTCCCAATGGTTTCACAAGAAGATCAAGTTATTAAAGTTCCTCACATTGACTTCATTTTTGGGGAGCATAGATGGATATTCAATGATCATGATCTGTTGGTACAAAGGCAACACCTGAAACATCCACTGGTCAGATCACACATACATCAGCAACAAAAACACCTCCAACGTACTTCTAGTGGAGGAACAGATCGCATCCAGCTTCCAAGTTATGTCATGTGAATGCAGATCAAAAAAAAAGACGGAAGTTTGTGCATTTGATTTTTGACCCAGGTGGACATTTTCCAAACTAGTGGTTGGATTCTCTCATGTGTTATCAACCTTTCAACTTGTCGGAGTCGAGTTCTTCTAAGAGGAGGAAAATTGATGTAGTAAGATCCAAGAAGAAGTGGGCCCCTCATGGACCCCACCAAGAATGATTTACTTTCTTTAAATAGTTTATTAATTTTAGTTCTTTAAATAGTTTATTAATTTTAGTAATTTGATATTTTAGTGATTTGATTTACTTAGAGATTTTAGTGAGAGATTTTAGGGAGTGATTTTAGGAATCACTGAATAATGGTAGTTTCTTTATTTAGACCATTCCTCTATTATAAATAGAGATGGATGCTTGATTGTAAGTAATGCTATATACTAATAAAATTCAGAATTATTCTTGTGAGTTCCCTTTTAGGCATTTTCCCCTAAGTGATCTTAGGGTTTTGAGTCTTGGGCTCGATCTCACCGTCGGAGGTGTAAATCTTCATCGTGGCCTCCGGGCTGCGCCATCAATTTGACATAGTCCAAGAAAGGCGCCAGTAAGGAAAATTTTGGCTATGCATGTTGATGAACTATCAAGGGGAAGGGGTATGCCAAAGGAGACGTGAATGGAGGTAGTAAAAATAGATCTAAAGAAGTGAAACTTATCTAAGGATTTGGCTCAAGATAGATCAGAATGGATAAACAAAATCCATGCAGCCGATCACAACATAGTTAGGACAAAGCTTTGATGATGATGATGATGATGAGTGCCAACTAAATGTGATGATTAAACAATGTATTATGAGTGCATCTGTGAGTGCTACACTTCAATAACCATTCCAAAATTATATGAATAATGATAGGTACCTTTATTCCCACAATGGCCATCACCACTAGTTCATCCTCCGGCAATTCCCACTGGTCACGCTGCTCTTCATCAATTGGAACATTTTCCACTCCATACGATCTGTGTGCAAAGGCGACGCAGCGCAAGCTGCGTGTTGCCATATCTTCAATAACTTTTTTAAATTCATTCATCTGCAATGACAAACTGGTTCATTACATATATTGCTTCTTCTATCAAATGGAACAAAGGTAAAGAACCAGAAGGCTTTGACCTTATCTTGATCCATTGGCTTCACTGAACCATCTGGGTCAAGCCATCTTGTACACGAGGATAAGACAATTTCAGCAGCCCCTTTCCAATGTATATGAACTTCAGACTCTCCCTGAAAGTATTAGGAGAGATGTCATACAACAACTACTAGTGGGAATTGCAGGATAGATGGGATTGCATTAGGTAACATGTGATGAACAATACATCAAAATGCATCAAATAAAAAACAAACGCACCCATAGAATCATTCAAATTACTTTTATTGGGCCTATTATTTAGCAACATATCTAGCCGACATACCTAAAGTAGGCGCATTCATAGCCCATTTACACTATATAAAGTTGTTTGTATCAAATATTTCAGGCTAGGCTAGGCATTTTAACAGTTCATAGACCTATTTCCAGCCCAATAAAGCAAAAATCATCATATCTTGACCAAGCCCAAGAGCCTCAAGTAACAGCTGATATAGCCAAACGTGGGCTGGACAAAACGTCAGACCGATGAACTTATTCTAAATGCCGAAGTGTCAAGTAACAGAGAGGGCCAAATCAACTTCTAATGATTTGAAACAATAAATCAAAAATCAGATTGAGGTTATAAAATGGAAATGAAACTGATACCACTTGCAGTGCAACACCTCCACGCTTCTTCTCTGAGTTGAAAGGGAAGACGTGAAGAACTGTACTCTTTGATTTTATGTCACCAAATATCATTCCCAGCTATGAAAGGAATACACAGTCCAAGTAAGCACCAGATCTTCAATTGAAATAAGCATTATGATCGATGGAATCAGCCAGAAAGACAAGCAGACTTGCTAGCATACCTCGACACCCCAAGAGAGAATAGCTTTTTCAGTTGGTGACCCTGTAATCTCGATAGCTCCACCATCCTGAAAAATTAATAAATATTATACATCTGTAATGCTAAATACATTCATAATGACCCACTAAAAAGAAAATAAAAACACATTCATAAAGAAGATAGTGCTTTATATGATAAAACCAATTCATATTTTCAGGAAACTAATGCTAAGAGTGAAATTGAAGAGCAAGCAATAAACAAGCTGGTGATTGCTCATAATCTTTTGGGTCCAATTTAGGTGTATTCCAATGGAGGCAGTAGCAGTGATAGGAAAGTCTTGATGTAGATTAGGGATGGACCCCTATCAAATGGTCACTGAAAACTTAGCATGTCTCTCCATGAGAAATTCTCAATTCATTACTGCTCCTTCATACATATCTTTAACGATGTCAATATAACCTCTTGGGACACTCCTTTTATCTAAAATCTACCAAATTAAATCTTTAGGTACTATTGTAGGCTTTCTCTAGATCGACAAAGACCATATAACGATTTTTCTTCTCTTGCTCTTTTTCCATTAATTGTCTAAGCGGGAAGATAGATTCCAGAGTTGGCCTCCGTGGCATGAAACCAGATTAGTTTTCAAATATCTTGGTCTTTTGTTTGAGTATTTGCTCCATTACTCTCTCTCCCATAGTTTCATAGTGTGACCCATAAATATAATCTTATGATAATTGATGCAACTATGCATATCATTGTTTGTTATTATATATAAGATTATAAGTACTACAATACTTCTCCATCCATCTGGCATTTTCTTTATCCTTAATATCTTATTGAAGAGCCTAGTTAACCAAATCCCTCCAATTTCTCCAAAGCATTTGTAAACCTCTATTGGCATGTCGTTGGCCGAGTGAGTAATGACTGTTCTTCCCCAATGTGAGGAATGGAATCCACTATATACCACTATGGTTGGCAATGTCATATCTCCTTGATCAGAATGAATACGAATCAGTTGTTATCCTAATGACAGCTACAAGTTATCTCAAACAATAACTTTGCATATGCATTGTCTTGCATGCGTATAGTTCTCTTCAATGTAGCAGCCCACAGGACTCTCTCTGTTGTCTCCATGAGTACGCTTTAATGCATTAAATGTGCATCTCACCTAGATCCAACCAAAGTGGCGTACAACCTAAAACTTATTCTTAAAAACACTAATAGAAAAAAGCAAAGAGAAAAGAGAAAAGAAAGAAATAGGAAATAAAAAAAAAGAGTCCAACATCCAGGCCAGAGAAGAACCTATAATGGCCACATAATCTAATAGCACGACATTCGAAATGGTCACAAACCAATCTGCCCTAAACAGTGTTTCATCTGAGCATGGTAGTCAAATTTGGAAAGTTCCAGCCAAATTGGCTGAAACTACTCAGTAACAAACCGAACAACCTCCTATAAAATATTTGGTCCAAATTTTTTTTTAATAGTATATTTGGTCCAACGATCACACCTGTTCAGTCAAAATCTGCAATTCAGTTTAAAATTTATTCCAACTGTGTCAGAACAGGATAATATGCAGCAACATGCTTTAAATATTGAGAATCCATTTTTGTTTCCATTACAGAAACAACTCATGGTTTTTTGGCATTTTGTGAAAGTGATGGGATTTTAGCGCTGAAATCCAAACATATATAGGTCTTCACTGGGATTTAATTTACCAGGGCGACAACCTACCATTTTCTTTAAATATATAGAGTTTATTAACTATTTGTTATTTTTCAAATATGTATTTTTAAATGGAACTCCACAATGAAACCGACAGGTATGCATTGAATCAATCAAATTTATCAAACAATATATGATGGTTAACAAACAAAACAAAAAAACAAATTTACCTCAGGAACAAAAACATTGCCTGTAGTATTTTGTGCAATTCCTTCAATTAATAGATTAGACACGTCAGAAGACAAGAGTTGAATGCTGTCCGGTGAAGCCAATTTTTTTCCACCAACGTAAGCCTCAACAATAGCCATCTGCAACAACAAATCATACTACCTGTTTAATTGAGAATTTATGAACCTATAAAGAATCAGCTCCTGGATCAGTAAAGCATCAGCCCCTGACAAACCCCACCACCACCACCACACCAACCCACCCCCCCCCCCCCCCCCCAAAAAAAAAAAAAAAAGAAACCCACACGCACGCACAAAAATGCAGTGCGGGATTTTGGTCCCCACCATTCAAGCAGGAGGATTCCCTGTGCTTGGACGATGGCGATTAAAATTCACACACCACATCAGTGTGGAAGTCCCACAGATTAAAAAAAAAAAATTGCATCCCAATGAGGAATTCAAAAATTCAAAAAACTAAAGAAACCATAAGGAGAAAATACTATTGACAAGGCCAAAAATATGAAAGCACTGAAAACCTAGTTAAAACAAGAGCAGACCTGATTCAAGGTTAGAGTTCCAGTCTTATCGCTGCAAATTGTAGTAGCAGAGCCCATTGTTTCACAAGCAGAAAGCCTCCGCACCTGCATCTCAACCATTGCTAAAATGAACTTAAAAATTCAGGGACTAATAACAAACAGTTTTGGAAAATCATACATACCAGGGCCTTATCTACCATCATTTTCCTCATTGAATACGCAAGGCTATCAGAAGCAAAGAAAAGAAGATATAAAACAGTTTTTAATCAAATATGATTAAAAAATATATATTAACAAATACTTACGTCAAGGTCACTGCAAGAGGGAGACCTTCCGGCACAGCAACAACCACAATAGTAACCTAAAAGGAACTTCCACGATTACTTAACCTTTATGTAAGAAATCTAATTTTGTTTATAATCCAAAACAAGCATTCAAAGGATACTCATGAAAAGATGATTGAGGTATCATTTTTTCAGCTCACTTGTACAAGATCTTGGATGATTAAACAGGTGGAACAACCACTACAGTGCCTAAAACAAAAAATAGGCAGTTCTCATAGGGAACAATCACAAATGTAGTTTCAGCACAAGAGTGCTCAATTTTGGGACAGACCACCTAATGAACCACTTAGATCTCACAAGTGGGCTGCTCATGCATGGTCTATCATCCTTAACTGAATATCCATCAGAAAAGTTTGTGCGTTGGGTGTGTGTGGGTGCGCGCGCGTGGTGGGGGGGGGGGGGGGGGGGGGGGGGGGGACACGTGGTGGGTGGCACTTACCGCAATTGTGACAATTTTAACAGCACCATCTATGGTGGCACTAACACCTGTTTTCCCTTTTATAAATTGAATTGTCCCATCCGCATTTGTTGTATGTCCCGTGAAGTATCTGAACAAATTTAAAATGGCAAAAATCAATGAATTAGTATTGACAAATGACAACCACTTACTCTAAAAGCTTAAGCTGATAGAGAATGGTGTAACAATCCTCATCCGCAGGCTCCTTCATGGGAATTACACCCTCCATGGGAGAACACAGGGGCTCCACACAGAAATCACACCCTCCGTGGGAGAATACAAGGCACAACAGCCCAGGGGATTCGAACACTCGACCTCCCCCTCTTATACCATTGTTGACAACCACTTACTCTAAAAGCTTAAGCTATAGAGAACGGTGTAATAAAGTATATCAAAGCTTACAACATTTAGAACAATGAGACCGATCAGAATGGAATTATTACTACTATGTTATTTTTTTATGGTGATCAGAATGAACTTATTGAATCCCAGCTTACAGCTTACCTAGCAAGAAGGACAACTAGAACAAAGGAGGCAACAGTGAGCCCAACTATGCCAATGAAAGTAGCAACACCATTCAATCGTACCTGTTCATTACATCAGCAAATAACCCATAAACCAAAACAAGATTATTGGCTAGTTGTCAATTTCAATTTGGACCCTGATTCAGTTCAACTTTAGACTGAAAAAGTTTTGGCCGGTAAGGCCTTTCTATGTTTCACAAGCATATACCTTGAAATTTTTTTAGAATATATAAAATTAGAATAACATGAAAAATAGTAAAAATTGAATTTAACATACATACTATACATGTAATTTATTGTACTAAATCAACAAGGAAATTCTTTATTTTCACATGCCAAATAAATAAGTCATATGTTGTGAGTTGTGACAAGGTCGATTTTCACATGCACTCTCAGCTCTCGCCTCCAATTATCAAAGACATAGCCTTGAAAGAAAAAACATTCAGATAAAGACTACAGTTAGGGGCACAACAGGTTGGGCTGAGAGCCGGAGACCTAACCCAGGGTATAGGCCCAACACAAACTCGACCCATATGTTAAACAGGTGAGATATTCTAACTCACATCATCATCATCATCATCAAATCCTCGTCCCAACTATGTTGGGGTCGGTTACATGAATTCTGTTTCTCCATTCCGATCTACTATTTTAGAATTCCAATCTATCCTGAGTCAAATCCTCAGATAAGTTGTGCAAATATTCCTACTCACACCAAACCCATAAATAAAGAGGTTAAAGTAAACTGACACAACCCCATTCAACAAAAAAATAATGAAAATAAAGATAAAATGAAAATAATTGCGGCCCTACCAATAAAAAGATAAATTACACACCAATCAGACCCTAATCCAAACCCTGAATCAAACCCTAATCATGCGAATTCAAGCTGCAGTTTAACCTTGACACAAGTCCCAACCAAGACGCTAAACCCAAACCCAATCAAATCCTCCAAACCCCAATTGAATTATAATCCAAACCCCAAATCAAACACCAGCTAAATCCCAATCCAGGCCAATCATACCACAATCTAAACACTAGAAAATCTTAAGACCTGGTCCTTAACAGAGATTAAGCCTTTACACTACAACATAAATAAATTAAAAAATGTATAAATGCCACATAGCATGACCATTTTAGCAATAAACACAATTATAACTCTCCAATCTCTTCAAAACAAGCTTAAACAACAGCCTCAAATGTTTTGAGAGAGCTCCGAATTCTCTTGCCTTGCAACTAGTACATCTGCACTTGGATGTATTGTGGCCATACTTTGCAACACACTACCTAGGGAAAGAAATGGGTCCGGTTAAACAGGTGCCCCGCCCCTGTAAGGGACAGTCAGGTATGAGTTCATGGATATTGACCAATCACAGATAGGCAATCTATGTAATCTTTTCTGATTGATAAACTTTTCGGGTAGTATTTCATCAAGATCATCCAAATAAATCATATCTTGGATTTCTGCCTTAATACTTATACACAAGATCCGTTTTTACCCTCTTCATTTTGCTGAGGAATCTGATATGAGGAGATCAGATCTGATCAGGATACTTGGCCATCTAGAGCCAAGAGACAGCTTTGTTTTGGCAATAGAACTAACATTACAAACCCAGTCTTGCTTTGTGGATGCTCATTTAAGTCCTATTAGTTGATCGGCACCTTTCAGAAAATAGATTTTACAAAATAAACCCCTTTTTTTTGCAAAAAAAGACCCTATGATTTTCAGAAGTTCCATGATACACCCTATAGTTAACTTTTGCTGTTGAAAACTAATATGGAAAATTAGACATTTTGGCTGTTCAACTGAATGGCAAAAATTATTTTGCTTGGGAATTTGAATTTCAGATAAATATCATAAGGAAAAATCATCATCTCATTGATGTGGTTCGTACCCCGCTTCTCCTTGTGGTCCAGTACTTCTTGGGTCTCGAGGTCAACATATCAACTAAAGGTCTCTTAATCAATTTAACATAAGTACGCCAAAGATCACCCTGTTTATTTAGCCCATTTAAAAAACTCCTCTCCTGTGGACAATCCTTTGGCGCTCAATGTCAAGTATCACAGAGATGATGGAGAACTTATTTTTAATCCCATATTCTATCATAAGCTTAGTGGTTGTCTTTTCTATTTGACCATTACTCATCCTAACATTCTCATGCTATTAACATTGTAGGTCAGTTCACAACAATGCCGCGACATCTTCACTTGGCAGCCAAATAAAGGATCATTCGGTACCTTCTAGGATGGTGAAATATTTTTTTCCCTACCAGTTCAATCTTCACCCCACAGCATACCACGATGCCGACTAGACTGGATAGCCACACATTCGACGATCTACGACATGGTGGTATATCTATCTCAGTCCAGCCTTGATTTCATGGAAATGCAAAAAACAGAGCAGAGTAACACCACCTAAGCTGTATAGCGTGCGCTACGTCATCTACCTGCTCTGAGATCATTTGGCTTTAAAGGCTGCTTTCCAAACTTGGCTTTCCTCAAAATGATACAACTACTCTTAATGAAGAATTATATTATAAAAAAAAAAAACTACTCTTAATGAAGGTAACACCAGCGCTATTCAAATCGCAGACAACCCTATCTTTCATGAAAGAACAAAACATGTCAAGGCTGAATGTCACTTTATGGAGAAGCCTATGATGACAACATACTTCCACTCCCTCATGTGCCTTCCGATCTCCAGGTAGCCATCATCTTCACTAAAGACTAATGTGGAATTGGAACTCACAAACTAATTGCCGGTGAGCTGGTCGTGTCTCAAAAAGTCCAACAAGAGAGCAAGGCTAGATGAAAATGAAGTAAGGAAGGGAGATAGAAGGGGAGGGAGAGAGTGATGCAATGGAAAAGGAGAGACCATCTGGGAATGGAACATTTATTTCCCCTTGCATTCAAGAGATGTTTTTGTGACCCATGGGTGCATTCATAAAACCCAAACACAAGCTGATTGCTAAATGGGTTAGGATGTCCACGGGCATGCTCAACCCATGTTTATTGTGGGCCAGGTCTCATGAGCCGGGTTGGATTCAACCCAACCCCCCCCCCACGCGTAACAGCAGTTAGTATCGAAATCAATAAGATCAAATTGCAAAAGATTTTTCTAAATCATGAAGCCACATCACATGGTTGAGGCCCAGAAACCAAATGAACATAAATTAATAATTTCCTACACCAATAAAAGACTTTTTGTTACACTATTGTCCCCATTCGGCCAAAATCTGCACCAAAACAACCAACCAAGCCTGAAACAGATCATAGGTCTGGACAAAATAGTTTTAGCAGGCACTTATAGTTTGAGTCCCCAACCAAGCTAAATCAAAATTGACAACTATTATTATTAGTGATAATTGCAGTAAGAAAATAGGTCCAAAAATACAAACCTGCAACGGAGTTTCTTCACCGGTATCCTCAGAAATGCTGGCCATCAGCAATCCCCATTCAGTATTTAATCCAACAGCAGTTACCTGGATATCATTTTAATTAGCAACCGGTCCTCTAGGTATTATAAGTGAAAAATACCTCCAAAAGGCAGCCTAGATATGGATACTGCATAATAAAACCATGGAAAAAAAAAAAAAAGGAAGAGTGTAATATGATCCTTATAACACAAACCACGGTTGTGTAATCCAGAACATAATTGGAAAACCAGAATCATGACTCTGAAATCCATACAGTCAGGGACGAGTTGAGTGAGTTCCCTACTGAACAGCTGGCTTCTAACTATATCCAGACAGGTCAAAGGCCATTCCCCTAGATCTCATGGTGGGTAAATTCAAGAAAATTACAGCAAGAGGAAAAGTGGCAAATCAAGAACCTCTAAGTCAACACAAAGTTTGAACATAATATCTTAACAATACTTACCAACATATCACCATAACCATCAGCCACTTTGCAACCAGACATCAAGAATGGCGACTTCGTATCCTTGTGGACCTGCAGCAAAACACAGGATTTAAGAATATTGTTATAGTTCAAATGAAAGAAAAGAAAGCAAGCAAAAAAAAAAACCTTACAATCTTGCTTTCTCCTGTCATACTGGATTCATCAATGGCAAGAGAGTGACCAGAGATTAATATGCCATCAGCAGGGACCTAAACATGGGTTTTCACATACACAGGAAAATGTTGATGCAGAAAATGTGCAGAATCAACCCATCCAATTCGTCAATAATTAATGTTTGCATACCTGATCGCCAATTTTCAGAGGGACAACATCACCAACAACAATGTCAAATATTGAAATATGAACTCTTCTACCGCCTCGAACAACCTGCAAAATGTGCACACGTCTTGAGGTAACAAAAATAAGGGGGAAAAGGGGACTCATTTTTTATTGGCACACACCTCTAACAGTATGTTTCGCTTTTCCTCATTTAAGCTCTGAAACTGCAGCGATTGTCTGTAGTCACTGAAAGCTACAAAAAGAAAAATAAAATAACTACGAGTCTATGACCATTAGTAAAATATCTTCTCTAGTAACTAACATTCAAGAATGAATAATTTCTAGTAAACTATGCTACCCAGGCAGATACTTCGAAATGTTTAGTCAAGATGCAATATCTAGCAGGTCACTATGTTCCTCTCTAGTAACTAACATCATCATCATCAAAGCCTTGTCCCAACTATTTTGGGGTCAGCTACGTTTCTCTAGTAACTAGCATCCAAGAATAAATAATTTTAAGTAAACTATGTCACCCAGATACTTTGAAATGTTTAGTCAATATGCCATATCTAGCAGTTCAGTATGGTAAGAGTTTCCACTACCAGACACACAGCAACATTCGGGAGCTTCGAAGCACCAGACATTTTTTTTTTCAATGATTAATTTCAGTGCAACCTACTTCTCATAATTAAAACCACCAACATGCGAAAGATGTTCACTTTTACTATGAGTTTTATGAATAAATAAAATAAAATACCTATTTTCTCCCAAAAGACAAAGAAACACAATGCTTTTTACAACATAATAATTAATATTCATGAGGGGAAGACAGTGTACAAGTTATTAGCAAGCCTATCTATGATTTTACCAAAAAAAAAAAAAAAAAGTAGTCTTTCTATGAACTTTTCCATAAGGATGTTCATGGCCAGCCCAACCCAAGTCCAACCAAAGCCCTGCCCACATCCAACAGGATTTTGGCCGTCCTGAGGGCAGTGTGTTGGATCAAGGCCTAACTTCTCACCCAGTAGCACTGGCCTAGACCTATGTATGACGATTTAGATTTTACTTCATAGGTCGTGGGCTTTGTCGATGGCTTGTCATCCTCATTATAGTCCTCCTAGAAACAATGATCTCTTCTTTCTTGTCGCACAATAGAGAACTCTATGGTCAAGAATGGCCATAATATAGACTACGGGAAATTCTACATGCACCTACCTATTTTGCTGAGCACACCCAAATTCCTTCCTCAAAAGTGATTTTTTTTAAGGTGGGTGTGCTCAGCAAAATAGGGGGTGCATATAGAATTTCCCATAGACTACCGATAAGAATTTCATTAGCAGCCATAAAAAAAAAAAAAAAAAAAAAAGAAGAAAGAAAGAAAGAAATAAAAAATAAAAAATAAAAATAAAAAACACCAAGGTAACTCCCCACATACATAAGCAGGAGGAATATACATTGCAAATGTTCAGGGTTGGGGCATTGGTCAGGGCCGTGGGATTGGTCAGGCCTCCTAAGTAAGCGTTACACCTTTGACTGCCCCAACCCAGCCCATGAACAATACTTTTCCATGTCACCCCCAACCCACAATAAGGAACTCATATGGTCAGGAATAGCCATAACATATGCTATGGATGAGAAGTTCATTAGTATCCATAAAAATTGAAGACAAACACCAAGGAAACCCCCCACATACCCAGCAGAGTTTTAAAACTCAGACAAGTCGAAGTCATTTTGGCCGCACACGCGCACACACACGCACACACACACATTCCAAGCCATCTGCTCATTTATTCACACACGCACACATTCCAAGCCATCTGCTCATTTATTCACAACAAGTGCTTATTTATTCCCAGGTTCCCTTCCACTTCCCATTCCCAAACCCTTTCCACAACTACTTACAACTCCCAACCCCCCTTAAATCTACATGCAGGAGACCAACAGTCAGATTCACCTGCAAGAAAGGCATGCATTTTGACTTCTAGAAATAGAGGCAAACAGGTATTTGATGGATATTTGATTGATCACTTGGGCTTTTCGAGGTGGGTATTTGAAGTGGAAGAAATCTTAGATTGGTGCAAATCATGTAAAATAATATCCCACTTTATAGAGTTCCCAAGAAAAAAAGAAGTTAAAGGAAGGAGCATCTTCATTCTAAATCCACACCTGTAACGAATATAACAAGAAGAACTGCAAAGGCAATGCTGCCCCCATCATACCATCCTTCTTTAATGCCCTAAAAGATTCCAAAAGATCAAAGAATCAGAGTCTTAGTTTAAAATACAGAGGATAATGAGAAAAGAAAGTTGCTATAGGAGACGAGATAGACACACAAAAAAGAAAGGTAACTTCAATAGTGACCAGGAAAACCACTCAAAAATAAATAGAATTCCAACAACAATGTACAATAGGTAGACACAAAAGTAATACTAAATGAACATTTGTTAATTCCTTAAAGAGGAGACAAATGCCTCTTTTTTTTTGCTCCAGTAAATACTCACACATACCCTAACACACTACCCAAGTCCCTCACTATCAACGCTACAACAAGTGATCGATCCCTGGTTGTTTCTCTGGAGGGACCTGCCTCACCACTAAGTACCAGTCGATTGGCAAGAGGACAGATCAAAATTCAGAACGATCAAAGCTTCATTTACACCATGCCGCTTAGATTCATACAGAAACAAGAACACAGTAATTTGCAAAGAAAACACACACGATTATCCTCCTCCAACAATGACACCATACTTATTGTGCTCTAAGAACCATCCGATAATGTTCATCATCTTCTTCATCGTCCCATCGTCCTTTTCAGCCTATTCCCCAACAACATGACATTGGACATCAAGGAAGGGCACGAAGATGAGATCTGCAAAATTTGGCTATGATACCAAATTGATGTAGGCCACCAATTTGGATCGATCTACAACAAAGAAGGGTCATTTGAACAGGACAATGAGCACACAACCATTTCAAATGGCAAGAATCCGAAACTGAAATAGAGGAAAATCAGCACAAATTAAAATGATGTCCGCTTGAACACAGAAGGAAACGCCGCATCAAACCCTAGGAAGCAATCAGACATCCTGCAAGGGACTGTCGCAAGTTGAATAAGAAATCCAGCCAAAAAGTGCTCACTGTCCACTATATTGTTGCTTTTACAAAGATATGCACGCTAATGGAGCCTTAAAATGAATCCAGGCAGTACATGCTGAAAGATGTAATAATCCCATGCACTTATTCTACATAGAAGGGACAATTACTACACAGAATATCAAGTGATCGTTTACAAACATAAGAAATTAACCAAACCCAGCAATGGGCTGGTCTGCCTGGCCAGTTCGTACAATGTGGCCCCAATAGGTCCCTCATAAGTGCCCACCATATGGGCTCAGGGCCTGGCAGCCTGGCATGTGCAGCAAGCTCTAACAGCCAGAAGCATTCAGTGAGGGCTGCCCAATGGCCCCAGGCAGGGCTTGGCTTCTTCCTGGCTGCATCAGATGGAAAGGACTATGAATGGATAAAGAGTGGAGCAAAAGTCAGCCTGATTCGATTTCAAATGGTCCAAAATCTAGGTATTTAAGGCCTCCAAAGAGTGGGAAAGCAATTAAAATTCAGGGGGTGTCACAAATTTCAATATACCTTTGTGAAGTGTTTGAAAATATAATTAAAAAAAAAAAAAAAAAAAAAAAAAAAGAAAGATGATATACTAAGTAAGAAATGAAGAGAAGGTAATCGATTGACCCAAATGCAGGACCCACTAATTAGTATTCACAAGCGTTAATAATCATGGTAGGACCCATCTATTGTTAAAAAATTACAGGAATTATATATTAAAACTAGGGGTGTAATGGTTCGGTTAACCGTGTATTTTGGGAAAACCGTTAACCGAACCGTATTTTACGGTTTTCAATTCTTAAAAACCGTAACCGTATCCTAAAAAACCGTGAAAAACCAAACCGCGGTTAACCTTATTAAACAGTTTGGTTACAGTTAATTGTAACTTAAAATAAATAAATAAATAAACCTTAGTGATATGCAAATGGGGGTTGGGAGAGGGGATGGTGGGAGAGAGACTGGCCATCCGATTGATGTCTCCATGACAAACTGTTTGGAAGAGAGTATTCTCCCTGTGTAGTGTTCTAATGGAGAAAGAAAAGGAATTTTTACATACATAGAATTTGGTCATTTTGCTCATTTCAAGAAAGCAATGCGTTAGTGTTACATGTTGGAGACTGCAGTCCAGTGCATTCACAGTGAATGTTCAGCCCAACCTCCCATTCATATATTCTACATTTCATGTATGAAAAAGAACAAATATTCTTACTTCTATATAGCTTTTAAGGCATCTACCACAATATGATGAGATTCTTAGATTTTTATCTTGTTATCATGTCACCAGAGCCTTAAAACAGAAACTGAGACACATGAATCTTCTTTTTCACAAGCCAAAAATCCATGAACATCAATTCCCATTGAATTGGTGGCGAGTGATTTTACCTTCCCTTTTTCAAGTTCAAATTCAAATTGGAAATGTAGAATTCAGGCTTCTAGAGATTGTTTGGAGTTGGATTTGTAGGGACTTCTTTTCTTTCATAGCTAAAAAAATGAATAGGAATTAAATTAGGCTTTTCGAAATTCATAAAAAAACTGAGATTCACAAGAAATTTCTTTATCCAACTTATGAGTTGGTCTACTCTTAATTCATGAAAATTTCTATAGAATTACTTTGCATGAGTTCAACCTGCACTCCTATGTCAAGTTGTGCTATTGGCTTGAAGTTACATGGTCCTGTGGTTGGATGATCTAAACCAGTGGCAGACCCAGGATTTTCGTTTGGGTGGGGTGGACAAACAATAGTCAAATGAAAATATCAATCAATATTTTGCTGTACATTCTTCATATTACGAATGGCAAAAGTGCAAATGTATTACAAGATTTAGATATATACAAATGATTTAATTGCATCAACTAACATTTTCTCACCAAAATCTAGTACTCCATACCTTTCTTTCATTTTTGGTTTTTCCTTTTCACAGAAAAATTGATGTATAGCATTTTTTATGATGCTCATGGTGAATGGGTAGGTGGAGAATCTTTTTTTTTTTTATTACAAAAACTGCATACATTCTCAACAAAAATCCTCCATTGAAAGTGAAAAAATATTATAATTCTACACATTTATTCAAGAATGGAAGATACTAAACTACAAGTTAGGCCTTTTGTTACATGCATACTATGCTACAAACAATAATGCTCACAGTCCAAATGGTTGCACAGTGGCACAAGCCAAGAGTCTCAACCCACCTAGTTTCAGAGCATGACAACATTCCTTACCCGATCTAAGTCTTGGGATGACATTTGCAACACAATCAATAAACAAATGGCAACTTTGTTTGGCTCATTATATAGGATTCCTACTTAGATTGGATTTAAGGAAAAAACACTACTGCCCATCAAAATATGTAGAAATCATAGCTTCCGATTGAGCATCAGTTAGAGATTGGGTTTAGAGATTTAGGGATTGGGGATTGAGTTTCAAGATTTAGGGATTGCGGATTAGGGAAAGGGATAACTGATCAGGGTTCGGGTTTAGCGATTGTAGTTTAGGTATTAAGATTTAGGAAAAGGGAATAGGAGATTATGGTTGGCGGTTTAGAAATTTAGGGATCAGGGATAGAACATGGTTCGGTCATGGTTTGTGTGTGTGTGTGTGTGTGTGTGTGTGTGTGAGAGAGAGAGAGAGAGAGAGAGAGAGAGAGAGGAATACTAGCTGGCCACCTGTCAGAGAGGGAGGAAGTGTGATGCCTGAGCCGGAGTTCCTGAGAATGGGAGATGACTTCTCGTTTGGGGTAAGGAAGGTGGTGTGAATGATTTTGAACAACGGGTGCATGCGCAGACTGTACAAAGCCCTTTATGGGGATTTTTCGGATTTGGGTGGGAAGGATGCACCCACATGCTAATACGTGGGTCCACCCCTGATCCAAACTGCGCGTCTGGTTTTGTTTAAGCACTACCTTATAAACATTTGGAAGAACAGTCTAGCCATTATGTTTCTCTGTTTTCCAATCGAAGTCCAGACATGTAATGAGACCATCTCTTGATTTTCTTTGAATTAAATGCATGGTGTTTTGTAGTATATTGAAACAGGTTAATGTAACAACTGTTCCATTTCCATCCATGGAGTTCTGTGTTTTTATGTTGCATTGCTCACTACATCACCATCAGGTTTTAATCTAAGAAGTCTCAAAATTGGACTTGTATTGTGTTCATAGTTATAAGAACGATAAATTGTGTTCATAGTCTCGAAAAATTTTACAACTTCACACAAACAATACTAGCAAAAAACGCAGAGACTAGCAAGTTGTAAATAAATTGTGTTCATAGCCTCAAAAAGTTTGAATTGTGTTCATAGTCTCGAAAAATTGTGTTCACATTAACTGGGTTAAACTTTTTTTACAACTTCACAAACAATACTAGCAATGTTCTCATAATGATATGAAGAGAGGGGATATTATTAAAAAAAAAAAAAAAAAAAAGATCCAACCTTTAGCAGCTTCTAATTTTCATGTGTCCACAAACACAATTGCAGTTCCCCAAAACACATCCTCATCTTCAGGCACATCAAAAACCATCAAACACTCCAAACACAAAACAATACAATTTCAAGATCCCCAAATCGCTCCAATATTCAAACAAAAGATACAACCCGTTGAAACCACTAACATTCCAATCTCCACATGACGAAACCACCCCCCACCCAAAAAAAAAAAAAAAAAAACTAAAAAAAAATCAATCTTTCCAATCATTCAAATACAGCAGATCTCCACAAAACCCCAAAATCACAACAAACCTTAAATCAAACCACCAAACAAAATCAAAGCACTCAATTTCATACCCAAAACCAACCGCATAAAACCAAACATATCAAAAGATTGAATCTTGAAAATCCAACACAATCTGAGGCAACTCAAGGTGTGGATGAAGAATCTCTTTTCAAAAGCAGATCCGAGGGAGGGAAAAAACACAGAAAAGAAAGAGAGAGAAGCCATCGTCTTCTCCTCCTCCTCCTCTGAGAGAGAGAGAGAGAGAGGCCCGTCACTGCCTTCTCCTCCTCCTCTGAGAGAGAGGGGGGGGGAGAGGCAGTACCCGTCGCCTTCTCCTCCCCTTCTTCTTCCTTGTTTGGCAACCGGGGGGGGGGGGGGTCGTGGGTGTGTGTGTGTGGGTTGCTGCACCCGGAGTCGAGACAGAGAGTGAGGCAAGAAAGAGGACTTAGGGCTTCGTTTTTTTGTGTGGGGGGGGGGGGGGGGGGGGTGGTTGCTGCACCCGGAGTCTTGGGGGGGGGGGGGGGGTTGCTGCACCCGGAGTCGAGACAGAGAGTAAGGCGAGAAAGAGGACTTAGGGCTTCGTTTTGGCAAGGATACACACTTTAAGTCATTATATAAATATTACATTTAGTCCCTTTAGGTTTTTATTATTAGTATAATGGTTCGGTTAACAGTGTGCCGGTTAACCGAACCGTATGTTATGGTTTGGTTCGGTTAATAACCATGAGTCAAGACTAAAAACCGTAACCGAACCGTGAAGCACGGTTTTTCAATTTTACTAACCATAACTAAACCATGAAACACGGTTATTAGCCGCCGGTTCGGTTCGGTTCGATCAGTTAGATGGACAGACAGTTTTTTTTTTTTTTTTTACACCCCTAGTTAAAACCATGAGATCTAAGCAATGTTGTTTAATTAAGGTGGGTCAACCAAACGTAGGTACCATAGTGTAATACATCCAATGGTGATTATCACAAATGACCCTATATCTTTTCTCTTCTTTTTTTTGTAAAACCTAATTTAATGTCAAACATCATTGATGAATCCATCTATGAGAAATCAATATGGGACCCATTTGAAGTTGGTCCTCATATTAACACTAGGGGAACTATTAAAGAGTAGGATCCATTTATGGGTGGCAAACTGATAATTACAATCACACAATTTAATCTTGTTAATCAGTATGGGACCCAGCTAATTTTGGTAGTATGAAACCCACTTAATGTTGGTAATTACAATGAATGCCTCCTAGTGTGACATTTGTAGGACCCACCTAATATTAATAATTAACAAGGCCTATGTAATCGTGATATGGCTTTAGGACCCATATTAAATTTGTAAGCATTGTGGGGTCAATCTAATATTGGGAGTCATAGTTGCACTCCAATAAGAATCATTGATGTTAAAACTTATAGTGGGCCACTATGATTAAAGGTTAAAACTTATAGTGGGCCACTATGATTAATGGTTGCTTAAGAACTCATTCCAATGGTTTTTTACTAAAACATTCCATTCGTATTTAGCAAAGATTTGTCAACAAAAGATTACTTTATACAAATCATTGAATACTCTAATGTGAACGTTTTTGGAAGAAAGTGAGATATTGTAAGATGCTTTCTAAGTTATCCAAACACCTCCTTTTTTAGGCAAGTAGATTTTATATCCTAAACTAGCAGATAATATAGCAAAATCTCTTAAAATATCTCATTTCCAAACATCCCCTTAGTGAAAGTGGGTGCTGAATCCGGTCTCGAGCCCATCACAGGCCCACTAGCAACATCAAGTGTCCCTTTGTGCGCGCGCAAAAAAAAAAAAAAAAAAAAAGTGATCCAGTGCACCATGGGACTGGGACCGGGGGAACGAAAGATCTCCTTAGGCCCCTCCCGCAGGAAAAAATCAGCCCAACCGATCATCCCATCACCCTCATCAGGGGCCCACAAATTTAACGATGTACGGTGCATTCGGATAGGTATACAATCAATCCAATGGTCCAGACCACTCAGATGGGTGCAAGCGCAGGGGACTTGTGAAATTCAAAGGGGGGTGTGGTCCATTCAGATGGACCATCAGGTGGGCCCCATTGGGCGCACTGGATATATATATATATATATATATAGAGAGAGAGAGAGAGAGAGAGTGAGAGATCAAAATTTAACGCAGCAAGTTACATGACTATAATTTTTTTCCTAGGGAGCATGAATCAAACCACAACAAGAACCTTTCAACTGCACTATGGGCACTCGTCAATGTATTCAGTTATATTCAAACAACATCATGCACGCAACTTAAAACAAAACAATTTAGATAATAATTCTCACCTCACCATATATGTGAGTGTAAATCATTTGGTGTGATAAAAAATTGAAATGCAAATATCATTTAATCATAATTCAGAGAAGTCTTTAGACTCATCGCCTAAATCAAACTGTCTCTATTGTGAATTGGGTCCCATGGTGCAAATTTCAAGGTAATAAATAGGAGGATTTGTCATGCAGACACAAGTAAGCTCACCTCTGTCTTCATGCCCAACGCCAGCGATACTGCAGCAGCTACCATTAAGATAATAAGGGTCAAGTCTTGCCAAGATTCCCAAAGGAAAACCTGCAATGCACAAAGTCATAACTAATTAAGTCATCCATTTAAGACAATGATAAGGAAAAAGAAACAAAGTATGAGGCTAAGAATACCCAAAAGCTTCGCCCTTTTTTTCGAGGGTAATTATTTGCACCAAATACACTTCGGCGATGCACTAATTCACTATCCTCGCCTGCAATTCCCTTCTCTAAATCTGTTTTTAATAACGGCGCTAGCCCTTTGACCTGGTGTAATGGCATAATTAGTTAATTACACTATGCATTCAAGAAACTGCAATAGTAAGACGACATTGAGACAATCAACATAAACATTAAGACACAGAATGGACTTGCCCCCCCATATTGTTGTAGAGCAGAAAAGTCATGATCCCTAGTTATTGTCGTGAGTTGCTCTGTTCCAATCCCATAATCACCACTTGGGGCTGGAGGTAATCCTTTAGGAGGAACTGGTGACAAAAATGGAGAAGGAAAACATGAACAAAATGTTTAAAACTCGCACACGTAGGGTAAACATTACAAAGTTAAAACCTCATACCAAAAAAGTAAGAACAAAAAGAAAATTTATGCAATCAAAATTGTTTCCTGTGAGCATACAGAAGAAGCTGATTAGAATTATATTAGACACCTCATTTTGGAACCACCTTTGACAGAAATTCAATGTCCATATTGTTAATGCCCCAACTTTGCCCCATTTGGACAGCCTGTACAG
Source organism: Umbellularia californica (assembly GCA_028538565.1). Classification (NCBI taxonomy): domain Eukaryota; kingdom Viridiplantae; phylum Streptophyta; class Magnoliopsida; order Laurales; family Lauraceae; genus Umbellularia; species Umbellularia californica. The sequence goes on from JAPQWN010000008.1 coordinate 68,092,965, forward strand.
GATAAATTGAAGTTGGAAGTCATAGATCAGATTACGCGCCATTGGAAGGAGCTAGCTTCTTCTTCTGTTGAGTCCATGTAGTATTGTCTAAGGGGTCTCTTTCTTTTTGTTTTGTCCTTGTGCTTCTGCTTGAGCAAGTCAGTATTAATCTCTTCTACCGTTTGCTCCTTTAATGAAAGTAATCTTTTCAAATAAAAAATTGAAGTTGGAAGTCAAATTCATTTGTATGCTCTTTTTAGAAACATTGTGTATCATCTTAGATTCATATCATTGCAGGAAATACTTAAAACAAAGTGGAACAACCCATATAGGCAAAAATCCCGCAGAAGAATCAAAGAAAAATCAGAAGAAATGGCCAAACCCCCACTTTGTCAAGGTGTGCATCAGGCGCCGGCCCTAACATGTCAAGGTGTGAGCCCAATGCACTAGTGTCAACCCTGATACTTGGTCCTGACCCAGGTTATCTCCGCTAATCGCACTCCAAACTTCCTTAAATCTTCGTTTAGTGCATTAGGACTCCAATATACCACCAATCTCATCAGCAATAATCAAAAACCAAGCCCGCAAACCCAGCAATGGCCCCGGATGATCCAGAAAGAAACCAACTTCAAGACAACCCAAATGTTAGGGTTAAAGAGAAGGAACTGCGGAGCCCATACTGATGGCTTCCAACCACCGCACTCTGCCACTGAGCTCCCAGCTTTCTGTCAAAAGTGAGAACCTATGACTTCCCGTCGGGCTGGTTTCTAATCCTTTCGGTTCCTTTCTGTGTCTTGTTTTTTCTTCTCACTTTCATTTCATTCCCCATCATCTCCTTGGATGAAGCATGTGGTTCATTATTTACGGTTTATGTTTAGATAATTATGCATCGGCATTGTGTTTTAAACCATGAATCAATGATTTAGTATGTGATTGGTATGTTTGAATGATGTCGAATAGTGTTGCATGCTTCTACTTAAATCCTATATGAGTCGGAATATCTTTTCAACGCCGTTGATTTTGCGCCAATACAATTTTTGTGGAAGAAGTCATGATGATTTGATCAAAACTGCTCTTTTACCGCATATCGGTCAACTTAATGCACTATTTACACAATGAGCTGGTCCTCGTTTCCAATTTTTTTCTGTAGATGCATGTATCTGTTAGCTTTCCAAGGAATCTGGAATCGTCATGATCCAGTCTGTATTTTTATTTTTTTAATATTAACTTGTATTGATCAAAGACTTAACAGTACAAAAGAGAGATACTGGAAAGCAATGAAAAAAACAGCAATGAGTGAGGAGAGATACTTTCAGGTTGTGCAGCCTTTAACACAGGGTTTTTTTTTCTTTTTTCTTTTTTTAGCCTTTAGCATAGTTGAAAGGTGGTGTTGGCGAGGGCTTCAGGTAGTGATTGTCAAGAGAGAATCATTCATGCATGCATACGGTTATACTTCTCATATATTGTGTTGTTCTACTTGAAAGAAATCAATACCTAATCACCTATTAAGTATTTGAATAAAGTCAATACCTATATTAAGTATTTGAATGAAATTGATACCTATTAACCATCACTGGGAAAAAAAAGGAAAAAGAAGACCCTGCACTTCCAGTTGTAACTCAATGGTAGGCAGTAGCACATGAAATTAAAGGTGATAACATACCATCTAAGTGTTTTTCCCCCGCCTCTTTGAATAGTAATGCTGCCTGATAGGATAAGAAGACCAAATTAAAGTTTCAAAAAACAGAAAAAGAAAGGAAACCAAAAATACTATTTGGATATGGAACTCCTGTTTATTTGTTTTAGAAAAATCCTTACTCGAACAGCTTGAGCATGTGCCCTAATCTTCTGTCTTATTTCTTCTTTTTCTTTCACCTTTTTCAAGTCCAAAGTGTAGCGAAAACGACGAGAAGCATTTAACACAAGTGTTGCTTGCTATAGGGACAAAGAATTCAACAGAGGGTAAATTAGTGAATGCAAACGGTAACTGACAGTATCACTAAACATAAAACGGAAAGTAACAAAATGATGAGAACATCATAAACAAGCAACAGCAGAAAATTAAAAGTTACCTTTGGCCCGTTTGGTAATTTTACTTTTAAAATCAAGTGAAATGAAGTGAAGTAAAGCATCAAATCAAGAGGGAATAAAATATAAGTGGGTTATGGTGATATTTTATTTTTAGTTGCTTGGTATGGAATCTTTTTGACTTTTTGTATAGAAAAGTGGATTTTTTTTTTTAGTGGATAAAGGTGGTTGCTTTTTTTTCAAGATGGAGGGAATTTTGAATTAAAGTGCTTTTGATCTGATCTCTTGTATGAAAAATGGAGGCTTTACTTGAAATTTACTATTCTAGTAAAGTGACAAACGGGCCCTTAAGGAATCATTACAGTAAGTTTTAAGTGCGTATCAATAACAAAGACAGAAGGCATGGACTCCTAAAAAAAATAGATAACAATATAACACTATAAACTGACAATCCTCTGGTTCAAAGTACAATACATTGTTGATGCAACCTAGGGTTAGGATGCAAGTGCCAGGGCACAATTAGGGTTCCCACAGGAACAATCACTCGAAGAAGAAACAGTCTCCAACGAAAAATCCACACAGGGAATTTTATTAATCAATTCTAAACTCTGATATCATAGATCCCTACAATGCTATATTTATAATAAAATAAACTTAAGCCCTAAGAAAGATTCCCAATCAAACTAGGAAACCAAATAATAATCCTACCCAAATTAGAAACCTAATTCTAATTACACTCTTTACTAAAAATAAAACTAATAACAATTAAAAATCAGGATTTCATGGGTCCCACATGCGGCCCACGATTCTTGTTGCCATAAAGTAGAATTGTTGCTGCATCAATTGTGAAAGGTACACTACCACACTGGGCTATAGGGGAGTTTACCGGGCTTCCCTCTGGTCCCAAAGGGATTAGGTCCAGCCCAAAGGGTTGGGAACCCTTCGATAGCAAAAAAAAAAAAAAAAGTACAATACATTGTGAAAGGTAATCTTTTTATATCTAGCCAGTGATGATAACATGAAATAGCTTATGGGATTCGATTCAGACTGAGTTCATATCAGATCGCCAACATCTTTACATGAATGCTGTCCTTCAGAATATTTAATATCTTTAAGTACTATATGGTTTCTTAATTTAATATCTTTAAGGACCATATGGTTTCTTATTTACCCTAAAATCCTAGCTCCAACTCTATGGGCACGTTTGTGTACAGGCAATTATTATGGCAAGATGAAATTGCCACATCAATGAAGTCTATGGTCTTTAAATACCTCAAAAAAGGTTTTCCGCAAAAGTTAGAAATTCATGTTTGCTGCAAAAAGAATTTCCTTGATGAATTGGTGCTAATGTTGTTTGGTGCGGATGTGCAGATTCCCTATTGAAAACAAGTATTAAAGAGGGGGAGTGAGGAAATGAAGTAATAAAAAAGAGAGAAGTTTTCTGAGGAAATGGACTTTCCATAACACCCCCCCCCCCCCCCCATGGGAACTCTATCTCAAGCCATTCAAGGAAAATGTCGGCCTGGCAAAAAAGCATTTCCATAGAAAATTGCCACACCAAACGCATGAAAAAACAGTTTTCCGCAGAAAAATAGTTACTTTTTCTACGGAAATGGGTTACACAAACGTGCCCTATGCTCATGCCAAAATCATTGGACTAGTTGTTATTGACACATGTTCAACCACAAATGGATAATGGTTCTGAGGTTGTGTTGTTGGGAGTATTTAAAAAAAAAAAGGATCATTTTTCAAAATCATCAATTGCATGAATACTTTAGGCTACATTTGGCTGCCTTTATTTAAATGGAAATTTTTATTTTCAAAAGATACAAAAAACAATTATGCTTTGATGGTTTTATTTTCATATGTTACATTTCTCATTCCCCTTTTGTGCTTCTTCCATCCACTGTGAATTTCCACACAAATACCAATTAGCTCTAAGCAAGAGAAATAGAGATCGTTTCACCAACATAACTTTTCAATGAAAATGAGCATTATTCTTATGTAATGAAGCAAGTATAACTGAACTGAAATATAGATGAAGGATCAAAATAGTGGTTGCGATGGGCGTAGCGGCCAGTGGCCAAAACGCTACGTAGCGGGCGATACACAGCGGTTTAGCGGTGTTAATTTTTTAAGTGGTCAAAAAATTTTGAATCTTGTATAGCAACCAATCTTGTGTTTTTTTAGTGATTTGAAACCATGTAAGGGTAAGACAACTATAGGAAAAGCTATTTAGGAGACAAAATAGGAATAACAGTGCTTAAAATTAAAACTATTTGCCTCTACTAGGTTTTAGATTGTAGCGCTGCTATTTCCAAAATAGCCCCTCAACCGCTACGGGCGATAATGCAGCTGCTACGTAGCTATTTTAAACCATGATATATATAGACAATTGAAGACTTAGATGTCATCTACATATTTTGACATGTGATGGTCAAAGGTCTTCTGAGCAAACTAAGGATTCAATTTCATGGGCCTCATACTTAAAGTGCCATACAGATCAACTTTAAACACGCTATTCATAAGCATACCAAACACCTAGGAGTTGACTCAAGACAAAAGAGAGCAAAATCATCAAACTACCTGATGTCTCCACAAATATTCAATCTGCAGACATATTCACTAAATGACGGTATACCCAAGTATTCAACTTGCAGAGATATTCACTAAATATTATGACACTATCTTAATATATGTTCAAAATTGATTCTCATAAACTCTTACAAATACAAGAGGGTGGTGTGAAAATAAGAGAACACTCTAGTGGACCAACAGAAGTCCATAACATCAACCATCTGTTTTTAAATATGTCTGCTGACAAGGAATAGGTTGTAATTTACAGAACTTCAGGGACTTTCCAGTTCAACCAGAGGGATATTTGTAAATCAAATTGATGTATAAATATATAGAGCTGGTCACCCGACCCTAGTGACAGAAAACCCCTTATCTTTACTCCTACATCTTCTCTTCTTCCTACTTTCCCAATTTCGCTTCTTTTCCTTTCTAGTGTAAAAGAATACACAAGATTATAAAATCACCCTGCTGTAACTGGTTTTAGAAATTACAATGAAGTCCGCGAAGTTCTTTAAATTAAAATCTAGTCCCCGTAAACCAAAAACAAGTCCTAACACACCCTCCAAGTGTAGATATTTATCATGCCCAACTTGGTCGATATAGAGCCAAACCAATTTTTCCCAACCACACTCGGGGTGATTTTCAAGACCATAAAATGCCGTTTAAGCCAGCAAACCACCCCCCACAAAAAAAAAAAAAAAAAAAAAAAAAATCCTCTTCTCCCCTTCCTCTGTACGTATAAAACCCTGGTTGTAAAGATATGTAAACTTTCTAGAGGTCTCCATGAAGAAATGCATTCATCACATCAAGCAAATGTAGCCTCCAGCCTATATTTTCTATAATCAAGATGATCACCCGTATTGCATTAAATTTCACAGTTTGGCTGCTGGAGCAAAAGTTTTTCATGCAATTGTGTTCTGCCAGGGGGGTCAGAATACGTTCCAGCACAAGTAATAGGCCCACTGCCGTCTTGCACACCTGAGCTCGAAGGGAAATCACCATACCAGCTAGAGCGCCTGACACAGGTTGTGAGTTGATTTCTCTGCTTTGGTGTTCTGGTCCGGCATGTGGGCTCAGTTTATCTGGCTGCTTCCAGTTTTTGGGCTAGCTCTCTCACATTTGTTTCCCCTGCTGCAGGTTGCCATATGCAGTTGCATAGCTGGTGGCCTTACCAAGGGGCAGCAAATGAGTTAGATCTCTCCCTTCATTCTTTGTAGATTATATCCATCTTCTTTTGGAAGTATACTTAACTTTCCAAATATATATATATATATATATATATATGTAGATTTTTAGGTTTTTTTTGGGACTGTAGGAGACAAGACTCAGCCGAGTCTCATGCGACTTGGACAAATACACTCAAATCAAGGGGTGCCGAGTTGCTTTCCAATTCTGAGTTTTAAAACCTAAGACATTGATATCCTAGCATATCAAAGATCCTCCTTAAGCTGATCTTAGTTTCCTTTTGGATGGCTTGGACACTTGAACTTTTCCTTCAACTAGAAGTAAACTGGAAGGGTTGCTTCTTCTAATGGTCAGATTTTGCTTCACCGTGCCTTTGGTCAATTCTATTTTCCAATGGTTGAATTTGTGCTTTCTAATCATAAACTTTAACTACACACCATTACTGCCATTAGCATATTGATTCTAAATCCATGAAAATCCAACCAATACTTCCATAATTCATATAATATATATATATATATTTATTTTTCTTTTTCTTTTCTTTTTCTTTTTTTTGTTTTTGCTATGTGATACTGTCGCTGCTCATTTACAATCGAAATATAATCAGGGGCGGAATTAAGGGGGGCTGGCAGGGGCCATGGCCCCCCAAAAGTTCTGGAAATCCTATTTAAGGTCCTTCTGGCTCTGTGATCTTCATACGGATGGCCCCTCCTTATAATAGTAATTAACCAATATAATTTTTTATTCGAAAAAAGTAACAAAATCATAGCAGATTTTGGGAAAGAAATATTAGAATGATGGAAGACGAGAAAGGAAAGGAAGGAGGAACAAAAATCATTCTAAAAAAGGAACAAAATCATAGCACATTCTGGGGGAGAAAGATTAGAATGATGGAAGAAAAGAAAGGAAAGGAAATGAAGAAAGAAAAGAGGAAAAACTATTCTAAAATAGTTATGTTTTAATTGTGATTATCTATGTTAGAATAAATCCAATTGAAGTAAATTCTTTTGATGAGATAAAACTAGTGGGACCACCCTTTTGAATGGTCTAGATTTTAAATATGGGTCTTGCTCATAAATATATAATAGTGGGCATATTTGTTTGTTCCAAAAAAATAATCAATAATTCCACTTTTGAGTGCTACTTGACAATGGTAATGACATGAACTTCTAAGATACTGATTTTTCTAAATAATAGTAATGTAATTTCACTTTTGAGTGCTACACTGCTCGCTATTATGTATTTAATTATTAAATTTTGTAACTTTTTTAATGATTTTTTTTTTTTTTGGCCCCCGCCCCGCCCACCACCACCTCCTCCAAAAAAAAAATAAAAAAAAAATTTCTAGCTCCGCCCCTGGATATAATCACCACTACCTTTCCACACAAGAAAACATAATTTGCTAGCACACACAAAAATAATAACAACAATAGTAATAGTAATAATAACCAACATAGTACAAAACAACTCAGTCCCCAACAAAAATCACATAAATAAAATAAAATAAAACACTTGCTTATTCTACCATATTCAAAAAAATAAAAAAAAATCATCAGACCCAGTAAAGTTTGAAAAAACCCAAAATAAAGAGAAAAAAAAAAAAACCAATTCTATCTGAATATATAGAACACTTACAAACCCAAAAAACACCACCATCATCAATAACAAAATTCAAAAAAGACTACCACATATTTACTCATAACACAAGATGGTGTTAACAGACAGACCCCAAGATTGTATTAATAAGCAAATGAATGCAAATAAAAAGTCACAAAAAGCAGTTGTAGTGGGATTGAGGATGAGATTCACTTACTCTCCATTTTTTGAGCCGCTCAATTGACGCCTTCTTCGGAAGAGGGATGCTGAAGGTGTCGTCAGAGCCGCAAAGGTCCGATACGCCTCCTCGTTCCTCGTCTCCCCGGCTTCGTCGGCCCGTCGACGACGAGCCGTGGTCCTTCGAAGAAGGAGTCATTTGACACTGTTTTTTTCGCAGGAGAGATGACGCCTGTCAGTCAAATCCAAAACCCTAAACACCCAATGCAATGAGATGAAAAACTGACATCGAAATCGAAAGCAATGGCCGACGATTGTAAGAGCTGTTGAAGGAGGCTACAGAGTTTTGAGGATTTATGAAAGACGGTTTTAGATTTCACGCGCCTTCTTCTCTCTCTCAATCTCTCTCTCCTGGCAATGCCTGGAAGTTTGCTCTAGGAAGTTTCGAGGTTGCTGCAAGCCGGAACCGTTTCTAGTGTGAATGATGACCTTTTTGGGCTATCTGTCACTATGAAATAAAAGAATTATTTTTTATGTCTTTCTTTTTATTTTAATTTTTATGTTTTCCCTTAAATCTTAAGGGCATATTTAGATGTGTGGTGAAGTGATGTGAGGTAAGGTAAAGCCTCCATTATCCAGACAAGAAAAGACAGTAGATCATATTGAAAGTATAAAATTTCAAAATTCCCTTCATCTTTTTCAAAAAAAGTAAAAAAGAAAAAACATCTTTTCTCCACTAAAAGACAAAAAAGTTCTATTTTTCTATACAAAAAGTCAAAAAGATTTCATACCAAACAACTAAAAACAAAAAACCATCATAACACCTTATATTTTATTCTTCTTGATTTGATGCTTCACCTCACCATACATCCAAACAGGCTCTAACTCTTAAGTTTATTTCACAGAATTGTTCCTAAGATATCCTATTATTGTGCAATATCACACACATCATAATTTTGTGATATTGGAAATTGTGTAGTCTGTATGCCATGAGTTCCATGTCACTATTGCAAACACAACCGCTCGGGATCACTATATAAGGGAAATATAAGCTCTTGGTGAGATACAAATCTAATTTCGTTCGGATGTAAACATAGGAGATGAGATTCGTTGAATTTTTAGATCTCTGAAAATATTTACGTCACGTTTTTTGGCATCCAAATCTTTAGGGCAAAGATTTCGATTTTTCTAAAGTTGTGATTTATCAAAATGTTTGGCAATTATAAATTTCTGAAGATTTGAGCGAATGAAAATATTCATTTATTAAGATTTTCATATCCGACCACCCCATAAAATTTGAGAATTCTCACTTTGCACACCAAACCCTATTATTTTTCTCAGCTATATGCATTGATATTCACCAATATCAATATGAAATTCTCAACAATACAAATTCCCACGAGGAATCCTTATTCCAATGGTAGTGAAGAATCATTAAATCTATGGATACCTCACCTGTTACCCACCATGCTCTTAAGCACCCACCGTTTTGGAACAAATGTTAAAATGTATTTCTTTTTAGCTTTTATTTGGAAATTTGGGAATATACTTTCAATAGCTATCTTAGAGAAGTTTCGAGGTTACTTCGGATGGGGAAGAAAGAGAAGCCAATTTTTGAAACCTACTTATCACCCTTTATATAACCATAACCATAACAAGAGAGTGCCAATTTTGGAAATCTTCTTGGCGCCCTTTGTATAATGTCTAGAGACAAAAGCACCTAAAAGGGGGCCTACATGGTGAATATTCTCAAGTACAGCCAGAGCCTGCCCATTTAGTGAATCTGGTTGGGCCGAGCCAGGCTTTTTATCAGTTATTTGGGCTTTATAGCAAGTTCTTGGACAAATGAATTCCTATTTTATAACCACTACTTCTTAAGCAAAAGTCTTAGCTAGGACTTTGGGTTTTCTATCAATTAATCCAAGCCTGGTCCAAATATTAAATACGCCCAGATTATATAGCTAGGTCCGTCCTAAATTAAGTTGGGTCCGAATCGAGCTCGGTTGGTCCAACCATGAGCAACCCTAATAATACGGAGGTCGGCATCTCCTTTTAGAGTGAATTTCAGGACACCTTATAAATGACCATAGCATTTATTTTAAGTGGATTCGGTTTTTCAAAAAGTGGGCCCCACTATAAAGTAGCGCTCAAAAGGCTTGAGGAAAGCACCCGGCACCTAAGGCCTGGTTATTACAAATTCCCAGCTACCTACCCCTTCAAATAGGTTAGGGGAAAAGTATGGATCCCGATTAAGGCATTCTATGCCGGCATTTTGAATATTTTCTCTAGGTCTATTTCCCAAGTCTACAAAATTAGGGCTTGTAACTAATATGGTATATTTTCATTTGAAGTCATAGTTTTTTCTCTCCTTTTTTTTTTTTTTTTTTTTACTTTTGCATCTCCTGTGATGATTAGCATTGACATATTATTATTTCTTTTAATATCAAAAGTTATTGTGATTCCCAATATTACATTTCATGTTGGTGATTTGTTCTTTAAATAGACAGCATATAGATTTTAGTCCCATTCCCATATATAAAATATATATATATATATATATATATATATATATTGCAATGAAGGAAAACCAATTAAATTGTTCTTCTTCATCAATTCCACAGAAAAATTGTTTTCAATGAGAGAAGATATAAATCATTATTCGCACGGGAGAAGTCACTTGATTTTAGACAATGCTTGTCTCTAATTTTCTTTTCTTTTTTTTATAGTTACACTTATGTTTTTTAAAATTTAGGCCTTTTTCTCATCCAACCATTAAAATTAAAAGCATGATTGATCAAGTGCTATTCAATTCCTATGAAAAGAGAATTACTTTGAAGAAAACAAGATCACAAATAGCCATAAAAAGAAAAATAAAAACAATATAGCAAAAAGGGTTTTTTGAGAAACATTGAAGTTATGATGTTAACTGCCAGGACATGCGATTCATGCCCCTCACCAACTTTCACCTAAAAGCATCTCATCACATTCTTGTGAATTACTCACCGAATATTACGTTACCAAACAAACATACTATTTAGAAACAAATAGCCCATTTACATGTGGTGAAAATGTGCATAAAATCTCTTCTCTAAAGAGCAGCAAAATTTGTTTTGGTGTTTGTTTTTTTAATTTCAGAGGAGAAAAGTAATTCTCAGCATAACTAATTCTTTTTATAAAATGCAGGATAAGTGTTTTCTTCTCAAAAGAGTAGAAAAAAAACACCGTAAATCTAATTTTTTATCATTAATTTTTATATTTTTCCTTATAATAATTAGTTTTTTAATAATAAAATAAAATTAATATTCTCTTACGTGACTTTCTCCAGTAGATCCAAATATACTGGGGTAAATCACTCCGAATAAGGAAAAGTTGTGATTCTCCACAGGACGATTCGCTACTCCAACACCTTTCTTTCACCAGTTATAAAAATCTCTTTTTCTCTACCCGAGTAAATAAAATGGATATTGCCCACAAAGCAACCCTTAGATGTGAGATTTGCCTATGACAAGTCAAAATTCAAGTATTTCTCATATGATATTATCGGGTCGTGTGGTATCGCACACATCATAATGTGCGATATTCTCAGGACGTATGATATCGTACACACTATTATTATATGAACAATTTTATTGGAATTATATAAACTTCAACTATGGAGGATAAATGTTTAGCCCCAAATGAAAATATCTTTCGCTCTCTCATAAACCATGTTGGTTGGAGTGGTTCTTTTAAGTTCTAAAGAAGGAAGAGATTAGTTGGACTAAAAAATTATTTTGTTGCAGCTATTAGTTCAAACGTGGGACCATACACATTTTACCAAAATTATATAAACTTTGACTATTGGAGGATAAATGTTTAGCTCCAAATGAAAATATCTTTCGCTCTCTCATAAACCATGTTGGTTGGAGTGGTTCTTTTAAGTTCTAAAGAAGGAAGAGATTAGTTGGACTAAAACATTATTTTGTTGCAGCTATTAGTTCATACGTGGGACCATGCACATTGATGGCTGTGAGGTCTACCATAATGCTGATTTTAAAAGAATTATGGAAGCCATTGCTCTTTCCATGCATGCTGCCACCTTCCTTTGTTCAATGGTTTTTATATTTTTTAATGGTCGAGACCACAGTTTACAAACTTCCCATTGATGGATCTCACAGCTGTCAACTTTCCTCACATCTATATTTTATTTCAATAAAAAAAAATTTAATGTAAAGCTCTTTAAAATAAATGAAATATTTCTACTTTGAAAGGAACATCTTTTTTAAAGAAGAAAGGATAAAAATAGGATGAATTTCAGATTGGAACATCAGTCAAAAAAACATATATTGTCGGTGCACAACCAACCTAACTCTGTAGATCGGTGTTAACTTGACCCATATCTGATAGGTGTTTTTATGTAATATAATAGTTGCTAACACAAGTCTAATTTATAGGGCCTAACCCCAAGGGGTTTGGCCGAGTGGAATAGTCAGGACAACAGTTCCTCCCTCTTTCGGAGCTAGAGGTCTTGGTATCGACCATTGGTTTCCCCTTCTTCAGGAATCGAATATTGAATCCACTCGTGCTACCACCTTGGGGCCACAGGGGTGTTTACCCCATAGTTATTAATTTCGTTTTGTTTCAGCCAAAATTTTTCGTTTCGGTCAAGTGGCTGAAACGAAATTTTGACCCAAATTTTTCGGTTTAAATTTCGGTCAATCTCGGCTGAAATTCAAGATTTCGGCCAATTTCAGCCGAAATTTGGGATTTCGGCCGAAATGTGACTTTTCGGCTGAAATAAAATTTTACATAATTATTTTTTTTTACTTTTTTTACAAATATATTTTGTATTTCTTATATTTTCATAAAATATAATTATAATGGATTAAATCTATATTTATTACTTTTTCTATTTTTTTACTTATATATATTATATTATATTTTCCCCGAAATGTAATTCCGAAAAGTTTCGCCGAAATCCTGAATCGACTGAAACTTTTCATTTTGCAGGCCAGAGCGAAATGAGGTCCGAAACGATATTAACAACTATGGTTTACCCGGCTTCTCTGGGCCTGGAGGATTTAGTTCAACCCTTTGGGTTGGGAACCCTCCGATGGCAATATATATATATGGCCTAAACTAAACCCTGTTGGGCCAAATTGCACTTGGACACAGCTTGGGTTTTGAGTATAATAATTTGATATAATACATTTGTGTACATGGGTGTTAAGATATGGACTTAATTGCACCTGGATCTGATCATTAACTGGCTTAGTAAGTGCATTCTGAGTTGGATTTATTTGCTTGGGTGGGTTTTTTTTGCTTGGGCCCAAGCTATGGGCTCCTTGAATTTCTACCTGACCGTGGGTATTGGTAGGGCCTTCCCACTAGGCTTATCTCTACTCTTAGGATGTTGGATACTTTGGTAAAAGCTGGTTTTATTATTGGTTCTTGAGGCATTGAGGTAACAGGTAGCCTTGTTTTATTATAATTCGAGCTTTTTTTTTTTTTTATTTTTTTTACGTGTTCGGCCTCTTTGAGATTTCATTTTTTTTTTTTTTTTGCTATCGGAGGGTTCCAACCCTTTGGGCTGGACTAATCCCTCCGGTCCTAGAGGAAAGCCAGGTAAACTCTCTTATAACCCCAGTGTGGTAGTGTAGTTTCGAATCTACAACCTTCAGGTGCAAACAGTGGTCCTAAGCCAACTGAGCAACCCCTTGAAAAATTGATATTGATATGTTCGGCCTCTTCGAAAATTGACATGTATAAACTGAGTTTTTCCATTTCATGAATATAAACCGAGTTATTATACATAAAAAAGAAAAGAAAAAAAAAAGAACGGTCGGTTACACTCAAATGTTTTATTAGATTATGTGATTAGAGTAAGTGGGTAATTAAAGATCCATTCCACGCCACTCACACAACCATAAAAACGTGTACTCAGATTAGGTGGCGGCAAACGGGTCAGATAGGGTAACCTGGGTTGTCTATAAGTCGGAAGGCCAGCATCCATTCAATCCGTGTTTAAACACAGGCCATGTAAACCCAACCGACACCCAGTGATAGTCAGCATGATTTGACCAGAATACCCTGCATCCAACGCAAGCCGACCCATTTAACTCAATCCTATTCCTACCCAACCCACCTTGTAGGATTTTGCCCACGCCCAATCCATTTCAATTTTCAAGCATTTGAATCCAATGATATCACGGAACTATCGCATATTATTATAGGATCAAGGGCAAAAAAGTTTTAAAAATAATGTTGACAAGAGTCCACTAACTCTATTTATTTTATATGAATTTTGATTATGAAATTGACAAAATTAGATTTAAGGAGGACTAATATATCGAAAATCCATATCGAAAAGCAAAAATATTAAAACCACATTAGATATGCAAGTGGAACCTCAAGTCAACATCATCTGGAAGTGCTGTATCACGTGAGTCACTTCAGATTTTGTCACCCCCTGTCTACACCCACACCCACTTTATTTTCAACATGTTAATGATGTAGAGTGTTATCTCACACTGATAAATTCAATCAAAAAAATCTAACCTGATAAGAAAGCAAGTGGCAGTCCTAATCCGAGAGCTCAACTGTTGAAGTCCTTGACAGGTTCATCCGAAGGGGAAGGTAGCCTGCAGCTTCAAAAAAGTTGATTAAGTTAGTGTCAAGTGTTCTTTTTTTCAAAGCAAACGCATATAAATTGGAATAGCTTCAAAGAGTGGCTTAGGCCGAGGAAAACAGGGGAAAGAGAAAGAGAAAGAGAAAACTCTGCTGCAAGTTATCCTGACCGTGTGTCAGTAATTAAGAGGGGTTAAAAAATAGAAGTTGCAGCTTTTGAAGCTTTTTCCTTCCTCAATGTGAAAGAGAGACACTTGGCACTTTACAATAGTGTTGATTGAACGTAATGTCCATGTATAGGAAGAGGGTGATGCAAACGCAAGCCCCAAAAAAAAAAAAAACAAGATGAGAGAGGCAGAGAGAGTGTGTGTGTTGTCTGTCCATCAGATATGGCTTCTTAGACATAGGAAATGGAAGCCCCAGGAAGTATCTGATAGACTCCACTCTTATCTGGAAAGCCCTGTGAAAAAAGTAAAGATCAATGTGGCATTATTCCTTCTTTTGCTTCTTATATTTAAAATTTCATTCATGGCCTTTTGTCTTGTTTTGTGTGTTTTAGGTTAGAGGATGGCCTTTTATTTTGGTAAAGATTAGAATCATCAACAACAAAAATTCACACAAGGAATCCCCGCAAACAAATGCGTGCGCATTATTTGTTATTTGAGAGATAGCATTTGGAAAATTCGGATGACTCCCGGCAAGAATTCTCACACATTTTACAAGCTCTAGGGATTCGTTTGTCGGTGTAAAATTAAATATCTAGGAATTCTTGTTAAAACGGGCTAGAAATAATGGCAGTGATCAGTGAATGATATAAGGGTGGATATTCATTCTGCATCTCCGTTAGTGCATTTCTGTCGATCATGAATCTTCACCCTTGTCTCTTTAATTCTTGCGGCCGCCTTCCAATATATATTTCTTAAAACTCCTACTAACTAGATTTTATGTAAACAAATGAGCTCTAATGTTTTTGTTGATATATCTATTTAGTACTTTGATTTGTTTTTGCCCTTTTCAATGATAATATATAAATCGGTATTTAATTATTAACCATATAAATAATAGTGGTGAGAGTGAAGTCTCTATGTATATCGATCATAGCGAAAATATATACATATTAATCAGCTTTGTCTCATAGAAAAAAAAAAAAGCAGTAAGAGGCACCTCACCTTACTTAACTGTCTAAGAATCGATTCCTAACCATGTACGCTAGTGTCACATTCTTGTGGCATCCATCCTAAAAGAGAAATAAAAGAAAAAATTCTAGACATATGGGACAATACAGTTATATCTCCACTGAATGATGAAACTATGGGTTGGATATACAATTTTGTGAACTATCATAATATGTAAATGGTTCAGAGAATTAATTTTATTAACTTATTATTTATTACAACTTTATTTATTATCATTTCTATTAAGGTCTGTGGAACCCATTAAACATGGTCATGATTTTGAGGAACCTTTACACCCTGTTTCTGATCCCTGACCATAGGACCCAGGAGACATACCTTAACAGCAAAGGTTACTAGCATATGGTCGGTCGGTTGGTCACCAAATTTTTTCTTTTCTTTTACTTTTCCTTGTAGGTTCATACAACAAAGTCAGTCTTGAAGTGAGAGCACTCAGACTAACCAAGACCCTAATTAAATGGAATGAATCAATATATCAATCTAAGGTGAACTCAACTTTGATTAGTGTGAAGTTTGGTAATATAACTAATAAACAAGGTGATCAATAGTAAGAAATTCTAGTATAAGAAGTTAAGCCCCACCTATTTAACTGCAAGAGATTTTTCTGACCTCCATTCCAGATTTTTATGTTTGGTCCCGCCCCTATTGGGCAGTCGAAGCTTGGCACAACACTAGTGGGATAGGTGGATAGCTATGCCTGATAATTCTGGGCCCGTTTGGTAACTCTACTAATTGAGTAAAGTGAAGTAAAGTTGATTTTGAATAAAGAATAAAATATAAGTGAGTTATTATGGTATTTTATTTTTAGTTGTTTGTTATGGAATCTTTTTGACTTTTTGTATGGAAAAATGGAGCATTTTTGTCTTTTAGTGAGTAAATGTAGTTGCTTTTTGACTTTTTTGGGAAAATATGGAGGGAATTTTGGTAAAAAGTGTTTTTGATGGGATGTTTAAATTGACTTAACTTTACTTGACTTTATAAGTAAATTTACCAAACGGGTTAGGGTTTGTTTGGTTACAGTACTTGAAGATATGTTGTTGGAGTATTTGGAAGTTTCCAAATACTTGTCTCCAAAGTCAAATTCTGAATGATGTTATGACTTTTATGCAGCATCTTAACAAAAAAGAATTTTTGAATAATAAAACCCGAGAAATGGTGGCTATATGTGTATTTACTTTTCACAAAATGTCATTTTTTATGTTATGTAAAAAACAAATTCACTTACTGATTGCAGAAAGTGTATGATACACAAATTGATAAATTCCATGAGATAATGGGATGTGTCCCAAAAAGGTTAAATAAATGCCGAATGAAGTCAAGAGACTCCGGTGACATTATCTTAATCTCGGTTATAAAATTGAAAGAATCAAATTTAGGAATGACTAATATATGAAAACCCCTTACTTAAATGTTAGACGGATAGATTTGAGTTAGCCGACCTATACCAGACCTGACCCATTGCCATCCCGATTTTGGACGTCTGTGTCATGTGTGCTCAGTTTACACCCGGCACAAGTTGCACCTCTTAAGTAAAACTAGTGGAGACATAGGTGTGTTGCACGTAATGTCCATTCCACTATTATCAAATAATAAGATGTTTTGAATATAATAACAGTTTTTTAATGATAACTATAATAGCATTCTATAAGATAATATGTTATACTTGTATTGGTATTTATTGCCCTAAAAGCATTTCTAAACGGAAAGCACATAGACAGTAAATCGGAGAGACCTTGTAAGTTATAATGAAGAGAGAGAGAGAGAGAGAGAGAGAGAACCTGAATCTCGAAAATAGAATGATGCCCTTGAACTTCTTCGTTGCTTAGAGAGCTCACTAAAGCAATTTATAAGTTGTGGTTGCGAATACTTTCAGATTTGAAGACCAAATCCTTTGCGAGGGCACTGCTTGTGAATTTTGGTTTTGAGTCTCGTATCTTCGATATTCTGTCCCTGCAAACAGTCCTTACTCAACAGCTTTGAAGTTGGTAAATGTCATAATTGCTGTCTCGGTGGGTGGGTTGGTCGCCTATTTTTGTCACAAGCAACGAGCATGCAAAACATGGTAAGTCCTAATTATAGTGGGATCGTTTGATCAAACAGCACTTTAAAACTGAGTGGAGCAAACAGAAAAGTAGCAAGTGCTAATTAAAGTGAGATGATTTGATTAAACCAGAAGTTTAAATTGAGTGAAGCAAACAAAAAAATTTCATGCGCGTGCGTTACACGTGATCAACCTAAAGGAGGGTTCACTTTAATCATGTATGAGATTTGGCCTGTGGCAGAACCAGGAAATTTCGTGTGCAGGGGAGCCTCTATATGTATATATATAAATTTAAAAAAAGAAAATTTTTTTTTTTTGGGTTGGGGGGGTGGGGGGGGGGGGGGGGGGCAATATATTGATTAATAGTGGGATATGAGTTCTTTATACTTAATTTGTCAGAAAAAATAAAAATAAAAAATAGTATCATTAAACCATGCAATAAGTGGAGATTATTGGTAGTTGGCGTTGATTTTCACCTTTTCAGTTTCTAATAAACATCGTCCGCCGCCACCCAAATAAAAACACTGGATCCGCCACTAATCGTAAAAGAGTCGATCACAAACACTGCAAAGTAGTCTAGGTTCTAGAGAACAAGAACATAACTAAAGTCGAAAAGGAAAAAACTGAAAACTATCAACTAACAAGAAAGTATGATGCGCCAAAGATTTCGTCTAGTCGGTAGATGAATTATGCAAACTCACATCATTTATTCGATGATTCTCCTTTTACATGAGGAGAACTTTAATTCTGTGGAAGTTCCTTACACGTAAGAACGAAAAAACGAAAGAAAGATTCAGCTGATCTTTACTTGTATAGCTTCTCATTATCTTTTTTAATTTGACCTTCCACGATTTGACGCCACCAACATGAAATCCAACCTAATTGATTTGCTAATTTGATCATCTTACCAGGTGTACACTAACATTCATCTTCCGTGAGCACCACACCAACGATTTTTCTACTATATAAAAATTGGATCAGGCATCATTTCTGGCGCCTTTATTATATAATGCGCCTTTCTAATCCCACCAAATAAAGGAGAATCTTAATAAAAGATATTGCACTATTTTAATGTTGGCTCCACAGCTTTTGGGGTACGCTTGAACCTCTCTCTTTAGTATTCTTAATAAACACGTAAGAACAAATTTTTTTTTTTTTTAACAGGAGAACAAAGAACAGGATACCGTACGCTAAATAGGGATTATGAGATATCAAAATATTCCTATAAACTTGATTTTAAAAGACCTTTGACTCTGTATCCGCAGATAGGCCTTGATCCATTTTTAACCAAAAGAAAGATCATCTCCCATAAAAAAAAAAATGAAAAACAAGATGCTTAGTGCTTGTATCCTGCAATTGGGATATGTTAGAGAAGTCACTGTTTTTACTACTGAAATATTAATTCACTCTCATGTATGAAGATTTTGATGTGGTTTCAGTCAAATTTATGAGTCATTCAGGGTTTGTGCAGTTGGAACTATAGCAGAGTAGATGGCCAAATGCTGTTGGACATGAGGCTGGTGGTTGATTGCTTGCCAAATTGTTGAATGGTAGATGACATGCAACTATCAAAGCATAAGTATCACAGATAATGGTGGGCCCCTATGGATTACATGGTGATCAATCATAGCACCACAAGAGTAATGCAATTGGCACAGTATTAAAAAAAACCATTAATATGCACAATTTGTCTATGCCTGCTTCGTATTGTTTTGTTATCTAAATAGAATGTTAGGAATCGTGTAGCCTGCCTACCATTGGGGCTGTATCTGTATAAGCAATTGGTTAGGGACAGAAGTTAATTTTCTACTTAATCCATGACCTTATAAGAGTTTGAACATCTTGGTCGAAAATGTGGAGTTTGTGATCATCTATGACGATTGTTTTCTTTTTAGTAACACAAAGTGCTAAAACTAGGTACGGATTGGCGCATTTGATGAGATGGAATGCAGAGATTTCGCTGCCATTCTCTGGAATCTACCTCTTGCAATCAGTTAAAACTGGTATTCTACCTCTTGTAATCAGTTATAACTTACAAGTGGTTTTATTTTCGTCACTCGCCCATCCCCACCCCTCGTATGTGTGAGTTTTCACTACTCCACATATGGGCAGATTCCCCCGTCACTTGTACATGCAAATACTCACTCTTCTTGCGTGTGGGTTCTTTCTCATCTCGTTCGAGTCCCTCCCATGGATGTGCAGGTACTTGTGGGTCCTAGCCTACCTAGTTGGACTACCAAAAAAATCCTACCATACTTATTCCCATGTGTGGATCCAGGATTTTCATTGGAGGGGTACAGGCCCAAAAGGCAGTTAAATTTTCAAAACAAACGAAGGATTTTCATGTGCGGTTTGAGGGCAAACACATAATTTTTATTTGAACTTTTAAAGCATGGTCAGAATTTTCATTATAGTTTTAGAAGCATATCAAAGTCTAACGGGTGTGACCACCCCCACATAGATGTATTTGGGTTTGGCCCTGACCATTTGCATGGGTTATAAACTTATAATGGAGAGAGAGAGAGAGAGAGAGAGAGAGAGAACCTCAATTTCGATAGAGTGAGAGAGAGAACCTCAATTTCGATAACAGAGTGATTGAGTTCCTACATATAGGTTTTGGCTGTGCCGACTATGCTTGTTTCCTACGTTGAAGGTACAAGATGCCTTCGAGTAGTGGTGACCGCCGATCGACATGATTAGACCAAATCGTTTACAAGGGCCGCCTGCAATTTCAAGTGTCTATATTCGCATAATTAGCCTTTTGTTCTGCACAAGACTATCATGGTTTTATTGAATATAAGCGGATGCCGACTACAGATATAAGGGGTTAGGCCGAATAGTCAGGACCACGATTCCTTCTTCTTTCGGATCTAAAGGTCTTGGTATCCATCCCATTCCCCCTTTTCTGGAATGGAGCCGAAGGCTGAATTCCGATATAAGTGGTTAACAGAATAGTCAGGACCACGATTTCTCTCTCTTTCGAATCTAAAGACCCTAGTATCGATCCCGATTCCCCCTCTTCTGAAATGGAACCAAATATTGAGTTCACTGGCACTACCACCGGGCCAAAGTTGGAGACCCCTAGGAAAAGAGAAAGAAAAACAAATGAGGGCTGCCGACTATCGATAACTATCGATATAATCCTCACGAATCCGAATATGTATCCACACGTCACACCCAGCATCGAACCTTTTTTGGAGAACCTCTAGAAAAAAACGAAAATAGGCTACCGACTATCGACATCACCATCAGGTATCCGAAAATGTATTCACACATCACACCCCGCATTGAACTTTTTTTATACGGACCATTCTGGATGGGGCCCATTCCACATATATGGTCTCTTAACATGGAACCATTTTGTTGAAGGGCTCGAAGCTGTCTGGGAATTGGTGCGTGGTAAGGAAGTGTGTCGGTAGTGATTCTCATTTGTGAGTCCCCCTAAGTTTCAGAAAACCCCTCCAAATAAATGGAAATTTAAAGTCATTTTTCACAATGGCCCCTTCCAAGTTCCAAGACCTATATCCTGGTTCTGCCGCTAATTTCGGAGTGTCTTGTTCACCATATCTAGATCTGAAATCACTCAGGTCGTGTGACTATGAATATGTACTATTAGTTGGCGAGTGGGTGACACCATTGAGGAAATAATATCTAATATGAAAATATGGAGCATTATAACTCCGAGCACTACCGTATTTGGCTAGGAGCACAGCTCAAAAATCGGAGGTTGTAGTTTCGCACTTGTACTTACTTCTTGGTAGGCTAGTCGGTTCTCAAAGAAGTCGAACACCCTCGTTAGATAAATAAATATAAAATTTGGGATCATGTGAGTAGTAGTCTGCAATGCGCATTCGACTTACACCAAGACCACCTATTGGAAATTTAAAAACACTCAAAATAAAAGTGCTCTCAGTGAAGGCAGTACTTTCACATTTTACCCATATAGGAGTTGGTCACGCACGTAAGAATGATTGTTTAATAAAATTCATGATAATAAATAGTGCACAATATTAAATGGTCAATTTTATGATGGGATCAACTCCTATTTGGTAAAAAATAAAGACACCTCTTCCATTGAGAGTGCATTTATTCTAAGTGGCTCGAGTTTTCATAATGAGCCCCATGGCTCGTGCTAGGCGAAGGTCTCAAGACCATTGGCACGGCCTGCTAGAGGCACGACACGGCCCACCAAGCAATATGGCACGGAATGAGATATTTGATATTTTTAGTATAAATAAAGATAGTTTTTAATTTTTTTTTAAATTTTTTTATTATCCAAAAAAATTGTTAAGCTTTCAAAGGTAATCCTATTGAAAAACCTTCAAATAGAAAAGATCAAAATGGTTCTCTTCTCAGTGGAGTAGGTCGAGCTTGACCGAATCACTTAAATCTATGTGTCTTATTCTTATTTGTGTGTATCTTTTAATTTTTTTTTAGTGCAAGACCTTTAAAATTTAAACCCAAAAGGTCAAAACGACACGAAGCCAATTATAGCACGTAGGGCACGACCAACAAGACTCAAGCACGGCACAACCCGTAGCACGGGCATGCCCGGAGTTAGACGTGCTGGTGCAATTGACATCTCTACCCAGATCCATCTAAATTACTACATTATATTCTTCACCTCGTATCGCACGTCTTTCTCCCCTTACCTCTTTCAAAATCTTCAAGATGTAGCTCATTTAAACATAACTTCATATGTATTCTAATGTAAAACAAACAAGCACAGAGAATATCATCACCTCAATGCGTTCTAGGTTTTTTTTTCTTATTTCTCATTTTCTTAACAACCATATTAAAAGCAATGTTCTCACAAGTTGATGCAACAGTTCGAATATCCATAAATGACCCGAGCCTCCCCAATTGTGCACTGTCAAATGATTGCGTTGCACCAAGTTATAATGAAACTAGTGTGTAAATATGGGGGGAGAGAGAGAGAGAGAGAGAGAGAGGAAAATGGAATACCTCAATCAAGATGATACAGTTACGCGGCCCATGAAATTCTTCGCTTGGAGAAATGAGAAAGAGCATTAAAACTATAGATTTTCTCAAAACCACAGTATGTATATATAAGTAGTGGTGTGGTTTTCCGCGTGCTTTCCGTCATGGATCTCATGATAGCTGTTCTGTGTTGGCTCCGCGTAATGAAGAGGATGAAGAAAACGAAGACATCACAACTCATTAATCCCTGTATCTTCGGAGCTTCTCCCCCACATGGTTTCTTTCCTGTGAAAAATTCCAGGTGATGTATTGAAAACCTTAAGATTTGGTCCCACGGTAAGATTAAACACGTGATTGATAACTTGTCTATAAAATTATACTCCATCTTACGGTTTAACCAACTCCAATTAAAGTAAAATTTGAAAATATGTCGTTAGAAATATCACCATAAAGTTTATTTTAAACTGTTGGAATTATCAACAGGAGGGCTCTAACTTCTACCCCCTACCAGAAAGCCTGCATGTCGGTAACTACTGCACATCCATAGCTATCGCCATAATTCATTTTGACGTTGTGGCTTACTGACCATGTCAAGATATATACGAATCACTCGCTCACGTCGGCAGGACTGAGACCATTCATCCTAAAGCCATCGCCACCATTGAAAAATAATATCACACCAAGTGATGAATCCGTGACAATATGATGGGGCCCCACCTGATCATCGATTGACAGCTTAATTTATCGACGTGTATCCAAGTCCAACATCAATTGAAAATGAAAGAGGATGGCTATTAAATGATAAATGTGTCAAGATAAGTAGTTCCTCAAATATCAATATTCTCAAGCTATGTAGGCCTTAAAACTTCTATACATTTTTAATATGTGAATGTAATTACACTGGATTCAGACGTTCGGATTAGAACACACAAGGAAAACAAAAGGTGTGAATGCAATCATAGAGCAGTGGTAAATTTTAACCAAGGTTTGAACTCTATTAGAGAAACAAACTTATTCTTGAAGCTAAGATTAAAGAGGAACACTATAATTAAAGAAAAAAAAATTAAATAGGAACCATGATTTTTTATCTCAAACCAACATTATACCAATAATGATATTTGAGATCAACCAATTCACCTTAGAAGCTAAGATAATATAATGGCAGCAGTCCAACAGTGTTTCATCATTAATATCTTGAAAGGGCCATGGTCCAAAACTGTTACAGGACATTGCCGTGGGTTCAAATTGACAGGTCATATTTGCATTACAATGGAATTAATTAAAAAGTGCAATGGAAAAAAAAATAATAATCATTTTACCTAAAGTCTCTCCAAATTATAAAATCATGCACTGCCATTTCAAATGTATTTTTGAGCAACTTATATTTTCTTGCTAATAATATCATAAAAAACAAATATCTAAAATTGAAAATCAATTGTATCACTATTTGTGACAATGGTACATAGCATGGCTGAATCCATTATGCAATACATAGAGCTTTTGTACATAAATTTATTTGTTTACTTATATACTCAAAATAAGGCATTCATCTAATTTACAGAAATTAAAAGTAGGTTGCATGTGAAGGATACATTTAGAATATAAAAAAAAAGGCTAGATGTTCCTCTCTTCAGATGAACCTTATCATTTATTTTGAAGCTAGCCTTAAAGTTTAATAATTTTCTAAGAATATTTCTCCTTCCATTGAACCCAATGGTGGTTACTGTAAGGAACTATGTTAAGTTTAGGTCATGTTTAGTAGCAGGTGAAGAATTTGCAAATTTTAAAATTCCTCGATATCGTTGGAATAGGGCTTTCCTCATATACAATTTGTATATAATTAAGAATTCTTTAAGTCATGTTTTTTTGTAACAACTAAGAAATTTACAGATTTAAGGATTTCATATCCTTTACCTTTTAGTAGAGGATTTCTGCATTCTATAGGGGTCGGTCGGCCAGAGAATCCATGAAAAAAAGACATCAGATGGCCCAAAACCTACAATTGGCACATTTGGCTTTTCCATGTTTTGGTGAAAATGAAAGGTCCGTTTCTTTCCAAGCAATTAAATGCCAAAAGTGAAGTTAGGGAGAGTACAAATTCATGGTATGTAGGTTATAATAGATAATTTAAATTTTGTAAAGGTGAGTAGCACTTTAGTCTTTGAGATGAAAAACAGAGCTTGAATTGAATTAGGTCGAGGACAAGTGGAAAACCATTTGAAATTGAAAATTTGAAACCAACGTACATGTCTCCACGGAGAAAAGCAATTTCCCTCGTAAATCTCGATTTTGTTTGTGCAGTTCGAAACTGCCACCAACAGGTATGTATATTTCACTTGACTGTCTCTTGGTGTTTAGCATCTTAAGGCCTTGTTTAATGGATTGATTAAATTAAGAATTAATCTTTCTTTTAACTTAATGACAGCGTTGATATCACTAGCACAAGTTAACAGATGTTTATTAAAGAAAAAAGACCCAGATCCTCTACAGCTTTTGCAACAGGACTTCTTTGATGCATTCTTAACAAAGGACACGTTACAGTTTTGGTGGAACTCATTTGTACTTTAAGATATATTAAGCGGCAATTCTTACTTGGTTGTTCAAGAATTGAAGTTGGACATTTACATTTCTTCAATTGAAGTCTGTCTACCTCACCTACAAGGTTTACTTTCCTCGGGTGAGGGTTGGGGATTTATAACCGCTGAGCTAGGTAACACTGCTACTAAAACGTCGATGTATTAGTAGAGGCGGTATCGATACTTTTTAATACTCTCCTTTGGTGGAGCCCACTCCTCAATAAATTAATACTATGTAATAAACGGTTATTGATTTGAATATTCCCATGTAATTAGCTTGCTGTATTAAGAAAACTGCTAATCCGCTTATTCCTACATAAGATTATTGTTTGTAAAAGCCCATTGGTTCCTATTCCTATAAGCTCTTCATACAACTGACAGATAGAATCTTGTTGAGAAGATGCAGCCAAATGTATAAAATTATGTAAAGAGTTCATTCCCCAAAGCTAATGAAGTTTTAATCTTTTGGAGTTGTCGTTTGGGTCTTGACCGACAAGAACACCGAATTGCTGGAAGATATTTGACTAGTTTTGACCATTACAGAAGCTGCCAGTTGTCAATAGGTGGCTAAGTTGACAGCCTTATATCTATACATAACTTGAGAATAATTCCAAGTCAGTTTTTAGGCAAGACAATGGCCGAATTTATAGAATCCTGCTTTATGTTATTATTTTATTTGTAAGCATATGCCATCAATCACATGCAAAGAAATCGATACAACAAGGAGGAAGAGAATAACTAAAAAAAATGCTGATAAGCGAATATTACTGTTCACAAATGAAGATGATTTTTTGGAAAGGAGTCCAGATCCCGGAGTATTATTGGTCCACTCATGCTGAAAGTATAACAAATGCGATTAGTGATCCAGACTCTTTGAAAAGAATAAAGGGGATAATCTAAAAATATCAATCTCTTTCACTTATGTGTTATCCCACAAAAGTTTTGGGGACTTTAAAAATATAACCCATGCACATCTTAGTGGGACCACCTTGTACAACTTATTAACCCGTCTCGAATGTTAAATGAACTTGAGTCTTTGTTGAACTGAGGCCTTTTAGGAGTTGTCATATATTTCTAGTACTTTTTATCGTGTGGTTTGAGCTGGGATGATCCTATGTATACCCAGACTCAAACCTTAGTCTAATCCTGGCCTTTAAGAGGCAGTCTCAACCCACCCATATTTTTTGAGTATGCAGGTCTGAACTTAGTATTTAGGACCTGATATACACTTGAACACAAGCCGTTCAATCCCTATTGATAGTATAAATGGGCCAGTCCGAAAACTGGCAAATTGAAATTCCTACAACAGGCAGTTAATTTAATGGACTTCTAAATTATAAAACTTATTGCACATGCTTGTAATGAGGTTAGTTTTGATGCTTCAACATTCATGTAAAATCCAGAGCCTCAACATTGATGAAAGCAATTAAATTGCTCTCTCTATCGTTATCTTACACCAGGTATAGATCCCAAGCGAGGGACATTTTTTCCTTGGATCTGTTTTTTTATATATATATATATATATTAAATAAATATAGGACATTGATGTAGAAGAAAAGGATTCTACACGTCTCTCTCTCTTAAGTGTTTGGTTAGATGTGGATTTGATTTGTAGGTTCAAGCAGGTGTGTTCTAATGGTAAGTATGATCAAAACGAGTGGGTAGTGTTTTGGGGCATTGGTGTGGGACTCGTCTTAGCCCCATTCACACTCCACACGATGTATCTAACAAATTGAGCCTCAGCCGAGTACTCGTAGGAAAATGGAAGCATTTATTTTTTCTTTTTTCATTTTTTTCCCTTCTTTGAATGGTATCATTTTTTTCTTTTTGCTTCC
Organism: Umbellularia californica; assembly: GCA_028538565.1. NCBI lineage: Eukaryota > Viridiplantae > Streptophyta > Magnoliopsida > Laurales > Lauraceae > Umbellularia > Umbellularia californica. Next base: position 68,119,699 of record JAPQWN010000008.1, read on the forward strand.
ATCCAGAGTTTTCTCTTTTTTAGTAGGGACTTTCAACCCATGCATTTTTTTTAATTTACAAAAAATTTATAAGTCCGATATTACAATATTCTTATTATTATTTTTCACGATAATATTCCTTTTACCATAAAATCTTAAGTTTTTTTCCACTTTATTTTCTTCTAATTTAAATAATAATAATAATAGTGAAATTTTCTTTTATTTTTTTTATTATATTAATATTTTACTATATCCAGGTAATGAGCCCGGGCATTTGTTGTTAGTATTCCTATGTAAGACTATTGTTTGCAAAAGCCCATTGGTTCCTATTCCTATGAACTCTTCATACAACTGACAGATAGAATCTTGTTGAGAAGCTGCAGCCAAATGTATAAGATTATGTAAAGAGTTCATTCCCCAAAGTTAATGAAGTTTTAATCTTTTGGAGTTGTCGTTTTGGTCTTGACCGACAAGAGCACCGAATTGCTTGAAGAAATTTGACTAGTTTTGACCACTCCAGAAGCTGCCACTTGTCAACAGGTGCCTAAGTGGACAGCTTATATCTATATATAACTTGAAAATAATTCCAAGTTGGTTTTCAGACAAGACAATGCCCGAATTTATAGAATCTTGTCTTATGTTATTATTTTATTTGTAACCACATGCCATCCATCACATGCAATGAAATGGGTACAAGTACGAGAAGGAGGAAGAGAATATCTTAAAAAAAATGCTGATAAGCGAATATTACTGTTCACAAGTGAAGATGATCTTTTGGAAAGGAGTCCGGATCGCGGAGTATTATTGGTCCAGGCATGGTGAACGTATAACGAATGTGATTGGTAATTCGAACTTTTTGAAAAGAATAAGGGGGCAACAAAAATGGACATGATTAGGACAACAGTATAACGTGCCAAAAATACACAAGATATGGGCATCTCGATTGAACTTCTCCCCTCTTGTAGGCCAAGTGAGGAGTTCGATGTTTCTCTATTTTATTCCGATTTGATAGGACTGGAAAATGTTGATCAAAGTCGGTTCATTACATCAACATCAGAACAAGGAGGAAGAAGATGAGATGAATATATGATAAGAGTAATAAAGTCAAAATTTGAAATAAACACATTTGAGAGTATTTGGAAATAGCGTATCTATAGATGATAAAAATGGTTTGGACTTATTCAAGGAAAGCCAACAATGGCATGATGAGGATTTAAAAAAAAAAAAAAAAAAATAGATTGATAGCCTCTCTAGAAAAATGGGTATGCGGACATCACCAAACATATTAGTAATAATAAATATGAAGAAATGTAACCTATTGAAGGATATGGATACTGATAGGCTGCAATGTTAAAACAAAATTCATGTAACTATCCCAACATAGTTTGGGCAAAGCTTTGATGATGATAGTGATTTATATCTATATACCTCAAATCAATTTAAGAGCTCAACATTCACGTTTTTCTTCTGGAGTTCTTTAAATATAAATGCAAATAGTTCTTTACATGAAAAAGGACCAAAATAAATTAAAGCATTAAGCAAAGAAATAATGTACCGTCCGTACATATTTGAGTTAGTGAATTTGAAATCACACTTTAAAGCTATGGTTGAAATTCAATGGTTCTTATTTTTTAAAGCTAGAAAGTGCATTCAACAATGCCTATTTTTTCCCTCTTTCGCGGGATGGGTGTGTGGTACACAACCTATGATACAATCTATTTGCCTCGGGATCGATCCTAATTCCTAGGCGGTTGTGTGAGATGAAATACTCTTACCATTAGGATCTTCATATTAGAGGGTCATATTAGATATCTGAGACCCTATGGATCTAACCAACTTGTGAATTTGAGGTTCCTTGGATGTTGACAGTTGTCTACTAATACTAATGCACAAAATGGTATTAACCAAAATCATTACTGCATATACTTATCTCAATTAATATATTGTTATTGGGAAATTATGTTACTAGAATATGTGAAAAAAAAAATCAAGTTTTGAGTTTTCCGTAATAGCTAATCAAGAGAATGCCAAAAATAAATTAATTGAATCAAGCAAAATAATATATAAATCCAAATTAAGGATATTATTAAATTATTTTCTGGATCATTTATTTCTCATTTTTATTCCAATAATAACTTCAATGGTCTATTAATCTTTGATATTCTGACATTATATAAAGATATTGCACCAAAATGTTGGATATACTACTTATGACACAAACTATTATGCAACACCCACAAGTCTGATTAGTTGCCTCACAAACACATTGAATTAAATTGTACGTTTAAATGCTTCAAAATCATAAGAAATTAACAACATTCTAGTCTTAATTGTTGATATTGTGTTTGATACGTTTAAAATCTTATGATTTTAATTAGTTATGAAAAAATGAATAAATACAATAAAATATAAGGTCATATTATCACATCTCAAATAGTGTTACAACAAATATCTATTTGGGTCACCAACACTCTTGGTTTAGTGCAGCCTAGAAACCATAGCACTCCTTTGTTAATTATGAAACCACCCCTCTCTCACACACACAGACACATGCATGTATCTTTTGCTATTTTCTCCTTGCCAAAAAGTGCTATCCCAATCTATAATAATCATGCAATATTGTCTTCATGGCACCGCAAGAACATGAAGGTGTTGGCTGATAGCTAGAGTTGATCCCATCCCTTCAGTTTTGTAAAATAGGCCACAGTCACTAATTTGCTCTTGTGCAAGAGAAGAGAATGCTCTTTGAATTTGGAATACAAAAAGAGACCATATATATATATATATATATATATATATATATATAGGGACTAGCTCTCCTAAGCTGAAAGAGGGCTGGTCCTACAAAATCAAAGTCGATTATGCTGTTTTTTGCACGATGATCATCTTCAAAATCAAGATAAATCCAATCAGAACTGGAATTTTCAGTTCTATCATGCAAAAAACATATATAATCAAGTTTGATTCATGGAACCAGCACTATTCTAGTTTATAAAAAAGCTAAGCTGCAGCTTAGGAGTGCCCTGCTCACACACACACACATATATATATATATATATATATATATATATATATATATATTACAGTCACATAGTTATCGTCCTAAGTTGTTATAAGATTTAATTTGACGTGTTCATCAGTCTTAAGGCTTTTGGCATAAACCTCCATGTCTCAGGTTTGAATCATGGAAAGGGCTACCTACCGCCAGAGTTAAAGCCGTTGAGAACGTTCGTTATAGAAGCATGGTGGTCTGTTACGATCTTAAGTTATTATAAGATTTAATTTGACGCATTCCATCAGTCCTAGAACTTTTGATGTATTTGTTAAGTCCATGACATTTGGTATCAAAGCTAACCTCCATTGGACGTCGGCTACAAAAGCATAGTGGTCTGTTACGGTCCTAAGTTGTTATAAGATTTAATTTGATGCGTTCCATCAGTCATGAGGCTTTTGGGTATTGGTTAAGTCCATAATACACATGTAAATTTTCACATTTGAGTACTTAGAGCAGTTGCAGTACTTATTACTGAAAGGATTCTAATTTCTGAATCTCAGCTAATCATAATTCCACATTAATCTTTGAAAAAAAAAAAGGAGAAGAAGAAGAAGAATAAGATTTATCCCTCCTAACCTAGTGAAGCTAAAATAACCAACCTTGGGAGCCTCTTTCACCAAAAAATAGAGAACGAAAGATCCAAAGTTGTCGCTTTCGGTTTGCAAATTATAATATTAAGAGAGGGGTGTATGTTGATTAGGTAAAGAGTGTGGGTTAGGTGAAGGATAATAGCTAGTTTGTGCTTGTACTTTACTCGAAAGGTCATCAAGTCAAAATCATTTCTATTTCGGAAATGGATCCCCTACTTGGACTAATCGGGGGGTGCCACATGGGGGAGAGATGTCACATGCCATCTCCTTAATGAATAAAAAAAGCCCTCTTCCTTATACGGCAACCCTTGATTGGTCCAAATAGAGGATCCGGATCTATTTCTAAAATTAAACATTGCATGACCCAGACGTGTCATGCACTTCTTTCCCAAGGAAGGAATAGATATTAAATATAAGAGTCTACAGCTTGCATTGCATCGTTGCTATTTTCCTTTTGGAGCTCAGGCGGTTTGGCATTTTACTTTTAAAATAAAGTGTAGTGGAGTGAAATAGGGGGAAATAAAATATAAGTGGGTTATGATGGTATTTTGTTTTTAGTTATTTGGGATGGAATGATTTTGACTTGAAAATGAAATTTTTTTGTCTTTTAGTGAAAAAATGTAGTTGCTTTTTGACGTTTTTTGCAGAAGATGGAGAGAATTTTGAATTAAAGTGCTTTTGATTAGATACTTAACTTTACTTGACAAGTAAATTTACCAAACGGGCCGGAGTTCTTTTTATGTCCTATTCATTCATCATCTCTTTGGCTCATGTGCTTGTTTAGGACTGACCAAATATAATCTATTTTTTAAAATTATATAAGCACATGGACATTTTAACTATTTTCCTTGAATGGAAATATGCCATAGCATCATTTATATATTCCGGACTATCTCTTTGCATGAATACATAGGAATTTATAGTGAAACACACTCAGTAAAGAGAAGAGGGGTGAATGATAAAGAGGCGTTGTAGATGAAACCTTGACTTTTTTTTAATTTTTTTCATTTTTATGGTGATAGCTTCGTATTCATTTTCGGTCTCAATTTGATTTATTTTCCATTAGAGAGGAGATTATTTGATGATGGCATTTTGGATTTATTTCTTCAATGTTAAACTGCTTTTAGGGTCTCCTTATTTACGTAGAATGCATAAGAATTTTCATCGTGAAATATAACTCCACCGAAAGATTGTTAAAGGGGCGAGAAGTGAAGGATATGAAGCGAAGGGTGAAAGACACAAGGTAGCCAAGTAGATGAGACATTAACATTCTTATTATTTAAATTACTAGGGTAATGGCTGGATATTCGTTTTCCATCTCTATTTTGATTCATTTCCCCTTAGAGTGGAGATTATCCAATGGTTATTATTGGATATTTACATTTATTTATTTAATTTTAACTACTTTTAAAAATATGTGTTTTAGAATTATTATGAATTCATTACATGAAACAAAAAGGCCCTCAATGCTTCAGGGCATTGATCATAGTTTTAAACCCCAGCTCAAGCCGAGTTGTATCAGTGGATTTGCAAGTGAAAGAAAAAATGTTTTGCATCTCTAAATTGAATCATTTATTGGTTCGAGCTCATTATATGATCCTAGCTATTTTACATTTTGAATAGAAATTTGGGCTGCTAATGATTGGGACTGGTCCAAGTCTGAACACCTGACCCAAAAGATACTTCTTGTTGTTTAAAATTTTTTTTTTCTTCTTTTTTCCTATCAGAGGTTCTCAATGTTTTGGGCTGGACTAATCCCTCCGGGACAAGAGGAAAGCCGGATAAACTTCCCTGTAGCCCCAGTGTGGTAGTGCTATTTCGAACCTACACCCTCCGGATGCAAACCGTAGTCATAAGCCAACCGAACTATCCCTTAAAATGTTGTTGTTTTAAATCTTTAACTCAATGAGACTTGATAAAACTTGGCCTTTCTGGGGTTGCCAGGAAAACAAAGGGCCCGTTTATGGCCAAAAGTTTTAATGACTCTGTTAGTCAATCAAGTCTCTGTTGGTAGCAAATAATTTCTAGACTCAATTGACTGGACTTGACCAAGACTTGACCGAAATCTCCCAACTGTTGGTAGCAAAGAATTGACAGACTCAATTGACTGGACTTGACCAAGACTTGACCGAAATCTCCGAATTGATCTTATGTACTGGTCGCTTTTGAACCAACCAAATGCTTCCAAGGTTGTTAACCATGCTGAAATCACATTCAAGTGCTGGGCTCAGAGCCTAATCAACACAAATCATCTTGATTATCATTATATAGTCTTATCTCATCAAATTGCTTACCCAAGTGATACAATGGTAAATCTAGTTATTATTATATTATATATGAAAGAGGCTGATTCCAATTGAGAAATCAGCCTCAATTTGTTCAATTGATTTTAACTGCTCAATTTATTTTGATCATTCAGTTATGTAACTTCTCTCTATTCTATTCAATAATGACTCCACCGTTACTCTTCCACATTTCTCCAAATATGAAGCGGTTATGCTCTCCTTTCAATAGTTTAGTGTATCTCCTCTTCATATTCCTGTTTTTCCTCTTTCAAGTCAGTTATATTATCTTCTGCTTAGTTTTATCATTTCCATTTTTAGTTTAGTTTTAGTTTCTTTCTTAATTTCTTTCTTAATGAGAATGTCAATTAATGAATAGTAACGGAAAAGTCATTTAATTAAAAAAATTCTCTTAATTCTTTTTTAATTAACAGTTGTCCATATTCTCAAAATGAATGAAAATAACTAACAATACTAAAAAATACATTTTGAAGTTAAAGATTTCTGTATATGTATTTTTCTCATGCGGGGCTTAGCACGGGCTTTTTCTTTGCTATGGGTTATTCAGGAGGCAATCAATAGGACCAGGGGGAGATTGGGTTCATATGGGGCTGGACAAGACATGGTGTGGCCAACCAGTTGAGAAGATGAACGCAAGGGGCGTCCAGTTTTTGTGATGGCTCATGTATTTTGTCAGATGTTTTGATATGTTTTTGTGGACTCTTGATCTATTTTTGTATGTGTGTTTTTTTATTCATATTTGTTAATAAAATCACTAGTTAAGTGGGTTTAAAAAAAAAAGAAAGAAAGAGCAGAACTCACAATTGCAATGTTGATTATCATAATCACTCGGGAACAAAAAGCTTAATCTAAATTGAATTCCTACTAATTCCATGACTTTGTATTTCCGTAAGTGATTAAAATGAAGAATCAAAGGTAGATATCATTTACACAGTTATTTCCCTAGTAATTCAATACCTCGGGTCAGAAAAGCCAAGGTTGCATCTACATCCACATATAATATATATCTCTCATCCCTCACCTCTTAATAATCCTTGATAGAGCTCATCTGACCGAAACAAAATACTTTGTATTAATGTAGGTTGCAAATGAATATACCTGTTCATTAACTAATGGTTCAAACCCATGAACCTAGTTTTGGTTCCAATAGAAAATTATGTTGGGTTTATGCCTTGTATTCCGGGTTGACCGGATTGGTTCATTGGGTTGGCCAACGACCAAGTTTAGAGTCAGGGGTATTATGGTCTTTGTACCGGCTCTGTCGGGGGAGCAAGAAAGAGAATATTATATATTTATGTAATATGTAACCCTAGACTCTGTGAGAGATGTGCTCTCTCTCCTATGGGTGTCAGAATCTTCCGAACCATCCAGGCTTAACAGAGGAAAGTCGATTTTCTTTCTCATGGAAGTAGGCAAGTTTGCCGAACCACGTAAATTTTCTGTGTGATTTTTCTCTTTATTGTGTGGTTGTTGATCATTCGAATGCGGTGATCCACGCTTATGCATACACACACAACAAGTGATATCAGAGTCACAACAAATTATACATTAATTTTGGAACCTATTTCTGGTTCCGGAAAGAAATTGTGTCAGATATTGAATCCATAGATATTTCAACTTTCAACTCAGATACTCGGGTGCCTTCAATGCAGTATAATTATAAGGTGATACATTGCACTCCACCAACTACCTATGGTTGCAAATGGGTTTCCTATTATTCAAGTATACGAAGTCTATAGTTCCAAATAAAATCAGTATGAACCTTATTTTAGGATCAAGGACAAATTTGAATCTAGATCTAGATCTATCCATATAGGGTCCAAAATATATGGATCCGTAACTAGAGTTTTTGTAGGTTCTGATCCAAGGATCCAAATATAGGATGGTTACATTCACATAGTTTGAGGCATATAGGTTGTAAGGGTCAAATAACTTGAGTTTTTTCTACATTAGATGGCCTACTTAGCTTTAGTCACATACTAGATAATAGTCCCACCAATTATACTAATGCACTTTACATCTTATTTCGGATCTGAATCTGAAAACAGATCTCTTTTTCTAAAGTTGGTGTCGGATCTGAATACAAAATATTCTGTATAAAACCAAGAACCGAATCTATAGTCAAAGATCCAAGTCTTGATCAACAATTCAGGTTCTGAATCTGAAAACAGATCTCTTTTTCTAAAGTTGGTGTCGGATCTGAATACAATATATTCAAGAACCGAATCTATAGTCAAAGATCCAAGGCTTGATCAACGATTCGTTCCAACCTGAATCCAACCTGTTTGCATCTCTAATTTTATGCAAACAAATCAACAAGCCCTCCTTTTTGGGCTACGTCGGGCATTTGAAATCAAGCACTCTACTCAATAACCATCCCTTCCCTTCATGTTGTTCTAAATTAGCACAATATGTGTCCAATCTTCTTTTTATTTTTCTTCTTCATCTACTTCATCATCTTCTTCCTACTTTGGTGCAGTGGTACACAGATCGAGGACTCTTACTTCAAGTAGAGGATGCCAGTTGTGTGAGTGTAAGGTTTCTTACCTCCAATCTTTCAGTAGTTTGGCGACAATATGTCTGTTTCTTTTGCTGATTTGTGCTGCATTTTGAGGATGACTGTGACACCGACACTACATCTGCAAGACATGTCCTGGAAGGTAAGTTATTGGGCCACCAATCAAGGCATGCAGACCCAATTAGTCAACATTAGAGACTATAAGCGTAGGTGGTCCAACCAACTCACATGACTGCACATGGCAAGTGCCTTCTTCTTCACTTTTTTCTTACTTTCTTTAGCTGACCATTATTTCTATCCAAACCCAAGGCGTTAGTGGAGGAAGTGTGGAGCTCACTCTTTAACACTCCCCCGTAACCGTAGGCGCACATTTGGTGGCAAGTTTTTCTATGTGCCGAGTCGTTCGTCCTACATTCAAACTCGCGACCGGTTGACTTTGATACCATTTTAACTTTTTTTAGTTAACCATTCCTATCAAAAGCCTTAATGCATTAGTAGAGGCATCTTAACTTTCTTCGATACTTCTCAAGTACCTTGACGTACTTGGCATGGCAAGCCTGTGAGTGGTTTGGGATGAAAATTTAAAGGACCTGGACATGGGTCCAAGTCAAGGCTCAATTATTTCTATATTCTTTTGATATAATATGACTTAGTGTAGGCTGTGGAATTAGCATTTTGGTCTCAGTCATGAATTCCGCAGATAGGAACCCATCGCTAGTCCTAGATTGGGTCAAGGTTGGCTCTGATCCAAATGTATTTCCGCGTTCCTATCCTGAATGATCATGAATTAACTCTGATTTTAGTCGAATTCTTAACTACCAAATTGAATTAGTTCTCGTTCCAAACTCTCCTAGGGACACAGATTAAGACTTTGATTGGAAGGCTTTACTCTTTGGCTTAACCCAATTCTTAATCTGACACCGGCCTACGCCTTTTGACACCCTTACCTCAATTTTATTTGAGCTCCATGCAGTGTTAGTTTGGCCAAGTTGTTAAGCCCAATGGCTGGATTCTTATCCTTTGGCATTGTTGGCAAGTTGGAGGAATTTTATATCATCCCAGAAAATGTAGAAGAGTCGGTGTACCCAATTTTGATATGTAGTAATGGGCCTATAATGTGTTTATCCATACCATTGAAGTAGGCTAGCCATATAAATCATCCTTCACTAGGCAGCCACTAAATAAACAGTTAGAAAGTAATACAAGGGCTTCATAAAAAGCACATGAAATAAAGAGATGGTTGTGGGCCTTTTAATGTGGGATAGAGCTCTCCACTTCATATCTAAGTTCACAAGTTAAACATAATTACAACTAAATTCTCATAAGCACAAATACCCTTTAATCCTAAACTTTTATTCTTACCGACCCAGCTGGACCGCGGATTAACTTGGAATACAAGACATTTGACCCGGAGTAAGGTAGCTTAGGAGTGAAGGTTAAGTTCACTCAACAAAGAAAAAGAAAAAGAAAAAGGTTTCAAGGAGGAAAAAAGAGAGAGCAGAGAGCCCTTTTCAGGCAGCAACTTGCTGTTTTTTTGTTAATTTAAATGGCTAAAGCCTAAAAAGAGAGCATAGAATTGCTACCTTGCCCATTTCAGTACGTCTAATGAAAGTACACTAAAAAAGAAAAAATTATGGTCATGTATAGGGGTACAGCTTGGTTCTTGACTGGCCCAAGCCAGAATGTCCCAGCCTGCATAAAAGTGTAGTTTGGGGTCGGCTCTTTCGGGTTGGTGCTTGGGCCCAAATTTCAATTTTGAAGCCCAAGGGGAGCTCAGGCGAAGGCATCATGAACCAAACTTTGTTTAAGAGTCAGGAACAAAATTGGCCTGGCCCAAGCCAGAAGGTGGCCAGCCCGCATAAAAGTGCATTTTGGGCATGACTTTTTTGGGTTTGTGCTTAAGCCCAGTACCATATTTCAAAGCCTTAGAGAGCTGGAGGCGAATGCCTCATGATCCAAACTGGGCCCAGGTTATCTTAATCTTAATGCAATGACATGCCCTTCACCTAATAAATTGGCTCTGTTCAATAATTTGGGTGCTATTTTTCAGAATAAGATGAAATGGTAACATTTCAAAGGAGGGTGGGTTTGTTGGGATCCAGATCAGGATGTTGATGTGGCCACAAAAATTCTGTTCCCAAGGCCCATTTGTATTTTTGTAAACCAAGTGCAAGTAAATGCTGTGGATTTTTTACTCTCTTTTGCAAGCTACCTGATTTTTGGGCTTTTTGGCTGGCCCGGCCTGTGGGCTTTTCAATTTTGATGGTCTAGCTAACCTTTTGTTGTTGTGTCTCTCCTCTAGAGTGTAAGTGCAGTGGAGCTGCTCCTCATCATTTTGTACATTGTACAGTCTTAATATTCTCCCAAAAAAAAAAAAAAAACTGCAAGGAGAATTAATAATTGGGCCAGGCTTGGACTAAGTGACAGAAAGCCCGAAGTCCGGCCTGATTGAGTAATGCATCTAGTTTAGCAACTGATTTGGTCCAACAAATAATAGAAAGCCCTCCTGGACCGGCCCAATTGACTAAATGCGTCGACTCGGGCATGACATGGTTGTAGCCAGCTGGGCTCGGGCCAAGCACTTAACGCCATGTTAGGTTCAAGCCAGATTCAGGCCTGTCTTTCTAAAGTCGGGCAGGAACTGAATTTGCCTCAGCCTGACCCGGCCCATACTGGCCCATGAACATTATTGGCATGCAGATAAACTCAAACCAAAGCCCAACCTACATGAATGTACACAACTTTTACCTGACCCAATCGGAATCTTCATATGCCAAACAACTGAATGGTCACAGATGGTGAACAATGGGTTGGATGCAGGCTGGGTTGATTACTGCAGGTAACAAGTATTAGACCAACCCAGTTATAACCAAGTTTGACTATATTAATACCTGAACTCAACCCGAAAGTTAATTGGTAGTGTGTTTGGATGGATGGTGAATTGAAGTAAAGCGGGGGTGAAGCATCAAATAAAGAGAGAATAAAATATAAGAGTGTTATAATAGTCTTTTATTTTTAGTGGCTTGATAGTGAATTTTCTTGACTTTTTGTATAAAAAAAGGATGTTTTTTTTTTTTATGGTCTTTTATTTTTTAGTGGCTTGATAGTGAATTTTTTTTTACCTTTTGTATTAAGAAAAAAGATTTTTTTTGTCATTTAGTAGAAAAATGAAGTTGCTTTTTGGCTTTTAAAAAAAAATAAGAAATGAATTTTTTTTGAATTTGTGTATTTTTTATATGACCCCGGGTCTTTTCTTTTTTGGATAATAGAGGCTTTACCTCGCCTCGATTCATTTTACCACCTATCCATATTAGCAAGTCAGATGCTAATATGGACTGAACCAATTTTGGTTGGGATCAAAGTGCTACTAAAATACATAACCCAGTTAAATTTCCAGGTTTAATTAGGGTAAGTTTGTTGAGCTCTGTTCAAATTGGCTCATTGTGCTCATGGAGTCTACCCAAGCTTGACCAGGCTTAAGCTCCAGATCCATATGACTATGCTCATCTCCAGCTCAAATTGAGCTTCATTAGCCAAGCTAAAAGTTGGCTTGATATTGTTTTAGCAAGTTTAAATACAACTTGACTCAAGCTCAAGGTCAAGATGGACTTGGCTAGAATGGTCCAACTGCTGTCAACTAGTCCATGGAGAAAGCCCGTTAATCAAATGGGCCACAGCCAAACCAATTTCTGTTCAAAGCCAGCCCATCAGCGAGTCAAGCTCGACCTCAAGCACCAGCGGAGCCCAAGTTTGGTTTGTTTGAAAAGTTCTTATCAGCTTAAGCTCAGCTCATCAAGCTGACTGGCAAGCAAACTGGGCTTCTCCATTTCACAATTGTTCGCTTATATTTCCGCTAAAATGTCATACTATCTTATTAATGTAAAAATCATTTCAATAGCAGACTCAAATGTTTGTTTATATTTTTGCTAAAACAAGACTGATATCATGTTTTAATAACAAAGTTTGTAAATTTTGTTTTAAGATCTGGAATAAGTCCATTCAAACATCTGATCACCAAAACATGGCATGTAATTTGAAGCAGGCCCATTGGCTTCTGGGCCATATCATGCAGGGATTTGGTGTGAATTGAGTGCTTGTAAGTTGTAACAAGTCCATGGTTGTAAAAGTTAAGAGAAGGTGAGTCAAGCCCATTTCTGCCCTCCTTAGCACTCAGGACCTGGGTGAGCATGATCATTGGGGCCATATAATAATCAAATGCTGCATAATGGACATCCATTCAAACTTCTGATCCAATCACAAAATGGGCCAAGCCAAAAGTCTTTCAAATATGAAAGGAAATACGTTATCATGGGCTTGACAGATATGTGATCTGTTCGGGTGGCAATGGGCTTCAATTGAGCCTTGATCTAGCCCATATCTAGACTAACAAATATGTGATGGATGGGGCAGATCTGGGCTTGTCAGTAGGGCCCATTTAGTAAATAGGCTAAACTCGAGACTAGGCTCCTTAAGGCCTGTTTTGGACTATATAAACTAGTGTATAAACCTGTAAAGTTAACAAGTATATAGCCCTACTATCTAATTTTTTTCATTTTTGGATCACAAACTGAAGATTGCCTAACTCATAGTCTAAATAATGGAAATGGGCTGTTTGAATATCCCTAATTTCACCAGTGGGCTGTAATAGCGAACAGTGGATTTTGAGTGGTCTAACATGTGGGCACGAGTCCGACCTTGAATTTTATAGGCCAATAGGGTGGTTCAGGAACAGGGGTAGACCCAAGTGTTAGCACACGGGTACGACCGTACCTGCGTGATTCAAGAAACGCCTTTGATAAGATCGTGCAAATTCGATTTTATTATTTAATCTCGTCACTTGACCATATACCACAGCACTTAAATGAAAATTCTGGGTCCACCATTGTTCAGGAACCCATTTTTGTTAAATGTGTTGGTTCAGGCCAACGCACAAAGTCCAATATGAAGAAATATCCCAAATAATATCCTAACCTACACAACCTCATCGGCCCAGCCAATGCCATGCTCGAGTCTGCTATAACTCTTAACACTACCCACACAACTATTCTTCAAGGTGATTGGTTTTTAGTAGTGTGTAATTATGGATTGTCTTCTATACATGGTGGGGGATCTATATGAGTGTGTTTGATAAAGCTAGGTCGCAGTTAGGGGTGTTCATGAATTGGGCCAGCCCGAGCCCTGTCCGAGATTGGGCCAAAGGTTTTCACATTTGAAACGGTCTCAGATGTTTTATTCAGGCTCCGTTTACTAGTTGGTTCGGGTTTGAATTCATTGGTAGAGAGCCCAAGCCGGCCCACCACCACTTAAGCAAGCACTTGGAATCATACAGAAAAACCTTGTTTTGTTTTTATAAAGTAAATTAGGGCTTGGGCCAGGCTTGGACATATATTTTAAAAGTCAAGCACGAACACCCCTAGTTGTGTAGTTTAAACAGGTCGCTTGTAAATGCAAAGGTATAGTCATCTATTTCAAATCAACTAATTCTATAGTTGTTATTATTTTGGACAACGGAGCTTTGCCATTTGTAAATCCAAAACATTCACATTCACCTGTTCGGCTGCGCCCCATGAATTGATTATCACCCAATTTATCACTAATCCAACTATTTGTTAATCATTAGGTTCAATCACAAAAGACAAGATAACATTAAATTTGGCGATCTAAAATTTAATGTTGGGATTATCTAACTACACTAAACTAACATTTTGTTCACCCTTACACTTATTGGTCCATGTACTAACAACCTACCCTACCTTTTGACTGCGTCGTATCCTCTCTCTCTCTCTCTCTCTCTCTCTCCAAACAAAGACAGGCATGCTCCACTATCACATGTAAACTAATTCACCATAATTAATTAATGAAAATGCTTTGATGGGTTGGTTATGATCATTTAAAGGGTCACAATGCTGCTATAAGTATGGATCATTGAGGGCAATATTAAAAATCATTCATCGAGTCATGATAATGTAAACTGTGAATGTGTAAATAATATAACAATACAAAGTTAGGAGTTTGGATCTTAGAGTGTCTAACTGGTGAAACTCCAAAGTGTGATTCACCTAGTGAATATGAGAAACACTCACAACAAATACCCTCGATTGCATTGGGCTTTTCATAAAATTTTCTCTAATAAGAGTTAGTCTCACCCTATGCTTGAGCATGACATTAAGAATATCGTATGGTGAATCTTATGGTGGGACAAACTTTTATTGGAATGAAATTTTAGGACAACCAATTGAATTAGAGGGCCTTCAATTTAGTGGTTCGGATTCTCAACAGATGGGCAACACCATGGAATTCCACTATTTCTATCTTAAATTGAGTGAGAGGCTCAAAGTTTACACGGGGGGATTTTAGGGTTGCAAATGGGTATTCTAAGATCTAAGTATAGTATACGATTTAGAATAAAGCAGGTCTAAAACCCAATTTGGATTCCACCATGCAATCTCGTTTCAGATTCAATAAGCAGTCGAATTCAATTCTGGATCCATAAACCCATTTGCAACCTTGATATGTTAATTCCCACGGGGTCATTGCTTTGGTGTGATGGTAAAAGTCTTGGGTGCCATGCATGACAACATAAGTTTGAGACTTGCGAGCAGCCGCTTTGTGCAAAATTGGTGAAAGTTAGGCCTGTCTCAGTCTGGATGATGATCTTTTATATGTTAAAGCCCACCTTTAAAAACTAAACACTCTCCTCTCTCATCGAAAGTCCCTTTTAGGGCCAATTGTGTCTTGATAACATCTCTTGTCGTCCATCTCTTCTCTTATTGATGAGTGTTAAATATTACATATTTTACCCCTCATTAATCAGAATTTTATCGACATCTCATATGAATATCATTTGTTTTATACAGAGATTTTATCATTCTATCACATTAACAGATTATCGGATTATTTTGCTTAAATCCGATTATTTGTAGCTCATTTTTATATAATTTTTCTTGTGTAGGTGGACCCCGCAATTATCCCAACTTTCCAGCTAATATCCCAAAGCATCAAAAAGAGATTTCAAATAAAGAAGTTACATGAAGAAATCTTGGTGAAGCTTTGAAGAATTTTAAAATAAGAGGAGAATATTTTAAGAAAAAAAAAGCCATTTCATAATACAAATGAGTAGTTGGTGTATTGGCTAGAGCTTGGGTTGTTATGAAATTGGTTATGGGTTCAAATCCCAACAATTACATATTATTTTTTTTACCTATAAAATATTCCATCAAGAGCCAATGAAAAGCCTCTAAATCAAATTCAAAAAATTGGATTGTTTTGTAGAGTGAGAGGAGATCTTTTGGCAAGTTAGTCTTTTTACAATTTCATTTTTATTTTTCGATTGTAATTACGAGCTTCTTTGTAACTAATCTAGAGAGAGTGTATAATTGAAAATCATTAATGAAGATTTAGAGTTTTTTCTTGATGTTTAGTGGCTAAAGCTTTTTGATTATGCTCTCTTTTTGAAGCTAAGTAATGTGATTTGTTCATTTATATGCATGTTTTAGTTTAAATTTCTTATTTGTGCCTTGATTGATTAGTAGATTTTAGATTTAATTGTGCTAATCTCTCTTATTTCTCATGCTCTATCTCTACACTTGATGCTTGGATAATCTCAATTGATGCTTTGTAGTTGGATTAAGTTCTCTCACATAGCATGCTTTAGAGCCCTTATCTTTGATCTTTTGTAACTTGATTTTAATGATTAATTGTTATGGCAATTAGGTTATGATTTAGGATCTTGGCTTTTGATTTTCTTTACTTTAATCTTCATTGTTATATCATCCAATCCAATTAGGTAAGAGATTGCTAATTGGATTGTAGATTTGGGAGTTAAATTAGTACATGCATTAGTTGGACTAATTACATACTTAGTGGATTTTGGATTGTCTAATATCTTATTTTGATTGTTGTTAATTTTATTTGTTATTTTCACTTCTAGATTGTTAGATATACATTTTACACAACTTGATTTAAAATTATACTCATTTCATACCACATCTTCACATTAAATCTTCCATTTCCACTACCATTCATCCACTAATTTAGTGTAGCTTGTTAGATTAGCTTAGATCTTATTCATTTTATATCTTAAATTGTTAATTAGAATAGTTTTAATTTTGTTTCACATTTCAATTGATTTAATTCCATTTTCACACATGGTTTAATAGTTTTAATTGTTAACTTCAATTGTCTTCATTAGCTACATTTTAGTTTAACTCTCATTTAATTGGATTCATTGCTTATTCCATTCTCTCTCTGTGGGATCGATAATCAGGACTCTTTAGTCATTTATTACTTGACAACACCGTAGTTTTGCGATTAAGTGTTGCACATCTAAGTGTCGATCAAGTTTTTGTGGGCCATTTAAAAACTCAACTCTCTCCCTCTCTCATCGAAAGTGCTTTTTAGGGCCAATTGTGTCTTGATAACATCTCTTGTCATCCATCTCTTCTCTTATCATCATTGCTCTCTTTCTCTTTAGAATCATCTCTTTTCTCTCACATCATCGCCCTCTTTATTTGATTTTCTTCGTCAAAACCCTCTTTCATCTTGCTCACGACATCACTCTATATCTCTTTCTTCCATCTCATAAACCCTAATTCCTCTTCTAGGACTTGGGATTTTATCTACTTCGCAAATCTAGGGTTTACGTTCTCCTCAACACTCACAACTCATTTTCATTAATGAAAACTTTCACGGTGTCACGATTTTCGCAGATTCTTTATCTCCACCATAAAAACTCCCAATTCTAACAATGATTTGGTAATCTTTCTTTGTTTGTTGTTTACTTCTTGTAAAGAATAAAAATAGTTTGCTAAATTTATGATATGGGAATGATATCAAGTTTATTTGTGATTTTATTGGATATTGAATTATTCTTCTTGAATTTATGATTTTGATTTAAAGGGGTTTTGCGGTAATGGAGGTGGTGATGGAGTGGGAACCAGAACTAGAACCGGAACCGAGAGTAGAAGGCAAAGTTGAAACTTATTTCAGATCCATCCAAAAGGTTTTGTTTGGATTTAGATCTGGTTCAGTTCCATCAAACAAGATCCGGTTGTTAGGAAGCTGCGGTGAAACTATCGATTGAACGAATGCATGTCGCTACTAACATGTCTAGGATTGCTTTGGTTTGGATCAAGCATTAAGTGCGGAAATCGTGATTGTCGATGAGCAACCAGTCACATGTGATTCACTCGTCAAAATCTAACGGCTAGGATAAACACCCATATATGGAGGATGATGATGAACGTTCATATCTAGTGGAAGAAAGAGGAAATATGCTTTTTCGAAGGCTTTTTCATGTTCTTCTCACTATTACAATCTCTTCATTGGGATGTGTCAAAAGGTCAGTTGCAACTCTTTTCACCACTATCATATTCTTTCTTGTGAGGTCTCCTCTCAAATTTAGAGGAATTTTAGGGATGAAGAATTAGATTATGCATGATTTTTATCCTTATCACTATGCAAGAATTAACACATCTTGATTGGCAATTGCCAAGGCTTCCTTGCGAGGAGGATACTTTTTAGATTAGAAGTCTACCCAAATGTATTAGTATGTGGGTCCCATCACAGTTGTTAACACTGATTTCCGATAGAACATGATTTCATTTCGATCCTAATCCCGTTTGCATCCCTATTCCTTAGGTAATTGCCCTCTAACTCTACTTGGCTCTGCCTCGGTTTGTAGGTTTGCTGAGATGTTTGTTTTATGAAACCAAATCCAAAGCTGGTTTTTATGGCCAATTTCATGCCAACTGCAACCTTTAAAAAAAAAAAAAAAGAGTTGTGAGATTGTGTGAATGGAATTTATGATGCAAAATTGAGTGATAAGCTGGATTAGGGCCATAGAAAAAGGCATGGTCCATCACAGTGCTCACTCATTCAATCTATAAGAGGGCTATAAATAGGAGAGGCAATCCTTTGAGATATCAAGTGATATAGGTTAAACCTATTATAAGACCATCATTAATACATTCATGCATGCCATTAATAACATACATGCACACAAATATATTCCATAAAACTGCTATTTTAGGGTTTATTTTCTTCCCATATATTTACAGTAGTAACTCCAATTCTTTCATGGCTTTTAGAATAATGTTATGAGGCTTATTTTATTCTTTTAAGGAAGGAAATGAGAGAGAGTGAGACCATGAAAGATAAATAAAAAAGAGAAAAGCACCCTTTAAATAATCTACATATTAATAAGAATTAAATTCAATGATGTTACCTAAAGAAATCAAGACAATCAATGAAAATACTTGGGACACATTTGTGCAACGTTTTTTTTTTTTCATCAATAGAATGAGAAGTTGCTCCACTCTTCCTTTCATCATGGTGGGTGTAGAAAATCCATATTTAAAACCCAATGCAATCTTCCCCCTTCCTTGGATATTGGGGATCCAACAAAGGAGTTCGACCCCAATGGGAAATGTATTTCAATGGTTCCTTTTTCTAGGGATGCACCTAAACACACAAATTAGATACGAAAGTGACAAAAATAAAATAACTGAAAAAAGAGACCAAGAACAATCTTTACGTACACACTTCCACAATGTCATAATTCTTGCAAATTCTTCATCCCCCCATAAAACCCCTAATTCTAACAATAATTTGGTAATATTTTTTTATTTTATTTTTTACTTTTTTTTTTTAATTTTTAGTTTGCTAAATCTATGATTTGGGAATGATATCTTTATTTCTGACTTTTAGAGATTATTTAAGAGAAATTTTAGGAAATAATTATCATAGTGGGCAGCCTATGCTTTTTTTATTCTAATTGTGATTTCATTTATACAAGTTCCTCCAATAGACTTCACAAATCTTACATAGGTATGTCTCTCCTTCAATTTGGCTTCTTTGATATATATATATATATTGCTTTTTTATATTGAAATATTTTTTTTTTCTTTTTTGGATCTCTTACACTAGTATCTATATTATATGAGTTTCTTCCCATCTTCACGTCTCCCTCCCTATCTCATCTTCATCTCTCTCCATACCACACTCGCCCCAACCTTTTATCTCGCTATCTCACAACTCACCTTCCAACAAGATATCTATAATTCTCCTTGATAATATGGTTTTCTAGATTTACAATGATTTTAACTTCTAATTTTATATAAACATATGTGCATTTACATATGTATGTATCTATGGATAGTACTAAAAATCTAATCTACTGGGTAAATCATAAGTAGGGCCCAATAATGAAACTTGAACCGAATCCAATCATTCTTCATCCATATTTACGTCCAACCAAATTGGATACTTTGATAAATTGATTGCATGCATAAAATATGTGGTTAAAATAAACATGATCAACGTACGATGGGAATTTACGTTAAGGAATATGATTTACTTAATGAACCCCTTGCCATCTGAAGTGTGAAAACAAACAAGTCCTCTCTCCTTTGATCATCTGTGGTTCTGATTATTACACAAATTATAGCACAGAAAGAGTTTTATAGTCTAATACTGAGGAGCATTTTTGAGACTGACATTCTTCACATTGAAGAAAGAAGGAAAGATGGTGATCATTTGATCATTGAAGTGATTGATCCATTATAGGTACCCAATTTCAAATAATATTATTAAAATTTATTTTTATTGCTAATTCTTAACAAGGAATTTATGGGAAAGAGTATTTTGCTTTTGATGTATTTAAAAGGTGAAAAGTTAATGGTGTGCCTGGGACATGATCAATTTATCAAATGTTGAATTGCTTATCCCAAGTAGCTTGAATCACTCATGCCAACTTAAAGATAGAAAGAGAATACATCTCTCTTCAAGATTGACTATGATTTTGAAGATAAATTGATTGATTGGAAACATTTTTTTTAATCTTTTTCATAATAAATTAAATGCACTCTCATTTTGGTATGATCCAATTTTGTGTTTTTATGAGTGCTTATTTATTTTTTATGGCTTTGGCTTAGCACTGGCATGTTTTATGGCCTGGACTTATATATATTATTTATTTTTATTAATAATATTATAAGAAATACTAAATTTAGATATATTTTCATTTCTTGGGCCAGGCTCAGCACGAGCCTTTGTTGCTAGTATAACTATATATACAAGGACTCTAGATTTTTTTTGTTGACAATTGCCATGACTTGCCATGTGAGGGGTGTACTTATGAGATTAGAGGCCCACCAATATGTATTAGTACATGGGTCCATCACATATGCCAGCATTGATTTTGGATAGTGCATGGTTCCATTTCGATCTCGACCTGTTTGCATGGCAATTTCCATGGCTTGCCATGTAAGGGGTGTACTTCTTAGATTAAAGGCCCACCCACATGTACTATTAGTATGTGGGTCCATCACAGATGCCAACACGGATTTTGAATAGAGCATGGTTCCATTTCAATCCCAACCCGTTTGCATCCCTATTACCTAGGCAATCACCCTTGACTCTACTTGGGTTTGCCCCAATTTGTGGGGCCACCTAGATGTTGGTTTTTTATGAAATCAAATTCAAAGCTACTTTTTTATGGCCATTTTCATGCCATCTACTATGGGGTGTGAGATTGTAAACGGAAACTATGATACAAAATTGAGTAATAAGCCGAATCAAGCCCATAGATAAAAAAAAGTAGGGTGCATGACAATGCTCACTCATCCAATCTATAAGAGGACTATAGATAGGAGAGACAATCCTCTAAGATATCAAGTGGATGGGGTTAAACCTATTGTAAGACCATCACTAATACATTAGCGTATGCCATTAATTACATACATGCACACAAATATATTCCATAAATTGCTACTTTAGGGTTTATTTTGTTCCCACATTTTTACACATAGTAACTCCAATTCTTTTACGGATTTTAGAACAATGTTATGAGCCTTAATTTATTCTTTTAAGGAAGAAAATGGAAAAGGGATTGAGAGAAAGAAAGAGAAAAGAGACCATAAATGATGAATAAAAAAAGGAAAAAAAAGAGAAAAGCATCCCCTTAAATAATCAACAAATTAACAAGATTAATTCAATTGAATAAACAACGAGACTACCTAAAAAAATCAAGACAAACAACGACGATACTTAGGACACTTTTATACGGAGTCTTTTTAGAATCAATAAAATGAAAAGCTTCTCTGTTTTGTCTTACATCCCATCGGGCGCAGCATATATTTCTGTAAAAATCCGTTAAGATCCTCAACAATGGAGTTCTGCCACTATAGGGAATGGATTTTCACAGTTCCACTTCTAGGGATGTGTCCGAACACGCAGATTAGATAAGAAAGTAACTAATAAGATAACTAAAAAAGAAAAAAATAACTAAAAGAGCAAGAACAATCTCTACATGATAAGAATTCCCATATGATTAAGTTATCTAAAATCAAAATGAAATCGGTTATATGTGATCAACCTGATGGACCGGATTAGGGCCAAAGCGGACACCATTATTTAGAATTTTCACCTACAACTTTTCAACCTGCAAACTAACCCCAATAAGGGAATACCCAGGTGAATGTAAGTATGTAAAAAAAAGTATACATATACATACTTGTATCTTATAAGTAGAGAGAGAAAAAGAGAAAACAATACATAGGAAAATCACGGATCCTTTTCTTCTTCTTTCTCTCTCCGCGTGTCGTCGGAGCGGAGACTCTTACCATTTTATCTCCCAAGTACCGCTACAAAGCGGTTTCGGCAAAACCGCTCTCTCTCTCTCAACGAAATCTCGCCCGCCCGTTCCGTTACGCGGCCTCCTCTTCTTCTCTTCTTCCTCTCTCTCTCTCTCTTTCTCAGGTATTTTTTCCTCTTTCTATCTCTTCCATGTACTTTCTATTTTGAGGTCTGCATTTCCCTGTTTCTAATTAGGGTTTCTTTGTTGATTCTAGGGTTTTCTGGTTTCTTTTTGTTGTTCTTGTTGTTTTTGTCTGTTAATCCGGTTTGGGTTTCAATTGGGAGTTGGATTGGAACTTGGGGTGTTTCTCGTTTACTTGATTTTGGCTTCTGGGGCATTCGCCTCGGATTCTTTCTTGTGGAATCTGAGGATGTTCTTAGGATGGTAAAGATGGGTTCTTTTGGTCAAGCGGGGGAAACGTCGGCGGAGGAGATTTTGGGGAGAGAGGAGATAGGGAATTGTTTGGCTGATGATGGTGGAGGTAGGCATGGTGGTGGATTCGAGCCGCCCGCCTCGAGCCATTGCCTGGAAAAGGATTGTGGGGTTTTGATAAATGGTAGTGGAGATTGCATAGGTGGGGCGGATGAGTTTCTTCGCGAAAGTGATGTTTTGGAGAATGGGGTGGAAGATGGATGTGGGGTTAGTTGCTCAGACAATGGTAATGGGTGTGAGCATGATGTTGATGAGAATGGCGCTGTTGCTGGTATGAAAGGGCCGGTGTTGGATATAGCTTCTCTTCCTTCAATAAGTGGCAGGAGGGACTGGGTAGATGGTGGGGAGGGCAGTTGTGTTGTGGGGATTTGTGAGAATGAACTGTCAGTTTTTGGGCAGAAAGAGATGGAAAGTGGATGTGGGGTTGATGAGTTTTACTTTAAGGTCGGCTGTTCGCCTAAATTGGATGGATGTGAGAAGAATGCTGTTGAACCCCAAGGCAATAAACTTGTCCCCGGGCCCTGCTTGGAAACTTGTTCCTCTCAGATAAACACGAGTGGGATTTCCGTAAATGGTCCTAATGGGAATTGCTTGGTTGTTACTTTGGAGAATGGCGAGGAACCATCGACTATTGGGAGGAGTGGGACCAGAGAAAGATGGGAGAGTAACCTCGATAGTCAGCTGTGCAGTTCGCTCAAATTGGTTGGATTTGAGAATGTTTTGTACCATAATGAGGTTGTTCTTGGGTCCATAGACCAGTGTCCAACATCGGAGCTATCCTCAAAAACAACTTGCTTGCCCTCAATTGACAATAACAGGTGTACCTATGATGAGACGAGTGTAATTCATTCTGGCCTTGCTTCTGAATATCAAGCAGAGTTGTCTATTATTGCGGGGAATGAGCGTCACTGTAATGAGAACAACATGATGAACAAGCTACACAGTTCACCTCAATTGGATGCATGTGAGGATTTGGTGTGCATAAATGAGGTTGTTCTTGGCTCACAAGGCCACTTCCCTGTTTCGCAGTCATGCTTAGAGATGTCTTGCCCCTCAAAAAGTAGTAGCAATGGAGTCGGAGACAACATGGGAGGTCTCTGCAAATTTCAGCCTGCTGTTGATTCTGAGAATGGCATGAAACTGTCAGCTACTGGGTGGAATGAAACAGAGGACGATTGTGGGGTTAGGCGGTTTTGTTCTGATGGGCGCAGCACGGAAGACTGGTTATGCAATTCACCTCAATGTGATGAATTCAGTAATGAAGTTGGTAAGACCGATTCACAATGCCAGTTGCACTTATCACAGTCATGCTTGGAAACATCTTGGATGAAGGAAAGCCCATCCATTTTGACGGAAGGGCCACCAGATGCAGCCTCTTACTGTGCGGTTGAAGAGGCAGCTTCTCCGCAGCCATTGCAACTACCTAATGGTTTGAATGTCAGCTCTTCTAAACACTTGGTGCCAGATACCTATAAGAGGGATGCGAGTTATACATTTGATTCTTCTAAGCAGGCAGTCAACGATGCAATGATTGAAGTTAAACCTGATTGTGTTTCAAGGAATACCCGTGCTCGCAAGTCAAACCGTTTGGCTAGAACAAGAAAGGCTGCTAGGCAGGCAATTGACACCTCTGGGGTCTTTTTGAGCATAGCAAGAGGGAAAAGAAGTTGTTGCAATCAGGCACGATCATTGACTTGGGGGGGCATGGGTAATATTATACAACTATTTGAAAAAAATTCTGAGATTATGAAGTTCAATTCTCAGCTAGATCAAGTTCTGAATCAAGAACCAAAAAGACGTCGGGGTGGTTTAGGGAGCAAAAGAAGTCGGAAGGCTCAGATAAAAGCTTCAAAATCAAAGCGTTGTGCTTCAACTAGCCATGTTCATTCAAAGGTTAAAAATGAGAGAAAACGGGGTCAAAAAGTTCTGCAAGCTGTGCCTCTCAATGTTGTAGAAACTCTGGATTCTGTGCAGTCTGTTGTTAGTAATTGCTTGCCTCCCTCAGATTCCCAAGCCAGTTTTGAAGTTTTGGAGACATCTATTGAAATCTTGCATAGAGTAGGAGGAGATGGGTCCGGTTCAGTACAGTTCCCCTGTCTTGTTCAGAACCTTGAAAAGTTTGACATGCCTCCAGATGTTTCTGTAAGAGATGCCTTAGTTGGGGATAAGGAACTGGAGAGCACTGTGACAACACAAGATACATCAATTGAAAACAATAAGGTTGATTTCCCGGGGATTTCCTCTATTATAGGCACTGATGCCTCAGGTGAGGCACCTAACAACAACAGGTGTGTGGATCCTGAAACATCACCTGATTCGGACATGCTCCATTTACGTCCAGATGTTGTCAACAATGCAACTGACGGCATCATTTCCACACAAAGGAAGGCATATACATATACTAGAAGAAAGGTTCGGAATGATTCCTTCCCGGAATCCACTCTCCCAAAATCTATAGATGGTTCTGTTTCTTCTCCTTTGCAACATGTCACTGCTCCTGGCGATATTACACCTTCAAAAATGAAGTGTGCTAGTATAAAGAAAAAGAAGAAAACTTGCAAAAGTGACATGCATCATGCTATAGAGTTTTCTACCATCGAAGAAAAATTGGCTGGCCCAACAAAATTGAAAAAAGCTAAAAAAGGGGAAAAACGAAGAATGCCAAAGAAAGCAGGAAATGGCTGTGACCCTGGCAACACTTTCAATTCAGCAACTGGAAATGATTCTAGCAAATCTTCAAACATTGAGGCGTTGACCATTAGTCGTTCAGCCTCAGAACTAGATCACAGCAGACAGGTTCTGAAGGTGGAAACTGGTTTTGAAACCCGAGTGCTTTCTGGGCAGGAAGTTGGGACTTCACAGTCAGAATCATGGATGCTGGATGGGTTGTTATCTGCTGGAAACACTAATGGGTGTAAACTTTCTAGAAGTTCTAATGCGAGATTAAGCAAGCACAGATCACAAGCCCCTCGTTCAGCAGGACCCCGAAGAGGTACTGATAGTGCACGGAAGGGAGCTAGAAAGAACAAAGTCAAGGATGTAGTTCTTTTGGGCCACGATGTTTACAAGGACGAAAGTCATGCCCTTGCTACTGGCGTTGAATTAGGAGGTAATGTAAATTTCTTTATATAGACAGCCAGCATTAAACAGATCATCTAATTTATGCAGTTATGTTCTTGCAAACTTGCAGAACTGTTTTCACTGTTACATGTGCTTCTAGTGTATCATGCATGACCTAGTAAATGTAGTGTTGAGTATCAAGAAATTATAATTTGTTTTACTTTCAGAAGCTAATAATGTTGGAACTTGGCATCTTCCATGATTCAGGAACCAATACTGCTGATAAAGTTGCTTGCAAGGACATGTCAAGTTCTATTGTGCTGCCGATTGGCAATGACAAGGAATTAAATAAATCATGTCACAGCTTGGAGCCTCAGTTTTTCCGACCGCGGCTTGCATGGGTGCGATGTGATGATTGCCATAAGTGGCGTTGTATCCCGGCTGAGCTTGCTGATGAAATAGAGGAAACGGATTGCAGATGGTAATCATTTTAATTTTCAATCTGTTTTTTAGCATTCTTTTTCTAAAATTTTTGATACCATTCTCAGTGCATACAAGCATATACATTTGAAAAAGAAGGAAAGATAAAAAAGAAAGAAGAAAGCTGCATTATGAATTTTATTGCATCATAAATCTTTATTATAATTGTTACTGTGATTAGGATAAAATATTTTAAGGGACATAATCAAAATGTAGAAGGTACCATGTCCGCCTACCCATCACAGTTGGTTATGGACATCAAAGTTGTCCAAGAGGTAGAGGTGGAGGGTTCAAGCCCGAGTGGGCATAGTGAGATATTGGTCTTTTGCACTCTCTGAAGGTAAGGGTAGTTTAGTAATGTTCCTTGCCCTGCCTGATAGGGGCCGGGCCCAGGGATCTGGCAGTCCATTAAGGGCTGATAAAAAATTAAAAAGTAAAAATGTAGAAAGACAGCATGAAGAATTGAAACTCTATAAAATTATGTCAATAAAATTGTTGCCAGAAACTAGGTAACTGAGATAAGTTGTGGCTGCTCTGATGTCCTCTCCTCAAAGGATGTTAATATCATTGAGAATGACGTTGGTTACTTGGTTTGAAGATTTTATCATCCTCCCTATTGAGATGTTCCTTTTTTCTTGCTTATTCGATTGGTTATGTGGCTTTTGCATTGTGAGTGCATAGTTCTTACATAGGGGAGATTTATGCTAATCTTCCATTTGAAAAAAAAAAAAAAAAAACCCATGCTAATCTAAGGACTGTAATTAGTGTAATGCCAAACAGATTGAGCTATTTTGATCTGGTACATCCCATTCCTTTTTCTGGATGCCTTGTTATAGCCATGAAAACTGACCTTGGGGGTTGGATTTATGAATTGGTAGAGATCGAGAGATGTTATTATGTTGGGCAATAAAAAAATGACTAGAAGACAAAGTACATGTTAGTAAAATATTTATTCTTTGTAAGATGGGAGTGTGGATAAATATGAAAGCATAGGATTGAGAATGGGTACTCAAGGAAATCTACTGATGGTGCTCATTCTTACCACCACAAGGTTGCATAAAATGAAATATGAAATTCTATGCTATGTTGCATCATTAATTTATCATCATTATTGGAGCCTTTTCCCATCATTCTAGGTCAACTAAAGGAATTATATAATTAAACTCGAAACAAGTTAGAACAAAAACTGTTTATCTGCGGAACTAAGAGCAAGAGCTCTCTCTCATTACCTGATGGTGTGCCAAAGGATGATGCTAGTCTAGGTGAAGTAAATACATGCAATATTTTACAAAAGGGATTTCTAAAGTTTTAGCAATCTATACGTGCATCAAGAATATGGGTATACTACTCTAGGTACCATGTGATAAGTATTGGTGATGTTTCAAATAGACTAGGCAATTCTCCATCTTGAATTCACATCCAAAAGTGTACCAATTTTCATAAATTGCAGTCTCATATCCTTCCTCTTCATCTGTGTCCACAACTATAGCCTTATGTGGCATAGCTGTTTGGAGCATGGCTATTTGGTCACAGACGAGGAGTGATTTAAATAGGTTTTCAGACTTTAGTTATATCCCAGCAAAACAAGGTTGATCACTGGAACACGACTAACCTTTAGATTGCCCATGTTATTCCCAATTGTTGTCATTTCTATTCTAAAAATGATTAGTTTTCTCCATTAAAAAAAAAAAAAAGGATTACTTTTCATCAGTACTTGCTTGCTATGCTGGCTGTATCAAGAAAATGTTGAAAACTTCAGCAGTTAATTAGTGGATAGGATTTACTATTTTTTTGTTGCATGTAGACCTGCTTTGGTTGTGTTTGATTTGGTGCGATACAACTGGGGATGTCAACTTGTTGGGTTAAATAGGTGACCTGCAGCAACTAGCCCTTATAAGGGGCGGGTTTGGTAGTGGGTTTGTTTGTTGGGTTCAGGGCAGGTATGGGGTTTTGGGTTTGAGTCAAATTTGTTCGAGTTTTGTTTGCCTCGACCCAGCTCATCCTGTTTATGATTAATTTGCATATTACTTACGGCTTCAACTTATTGAATTAGAATTCCTAGGAATTGATTTTAAAATGGGTTCCATTAAAAGAATATAACATGGTGAGGGGTGAAGGATACGAGTTGGAGATATAGATGGTTTGTTTTCATTGTATTGAATAAGAATTCGTATGAATTGAATCTTAAAATGGGTTCTGATGAAGGAATATGAAGAGGTGAGGGTTGAGAAATATAAGGTGGATATTTCGATGGGATCTTGACTTTCCTGGGTGTAATTTACTAGGGTGATGGATCACCAAAGTGTTATCTAATTATTATTTTACCATTAAAAAAAATTTACTAGGGTGATGGATGGTAATCATTTTCCATTGAAGGGGAATTTATTTGGTTGAAATTTGTGGATTTTCACCTTTGTTTCTTTCAATTTTAGCCATTTGAACATCTCTTAGAATTCCTAGGATTAATTCCATGCAAAAAGGGCCATTAGTAAATTATGATACACAAATTTGTGTTACATAATGGGTATTTGCAAAAGTAATTGTGGTATGCTGTAGGTCAAAGTCCTCTTGTGTGGAAGAAATGTGTATAATTTATTTTTTTATATTTAAAAATAATAATCTGGGCATTATGAAAAATAATAATAATAATAATTTCGGGTGTTCTATCATATCTCCCACCTCACAGTTGGCATTTTGCATTTTCATTTTATATATATATATATATATATTAACAATGCAATTGACATCTAACAAGAAAAACAAAACTACTCTCCTTTTCTGGTTTCTGTTCCTCTTCTTTTAACTTTGGTGAACTGGTTATAACTTATAACCATTATTTAATTTTCATATAGGACATGTAAAGATAACAAAGACAAGGCATTTGCTGACTGTTTGATACCTCAAGAGAAGACAAATGCGGAGATAAATGCGGAGTTGGAACTATCAGATGCCTCTTGTGAGGAAGATTCTTGCAGTGCACGACCAATTTCTAAAGGATTAGAGCCCCGACAGTTAACAGGCATGATATTCTTGCTTTCTGCAATACACAGCATCCTTATCAATTCAGAACTTGAACTAGGCATTATATGGTTGCCTTCCCTAATGTTTCATGCTAAACGTTTTTGTTTCTGACACACTATTTTGTTACCTTCCAGCTTCACAGCAAGCTTCATGGACACTTATAAAGAACAATTTGTTTCTTCATCGAAGCCGTAGAACCCAGTCCATTGATGAGGTGCATTAATTTCTATGGCATAGAAGTTCAAATTTGGATTCATTTTTGCTTGTCTGCAATTTTTTCAACTTATAGGTAGTCATAAAAAGTTAAAAAAATTTTGTTGTTTGGTGTCTGCATTAAGATCTAAATTGAAGTTGGGTCTCTAAATAACCACTATTCCACTTGCTTTGTTGACATGCTTCCCTTTTGGTAAACCTGTTAACCTATCTATTGGGCTGCCACAAATTTTAACCGTTGCCAATATTCAAGCTGCAAGTTCTAGAGTTCAGGAAATGGATTATCCACTGTTCCTTTTTTTTTTTTCGTAATTGAACCTTCTGAATCCTTATGACCTGAACCTCTTATGTAGTGCGTTCAATGCAACCCACATCCTTTTTCACTGTAGACATTTATGAATTTTTCTTTCTTTTGTGCGTGCATATGTAATGAATTACGTGCATGTGTGTATATTAGTCGAATAGTATAGGAGGGAGGGAGGGCGAGGTACAAAATTATCGCAGATGGCTATAGGTAGGTAGGGAGGTTAAAGGAGATCATGTATGTACAGGCAAATGCTACAGATACCATGTTATCATAGATGTCCCCTGTTAGCTAACTGATCTGCCTTTTGGTATTGATCATGGAATGTGGGAAAAGAGTAAAGCTGCTGTAGTGGACCATAGCTTGAATTTTCTCAATCCAATCAGTAATGTTGTGTTTGGGAAGGGAGGAGGGGAGGGGAGGGAAAATTTGAGGGGAAGGAAAATGAAGGGGAGTTAATTTTCCCTCCTCTTGTTTGTTTATAGTCAAAAAGTTTGAGGGGGAAGGAAAATCCCCTCTTTGCCTCCCTCTTTCCCCTTAGTTTTGAAGGGAAAATTTGGGGATAAAATTTTGAAAATTTTACCCCCAACCCCCACTTTCCCTCCCCACTTCCCAAACACCCTCTATTTTAACTTTCCCTCCATTTTCCCCTCTTTTTTGCCTTTCCTTCAGTTTACCTCCTTCCCAAACATAGTGTAAATATCCATGGTAAGCTGTCCCTTTAATATGGCAGCTTTGGTTGCTTCTAAATGAATAAGGGCATGTTTGTGTACACACCCTTTCTGCGAAAAGGGGAAATTGTCACATCATCAAATTCCATAGAAATGGAAATCTAGGAAAAGGATTTTTGTAGAATTTAGAAATTCATGTTTGGTGCAATTTTTTTTCCTCGTTGAATTGGTGCTAATGTTGTTTGGTGCAGCTGTGGATTTCTTATAGAAAATCAAAATTTCTTATTTGGTGAAATAAGTTTTTGAAGAAAAATAACGTAGCATGTATATTATTTATTCAACATCAAATAATAATTTATTTAAAGAAATAAAAAATGAAAGAGCTGTAGGGATTTGGGTTGAAATGGACAAGAGTGGAGAAAAAAGGGAGAAGTTTTCCGAGGAAATCCATTTCCCATACCCCCATAGGAAACCCATTTCCACCATTATCAAGAAAAATGCTGTCGAGGCAGGAAAGCATTTCCGTGGAATTGTTCCGCACCAAACGCCTGAAAAATGGGTTTTCCGCAGAAAAGTGTTACACAAACATGCCCTATAGCCTTGCAACCAGTGAGGAATTAGAAAGCCTTTGTCTGATTAGAATTGCCATTATAAGGGGTCCATTATGGAAGTGACAGCAGGGTGCATAGTCATTATGATTCAAGATAATCTCACAACACCTGTAATCCCATACTGTGCACACACACTGCCATGAAAATTGAGCTTTTCCTCACCTAGGGTAGGGGTTGACGATTCCTAAAAGGGGGAGGGGTTGATTACTTGATTATCCTTTTCCATAAGCTTCATTTCCTCAAATTTCTACTGTTCCATTCTAGTCAATGGCCCCAAAGAATTTTGAAAGGAAGCTGAAGCCAAAGATCTTTTGTTTTTCCTCCGAATGAGCTTCCCCCTTAGAATTGCAAAAGGAAGCTAAAGCCGATCCTCTTTTATTTTTCTCTGAATGGGCCTTTCAAATGGTGTCAGTGCTTGTTAAATATGTTGGCAGAGAAATGGACCAAACCTCAGATGCACTTTTGCAGTGAATTGAGTACTCAGTAAGTCTTATTAAACTAAGTAATGACTTATTCATTTGAAAAAAAGAAGCTGAAAAGACTTATTTTAAGTATAACACAAGCCTTTTACAGTAAAAAGTTCATGGAGTACTTAAACCAATTCCAGTTTTATTTGTAATCTTGAGTTGACTTGTTAAGACTCGATGATTTTAAATCAAAGAGAAAATAAATGTTCTTGATATTGTCTCCTATTGATATTGCTATGCTGCATGCTGATGGTTTTCTTTGGTGACTTCTTAACGTGGTGATGTATGTTATTTAAAAAAACAACCTTGGATGTAGGTGGCTAAATGCACTTAATTAGTAATGGTTGCTATTACAGTTCCCTTTTTTTTTTGTCACCTTCGCATTCTAATAGCTTTTCGCTAAGCTCGATGCCTTCATTTAAATCAATAGACTGTTTTTTCTCTCATTTAATGAAAGTTACCATTCAAAAAAAAAAAAAAAAAAAAAAAGGAGAAGAAGAAGGGCTACTCATAGGATATGTCGTACTATCTATTTTTCTGTTATCATCAATTATCGAGTCAAGTATAATAGTTAAACATAAATAAATGCTTGCCCTGTATAATATCCTCATTTTTTATTCCATTTGATTCAGGTAATGGTATGCCACTGCAAACCACCTTTGGACAACAAGTTGGGTTGTGGAGAGCAATGCTTAAACCGAATGCTTAACATTGAATGTGTTCGGGGCACCTGCCCTTGTGCGGACCTTTGTTCAAATCAGCAGGTTGAGTAGCTAATAACTGAATCTTTATTGTTGTTGTTGGTGTTCTTTTTTATCTTTGTGCTTTTGCTAGCTTTTTTATGTGGATGTTATTGCTTGCATCGAAATTCCATCTTCAGTTTCAGAGACGCAAATATGCTAAATTTAAGTGGTTTCGTTGCGGGAAGAAAGGGTATGGGCTCCAGCTGCAGGAAGATGTCTCTCAAGGGTCATTTCTTATTGAATATGTTGGAGAGGTTGGTTATCTATCTCTTGCACTTTTTAAAAGAAAAAAAAAATGTAAAAACGACTTCTATTAGAAAAAAAGAGTCTCTTTCAGCCTTAATCATCTGGTCTCTTCAATTTCTGAATTGCCAGTCAAAATGTTAAGAGAATTGGTGCCCTTGTGCTTATTTTTCTGTTCTCTGTTTTTGGTTCAGCATTTTAATTCAGCCAGTAATGTGTTTACTG
The DNA here is from genome assembly GCA_028538565.1 of Umbellularia californica. Lineage (NCBI taxonomy): Eukaryota > Viridiplantae > Streptophyta > Magnoliopsida > Laurales > Lauraceae > Umbellularia > Umbellularia californica. The sequence continues at coordinate 68,152,250 of JAPQWN010000008.1, forward strand.
CCAAATTAAAATCATAATGTAATCAAGATGACTGGTTATTGCTGGGATGTCTAATTTGCTGTCTGACCAGGTGCTTGATTTGCATGCCTATGAGGCTCGGCAGAGGGAGTACGCTTTGAGAGGTCAAAAACATTTCTACTTCATGACATTGAATGGGAGTGAGGTTTGGCATCCTGCATTTCTATATCAAATTATTATTTTTCATTGTCTCACATGGTTCTATTGGGATTGTGAATAATTCTCCTTTGTTCTTTCTGCATTTTAATGCAGTTATTTATTTATTTATTTTTAAATGAGGCAATGACAATTTGCACTTACCAATCGGCATTTCTTGTTGATTCTGTGCCGATACCAGATGGATGGATAAGGCTCTAATGATGTTGGGGATGATGATTGCTCATTGATTATATTCTTTTTTTTTTTTTTTTTTTCTTTCTGTTTTCTTGTTGTGGTGCTCTGTATCCAGCCTTTTCCCTCAATAATATTTTAATTTAACAATTAACGAAAAACACAGTATTGTTGTTTTGTTTGAAAAGGCTGAGACATTTAAGCTTGCCACATACATTCTTAATAATCAGTGTGGTTTTTGTATAATCTTAGAAATCATTCAACGTATATTCTTGCACATAGAGTTGGGAGTTTAATATTTAATAGCAGAAAGGCCTCTGTGATGCACAGGTACAGTGGCCGTTGTGTGAATATATTAATCTTTACCACAATGATTAGGGGATTGATTACATGAGTTTCAGCACACAGCTGTACTGAATCAAATCTCTACAAGGGGTCTGCCTTCTAAAGATCTAAACCATCCAAATTTTGGCCCCTCCCTATTTACCTAAGCTGGCTTGAGCTATTCTCCAAATGAGATTTCAACCCATGGAGTTAAGAAATACATGATTAAGTCACTAGTTAATATTGTTTTGTTAATTAGTTTTTTGGTGCACAATGAGACCCACATTTTGGTGATCTGGGCTTCCCTTTAGATGCGCAGTTTCCTTCCCATAATTGCATGAAATTTCAGCCCTATCAGACTTACGTTCACTGTGGACAAAAGCAATTTAGCCACTAGTGTTTTGAAAAGTGAGAGGCGCATCGGGGCGCTAAGGTCTCCTGGGGCCTAGGCACGAGGCGAGGCGCGGGCTTCATTGAAGCGAGGCGAACATTGTAGATAAAAAAAAATATTTTGGTATAGATAGGTAATTCACAAATTAGAACAAATGAGGCAAGGAATATTAGAAGAATTTTAAAAGTCATAAAGCATCCATCACTCTAAATGCTAATTCTAAGATTCATAAATCGGCATTCTGCCACAAACTCTTGCTGAGCCTATTCATAAATCAGCAGACTCACCAAGAAATCAATCACAATGCACAGCAGGATGGTTTCATGTTAAAAAGACAACTATAGATATGAACAAACAGCAAATAAATCACCGACAGAATCTGGAATAGTGGGTATATACCAAACAGTGGGTCCCGCTGATCTGATACATGATCAGACCTGATTTCTAGGGTCACCCAGTGCCCCACAAGAAGTCCCATGGTTCTGATTCATCATCAGGTAGCCTTACTGGGCCCTGCAGCCTTAAACAATTACAGAAAATTTCATGAACATGCCTCTCGGTTCCCATAATTGAAGTCTCTGGATGATGGGGAAGATGGGGCCCACTCCACATGGGACCACCACCACATAGGTCACCCCTGGGTCCCCTGTAAGATGTGGGGTCCTGATCTCAGATCAGGTCATGCAGTGGGTCCCAGTAATGGTGTCGACCAAACTGCCCTGCCCTTCCTCCAACCTCACCTCTCATGGTTCAGGGGTCTGGACGGTGGCCTAAACGGGGCCCACCTCACATGGGTCCAGGTCCTTCTTGGTCGACTAGGGGTATGCCTCCTGCTCTATGGTCCAGATCATCCATACAGTGGGCCATGGGGGTCTGCCCCAAATGTCCATATTTATTCACTTCCAGATCTTGAGAACGAAGGCAGAGAGAGAGAGAGAACAATGGGAGGAGGATAAGAGTAGTACCAGGAAATGAAAAGAGTAGATCCAGGTCCTGCTGCTGCTTCTTTTTTTCGTTTCGATGGAAATGAAACAATTAGGGCTTTGATGCCCTTTTAAAGAGTAAAGAAGTTACATTTGGCCCCCTCGTCAATTTCTTTTCTAATTTTAATCCATAAAAACTTATGTTTAGCCCCTTAAAAGGTTATTATTATTTTTTTTTTCTAATTTTCATCCAACTATTGTACTGTAAAGAAGCTCACGCTTCGTGCGCCTTGTGCCTGGCTCCAACCTAGGCTGCGCTTCACTGAATGAGCCTTGCTTTGAGGCAGCTGAAGCCCAACCGGTGCGCCTCGCTGCGCCTTTCTTTCAAATGTGTCCAACACGACAGTAAATTTTTAATCCAATTGACTTGAGAATTGAGCATGCATTGATGGACTGAGTTGTATACAATTTTTGATTTTATTAAGAAAATGTGATTCAACTACAGTTTTTTTTTTTTTAATAATAAGCCCAAATCAGTTGGTGGTTGTCCAGTGAATCATGGCCCTCCATGGATAAACATGGGTGGTTACATCTTTTGAACAGTTCAGATCTTGCAAAGTGGCCCATACATGTATAGAGCAGTTCAGCCTTAACCATGATACCTGGATATATCGAAATAGGCAGCATATCATATTGCGTCAGATACTTCATTTTTTGTGTAAAATTTATGTTCTTGCTTTATCCATGGCATGCCTGTCCCTTTCTGAACATTCAAAAAAAAAAAAAAAAAAAAAAAAGAAGAAAGGAAAAAGAAAAAAAAAGAACAGAAAAAAGGTCTGTCGGGTATCAGAGGCCTTAATAAGGATGAGTTGATAAGTGAACTCACAGACTGAGTCCAGTTAGATGAGTCAAGGCTTTGATTATGATGATCGAAGAGTTAAGTTAAAAGAAAAAAAAGGAATATTTGTGTACATCTGCTCATTTTTGCTGTGGAATCTTGTCCTTGATCTATTTCAACCACATTCATTTGCTTTTGCATTTGGTGGCTTATTTGAACAATGTTTTATGGTTGCTCATTCTACTGCAGAAAAGTCTATAGGTTTTGCACTGTGCAAACTACAACTGGATACAAATTTCACATGTTAGGGATGTGTTTTCACTTTTTTCATTACTATTTACTTTTGTTCATGTATCAACAGAGTTTGCTTTTGTTTCAGGTTATAGATGCATGTGTCAAAGGAAATTTGGGGCGATTTATCAATCATAGCTGTGATCCAAATTGCCGTACAGAAAAGGTGAAAGTCTTTACTTGTATTATCAGTTATCTTCAGTATGTTCATGAAGGCTGGTTTGGTTGTGCTGATCTTTCGATGAGGTTTAGTCCATACAATATGTTAATAACTGCTTTTGTTACTATAATCATAGTGGCATATCACTCCTACAATTTTTATCTGAAAGTGGCAGACTGGTATTGTCTTATGTTGTGCGTTGGTATTTTTATGGCTGCCTTTTGTTCCATCGAGCAATACAGGGGTAAGGGTCGGATTCAGTGTAGATCTATGGTGGATTCTTACCCTACCTCATTTGGGGTATCCATATCCGGGACCCATACCCATACATGTACCTGAGCGGGTATAAAATAGCTGTACCTGCACCTGTACATGAAATAACCTAGAATGCCTGAACCTGAAATCACACCTCCCCAAAAAAAATGAGATTTAAATGTGCCATATTGAAGTACCTGGAATAAGAATTAAGAACTATGCATAGGCATTTATTCAAAGCTATGGAATTAAGAACCTACAGATCTGATAAAAAAAAATCCCCAGGAATTCATCTAAACTTGTATTGGCATGTATAATCCCAATTAATTCCTTAAGTTGGGTATTATGTTCAATCACAATCTCTTAATCAGGGAAACGAGTACTCTAATTACATCCCAACAAATCTATAGAAGATTATTTACAATTATTGTACATATGTTGGTACTCGAAACTATGTTCCTTCACAGTTTGTAGATGATGTGATGCTAATTAATTAAACAAGAAAGCAAGTGAACAATAAGTTGGAACTGTGGAGAATGGGCATTTGAGTCAAATGGGTTCAAAATTACTACATCTAAGACTGAATATATTGTGCAAGTTCGTTCATCAGAGTGTGGAGAAGTTGAGACTGTCAAAACTGAAAACAACATAGTGTTCCAGCTTTCATTACTTAGGAGTTCTCTTAGATAAAAGCAAGGGTTTGAGTCAAATATAACTGCTAGAATCAATATAGCGTGGGCTAAGTGGAGATTTGGTAGCAGAGTGATGTGCTAGCAAATGCTGCTTGGATTAAAGGGACTTCTTTTAAAAGACAGACAATTAAGCCTAGTATACTTATGAGGAGCTGAATGCAGTGCAACAAACATGTGACAAACTAAAGCTCATGTGGCTGACATGCACATGCTTAGAAGGTTGTGTGGAGTTCCTAGTAGGGATAGCGCTATAAATGAGAATTAGAAGAAATCTTCGGATAACTACAATTGAGTAAAAAATGGAGATTATCGTTGGAGATAGTTTGGGCACATCTGTAGAAAGCCAGAAACTGCCCGTGAGATAAATTGAAGGGTTACTTGTAATACTAGGAGGCAGCCATTCAAAACCTCAGGATAAGCGGTAAGGAATGACATTATTATGTGGAGTGATTGAGCACATGGCATTGAATAGGGCCAAGTAGAAGAACAAAACTCAGAGAGCTGAGTGACCCAAAGTAGATGTTTTTGCATTGTTGAAGTTGTGCAGGCATATATCTTATTTCCAATCACTTGGTGTATATCTTCTTACTAATCACTTGTCAACTAATCATGTAAAACACATACAGAAATTAGAATGCAGATGATCTGAGTTAATGCTTTACATGGTGCTAACAAAGGAAACCACTATATATGTTGGAAATTTGATCATGCATGCTATTTTTCTTTCATGTTTTCGTACATTTCATCTATTCCAATATGATTGTTTTGCACAGTAGAGAAAATAATGAACATCTTGGCCAATGTTATCATTATTATTATCTGTGTTCAGTAACAAAATGGATTTATTAACAGGGTATAAATTCTTATGAAAAGGCTGTATAAGAAAGCTATATGCTATATTGTAACACCATCAACAAACAGGACAATAGCAGGAAAAATAATGCAATAAAGGTTCTACATATGGCCAAAGATAATTATTTCATGGCATCCATGTATGGCCCCAAGATAATTATTTTTTGGCATCTATGTATTGCCAAAGAAAATCATTTCATGGCATTTGCTCCTGTGCATGCGAGACGCCTACTGGGGCACACTATAATGATCAATCTGAATGGACCGTCTAAACCAACCCAACCCCTCCCACCTCTTTCTCTTCCTCCTCTTATATGTCACGGGCCCCATTGAGTGTGCACCGATTTGAATGGGCTGGACCATTGGATCTAGTCTGATTTATTTATTTATTTTTAAAAAGTTGTCTTGTGGGCAGTGGTAGAGCCAAGTAGGGTTGAAGGGGAGCAATTGAGAGGGAAATGCAAGATTTTCATGGACATTTTGGTCTTATGTTATTTGCCCTTCCTCAATTTTCCTTATTTCTTATTTGCCCCTCATGAACTTTTCTTCCCCTCTTGTTGTAGAGTAGTATTTTCAAACATATTAGGAAATTGTCTTTTGGAGGGCAATTTTGTCTTTTGCTTGTCCAAAAGATGACTCATCAATGGCTTCCTTACTTTCTTCCTCTCTTTGTGCAATGACAAACCCATAGTGTGTTTGCTTCTACTTCATCCTTTTCCCTTTTTCCTTCTTCTTCACCCTTTATTAAGTCTAGAATTCAGATACTCTCAAGTTTGGCACTCATAATCAGCTTTTTCTTAGAGTGGTGTCCGTTTACCCTTGTTGTCTTTGGGCTTTTGTTTTGGTTAGTTGGATTTCTATGGCTCACATGTAGTCATAGTGGTGTTGGTCATCTCCCTGTGTTTGTGGTAGTTTTGCTTTTCAGTATTCGTCTCTTGTACCGTTTAGCCTCTTTTAATGATAGCTAACATTAAAAAAAATAAAATAATCAGCATATTTTGAATACTTGCCTATTTAAATTGTGATCAGATATTGAGTTTTTTGAAGTTTAAATCAAAACCTAGATTAAATTAGATCTAATCTAATTATTAAGTTAGAAGTTTCATGTGACTATAAATAGAAGATTTGGGCTTTAAATGACTAATGGGCCAAAGATCAAGACTTTTTGTGAACATCAACCCTATATTATGGTTTTCAAGTGTCTAATTTATTTATTTTAACCGTAGTCATGCTGTCAAGTGAATACGCTCAGATCATACAATTTGCAGTTCTTCTCTAGACTTCTCTACCCATGACTGAATGTTGTTGGGTGGTGTGGAGAACAATACAAATTCAACATTTTTATCATTTTTGGAGTAAAATCTAATCACTAGTTAATGGGTAAAAGTGGGTTGAAAACATGATTCCAAATTTTCGATATTATGTTAACATATTAATTTTTCCCTCAAATTTCTTGACTTTCTTGACCTTATTTTGCTGGTAATGTTGATTGACCATCTGTGCCTGCCAAGAGAAATTACTGGCTCTGCCACTGCTTGTGGGCCACAGATCAAGGGGTCAGGATCATTGGATTGACTTGATATTTCATATCAAGGTTGGTCTCACCTGGATCTTTCAATCCCCACCTCTCCCATGATCTAGCACACAGGAGCACTTCCCTAATTATATATGCATTTTGACTTTATTCTAGGAAGCTCTATGGTATCTATTCTATATTTCTTCAAGAAGCTAGTTACTTATGTCTTGATTCTATTTCTCATTTTTCCTGAGTGGCAGTGGATGGTGAATGGAGAAGTTTGTATTGGGCTATTTGCAATTAGGGATATTAAAAAGGTATTCTTTTGACTTATTTTTTCCCATTTCCTGTTCTTTCTTTTCTTCTGGACAACATTTTGTACCATTTCCTTAATTTCTAGTCATATAAATAAATAAGCTTTTTTTTTACAAGTAACAGTGTTATAAATTCTTGAAAAGAATTGTACAGTTGGAAATGAAAACACTATAGTGTAATAGATAGATACTCTATGAATAAACAAGAATAAACCTATCACCGAAGAAAACAATGAGAAATCCTAAGGTCACGTTTGGCAACCAAATCTTTAGGGAAAAGATTTTCGGTTTCCTTAAAGTTGTAGTAAATCCATCTTTGGCAATTGTAAATTCCTGAGGATTTGGACGAATGGAAATCTTCATTTGATAGGATTTTTAGATCCGATCACCCCCCATAAGATTTGAAAATCCTCACTTAAGTGGATTTGCACTCTGAACCCTATTATGTGAAATCCTCAACTATACAAATCCCATGCGAGGAATCCTTGTTTCAGTGGTGGTGAAGAATCATAAGATCTATGGATTCCTCTCCTGTTACCAAATATACCCTAAATGAAAACTCTCTCCCCTAAAACTTGTGACTCCCACAAGCAAAAATGTTGAAGTGACTGTGTAAATAACCAGCTTCTTAAATTTCTATTTGCTGTTTTGCCGATACATCAGCCACTTCCCTTCAAATACAAATGCATAAAGGGAAATCAATAGGAAGGATGAAAAAACCAGTTGTCCAAGTTGACGGACTCGGTTACTGAGTTGGTTCCTATGGGACTAGTACCTGAATGGGTGGAGTCAGCCGAGTCACAGTGACGGAATAGGCCGACTATATAAGGTTTCAGATTTCTAAGTTTTATAGGAGAATTTTCCATCTCAGTAATTGTAGAACTAGTTGCTTATTTTTTCAAAAAAGTTCCAATGAGGTGTATGAATCCAAACCTTCACATACACTAACCCTCCATGTCCCATATCGACACTCATCAAACTAATTAAAAATTATTTTTTCATATAAGTTCAAGGGAATTTTGATTTGGACTTTGTCATTAATACTTGCAATTGAATGATTTTTGTTTCTAATTAAGAATTATTGCAATTGAAAGTTGTATGTAATGTGGAATATGTTGTAGTGTAGGCGATTATGATTTCCTACAATTTTGTTGTTAATAATGTTGGTTGTTGTCTTAAGTGTCTTCTCGGTACTTGAAAAGTGATTTCTTAGTACTTGATAAGTGATAACACATAAGTAATACCAGGAAAAAAGACATAATTCTGTTGAGTTACAACACAATCAAATAATTAAAAAATTATCAAAAACAATAAGATTCAGCAAATTTTGAATAGATGGAAGCTCTCCAACAGTTTTTTCTGTATCTTTAGTATTTTTAATAATTTTATCTGTGCCCTAAATCGAGAGTCGACCTGACTCAGCCGAGTCAGGTGACTGAACTTGGTCTCGGCCCTGGCCCTGATAGAGTTTGAGTCGGGTTGACCCGCTAATGGGTCCAGCCCATCCATCTCGACCAAGCTCGTTGGGCCTAGACCATTTAGTTTTATCTTTGAGATCATTAGAGTTATATTTTATGCTATTTATGGTTTATGTTGGATGTTTTAAGCTTGGCCATAAATGTGTTTGGATGGTCCAGATTAGTTTTAGGTTTTATTATTTTCCTATATAAGTGATTTAAAGCCTCTTGGCTTATATAGTCATTGATTAATGAAAATTTTATCGAGTGATTTTGGATCATCCCAATTTATCTCTTCTTCCTTGCCCGCGATGGGGAGTTTGGCGCGAGGCCAATTTTCACGTGAAAGCCTGATCTATCCCTTCCATCCTCCATCTCTGCTTGCCCCGCATCTGGTATGCTGCTCCACATCATGTCCTGAGTCCTCTTTTTTAGTCCTTGGTCAATAGTCTATAAAAAAAAAATCCCCCCATATTTCCCTTAAATTATTGCCTTCCTGCCTTTCTTTTGTTTGGTGACACGACTCGGACCTGCAACCTCATGGTTGTGACTTGTGATTTACGACAATCAGCACCTTCCATTTGTGCTACACATCGTCTCATCTCGCCTATGTACTTCTTGACCCACTTGATCTCATTTTAACCCCCCCCCTTAACCTTATTGCCTTTTCTTGAATATCTTCAGTGTTCCGAAATCACAGGAAAATATCCACCTCATTGGATTCATTCAAAACATTTGGTTCACATCAACTCTACATTCCTCGAAACACCTCCATTTGCAGTGGACCTGGGTTTGCCACAACTGCTGACTTGACCTTAAATTTCACCTGTCATGCAGTGGAAGGACTCGGTTTTGCTTTCTTCCTCTATCACATTGAAGCTCCCCACCCTGCAAAATGTTTGAAGAATTGGTCCTTCAATTCTTTTCTTGAAGGTGAGCACAGAGCAAACATTATCCAACTCTGTTTACGATTAGTAACCTTGTCGTCCTTTTCTGCAGAAGGACCGCAAAGCATGTGGCATCACTGTCCAAATCATCTTGCCCCTCGTTTGGAACAGCTCAGATCTCCATGTGAAATAAACAATTTCCAATTGAGCGTCTGAAGCACCCCAGATAGCAATAAAACCTTGTTCCACAGTGAACACAAACATGGTTGGTTGGTCATCTTCACATCCACTTATCCACTCATGATATATTTGGCAGAACAATTCCTATTCTTTTAAGATTATCAATAGTAACTACCTTTCATTTGTATTTATTTTAGAATATAAAACTTCTAATAATAAAATTTTTAATTTTCATTTGTAAATTGATAACAATGTTTGTGTATTTATTTTAGTAATTTCAACTCTATTTCAAGTTGAAAACCCTAAAAGTCCATAAAGTCTCTTTTAATTCCTATAAATTTTTTTTAAAAAATAGGATGGGCAGACAAGGCACGTGAATTTTCATGGGCCGGCACGGCCCAAGCACAGCTGGGCCGGCCTGAAAGCACGGGCACAGCCTAGTTTACACCTCCAGTCTTACCTTTGATGAAAGCTTCTTCAGTTTGGCCTAAAATACTACACATCACCTTCGCCTACCTAGCCTATTAGCTGTTTCTGAGAAAATTTTGTACAGCATTGCCTATCAAATTTTGTAAGCATAGTAGCATAACCATAAAGTTTCCCTTCGAAAAGCTCAATCCAACCTTAATGAAAGAAAAATAAAATCAATTCAGGCCTGGTGCCTTGTCATAATCAGTTGAAGAACCTCTATCTCTGTTTTATTAAATTCTTTTTCCAACCATTCAATCTTTTTGGATTGTGTTGGAGATGGAGCTACTACTGTTTGAAGTGGGTCTCAACTCTCAACAAGTCTTCTTCATCTCACTTTTGTAAATGAAAATTTATTGAAGGAGCAAACCTAAAGGCAACCCTTATTGAGCCTGAAAACCACTAAAATAAACACCACAACAACAACAAAAAAAAAAAAAGTAGAAAAAAATAAAACAAGTTATGTTCCATTAAACTCAAGTTCTGAGGATCTAAAAGTCAACATACTATTCTCTTTTATGTCAAATTGCTCATTATTTGCAAACATCTTTTTTCCCATTTCCTTTTAATTTTGTAAAGGCTGGGGGTATTGTTATGGCAGGGTGAAGAGGTAACATTTGATTACAATTATGTTCGGGTATTTGGGGCTGCTGCGAAAAAATGTGTTTGTGGTTCTCCTGGATGTCGAGGCTATATTGGTGGGGATCCATCAACTACCGAATCCATTGTCCAGGGTGACTCAGATGATGAGTATCCTGAACCCGTCATGATGCATGAGGATGGTGAAGTTGAGCGCAAAATGGAAGATACTATTCCTAGTACCAGTTTGCTTGATGCTCCACCTGTGCAACATGTGGGGGCTTCTTTAGAAACCACAGACAATATCAAAAACTCCAATTCTATTCAGGAGTTGGAGAGACCTTCTCAGGTGCAACAAAGTGTAAATGAAATCTTCCATGGTGTCCAACAGTTGGAGTTTTCTTTACAGACTGAAGAAAGTGTGTGCAATTCTGTACCTGCTGTCTTGCCAGTGGGGGTTTCTTTGCAAGTGGAAGATTGTACACGAAAATCCTCACCTGCTACTCAACAGTTTGATGTTCCTTTAGAAGCAGAAGACACTAAGAGGAAATCCTCTTCTGCTGTCCAACAGTTGGAGACTACTACACAAAATGCTAGTGCTGTGAGCAAATCTCTGTCTGATTTTGTTAGAGATAATAGCAAATTAATATCTGACACTGTTGAAGACAAGTCAATTGTTCCTAAATCACGTCCTATTGTGAAATCGTCCCGTTCTTCTGGTTCAATTAAGAAGGGAAAGTTTAATGCTTTCCATGGGATGCCTAACAGACCCAAGAAGCTGGTAGAAGGTGCTGGCAGTAGGCGTTTTGAAGGAGGTATGTTTTCTGTGTTGTATTGGTTGCCAAAGAAAATGGGTGATTATTGCCTTCTCACTCCTTTTGGCCTGGAAACATGCAGTTGAAGAGAAACTCAATGAGTTGCTAGATGCTGATGGGGGAATAAGCAAACGGAAAGTAAGTATTATTGACTTGTACACTGATGCTTCATTTGAGATTGTTTTCCCTTATGTTCAGTTATAGAATCTGTGTTAGAGAGATATTTACCTGCATATTTGTCTCCTTTACAATAATTTTTCAGTTCTATTTGACTGATTGGTACTTCGATAGAATTCTGCTTCTATTGCTTGTCATATACTCAATATTTATTTGGTGCTGTCAATTCTTGGAACTCTTTTGTTCCCCTTTAGTATCTAAACCTTTCAAACTCTTTTACTTTGTGTTGACTTTTCTTGGGCTTCAAAGTTACATTGTTTTTTACAATTTGTATCCTAAATCACTTGGCCTTGCCTATAATAACTGTCACCTTAAACAGTTATATTCCATTATCTTTGCGGATGTCTCTTTTGTATTATGTTGAAGGGGTTATCTTTGTTTCTGTGTTATCTTATTTATGAACAGGATGCTACTAAAGGCTACTTGAAACTTTTGCTCGTCACTGCTGCATCAGGAGATCATGTCAATGGCGAGGCATTTCATAGGTTCTTAGTTCTGACCTTTCTTCCGGCACATTTGTGTAGTAGTCTCTAGTAATTAGGTATCCTTCTGTATTAGTATAGCTCGAATATTTTCTTACACTCTGTTAGCATGTTCCTTCTTTTTCATTGGCAGCACACGGGATCTTTCCATGGTTCTTGATGCAATTCTGAAAACAAAATCACGGATGGTTTTGCTTGATATAATTAACAAAAATGGTATATCTCAGTTGCCTTTCATAGTTGAATTATTACCTAGTTCTTTCATCAAATGTTCTAAATGACAGCCTTATTGTTTTGTAGGTTTGCAAATGCTACACAACATTATGAAGCAGAACCGAAAGAATTTTAATAAAATTCCTATAATTCGGAAACTTCTTAAGGTCAGTGGTAGAAAGTTTTTATTGTTGTGGTATCCACTGCTATTGTCTCTCTTTAAAAAAAAAAAAAAAAAAAAAAAAAAAAAAAAAAAAAAAAAACTGCCTAAGTTTAGATGTTTCACCCTAGCTTTATTTTGTAGTGTCAAAAAATTAATCATTTTTACTATGTGAGAATCTTTTGATCTTTTTTTAGTCAATCCATAGTGGAATTGTCTTAGTGGGACTGTTTTGGATGGCTTTCTGAATGAACAATGGCCTTTCTTTTTTCCCAACGCGGTCTGTGGAACACAACTTTACTCCTATGATATACGTACCCTTGATAATTGTTAGTTTTACGTGAAATATGTTAAAAAAATATTGTCCTTGTTCTTTATAATGATACGATGCACTTAGCTTGTCTTGGCTTGTCGTTGATCAGTTAAGTTCATCTCTTGTTGCAGGTCTTAGAGTTTCTTGCCGTGAAAGAAATCCTTAGCATAGAACACATTAATACCGCTCCTCCATGTGCAGGAATGGAAAGGTTGGAAGATCATCTCTGAACAATTATGTGTACATTTAAATCTTATTTCATTCTGATGGAAAAGAGTCTAATTATACTTATTGCTTTCCAAATGATTATATAACTCTATTTTCAACTTCATTTGCAGTTTTAGGGAGTCAATGATTACATTGACAAGGCATAATGACACACAGGTAATTATCATTCATTGGCCTGTTCTACCTCTGCCTTTAAATTTTGTACTTGGTTATTTCTTGCCTTTGTTTATCTAATATTCCTTTCTTAAGTAATCTCGTTTACCCTCACTATCAGTTTGGTATTGTCAGAGGACCTATTTGTGGTATCCAAGACTAGTGCAGCCCTTTGTGGTTTGATTGACGTGAATAGTTGTGTCGCACTTGTTCATTTATAACTGGTTGGTGCTCTCCTGCATCATGTAGTCTACCACTCTACCCTTTAATAGTTGCTGATACCTTTTGAAACTCAATTACTCCATTAATGACCTAGCTCAATACAGTTAAACAGCTTTTCTAGTTCCTATTTGAAATTGAATTTTACGTTGGACTGATATGTACAACACTATTGACTTCTTTACTGTGTTTTTTCCATTTGAATGTTTTTGAAAAATTATGATACAGTTTCCTTTTCTAATGGACTATATGTCCTTCCATTGCATTTCTTGGTTTAAAACATCTGCTTCTTTAGTCTTTTGTCAAGAGGTAAATAAGTTCATTTAATGGCTCTTGCATTCCTACCAATACCTACTCACTTAGCCAATGTGCACTCAATATGAATAGGGTGAAGGGGCCTTTTGATATTGTGAAGTCTTTTAGAACTTAGATCTGCAACTTAATCTATTTATTTGGGTGTACAGGTCCAGCAGATTGCACGAAGCTTCCGAGATAGATGGATACCTCGAACCATTAGAAGAATTACTTTTACCGAAAGGGATGATGACAAAATTGAGTCACAAAGTGGCTATTACAACCGGTTTCCAGGGTCACATAGACGCTGGCATGATCAGAGCATGAGACACTCAGATGCGATTGATTGTGTTACCGAAGCAACTTCAGCGTCAATCCCACTTGATGCAGATAGATCTGAGGGAACATGTGTGCTCCCACCTCCATCTGGCAGTGTGGGTCCTGCTGCTGATAGCATTCCAGCCGATGGGACAAAGAGAACTCGTAAGCGGAAAAGTCGATGGGACCAGCCGGCAGAGATGAATCTGGATCAGCAGCCTCTTTACCTGGTTGAGGGCCAAGTCTCAAATTTGGAAGTGCAGAGCAGCCCATCTCATCCTCGCATGTACAATGTATTTCCCAATCAAACTACTGAGATTCAGAGAGAAACTAATTGCAGTGATGATGCTGAGTTGGAGCACATCAACGATGATGCACCACCTGGATTTTCATCCCCTCGTAAAAGTCCCCTGGTTGCCCCTGGTGGTGGTGGTGCTGCTAGTAATTGTTCACCCCAGGTTCCAAATTCAAACTCTGCTTGTGAAGTTGTTTCTGGACATGCTCAGAAAAGATTTAATCCACACTTGCCGGTGTCGTATGGAATCCCATTGGCCTTTGCGCAGCAGCTAGGAACACCCAACGAAGAAGCGAGCAGTGGTTGGGCGATTGCCCCAGGCTTGCCCTTCCATCCTTTTCCACCATTGCCGAAATACCCACGAGGGGAAACCAGGCCTCCATTCCAGCCATCATCTGCTTCCATCCATAAGAGGATGAAACGTGGGGTTGGAGATGAACCACAGCAGGCCAGCATACACCATTTGGGCCCTCGTGCTCACAGTGCTGCTGCAGTGGTTGGGCCGCAGGAGGCTGCATCAACTGGGGAAAGTCATCCACAGGCTATCGAAAAAGGGAGGTGGCAATCGGATGGTTTAGGGAGGAGGCACTTCAGGCAGCAGAAGTGGAATAACAGGGGAAGTGGGAAAAACCTGCCGCCACCATGGGTTCGGCTGAGGAATGGTTGGGGACTCAAGGGTTACAGCAACTCGAGAAATGGTCCAACCACCCTGGGAGGAGGTGCGGGAAATGAAACGAGGGAAGCTGGTGGTTTGTGTCATACAGAGAGTGTAAACTGTACCAATGACATAGAGAAGATCAGTTCTACAATCGATCTACCTCAACAATAGGAATACCACCATTGATTTAAAGAACTAGAGCAGCAAATTGGCTCTCGGTCTCTGTATTTTCTTTTATTCTTTGTTTTGGTTTCCCCATTACAGGCTTATTTATCAAATGAAAGCTTACCATTCAACATTTTCTTCCTTGAAATGGATCCATAGCAAATGAATAAATATGGTTGCAGAATGGCTAGACTGAGATCCCATCCACCACCACTGTTCAAATTGCAGGTCTGCCATTGATGTAATATGCCTCAGAAAAAATGAGTTTCTCACAACATCTTCTTAAGCTGTGTTTTGGCAATTCATTGAACAGTAACCATTGTGCAATTAGGATCATTCAGTTGATATCATTGGGGGTTGTTGTCTCATGGTGGGAACTTCGATTTTGCCTGTCTAGATTCATGTGGTAATATATCGATATACAGCGTTTTTTTTTTTCTTTCTTCTTCCTCCCTTTTTTGTTCTGGTAAATCAATCCACCTTTTCTTTGCCTCAAAACAGTTACTTGTGTGTTCTCTTTATCCTTTGCTTTTTTAGTCTCAGTTTATAAAATCATCCTGCTCTTGCTGATCTGCAACCAGATTGGTCCTAGAAGCAAACACATTTGCTATTGTAGATTGAAAAAAGATGTGCCACTTAATTTTCAGGGATGCGGAATCCCAGATCTCCATCTGAAATTTGAAGATCTTAACGGGAGTTAGATCCTTACCCAAGATCGATTTCTCAGTGCAAAAGGTGCTTTTTTTTTTTTTTTTTTAATTTTTTTAAATTTTTAATTTTTAAAATTTTTTTTGAAGGGGCACGGATGTTTTATACAGGGTTGATTTTTGAAAATCTAGGTTTATCTAGCATCTCTCGATTGATATATAAAGACTAGAAACTGTCCCGAATTCATTTTGAAACCATCTTGTCTTGAATAAAAATCATCATGTCCATTGTCTGGCAACTCAACTATTATTAGAGTCAAGTAAATAAAGTCTTCATTGTTAAAAAGAAAAAGAAAAAGTCACATAAAAAACACTTTAGTTCAAATTTCCCACCATATTTAAAAAAAAAAAAGCAACCCCTTTCGTCCATTAAAAGCCGGAAAAACTTCACTTTTCAATAAAAAAGTAAAAATGATTTCATCACAAACAACTAAAAATAAAATATCATTATAACCTACTTATATTTTATTCTTTCTTCAAAATAATCTCTATTCCACTCAACTCCATTATAGTAAAGCCCCCATTATTTTTTGTTGTTTATTATGAAATCTTTTTGAATTTGTGTATTGATTATGGAATTTTATTGTCTTTTAATGGAGGAAGGGTTGATTTTTTACTTGTTTTTGAAAAATATGGTGGAAAATTTGAATTATAGTGCTTTTGATGGGACTTTTTTTTTTTGAGAAATGTGAGCTTTACCTTACTTGACTCTAATAGTAGAGTTTTCAAACAAGTCCTTTTTAATGTAATGCTGGATAAAACAACCTGCCTTTGCTCCTCTTCTAACAATAACCTTCACATTGATTCAATGCCGTATCTCAAAAGGCCCCCGTATTTTGAGTTTTTACTAAAAAAAAAAAAACCCTTAATAAGGTTCAAATGGTGCAAAAAAAGTAACAAACTGCCCATTTTTTTTTTTTTTTTTATGGATTTAACCGGAAGTGGAGTATACATCCAAGTACAGCATAAAGACATGGGTCATGATTGAGATAAAAACATGCCCCCGAGTCAAGTCCGATTCCTCTACGCTTTAGACAGCAGCCCGGGCCATGAACACCCCTACCTATTTGCCCAAGCCTGGGCCGCCCGGCCCGTCTAAAAATGAGTAAGCCTGGCCTCAAACCGAGTTTATTTTATAATAATAAAATAGGGGTTTTCCAAAAAGATTTAAAATGGTGGTTCAAATGGTGGTGACATACATGTACAAGTGGGAGAGAGTGTTGGAGTCCACTCTTAGGGCTGTTTCTTTACCGGAATTTATAACTAGAATTTTGGAGGTTGGGGTTTTTTGGGCATGATGTGACATATTGTCTCCTGCCATTTAAAATGCGCTGTTTCTTTTATTAGAATTTCAAATTCCAACCATCCAAAAGACCTTTTGGAATTTTTTTCCACTCTCTATATCATTTGTCGGAATTTCAAATCCAACATAACAAAGAGGGATTTGGAATTCCACCTAAGAGGACCACTTTTGGAGAATTTAACTCAGACGTGAATTCTTGGAATTCAGATAAAGAAACGGGCCCTTAGGTAACATTTTTTCTATATTAGGGCTGGGCTTGAGCTCTCTATCACTAAATTCAGGCCCAGCTGATCAAGTAAATTGGCCTAAATAAAATGTCTGATTCTGGCCTGAGCACAAAACCTTTGGCCCAAGTCCTGCCCAAGGCGGGCTGGCCCGATCCATGAACACCCCTAGATATAGGAGTGGATTTAAGTGGGGCCCACGTACTAAAATCTGGACCATCCAAGATAAACGCCATCCAGGCACCTGGAGCATTCTCAAATTTTATGTCCACCATATGTATAAAATTCTATTAAACGCATCTTTATATACCAAATTTGGATTGATGTAAAATTTGAGAATGCCTCATATAAAAGGCGTCAAAATATTTTAATAGCTGAGCCCCACCGTTGAATTCCCACTAGAAAAATAGGAAGCATAAGTTAGAGAGAGATTGGCAATTCCCCCACTTGAAAGATAGGAAAGCATAATCATAAACAACACCGGAATTTTCTATATCCAAGTTCAGAACTTCAAGAGAGACAGAAATTGCAAAAAACGATCAATCATGATTTAATAAAGACACTTGAAACAAAATGTTAGTTGTTGTCACTCTTCAAGATCTGGAAATAGCCTAAATAAAATGAAATCTCTGAGAAGCTGATGAAAAAACCCTCAATAGGACCAAGTCTCACAGTGCAGTTAGCAAGCTAGTTCATTCTTCTAATGAGCTCATTTATGTAATCTTCACTGTTTCCAGCATCCCCCCTCTTCAACATAATGGTTCCTCTTCTTCTTCAGACCACCCAGTGGTGCCTTCAGCTTGAAAGGCCAAAGGAAGTTGTTGGCCTCCTTGAAATGGGGCCCAATGCTCATGATCTCGTGTATGAGGTCTTCCATGCAAATTATACCATACTTACCCAATCCCTGTGATAAGCAATATCATGTTATTTCTAGCGTGCTGTTATGCCACGCTTTGAAAATGATGATCATTGCAATGTTAAAACAAGAGTAAGCATACATCCATACATCAAAAACATGTCAATATGGCGTCATACCTGCTCAATAACAGAATTGTCAGTCAATGCAATCCTTTGCTTGTTCAGTTTTCTATAGCCCCTCTTGTAAATCAATTCTCTCACACTCTTCAAGTTAGGATATCTGAACATACATAATTATTAATGAAACGAAAAACTTCAAATTCTACACATGATATATACACTGAAAATCAAGTTAAATACCCATACGTCATATAAGGCTCTACCTGTGCAACATGTGTTGGAAGATGGCTTCAATAACTTAGACACTAGCTACAACTTAATTACAAGGGATTTTTACCAAAAAAGTGTCCGTACACCAGTATTATACGAATTTAACTATAAATACGTTCAAATGCCCATTTTAGTGTTCGTACATTAATTTTGGACGGTTTTACCCCTCCTTTTTCGAACGACGTCGTCTTTTATTCCAAACCTTATAACGGTTTTACTCCATCTCCTTCACCTGCAAATCCATCACCACCCAACGTCAACGTTCCTGAGACGCTTCGAGATCCCTCGAGAACCACCACCCCATCCCCTTCCTCAACACCCTTGACACCCATCCCTACTCCAATTTCATCTACTTCCCATCCTCGATCATCGGCTTTCCCTCTTCAATTCCCTTACACCAGTCATGTCATGGGGTTGAAAACACCAATACCTCATCTGGGTACCCCTCCATCGCCCATTCTCCACCCAAAACCTACCGATTTTCCATCTCTAACGGTCGAAAACGCTTCTGGGTGTGGCTGCAGCGACTGCTCTGAAGAGATTGATGTGGAATTTCAGTGCCCTTGTGCGAGGCCGAGGCCTGGGGGTTCTGGCTTCTCTGAGGATGTTGGGGGGATTACGGAACATGGTTTTGGTGGAGAGCTATCTCCATGGGATTTCTTTGATTTCTTTGATCTGGTGGAAGTGGATTCTTCTGGAAGCGTTTTTGAGTTTGGCGGTGGAGCGTTTCTTGGATCTGGTGGAAGCAGATTCTTCATGGTAATTTTATTTTATTTGCAGGAGCAAATACCAAGCGAAAGCCATGGCTGCTTCTTGCAGCAGAGTTTTTGGAGCATTTCTCTCCAAATTCTGTCATGGGTATTCTTCCTTCAAATGTCCCAGATCCTATTCTCTCCAGAGTAAGATTATTCCTTTGTTTGTTCCTTCATTTGCTTTGTTAAGATACTTAAACTTTATCAGTACATTTCAGTGATTAATCTTTTGGATTGGAAAACATCTGCCTCCATTTCAAACATTGGAAAACCCCCTCTTGTAGCGAGAAAGATATGGACTTCCCCTCCTGTATGTATGGGCAGACGTTCAAGCAAGATTGCTACAAGAAAGGTATGCCTTTTGCTGCTAATGTTTGTAGAAATCTATCTGTCTCTGGTTAATTTGTGCATTTGCTGTTGTTGGGTGATTTTACTTTGTGTTGGGTTCTTGTTTTATTAATTGGGTTTTGCCTATTTCATCATTGGTGATTCTATATTGAAGAAATCATAACTTGGGTGTTTTTGCTTTTCATTTTTTCATTCGTTCATGTATGATTTACTGAATAAAAAGATAGTGAGTGTTTTTCGAGTTTTGTTTTCTGATCTAGAAACAGTTGCTGGGTTTTGGGTTTTTCTTCATTCCAGAAGCAAAAACAGTTTTCTTTCTTTCATTTATAACAATTAGTGGTTTTTGTGTTTTGGCTTCTATTTGATCTATAACACATTCACTCTCTTTGTGGGATCCATTAACAATAACCCTGTTTGTAGTTTTATCTGATAAACTACAACCATAGTTTTGGGGTGCCCCTTCATCATTCAGAGAAAATAACTGGTTAGTGGGTTTCTCCAAAAAGGTGAAAATTGACTTCAGGTTTACCGAAATTATTCTTCCATAAATTTTCTCAGCCCAGATATGAAATCTTGCTTTTTAAGAGACATAACATTTTTCTCCACTTCCATTTTCGGGGCTTATCTTCCTGTATTCCAAGACTGTAAAGCAAGAACATTTCCCCTTTTACCATTAGAAAAAAGGGCCCTTTTTCCCCTACTGATTTTATGATTTAGGCTACATTAGGACGCCACTTAGAATGCTTGGTGTGTGGACCATGGTTACTTGGAAGCTCTTTGCTTGCATCACAAAGCAATGCCTCATATTCTCTGTCTCTACTGATTGTCTACATGAATTTAACACAATAGGCACCTTCCAAGTGTGCTACTGCTCTTATCAAAGCCAAAACCTGTTACTTTTCGTACTTTCTGCTATTTTATATTTGTGTAGCCCATCTTTTGCTGTAGGTGGAGTATAAGATACACTTGTGAAATTGTTTAGATGTCTTGTGGGGAAGAATTTCTTATGTATTTTTGTACTCAAGTCACTGCATGTGCCATGGATGTAGGGGGCCCAAGATTTAAAGAAGGCAAAGCAATACAGTAAAATTGGGAAGGAAGTTGTATCCGCGTAAGTTATACTTTCAGCTAGTGCAAGGATTTATATGGTTGAAAACTGTCAAACTTCATTGAGAGATAATTGGATTTGATCCTCATTTTATATTTGATTTTCGTTGAATCGATGTTTAGATGCTCAGCGAGTCTGGTTTGGTAGAATAGGTCCAGTTTAGCTGTCCATCTGTCAACAAAAGCCTGTTTCATTGGTTGCCATTCAAAAAAAAAAAGGTGCTCATTGGTTTAACCACTAGGTTGTGGGTGCGGGTCATGTTACCCTTCAGAAAAAAAAAAAAAAGAGATAAGAAAAGAAACTCTTATTCATCTGTTTGACTTTCTTAATATGATAGAGATAAGGGAATCATGTTATTTGAGATTATAGCAATGTCTTTTCTTTATATATTTTCATTTTACTCATAATCGTAATGGATTTGTGCCTCTCTCTGTACTTCTTTTAGCTTGCTTGATTTTATGCTCTATATGTTTTTCCCCATTTTCAATAAACATTTGTTGTCTTTGATTATAAAATGAAATATATTTTTTTAACTCACTAACTGCATGACTGTGATATTCTGTATCTTTGCATCTGCCATTTTTTAATCTTTTCATTATTTTGAATGGTTGAGTTTTATTTTTTTATTTTTTGTTGAATGGCTGAATTTTATTTTCATATTGAATATAACACTCTGTATGTGAAACCCAGTGTTAAGAAAGGAGGTCCCAATCTGAAATCAAATACATTTTTGGCTGCTGTTTTAGAGAAAGCTAAGGAGCTTGATGTACCTAAGGAAATTTTAGAGCGCAACATCAAGAGAGCTTCTGAGAAGGGACAGGAGGCCTACATTGAGAAGTTTTATGAAGTGGGTGTCATACTCTGAAAACCATTTCATGTTAATAGATGATTTTATAATTATTGCCCTGGAATAGTATCAGTTTTATGATGTTGAAGTAAATGTACCGGGGGCCTTTTTATGGTAAATATTGGAACTTATGAAACTTGTTATTCTAAATCAGGTATATGGTTATGGTGGAGTAGGTATGGTAGTTGAGGTCTTAACAGACAAAATAAACAGATCGGTAGCAGCTGTTAGAGAGGTAGTGAAAGACTGTGGTGGAAAGATGGCAGACCCGGGATCAATTTTGTTCAAGTTTAAGCGTGCACGGGTCATAAATATTAAGGTCACAGATGTTGACAAAGACCAGCTCCTTTCTTTGGCTCTAGATGCTGGTGTTGAAGATTTAATTGAACCTCAAATTGATGAGGATTATCCGGAAGAAGATCACTTGGAAAGGTATGCTTCAGCTATCTTTTTTGAGAGGCTATCCTGTTGTGATTGTGGGAGACATGTCAAGCACATGCTGATTCTAGTTTTCACGAAACTACAAAATACCTTATCTATTTATCTATCTTTTTTTTTTCTTTGTTAAAAAGTCTCAGTGCATATGTGTTTTACTTTTATAGTTTTATTGTAGTTCTAGTTATTCCAGCACTTTATATTTAATATGAAGCACTTGCATTGATATGGGCTTTGGTGCAATGGTGAAAGTCTTGGGTGCCATTCGTGGTAACGTAGATTTGAGACCTACTAGCTGCCACTTTGTACAAAATTGCCATAGGTTAGTTCTGTCTCCGGTCTGGACTCTCCCAGGACCCTGCTTCGGCGGGACCCACATTGGATAATGACCTTTTACTTGCATTGATACGTGTTCAATGCCATTATAAGTTCATTTTTCCGAGTTACATAGCTTTTATATATATATATATATATATATATATATATTGATATTCTTTATCGTTCTTTGATAGGTATTTACTTCTTTTCCTTTTTAAACCTTCATTTGTTATTTTTACTTAATTGGACCTGTGACATATCCTTCTCTAGTTAGATAAGTAGAACTCTTCTAAGTAGAACTCTAGTAGAACTCAATGCCATGTTTCTGCATGTTTGTGTTAACCGGGTTGAAAAAGTGCCAAAGTTGAAAACATCGCAAACGTGATCGTAATTAAGTGAAAAATAGCAGAAACTTGAAACCCTGTTTAGCACTCTCCATCTCAGCATGATGTATCCCACGGCCTCATCATGGCTGTACAAGTTCTATCATCATCACTTAACAAATGTACTTGAATGAGTTATTTACTTGGTCATAAGAAATGCCACCCTGTCCCTACCCAGTGCCTTGATGATCACTAAAGTTCTGGGCTTGGGCTTCACCCTCAGCCTATGTGCTTGATGAACTACTAAATATTTGCTACCACAAGAAATTCATCCTGGTCTGCCACATTTATAGCCCATATTTAAACGAGTTTGATATTGAGTTTTTCTCTGTAGTGTGGTGTAGTCTAATCCTTTAGTCCAAGAGAAAATCATGTTAACTGATAATCTTATTTTTACATCAAATGGCTAGAAATGTCTAGCAACCAACCGACATGGTTGTGTTGAATGCTTCCCCAAGTTACTAGACGCAGTGACCTTCAAAGTCAAGTTTTCAAGTGCCTAATGCTGTTGGCTTGTTTAGTTATGGGACATAATGTTTAGACCCGGATCTCACCCAGCATTTGCATTGCGAATCAAACCACCTTCATAAAGTTTCTTTTTTCTTGACATATTTAACAAACCATTAAGATTCGCTTTAGCATGAGGTGTATATAAATCAGAATCATCACTGTTCAGTTTAGTTGAATCTAACACTGGCAGCTTTGCATTTTGTTGAACAATATTTGACTCAATACTACGGACATTGATACCTTGACTTTGGTAAGGCAAAACACCACTTCAATTGTACCTTGAGGTGAATTGCTCCTGCTTGAATTGTAACTCATTTTGGCTGTAACATCAAATGATGTTTTCTTTTAGCATCATTTTGGCTGTAACATCAAATGATGTTTTCTTTTAGCATCATTTTGGCTGTAACATCAAATGATGTTTTCTTTTAGCATCATTTTGGCTGTAACTTTTCCATTGACCATTCTCAGGAGCTCAAAGTTGATTATGCATAAGACGGAATAGAGGAAATGCAGTCTTGCAGCAGCTTATTAGTAGTCCTTACTCCTTACTAAGGTATTGAATTAGTCGTACAGATGCCATATTATTGGGTTGTTTACATACACTATTTGCATTTCGAATCAAACCACTGTGCATCCACAAAAATAAAATAAAATAAATAAAAATAAAATAAGCACACACAGGTTACCTACTGCACTAGCACCAAAGTGGAGCTTGAAAATTCCCATCAGTGGTGGTCTCAATGTTGTGATAATTATAAGATTATGCTGACTATCTTCCAGCCTCTAACAATTTCACTATTACTCCATGAAAAAGGCTTAGTTGTAACCACCAAAGATATTGATACCATTTATACTTTGGATGAGTTTGTGACTGTCCCTCAAAGTCAGTGTATGATTAACATCAGGCCCAGGTCCAGGTCCATTGACATAGACAAAATCTTCTTACCTCTGGACCATCTTGGGTTGGCATATTGCAGTCTTGTTGAATGGTTGAATGATTGATTCAATTTATTTATTTATTTTTATGATAAGACATCATAATCACCATTATTATTACCATGTTTACAGGTTCTTGTCAATATCTAATATTGCTGCTGCTGCTGTTTTTCTTTTTTCTTTTTCTTTTTTTTTTTCTTTTTGTGTCAATGCTTGAGTGTGGGTCAGGTCCATCCTCATGGTGTTAGTGCCTGTTGGGTTTGCTTTCTAGACCTTAATACACACATCGTCACTATAATCATCTTTCAAGTTCTTTTGTAACAACCATTGCATTCAAATAGGATTTTTTCCTTTTATTTATTTGAGACGACAAGTCTGGAAAACTTCAATTTAAACTAGCTTTTCTTGTGGCCGGGGTGTTGAAGATAAGCAGCACAGAGATGGGACAGGTTATTATATTAAAAATGGAGGAGTGTATTAGGGATTGTGATATTTTCAAGATTATTGAGTTTACTAATAAAGTAACAGAAGGGGTCCACTTTAATTTTAATTTTCCTTTTTCTCGTCTTTTTTTACTTACTCCAACCCTGCCTCTACACCTTGGTGTTGTTCTTTTCCTTGAATAATGTTAATGCCAATCATTTCTTGTTTGTTTTTTAATTGGAAAGCATTTAAAAATATTGCAATCTTTTTTGTGTGTTATATACATGGAGACAATACTGCACTCCAAACAACATAAATTATTTTGACAACTTGTTTCACTTCCTCTGCAATTTTGATGGTGTTGATGTCGGTTGGCTCTACATAGATCTCAACACATGAATCTGACAAGAATTCTTCAGAATTTCATGTCATGTGGCTGTTGGCAACTGCAGTTTTTCTTTTGGCCATATAGCCTGTAGTCCTAGCATGTGGTGTTTCATGTGCAAGTTTAGACATTAGAGGGCATTGAGGAAACACTCAAAATGTTACCTAAAACTTACCATGCAATATGTTTATCTTTCATTTATAATTTAATTCAGTGAAAAGATTCTAATGTTTGTTTTTGTCATTGCAGATTAATTGACGCTTTGGGGTCGGTTGCAGACTTTTGAGGTGTTTTATTCTTTTTTTTTTTATTTGTATATGTATATTGGATATTTATATGGGACTGAATCATTATTGATTGTAATATTTGGTTAATGAGATGAATGATTTGATAACAAATGAATGGCGATGGTTTGTTGATTTAGCAACTTTTGTTTGTACATATTGAATATGGGTACATGAACATGTTTATTTTTTATACAGATGTATAAATAGGTTTACAGGACAGGAAAATTATATTGAAAAAACGAATATAGCATTTAAAAAAAAAAATAAAATCACTTTTACTGATGAAAATAAAACGTCAGTAAAAGTCATTTTATTTTTTTATTTTTCTTTTTTATTTTACCGACGAAAATAAAACGTCGGTAAAAGTCATTTTATTTTTTTTAGTTTTCATTTTTCTTTTACCGACGAAAATAAAATGTCGGTGAAAGTCATTTTATTTTTCTTTTTTCTTTTACCGACGAAAAAAAACGTCGGTAAAAGTCATTTTATTTTCTTTTTCCTTTTACCGACGAAACTAAAACGTCGGTAACATTCAAATAATCGTCGGTAAAGAGCAAATTGTTGCCGACGAAAAAATATTTCATCGGTAAATATTTTCGCTGACACCTTCTTACCGACGTCTGGGTGACGAAAGGATTTTCGTCGGTAAAGATCTTTACCGACGTTTTATTGACTTTTGGTGACGAAAAATTTCGTCGCTAAAAGTGCAGTTTGTTGTAGTGGAATTCATCATATTTGATATTTGAATACATGAAATATATTTAGAGGGTGCAAACTGCAAACAGAGGATGAAGTTTAAATGATGCGGTCATTAAAAAAAAAAACAAAAAACAAATAGGGGATGCCGTGGTTCATCTTAAAGTCGGGTTCACAAGGTAATGACTAAAGGATCCCAAAATGGCTGTAGAGTCACTTGACTGGAGTGAAAAAAATGGTGATTGTGTCTAAAACCCTTGATATCATGATTTCCATGAAAATCTAAGATATCATGAATCACAATATCACATGATTTTGGGCAAAAAAGTTATAACAAAAAAAGATCAAAGTCAACAGACTCTGCCGGCCTTGTTTGGATAGTCACAAAGTAGGGGGAAGGACAATGAAGGGGAGGAGAGGGAAAATTAATTTTACCTCCTCTTACTTGAATAGTCAAAAAGTAGGAGGAAGAAAAGTGAAAAACTATAATTTTATTTGTTTGTGAGGTAGAAATACAATTACCATTTTATCCTTACTTTTGTAAAAATTTTAATAGGATAAAAGGGCAGTTTAGTAATTTCTTCACTTTTTCCTTCTTTGTCCCTAATTTTCCTCCCACTTTTGAGGGGAAAATTTTGGAATGGGCCACACTCATTTTTCTCCCACTTTCCCTCCTCCCTTCCCAAACACCCTCAATTCCCACTTTCCCTCCATTTCTTCCTCTTTTTTTTTTCCTCTCCCAATTTACCTACTTCTCAAACGATACCTAATAAGCCGACATCCTACACCAAAGTAAGAGAAAGTAGAATCTTAATCTTTCTGACCAACAACAAAGGTCTTAGAGAACCACCTGCACTTTCGCAGAAAGTATTGTTCGTATTACAGGAAGTCAAGTTAAAACCCATCCTCCTTCCTCATTCTTTTACCTAAAATCCTCACAAGCCACAATCTTACCTCAAAACTTTTTCCCGAGCCATCCTCTGTAGAGAAAAATGGAAGAGGTTGTCTTTGAAGAGTGTGCGATGGGTGACACACTCAAATTTCAAAGGCTCGTCCAAGAAGATGAATCAGTTCTCACGCAGACTATAGGTCCAGCCCGCCACACCCCCTTGCACTTGGCTTGTAAATTCAAGCACAATAAGCTGGCATCCGCCATCCTTGGCCAGCGTCGGGCTCTTGCCAAGGCGAAGAATGACAAGGAGGAGACCCCATTACATGAGGCATCTAGAGTCGGGGAATTAGAAATTGTGAAGCAGTTGTTGGATGCTTGTCCATGTGCGGCTTACATGCTCAACAGGGACAGAGAGAGCGCTCTCTTCATTGCATGCTCTTGTGGGCACTCAGAAGTGGCTTGGGAGCTCTGCAGCAGGATGGATTTCCTTGCCTGGGATGAAATTGGCGCAGCTTGTCTTCAGATAGCGGCCTCCAAGGGATATACAGGTAATTCTCTTGGGTTGGTTCTACTTTTATTTTATGGGCTCGCTCAATCTCATTTTCAACCTTGGATCCCAATCTCTTGAGTTACTAAGGGAGATCTCTCCTTCTTGTCAATTTCTTCTTCATTCCTCATCGTGGAATGCGGACATGAACACTTTCCCATACCTTTTTTTCATTACTTGTTAGGCATGTTTACAAGGAATCGTCTATCTATAAAGGATTTCTTCGTTCCTCTAGAACAATACTATCATCTCTAAGGATTCTTGAGGGGAGGAATCATTAGGTTTGGAAATTACCTGGACGAGTCACCCTTGTAGCTTAGGTGATTCTCTGCCTCCGTGGATTTGCAAAATTCGATGTGGGGAGGTGGAGATGGAGGAATCAATGGAAGAGATGATTTTTTATGGATTTCCAAATCCTCTCTTGCTTTTCCTCTCTCCACCCAAACCTGGGTTTTCCTTGGAATTGAAGAAAACTAAGACATTATCCAAAGTCCAAACATGCCCTAAGTCTCAACTAAACTTTCGTCTTTGTTGTCTGATTAAGGTCGAAAACTGCTCAGCAAAAGGTAACATATAGATGATAGACATGACCAGATTAGTGAATGTTTTATACTTTAGAGCATAAAGCACACTCCTTGGTACCTGTATGCTACTATGCACCACAGGCAACTTTTTTTTTTTGGTTTGCCGAAGAACACATTTGAAGGCACCCTTCACCGGCCAATTTGCTCTTTTCAGGGGTAAATCGCCCCCAAGCGGGCCTTGCAAGCGGATGGTGCCATATAGTGCCACTCTCGTCTCGTAAGGTGTGCTCATTGTCTCAACAACCGGATCATGAGTTTGAATCATACAACCAATTTTTAGCTTCTCTGGGCTTTTTGGTTTTTAATTTCTAGGTTGCCCCGTTCTTCTGTTGGGGCTTTTTGCAAGCCATTTATGTTTCTCTCCTTCTCTTCAATATACAATTTGCCAAATATCACAAAAAAATAAAAATCATGCTACCAATCGAAATGAAGGTTGCACACAAAATCAACCCAAAATTCATCATTAACATAACCTTTACACATGATGCAGAAATCGTTTGCAAGATACTAGGAGAAAATCCAAGCTTGGCAATTAGAAAAGATGAGAATGGATTTTCAGCATTACACTTGGCTTCGAGCACAGGGAATTTGGGAGCAATAAATGAAATATTGCTTGTGAAAGACCCAGATCTGAGTTTCTTAAGAGACAATGAGGGAAGGACACCTCTCCAATTGGCGATGCTCTACAACCAAGTCCATGTCGTCAAAGATTTCCTCCGGGAAAGGCCTGGACCTGCTTCATTCAATGTTCTTCTTCTCACAGATCTAGTTAATATGGCTGACAACAACGGTGACACGATCCTGCATCTTGCAGCCAAAATAAATTGCATGGAGGTATGAAAGACTTGAACACACGCACAGCATTTTATAGTTTGATAAAAAAATGGGTTGGATGGGGAAGCTCCGCTGACCTATTCTCACTGGAGTCTGGTACTCTGGTCTGGTTTGGTAGTGGTTTTGATGGGTTCAGGGAGAGAACCCATACAGAGATTTCACTCATTTTAATGGATCAACTGCACCAATTTTTAAGGAGTGAAATTTGTGGGCCATTGATGAATTGGATGGGACGAGCATGTGAGACCTTGTCAGTTGTCACAATACACCACCAGAAAGGCCCATCCAAGTCTTTCGATCCCCTAGCATTGGATCCCCAGGTGGGCCCCATAACAAGGAACAAATTCTTTAAAATACCCCCTCATATATATATATATATATGAGTTACGCTGCAAAACTCCACGAGTGTTTTTCTAAAACAAAACGCTCCTCTTTTAGCCAGTAAAAGTATGACACGTGTCAACTGTCATACATATATCCGATTTCGTCTCCTAAATATTTTTCTACAGAGATGGATATCTTAAAATACTAACAAATGCTATTAGATTGAGTAGTTTTTCAAAATTTCCATATATTTATATATTTATATCAATGGTTAATGTTTGATGTTCCGTTACAGATTATTGAGCTTCTCCTTAGTAAGCCTGGAATAAAGGTAAATGCCCCAAACAACGAAGGAGATACCGCCGTCAATATATTAAAACAATTTCCAGCGCATGACAATGATGCAAATGTTGCCGGCGATGTATTAAATCAAATTCCAGCGCGTGAAAATGATGAACTTGTTGCCGTCGATGTTGTCAGTGACTCCTCCAATAGAAGGAGGGCCATCATCCAACAACTCAAAGCCAAAAGAAGAGCCAACCCACCATCACTATCACTGACCGACATGCAAATGAAACTGATCGCGGTGGCTGCGTTGATCTTGGGTGTCACCTTCCAAGCCATACTCAGTCCACCCGGGGGGTTATGGCAAGACTCGGGTCTAAGTAATTACGCAAACCCTAAACCAGGAAAAGCGATTCAAAGGGAGACAAATCCAGGCCTCTATAAACTTTTCATGGCCTTCACTGCCTTGGGCTTCTCAGTATCATCGGCCTTATTACTAATTACAATGATCCTGCGTATAGAGAAGAAGCTGTATGTGAATTCACTGGTGGTCATGGCATTA
Organism: Umbellularia californica; assembly: GCA_028538565.1. Classification (NCBI taxonomy): domain Eukaryota; kingdom Viridiplantae; phylum Streptophyta; class Magnoliopsida; order Laurales; family Lauraceae; genus Umbellularia; species Umbellularia californica. The sequence continues at coordinate 68,182,153 of JAPQWN010000008.1, forward strand.
ATCTCCATTAATGTCGCTTTCATTCTAAGTTTGATTATGATTTCCTAGAGTAAGATTTTCTTCCAGTGAAAATCTTCTTACTTGTATTGGCAATCGCGGTGGCTGTTGGTTTTAGGAATGAATGACCCAACCACTTTCATTTTATGAAATCCATGCAGATGAATGAATATAGATGAAAAAATTGAATGACTTTTGGAGTACATCTGATTCATTGTCTACAGTACTTGCCAACTTTAGTTTAGAAACCCAAAATTTGCACAAAATTAACCTGTGCATCGCATATCTATCTACTATTATAATAGAGGCAATGTTGTATGTTTTTTTCACTACATCACTGTGGGGCCCACCCAAAATATTATAAGAAAATATAATAATATATTATTATTATATTATAATAATAATAATATAATATAATATCTATACCTTTATTATCTATCTATCTCATACAAACTTTTTCATTAAACCATTGTGGGTCCCACCCCCAATTATTATAATATAATATAATAATATATTATTTTGAGATATTGTAAACTTTTCACTACACCATTGTGGGGCCCACTCCTAAATATCTACTATCTACTATCTATCTACTACTATCATAAAAGAGGAAAAGTTGCAAATTGTTTTTCACTACACCATTATGCGGCCCACCCCAAATATTACAATATAATATAATAATATATTATTATCAGAAATTACAAATTTTTTCACTACACCTTTGTGGGGCCCAACTCCAAATATTATAATGCAAACTTTTTCACTACACTATTGTCGGGCCCACTCCCAAATAGTATAATATAATATAATAATATATTATTATGAGAACTTATAAACCTTTTCACTACTCCTTCGTGAGGCCCACCCCCAAATATGATAATCTATTTACAATTTTATCTTAACTTATCTTATATCTTATATATATATATATTTCTATTATCTATTACTATTATAAAAGAAGAGAAATTGCATACTTTTTCACTACACCTTCGTAGGGCCTACCCCCAAATATTATAATATAATAATATATTATTATTAAATTATAATAATAATAATATAAAATCTATACCCTTATTATAAAAGAAAAGAAAAGTTGCATACTTTTTCACTACACAATTGCGCCCACCCCACCCCCCCCAAAAAAAAATATAATATGATATGATATAATAATATGTTCTTATTATATTATAATAATAATCATATAATATTTATACCCTTATTATTAAAGAGAAAAAAGTGTCATGCTTTTTCTCTACACATTTGTGGGCCCGACTTAGTATTATGATATTATATATATAATAAAAGAGAACTACACATATGTGGGCCCCAATAAAAGAGAAGAACTTCTCAAGCTTTTTCTCTACACATCTGTGGGCCTCACTTAGTATTATTATATTATATCATATATATAAAATAAAAGAGAACTACACGTTTGTGAGCCCCACTTAGTATAAGAACTTGTCATGCTTTATCTCTACATCTAGACATCTATGGGCCCCACTTAGTATTATTATATTATATATATAATACAAGAGAACAACACATTTGTGGGCCCTACTTCGTATTATTATATTATATATATGTATAAAATAAAAGAGAACTACACATCTGTGGATCCACTTCGTAGAAGAATTTATCAAGCTTTTTCTCTACATCTACACATCTGTGAGCCCCACTTAGTATTATTATATTATACCACTTAGTAGAAGAACTTGTCATGCTTTTTCTCTATACATCTGTGGGCCCCACTTAGTATTATTATAATAACTGTATGCCCCACTTAGTATTATTATATTAGATATATATGATAAAACGAGAATTGCACATCTATGGGCCCCACTTAGTTGTAGAACTTGTCATGCTTTTACTCTACATCTACATATCTGTAGGACCCACTTAGTATTATTATTATATATGTATAATAAAAGAGAACTACACATTTGTGGGCCCCATTTAGTAGAAGAACTTGTCATGCTTTTTCTCTACACATCTATGAGCCCCACTTAGTATTATTATATTTCGATGAAATGCTTAGCTCAAATGATCATGAAAAGGGTTGTGCTTGAAGAATTTGTTCATTCGCAGCAAGAACTCAAATGAGAAATTCCAGTTGAGATTTTCATGTATAGAAAATTTCAACTTTGATCCCAATCTCTATAAAGACACGATTTTCTTATCAGAGGAAGAGATCAGAACTACAAATCTGTGGGCCCCACTTAGTATTATTATATTTTGATAAAATGCTTAGCTCAAATGATCATGAAAAAGATTGTGTTTGAAGAATTTGTTCAATCCTTGCAAGAACTCAAATGAGAAATTTCAGTTGAGATTTTCATGTGTGAAAATTTCAACTTCGATTCCAATCTCTGTAAAGACACGATTTACTTGTCAGAGGAAGAGAAGAGAATGCCAAAGATTGCTTAGAATCCTTATGATTTGTTGTTGATTCGTTTAAAGTTATGAGTTGGGTACTGTTTTGGTTGGTTAGTATTTTGTGTCATTGAATTTGGTATATATTTGGCGCTAGGTTTTAGACAAATTTTAATGTGAAATAGGCCGGACTATCGATCTATATTGAAATTGGTGAGTGTTTTGTCTAATCATGTATGGCCAGAAAGGTTGATGTTCAATTTTTTTTTAATTAATTTCCTTCCATATATCTTGTTATTCCATCTTCTTCTTACTTTTTTTATTGAAGCTTTTACTGAATTTCATAAGAACAATGAGTGATTGTAAACTACTTAATTTGCCAAAAAAAATGAGTTATATGTAAATTAGTCCTTCTTTATTGGGATAGTTAATATTGAGTTTTTCAATGACTTTATTTTTTTTTTTTTAGATGAATATTTGTATTGATTTCAAACGCTTCTGCTTTTTTAAGATCTGGCGCGCCCCCCCCAGAAAAACTCTTTACCGGAACTTTCTACCAAGCTGCATGAAAGTCCATGTCAGAATACTGTCTTGGGGGAGAAATGTTGAGGAGCAATAATTCAACTTGAAAAGTAAAGGATTCCCATGTCATGACACATGCCACTCTCCTGTAATTCAAACGAACATGATATAATTAGCAGTATCCCACGGTGACACGGTGGAATCTGATTTCACAGTCATCGTGAGAAAAACCATCCCACATCCTATGAATGTTGTGTTAATATATTTTAATCAAGCAATCAATCAAATGGTGAAAATAGCATAGACTAAAGTAAGATCTTAAAATACCCCATTCTTTCTCTTTGTCAACATGTGTGTGGGCTCTCTCCTGAGGTCCCAACCCCATTTGATGGGGGTACCCACAAAAAAAAAAAAAAAAAAAAAGAAGTAATGCATAAATTTGTTGATCAAGAGACTGAATAATCTTGCTAGAAACAAAAAAGAAAAGTTTTGTTAAAAGTTATTTTATTTTAAATTCATAGCTAGGGTAATATTTGGAGTCCTATTAAAGAGTATTTGTTATACAAAAAATTGAAAAAGTTATGAGGATATTTGGGAGAGTGCTTGTAAGATGCCAGTTTGGAAAATGGAGACTTTCTAGATGTACATTCAAGTATAGATCTCTTATAATGTATAATTCTCACAAGTGTCACATGTTGACAATTTTGAATCATATATGAAGGTGAGTAGCAGCACAATTGAAAGCTGAATGGCACACAGAAATACATAATGCCTTTTGGGTAAAATGTTTAGTTGATGCTTGTTTTATAAAATTGACTTTTAATCTTAATTCTGAACAACTACTAATGATATGAATTCAATTCCCACGGAATTTAATGGAAACAAACATGCCCAAAAGGAACTCCAAAAATAGGTTTTGAGCATAAGTAAGATGGACTATGCCCTCCTCCCACAAGAAAAGAAAAATATATAGAGGAAAGGTGTTTCCTTGCTAGGACATGCAGAGACCCCCCAACCCTCTCCAGATAATCAATTCCGACCTGGTTTACAAGTCAACAAGATTCGTTTTTAAAAACCTCTTCAGTCTTTTCACAGAACTTTCTCGGAAGCTACATCCGGCAACATCCGAGGAAGATAGAGTTTTCCACACCATGAAACACGCCACTCTGGATCGATCCAAATTCCAAGGGAGAGTGATGGTAGTACAGGCCCCACACGGCACGAGGAGAAGAGGTGTCCCGCACGGCACGGGCACCAGAGGTGTCCCGCATCCTATGAATACTCAAGACGTTGTTAATAATTCTTTTAACCATCCAGCAGTAAAACCATACAAGGGTGTAAAGAATTTAGATTGAGGCCATTTATTTTGAACTGATTGGGTTGATTTTGAACGGGCATGGCCAGCTGAAGATACCCAATTGCGTTTGAAGGGCATTCATTTATTTAGAACTATTTCGGTTTTAACAAATGTGCCCTGGAGGGTTTTTTTTTTAAATTAGGGCCTATAAGCACCGGATTCGTGAAAAAGATTGCTACCTAATTTCCACGCGGAGTGGAGGTGACCCGTCAAATCGGTTTTGTTGTTTTGATTTTGAAATGGGTGCTCGTTTCTTTCCTTAGAACTCATAAAATTAATTACATAAAAAATCCCATGAATGAGTCTTAGCTCTTTTGTCTTTATTCCAATTCAAAACGTCGACGCGGCACTTTCTCGACAGCTGCACCGGTCCTTCCTGCAATAATGGCGGCCAGAGAAGCGAACCACTTTAGGGTCCCAGACACAAATAATGTTAATGTAAGACAGTGTGACACGCACACTCGATAGCTATTTGACAAACGAAGGAAATGGATACCCCTTCGGTTAAAGCAAAGACGATGGCGACATATGGAAAAGATGTCACATCTAATTTCCTCGAAAAAGTGCCATTGCCCATGTTGCACCACCTGTTTGGACGAAACAGGGTACCCGATTGATAGCGGTCCACATCAACAGAGCGATCTTTACCGAAAGTAATGTTATAGCGATCTTTACCGAAAGTATTGTTGTTGATAAACCATCCTCTCTTCTCATTCTCCTCCGCTCAAATACCACTCCGTCTTACCTAGAAACCTTTTTCCGAGCCATCCTCAATAGCAGAAAATGGAAGAGGTTGTCTTTGAAGTGTGTGCGATGGGTGACACACCCAAATTTCAAAGGCTCGTCCAAGAAGATGAATCAGTTCTCACGCAGACTATAGGTCGAGCCCGCCACACCCCCTTGCACTTGGCTTGTAAATTCAAACACTATACGCTAGCATCCTTCATCCTTGGCCTGCATCTGGCTCTTGCCAAGGCAAAGAATGACAAGGAGGAGACCCCATTACATGAGGCATCTAGAGTAGGTGAACTAGATATTGTGAAGCAATTGCTGGATGCTTGTCCATGTGTAGTTTACATGCTCAACAGGGACAGAGAGAGCCCTCTCTTCATTGCATGCTCTTTTGGGCACTCAGAAGTGGCTTGGGAGCTCTGCAGCAGGATGGATTTCCTTGCCTGGGATGAAATCGGCGCATCTTGTCTTCAGATAGCGGCCTCCAAGGGATATACAGGTGATTTTCTTTGGTTGGTTCTACTTTTATTTTCGGGCTTGCTCAATCCTGGATCCCAATCTCTTGAGTTACTATGGGAGATCTCTCCTTCTTGTCAGTTTCTTCTTCATTCCTCTAATGAGCCTTCCACCTAACCCTCCCCTCTTTAGCAAATCAATCCTTCTAAAATCTGAAGCTCACGCGTCGGTAGAGGCAACGGAAATACATTTTAATCTTCCCCATTAGGTGGAGCCCACTCCTTGACACCTAAATGTTTATTATGCAACATAGGCAACTTTTTTTTTCTCAGTTAGCAAAGAAAGACATTTTTTTTTTACCAAGTGAAATGCCGGAACCCTACGACTCGTTATACGACTCACATATGTGAGGTGATGGAAACTCACATATGAGAGGAGAGATTGACACTCATATATGCAAAGTGATGGAAACTCGCACATACAAAAAATAAACATAATTTTCACATATGAGATAATAAGAACTCACATATGTAAAGGGGGAGGAGGCAGTATTTGAACCCAACGAGCCGTTCTCGCGAAAGAAGACACTTGAAGGCTTCGCGTGCCAATTTGCTCCTTTTTCAAGTGTAAATAGCCCCCCACGTGGGGACATTTAACAAGGTTCTCCTAAGCTCGTGCTTAGGAAAAAAATTTTATAAGTTCATGTTTGTAGGGCCCACCTTTGGTCTATCCAAGTGAACCAAACACATGAACCCCTTAAATTGTACATGTCTTTCAATTTTCGGTCAGATTCGAATTTACTGGACCATTGAATCGACTATGTATCGATCCGAATGGACTGTTCACCATTAAACTTTTTGGCCCATATGGAGATGATAGAAATCACGGTTGGGACTAATTTTTTGCAGAGAATAGAATCCCATGGAGTCCTTAAAACCCTCCATCCCCATCCCCATGCGGGTCCTCAGGTGAGCCCTAACACACACTTGAGCTTACCTTATTCTAAGTTTGAAGTTAGGGGAGCTGACCCCTAAATATATACACACACACAAAAGGCTTTTATAAGAGCATCTCTCACCTTACTAAGAGAGTTAATGTGGAGGCTTTCACATTTAAGTCCAATGTCAACAACTTAAATATGAGGGCCCCACTCAAAAGCTCTTAAAGTAAGGTGAGCGATTCTCTCGTAAAAACAACTCCATAAATATATATATATTTATTTATTTATTTATTTGGAGAAAACCTTAATTGCACACAAAATCTAACTAAAATTCAGCTTTAACATAACCTTTACAAATGATGCAGAAATCGTGCGGAAGATACGAGGAGAAAACCCAAGCTTGGCAAGTAGAAAAGATGAGAAGGGATTTTCAGCATTGCACTTAGCTTCAAGCAAAGGAAACTTGGGAGTAATCAAAGAGTTGCTTGGGAAAGACCCAAACCTAAGCTTCTTAAGAGACAATGATGGAAGAACACCTCTCCACTTGGCGATGATCTACAACCAAGTCCATGTTGTCAAAGAGTTCCTCTTGGAAAGACCTACACCCGCTTCATTCAACAGTCTTCTTGTTACTGATCTCATTAACAAAGCTGACAAGAATGGTGACACGGTCCTGCATCTAGCAGCCAAAATGAATTGCTTGGAGGTATGAAAGGCTTAAACACACACACACACACAACTATTTTATAGCAATCTGATATACAGTCGATTGCACGATACCATGCGCACTTCATAGTTGTGCCCACCTGATGGTTCATCTCAATGGAACACACACATCTCGGGTATGCACCCATCTGAATGGATTGGATCTTTGTATCAATTGCACCAATTTTCAAAGGGGTGAAATTTGTGGGCCATTGATGAACTTGTTATGATGATCATGTGAAACCTTGTCACTGTACACCACCAGAAGGGCCCATCCAATTCTTCCGATCCCCTAGCATTGGATCACCAGGTGGGCCCTATAACAAGGATCAATATATATACATATATATATATATATATATACATATATGGGAAATATTCAAGTGAGAACTAGTTCTTACATATTATGTGAGAACTTTTTTGTGGGGCCCAATTGTAAGCCCCATTTGGGGATGGGACCAAGGGGGATGGAAAGATCTTCGTGAGACCACCCCATGTATCAAGTTTGACCCCAAACCCATGCCCCTAACCCCTTCATCCGTGGCCCACAAGTTTAATGGCTTCATATTTAAAAAAATATTCAACCCTTGATCCAACGGTTCAGTCCATTTGAATGTGTGCCAATCTTTGGGATTAGTGACTATCAAGGGGTTTCCCATTGGTTACTAGGTTTGGATGGGTTGCTGGTTGGGCCCCACAAAAAAGTCCTCACATAATATATGAGAACTAGTTCTCACTTGAATATTTCCCTACATATATATATACATATACATATATATATATATAGAGAGAGAGATTAATGGTTAATGTTTTATGTTCCTTAACAAATTATTGAGCTTCTCCCGAGTAAGGCTGGAATAAAGGTAAATGCTGCAAACAAAGAAGGAAATACGGCCGTCGATATATTAAAACAAATTCCAGTGCATGACAATGATGAATATGTTGCCAGCGATGTACTAAAACAAATTCCAGAGCGTGAAAATGATGAATATGTTGCCATCGATGTATCAGAACAAATTCCAACGCGTGACAATGATGCTAATGTTGCTAATGACTACTATATATATATATATATATATATATATATATATATATATATATATATGGGACAGCTGTCCTAACATATAGGTTAGTTTATCCTAAGCTGAAACAGGACTGGTGCCACAAATCAAAGTCGATTATGCTGTTTTTTTACATGATGATCGTCTCCAAAATCAAGATAAATCTAATCAGAACTAGATTTTTCAATTCCATTAGAGCCTTGCTCATATATATAAGGCTGGTCCCACAAATCAAAGTGTATTATGCTCTTTTTTTGCATCATGATCGTCTTCAAAATCAAGATAAATCCAATCAGAACGGGATTTTTTAGTTTCATCATAGCCCTGCTCATATATATATATATATATATATATATATATATATGAAAATTCTCTAAAATGCCCCCTCTAATGAGAGAGAGAAGAGAGAGAGAGATTAATTTCATGTTCCTTTACAGGTTATTGAGCTTCTCTTGAGTAAGCCTGGAATAAATGTAAATGCTGCAAACAATGAAGGAAATACAGCCCTTGATATATTAGAAAAGACTCCGGTTCGTGATTATGATGAATATGTTGCCATCGATGTATCAAAACAAGTTCTAGCGCGTGACACTGATGCAAATGTTGCCAATGTCTCCTACTGTAGAAGGAAGGCCATCATCCAACGACTCAAAGCCAGAGAAAGAGACAACCATGCAGCATCACTGACAGACATGCAACTGAAACTGATGTTGGTGACCGGGTTAATCCTGACACTCACCTTCCAAGCCACACTCAGTCCCCCGGGCGGGTTATGGCAAGATTTGAGTCGAGGGAATCACAGTAACCATATACCAGGAAAGGCTATTCAAAGTGAGACAAATCCAGGCCTCTTCACATTTTTCATGGCCTCGGATGCCTTGGGCTTCTTAGTATCATTGGCCTTAATACCAATTATAATGATCCTGCGGAAAGAGATGTTGTTTTATGTGAATTCACTGGTGGTGTTGGCATTAATCTCCATTGAAGTTGCCTTCATTCTAAGTTTGATTATGATATCCAACCGTAAGCCTTTCTTCCGAGTGGAAGTCTTCTTGCTTGTATTGGTGACATTAGTGGGCATTGGTTGGATGCAGTGGAAGCGGAAGCCCCAATTGAAGCACAGCTGAACTCGTAAAGCAAGTGGGCCTCAAGTGTAGGCGGCAGGATCCGGACGTCTCACCTTTCCGATGTGGAATTGGATTGTTACATCCTCCCCCACTCACAACATCCTTGGCTCTAATACCATTTTGTCACATACCCATCCCACCAGCCCGATGTTTACAATTTTGGTTCTTTGACCCACACGGTTTTGTTTCTGGGGCTGACCCACAGGAGTCCCCAAAAGGCCTCAGTACTGCAATAGGCGGGGGTCTGAACTTTTAGCCAGAATCCGGACATCTCACCTTTCCAATGTGGGATTGGGTTGTTACAAAAATCCTGTGTCCACAATGGGGTAAGTAGGGACGATATAATGCATTATTGGTCATCTACATTTAAGGGGTGTTTGAATAAGTTCATAATATAATATCAACTACTTTGAATTTTGTAAGTTTTCATATCATGGAATAAAATAGTGTCATATTATTATATTGTGTCACTTAGGGTGTGTGGCAATCTTCACAGATTTTAATATACTTTAAAGTGTTTGATAATTTATAATAAAAAAAAAACTCACAAGATGATGTACCAAATAAGAAATGGAGCAAATATAATCAATTAACCCAACACAAGACCCACTAATTAGTAATCACAGGTGTTATAATTATGGTATAACCCATCTACTGGGAAAAAGAAATATAAGATTAAATTTAAATCATGAGATCCAAGCAATGTTGTTTAATTACAGTGGGTCCACCAAACGTTGGTAACTATACTATAATACTTCTAATGGTGATTATCACAAATGGCCATATCTAGTTTTTTTTTTTTTTTTTATGAGAAATCATTATGGGACCCATTTGATGTTGGTAGTCATATTAACGGTAAGAGAGATATCAAATAGTGGGACCCATTTAATGATAGTAAACTGATTATTACAATCACATAATTCAATCTTGGTAATCATAGAACCTGGCTAATTTTGGTAGTATAGAACCCACCTAATGTTGGTAATCACAATGAAAGCCCCGAGCCTGACATTTGTAAGACCCACTTAATATTGATAATTAACGAGGGCTATGTAGTCGTGATATGGATATAAGACCCTATTAAATTTATAAGCACTGTGGGGTCAATCTAATAGTAGAACCCATAAATGTTAAAACTTCTAGTGGGCCATTATAATTAATGGTTGCTCATAAACTCTCCTATGGTTTTTACTCAAACTCTCCATTCGTAGTTAGAAAAGATCTTTTTAAAAATTATTTTATACAACATATCATTGAATAATGAAATATGAAGGTCGTTGGAAGAAAGTGAGATAATTATAAGATACTTTCTAAGTTATCCAAACACCTCATTTTTAGGTGAATAAATTACATTTTAAACTAGTAAATAACATAGCAAAATATCTTAAAATATCTCATTTCCAAATACCCCCTTAATCACGTAAAGATCCTAATAAATAGCACAGAGATGGGATCGTTGTGATTTCATATTATAATTATGAAAACTCATTGATGTGTTCATTAGTAGAGAGTTTAAAGGTGCTGGCCTGGCAGAACTTTAATGGAAAATCTTACAAATGCATGGGCCCCAGATAAAATCATTTAAATTTTAATATTTTTATATTTTTAATACTTTTCCGAAAAATTACTCCCAAAATTTTTGCCAAATTCCGAAATATTTCATTTTGAAGGCTAAACCAAAATGGACACCAAAACGAAATTGACAAGTATGCTCAACACACACTACTTAAGTAAAAAAAAATTCCAATTTTTTTCTCTACACTCCTTTTTTTTTTCTAAATTACCCTCTCCCTCACCTTCTCTCTACACACCCTTTCTTCCCCACTCTCACATCCCTCTCCCTCTTTCTCCCTGACCCTACCCCTCTCTCCCTCTAGCGGTGCTACGGGAGGGGACAGTAGGGGTGGGTGGGATATGAATTTTTGAATGGAACCTACTTATGGTTTAATGGTGTTGGCATGTTAGCATCACAAATACGCCCAGGACCAATCCCTGGTCTTCCAATGGAAAGTATCACCAACAATCCCAACTTAGCAGGGAAAAAAAAAAAAAACACGCACACCCCATTCTACGTATTATAGAAAAAAAAAAAAAAATACCCACGGCTGATGTCCATTACAAAAATGTCCTGCCACTGTAAATGGCCAAACTAGAAAATTTGCCTTGGGTAGCCCACTGTGTTAAAAGAAAAAACAAAACCTTGGGAGAAGCCAATGTAAAATGATACTAATAATAATAATATCAGTTTTCCAATTATTTAAGGGTCATTTTCACAAAATTCCAGGGGGGCATGGCCAACCCCCTAGTTCCACCACTGATTAGTCTGAGTGGATTTACATTAATTAGGGTACGTGGAAATTATTTAATTACAGTTTTGTATTTCTAGAAGCTAACCATACTGTCATCGGAAGAATTTGCTATAATTAACCAGCATGCAACTAACCAATTATACTTAATTAGAATTTTGAGGGTTTTTTTTTTTTTTTTTTGTGTGTGTGTGTGTGTGTGTTGGGGGGGCGCTGTAATTTTGTAGGTTTTTCTTCCGAAGACAAGAAGTTCCCTGACATAAGCATAAAAGAGAGAAGAATGAGTTTATTTTTATAAGCAGAGTCTAGCAATGCTGTATATCATCATATATCATAATGGGCATGATACCCTTTTTGCGCATTTTGCACCTTATCATTAACTGAGGAGAAGAAAGAAGAACAGTGTCACATAATGCCTAATTCAAAACGTGCTGCACACCCTCTATTATGGCAATGGTTGTAACTTTTGGACTTTGAGTTGTGTGATTTGACTGCGGAGTCTCACAACAAATTAAAAGGTTCCCAATTTCAATCCAAAGAAAACTTACTCTTCCATGACAAAGTTGTGGTGGGGCGAACAGTTCTCCAAAAAATTGAAATGCATTTGCCATTCTTGTAATATATGTTATGATTCCATTTGGAGCTTATTCTGAACTAACATTTTCCAATACAACATTCTAGCTAGATCGGTTTCAAGGGTGGAGACAAAATTCCTTTGAATTGAAACTATTAAGAAAACTTAAAAATGAAAATGAATGGGACCGAAAATACATATTACCGAAGCCATTGATCATGGTGAAGGACCTTTTGGATTGTGGGCCTCAATGTCGACATGCCGTATCCCTGGAACAATCTTCTGGATCTCCTTTTCCAGTCTATCCACTTCACTCCCCAGTGCTTCAACCACCTCCTCACCTGTCACGTGAAAGAAAATGTAGTAACAATCGTCTGACAGTTGTGACACTGAACAGAAAACTACATCCCTAGGCACATACCATAAAGGGACATGGTCTTTAGAAGCACATCATCATCTTTGCACTCGGCAGCCTCTCGGAACTGTTAGCATTATCAATGTTTGTCAAAAATGGTATTCAAGCACGATTCTCTGCATAATATCAGAATCTAAAACACTTCAACAAGATCATTTTTAGGGGTTGAACAAATGCCCACATACATGCACATTAGTCAGTTGCTTCAACAACCATACTGGACAGTCCAATCTGGCCAGGTTCAACCACATAAAAAGTCCCGCTCAGTTTGGCCTGAGCAAAAAATGCTCAAGTAGTTTAATTCTGTGTGACGTACTTAGCTTTCACTGTCATAATCCTAGTTTTTAGCGAATCTCTGGACTGCTTGCTCATATGTGGCTGCCAGTCTTCCAGCAGTTTCTATTGTACCTCTTTGAGTCATTACATTACCCATATGTAGCTGTCAGTTTCCATATTGGAAAGTGCTTCAGAAGCATGCTGGACAGTGCAATCTGACCAGGTTTGGAAAGCTCTAGTCTGCCTCTTCTACCAGCAAAGACTCATTAAACTACAAGAAGATGCAGAACAGCTACGAAATAAGCTGTACAACACATATTTTCCAATGAACCAACAATATATGTGGCATTGGCATTCATTCCTAAGACACGAGTTTAACAAAGCTTACAAACACTAATTGATAATGATGAATAGATTTATTCTATTGGGAAATATAAAAAAGTGTCATGCCAGTCATCCAATACACAGCAGCACTCTCAATATTGGACATGTGACTAGATGAACCATGGTCTCCAGCATTCATCAGCCATAACCCATCATAGATTAATAGTCGCCTACTTTCACACCAGCCATTTTTCATGCCATCAGCAACAGTTGTATTGCTGCTTTTCAACAAGGCAGCCCATTTACAGTGACCGCCCCAATCAACAATCATGGAGGGCCCTGCATGAGCGTCAGTTCACCATTATTTCTAGGGTTTACTATGAAGGTCGCTGTTGATAGAACCTTCAGAATCCTGGACATGAGAATTCCAACTAGAATTTTGCGTGGGGTACTCACCAGTGACAAGACTACCAAAGCTAAAAAATTTCTTCAGAAATAACCTCATCCGTTTACAGGATAAGGGCAACACAAAAAGCCCTCACCTCCTTACTATGTCTTCTGAAAAGTGGAATTCATCAAGGAACTTCAACAAGTCACCCTGGCCATCGCCCAAGAATCATGCGAAAACAAACAGGTGACTGTATGACCGAGAAGCACAAACCCTTCCCACTATGCTGCTTCGGCCACCTCTTTAAATAAAGGATGCTCTAAGAAATCGATCTCCAATTTCAACACAAAGCTGATCAAGATCACGGTTTTGTTAATCACCTTCAGAAACAGCTAGTTGAACTACTCACACCATGGCGTCTAAAATCTCCTTGGTCTTCCATCTGAACCCAAAGAGTAAAAATCTTGGTAACTCCTGTCGCATTAGCTAAGGAGTGGGAGAATTTGGCATATTATTAACAATTAACCTCCAAGATTTGAAAGTAAAATAGAAGCCTTTTTTGAGGTGGGTGGGTGTAGGGGTGGGGGCTGGGAGGGAGACAAAATCCAACTAAATTATCCTTTAATTAAATATAATCCTAGATTCACATAACCTATGGAGTTAATCATGGCACCTACAAGATATGGAATGTTTAATAGACATCTTGGCTAACTGCCACATGATACCATTACTAGGTTGCTTGTTGATGCAAATCTTAGGGTTAGGATTTAGATCATAGGCATCACAATTTTAGGTTTCCACGGAAACAATCTCATTATGAAGACACTCTCCAACGATAAGATCCCACAAGGAAAAATTATATGAAACTCAACTCTGAGATTATGACCACTACAATGCCATATAAATCGTAAAAGAAGCTTTAGGGACTAAGACTCTTACTCCTAATAAAACTAGGAAACTAGATAAGGATCCTACAAAAATTAGAAAGTCATATCTAATTACAACTCTTTAATGAAATTAGAAAGTGATAAAATTAGAAATAATAATATTTTAAATAATCATGGGTGATCCCACACATGGGCCACGGGCCTTCTTGCAACGATCTATTGGTGTGCCGCATCATTCCCACTAGGTTGCAAAAGAGTTCAACCTCGAACTCGGTATTTCTTGGCATTGCTTCAATAGATATAGTGTACTTAAAACATTGCCTTGGTGCTACGACTCTTGATCCTTTCTTTGGCGATTCCTTCTGCCTTCATAGGATGGAGTGTGACATGCTTTCCATTATGAGGAAATGTGTATGTATTGTCATGCATTCCATGAGCTCTGTTCTTATCATACATCCATGGGCGTCCCAACGATAATATCAATCACTATCCATTGGTAGCACATCACACCAAATTGTATCTTTGTAGACCTCCGTATAGTTTTCAAAATCGGAATTGCATTGCAAAATGATTCATACCCATGAATCAAATCGAATCGCGAATCGTAGGATTTTTTAAATTTTTCTAACAAAACAAAAAATAATTAAAAATTAAAGAACAAGAAAAAAAAAAGTAAGTATTCATAACCATCCATTTTCCCATTTATATCAGTATAAATACAATAACAATTAGGTCTATCATATAATCATATCAAGAACATCACGACACACATATATAAATATATGAAATAAATTATGTGTAAATAGTTAAATAAGTTTAAAGTATCAATATATAATTTTTATTATCTTTAAATCAAAATATAAAAATAAAAAAAAATCCAAACCATCAATCTTACATGACAGGATATCTCTTGACATTAAGAAAGTGTTCATGAAGAAAAAAACCAAAATAGATTAAAAAAATAAGAAGATATAGACAAGTACGATACATGTAGTCAAATGCTTTAAGTAATTGCATGTTCTTTATTCATCTTTAAAACCTTATCAAAGCAACAAAAGATTCTTAAGAGATTCCGTTTACTACTAAATAACATTTTAAAAATAAAAGTGCTAAAATAAAGAAAGAAAAAGGGTAAACGATTATTGATATTAACTTATTGGTTGTAGCTATTCTCGCCTAGCCGAATTGCTTGAATCGTAAGGTTCAATGAAACGAGTATCGAATTGTAGGATTCACACCTAAATCCTAAGATTCATCTGTAAATGGGATTCGTTGCATAGATACGAATTGTTTTCCTTAAGATTTGAGATACGAATCGTAGGATTCTGATAACTATGATCCTTACCAATGGCACAAAAGTAACTTGACAGGTATGTCGAACTTGCACTTCATCACCCGTCATTAGCCATCTAGCAAAATAAGGACAATAACATTTTCGAACCTTCAGCTTAATGCGATCCACAAAAGCTTGAAATATAATGTTTTCACAACCGTCACCCTCAATCACAAGTATGCATTCTTATCCATTCAAAGTACTTGTTAAGTAAAAAATATTATTTCGCAACCATTTCTTCTAAACAGTTGACACAGACTCTTTGAGAACAATGAGTTTGGCGTCCATCACCATCAAGAGGTTCACCATTATGGGGACCGGTGATCTCTAATTCCTCTGTTTCCTTACGCTTAGGATCATCCGGTGTATCATTAACATTGCCTTCACCTTCTATGAATTTCTTCGTTTTGTACATTCAAATGATCGATGCCACGGTTGATGACAGTGAAAGCATATGATCTTACTTTGACGTTCAGGCTTGGAGAAAACTTTTTCTGACAAATTTTTCCTTCAATAGGTTCTTCATTTCAATCCACGTCTCAACAAATTCTCTGTTTTGTCTCCTCCTTTTCTTTTGCAGCTTGGCCCGCCATATCGCTGCATGATTGAGAAATCGAGTTGCCACCAAAGTCTTTATGGCCCTCGGTCATTAGCTTGTGTGAAAAAATGTTTTTCACAAACACACACTAACCAATCCATAAATTCATTTGTTTTCAATTTGCCATCATATTCGGGAATCAAAAGTACTGGCTCTAGAGTTCCAACAACGCCTTGTCATCACTACCCATGTCGTCGCTCACCACCATTGTCGCCTCACTGCCACCATCGCCCTCCACTCTCTGTTTCGAAGCATAAAGGAGTAAAAAGGGTTTCAGTCCTTTTCTTTCCTTCTCTAGCACGAAGGCAAAGAGGCAGCAGCATGTGTTCCTTGTGACACGTGCTGAGCCCAAGTGTTTTGGGGCTTGAGTTTCAGGTCCAGATTGGTTAGTAAGTTAGATTTGACTCACAGAGACTTGACGCATACTATGTGAAGACCCCCACCTTATCTCTCATAGTAAAGGTGAGAGATGCTCTCATAAGAGCATCTCCACATATCCTATGAGAGCATCTCACCTTACTATGAGAGATAGGGTGGGGGCTCTCAATTTAAGTTATTGGCATTGGATATGAATGTGAGGGCCCCACCTTATCTCTCATAGTAAGGTGAGAGATGCTCTCATAGAAGTGTCTCCATATATATATATATATATATATATATATATATATATATATATATATATATCATGCAGCAGTTGTCAGGACTGACGCAGACTTTGCAGACCATGAATATACCTTACAGGGAGCGAGCGGAGCTTGAATAGAAAGCAAGCGAGCCTGCGAGTGAGTGTTAGGGTAGTCAAGCCTAGCAAATGCTTAAAGGATGAGACCTTAGAATGAGGACCACATCCGAGAGAGTGAGTCGAAGAACGAGACTCTATCCTTATCTTTTCATGATCTGTATATATGTATATGTATATATGTACGTGTGTGTATATATATATATATATATATATATATATGTATGTGTGTATATGTTGCTATGAGAGTAACTCTCACACTACTATGAGAGTAGGAGGGAGGAGGGGGTGTATATATATATATATATATATGGGAAATATTCATGTAAACCCAACCAGAGTATATTCTCTTTCATCATGGTTGTTTGCAAACAGCATGCAATTGAGTTTCTAATTACATGTGCAACATATGAAAGGATGGTCAATTAAGGAAATACCTGTCTGGCCCATTCTTCACGTCCAGTCCTTTTCAAATAGTTTCGCACCACCACCACGCCATTGAAATCTGACACATACAAATTGACGATCAACCAATAGGATTCAGATGATTCCATATACCCTTCGCATTTCATGTGTATTTGCCAAAGAATGAAACAACTGCACTGTAGTAAGTCTGGACACTGTATATGATCATCATCATTAATACTATATCTAATCTTACAATATAAATAAACATATATACAGCAAAACAACAATGAACCACTTAGTACAGTGTTTACCGTAACTAGGTGCACACCTGCTGTGGGCCCACATCGATGCATGGCAATCATTGGGAGTGAGGGTAATGGAAAAATGTAAGTGCCCCCACCATGTAAAAAGTTAGCCTCATAGGATTATATTCTGGATTTTCAATCCAACAGTGAACAACAGTTATCTTTTGCACAGGGGTCACACGCTCCCTCTCTCCCACACCCATGATTGCCATGAACCTAGGTTGGTCCAGAATTGTAACCGGAAGTGGGACCGGAACTACTGGAATGATGACCGGAATTGGGACTGAAAATTTTTAGAGGGCCATTCCGCTCCGCCCAAGGCCAATTCTGGAATGTTCCGGCCAATTCCAGCCGGAATAGAACAGAATTGACAATTATGGTTTAGCCTGTGGAGCCCACCTAGGGCCAAGCCAATTATTAGAGGATGGAAAGATATCAATGAAACCTAGTGGTGTCCAAAATATCAACCTCATTAGATCATCCTAACCACCTAACCTATGGCCCCCAAGTTTAATGGTTTCAAAAGGCATATTTTTCTTTTTCTTTTTTCTTTTTTTTTTTCAATCCAATGGTCGCAATTCACAAGGGGTAGTACGTGCAGGGTTAAGTGATGCAGATGGACCTCAGGCCACACGTGTAGGGCCCAAGTAGATTTAGGGTTTTTAATTCAGTTATTATATGTTAGTTTCTAATTTTATTGTAATTAGGATTAGGATTCCAATATTCTTTAGTTTCCTAGTTTAATTAAGTTTCTTAGGCCCTAAGTTATGTTTTCTTATATATATATATATAGGAGGATCTTCAAGTGCATCCATCCCTCACCATTTGTGGTGAGGGACACCCTTTTTGGGGAAGTTTCAAGTACAAAAGTGAGGTACAAAAGAGAAGTACACCTCACTTTTGTACTTGAAACTTCCCCAAAAGGGATGTCCCTCACCATTTGTGGTGAGGGATAGATGCATATGAATATTTCCCATATATATATATATATATATATATATATATATATATATATATATATATATATATGGGAGGTGCTCCTATGAGAGACACTCTCACCAAGTTTATGAGAGATGGGTGGGGGCCCTCACTTCCGGCACCTCCATATATATATGGCATTGTAGAGAATGGATTTTGAGTTTGATTAATTGAATTGGGTTTTCCCATTGAGGTGCGTCATCATTGACGTCTCTGCAGATACTTATTGAAGTGTCTTCGGACACATGCTTCGGCACCGTATTGTGCTTCAGCACTCCACGCAAGCCCTAATCCTAGGGCCTGCATCAATTTTAGTATCAGTGCCAAACGATCCTCGTGATCGATCCCCCACCACCATTCTTCCTTTCGGATCCCTCTTCCTGAACCCAACCTTCCCAACCCCAGATCCCAGACCATCAATCCCAAATCCAATCCCCCATAGTCCCTAAACCCCAACAAATCCCACAACTCCGGCCAACCTCAACCCTTTCTCCATTCACCCAAAAAAAATCCCAAAATCCCAAGAACCCCATTCCCATCCTTCCATTAGAAACCCAAAACCCCCAAATCTCCCACTCCAAACCTTGCTCCCTACACAAAATCATTACTACCCCAAACCCACCCTTCCCCGCCTACACAAAATCATTCCCCCAACCCATCCCGGAGCTGAAACCCCCCCTCCCCCACCCAAAAAAAAAAAAATCCGTTTAACCCTATTCCACCCTTACCAAACTCCAACCAGAAGAAAAAAAAAAACTGTCATTCCGGACCATCCAAACCCATCGTCGCTCCAACACCATCCTCTCAACCTCTACCCAGAGCTGAACTAGAAGAGAGAAGAAAAAGAAAAGGAAAAGCAGAAGAAGCTTTGGCATACCTGGCACCGGAGCAGACGAGTCTCACCCGCACCACCGGATCAGCACCACATCTCCATCTCTCTGCCTTCAAAACACAGCAAAGAAAAAGGCATTGTCCCCTCGTCGTTGCACCACCTGACTGCAACCAAGCAACCGTCTCCATCGTCTGTGCCATCATCGAACAGGAGTGCCTTTGTCATCATCGTCATCGCAGTCGTTGTCATCAACCGAACAACACGCAGTAGAATCCAGGGTTTCCTTGAGAAGACGAAGTAAAAGCATGGTTGGAAAACTCTCCGAATTGACTTTTGACTCTCCCGAGTCATCTCGTTTTGCCAAAGGACAGAGTCAAAAATAGGGAGACTCGACCGAGTCATCTCATTTTAATAAGTTGTTTGCATCTTGAACCATTTAATAGGCAGATATAATTTTAAACAATTAAGATTTATTTATAAATAATTATGCATGAAGTTTGGAGTCAGTAATCAAAAAATGATCATTGGAATGTAACTTGAAACTTATAGTTTATCTTCTACATTCGATATTTGGACTAACAAATTATGTAACATGCAGTATTTCTTCTTTTATTTTCTTTATTGTTGTACTTTTATTGCATATATAGATTTGTTAGTTTGAATTGATTATCATGAATGCATGTAAATAAATATATTTTTATAATTTATAACCAATGGACTCATTTTTAAAATTATTAAAAAAAAATGAATCTCCTAAGTCTCCGTGTTGAGTGTATCCGGAGTCAATTTTTCTGTATTGGACGAGTCGAGTCTAAGTCACGAGTTTTCCAACATTGAGTAGAAGAGAGCAAAGGCCTCCAACTTTTTTTTCACTCCTCCAACACGAAGCCCAAGACAGCAAAAGAAAAAGGAAAAAATTGGGCTGGGTTGAAATCAGATTGGTACAGGCCAGTACGGGTTGACCTTACCCGTTAGGGCAATAATGCCCAATTGAGTGCAGATTCAGGTTTGACACAGGTTAGGTGGATCTGACCCTGTCTGAAGCCCAACCCAGCAGCAGTAACCAGAGATAGTCGGCATCATTGCTGTCCTCATCACTGCTTTATCACAGAGCAGTCAAACAGCAGGTTTGACCTGATCAAAGGCTGAGAATTATTTTTCATGATTGTGGCCCCATCCAGAGTCAGATTTCAAATCAGTGTTTGGGAGCTTGTTCGTTGAGCGCATATCTACATATCATATCTACTTCCATGGAAAAAATTTCTATAAACGTTTCGAAATTGAGTGGGGTTGTTGCTCAGTTATCCACTACCATCAATCAACTCCATGCAACTCTTGCAATGATGGTAAATGGTCAAAAAATCGAAAAGTTTAAGGTAAAATTTGATGCAACTACCATTAAACAAGATGATGACGTTGATGAAAAGATGGAAGATGTAAAGGAAGAGGAAGGAAAGGTGGACATTGAAGACATGTATCTAACAACTAGTTTAGTGCCTACACAAGAAGATCCATCCATTATCATTCCTCATATCAACTTTATCTTTGGGGATCAACAATGGAAGGTAAGAAATTGCAAATTGCTGGTACAAATTCTACACAATAAGTATCCAAAGGTTTGATCACGTAGCCAAAGAAAATCTGGGCATCAAAAGAAGCTGTGCGTCAAAACTACATCAAATTGGACGAGAAAATCAACTACAATTTTCAAGGAGCACACAAAAGTTGCAGATCGACCATTGGATCGGAAGTTCATTTGATTAATCTTCGACCCAGGCGGACATTTACTGAACTCGAGGTCGAGTTCTTTCCAAGCCAGGGAGAATGATGAAGATGGACCTAAGGCCACGTGTGTAGGGCCCAAGTAGATTTAGGATTTTTAATTCCGTAATTATATGTTAGTTTTTAATTTTATTGTAATTAGGATTAGGTTTCCAATATTCTTTAGTTTCCTAGTTTAATTAGGTTTCTTAAACCCTAAGTTATGTTTTCTTATTTATATGGCATTATAGAGAATAGATTTCCAGAGTATGATTAATTGAATTGGGTTTTCCCACTGAGGTGCGTCCTTGTTATCGTCTCTGCGGAGACTTGTTGAAGTGTCTTTGGCACCCTATTGTGCTTCTACACTCACGCAAGCCCTAATCCTACAGCCTGCATCATTAAGTAGATCATAGGTGGGCCATATGGCCCCAAAAATAAGTCACACAGCACAGCTATTACGTGCGAATGGTTCTCACTTGAATATTTCATGTGTATCCACGTACTAGTCCCACCTATGTCGTCAGCAGATTGATGGTACTGCCACTCTCATTAGTGGTACAATCAGAAAACCCTAGGCTCACATCATTCAGTCCAGTTAGTCACTTACTTCCGGCCAGTGCCAACAGGAGCTATTCCTTGGAAGCCTTCCAGTAATATTCTATTTGTATATTCGTGTAAATATTTGGTATATCTCCAAGAACGTGTAAACCTGGTTTTTCCGTTTAGCATGACAGATAGCATGTCGTAACTCCAAAGTACATATCGTCTCTTCTTTCAATCATTCGTGTTCAAGTTACCAATCACATAAAGCATTTAAAGACATACAAAGTGTAAGCGCAGTAAACCCGGCAACTGTCAACAAAAGATAATTTGCTCTCCTAAAAGATGACAACAAAGATTTTTGAAAATTACCAATTTCTGCTTTGAATCGAAAGAATCCAGGTCCAATAACCTCACTTTTGCAATCATATAGAGCATCCACAACCTGTGCCGCAGGGAAATCAACGTCACTAGCCCTTGACAAGCTATAGAATGGCTGAAGACTTGAATAACTAATGCAAATTTATGATAGAGCTACCCTCACCGGATCAGATTTTAAAAAACGAAGCACTCTTTCCATATCATGATCATCAATTGCCCTACCAATCAAAGCATGTCGGTTTCTTTGGATAAGAAATATAGCAACCTGCAACATATCAGTCAAAACCAGATGCATGATTAAGGAAAAACACTGTAGTGAGTCGGCCAAAGATGGCCAACTGGCCTATGCTGAAGGTGTATGATGTGACTTGTTTATGGCATGGGTATCCCGGTGGTATTTTTGCCCGACACGACTATTCTTAATCTTCCTTTTGATCAATCGTAACCTCATCTTTTCTCTTTGACAAAATTTATCTTTAGCATAAAAGTAGAAAATATAGTACACCTGTGGAAAGTCATACTAAAAGCTGTAGGCACATCTAGTCATGATACACTCATTGACAACATTACTACTTAACATTGTACACTTGTATATTGTACCATACTACATTTTTACCTATCTCACCCTTGTACTTTAACCTAAATTAAGATTTATAAAGGGGCATTAATTAAAGTCATAGTTGGGACAGGGCTTTGATGACGATGAAGGGGCATTACTATAGAATGTACGAATCATATAAAGACCATCATGGCATCATTTCTCAAAAGAGAGATTGTTTCCACCAAACACCAGTTTTACGTTTTCCTCTCCCGATTTCTTTGCAACGATCTTTTGTTTAATTCCGATGTCTTTCCTAACTTGGCACAACTTTCTTTTGAGAGGATTGGGGTGCATCGATGCTGGGATAATTATATTAGATAAGGTGGATCTTTCCCAATTTTTTTATTTTATTTTTTGAAAAAGTGACTATTTGATTACTCAAAGGGCACTGTACAGTATAGGAGATATAAACTGACTCAAAAAATACCAATCCGCTGGGGACGAGCAAAAGGGAGAGGGATAAAACCCCAAAAAAGAGGGATAGAACCCCAAAACAACAAAAAGGCACATTACACAGAAACCGTCAAACCGGGTATAAATACTCCCTCTTTGGCAAGCCTATCTGCTTCTTCGTTGGCCGAGTGCTTAATATGGTGGAAGGAGATATTTAAGTCCCAGGAGAGTTGAACTATCTCTTCAAAAATATTCGCAAGGTACCAAGGAGGAGTTGAACATTGAGTCCCCCTCAACAAGTAGCCATTGGATCTTTCCCATTTTTTGGAAGGATGAACTTTAATGTACATGAGTAGCTCAGGAAAAACAAAGCCCAGCTTGTGTAGGAGGGGCGTTTTGAGGAATGATGGAGAAATCTTACTTTTCCAGCCACATTTAGGCTCGAAGAATCTATTGAGGCAGAGGTCCTATTCAATTCCTTAGAGAGGGATTTGTAATTTTATTTACTGATCAAAAAGTAAGCAAATTATTATGTTATTTTTTGTCATCATTTTTTAGTTAAATAAACATTTATTTGAATTGATTTAAATATGATGTTAAACATTTGTGATTTGCCAAATCAAGCATCTCATTTAAGTGTTTCATTCTGACACATGGAAACTTAGCCCCAAATGAGGTTCAAAACTTCAACTAGCCTAAAACAGCATAGTCTTGGCCCATTTGGGTCAACAGTAACACACCTGCCACAAGCATCAAAATATTCCAGAACACCTAAAAGGCTAGAATCCATTTCCCACATTAATTTCAATGCTATATCAATCCAAAGCCTCCATTTCCATCAATAGTTCAAACTGTCCAATAAGCAATGCAATATTTCAGGGACATAGATCATAAGTAATTATGCATCCATAATGGAATGTGGAGATGTTTAAATACGTATGATTGATGAACCAGATTATTAAAAAAAAAAATAGATTATTTTCAAGATGGTCAGCATGGACTATGGAGTAAGGAGCATAACGTACCATCCCAAGTAAGTTTCCAACAACTATAGAACCAATTGGGTCATAAATAGCATTCCCTGTCTTATTTACAGCCACCAATGATGCAGCAGCAATAGCAAGACCAGTAACAGCAGCACCATCCTGCATATCATGATTGGTTGTAAGAACAATTGGTTGCAAGAAAGCAACAAAGAGTATATTATGTATTAGAACAAAAGAAACAGTGATCTCAACCCATAAAAAATGAGTTGGCCTATTATATCTTAGTCCAATTTCCAAAGAAGATGCATGTTGAATAAATTAATGTAAGTTACAATTGGTCTCCAGAACAGAATTCCCCCATTGAATCTCAGTGTAGAGTACTGTAGACAAACATTATTTAATTGTTTTCATATATTACAAACTATGCATATAAATAGCGTCGAATAGAAATGCAGAATGCATAAAGCTGGACCCAAAGAGATGGCATAAGGCTTAATTGATGATGATACTATACTAAGGCTTGGGCAACTGTAAGAGGCATCTTTTCAATATCAAGGATCAATGAACTCGAAATCTAGTAAATGAGAAGCTAGCCGTCGAATAGAAAGGCAGAGAACATGAAGCTGGACCCAAAGAGATGGCATAAGGCTTAATTGATGATGATAACATGCCAAGGCATGGGCAACTGTAAGAGGCATGCTTTTCAATATCAAGGATCAATGAACTCAAAATCTAGCAAATACGAAGCTAGAACTTTGAAGAAAGGGTTACAAGTCAAAGTGGGTTGAAAATTAGCAAAGCAAATATATAGTAGATTAAAGAGTAAAAAGATGAGTTGGTAAAAAATTAAAAATAACTTAGTTCCACAGTGCCATCAATTTTAACATGGTTTTCCTTCTTTACCTAAACAATAAATAGTGTGATAGATTTATATATACATACATATATGTATAGTAGATTTGAGAGTAAAAAGATGAGTAGGTAAATTTTAAAAATAACTAAGTTCCGTAGTGTAATTGATTTTAATATCTTTTTCCTTTTTTCCAAAACAATAAACAGTGTGATAGATTTCGATATCTAGGAGCAATTACAAAACAGAACGAAGGATCTCTAAGTTGGATATAGCAAATAAGAACAGTAAAAGGTGGGCAATGTGGAGACAAAGTAATGGAAGATTATTCAATCATCGAAGTGCCACTTTGATTGAAGGGATATTTATAAAAGATGATATTTAGACTGTTCTGTTATCTGGAGATGAAAATTTGGCAAAGAAATTAGAAGCAGCTAAGGTGCATGTCACTACGATGTGCATGCTAAGAAAGATGCATTCAGTTTCAAGGATAAAATATAGGAATGAGTACACAAGAATTAAGAGGGAAATTAAAGCGTCATGGCACGGCACGGGATATTTGATATTTTTAGTGTAAATATAAAAAATAGTCTTTTTTTTTCTTTTTTTATTATCCAAAAAAATTGTAAAGGTTTCCACTAAGATGTACATGCTAAGAAAGATGCATTGAGTTTCAAGGATAAAATATAGGAATGAGTACACAAGAATTAAGAAGGAAATTAAAGCGTCATGACATAGCACAGGATATTTGATATTTTTAGTGTAAATATAAAAAATATTCTTTTTTTTTCTTTTTTTTATTATCCAAAAAAATTGTAAAGGTTTCCAAGGTAATCCTATTGAAAAATCTTCAAATAGAAAAGATCCAAATGGTTCTCTTCTCAATGGAGTAGGTCGAATTTGTCAAAACCACTTAAATTTGTATGCCATGCTCTTATTTGTGTATCTTTTAATTTTTTTAGTATAAGACCTTTGTTTTTCCAGCCCAAAATGTAAGAAGAACACGAAACCCATGGCACGATAGGCACAGAGGCACGACACGGCCCAACATGACTTAGGCACGGCCCGCCGGCCCCCTAGCCAGCCGAGACGTGTAGGTAAAGAACGACTACGCTATCATGCCGTGCAGGCACAGCTGGGCCACGATTTTATGGGCCATGCTTTTCATCTCTATTTTCATGGATTAAGAATAGACATACAGTATATCCTTGCATTCAAAAAAATTGATAATGTTGATGAGATCATCCAGCATGCCATCAAGGCCAAGACGTTACAAACTATCAGGCCCGAAAATTTAGCGTCTAAATGGCCTGCACAAAAAGCCCCATCAAAGCCAGATTCTAATCCTCAAAAAAGTTTTCCTCCAAGCTTGAATATCAAAAAAGGTTCACATGTTTTAATTATAAGGAAAAGGGGCACCGTTCATTTGAATGTCCAAAGTGAATTAACTTAATGAAAGGTGCACATGATGAACCGAAAACACAAGATGATCCTAAAGGCGAAGAATCAAGGGAAGCGGAGGAAACAGAAGCTGAAAAAGATGGGGAAGTTCTCTTGGTGCAACAAGAGTCTACACCCACTCTTAAGAAGAGATGGTTGCAAAAAAATATTTTTCGCTCAATAGGTACAATACATGGGCAACATTGCACAACTGTGAACACATCATCTCCCAAACTCTCATTGATCGCTTGAAGCTGAAAGTTTATAAGCACAATCGCCCTTACTTGACAGCTCATGACAGGTGATGAAGTACAAGTGCGACATACATGCCAAGTCACTTTTGCAGTTGGTGATACCAATGGATAGTGGAGATATCTTACTGGGTCGCCCATGGATGTATGACGAGAATTGCACTCATGGGATGTGCGACAACACGCACACATTCATGCACGGTGAAAAGGAAGTTACACTCCATCAAAAGAAAACAAAATCATCAAAGAAGAGATCAAGAGCCCATACCACAAAGGAAGTGCTTCACATACACCATGTCTACAGAGGCAACATATAGAAGACCCGAGTTCGAGGTCGAACTCTTCTTTCAACCTGGGGGGAATGATGCAGAACGGGCCATAAGGGTCCCGCCCAAAGAGTTTAGGGATGCTTTATTTTTATTAGTAGATTTCTAATTTTATTGTAATTAGGATTAGGTTGCCAATTTATTTGTTTTCCTAGTTTAATTAGATTTCTTAGGCTAAGTTTTATTTTTACTACATCTATGGCATTGTAGAGATGAAAATCTCAGACTTCCGATAATTGGAATACAATGTGAGTTTTTCCCCTCGGAGAGAAGTTCGTCCTCGTGTTGAGGTCTTTGCGGAAATGTATTGAGATGTCTGTGGACACGGTGCTTCGGCACTCCACGCAAGCCCTAACCCTAGGGCCTGCATCAATACCCAAGATTTTAATGTAGGTTTTGGAGGCAGACCCAGGTCTCATGGGGGCGACTACACCCAAAACTGTATAGCTGGGTCTACCCCGACCTACTACCAATCATATTTGGAATTCCCATTGTCTTCATAGCCGTTGCCATCACTGCTGACGCCATCGGAAAATGGGGAAGAAATGGGATTAGAAATGGCTGAAATGTAGGGTTTTTACTTTTTAGCCCCCTTATACTTCAGTTCAAATGCGACAGGGACAAATTGTACCAGATCAGAATCAGTTCCCACCAAGTTGACACAGATTCGTTTTGTTTTGTTTAACCCTGAAGCAAAAAATTGGGGGAGGAGTTGGTCAGACTCCATGCTATTATAATGTGGATTGTGGACTAATGTACCAAATATAGGACTCTTTTCCTACCTATAATACCCAGCCCAGTCCTTGCATTTATAGAGGCCCAGAGACGAGTACCAGAATATGGATACGAGTACAGGACACTGCAGGACATATAAGACATACAGTTATAGGATATTACAATGAAATTTAGCATCCACTGCGATGAAGAAAACATATTTTCTCAGCACCAAAAACACAATAAGATGAATGCCAATCTCAGGGTAAGACGTTAGGAGGGCCATCCATCATGTGGATGGTGGGCCAAAGATGTTCCCCAAGCAACCCTTGATTTTATGCATTCTAAGTGGAAAGTCTTTGCCCCCCTTTCTAATTGGTAACATGACTCAAATGCAAAATCTTTTGGTTGCAACCATGAGCATCTTCCAAGTGTGATGTGGGCTCCTCTCAAAGTGTAATGATTATGTAAGTAAGTGCACTACTATCGTGATTCATCTCAACAGAGATAAAGGTTGAATGAGTGTCAAGTTAGAGGATTGCAAAACTACCAATCCTGGTCAGTAAGGAAGCAGCAGGTGAGGGAGTTGGATCGATCAATAGGTGGGCCCCATGCACCATCTTTGAAGCCAGAATGATATATGATCATTTTCGACGTTGTCACCATCATCAGAGTCTTATCCCATCTTTCATCTGTCGTATTATATTATACATTACATCTATTCTCTTGTAATATAAATATACTACAAATATTACGAATAAAATATGGGCCAATAACTAATTACCTCCGTCATAACTGCAACAGATGTTGGATCATGACCGCGCCAGACATAATCACGCACTTTCATGCCTTCTGCAGCAGCACCTCTCTTGACGGCATTTACAGCCACAACAAGTGAAGCACCTAGCATAAACATTAAGTTAAACAAAAGATGATTATAGCAGTTCCGAATAATGGAAATTTCTAACATGCAGACATACCTTCAATAATGAATGAACCTCCAATTACCAAAGCCGCATAATGAATATTTGG
The DNA here is from genome assembly GCA_028538565.1 of Umbellularia californica. Classification (NCBI taxonomy): domain Eukaryota; kingdom Viridiplantae; phylum Streptophyta; class Magnoliopsida; order Laurales; family Lauraceae; genus Umbellularia; species Umbellularia californica. Next base: position 68,211,061 of record JAPQWN010000008.1, read on the forward strand.
AGGGGGCTGTTTAAAATGAGGGATTCTCATTAAATAATGGACGTTACTAATGCGTGCTGACCACAGAGAAGTTTTATAAAGAGAAAGCAGAAGGCCAGAAGCCATAAAAAGTGATTGAAAAGTTTGTATTTCATATCAAAGTTTCAATAGTTTAATATCAGGTTACCTGTGAACTCCACAAGTTCTGAAACCCATGGACAATAGTTGCACCAGATCCAAGGCAAAAAATACCAACAGCAGATATTAAAGACCATACAAATCTTTCCTTTGAATAACCATAACTGCAAAATAAACAAAGAGGAGACGATTAAACACTCCAAAAACAAAAAAAAACAAAAAAAAAGGGCGAATAATAGATTATCTACAGATAAAGCATGTAAAAGAAAGCCTCAGATTTTCTCATGGGTGAAAATACAGTTGACAAAGACATGAAACCTTTTTATATATCTTATAACTGATAAAAAAAATCCATTAATGCATGAGTTAACAAATAGCATTACAAAGAAACCTAGAAGAAGAAAAAAGTCCTTTTATGCATAAGTAAACAAATGGCATTACAAAGAAGCCTTTTATGTAATTCATAGCTGTTAAATAAGACATTTTTTTTTCAATTCAATGATTATGATGCTTCCAGTAGACCTTCCAATTTCAAAGTTGGTTTTTGGTTTTTTGAATCATCGAATTGAGTCAAAACTGAAAAATATAAAAAAAATAAGATAAAGAGAGAGGGCATAGCATATCATATGTAAATAACTCACGGATGCAGAGCATCTGGAGCACGCCTTGAGCTACTCAGACCATAAGCAAGAAGCAACTGCAAATATCAACAGGACTAAGTTCTTAAAATTAACACCTATGTGTTGATAACATCAGCTTGGAAATATAAGTTTATAAAGGAAATGGAAAGTTGATGTCTTAAACCAAAAAATGGTTACAAATGATAAGTGATGCATAAACAAGGAAAATCTCAAGCACCAGGCAAATACCTGGTTTGCGAAATCTGCAACTGAATGTACAACTTCAGCTAACATAACATGGCTGGAAGTGCTCAGCCACACACCAAACTTCAAAGAGAATACAAGGAAGTTACACCATAGTGCAGTAGTAACTGCTCGTTGGCTGTAGTAAGCATTCCATAAATAATCAGAAATGCGCTAAGGAAACAAAAAGGAGCAGAACAATAACATCAAATCCTGGAAGCAATATATAAAAAGTTCAAATTTAGAGACTCAAATAACATAAAACAGGCATCTAGAGTGAGTTTTAAATTATAAAAAAACAAAACAAAAGATAAATTTGAGTTAAGGAGATTGCAACAGCTAAGCATGCAAGTCAACGTGAATTTAATAAAAAGAAACTGCATGGGAGTCACCATGACTTCGTTTGAAATACAATGGATGAGGATTAAGAACACTGAACTGAGAATTCTCATTTTCATCCCTCAGCCAAGGAGAGGTTCAAATTATGACAACATAAACACAGGCTTCCACAAAAATAGAATAGACTACACAGGCCCAATAAACCAAAACTGAGCCACTTTACTCAAAAGCACAAAAGAAAAGTGCACATTGAAACATGTCTTCCAAGACAAAATCACCAACAAGTCAAATTGCCTTTTTTTTTCCGTATTAGTCTACCCAAAGCACTTGGTATCACTCAAACAAAAGAGTGATGCAGTATGGGACCAGCGAGAAAACAAAAATCATCAATAAATAACACATCCACGTTTAAAATTAGATAGATACTATCTCGCCTTCAGCTTGATCCTTATCTTCATAGTATGGTTTCAAAATTCTCCATTTAGAGCAGTTTAAGCTATAGTTCAATACAAATATCACAAGTCAATAAGAAACCCACCAATACATTATACACATTCATAAACCAGTCACAATACAGCAAACCCAGTAGGAGAAAACACTCAACAACTTAAACTTCTAATGTTAGGGAAAAGAAAGTTCATGTTTTGTTCCATTTGAAGCTTCACAAATCGCAATAACATCAAGAATAAAACCATCCTAACAACAATACAAAGCGATGAAGAGGGAAAAAATCACCTGGCATCATCAAGCTCGGTCTTTTTCACTGTTGCACTTCTAGAAAAGTAATCTGCACGGAAACATCAACATCAACATCGAAAGCAAAACTAAAACTACAAAACACAATCCGAGAAGCGATTGAAGCTCACTTCGCACGGAATGGCAGTTGAAATGCCCTAATGGAATCAGAGCAACCGAAAAATCGGTTCTTTTCCACCGATTATTCAATGAAAGATCATTCAAACTTCCAAACCGGACCGAGAAATCGGAATCTGCGAATTTCGGGTGGTAAAGGAACGAAAACCTCCGATCTTCTTCGGATTTGGGCGGTTTTCCGTAGGGTTTTGGAGGGAGAATCGGAGGAGGGAGAGGGCTTTGGTGGTGATTGAGAAGTGATGGTGCGATTTGTCTGATGAGGCGAGGAGATCGCATGAAATGGTGACAGGGATTTCTCTTCTGCATGCTAGGGCATTTCCATGAAATCCGACCTTTTTAGGGAAAAGTATGTTGCAGAGGTTTCCAAGAAATGAAGATTCTCAGCCTGAGAGGGAATATCCGGTTTTTAAGCTGCGCGGCGCGGAGAAGAAAAGCATGAGAAATGAAATGTGCCTACAAAACCTACAACTGTGGCGGTCATGTTCAATTTAGTGTGACGATTACTAAAATGCCCTTCTCTCACGGTTCCCAAATCCCAATGGGGGAGAATGATGGAAGTTGAAGATTGCGGATGTCCCGCCTTTAAAAATAAAGATCCGAATCATTCAAAATGAATTTTCATTATGTTAGAGTAAAAATAGCATATCATTTTTTTTCCTTTGGAAAGTATTCACATACACACACCTTCACCCGCACACACCCAAGTCTGCTACTATAAGACACTGAGCAATGATTGATCTGTGGTTGTTCCAACGGAAAGAAAGGAAGATGGAAGTTGAGGATGACCAACCTTTGAAAAGCCCAAACTGCTCAAAATGAATATCCTGTAATGACAGGAAAAATGGCATGTCATTTTTTTTTTTTTCCTTTTGAAAATACTCACATGCACACACCTTCACAGACGCACACCAAGCCTCTTGATGCAGGACTCCAAGCAAGGATTGATATGTGGTTGTTTCAGTGGAAAGGAGGTGCAAATGAATGGATTGACATAAGGATATGTTGGCTGGAATAACGTTACTTGATAAATAGTGGATCTTTAATTCCTCGTTAATGTTGTATTTGATTGCTTTTCTTTTTAAGATTGTACTATCATAATAACCCATGCTCAGCACATGTATGGCCAACATTGCAACTTAAATATGCATGTATTAGGAAAATATTCATGTATGGCAAAGATTGTTCTAGCTTTAGTACGCATTTATGTAATGCCGCATCTCATAAATGAGTTTTGCATAGGGGAGGTCAAACTATGTAGGCCAATAAGAATGCCAATGACAAATGCAGATTGAAAAACTTTCAAAAATGAAATAGGATAAAGAGGATATGAATATAAGTAATAAGAATATACATGGAGAAGTGGAACCTATCCAAAATTTTGACCTTTAATAGATTGAAATGACGAGGCATATCAATATAACCAACCCAACATAGTGGGGAATTGGGATGAGATTTTATAAAAAAATAATAATAATAATAATTGAGATGCCATACTCCAATTTCTTACTTTTCTTTCAAAAAAAGAAATTTGAAATTTTCTTTTCCTGGAATGATATGCGTTGCCCGAAAAGAAATATGAAGTAAGGATTGGGAACCTTTTGTTTTGCTTCCAAAAAATGGCTGTGCAGAAACCCATCCTTAAAAAAGGGTATGGTCTAAAATGCCTCAAATATTCTTTCCTGCCATGACTCATGAGTGCGTAAGAGAGGATGCAAGCATTCGGGTGAAACAAATACATAATGATTATTTCATACACATTCACTAAAAAATAATCATAAAATATTTATGATTTTAAAGCTACCAAGATGAAACTTGTCATTTTTAATAATAATGCAACTTGACCTGCAATCTTATGGCTGCAACAATATGCACCCTCTGTTGCAATGCAAAGCCATTTATAAAAGGGCTGGTTAAAGGGAATCACAGGGTGTCGCTGTGGATAGCACACACGCTCTCACAGTGTCCTCCGGCGGGGTCACAGTGTCCTCCGGCGGGGATCATTTTTTGAAGGGAAAGTTTACTTCTACTTTTCTTCACTGGGCTAACTCAGAAAAAAAAAATAAAGAAAGGTCAAAGAAGGACATTTTAAATACCCTCACCCCCTCTCCATGGCTATCAGGGCTAAAGTGAGTCCTCTCAATTTGGACGGTTCCATTCTTATGAAGTTTTTTGACCATTGTCGAAGAAAGCCTGTATTTTGCTTGTGTGACTCTTTTTATGCCTGAGCCTTTTTTATAAGAAAATATATTGAATATGGCAATATTAAAGCATGCAAGGACAAAATCACTCTTTTTGGTAATTTTCTGAGGCATGTTCAAGAACCATCTCGGAGAGAAATCTTCTCATATTTTTCTCGATTCAAAGGAAAACCCAAGTGTCACGACCCGGGCCCGAGATCCGATAAACCCAAGCCGTGAGCCCATACCTACTCCCGTAAATCCCGAATTAACGGAAGTTAAAACGAAATCCACAAGGGATAACATTCTCAATAAACTTGTCAAATACACAAACTTGCGGAAACATTTATACTTGACAATACCAATTTACGATTTACATGTATACAAAATAATGTTCTTTATACATGTATCCCTTCCATCGTTTACTTGTCAATTAGTGCATATCCAAAATATTATGCAATGACAATTAATTACATACCAAAATAATTATACAAAAAGAATAACTTCTCAAAACATTTTCCAAAACATTCTCTCAAAATGTTCCAACTCCGTTTCGTACTTAGATACCCATATCAGATGGTATCCGGACCGTTCCATTCGTTTAATCCTCCTCGAGGAACCGGAGAGGTCTCCTCCGCTGCAGCTAGGGGCGCTGCTGCACCGGCATGGGCAAACAAGCCTGTAATGCCATCAATGACACTAGTAAACACGACGGTTCAACAATGTATAAACAAATCTTGTAATAGCATGTGTTAACAATAAACTAAACTCATTCAATCTATCAATGACGATTTGAATTCTAGACAAGTCTAGAAAATTCCTACGATAACAATATGTGAACATAAAAGTCAATCTCATTGACATATATAAGATGGTCACTACCATAGCATTCATTTTCATTTCATTTACCATCTTTCCTCAAAGGAATGATTCATCTTCCAAATGGAAGGCATCAATCAATACCCATAGATATGATCAGAAATTGTGGGACTTACCAGTGTCCGGGCCAGGGACAACTAGCATCACCACGGAGCTCCGGAACGCCCCCAAATCCATCTACTGCAGTAGGATTAATCATTTATTTCATTTATTAATTCATTGAATTCATTGGAGTTCTCATACAATAGCTAGGTAGTGCCAAACTCAAGACTCAAATCGAATCAAATTAATAAACTCTATTCAATTCAATTTCTCTATTCAAAACTATTCATAATTCAAACCATTCTTTTAGGTGTAACACTCGGTTATCTAGTGCACGTGTCATTTTCGATGAGCATCACATTAGATATAATATCCATTAGAGTCCCCTTAATTATCACCTATGAAGGTTTGTAACAATGAAAGATTAACGCAAGCCACTGAAATAAGGTTCAAACTCATCAATACTCCTTCTATAATCCATAAGTCTCAATTGTACTATAAATAGTCTCTAGACTGATTTATAGACCTATTTACACTCGTCAAATGAGTTTTTCTTATTCAATTAGAATCACCTTTGTTTGGACCCAACTTTGAGTTTTCTAATCACTAGGATATATAGACCATTAGATTCTATGTTCCAAGAGCTTTCCAACGATATATTGAAGTCCAAAATCCGACCTACGGTTCAAAAGTTTTGGCATTTTGAAGTTGCCATTGTTGGGCCCAGTGGGCCAGCTTGCTATAGCGAGACCCCTTGCTGTTTGGTCTCCGAAACAGCAACCTGATGGTCCTTTTTGAAGCCATTTTCACTCTCATTCATTCTCAACTTGCCCAATACATGGAACCTCCTGTTCCCTTCTAAAATACCATCTCCAAAACAACATCTTCCAATCCATTCAATCAACCCATACACAAAATTAAATTTACAACAAATAGGGCTGAGTTCATAATCATAACAAAATCAATAGAAAACTATACCAAATAGCATCTAATAACAAGCAATGCTTATACTTGCCTCTCTTGAAGTCAATGAACTCAAAGCCCTTTGCTTAGCTTGCTCTTAAGATGAAAAATCCCCAAAAGAAACCCTAACTCCATGAAAACATAAAAATACACAACCATTGAGCTATTTGTGCTAGAAACCTTCACTAGCCAACCAACGGAATTTGAAAGTTCTACTAAAGCACTTAACTACTTACTTGAGGCTCAAATGAATGGAATTTGAGAACTTTCTCAAGCTCTACACTTCAACAATGGAGAAATGACTTAAGGAAGAAGATGGAGATGAAGATAAACTCCTCAAATTCCCTTTGAATCACTCTTAACCTCACTCTTGATGAAGGAGAATGGAAGAGAAAAGAAGAAGATGGAGATGAGATGCCTAGGGTTTGGGTAAAATGAGCTCATTTCCCTCATCTCATTCTAATATATGGTTTTCTCACACCAAAACCCCCTCCTATTTAGTCTTATTACATTTTAAGTCAAATGAAACCTCACTTAGCCCATTTGAGGTCACATGGGATCGCGCCTATTACGAAAGTTAAAGTACTATTCGAGATACACACGTTGGTATCAAGAACTTCCGTATTCGACGAAATACGTAAAAACTCGTATTTACGAAAAAGTCCTTAGCCTATCTTGTTTGAGTCTAAACTCATTTTAACCAACTAAAACCCATTCAAATTCATTCCATTATGCTTAATGCATCATTTGAAACTAATTTGTCTCTCTTTGGTCTTTAACCTTCATTAACCCAATTATTGGTGCTTTATTAGCACTAATCATAATTAATTAGCCTTTATTATGATTAGTTCGGGTCGGGTGTAACACCAAGTTTGTTTGAAAAGAGAAACCATTGAAAGGATTTCATTACTAAATAATAATTCAAACCATTCATCATCTCCGAAAGGCAAAAAGACCATACCTCAACATTTCATCCATAATTTCGTTATAGATTTTGAGATTTTTGCAAGAGAGTGTAAACCCTAAAAATATTTTTTTTTTTTTTTTCGGTGGGTCTCCTTTGCACAATCTGAAGTAGTCATGATCTCTAAAAGGCCAAAAAGAAAAAAGGGCCGTGGGTGAAATTCTACACCTTGGATCATTATGGATTGAAAGAAATTTACGAAGAAGAATATAGAACCACTGAATGACATGTAGTGGAGATGGTAGAATTATGCCGTGTTTAACAAATGTGGATTGTGATAATTCCAAGGGGACTAATGAATCCTCTCAATAGAGATGATTCCTCCCTGCTGAGGATGGCATCCAAACGTGCCTTAAAAATCCCACTCACGTTTATCTTTCTTCAAGGGTGCAAGTTGGACATTTCATGCATTTTTTATTTTCCACTCCCTGTAAAAGGAAGTTTTTCCCCCTCCCTTCATTATTTTGTTCAACAACCTATTTTCGCATAATTTTAAAGCCATGTTTTTTTGCTTGTTATTTAAACAGCTCACCTGCCATATGGACACCATCCACTCATGAATTATTTAAGCTTTGGTTTGGCCATGGCCAATTATCCATGGGACTGGCTGGCTAACACATTTTTTGTTTGTTTGTTTGTTTATCCTTTTTAAAATGATGTACTATGTCTCACATGCATATATATATATATATATATATTATATTTCAACTAAATATATTTTCCATGCTTGTACATAAAGCATGTGGAATAGCATAAACATCTTGGAAAAAAAAAATAGCATATGTGTCAGTCAGCAATTTTTGCACCATTATTCTTTTGGGGGAATACTTGGGCACTTCTTATCATTGTACATGGATTTGGATCTAAAGATCTATAGTTTGTCCAACTGCATCATCTCAATGTGAGATGGATTCAAATATATTGCAGTGACATGGTTGGAACGATATCATGAAATACTGTTGTAGTAATCAAATGTAAAATTATTTAGTGATGAATGTTACATTTAAGATAATTTACTCTAATAGACTATAACTCTCTATGCGATATGTTGGAGCATTTCCTGAAAAAAAATATGAATTATGCTTCGTTTGGAATGAAGTGTTTTATCCAATGATGATGTGAATGGAGTTTCTAAACGCATGCATCATAGTGGATTTCTTAAAGGGCCCCCCCCCCCCCCCCCACCAAAATATATATATGCCAGGCGCTACATCATATAGATTTGCCTTTTTAGGTAGACTTAAATCCAATAGATACCATATAGATGGGAGGTGGTTTTGTTTTGACGATCAACTACCTCATTCAGGTTGTGTCAGGTTGTGTCATACAAGAGAAGTGCTTAGAAAAAAGGGATTTCGACTGTGCGACCACCCTACAACACGACATTTGCTCATCAATGGTTGGACTTTAGAAAATTCTTGCATAAATGTTTGTACACACAAAGGGGTTTTTTAAAAAGTTAGGGATTATGATTGTACGATTGCGCTGATACCTGACAACTAACCCATAATGGTTCAAAAATACATAATTCCCGCATAGTTGCTTGTACAAGAAAAGACGCTCTGAAAGTGACAATTTTACCCTAAAGCTTATGATATCCTAGGGGTTGTAGGATATTTTATGGTGCGGTATCCTAGATCTGTAGGATATAGAACCATGCGATAACCTACAGCTGTATGATATCGCACAATTCCCTATTCTCTGCCCAAAAACAAAGCACATATTAACCTTGAATTCAAAATTCTGTTTTATCTTCATCATTTCTACTTGCAGATTCCTAAGTTAGGGCTCTTATTATACTTTTCTATCAACCAGAGTTCATCCAATTCACTTATCATAAAAGGTATGTTGGCCCTATATACTATGTAACCCTAAGCCAGTGAAGATCACTAGTTTTTTCGTAAAAGAACTTGCAGAGAATGAAGAATGAGAATGGAATGGAAGGACGCCTTAAGATGGTAAGATAAGAGGGGATGGAAAACCATAAAAGAATCAAAGAAGATGCACCTCAGTGAAAAAGGTTTTTAATGGGAAAAATATTAGGTCTTAATTAGGGCAACCGTGGGATCAAAATCCCTAGCCGCTAATGGGAAAAATATTAGGTCTTAATTAGGGCAACCGTGGGATCAAAATCCCTAGAAAAAATGGCCATGTTATTATTTATAGTGGGGTCAATCTTTTCTTTGTCCTCCCATCATTGCAGTTTTATTCGATTTTTGTGAAGAGAAGTATCATTTTGAGAGAGAATATATTTTGCTACTTCCTATCAATAGTTTTAGGGACATCTACCAGAAAATCCTCTTAAATAGGGTAACCATAGTTGAGGACCCTACACTTTTATAATGCCGACCAAGGACCTCTAGCCCAAATCATCTCTATTTTTTTCCATTTTGCCCTTTCTTTGTTGATGTTAACATAACCACATTCCCTATTCATGTTAAAAAAAAAAAATCATATTCTCTATTCCACTAAAGTCCCATATTCTGTCATGAGTAATATTTGTTGACATCAACAAAACATTTATTGACATCAGCATAAACTTTTGTTGACGTCGACAAAAAATCCAGTTAGCACAATTAAGTGACCCTTATACAGGTTAAGCATTTATACATAGAATTTGTTGACGTCAATAAAAGATTTGTCGATATCAACATAAAATTTTATCGATGTCGACAAAAACGCCCAATTAGTACAATCAAGTGACTCATGTGCACAACACATGTTAAACATTTATACATAGAATTTATTGATGTCGACAGAAGATTTATAGACATCAACATAAAATAACATCAACCTGGGATTAGGGTTCTGTTCACATCAATAAAGAAATGGCAAAATGGGAAAAGAAAAGGAAATGATTTGGGCTGGAGCCTAGAGGTCCTTGGCTGTTGTTATAAAAGTTTAGGGTTCTCAACTTTAGTTATCCTATTTAGGGGGATTTTTTCGGTAGATGTCTCATATTTTTATGTTATTTCTTGAGTGTGCACGCGCACGTGTGGGTGGGTGTGGGGTTGTGAAGCACATTTAGATACAAAAGGTTTGGTTTTGTTATAGCGTATTCTTTTTCACACTTTGAAATTTCAAGCAGCCTTAGAAATTTATTTTGAGGCAACGAACTAGGGACATAATGTTACTTTCTTTATTATTTTGTTGTTTTGTGGTTTTTTTTTTTTGATTGGCCTTCGGACCCTTTCACACTGTAATGGGGTGAGTGCCGCATAACCTAGTACTTAGTTTGACCCGCATGCAGAGGTGGGTAACAAAAATTATATTCATTGCATGCGAGTGGGGCTTTGGAGTGAAACTTTAATTTTCCTAATAGAGCTCAAATAAAAATTTCACACGTCAGTCATAGAGTCTACTATTAATTGATGAAATTAAACAAGCTTTAAATTTAAAGAGAAAGAAGAAAATATCACTTACAAAACAAGCATTATTAGAATATGTTCAGGTGATGAGAGAATTTCTTTGCTCCTGATTTTCCTTTTTGTGAGTGGAATTCTATATTTCTATTTCATAAGAAATCAAAACCCTCTTTATCATTGAAAATTAGTTCACTTTATTTTTGTTCACATCTAAAAAACTGATTTATCAAATAAAAAAAAAGTGACTTACAAAAGATTACGGCAATTCTCCTCTTTACCGTGGAAACTTCTAGTCATACAAATGGATCTTAATGCCTATTTACATTAAAATATATAAAAATTAAATGCATAGAATAGTTAAAAATAAAAATTAAAGTAAAAATTTCAAAAATAAATATCAAATAATATTTTCTTTTAGCAAACTAGAATCAAAAGAAAAAGCTATTTGATCCAAAGTTTTTGAAAATTCACCCTTCACCATCATTTTAATACCCATGGATTCAATTCATATGTATTCCTAAGAACACGTTCGTAAAACGCCAGTAATTACTATGGTGCAAAGGACCAATTTCTCTCCACATTTGATCTTATTCTCTAATAAGAGAGAAGATCAAATCTCCCCCCATACAAGAACCCTCAATTTCTTCTCCCTCCCATCACCATCAATGCAAATGCAATCCTTGGAAAAGCTGGAAAACAAGTTCCTGACATTTCGATCTTCCCCAACATGCAGATTTATCTTTTCTGACATAGTGATCGCTTCTCCTTGGAAGAACTCAAGTTCGCTCCTTTTCCCCTTCTTTATCTCATTTCGTCTCTTATCATGTTTCTTTCAGCGTGTTTGGATGTCTTGTTTGTTTTTGTGCTCAAACGGTTTCTGGGGTACTTTAAATTTCGGATTTTTCATACACAATCGCCCCTTTTTCTCATATCTGTTGTTGCTGTTGTTGTTTCTAGTATCATACTTGGGTTTGTGGGATGAATGTTGTATTGAATGGTATGAATAAAGGGACTTCTTTTTGTTGTTGTTGTTGTTTCTAGTATCATACTTGGGTTTGTGGGATGAATGTTGTATTGAATGGTATGAATAGAAGTACTCCTTTGCTTTGATTATTAGGTTGCATCGTGTTTATAGTCACATATCAAGTTCAACTAATATGGCAACACTACAATCAGCCCAGAATAGGCATCTGTGTGTATCAATCAAGCCTCTCCAAGCAGTAGTTGCAAATTTGCGGTATATATTGAGAAAATTTAGAGCAGCAACCTTCTTTTATTGATGCTTAATAGCCAGAGTTGAATTTAAGCTGGGGACAATCATGTGCAAAACTGCACCTATACTTTATATTTCAGGTCTTTTATTGTGCCAGAGACTGTTTTGCACTAGCGTCTAGTGCTCGTTTGAGTCTTCTATGGCACTTTTTAGTTGTGTGATGCAGTAGTCATATATGCCTGGAAGACCTAAGATGGGGACATATGGCCAAATGCTTCATCAAGGGGTTTTGCACGATACATTGTTTGAATGTTGGATTTGTTCATTTTCCCTATATATAAGAAGATGAGTCTAATTCGATAGAGCTTTTCCCCAAAATGAGAGAGGTAACTGAGAGGAATAAAGAATGGAGAATAGTATCCAAAAGATGGTGGTGTTTGTGTTCAGTGACATCTTTTTGTTCAGGGGTGTCAGGACAGGAGGGCTGGGTAATGGTTCCCTGACGGGAGAGGAAGTTGTAAACTTAGTAGATATATATTTGCCTCCAAAGTCCGATTATAAAGTTTTAATCCTAGTAGAAAATTGGGTTCAAATCATGTGACCAAATGAAACATGTATGTCTCAGCTCACAATTTATGCTTATGTTTCATTAGGTATACCCATGTATAACGTGTATAATCACCAATAAACACAACCTTTGGTAGGTCCCCAAATGTCAGTGTACTAAATCAAAAGCATCTTTAATATAAGTAGTACTTTTATTAAGGGGCAAATCAATTTTAGATACACGGTAGCTTAAACAGTCAGATAAATCCTTAAAAGTCTAGAATGCCAAAGGCGAAATGAAGATAGCTGATCAGTAGAGGTAAATCAATAAAGTATGAGCCGCTTGATTTATGCCCTGTCTCAATTTAGCTCCCAGTTGATTGATCTGCACATAACATCCGGATGAGGAAAAGGTAAGAAGATTGGGCAAAAGCTGAAAATAGACAGTTGAGATGGGCCAACAATAAATTCCAAAATAAATTTTAAAAGTGCCAATCTATATGAGGAATCAAATTAGATATTAATGGCCCATTTGGAAGCCTAGCTAATATTTAGGAATCCTATCAGATTGTGCATGGAATATCCTCATTTGTAAGTATGCATTGGTCAATATGATTAGTTACCGTCATTGCATCTATGACAACTAAGCTATGTAATATTGATTCATATACGATAAACATCATGGATTCTATTTATATTCTACCGACACTAGAAATATAATGACGGTTTTTATAAGCATTCCCTGTCCTAGTCACTTCCATTACTGCAATTGAATTGGAGATTATGATGCATGGATACTTCAAAATAGGTGATATATCGTGTCGTATCGTATCCGATACTTCACTTTTTATGTGTAAAATCTGTATCCCTGCCATGCGCATGGCATGTCCCTTTTGTATCCATGCCGTATTTGGGCATCATAGATTGGAGTGGGTCATGAGTTTGGAGTTGATGTTTCATTTGGTAAGTTCTTTTAACTTTTTTGTCTCTCTTTTTTTTTCTTCTTTTGAAAACTGATAAAGATTTATATTAAAGAGAAGGAAGATACATGCAAAGGGACTGGATGCCAAAAACAGAACACAAAGGGTATAAGGGCATTATACCCCATACAAAAACCTATTACAAAAACAATTACATAATAGAAGCAATCCAAAGGTATAAAAACAAATACTTTTTGGCTTGTTAGGAACGACTTTTATTTTTCTCAACTAAGTTCTCATAGATAAATATCCAAGAACCGACTGACAGTTTTTCTCCATTATCTATAAGTTTGTAGCATTACCTAGGTTTTTCACCTATCAGAAGCCTTTTATTTCTGTCTCAGGAGTAGAAAAGTTCATGGTTAATTGACATTTTTTGCTACTTCCAGTTAAATTTATATCATCTCTCTCTCTCTCTCTCTCATTTTAATTATCGTTGGTGATTTTTTTAGGATCATTACAGATTATGTTGTTACATGGAACCAGGAATGAGCCATTGAATGCATAGATTCCACGTCTTTTTTGTTACTTCTTTGTAGGACTTTGTAAACTTCGAACATTGATTATACATATGGCTACAGAGGGTAAAAATAATGTTGTGGGTTCTCATTTTCAGGACTTTAAAAGGAACATATGCACATAAAATGCTATATTCTTTTGATATCCATACAATGTGTCTATAAGGCATTCACTACATGACAGTGGCTCATTAGTAATTTCTGTTATGGGGCAGGGTGCTCCATTCACATTCAAACAAAGATGATGGAATCAGGTTTCGGCTATATCTTTTGGGCTATATTTAAAAAAACAGACGTAGGGAGAACCCAGACGTAGGGAGAACCAAATGAGTGGACGGTTCAGGCCAACTTGGTTTGACAGTCCAGTTTAACCCTGCTTAGTTGTTATGTAAAAAATAACTAATAAATCATAAAATATTTCTAAATAATAAATGGTGGCTCCAACTGGTTTAACATCAGTTTTTAATGGCTTTGACCGCTTTTATCAGGTTTTGGCCAGTACCTCTGGTAAGTCAAATTTGGTTCAACCTGTCAGTCTGGTCTGGTTTTTTCTCACGCTGCTTTTGTGTTACCAGCATTTCTTTTTGCAGTGCTGGATGCATTGCTCGGTCTTTTCTTTAGGTCAGATAAATCTGCAGAAACATTGTGGGTTGGTGGTTGGCTTTTACGCCAGCTGCTTCCATATAGTGTGGAAGATTCTAGCAGATATCATCCTGAGTTACTGAAAGTAAGACGAACTTTCATTCTCATGTTATATTTTGTAAGTAGAGACTGTCATTCTCCTTCTTTGGGCTACTTAATATGTTCATTTTTTCATTCTATGTTTACCCCTTTTGATGCCCCTATATGTGGTTATGGAAGTGGGGATATGAACATGAGTTTTTGGAAACCATGGACATTGCATCTCATTTATATACGTGCCAGTATTATAAATTTATTTGGAAAAAAAGTTGATAGTATGCCAGTAACTTTAGCTTTTCAATATAAGTTACTGTTTTTCTGTTCTTTGGAAATGCCTAACTTTAATGGAACATTGCTGTTTACATTCCTTTTAGACAGTATGACACATATGAGATCCTGGAGGACACTGTGGATGAGCTAGTACTAGTATATATGGACCGATGGGACAAGTCCAAGGGGTCAAAGTGCTCAAAGAAGCAAAGCCCTACCTGATAGGCAAACCCCTCGTCCAACCTATTGGAGCCATGCCAGTTGGGGCTCACAGCCTATGGCAAAGCCTCCCAAGTCCCAAGCCCTCTTTCAAGTTTTCTTGCTTTCCATTTCCTATCTTTCTACATTTGTCCTTCCTATTTCCTCTCCTTTCCAATTTCTCTCTCCATGTCACTTTCTTTTCCAACAATCCTTCTTTCTATTTGTCTCAAGATCTTTTCTTGTTTGTTTTCTTAGATAGCAGATCCAATCCTACCTACTTTCGTGGAAATTGCTTTCCCTTTTCCATAGGTGTTTATATATATTCCTCTTTTTGGAGACATCTTTCTGATAGATAGATTTATGAATGGCTAGCTTGAGTTGTACAAAGAGATTAGAAGGCAAGTATTGTATATACATAAAGAAATGAGAGCCATCAAAGAGGCATGGGATCCGCCAAAATACCAGGACCCCCCGAATTTAAAGGTTCTGACTGTGATGACCGTCATGCTTGCATGGGGGAACGTCCGCCAAAGAAAATTCCCCTATATATATTTATAAGGAGGGAGGAGCTTTTTGGAATAGTTCTTTGTTGCACAGTTGAGCTGGACGCCATACCTCTTCCTCTATTGGCCAAGGTTTTCTTTCTATCATCTTTGCTCTAATGTAATCCCGTGTAAGGTTGATCTAGCGGTGATTTAAGTTGGTTTCCCTTTATTTGCTCCATTGGGCTGTATAACAAATACAAGATATGGAACGACAGTCTATATTGCTATCATGATTATTAATAGGATGGATCTACGTCACAATAATTACAGTTAGTAAAACTTAAAAGGAAAAATGAACCTCAGGCAGTAAGATATGGTAAAATGGTATCCTAGAAGTATCCATGAAGCAGCCAGTATTAGCATCAATACTAGTAGATACTGCTAATCTAAGGCATATAAGAGAAGAGGAGGGATAGGAATAGTAGTTTTCTTTTGCCTGAATCCAAACTCAATAGGAAATTTTATACATCTGTTATAGCCTGACGATGTTTATGGTTCCTCTTTCCCCATTTGTGGAAGCCTTGCCACCATGAACGATGAAATTACATTGTCATCGTTGTCATCATCATTGATGCCTTATCCCATCTATATAGGATAGGTTCTGTGAGTTATACTTTCCAACTCAACCATAAAGTCATATTTTCTGTTAACTTCATTGTGTCTATCCTCACTACTTTGTACAAGGTCTTCATTTATCTTTCCCTTCCTTGATCTTTCCCTTCCTCTTTGTATCATTTATTAAGGGATAAGTGTATGAGTAAAAAGGGAAATTCAGGACAGGAATTAACTTTTTTTTTTAAAAAAAGTCTAAACTAATCTTATCTGCATGATTATACAGTTATGGTAGACTACTGGTGAGCCAAATCTCCACACACTAGGTGTCTCATGGTAGTGTGCAGGTGCACCATTCACACCATTTCCTTTTTTGCACTTTGGCATGACCACAAAATACCAAAAAGCCTAAATACCCAGAGTTGCCAATTGGTCAATTGGATGATTCATCCGCTTCAATATCCTTCATTCTTCTGATGGATTTTTTTTTTAAAGGAGGCGGGCAAGCATACTGTAAGAAACTATATTATTAAAGTTATGAAGAGAATTGTTTAACTTCTTTTTTTTATCAGAAACAATACACTTTATTAAAGAAAGAAAGAAGTACAACTTGGCTTAAAAATGATCAAAATGCCATCCATAGTGGAATTGGTACAAGAAAAATGAACCAGCCACACGATAAATAATGGAGGCACTTAAATTACAAGGTCTAAGTACCCCTTGCTTAGCTAAACAGTCTGCCATCCCGTTTGCAAATCTACTAATGTTGTGAAATGTAACCTGCAAGTCAGAAATTAGATGACTAATTTCATTGAAGAGAAATTGCATTTTCCATGGCCCCCTCAATGATTTTACCCAAGAAATAGTGTTAGCCGAATCACTCTCCACAATAAGATAATGATGAAATGAGGTATGAAAAATACTAAGAGCTTCCAAGATTGCCAGAACTTCTGCTTCATTGGAGTCTTTGATCCCCACATGTTTCCGGACCATAAACAAAACTTCCCCCTTGTGATTTCTTAGAACACCTCCAATGCCAGCCAAACCCAGTTTTCCTTTTGCCTCTCCATCAGCATTGAATTTTAGGACTTCACATGGTGGAGAACAATAAGATACTAGCCTTTTCTTCTTCAAAGCACCTGTCTTCAAACAGCTCACCAATTTTGCATAATGTTATCTATCCTAATTTCTGAATTCTTTTTTGTAGCCCAAGCCCATTTAGCTATCCTCAATAGCACAGCTGAAGTTAGAACAACACCCCCCACCCCCCAAGACGATTCTTTCTTGTTGAAGATTCTATCATTCCTCTCTTTCCAGATTGACCAAAGAATGGAAGAAGGAATAATCCTCCATAAGATCGTACCATTTCCAACCGTCGGGGCCCTCCAACCTTCAAATACCATTGGTAATGAACCTGTAAAACACCAACTCAGCTCACTTTGTTTGAGGAAAATCCCCTAAATAGGTGAAGCGACACCACAATGAATGAACAAGTGATCTATCTACTCTATCTCCCTCCCACAAAGGCAACACATCAGGAATAGTAGCAGTCAACAACCCCCTTCTAATCAGAACATCTGTTGTCGAGATTTTGCCCGCCACTGCCAACTAGCAAAAAGCCTCCACTCTAGGCGGAACAAGTCCCACCACATTGCTGCACAAGGAGATGATAATGCACTTAAAGGATCAATCTCCTTATAGAATGAGCTTGAGGAGAACAAACCCTTAGAAAGAGGCTTTCAAATGCGAAAGTCGGCTTCATCCCTGCATAAACGTTAGGAAGAAGATTGGACAACTGGAATGCACTTAAGGTTGTACTTGGTTGTATGAAACATCATAAACAGCAAGCTTCTTTAGAAGAAGACCTTGGGTTAACCAACGCAAGGCGTTAACAAATCGTAAAAACACCTTCAACTAAACCTTAGATAGCGTCAGCAACAAGGCTGCACTCTGGATGCAATAATTTGCACTCAAAATCTTTCGAAATCCTAAATCCTATTCCATTTTGTTTTGTTTATTCAGGAAGTCTCCCCACTTAGCACACTGGTTGAGTGGCGTGCTGTTATCTCATTCATATGTATTTTGGTCTAAAAAAATTCTATTGTTCTTCTAACAGAAGTGCGTGATATCTTGCTTGATATACAGGAATTACACAAGAACTACATCAATTGTCTTCTTGGGGAAGTCACCGAAATACGGTGTGATGTTTTAATAGCAGCCATCATAGACGCATGGAAGAAGTGCAAAAGAGGTAACCACTTATATCTGATGGCTGTGGTTGTTTAAAGCATGCTACTAGTGTGTTGGACTGTTGGATGATATATGAGTAGCTTAACTTTTAATGGTAGCAATTGAGGTCTCTGCTCTTCAAAAAGATCCCAAGAACATTCTTTTGCCTCCACAAACGTTCTCGTCAGAAGGTTAGCTAAGATCTCTATATCGAACTTAATTCAGATGTTGAAAATTTTGAAACAGACATTTTCACAGGGATCTCAATGTTCATTTTCCTGCTTTTCCAGGTGAATCATCCTCTTTTTCTGGAAAAAGAATGTACGAGACAGTCAAGGTTATGCTGGATTTCGCTGGATTATTTATTTCTATGATTCTGTCAAAATGCATACTCACAGATCAATAGGTCCTGCCACCATATGGTATGAGTAAAACATTAAACTTGAAGGTAATGGATCAAGAAGTTAGGATCATCTAATGGAGTTGAAATTTTGTAAACATGGTGTCATTCAAATCTTTTGATCTGCTAACTCCCTCATGATTGGTGTGGTCCAATTGGGCCCCATAATGGAGAGGGTGCATGCTTGAGCATGGCCATATATGAAGAGCACGTGGAGCATGTAAAATCACACCCCAAACCCAAACCACCCCCACCCACCCTCGCGCGCGCACACAGAGAGAGAGGATCCCATGGGTTTGAACCTTTCTGGATGGACTGGACTATTGGATCGAATTTTTTATTTTATTTTAATCTAAAGCTATTAAACTTGTGGGCGAAGGATCAAGGGTTAGGGACTTAGGGGCATTGGATTAACTTGAAATTTGATATCTGGGGTGGTCCCACATGGATTTTTTCATCGCATGGTACTGTAGGAGGTAAATGCACAGTAAAATGCCTATATATAAGGATAGAGAGTGTAAGTGTGTGCACTATGCGCTTGCACATGTGTTTACTTGAGATGCTCGTTTGTGCGTGGTTGTGCATAGGGATAGCTTTTCTGTTAAATTTTTTTTTTATTTCCCTCATCTTCAGGTCTTTGTACTCAGTCACCAAATTCAAATTTTCTCTGCTGGAGAAATATTGCCAGATCTGCCCTCATTGTGCTCTTCCTTAGAGCTTCCAGTAAATTCCAGAGCAAAAAGTGCTTCCCTTGATGTTTTGGGTCCGAATCCTGGCACTGAAATAAACTTAGGTTGGTTAAGTATATTCTTTTTCTATCCCCTTCCTCCTTCCCTACATACTATTTTAAGTAATATTTCAAATTCTACTTGCATAGGTAGTTCAAGCTGTATTTTTTCTTCATTTGAAAGGTTTAGGATATTTTTTTCATTTTTACTTTTTTTGTGATCGCTAGTTTGGTGATGGATTTAAACCATCCAATTAGTAGATCACCTCTTGGATGAGCCATTGCTGCAGGTCACAATGACCTCTTGGTGATGGATCCAACCATTGGATCACAACCAGTTAGTTTCAATGCTCTTCTTTGGACATCCATAAAAGGAAAAGGTGTCTAGATGAAATGGTTAGAAAATTCACAGCAAATTTTCTGAAATTACTAATCTATGAGTTGGCATATCAGTTGCTTGGACTGGATCAGTCAACAGATTCAACTTGATCCGAGCTCTTTGTGAAAAGTTACATTTTCAGGACTTTATGGCTATTATCTTCAGTCGATGCAGCGCCTTGTAAAATTGCATTTGAGAGAGGGAAGGGAGTATCAGGATGACTTCTGCTTTTAGGGCTGTGGAGTTGTTCGTGTTTTAGACTTTTAGCACACCTGGCTGGTTCAAATGTATGTATGCTTCCGTAAATAATTTTTCAAATTGAAAATTTTGAATGCCATTTTTTGTTGAATTTTCAGTTCCTCATACCGTTGCGCACATGAGCTAGCCTTAACAATGATATCAAATTTGTTCATTAGTGGATTTTTTTTTTCTTTTATGTTTAAGCCATGATGTTGCAGAACTAACTGGATGCTTGTGCAAAGTTCTGAACCTATGTTAGCAGGACATGGATATGAAGTCTATATCCGTGGTGGATTTTTTTTTTCCTCTGGTTGGTAACAAAAGAATTAATATGAAGAGAGAAAAAACAAGAAAACACCTTGAAAAAAGGCTTACAATTGGATAGAAGCATTATGCAAAGACAGGAAACAAAATACAAAACTAGAGCAACAAAAGGGGAAGCATTATACCAAGACCATATCCATGTCAGCGTGTCTTTTCATTGAACTGGCTATTTATATCACTTAATAATACTCGTAAAAAGATTTACCTACAATATCTATAGTTGCTTTTGTTACATGTTTTACTTATTTTGTTTAATCTTATAAATAAATCTGAGAAAACGCCTTTATTTAGTTTAAGCTTGGAAATCCCACAGACAATGTTGAGCCCAAGAATCTGCTAAGAAATTGATCTATATGGATGATGACACTAATTATTGCATACATTCTCTTACGAATTCAATTGAAAATCTTACCTGCACCGGATAGTAATTAATGAATTTTGTTGAAAATAGCAAAAGTCAAGTTGTTCATACTACTTGGGGCGTATCATGCAGCTGCTCAGCTCGTGGAAGTGGCCCTTCTCATTTGGACATGGAGAGGGCCATACTACTTGATGAGTCCAAAAGAATGAGCCATTTGAGCAGGGCTAAGTTGATAATGTTTTTCTATCACCTACTATGAAAATTGTACTCAGATGGTCAGAACTGTTGCTTCCTGTGGGCTACTACAAACAAGTGAATTGACCTTGCGAGAATATTAAATCTCTCTCTCTCTCCCTCTCCCCCACCTTTGTGAAATGCTTTATGAACTTTGGATTGTTGTGCAACTTCAACTTTTATGATGGATTCTGATACATCTTGGATTTTGCTTTGTATTCGCAAGCTTTTACAATGACCTCTGCTAAAATTATGGACTTATGGACATATTTTCTAGTTAAACACAATTAGATGAGAAGAATTATAGGGTCCTTGATGCAACTGACCATTCTTTTCAAGTGTTGCATCCCATGGATTGATGGTGGGGATCATTGATCCTATCAGCTATCCCTGAAAACTCAAATTGGATGACTCCAGCAATGTGTTCTTTATTTCTTTTGTCTTATCTGTTGCTTTTTTTTTTGGCTGAGCCCGAGATTTTATGGCTGGGATGTTTCAAATGGGAAGTTTCTTGGGGCATTCTTCATCAATGATGAGCCTCATCACATCAATGGTCTAAATGGTTGAAACATGGGGTCCCACTTGTTTAGGATAGTATATTATTGAACAGGACCCAACAATTCTTAGTCAGATATCTTTTAACACAAATTGACAATGACTAGAGAAAACAGTTGAAGGGCACTGATAATCTTTCTTCTCCATCAGCCTGCGATAGACAACAAGCATCCGAAGTGGTTACATTTATGCATCCGTCCATCGACTTCACCTTTCACCAACATTGCCAAGACCTTCCCCTTTGGAAAGGGGAATCAAATGCTCTGGTAGATGGGAGATGCACCCTTGCTTTCAGGGACGACGATGTTGCAAGTCCGCTGAGTCAATGATACTCGAGGAGATGAATTTACAAAGCACTGAGGTGAAGTAGAGACTACGCCCTTTGCTCAACCTCGAGAGACCTGTAAATGACTTTGATGCTTCTAATCTGGCTACTTAGGATTCATCAGAAGCATGGAGTTGTTCATTATAGGCCCTTTGACAAAATTGAGAGATGATAGGTTCTTCATGGGTGTAGAGATCTTTGTGTTATTTGCAAGTTCATCCGTCCTTTTCTTTTTTTTTTGGGTGATCTTGTGTATATCAATGCTTATTCTTTACGATGCCCTCGCATAGGGTCATTTTCTGTTTTGCTTGAACTTTTCTTATTCATGTGAACATAAGCAATGTAATGTAGCAAAGAGAAAATGACACTTGTCCATAGCTATTGCTCAGCTGGTTAGGGATTTGTACTGTGCATGGGTTTGTGTCCCTCATTTAAAAAAAAAAGGAAAAAAAGGAGAAAAAAGAGAGACTTATTATAAGCTGCACTGTTGTACATTTGTATCATAAGCTTAAACATCAAATAGAATAATTCCTCAATAACTTGAATTTTCTGTTCGCATCAATTGCCAACTTGTAGATCCTAATTTATGCTTATCTGTTGGAGTAGATTGTGTGTCTATGGTTTTGGACAGCTAAAGATGTATTTGCAACTTCACCAAACCATAGTCAGTTCTGATATTTTGGAATAAACAAAGGGTCATCCAACCTTTGCATTTGGAAATTTTTATGGTGCCGAGATTGGGCATTGCATTAGTCAGGAATGGTGCTCCTCAGATACTTCTGCCCCACATCAGTGACCAATGCCGATAGTGATTTGTGGTTTAGAAGGCTTCATTTCAGCAACTCATTTCCTGATTTCTGTCCTGCACCAGACAACAGAACACATAACCATCCTATTGGCCAAAAAGTTCT
The DNA here is from genome assembly GCA_028538565.1 of Umbellularia californica. NCBI lineage: Eukaryota > Viridiplantae > Streptophyta > Magnoliopsida > Laurales > Lauraceae > Umbellularia > Umbellularia californica. Next base: position 68,233,834 of record JAPQWN010000008.1, read on the forward strand.
AAACCTTTTGTTGAACACTCTTAGTGGACTTCATTTTCCTGGACTTAATTCTGCATAAGTGTTGGGGCCATTTTGGCGAGTTCACATTTAATTCTTCGCGTTAATCACAGGGTTTGGTGGTGTGACTGGTAGTAAGAACTGGATACATGCATGTAGAAATTGGATATATGTATTCTCTGGTGTAATTTATGACTGCATCTGCTGTCATGAGTTTCATCTTCAGCGGAAGCTATATATGGTTATAGGGTCCGAAGGCCAACAGTCTTATGAAGACTTGGCTTTGTTTGGGCTAAATGTTACCCTCTCTGTTTTGGGTTTGCTCCAAATCAAAGGCCCGTCTTACTATATGGGCATGCTGGGCTAATAATTTACACGCGGCCTGGTTTGTTTGCCATGGGCTGGGCCTTAGCCTGATTCAAGTGTGAACTGTCTGGCCTGTTGACAGTCCTAGGAATTATAATATTCTCTTCATATATTATCTCATGCCCAATCCGAATACTTTTTTGTTACTACTAGTCAAACAAATGAGAAAAAAAAAAGCCCAGCTGTCTGTTTTGGGCCCTATAGGTTAGGTCCTTTCTTAGACTTCTATATCTACTCTTTCCTATTTAAAGACAGAAAAGTTGTAGGAAAACACTCTCAGCCGTCCATGAAGGTTAAAAATCATTCTCACAAAAATCAACTTGCATACAATCTTCATGATTGCATTTGCTTTAGAATATATGATAATTGTTTCACCCACCAAGGGACCAAACAATTAAATATACCAGGGACTAGTTTTTCTTCACATCATAGTACATCCATAGCTTTTTAATCTTCTCATATACTTCTTTGTGTCTATTGTCTTAGGTAATGAAAAGTGCAAAACCACCCACCTCTACGACTTTGCAATAGTTTATTGAAGCACATTAGAAACAGCTCTAAAAATGTGCTCTGCACTAAATTTTAACTAGTCTTTTGCATGAAGAAGGTCACAATAGATATTTTTATTCCTTTCTGTAGGGAACATGAAGTGATTTCATTTTCAATAGAGAGTGACCCACCACATCCGCCGTTGGATGTAATGATTTGGGGTGTTTTGTTTTCATGGGTCTTCAAGTCAAAGCAATGATGTTGTGTAGTAAAGATGTAAAGGGACATTGGCTTGTAGTGGAGGGTGTTTGTGTGGAGAAGGCCTATGATTGCTCCTTTCTCGGTTATGATGAATCATGGAGAGTGGTGTTTTATTCTGGTCAAAGATAAGGGGAGAGAAAAGGAGATAGCTCTTTTTGGAATTTAAGTGATCTCCACATCCCCTGCATATTCTTTTTTACCACTATCATTTTGTATTGTGTTTGTGATCTTGTATTTACTACCTTATCTCCTCCGTTCATTATCAGTTTTAAATCCTTATACATTATAATAATGATTTAGCTGCTATTCTGAAGCCCTGATAAAGAAGGATGATTGTGTTGGGTTAGAAGCCAATGCAAGATTTTTGTCATAACTGAGTTTAGAGCACTCCTGCTTCTAAGTTGGCACTGGATAAATTAGAACGGCGAATCAGAATTCATGTAGCAAATTCCAATGTAGTTGGGACAAGGCTTTGATGATGATGATGATGATAAAACTATAATAATGATTTAACTCGCCGGACTTGAGAAACTTGGCCGAGTCTTGCTGAGTTACTCACACTCAATCAAATTCTTCCGATTAACTTGACTCGGCGAGTTCTCTAAGTTGCAAACAAAATGAAGCTGAGAGACACAATGTTTACTTGAAGAAAGGGACCATAGAGACTATAGCATAATTGGACTTAAGAAGAGGTATGGTCCTAAGGTTTGTGTGATTGATATACATGTAATCATTATCTTGAAATCTTGTAAGATCTTGTCGCCCATGGAACCCAACTTATTGAATTATTGGGATGTCAAGTAAACTTGATCAGAGCCAAGACTTGGGCCTTTGTTACAGAGATTAGCCTCTACAGGCCCACAATGGGTGAAGATGGAGGAGACCTAGGATGCACATTTGGGGCTTTGGAGATGCGTGAATTTGTTGTCATTTTAAGTCTTGTACTAGGTTGAGATTTGGGAATTGATGGTTTTGTTTGTGTAAGGCCATTTGAGTCAGCTGATTAGATAGTCCATCCAACAACTGACACTGTTTTGTGTTTTTGGGTCCCCTGCTTTCTTTTGAAAGAGATTGCTTTTGGAGCGTGCATGCAAAGCACATAAAAAACAAAAGGACAGTAGGCAGTAGCTATTCATAAAAGAGCTTTAGGAAATGAGGCTGTAAACGGAGCCTCAATAATCCAGGTATGACTTATGAGAACCTTTCCAAACTATTGAGGTATGGGTCTTATATAGGCCCATTTATGGGTTGGTCCACAATCAATATTAAGTATAAATAATGTGGCATACTCACTTGGCCCACTTGCACATGTCTCTCATGGACAATCACTTGTGGGGTCCACTTGTGGCTGTGCCAATGATGGAATTTGGATATAAAATCGGTTATATATGTCCAAGAAGCTTTCATATTTGAATTCCTGTATGTTCAGACTTGACAATTTGAATCCTGAACAGATTCTAGTGGTAAGTTCAAATAAGACATGCTGAGAGTATAGAGAGAATGGATTATATTATAGTTTGAGACTCTACATGTTGATGTGCGTGGGCCCATGTGGGGGCCACTACAATGACCATTACTGGAGAAATGAATTGATCTTTAGGATTGTAGTTGAGGGACTGAAGAATCCTCTAACTTTCCTGATTTTGTACCCGATAGGAAATGTTCCTAACAAATGAGAAAATGTTTCCCCAGAAAGGGATAAAAAGGGATACTTCACTATTAGAGCTGACAGTCGAATAGAAGCATCCTCTCAAAGGAATGCTACTTCTCTCAAAGCAGAGGCCTGGTAGATGACAATCCTCTTCTCAATGGATGCTAAAAGTTCCCATACTCTATACTGTGAAGTAGATTGGTTTTCCGCTTCCTAAGAGCTTAAACTTTTGAGATGTATTGGCTATTCGAGTTTGACATGGTATTAGAGCCATGCCGGATTGCTAGTTTGAACCCGGGAAATGAAGTTGTTTCCCCAAGTCTCGTGGACGAGAACATATCTTGTAGGTCGGCTTGTGTGGGTGGCAAATTTAAACGATATTCCATTTGGGCGGAGGGGAGGCGGGGTCTGTTAAGTAGATTGGTTTTCCGTTTCCTATTAGTTTAAGATTTTTGGATGTATTAGATAGTCATACTTGATACTTACACTTTTTTGAACACATATACCCCCCGTAAAAAAATAAATTAGGTTGTAGCTCCCTCAAAGAAAATTTCCTAAATTCGCCACTTCCCAAACCAAACATGTCATATTTGGTCATTTATTTTGTTGTCATCATCGTTGTTGTTAATAATAATAATAATAATAATAATAATAGTAATAATAATAATGATAATAATAAGAAGAAGAACCTTAACCTTGTCCATTCACACACCAGAAATCCATATACCAATTAAAAATGACAAAAAGACCAAAGAGGGGCATTTCCGTCATTTCCCCTTTCTCCACCGAAAGGAAGCCCTTGTTAGTTAATATAGTTAACCACTTGGATGCCGTTGGGAAGGCTCGAGCCCTCGTAGGCAGTTTCCAAGTTTCCATCTTTACCCTCCCCCACAGAGAGCCTAATTACCTTCTCCTTCCCGCCATTTTTTACCGTTACCAGGCTCGTTTGAAATATGTCTTTCAGCCATTTCTCAAACAAGCTCTCCCCAAATGTATCTGATGACTCCACCAGCTCTTCCAACACCACCCCATCAACACACAAGCATAAAAAACCCCTCCTTTCGCTCCCAATCGCCTGTTCGAAGGACCTATTGAGCTTGGACAGGAATTTCTCCGACATCAGGCCCATCCGGGCCGGACTCCGGTTGAAGATGAATCGATTTTGGATCGACTCGAAAAAGCCGATTGGGATATGGACATCGGTCACTGTCTCCTGGGTCAGATCACTCTGATTGGCATTGGATTCCTCGCCTTCGCCTTCATCCTCCTCGGCGCAAATGTTCAAGTCTAGGTTTGTGGCACTGGACTGCCTCAGGAACTGTTTCTTCTCGATTTCGCGCTCCTGGATGATCAAGTGGTCCTCATTTTCACCCGTCCTCGGACGCTTTGCGTTGTTGGATGAAGCCCAATCAGCTTTTCGCTTATAGCTGTTGGAATTGGCCGTGTCAATCTCAGTTTCCTCCAATTGCAATTTCAGCCGAATTACCGAATTGGATTTCTCTGTGTTGCTGTCTTCGTCGAACTTCATTGGACTACATGTAGTCAAGATAATTATGCTGTGGGAGAAATTCACTTCTCCGCCATTTAGGTCTTCCAATTTCCCATCTTCGAAGCCGATGGTGAGTAATTTTATGAAGTGGGTCTCGGCGCAATCAATCTCTTCTATCAGAATCACTCGATAGGGGTCGCTTATCAAGGCCTCGGAGAGAATTTCAGCACATGAAGCTCCGCTAGTTCTTTTCAAGTTCATGTGAACAAGCCTGTCAGCTGACCCGTAAAGCGAATCTGCAATTATTCGCGCCAATCTTCTGTTTCCAATCCAATCAGTCCCCTGCATCAGTAACCAAGTCCCATTCTTTGCCCTTGACTTGCAATCATGCAATGCCGCTGCAATTGCAGGAATTGTTTCGGATTGCCAATAGATGTTTTCTTGCAGTTCCCTGCACAAATCCCCTAGGTCTTTAGTTGCTTTCATCTGATCAATTGATGTCATGGAATCAGAAAACAGAGGATTCCCAAGTGCAAGGGTGATCTTCACTTCTTTGGTATCACCTCTCTTAAGGGTGTTCAAGTTAAGTTCAGATGGATGATGGTTCTGGGTGACATTGCCACCCCCGATTTCGACGGACCAGGACTGCTGGTTTTTCAACTGAGCCATATGGTTGGAATTAGACCCTGGCTTTGATGTAGATTCAGCAAAGGAGATGGAATTCAAGTCAGTGAAGGCATTCTGCTTGAATTGGAAGCTGGTAGGCCACAGAGGATAAGGGGTTGAGTAGGCATAACTCTTGCCACCACTTTGGTTGATCAAGGAAGGGTTCATTTGAATAAAGTTATGTTTTGGTTGATGTAGGCTTTGGCATAACTTGTTCCATTTTCTTCTAAGCTCAAGCAAAATATCCTGTAAAATTAAGATTATGATCAGTGTAAGCGTCGGAAAAATAAGAAAAATCATATTTAGATGTTGAGGAATTATATGTTCATCCAAAGAAGGGTCTGAGGCCTTTACTTTGTATGTGGGGCCAACATTGCTCTGATGGGTCCTACTGTTGATTGATCATACCCCAAAAACGAGTCATGACCCTTTGATCAACAGTTTTCCAGTAAGACTTTTGAAAAAGAAATACAGACGTTCTACATTTGGCTTAAAAAAATGCCAAATACTAGATGGTTAGATCAGTTCTTACTGGACCGATTTTGGGGCATAATCTATTCAATTAGTTACAGGTCTGATCCCCCCACATCATATAATTCCTTTTTGTGATATCGTGTTCGATTTCTTTTACCTTCTTTGGATGATTCTCTGCTCTATATTGTTGCAACCAGTAAGGCATATTCAAGCCTCTATCCATGTCATTAGCATCACCAGAGCCAAGCAAAGATGAAGGCTTTTGCTGGGTTGATTTGAATATCCCAGCTTCTCTTTCAAAATTGGAAGTGCATTCAGGACAGCAGATGAGCTTATCTTGTTCTTCATGGGCACTGAAAAGCTTTGATTCCACCAGCTGAGATGGACTAGAAGAGAAGGATGCTCTTGCATCCAGACCACTGCAATAAATGAGCAACATAAGGCTGCGATTAGTGGATATCATATTGAAATTAGTACTATCAAAATGTTTTTCATCTTCTGTTTTTTAGTTGTACACACATGATGTAGCAAGTCTCTGAATTAGAAGATGGCAAGATGGGTCTCACCATAGATCAAAGGCCAAAACCCCAAGTCAATGGGGTCGACTCTTTTAACTTTTATAGTAGTGAAAACAGTGCCATGTAATTCATGAATTAGTCCAAGAATTTAGCAAAAACAGGAAAACTGAAGTGTAATTAAATGCTATATCAAAACATAACACAAAAGATGATTCTTTTTTTCTTTTTAATAAGCTGTTGAACTCAAAATTTAACCAAGCCTAGTTGATCGCCTGAGTTTTAAATTGACTTGGGGTCTCAGGGCCATGTTCTCACAACTACACCGCATTGCAGACAATAACATGGTATACTATTAAGTGATAGTGGTCCAAAAGATTAGAAAATTTGAAATTCAAAGCAATACAAGTAGTAGAAATCATACAGAGACTCCATACATACAAATATATATATAAAAAAAATACATTGGGAAGTCAGAGAAATGAATTGGACCCTATAGAGAGAAAGTAGGAAGATAAAAAGAGGAGGACAACTACACTTCAAGTTCGTACTACTCTTAATTTCCTACATTGGATTTTTTTTCTGTAGATGTCTGATATAGAAATCTGCAATGTTTAGAAGCTTCAAACAGATGTTACCAAAGAAGATGAAAAGGACACTGCATGTGTGTTAAACCTGCCTACAACAAAGTGGTCCTGATTTCAGGCCATGAAAGCCCGAAACACAAGAACAGTCCAACCTTCAAAAGAAGGAAAATAAAAACCCAAATGGCAATAATTGCTTTAGATGGTAAAAGACAGAAATCATCATAGGAAGCAGATGGGTTTTGTTACCTAGAAGCATGAAGGCTCAAAGCAAGGCCACCTGAAGGAACAGCTACTGCTTGGAGAGCCCACTGCATTTCAAGTGGGGGTGTCTTCATCTGGCATTTCATGTATGTCTGGTAATTAGCCACACCCATTAACCACACCTTGCTGTTGCTGCAGCTGCTAAAATCAGACAGCAATCTACCCACCTCTGCAATCACATGCTCCACAGGACTATAGTAACCCAATACTCCTCCCTCTCCTCCTCTCACATGTGCTTCTTCCACAGCCCATTTCAAGTCCCCAGCATAGATGACAGCCCCACCTTCCAATGCATGGGACCCCACCTTCCTCCTCAATTCAGCAATCTTCATCTCAACATCTTCTCTCTTCATGAACTTCAAAGAAACAGGACAGAGCTGGAATTTCACAAACTGCACTGACCTCAGCTCATCTGGAACCTCCCCTCTCTCCACCTTCCCCATGAGTTCCAAAACCAGCCCTTCAGTGCTGGAAAACCCATCACCCACAACCACAGTATTCCTCCTCTTCTTCCTCAACATCACCTCTAGAATCAGCCTCAGGTCCTCTTTCTTCTCAGCACCTGCGTCAATGAAATGGGCACTGCTGATAAAATGCCTCTTCTGGGCAGGAAACACAACTGGGTTCTGCTCAGCAGAGGAATTCAAGAAATGGGTGGGCCAGAAACTGGTCTGGAACTCACTAGGAGAGGATGAGCAAGAGCTGTAGCATTGGAAAACAGAGGAAGCTGTGTCTTCCAGATTGTTCTTCACACAGGTGCTGGAGAAGCCGGCCTCTCTCATCACTCTACTGACACTAGGGTCATCTAGTATGGAGATGATGAGCTGTTCCAGCTCTACTTTGATGGCAAGAAGGGGCTGCTGCTGCTGCTGCTCAATGCAGCCTCTCCTCTGATGGGCCTGGGCTCTTTTTAGAGCTGCAATAAGGGCATTAGAGAGAGATGGGTGGGAGTGAAGGAGAGGGCCTGGGGTGGTTGGAAGCCTGTTCAAAGCCACATTGAAGCAAAGCTCTAGAGCTCTGCACTGGAGAGGGTGGGAAGATGGGTGTGGTTGGGATTTGAGGCAGGCCCTTCTGAGAAGGCTAGCTCTAGAGCCGAGTAGCGTTGCAGCCACATGTAGGGGAGTGACCTGTGCATGGCCCCTCCTCCTAGCAAGGCTGAGAGAGAGCTTCAGGACTGAAGCAGCCTCTGATGTGAGGGTCTGCTGTACTGTACAAGCTCCTGCACGCATCACTTAGCCAAAACACCACCCCTCTCACCCCCTTGTGGAACTACCACTAATTTTACTGGGCACTTGGGACTTGTTTGTAGATAAAAACAGCTCCCTCTTCTCTTCTTCTCACCACACCACCACCTTTTGAGTGTTTGATCACTCCACTAGTGTGAATGGATGCTAGCTGCTGCTGCTGCTACAAAGCACCTTCTCCTATGGATGCGTGCAGTTGTGTTGATCTACTTACACTTGCTTTGCGATGTTTTGAAATTGGAAGCTGTTTTCTTCCTCTCTTTTAGTGTTTAGCAAAAACAGCAACTATCAATGTGGCCAAAGAAGCAAGCATCCAATGGTAGCTTCAGTGTCTACTTCACTTGTATTTGATGCTGGAAAGATTGATTATCTTCTTCCTTGTCTTCTCGTTTAACAAAAACAGCAGCTACACAGGCATGGATTGGTAGCTTTGGTATCTACTACTACCACTACTCCACCAGTATTTGATGCTGGAAGCTGCACTTTTCTCCTGAGTTATTGCTTCTTTAGCAAAAACAGAAACTACCCATGTGGCAAAAAGGACAAGCCATTGTAGCTTTAAAGTCCTCTTCACTTGTATTTGATGTTTGGAGCTGATTTAGTGATTTTCTACCTCTCTTTTGCTTGTTTAGTAAAAACAGCAACTACCAATTTAGCCAAACTGCCAAACACACTCCAACAAAGAGAGTTGGTAGAGACCAAATACAAGAAGAAAGAGATAGAGATGTAGAGAAAGAGAGAGAGATAGAGAGAGATTTATTTGAAGAGGAAAGAGATGTAAGAGGTTGATAGAGAGAGCTTTAAAGCAGCAGGCTACCTTTTTCTTCTTACTCTCCTTTGCTGTAGCTGTTATTGTTTACCTTTAATTTCCACTTCATGGGTTTCTCTTTCTGCACTGTTTTCAATCCATTCCTTTATTAAACAACAATCACAAGGCAAGCAGTACTGTTACTCTCTCTTATTTAATCACATAGATTTCCATTTTATCGCGATATCTTGGATATGGCAGAATATCTTATAAAGGTTTTTTATTTGTCTGATTCTGGAGAATCTGAAGTTGTAGTATTATTAGGTTATAATAGTTTAAGATATATTGCAAGTGCCAAAAAATTGTAATAGATAAGGTTTTTGGATAGTTGTTTTTCTCATGAGACATGAAAAAGCTGCCAAGAAGATTTTCTCGTGTAACTAAAGCTTTTATCCTATCACTGCTGCGATCCATGGCTTTACTAACATCAATAACAGCATGTTCCTGTGCATAAAAGTGGAAACCATACACCTCAACTTGGTGTATAAATCAACTGCAAAATTGGTAGGGAATTGTGCTTGACAAGTCCATCTGAGCCGTCTAATTGATGGGACTCTCAATGAATTTTTAACCCATTTGATTGATACAATGAATTCTCCTTGGCCATTTCTCAACAGTTCCATCATTGATTAGACAATTAGAATTAGGGCCTTTTTAATTGCATGAGTTTGGATGATTGCCTTCCGGGGAATTCTTGTGCATGTTTGTTTGTTTGTTTTAAATTGAATTCCTGAGAACTTACGGTAAAATCATGAGTTCTAATAGATAATTATTAAAGACACAAAGGGGTAAAGGATCTAAAGGGTTGATGATGATAGGACTTGCTTTTGATTTGCTACAGTCTGGTGCAGATTTAATACGGTCATGGAAGGATATTCATTTTCCATCTCTCCGTTATTCATTATTACGATCGTTTCTTCAGTTTTGGCCACTTCTAAGAATACAGTTTTCAAAATATAAGTATTGAATTCTCAAACAAGTAGGCCCATCCAGTAATCTTTTCACTATTAAAAATTACTCATGTTTGATTGCAAAAAATGAAATGAAGAATTTCCAAAAAAATTCAATACTTGCATTTTACTTTCAACAACCTTTTGACATGAAATAAAAATATAGATGACCCAAACAATACATGTAAATTAGAAAATGGAACTTAAAATAAAAGAGGACTGAGTGGATAATTAGCTATATACAAATACTAAAATCAACAGATAGTCTAACCATGATCTCTGCTACTTCAAAATCAATGATAAAAACAAAAGCTTAGTTAATGACTAGCAATTATCAACTTATATTAGGTAGTCATTCCACTAGTAGGAGTAGTAGCCCATTGGTGAGGCACCTCCTGATCCACAAATACAATCTCGATTGTTCACTCGGTCTATTGGATAGGAACTTGGATAGCGTGAGAGTATAGAGGTGTGTGAGTATGTATTAGAGGAAAAAAGATTAGACAAATATAAATAATATGCATTTACTCACTTGACAAGGAAGAATTATATAAGCAAAGGGTTTTTTTGTTTATTTATATAGCTAGATGCATAATGTTTTTTCTCCCTCTTGTAAATACCCACACAGATACACAAACTCTAACCCATGTCCCTTAACCATCGAAACTATAATAAAGGATCGATCCCTGATTATTTCTATAAAGGAGGAGGTGCTTCACAACAATACAAATTACTTACTTAAATATCACTCCACTCATATTTGAAAATGCCAAAATGGGTTATTGTTTTTCCCTGATGATGCTTTCGGAAAGGGGCCATGAGGTGGACCCCACATTTCAAATCTTAATAAGAGCCCTTCCCTCCCTCTCCATTTTCTTTCTTTTCACTTCATTCATTTGATTTAAGAGGGAGAAGACAAAGGGAGAAGAAATTCAAACCGAAGAAAAGTGAAAAGGGGAGAGAGAGAGAGAGACAGAGGCGTATTTTCTTTTCTTTTCTTTTTTGCCATGGACGCATGTGTAAGAATTTGTGCATATCTGGTTGTCTCTCAGGAAGAAAAAGAGAAAGACTCCAATGCCAATCCGCGTTCAGAGACAGCGTTTTATTCCTCAAGTACCCAAAAAGCACCCCCCTGTCTCTGCTCCTATTTGCTTATTCTATATCACCTCTTTCCTCCCTTTGCATGCTCTCTCCAATCTTTTTATAGACAAAACTCTCCAAAATTGACCACCTTATTTTATGGGTTTGTTGTGTTTTGTTTGTCTCTTACCTACTAAAAATTTTCAGTGGGCCCACCTTTTGAAATCGAACACTTTAAGATTATCAACAATACCTTTTTACTCCAACTGAGGTTGTACCCCACCGTCAAATTGATCTATTACAAAGTCATCTCTTTTCCTTCATCCTTTTATTTTAAAGCTTATGTTTTACAAGTGAACAATCTAACAACCAACTAATTCTTAGTGGGAACAAAATTTGACTGGATTTTTGAGTACTTTGGCTTTTTTACACCAGTCCCATTGGATTTGGAAGGCTGGCCTCGGAGAATCTTCTTTGGATTTAAAATCTTCTTTGCATTCATAAGGGGCTTACTAATGTAAAACCCAATCCCTTCATTGTTCATGCACACTATCCCCTCGAAGTTATTTTGATAATTGATATTATTTGCTTTTGTCAGATTTAATCATAAAAAAAATCGATACTGCATGAAGTTTTTAAAACCTCATACCGAAATCAAGGGCTAAGATCATTTCACTGGACTGATGTTAGACCACACCTCCAATCCACATCCAAATCAAATGGCTACTCCCATTGCTCATCAAGCATGAAGGTGGGCCACCCAAGGAGCAGCAGCATTTTGCTGCTGGTCTATCTAATACCAATAAAGTAACAAAAGGGCATAATCTAAGGGGTTCTAATCAACCTTTTTGTGATTTGTCCTTAATCCAATCTCATTCCATTCCCAACAACCCACTTCACTTTTACTAATAATATAAAAACTACCATGCGGGTGCTGCCACATCAGATCTACATCATTCATCACCCATCAATTGTGTTCAGCACTAATATAAGGACTTGATTGCTAATGGCCCATCAACAGTGGACCAATCGGACGGTTGCGATCAACCCGCTGCCCCTAGGGGTGGAACTACTTCAGTGGTTCTGCAGACTACTGGACTGGGAGCCTAATTCTTTTTTGGAAACACTGACAGTGGCAAGTAAATACAAGTGTTTCTGAGAGAAAAACGTGATTATCAAAAGTGTACAGATGACTGCAATTGCTGATCAGGCCTTTTTGATCAGACATGTTTAAAGCCGTGAAAATCGTAGCAGACAGTACATTTTCTTCTGTTTCTCTTTGTTTGATTGGGCCATTGGACCCAAATGAAAGGCCTAATAAAAGCCTCTCTTGCCATTGTAACTCACCTTTAGATGCCTAATACTTTACAGAAAAATGGCCCACCACCATAGTATCAGATGGTTGCAATGCTGTGAACATTTTCTTATACACTTGTGCATGTGTTATATACTAATGTGGTGGTGGTGGTGGTGGCGGCGGCGATATTATTGGTGTTGATCAAAAGCTAAGTACATAAGGAATTGTGTTTTATGAAGAAGATGTAGAGATACACTTATATGATATGTTCATTCAACAGGCTGTAAATTAGAAAAGGCTTGTATAAAAAACAAAAAATAGTCTCAATGATTGAAAAGAGTTTCAAAGTAGCCTTTGGATTAATCATTATCATCATCATCAAAGACGTGAATTCTATTTCGCCATTCCAATCTATCCTAGGATAAATCCTAAATAGCCTTTGGATTAAACAAGTAATAAAAGTGAAGATGAGATTATTTGGAATGGGTGATTAATCATACCCAATATTCTCTCCTCATCTGGCTAGAAAGGGAACATTTGGCCTCCTTTGATCAATCATACCCCCTCACTCTGATTAACCCCTCACGAGTTTGCACTCATTCAAACTTTGCAACCCATAAATTGATCATGAAGAAAACGCATAATGAGACAATTGATCTCACAACTAAATTGTTAAACTGAGACCCTTAGACCTCAGGTTAAAGTGGTCTGATTGTCCCTATCTATGTTACACAGTCAAACCTATGTCATACAATACAAGCCTTTTCACTCCTTATTCTCCTCTCCCGATTGTGATGCATTCAGGTTTAGGAAATTTTACTTGTGGCCATTATATAAAAAATAAAATTTCTAGGGTTACACATGAAGTTTTCTAAAACCTTTTGGGGTTTTTCTCAAACTCGGGTTTCATCCCTAGCAGTGTACCCTGCGGTCCACGCTATGATTTACTTCGAAAACTTTCTAGACATTTTTAAGTCGGTTCTCAAAGAGGCCGAACACCCTCCTCAACAAAAAAAAGAAGATTAAGAAACTCAACTTAGTCAAGTTGACCTGACCAATTCAGTTGATGGGTTTTAAAGTCTGTGTTTACACTGACGATTCATTTCTCATCATTTACTCTTATAATTGTTTTCTTTCCCATTTGTTAGAGAAAAACTAATTGGTTGTGTGCTATATAGTTTATACATGGAGTAAAATGGTAAAAGCAGGATGCTTGGTGAAACCCATGTAGTAAGTTCCATCTGAAATCTCTATGGCATGCTAAAAGGCATAAAGACTTGAATCTGGAGTCTTATGCCCTTCGAAATAGCATCTTAGAATGGTCTAAAGTTAAAAGGGCCACTCTCAGTCTTTAATTGCATGAAAAGTAGCCAAAAGAGATGGATAAAGCTATTTTACCAAAAGTGGAAGGTTTCACAGTCCCATTCACACCATGCAATTGAAAGTACTCCATGTTTGGGTTGGTTGGGAAACTTATCCATAAGCACCAATTTTAGCAATGAAAGATCAATCTTTGATGTGTTCACACCCAAAATACTCTTGATTAAGTTCAAAACATGGTATAAACATACCATGCAAAGAAAAAAAAAAAAGAAAATTTGTATGAACATTGTATACAACTTGGATTTATTTTTCACAAATTCTAGAGCCATGTGTTGTCTATAGGATTTTTTTTTTTAATTTGCCCATATAGGCACTACCAATTTGACAGTCATTGATATTCATCCACAAGAGAGTCCACACTAATTATAGTATTGTAGGTCCAATCTTTGGTCTAGATAGACTATCCAGTGGGCCCATTTTGGATCCTCATAAACTGTGTACAAATAACTTGATGATTAGGCATGTAAATGATGGTTTGTGTGGTTGATAACCTTAGTCATGTGTGAGTAAGCTATTTTGTCTGCAATAATTATGGGTTGATATAGTTATAGGTAATTTGATCTCCAGGTTAATTCATTGCAGGGTTAAGTTTTGAAGATAAAAATGGGACCTATGGATTTTCCATTTCAAGCAACCTTGATTATTGTCCAACCCATGGATGACACTTTCCTTTGATCCTGGTCGCCGATTTGCACCATCTGTAACATGGGTTTGCCTTGATTTGTTCATTCCTTGCAAAATCACTTTAATCGGAAGATCGTGACCGTCTGATCATGACCTACAAAATGAATGGTTCAAATAAACTATAATGGCAAGTTTCTAATCAATAATCTGCAAACATTCTTATACATCTAACTCAACTTAATTCCAAAGAACAATACATATATTACATTGGCACAATTGTGACAATGTAGCTAAGTGAAGGACAGGATACCCTCTCTCTCTCTCTCTCATGTTTTTTGGAATTGTCATTTCTCTTTTAATTTCAAAAGTTGATATCAGTAGGATATGATGCCTATTCCTAAAGCTAAAAGCTTTAAACATTGAGTGAAAAATGTGTTCAAATGTGCCTTTGTCTTGAACTCTGAAGGGAGTGAAATCAGTTTCCCCTACTTACAAGAAAGGTATTACTTTGTGTTTGTTTTGATGTGCGTTAATCCAAATGAATGTAATCTTTTAAGCTTTGAGGTCAGTACTTTTGATGGCATGTTTTTAAAGAGATTTGGGATGTCTCCACCTTATTTCAACAAAGTGAAAGTATGACAACCAGCTGAATGAGACCCCTCTTTTCATCACTAGGCAAAAGGTGAAATGTGAATGTTAATAACTCCAAAAATTAAGAACACTGCTACTTTGACCATATAACAGTTATTGACTCTCTATATATTCAAATTAGAGCCATTTTGAGCAGCATGACATTTGCATTACATGAAGGGGTCGGATCAAGGCAGGTCCCACCCAAGTAAAATAAAGTGTTATGCATTATAAGATCTTTTACACACACAATGAGAGAAAGAGAGAGATATTTGTAACATCATATTTATATTATGGTCTAATAATAGAACTCTTAAAGCCGATCTCAGTTAATCAGACAAGCCTACATGATGATGATGTTGATGAAATCAAGACCATTTATTCATTTGCTACAAACAACCCTGATAGCAGCATTGTCAAAAAATTACAAATGAGGGGGCTATTTGGCGTGTCTTAGACTAACGATCCAGATTAGAAAACGTCTATAGCCATCGACTAAGAATGCAGAGCTGAGATCATACTCCCATTATGAGAGCTCTACTTGTATGCTTGACAAATATGCTTTGAGCTGATTTGTTTGATACAATTGAATTCCTAGGAAAATCCCAAGACATTATATTTCTTAAATGCAACATATCAAATGTGAATATCCAAAAATGATCATCAAACAACCTTTTTTTCAAAGAAAATAGAGTAAGGAAAGATGGGAAATGAATAACCATAATTCAAGTCTCATAAAAGTCAAGGTCTTATCTATACTTTATTTTCTATCCTCGACCCCGCACCTGATATCCATCACTCTTCACCTCTTTAATAATACTTCATGGAGCTCATTTGACCATGATTTTTCATGTATTATCATGTGCAAGGCCATCTAGTTTTGGGGGATCTGAATACCTTCTTGGCAGCCATTCTTATTTGAGATCCAAATAAATGGATCTGACATGATACTGGTTCCACCTCTGGATCAGACCCATTTAACCATAGGGGCATTTTTTTTTTTTTTGTCTATTAAAAAAAAAAAAAAAAAGGTGATATGAGCCATCTGACATGATCCAATGCCTTTTGACCTTTCTACCCACGCCTTGACCCAGTCGTTGGCTTTTTTTCTCTCATCTGTTGTAATGAGACCTTTAACTTTCTTTTTTTTTTCCATCTCTTAAGTTTCCGTGAATTTTTATTCTCCCCCACTCTCTCTTCCATCCCTTTTAACCCTAGAACCAGTTGTGCTTTTCTGATGCTGAATTCCAAGGGTGGTGATTGCTGACCCAGGTGGGACCCACCAAAAGGGGGAACCAAAACAAATGAGAAAAAAGAAAAGGGCAAAAGGTGTCTTCTTTCCTCCTTTCTTTGCATGCAAAAGAATGACACTGTCATCATTGCCATCTCCCCTTTCCTGATCCCCAAAACATCCCTTTTGTACTTTGGGCTTTGGAGGAGAATATTTTCATCTTCCCATTCCCACCCGAGAACATTCATGGATTTGCTCGGGTCATATATGAGGGCCCACAATGTGGGGCCAAAGTTCTCCAGTGCCGCGCGCAATGTAGTCTCGTTTGGATGGCCTAGTTGAAGATCCAAGTTGAAAAGACAAAAATATTGTTGTTGTTATAGTTGTTTTGTTGTAATTAGTTCTATTATTATTTTTATACCAGTTAGAAGGCTGAACCACAAGAATCCAACTATAGCAAAAAAGTCTGCTCTTGTAAGAAGAGAAACCACCCCTCAGTATTATTAATAATTGGATCCAAGTTGGATTTATCATCGTAGCACTCTGATCCATCTAATCTTAGGCAATGGAGCTGACATAACAAACCCTAAAATTATCCAATGAGGGTCTTCGGTTTAAACCCCAAACATTTTAAAACTCACTTCAATGAGCCAATTCAATGAGCCAATTGGCATGATGGCCCCAACAAAAGTAGACTATCTTACGTAGATCTTGCTAGCTAGTTGAACCAGTGCCCTTTTCTAGTGAATGTACAATATTGCTCTAGTTTTCTTTCTTTATAGGCCTATGAATGATGTGGCCCATCATATCAATGGTTTAAATGACTATACTGCAGGATCCACTAGAGGAATACAAAGCACGTATTCACTTCCAAATAATAAGGAAATCATATGTGTGGTCCACATGTAGAATGTACATATATATCTTAAGGAGAATGATGTGCTGTTATATTCCACCACTTTAGAGAATTATAGGATACCTTAAGAAGCTAATGATATGAGATAATATAATACATGTTTATACCAAGTACTATGTACTGTATCTCTTTGATGAACATTAGGAAAGTAGACAGTGATATTAGGTGTAGAATCTGGTTATATATATTGGATGGAATATGTTCTTTCATGTGGTACATCACATGTGGTTATGCCTCTCACATGAACAATATTAGGAAGAAAGGGATCTAATGATGGCTAATATACGGTTATGTAGCTTGTTATGCCACATGGGAGATACCTCTTTTTCTTAATAATTTAGTATGAGAATATTAAGAAAGGTAAGGATAATACTAGAGGACTTCTTAAAAACATTTTATTAAGAAAAAATGGCTATGAAGCAAAGAAAATGCTGTGATTTGGGGCTCAATTTGATGCATGCCAATTATAAGAGTCGAGTAGGATTAGAAGGTCTCAATGTAGATTAGAAGTGGGCTTAATATATTGGTATGACTTGATGATTGTAGCCATCTAATTAAAGGTTGTAAAATTTAATGGTTCTCTAAGTAGATATACAGTTGAACTTTTGATCTCATTGTTATAGGATGACAAAATTGAAAATGAATGAAAAAAGGATAGTTTCCAATAGGAGAAATAAGAGATATTATAAAAAAAAAATTCTAAATAGTTTAAAGAAAAACACTCATAAAAACATCTTATAATCATGGAGAGATGAAAAGGTGAAAGAATGGGGCAAAAGGAGATATAGATATATAAAACTATGTTGTGTGAATAAAAAATAATAAGATATAACCAAGCAATTTATCAAAATAATTAAAATTTCAAAAATAAAATATTAATTATTTTCTAAGGATTATCCAAGTTTCACCCAATTTATTTTTTTATTTATTTATAGTTTCAATTTAGATTTAGATTTTTTGCATTTAATTTTTTTTGTAAGAAGGAATTATATTTTTTTTAAAAGGTAAGAAAGAATATCTTAGCATCTCTCGAAAAAGGGTGGAGGACCCACTAAAATACCCCGGCCAGGCTACCAGCTATACTAATGCATATAGCTGCTTACAGCAGGCATCAGTAAGAGGAGGAGAGCAAAAAAAAAGAGGAGATTTACATTGTAGAAGGAGGATTTTCTTTATTTCAAATTATTGAATTTAAATTCTTATTTTAAAATAATCTTAATTTAGGAAGGGATTAATGTTTCACTAAGATGATCTTTATTATTATTTTAATCTTCATTTTAATGTTAAGAATAATATTTACCAAGAAATGTTTGTTGTTTACTAAAGGAGACATTTGTAACCTTCTCATAAACTTCTATACTCTTTTTGTGTATAATAGATGTCCTTTAGTGGGAGTTCTTTAATTAACCCTAAGATTGGAAAATATTTTTGTTTTCCTTTTTTTAGCAATTTTTATATAACATCTTTAAGTTTCATTTCTACGTCCATGTACCTTATATAAAAGCAAAGAACTATGCCGCTTTGTTTCAGCAGCTCTCGTAGGGCCCACTCCTATATCCTCTCGTGGGACCCGCTTGGGATGGATCGCATTATTTTTGAAGTAGAGTGGGACATATGACATACGGATCATACAAACTTGGCCCCTTGAGGAAAAACACATTACACAAGGTGCCACAATAAAAAGTCAATTCCAACCATCACCATAAGTTCACTTCACACATGTTTCGGGGCATTTGAAATGCCATATTTCTCTCTATAGAATTTCAAATTCTAGCCATATAAAGTGATCTTTTGAATTTTCGAAACTCCACTATGTGCCTGTTTCTTTACCAGAATTTAGGATGCTAGAGATTTTTGGATATGATATGACATCTAGTCCCTTGACATTTAAAATGTTGTGCTTCTTTCAACATAATTTCAAATTTTAAACGCCTGAAATGTCTCAACTGACTTTTTGGAATTTCTGAAATTCCACTCTTTATGCATTCTATTGGAATTTCAAATGCTCTTTGAAGGCTTGTTTCATTGCTAGAAGTCAAGGCATTCCTGTCTGGAGAATTTCTGAATTTCCAGACATGGTAATATGCCTGGATGCTCCCTTGTACTTGAGCATCCAGAAATCCCACCAAAAGAAAAACAAGTTGGAATTCCTGAATTCTTAAAGGTCAGAGCATCCAGGCATCCCACCAAATGAAAAATGAGTTGGAATTACTGAATTCTTAAAGGCCATTTAAGACATTTTATATAGCCAGATTTCTAAAATTTTTGTGAAGAAACCTGACATTTGCAAAAATGTTAGGGGACAAAATGTCACATCATGTCCAAAAATCCCCAATATAGCAAATTTCCAACAGAAATTCCAGTTGTTGTAAAAGCCTCCCTATGTTACACTAGCTATAACAAACTCCTTAAAGTTTCAAAATAATTCATAAATATGGCATTGAGGTTAATGTCTATCCAAAGTGTACTTGATCTTTGTCACAAATTTCATTCCCCAGAAATTTCTCTCAGGAAAAAAAAAATTAGGAGCTTTATTAAGATACCATGAGGTAATGTTGTGAGAATAAATTAATGTCAAAACTCTAAAATAGAAAAAATAGAAGTTAAATGAGATTTTTGTTAAAAGTGAAGTTTAATCAATTTTACCATTTCTTATTTTTGTAATATCATGATTTCAAATCCCATTGCAGCATTTTCATGTCATGTGATATCATATGAAAATATCATGGTGTTTTTGAGAATATAGAATTTTCGTAATAACATGAAGTTTTCATTCTAGCACAGTACAGTGAATTTGGTCTTGATGTAATGTTGATTATGTTTTAACATTTTAAACCAACCTTTGCAGCATTGAGAACTTGAGAGACTTCATTTAGAAAGCCTTATAAGTTTTATCAAGCTAATTTATTGGTAGCCAAGTGGTGAGGCATCTTCATATCTATGGAAACAATTAGGGATTCATCTCTAGCTAATGGCGAAACAAGAAAAAAATTCTCCCGGGGGGACACTTTAGAAAAAGATCTTAGGAGGCCATTTGTTCAAAAAGGCATAAAATTTCCCATTAACATATGAGGATTTTTCAAAATTTTCAGAGGGGGTGGGGTGTTTGGATGGCCTACGTTGCCCCTATTGTTCTGCCTGTCGCTGACTTTGTTGGTTAGGGGCTTGGGAAGGGTGTGTCTATGGGTGTTGGAGTATTTAATAGAATGGGGAAAAATTGTCTACTAAGTCTCAATACATGATAAAGGAGGACTTTTATATTAATCACTTGTTAAAAAAAAAGGCACTTTGGTTAACCTTTGACACCATTTTTTTTTATGGTAGAGATGAATGCACCCCACTTTTTTTCATGTCCCCAGGATATAAATTTTGCCTATTTTTTATTCTTAGGTTCATTATGATTTAAATTTACTCTTTACCACATAACAGGTGGAGAATGCATAGTCCTACTTATGGGTATGGTTTATCCAAGCATTAGAATGCAACGAGGTCCATCGTGCACTATACTACAGAGCAATATTTTAGTCAATTATAAGTAAAAGGGACACAAGAAGAGGAATAATTTTGAGGCCTTTTGCAGTTATCACCTACCCCTTAATGTGGAAGATCAGAGTATAATATGAATCTTAGATTCCATTGAAAGCCTCACTTGCTCAAGTTCTTGTTCATGCACTATTATTAGGAAGGATAATTTTCTTCTACAAGGGGATTGCAAGTACAATCCAGCTCTATGGGGCCCACTTGAGTCCATTTATGATCAATAAAGCTTCTTTCACACTCTTATTGCCCCATGATCTACCACCATGCCGAATTTTATGATCAATCAAACCTTTTTCTCTCTGTTGAATTGAATATAAAAAAAATCAATGGTTAAGACACCAATAAACTTTAAAGATGTTAAAAATAAGGTTTTAGGGTGCCCTTATCCCTAAAAAAAATTTTCCATCTATCATACTCCCAATTATAGAAATGCATCCAAGTGTGCCTTATAAGCATAGAATGTGAATTGCTCGTAGGTAAAAATCTTCTAAGAGACACAGTAAATACATTAAGGCTTTTTTTTTTTTTTTTTTCCTTTTTGGGCCCCTTTTGTTCCAAGCATTTGTGGATATCTTGTCTGAGGGAACTTGGGAGATTCTCCAAATACTACCCCCCATGTGGAAACTCCAACTGCCCAGGTCCTCTCCATCATTCAAAATGTTGGACTAGTGAGGATTCAAAAGGCTAGGTGGGCTGGTATCCAAAGTTCTAATGTCAAGCAATGCATTTTGGAATTAGTAGGGGACATGTTTTCAAACATTATTAGAAACTCCCCGCATACTCAAATCTTTTTGTCAAAATCACCACTAACCAAACGGGCCGTTTAGGTTTTACATGGGAGGAATGGTAAACTATCTCTTAATCCTAAACTAGGGGTTGGTCTCTGGTACTTTAGTCAAAATTGAGACTCCATTGCCACGGGTTTGTCTTGTGATTCTCTCTAACAAGGTATTGTTAGTAACTAATAACTAACAAATGATATTAATGATCAAAAGGGTTAGTAGTTTGTACCCTTCCTCTTTATTCCAAGGTACCATTGGTTTATTCCTCATTCTCATTCCTTTTGTGACAGTTGAAAAAGGGGGAGCTCTTAGCCCATAGATTCTTCATGTTTGAGTAAAGTGACATGATGATGGCAATAGATATGCAATGGCAGCCCTCCAAAGGGGCTTGAAAAAACAAAAGAAAATAATGCAGAGGAGAGGAAAGAGAGTGGCAGCCACCTTTTTAGAGGGTTGCCATCTCAGAAAAAAGGGCGAAGACTGAAGAGTCTTCTCCTTGGTTCCCTTTGGAATAGACCCAGCACAGGCCCATTGGATTGCAGGTTAACACAAAAGCTAAAATCCAATGGATTGATTGCTCTCACACAAGACATGACATTGGCAGGTAATAATATCCCAATCACTGTTTCTATCACCTTCTGCTAACATAAATAAGAAAAGCTGAGGCATTATTTGATACTCTGGACAGTGGAGAGATTATGGGGTCCTGTGTCTTAGGACTGTACTTTTTTTTTTATTTTATCATTTCCAATTATTTTTTAACTATCATGTGGGACACTACCAGTGATCCATGTTCAGGTGGGCCCCCCATTCCAGTATTCCATTGTATCCGTACCATTTGTGAGTATGACAAGCAGTACCACTAAACCATGGAGCCCGAAGGGGCCCTTGCATATGGATTGATCATGATTCAAGAATATGGATAAATGATCAAATAGTCCCACTAAGTGATTTAGTTGATATTATTGTCAAGAACATAGGTCTTTTTGAAAAGAGATTACTATGAAAATGATGAATCTAGATCATTTATATATTATGTGTGTGTGTGTTTTTTAATTTTTTTTAATATTGTCCAAAAAGAGAATCTTGTGATACTTTTTGGTGACTTTTTTTTCACAATATTCATACCAGATGTTGCATAAAACCAATCTCTACAGTTTCAATAAGTAGAAACTACAGTCTAAAACCTCAAAAGCTTGATTTGGAAGGTGATAAACTTAATCAACTTGGGCGAGTCTGGCTTACTTAGTATTCAACCAAACTCACCCGAGCTAATTTGACTCACTCAAATTGGTGACCTTCATGTTGAATCTAGTCCATCAACTAGACTCAAAAAGTAAGAAGCTTACCATCTGACCCGAGTCACTTTATCTCATGGCTGGGGTAGTTTGACCCCTAATTATGCAATGATGCTTCAAGTAGAGTCAATTTGATTGAGTCAGAGGAACCAAAATGATTTTTCTTTTTAAATTTTATTAGTATCTAAAAAATTATATTGGATGAAAAAGGTGTCCATGTAACTTACAAAACCAAAAGACCCGCGAGCAAACTAGTATAAGGTATAAGAGCATTATAAACAAATGCAAGATACAATTATACAAGGCTCCAATATATTAACCCTAACGATCTTGTGTTTGGCTAGAGCATTCGTCGTACCATCAGCGGACCATTTCACATGACAAAAAATTCCCTTGATAAAATAGCAATGATTTTAACTAGTTAAAATAGAGTTGAAGATTCCACATATTCACCTAAAATTGAATTCACCCATATAATGGCATACAAAAACTTTAATTTCTATAATTTGTATAATTGGATCCTATGACAAAGAAGAAGTAGAAGAGATATGAAGAGCTTTAATTAGGACGGCTAAAACCAACCTAAATGAGTTTTAAATTATCTAATAAACAACATTTAATGTATTTTGGACTTTTTCTAATTATTGGACTTTTCAATCATCTGATGTTGATGAGATTGGCAATTGTAGCTTTGAGAAACCCCAAAATTTGAAAATGTGCTCAGAATTTGACAGTGGTTGATGCCCATATAAGACACACTTGCACCATGTGTGTCCATGTTTGTGATAGACATTCTTTGTACAACTATTATTATTGGCTTTGGGTTTTCCATTTTCAAGAATGGTATGGAGAAGACAGGAAAAAGAATATGGGACTGCTAGCAGCAGACCATGACAAAAGAAAAATTCAGCAGAGAATAAGAATATGGTACATGCATGTATCAAATCCATACATGACATGACATGACATGACAGGTATGACATGCATGTGGGTCAATGGGATGGGTTTTTCTGGGCCTGTTTGTTTGCTGGACCTGATTTCAAGGCATGGGCCTCAATCGCCGAGCCCATAATTTATGGAAGACATGGTTCATTAAAAGACTCAAAACATTTGGGCTTTATGCTACCTTCAAGAGGTACGTACGTGCATGAACGAACATGATACATTACATGCATACATACTGTTCTTTTTTCCCATTTTTTTTTATTTATGGTAAGGGATATAATGGCATGTTTAGTTAGACCTGACAAAGTAACTCTAAAGCCCTCAAATCAATGGTCACAAGATGAGGAGAAAGATTTTAGTTCGTTTAATTGATGATCTTAGATCAGATGTCTAGAAATATTTATGAGGTATAATTTTTATAAAAATTATAGATGGGCAGACAAAAGTTGTAGAGGATTGTTCCTGTTTGCTAATTAGAAAATAATAATTAATGGGAGTTTTTGAGATAAGTTGTAGAGACATGATTATGAATGTTGGGCAGTTAAATGTAATTGTTTTGGCAAACAAAATTTGAGTACTTTTTACCATTGTCACTTGGATCTAGAGTCTTCAATGAATCGAGCTAGCTCGTGACCTATTCTCGCTCAGTTCAAGTTCAAGCTAGTTTTGTATTGGCTCATGCTCAAACTGGCCTATTTTACAAGTTTGTTTGAAAAATGAAGTGGGCTTGAGCAAGGCTCTACTTAGGTAGGGTAGGCTTTGGATCAATTCATGAAGTGGCTCGACTCTAACCAAGCATGAGCTAAAGTTCAACTTGCAACACACAATCATTGGGGGAGAGCGGGAGAGAGGGAGAGAGAGGGAGAGAGAGAGAGAGAGAGAGAGAGTAGTGACCAAGTTTGAGGAAGGTGTGCACATAATTGTAGGGACTGCCACCTTGATGCAAGACTACCATGATGTCAGGCCATGATGAAAAGATCTCGTAATGACCTAGGTTTGGTTTGGGCAAAAAAAGAACAATAACGAGCTCCAACGAATCTTCCAAACTAAAGATGGTTCAATGTTGAGATTTCAAAGTGTTGGGATTTGAAAACTTTTTTGAACATAATCACTAGCCTATTTTTTCAATCAAGTCTTTTTATTTGGTAAGTAAAATTTAGTTTCTAATTTAGAGGTTGATTTTTCTTTCTATGAATAGATAGAGAGATTGATAAATAGAAGATTGATAAATAGAAGATATAAGCAGTGCTCTTGCTCTACTTAGAGTTATAGCTCATGAAATGCATGAGAGGTACCGTAAGACTCTAAAGCCTTGTGGGACTCACTTGGATGCATGTTAATCATAAGATGATAGTGTGATGGAAAGATCTCATTGCGGATATAATTTTGGGCAAAGATCATCAAAATATTGATATAGAGGGCTGTGATGCTTAATGGTTTCTTAGGTTCTAATTTTTATGAAAGTTTATCCAACTGTCATTATATTTGAGATTAGTGTCAAAATAGGGTACATGTTAATTCATAGGAGTTAGTGAGTGTGGGGAGGTTAATTTATCATAAGGGGTCCATTGGAGGCAAAAATGTTCTCTCACACAATCCACAATCCATGAAAAATACCACTCAACAGAACATGACCCCATATCTATGGGTTATATTGAAATTGTTGGAGGTTCTTGTTACTCATGATTTATATTGCAATTAAGAGAAACTAAGTTGAGCTTGATTTTGTCTCAAACTAAATTAAGTGCAATGTGCAAAACATGCATACACATTTGCAGGTTTGGGGTATATTTTACGATTGAATATGTTTTCAATATCTCCCGCTTGGTGGATTTATTTTAAGAATAAGTGGTCACTCATGATTCAATCATTGGCTAAAACTTGTGTGCGGTCACCTATAATTCCATCTTCTTTCTACCATTAATTACTTACATGCGAAATAGCACGATAAAGAATTTAGCATTCATTCATACTATATCCACTTGTAATCTTGATGCACTAATCTCTTTGCCATGTGATGGTCACTGATCTGAGTTTTTGGTCCACTCCTTATTCGATATAAACTAATCATCTCCTACATCTCTAATGATAAGAAGGCACTCAAATGAAACCCCAAGGGATAGCTCAGTTAGCCTAGGACCACAGTTAACACCCAGATATTGTAGGTTCAAAATTGCACTACCACAATGGGACTACAAGGGAGTTTACCCAGCTTCCCTCTTGGCTCGGAGGGATTAGTCCAGCCCAAGGGGTTGGGAACCCTCCAATGGCAATAAAAAAAAAAAAAGACAGACACTCAAATGGGCTTCATGAGAGTGACACTTAAAATAAGAGTGAGTTACATAGCTCAACAAATCGAAAAGAGCCTGCGGCACACTAGAAAGTACTCAATATTGTAATCATGAGGTTGTGCGTTTAAGTCATATTACTAACCAATATAAGGAAAAATTAAAACATAGCTTTCCAGATCACTAGTGTGGAGCAACACAAAAAATGTGGGCCCCAGCCGGCACAGTTTTTTATTTTTTCCCCCCTTTTGGTGTAGATTGAGATTTTCATTAGAGAAAAATGTCTACAAAAGCAAAATCGAGGAACATCAAAACAGATACCGCCTAGAAAATGCAATCAGGACCCTCCCCAACCCGCAAAATTACGCATCTTATCATCCAAAGGACTGTAGTTTTTTTCTTCTTCTTCTTAGACATAAGCTTAGACAACTATACATTCTTTGAGACGAAGTACAACCATACATTTTTTCTATTCTCTAATTTTTATGCATGTGAGACCCATTATTCATAGGGAAATATTCAAGTGTGAACTAGTTCTCACCATATTATATGAGAATTTTTTTGCGAGGCCCAACTAGCAACCCATCCAAACCTAGCAACTAATAGGGAACCCCCTGATAGTTACTAATCCAAAGGACTGGCACATATCCGAATGGATTGAACCGTTGGATTGAGGGTTCAATATTTTTTTGAATATGAAGCCATTAAACTTGTGGGCCACGGATGAAAGGGGTAGGGGCATGTGTTTGGGGTCAAACTTGATAATTGGGGTGATCTCACATAAATCTTTTCATTCCCCCTAGTCCCATCCCCAAATGGAGGTTTATAATTGGGCTTCACAAAAAAAGTTCTCATATAATATATGAGAACTAGTTCTCACCTGAATATTACCGTTATTCATGGGAAATATTCAAGTGTGTTTATTCATAATCCTATCTTTATCTTGAATGGGAAACCTTCAATTGGTGGCCTGAAATAAAAGAAATTTTTTTTAATGCATGTCTCAAGAAAAGTCTTTGATTTCAAATCTGCAATATTTTCCTGGGTGTTGCCCATCTATAGTGGGGCTGGCAATCATCTCAACGGTTTGGATCACTAAAATATGGCCCCGCATCTATTGGAATCAACGACCCAAAAGTATCTACAATTTTTTAGGTTCAAGGCCATATGATCCTTGGCTCGCATGGCACCAGTGCCTCATGTGTGGTTGGTTCTTGCAAATTATCATCTGGAAGAAAAATCTCAAGGTGTTTTGAGATTTGGGAAAATTTAAGAGATATTAAGTAATTAAAATGTTAAAATTGGAAAAAGTGAGTTATAGTTAAAAAGCCGTATATAATTTATTTATTGTCCACATTAAGTCCACAAAAAAAGTGTCATTTGACGAGTCTACTTTTTGTGCCTATTGGACTTTAAACTAATTTAAATAGATATTTTGAGTGTATTAGACTATTTGGTAAAATTCATGTGGATGTCTAATTCAATCAGTTTTAAGCCTAATGCTCTTTTTCAAAAAGTCTAAAAAAAAAAAAAAGATAAATGTTTCAATGGTGTCTAAAATAAGTGTCTAAAGCAATAAGACTTTTTTTTTTTATCGTTTTGATAATTTTGCTGAAAAATTTTTATGTACTACCTTTACTTTATGATAAATTTGCCTGTATTGCTTTTTCTATAAGAGAACTTTGCTCATATAACTTTGCCAGTATAACAAGTTCACTTTTATAACTGAATTAGACATTTAAAATAGTTTATTTATAAAATGGACTAATTGAAATAGCTTTATTTCAAACATGTAAGACTTGTGAAGACATTGTGTCGTTGCCTACCATTAGAGGCAAAACAAGGAAGCTTTTCGGGGGGGGGGGGGGGGGGGAGACCTCCTCCACAGAATTTCCCATATATTGGGGAGTTTTTAGAATTTCTTTGGCTGGGGGAGGTGGGGATGTCTTTTACTTTTATAGGATGAAACAGTACTCCCTATTTCAACAAAAGAAGGGATCCGGACTCACCCATACACACACTGTCTTAGTCCCTAATTAATAGATCCACAACCACCAATGAGTTATCTGTGGATAGGCATGCTTTATTCAATTGAACCAAACATTCTATAAATTAAAACAGTTTTATTTCAAACATATTAGAGTTTTCCAACAACCCTTGAGTCTACTTTTGCATCAAGATATTACATTAAATTACCTAACCCAAATTCCCGAAGATTGGTTATAGCATGTGAAGATAAAATTATTCTACTACCAAAATATTTGCTAGATTGTTTATTTTATTGCAAAAATTTCAAGTTTGGTGATAATTTCAATAAATCACCTTTATTTGACACAGCATAGCACACTGTCCCTTCAAATAAAAGTCCAACAAACTGCCTTTCTCATACCAAACAGTACTTGAGAATCTTTGTATCAGAAAAGATATATTTAAATAGTGCAAGTGAATCTTTGTCTCAGCAGATATTATTATTTTTTACATGAGACAATGCAACCATCTCAAAAAAGCAGAGGAACAAATCACACACAGGTGTCTGGTATATTGGCTCACTGAACAATGGCCAGAGGAAAACCCCAAGAAGAATGAATGATGGTATGTGCCATCCCTTTGAAAACACAAACATTCCATGGCACAAGACAAAAAACAAAGAGAGAACAAAAAATAAAGAATAAGAGTTGGTGTTTTGGGATCCAATGTGAGTCCAGTACAACATTGTCAACAGTATCAGCCCTACAAATCTGGCATCAGGGCGCTTTGGCTGGTGATTAACACATTTCAATTTCTGTGAATGGACCAACAGGACCCTAAATTGGACCACTTGATCAAGTGGGTTGAAATGTTCGAGCCCAAGTTTTCTGCCAACTGCCCAACTGTTAGATTTGCCTAGATTGATCAACATATTTTTGCCCATCTAAACACTTTCCACATAGTTCTTAAAACCTGAATCTGGCTCATGTGCACAATTGACTCCCTATGAGCAGAAAGACCCAGTGGTTTGGTTTAAATGTTCAACAAGGTCACATCTTTTTGGTTGTAGGTAAATATATTTATATATGTACATATAAGAATACAACTCAACTTGATCAGTCCAAGGGCTCCATTACCGTCGTTGTCGCCGCAGCCATCATCATAGCTTTGTGTCCCTTTTGACCTAGTTATGCTTAAAGGTTTCACTTTAAAACTTTAAATGCATTTATGATTATAAAAATAAAAAAGCTTAATTATGGAACATGAAAGCAAGGTCTCTTTAGCATTGCTTCTGACACGAGAGGATTTTGTGATAGAGAAAAAAACTAATTTGATTTTACATGCAATCTACTAATTCATTCCTTAGTGAGATCCTAATAAAAAAGAGCATAAACTCAGTTTTTTTGATCGAAAGAACTTTGATTTCCAACATAGTTGGTAAGAATGCAGAATTGCTCTCTTCTATTGAAGCTGAAAACCCTGAAACATGGAATTCTCTTATCGCACAAAAATGTCCTTAGTCATTCACTCTATCACACGTACAAGACTTATATCATTTATAGAGAGTTTTGATAGAGTTGAGTCGACCCGGCTGACTTTTGAGCTATGATTTAAATGGAACCATGCAAATGCTTTTAGACTATTTAAGATTCATACACATGCATCCAAGTTAACATTCAACACAACATAGAGCAGTAGATGTAGAATCAAGAATGCAATTGGATATAAAAGTCCTTATTATTATAAAAAAAAAAAAAGTAAGTTAAGGAGCAGATGGGATGGTGTAGGAAAACGCCAAGGGGAAAGGACCCAATACCCCAAAATTCCTAGTGTTATTGAAGGGACCCATTTGAGAGCGCATGCCCATCAAGCTGACAGTCTCTCTTGGGCTCTCCTTTTCAAGCTCACAACATGGATTCTCTTTGTCAGTAAAAAGCCCATCACTCCCTTCAAGGGACAACAGTACTTTTCCCCTCCCTTTCTCTTTTTATTTCTCTTTTAAGGGGGCCAAGACCAAGAGAATATGGTTTTGGTTTTTATCTTTTTTTGCATGGGAATTGAGCATTAGACATCACTCAGTCATTGCCATCATTGCTTGAGAGAGAGAGAGTGGGTAGCTTTTGTCTTTGTTTAACCTTTTAAGGTAGGCCTGCAGGAATGTCTCTGGTGTGTGGGTTATCTGTTCCTCTCCCTTTCCCTTTCCCTCTCTCTCTCTCTCTCCCCACTTCTCTTGGACTGGATTCTTCTCAATAAATAAATGAATGGGAAATGAAGGGGGCAATCAGTGACCCAAGGTACATGTGATGGACATGAACAAGCAGCTTTCACACGTACGCTCATCATCCACCACCATGCTCTTTCCACTTCTACTGTTTCTTAAGATATGGACATGAACAAGCAGCTTTCACACGCTCCTCACTTGTTATTGAGATATGGATGGGAGCACAGAAAGACTGTAAAATGCATGTCCATGACCCATCCAACCCAAGTAAACTGCATATTTTCTCATTTTATGGACCAAATTAGTAATTTGGCCGCATAGTGCCCATTTAGGCATTTACTGTATAGGTATTATATTTTTATACTATATATATATATATATAGGGAAATGTTCATATGCATCTATCCCTCACCATTTTTGGTGAGGGACACTCCTTTTGGGGGTGTTTCAAGTACAAAAGTGAGGATGTCCCTCACCTTTGTACTTCCTCGCTTTTGTACTTGAAACTTCCCCTTTTGGGGTGTCCCTCACCATTTTTGGTGAGGGATGGATGCATATGAAGACTCCCCATATATATATATATATATATACATGTATATTATACATTATATTATGTGGCAGAGTCTCCAGGTCCAGGTGTAGTGATGTCCTTAATTATCAATCCAGGTACACGATTGACCCAGCCTAGATGAGGATTATGTGCAGCCTTAATTAGGCCAGTGCAGTTAAACAGAAGCCAATCCTATGGCTTAGGATTTATATTTAAGTCTAGCTCATGGCCACTGAATTTAGGCACAAGCCCAGAATATGGCCTTCATGTGTATCCCAAGCTAAGCGCATGCAGAACTTGAGCCATCTTTATAAATTGGTGGCCCCTACCCTTGATTAATTTATTTGATTGTCAAATTTTTTTTTTATATTAATCTTTGTTTATTCATTTTTAACCACTTTTACAAATACAACCCTTAACAAGAGTTGTGGGTGTTGAGAATCTCTGGTGTTATTGTCAGATCATGTCCATTGAGCATTTCAAATATTGGCCCCCAAGTGGAATTCCTAAATCCTCCTATTGGGTGGAGGATGGGAAAATGTCAAGAGGTTGGCATTCTAAGAATTCCAAAAGTTAAAATGAGACTTTCAAGTAGCCGGAGTTTGTAATTCAAATAAAGAAACATGGCATTTTCAAATGCCAAGGAGACAACCATCACATCAGTCTCTGAATTTCCAACATCACAAATTCTAATTAAAAATTATTTTCAAAGAAACATGTTTCTTTGTTGGAACTCGAGGAATTCTTGTCTAGGAAATTTCTAAGTTTCCCAATAAAGTGGAATTCTTGAATTCTCCTTGGTACTTGAACATCAAAAAGTTCCACCGTAAAGCAAAAGGATTGGAATTCTAGGAATTTTTGAGAAGAAACATGACATAACTCTCTATTAGATGTATTATTACAAAAATGAAAGTCAAAGGGAAGGATTGGTTGTTTGATTTCACTGGAGGGAGGGGGGGCAAAATTCTAGCTTGACGAAAGATGCAGAGACTTTTGTGAGGTATGAAAAGGCATCAATCACTCACACACCGAAGTGAGCAGGTGAAGGTTTCAGGCCCACTATAGGCCATTGAATGGCCCAATATATTGCCTGTGCTCTAGACATGGAATGGGTAAATCCTTGGGATCATGATCAATTTGAGCTATGTGCCTCATGATAACACCATGAGCTAAGGTGCCACCAATGATCTCATCCCCCCCTTCGAGACCCTCACAACAACACCCCCAACTCCCTTGTGAATTTGTCAATTTTACACCAAACGTAATTTGATGATGCTCATCTGGACCACACCGAATGTTGCATGTTATCTTTAATAAAAGAAAAAAAAAATCTTCATTGCCTTTCCAACCTCGATATTGGAGCCTTTTAAGCATTCACTCATTCCATATGTATTGTGATGAGTATCAGGCTAGTTTTTGGTCCACCACTCATCCAAGTATAAAGAGAGTTATATCACTAATGAGTGTGCGTGCATATTAGTAAGAGTGGGTGGGTGCAAACAATCGGTAGCTAATCATACCTTTGCTTTCAACTTGCCCAACCTATGATCCATGCCTTTCCCCAACCACCACCCATAAAAGCTGTGTAACTTGCCCCAATTTGATAATCAACTATTGCTACGGCAGACATTTGAATTGCAAATCTATGGTGCAGTGTGCCTGCCTTCATGTAAAAGATATTTCCCTCCTTAATCCCCATGATTCTCATGCATCCAAGTGCTGTAATGTTATTCTATTCTACCAGGAACAGATCCCCTTCTCTTCATTAAATATAAGAATTATGAGGCCCACATGGACGTGTGAAAAACATATGGGAAAGGTGATGGGTGGAGGTAAATGTGGATAAGTGTGGGGCACGGGCCCCACATTGCTTTATCATGTGTATTAAGAAATTGCCAAATATCACTCTAATGAGATCATCCTGACCCTTGAATTTAGGGTGTCAAAGACTTTCATGATTGCATAAGGATCCATATTCCATGATTCAATCCAATGTGGCCCCTTCCAAAATGGCCAACATCAGCATCAAAATAGGATGGGGAGTTGTGCATATATTACTTGAGGTGTCCTATAATGAGAGATAAGGTGGAGGCCCCCACATTTAACTTTATCCCTCATAGGAGCATCTCCATATATATATATATATATATATATATATATATATATATAGAGAGAGAGAGAGAGAGAGAGAGAGAGAGAGAGAGCATTATCCAATCCATAGGTGGGATCATTGAAAACCACTCTTCTAAGAAAAAGGCACCTGCTCTCTCCAACAAAAATCTTATAAGATCGGCATCAAATAACTCTTGGGCAAGTTTGACTGCCCAGTAGGTCCACCTAGACAGATCAAATCACTGAACAAGGTAAGAAAAGCAATATTTCTGCAGCACAAACTAAATATGAGAACCCACTGCTAATAAGCTAATTAGCACATTGATGATGGGTCATCATTAAAAACAAACATAATGAAGCATCAGAATATGCACAGCGCTACTATTAAAGTTAGCAATGTAATAATCTACAACTCAATGCAAGCACATACGAGCAGTATGTATGTATGAAAAAACCAATTTCAGATGCATATATACTACATCTACAGTCACTGAGAAATAGATTGCTTACTACATGTCAGGCCTAAATGCACCGACGGTTCACTCGCAGATCCTGTGTTTTTACACCCGCAATGTGAAGTGCAAGGAATACTACCTAATGTAAATCGTTTCAGTGATCTGGTGTTACAGGTGTATGATATTTTATGTGGTGTAGATGCCCTTAAAAGAGGGCCTTCTCACTAATTCTCCATCCCAGAGCAGAAGCTCCCATCTCACTGCCACCAAATGCATGAAACCACATCAAGAGGTGCCATGACCATTTGCAGCATTGGCCTGCATTGTAACAACATCCTCACCCCGATGAGCACCGGCTTCAGCTTCAATCTGCCAAAAGAGGAAAATATTGTGGAGAGCAATGAGGCATGGCAAACAGAAATGCAGTCTAACAAAAAACCATGGTGTCTGTGTCAAACACACACACCAAAAGAGGGCCACTGTTGACACCACAAATATAAGTATAATAATTAATGCCAAAAGAGATCCTCAAACATAACACTAAGAGGGCATATACTGCATACAGACCTCGTTGTTTACGTTCCTAGGAGGATTCTGGTGGATCTGGGCCTGGGCCTGGGCCTGGGCCTGTGCATGTGTGTTCTTTGAAAGATCCCTCAGCGTCCCCTGCACATTGGAGAAAAAAAATTGACTTTAAGCTATACATACACCTAACACTTCAACACATGCAAGCATCACTACTTCATATATTATGTGAATTTTTTTATTTTTTATTTTTTATATCTCAGGGTATCCCCACCTTTGGCAGGGCTAATCCTTGGGCCCCACGCCTGCACCCGCACAGACAGGGGACAATTAACGCCCGGGGGGATCGATGCCAGGACCTCTGGGGAGCAAACCTAGTGTCCTAACCACCGAGCCAACACCCGGTTGGGTATATATTATGTGAAATGTGAAAGGGAAAACTGGAAGACCTTTATTATTTGTGTGTGAAGGCAGAGAAATGTTAAAAAGGAAAATGCGTCAGCATGTCATCACTTCCCAAAAGAGATAACAGCAGATGAATCAATCGGCCAATATTTCGGCAGGCTAATGGATGGAGGCAACATTTTCATCCATGAGCAGCAAACTGCATACTCTCATATATGGTCCAGGCCATGGGGGACACCTAGATCATGGTTTACCACTAGCAGATTATCCTAACCATTAATTTCATAGCCTCAGGGTAGGAGGGATGGAAGGATCTCATCATGGATGGAGGTTAGGCAAAAACTCAGCACCATCAGATTATCCTAACCACTGACCAAAGGTAGACCTGATACAGCTGGACTGCATAGAAAGGCTTGCAAAACAGACCACGAATTATGACAAAATCGAGATGCTTGCTGAGATTCTAGTGCCACAAAATACTACTTTGAAGTGGATCACGGTGGAAGACAAGGATAAATGTAGAAAAGCAGAAGTAACAGGACTAGGAATGTCAATGGACCTCCATTTACCCGGTTACCCAAGGAATCCCACCAAAAAAAAAAAATACAGGTATGGACCCTCCTTTTTGGACCAGATTGATAATTGTGTCCAAGCCAAGGCCCACTTGGTTCCAAACCCAAATATCCAATTACCCAAGTGATATGCATGAAATAGAACAGTATAATGTAAAATATATTTATGAGTATCATATTGAATATTATTCTATACAGTAACTTACAATTAATGTCCAGCACAGCTGCACAAGTCACGGAGGTCCCACTTTACTGGCGTATGTGGGTCCGAGCACTGAGGAGCGCATATTTTTCAATATACATAGTTTCTGAATCAGGCCCAGAGTCGCATTTGGATCCAGATGGGTTAATTCAAGTCGAACCCAGGTCCAAGTAAATAAAGTTAATTGGGTTTGGGTCAGAGTCCACCATGGACCTGCACCATACCCAACCTGTTACTAAAAAGAACCACATAAAAGTTGAATTGGTGACGTTGGTGATGGCTTATGCAAAGCTTACCCTAATATATAGCCAGTTATACCATATAGCCCATTAGTCACTAACATTTATCACGGCAGAATTCAAAAACCAGCCAAGTTTGATGCAGTTCGGCCGACATATTGGGCTCAGACCCTACTCAATCACATGGAATCAACCAAGTCTCAAATCATATTGGACTCACTGGTGACCATTTGTATTGCCATCAATTTTACATTTTATTGTCTCCAATTCAGTACATTTTTTCAGGTTATGCCCCATCTGCAATGTAATACAAGATTTTCCTGGGAGACAACAGACATCTGAGCAACTTTTCAGCCCGTTACAGACTGCTGTTATCGTGACCACAAAACTGTAGCAATGTAGAAGACATCGATTACCATCTTTGATTATTGGGATTTTTTTTTTATAATATCTTTGATTGCTGGGTATTCATTAGCAAAACAAGAAAGGCAGATAACTTTTACAACATGAAGCAAGATCCCAGTCCCTACCTTATTAGACCAAAACAGTCCACATGCATTGCAGAGAGTCCTTGGTCCATCAGGCCCACGACGCATCATTGGAGTAGCCTTCTGGCTAGTGCCACAGTGATGACATCTAAAACAACATATGTGAAGAGAAGTTAACGACTAAACCTTGAAACAAAGTGCTGTCAAATCACAAATGAATGCACACTTCGATAAATTTTGTGTTTGAATCCAAATAAGAGAGTAAAGTACCCAGAACAGACCATCTTTTTTCTTTTCTTTTTTTTTTCCCCCTCCAAAAGACAATATATTCAAAATCAAGAAATCTAAGGAGAAGGGCACTATCTTTATAATTGACAAGATTTTGCTGTATAAAAAAAAAAAAGAATAACACTAATCGCACTGATTTAGAAAACAAGCAAATAAAAAAGAAAAAAATAACAGAGTTACCTCGTTATAGTATAACGTAAAAACGAATAATCTAATATAGTAATCAAAATCAAAGATTCACAATATGAAGCCAAAAGGAGATGAAACTGATCCTTATTTTAATATTGGCATGGTTAATTTGAAAGCAGAAAAAGGATGAGAGTTGTTTTGGGGAAGAGGTGATGGTTTGCTAATACAAAAGCAAATAATCTTAATGCTCTCTTTCCTATTCAGTTGACAATAAGAGATAAGAAAAAGATATATTCCCAATGGAAGTATGTTGAGAGTTAATCTTCAGACATTCTTGACATTCTGTAACCATCTCCAAGTGAAGGGAAAAAGACACTAAATCAAAAGCATGCAAGTCACTATGTAAAATATAAGTGAAGAGGATGAGATATATCACTAATGAGTGCAAATCATCTATGGCTAGATTTTTTTTTTTTTTTTCATTTTTTTTTTTTTTTGAATGGTTTATGGCTGGAATAAAAATATTCTAAGAGTTGATCTTGTAAGGGATTTTATTCATGGACCTTTTTCACACCATCATGTCTCGAGGCAGTAAACCAGAACTGCAAATTCATAACATAAGTAAAATAAGTGAAAGGGGTAAATGATCATGGGTTCTTGTCCACATCATATATCATGGCAGTACCAGAATATTGCAATGATAGCACATAAGTAAAATCAGCAAAGGATAACAATATACTGAAGTGCACACAAAGCATACAGCACAGAAACCAAGAGGGAAAAAACAAAAAAGAAAATCATACAAAAGTCAAATCATGAGTAAAACCAATCAAAATTTGACTACTAGACAACAAGCATGAGAGAAGAATTGCAAATGCATTTGTGACAGTACACAGGAATCCAACTGTGACTTCTCTAAAAGAACTAAATATCAATAATGACTTAATTAAATTAACAAAATATCAATAGAAAGAAAAATAAAAAAATAAACGAGTCAAATTTATATGAGGAAGCTATTATTTGAACAAATTTAATCAAGAAAGCAACACAAGAAAGGCAACGAATAACACGTGTGACAAAATATATGAAGCTTACGCAGCAGCTTTTGGAGGTGTTTCATTATGCACTGGAATCCAGCGAGTATTATCCCCCCAACTTGATGCAGATGCTGCTGCTTTTGCTGCTGCTTCCTGTGCTTGTGCTTCCTCAATTTGAGCCTTTGAGGCAAACTGACCCTTGTGCCGATGCATCCTACAAAAGTCACAATAGGGAAGAAATAGTTACTACAAGCAAAAGGTCGCACATGTCAGACACCAAAACAAAATGATTAGACAGGTTCCACAGTTGGAACGTCATGGATTCTGCCTTCTAATATATAAGAAATTGTGTTGGGAGTAATAACTATTTCTACAAAAGTAGCTCTAGTATGGACCTTGTATGATACTAATAGTTTACCAAATACGAAATAGGATCTAAAGCAATTTTTAAATTCCAGTGCTGGTCTTTGCGTCAATCAGGATTGGGAGTCAAAACCACCCATGTAGGACCAATATGGGTGTGATGGTCTAAACAAAAAAAAAAAAAAAGAAAGAAATAATAGGAAACGGTTATAAATGTGCAAATTTGATTATTTAATTGCGTCTTAAATCAATAATATTAAGTTTTCTGAAGGTTAGCATGGTGTTCATCATTCTTGTAGCTCCTCTTTTATTTTTATTATTTATTTATGTATTTATACATTTTGTAAAGGGTAAGACTGTAACTTCTTGTGCTAATAGAAAAATTGTTTAATACAGAACAAATTTCCAACACATAATAACTATTTATAGCTTAACACTCATATTAACATTAAAATAACAAACCAAAAATACATATTAATTAAGGGATGGGGCTCTGGGGCCATGAGAACACCAATTCTTCAATACCACACACTGAGTTTCAAGTGGACTCAAATCTAATTCTTCAATACCACACATTGAGTTTCAAGTGGACTCAAATCTATCTTCATCATCACTACCAAAATCACCATTCTTTATTGAATAATAATATAAACCCAATGGATAGAAAACCTAAAAATTATTAAATAACTCTGGCTCAATCATAATATAGAAAACTCTCATATAGTATTGATCATCAATTTTGTAATCCACGATTCTAATACTGCTTGAAGGACCCATTATCCATGTTGATGAGTATAAGAATTTGTTTTGGGTACCATATTGATACTTGTACCCTTCACTTCAAAGTTCATACTTAGATGAAAACTGAAATTAGAGAGAGAGAGAGAGAGAGAGAGAGAGAGAGAGAGATAGAGTTCTTAAATGTGTTTTTGATTGTGTTGTCTCTCTCACCTTGTACCAGTCCTGTGTCGCTTCCTGTCTGTCTCGTGCTGCCCCAACTTGACAAATTAGGGCTGACTTACTCAAGTTGAGCCTTTTATAGGATTCTGGTCCCTAAGTCAAACCAAGATTGATCTACACTAAGTCAACCTCATGCTAGACACAATTTCATACCATGTAAAGGTCTTCAACGTAGGCCTTCTCCCTCACACAAGCATTTGATACAATTGGAAATTATCATACTCCAAAATAGCCCAAAAAAAGGCTGAGAGAGTGGTGAACAATTTTTAGAGATTACTGAGATCTTCTGCAAAGGCAGTCTCCCAAACACAACCATCTAATACCATTGAAAATAATCATCTTCTAGAAAAAGAAAAAAAAAGGCCCAAAAGAGTCAAAGAAAGAGTGGAGGAAAAAGTTTAGAAATAAAATATAGGGAGGGAGATGCAAGTGTAACTCAACATCTTGGACTGGAGTGGCTATAGAACAGATTAACAACTAAGTGCCCATGACTGTTTTCATGAAATACGTTTAAGGAAAGATCTCCATGAGAATCCTAATTCCTAGGTTTCAATTAAAAAAAAAATCTTACCAAACAAAAAAAAAATTTGCACAAATCCATATTGTGAGTACTGCCGGTTTTGGTCAAAAAGACCTATTTTCAACTTTTTTTTCTTCTTTACAATAATGCCTTTAAAGGGCTTGTAGGCCCCCTTCCACTACTTAAACACATTCTTTTCCACACGAGAAATTTTAGAGAGAGATTTATTTGGGGTTTCTTAAGCACTAATCCTAGCGAGAAGAATCAACACATCTTTCTTCATCATTTAATGGATTGAATTGGTGTTCTTTCCGATGTGATTCTACTAAAGCAGTAAGTTTGTTCTCCATGACAGGCATAGCAAATTCTGTGGAAAATCATATATGTACAATTTATACTCTATTCTTGTATTTGATACAACTTATACTCCATACAGGTTGCAAAAAATGTTGGTACCTACTGGGCTATACAAGTTGAGAAATAAGCCTTGATAAATATGTTGCTTTCTATTATCTAATAACATATTCACCTATATGCCAATCAAATTTAAAATGATGACGCAACCATCATGTCATCTGCCATTAGATCAATAGCATGAATGAGTTGTTATGAGCAGTTGGGAGGAGAGTTCTTTGGGGGATGAGTGTCAGGAAGCATTTGTTAAAGTTGGAAGAGAGAGTATCTATCCCTCTCTAAGTCTTTTACTTTTATCTAATTTTTTTATTTATACTGATGAGGATGATGTGAGAATTTGAAAACGTTGTCCTTCTGCAAAAGTCTCCTTCAAATCTTTCTATATGGCCAAAATGCCCACTTCTTGTATACATCCTATATGTTCATGTGCATGGCTTGGTTTCGCTCCAAAAGGAGTTAAGGCCTTTAGCTAGTTGAAAGTTGACGAAAAAACTATCTATGATCGGTAATATCAGGAGGGGTGTAGCGTCAAGAGACTGTCACCTACATTTGTGTCGGCAAAGGGCAAAAGAAACAATTGATCATCTTTTCTTCATCATGGTTTCTCCTTAGTGTTTGGAGACATTTCATAAACTTGCCAACTCATGATGCATGTCAAGATCAAATGGCGAGGCAATTGAAGAATGTGGTGGTGCTTCCATTGGTCATGGGATTATCTTGTGGAGCCAGCCAATTGAACTTCCTTACACTGCCAATGCGCCCTCCCCCCCCCACCCCTTCCCCCCCCCCCCCCCCCCCCCCCTTTTCCCTTCTTTTTGAATTGAATGAAGCATATCCAAGGATAGAAGGCAATTACTGAAAAGCATACACAAAGAGCACAAAAAAACTCCAAAGGGGGACACAAGTATGCAGAAACTCTTGTCTACTCCAGATTTCACAAGAGAACCCACAACCCTACCTCAACACTTGGCAAAAATCAACACAAAACAGTCCACACATTGTTTGAATAGTCAAAACACTACATTGAAAGACTCACATTCCACCATGAGACTGTCTCACATCTTTGCTTGATTGGACTTCTTGCTGCCATTTGGGCCAGACAGACTATGAAACATTATTTTGTATCATTGAACAACTATCCCCCCATTTTTGCTTCCCTTTAATTTATGGGTTGTTGCTATTGCAAGAATCACTAATCTGAATGCGATTAAAATTCATAAATTGATATCTATTGAGAATCTTTCTAGGGATGGAATTGAATCTTATTGTAAGTAGTTGTTTTTTTAAAAAATTATAAAATTCCCTATATTAAAAAGGGAGATGCTCCTATGAGAGATGCTCTCACCTTACTATGAGAGATAAGGTGGGGGCCCTCACATCCATATCCAATGCCAACAACTTAAATGTGAGGGTCCCCACCCCTATCTCTCATATAAGGTGAGAGATCTCTCATAAGAGCATCTCCCTATTAAAAAAATATGAAGTCTATTCCGTATATAAATTTCCTTGCAGCAGGGACAATCAATAAATTAAAGGGAAGCAAAATGGGGGAGGGTTGTTCAATAATGCAAAAGAATGTTTTTGTGGTCTTTCTCTAGCCCAAATGGCACTGAGCCTTAATGAAGCAAAGATATGGGCTATTAGAGAAGTGTTGAGCATATTTTTCGCTTCCTTCTTTAATAGTCTCATGGTGGGAAGTGAGTCTTTCAATGTAGTGTCGTGAAAACGTTTCACACCCATGGAAACTGCATTTTATCATCTATGGGATTTAAATAATGTGTGGTGTTCTCTTGTGAAGTCTGGAGAAAAAAAGTTTCCACATGCTTGGGTCACCCTCTATGATGAGGCCCTTACTTCGATGTGTTTGTGCTCTTGGTTGTGCTTTTTTTTTTTTTTTTTTTTTTTTTATAACGGAGGGTGTCCCAGCCCTTTGGGCCGGACTATTCCCTACGGGGCCAAGGGGAGCCGGGTAAATCCCCTATGGCCCCAGTGTGAGTTGTGCTTTTCCTTTCCAGTAATTGCCTTCTATACTTGTATATGCTTTTTTGTCAGTGAATAGTTACCACCCAAAAAAGAAGGGGGGGAAATGCAAAGAACATCATCCTGCCAAGAGCCAGACCAAGACTGTTGTCCACCTCATAGGCAAAGTTAGGAAGATCAACTGGCTCGCTCCAGCAGATCTACCAAGGCATGGGTAGATATTACATTCCTGCACTTTCATTTAAAACTAAGGAATCATAATTCAGA
This sequence comes from Umbellularia californica, assembly GCA_028538565.1. Lineage (NCBI taxonomy): Eukaryota > Viridiplantae > Streptophyta > Magnoliopsida > Laurales > Lauraceae > Umbellularia > Umbellularia californica. Next base: position 68,275,301 of record JAPQWN010000008.1, read on the forward strand.
ATACAAGAACTCAGAGAGCGAATCTCACCATCATTTTAAAATGAAGAAAGAGTCGGATATTCTAAATGATACTAGGAAAGAAAGAATCGGAAATGAGGTATTAAGGAGCATTTAGGGGTAGCATCAATAGGTGATAAAAGAGGGAGTCATTTGAGATGGTTTAGGATATGTACAACGTGGGCCAAGAACAGCGTCGGTGGTTTAAAGGCCCCTCAAGGAGAAGGGGTAGTCCGAACATGACATGGATGGAAGTAGTAAGAATACATCTAGAGAAGAACCTAACTGAGGATTTGGCCCAGATAAACTGAAATGGAGAAACATAATTCATATAATTGACCCAGACAGCGACGAGACAAGGCTTGATAAAGATGATGATGATGAACATACCATTCAAAAAAATGATGATGATGAACATTTTTGCAAGGTTAATCTAAGGTCCATACTCTTACTTGCAGCCAAACCCCACGTCCCAATACCCATTGACATTGTTACTTGATTCTAATTTTTTATAGTAATTTTGTATTCTATCTTGATTGTTTTAAGCTTCGGTCATGTTTATGTGTGATGAATCAGCAATAATTTATTATAAGATATTTTATATAGTCAATTTTTTGTGTTTTATGACTGTTCATTTAGTTATTATTTTTAATTAATAATGTAATTCTCCACAGACCACAGTTTGTCAATTACATTCCGTTCCGGCCAAAATTGGCTGGAACATTCCGGAATTTGCCTTGGGCGAAACTGAATGGCCCCTGAAACTTTCTAGTCCCGATTCCGGTCCATTTTGATCCATTCCGGTTAGTGAAAACTAGAAAATAGTCAATTGTAGAGTGTAGTTTAATTTACATGTTGTAAGTATGCATCTTTAGTATTATTTTAGCATTCAACTATTATTTCAATTTTAGGTATTCTTTTATATTTGTTTTTTCATATTTCAATCGCATCTTTTCTTAAACAAAAAACCAGAATGCTGAAATGTTTCGCTATAGGGTCAAACTTGAATGTCGACTGGAACGGAATTGATAACTATGCCACAGACAGCATTTCAATAGTTGCCATATCCTATATTTCTCGAGTATGTGGGACCAATCATACATAAAGAACGTCTTCATATCGATAGAGCTAATTTAGGAGCCAACCGACCAAAGGGAAGAAAGGAAACTTTTTTTCCTGATATAGTTACTCTCTGCATACACTATTTACACATTGACATGTCCCTGAATACATGGGAAAATACTATGTTGGAACCGACATTCTCAATATCAACAGAGTTTAGTTAACAGCAGGCTGCCTCTAGAGAACAGGATCAAACATGAACTCTCCTACTCCTTTTTAACCATTAGCATTAACACTATAACTTATGAACCACCCTGTTCAATTATTTGGAATTCCTTGTTACTAGTAGTTTTTACTTCATTTTTTTTTTCTTTTTTGATTGGTAACATGATCGTCCCACAACCTCATGGTTGCAACATCCGGCACATCCCAACTGTGCTATGTCATCTTACACTGACTTAAGGATTCATTGCATAGTAGTCAAGTCGTTTCGTTTCGGGCGAAACTCCTGATTTGTTTCGGTACAGTCTGGAAACCGAATTGAACATCCCACATGTAGATGTTCGGTTCATGTCTCGTTTGATCTCGGCCGAAATCATGCAGTTTGGTTCGAAATCCCCAATTTTGGGCGAACAACAATCGAACACCTCAATTCGAACGAATCGATGGTTGGACGATTCAAAGAAGAAGAGGTAAAAAACAACTAAAGGATTAACATTTGGAAAACCACTCATTTCGAGTACCTTCATCGATGAGTGTACCTTTCTTCGTCGACGAGTGCGTAATTTGCAGAGGTACCTCTTCCTCTCATGCAGCCCTAAATCTTACAGTCGTTTTATAAAATGAAGTCCAAAATGTCATTACTAGCCACAAAATCTTCAATTTCCACATTTCCCCTTTCCCTATTTTGAGATTCCTCCCTTGGCGAAGCACGAGCTTGGAGATTTGCCCTCGCTGAGGCCTCTTGGTGACAGAAAGTCAAGTACACCTTGCCGAATTTAGTCGCTGCTGCCAAGAGCCCTTTTCCCTAGCTACATATCTTGCAGAACTCCTGGTACATTCGGCTTCTTCCATTTCTTCTTCTTCATCTTTTTTTTTTCTCTGTATTCGGTGATGCATTCCCTTTTATAGGAAGGGATTGTGATGTGATACGGATGTGAGCCCCTCTTATGTGAGTGGTTGATGAGATGCAGATGAGAAGCCCACTTACTTTCATGTCGAGGAATCTTTATTGAGTTGAGCCAAGCACTGTTTCTACATATCTAAAGACTACTTATGTATGCCCAGCCTCATAATCTGTCATATCATCATGTGATTTTTTTTCATTATTGACCAACTAATTTTGATCATATTTTTCAATAAATTATTACGTAAAAATTATCAACCGAATAATTTCCTAAAATCACGGTTATCATGAACCATAGTAGCAGCATATTAATCAGTAATAATTATCAACATGGAGTGACGCTTAGTAGAATAATTTTTTTAATAAATGTTAAATATATTTTATTTTATTTTTTTTTTTTATTTTCTGAAACGAATTTCCGAATTGGAAAGCCGAAATGCCGAATCGGCCGAAATGTTTCACTTAAAAACCAAACCGAAATGGGGTCCGAAACGAACTTAACAACTATGATTCATTGTCCTACTTTCCCCTTGGAAAGAGTTGGCAGTCGGGGAGGTGGTAGCTGTATGTTCCTGGAGATGTCAATTGGATCAGATAAAGCATAACGTAAGGTGGCGCTATCATCTGGACTTGGGACCTGGGTGGAACTTCTGGGTGAAGTCCTTGACTAACTGAGGAGTGTATGAGAGAGAAAGAGATGGTTTTAAATAGTTCTGTTAGTGTGTGTGCATGAGAATGTGTGCACTTACTACTGTTTGTGTGCAAGTGTGAGTGTGTGTTTGAGAGAGAGAGAGAGAGAGAGAGAGAGTTGGAAAATGAAGCAATTAATTAACGTGACAACACTTTCAGCTTTCTGTGTCTCAATACTAAAGTCAATATAATTATAAAAAAAATACTTAAGTCAATATAATTAGGCCAACAAGCAATCAGACTACAAGTTATGTATGATTCATACTCCATAGTCCACATAAATGAATTGAACATTTGAACATGTAGAATGCAACATGCACAGCATACCTAAGGGCTACCTCTTTACGAACAGTGTAACGGACTTTCTTATCAAAATTGCGTTCTTTCCTTTTCTCCCGGAACCTCATCAGTGAAGCAACTCTCTGGGGCATGTTTGCGTTCTGTGAAACATCATTCAACTCCTGGTTGAATAATTTAGGAAACAGAAAGCAATCAAAAATCAAAAACAAACAATAGAAACACCAAAATTTTGTTGAAGTAAATAGATTGACAAAGAATTATACCCGATTATTTTGGTTGGACTGAAAAGCAGGTAAAGTGACAGGTACTTCACGCCCCCCCAACAATAAGAGCACTGCTTGAACCTGTAGAATATGTAACAATTACATCCATCTTGAATGACTTTGGTGCAAAATTGGTGCAGATAAGGATAATGAATGAGAGTTTGTTTCCTTTGATCATGCAGTCTAATGAGAACTAACTTTGGTGCAAATAAATAGAGCCTGATAAGGACTGCAGTTTGCAGAAAACCGGGATCAGGAAAAAAAAACAGAGAAGAAAGAAAATTATGTGCAAACAGGCCCCACCAACCCACACACAACACAAATCGATAAAAGGGCACAAATGATGTACAGGCAGAAGTTAGCAAGCTTACAAAGTTGAAAAGGAACCAAATGGGAATTTTGAAGTTGCAAAAGAGCCTAAAATATACAAAAATCAGTTGGATGTTACTTTAAACAACAACAACAACAACAACAAAAATAGAATATGTCCCATTAGACTTGGATTTGCATATGAGTGGAAAGAAATCTAGCCCTCACCTCAGCGACTCGTATGCCTGATCATTCTTGATTTATTACAAAATCGTAACCTGCCAGTCCGCAAATTGTACCTTTTTCATAACTTGCCCCAACCATGGGAAAATGACATGCGGCAGTACCAAGTGCGGCATTTCAGTTTTACAAACTGTTTGGAAGTAGAAGTCCAACAACCAGTGATGAAAACCAGGATGTTCCGATGTAGTACAAAGCAGACGATGAAGAATCAAACGAGGCCCTCAGGAAATTGAGAACTTCGACAGAGAAAAATGGGAGGAGTAAGGAAGGATGAGATCGTACTTTCATCCTGTCTTTTTCAGGGCCAGCAAGCTTCGAGGACTCTAATAGAATGGATATCATGGCCATTAACGAAGGCCTACTGCTGCTCAAGTCCGTTCTTACATAGTCCCGTCTTGACATAGGAAGATACAAAAAAGTGACATATCATGGGAAGTGGTCTAGAACCCGCCTTTGGGGTTTCCCTACATTCCCATAGAAATTAGAGACCTTTCCAAAGTGCTCAGGCCACCATTTCAGTGCTTAATGAAGAAGCCCATGCTTTGGCAAAAGCAGGAATTAACAGTCAGACTGCTCCAATTTTTCATGGTGTAAACCAGTAGTATAGTCTGTTTCGCAATATCATTATCATTATCAGTATCCTTATCATTATGTTCAAATTCTCCAACCCAAAACCCAAACCCCAAACCCCACAACAAACCCAAGACCTACTCTCATTTTGGGTCATTTCTTTGTACATAATTCTACTTCCCTATTAAATGAAATCTCTTCAATTATATTTTCAGAAAAAACCAACAGAACAGTAAGTGCAAAATCTCCATTCAACACAAATCAATCTAACAAAATTAAACTGAAGAACAGAACCAATAGACAGAAAAACACAAGAAGGCTACCTTCTCTGGCGGGACGGAATCGAACACATAGACCTCACCCTGGAAAGAGAGGGTGAGCTGGTTCACCGTCTGGCTCCGGGCCACTGCCACAACCTGTTGCTGCTCCGCTGAGCCGTCCCCTTCCATGCCATCGCTCCCGCCATCTTCCTGCTCCTCCTCCATCGCCTCCTCGTGCGCTTGCATGTAATGCACGTGGATCGGTTGCGCGTCCACCACCTGGACCGGCATCTGCTCCGCCATGCCTCCGCCACCCTGCCCGCCGTCCATCTGCCCGGGCATGCTCATCGCCGCCGCCGCAGCAAGCATGTGCACGTGATCCGCACTCACCAGGTGGATTTGCGGATGCCCTTGAACTTGCACTGCTTGAACTGCTTGTACCTTCACATCTACGTTTCCGGTGTTGTTTTCTCCCATGTCTCTCTTTTCCACTTTCAGATCAAACGCTAAAATGGAATCAAAACGAGATGCTCTCAAAAATTACACGAAACGCTTGTATATCCGAGATTTGATCGATTAAACGCTATGATCGAATCTAAACTCGAAGGAAAACGAGATATTCTCAATCGATCGAAAAGTTGCAGATCCGATCCGGCGAATTCTGGATCTGTCTCACCCTACTTCCTTCCGAAACACTCAGATCGAATACGATAACGCTCCAATCCCCGCGATTTGATGAATTGAGCTCTCAGATTGAATCAAAACACGAGAGAAAACCAAATCTCCACCAGAATCGAAACGAAACATCACAGATCTGGAGAACTCTACCTCTCAGCCTCTTCCACCTACCGATGTCGTCGACTTGATGGGTGAAATGCTCAGATCGAGTCTAGAAACGAGAAAAAAGACTGAAGATTTTTGTTAGGAATCGAACGGAGGGTTGCAGATCGGGAGAGATTTCAGATCGGGCGACTGCGATCTGGGGTTTCCGGCCATGGCGATTGCGGAGGGGAGAACGAAACCCTAGGTTTTGGGGAAAGAGATCAGGGCCAGAGATCTGGAATGGATGGTAGAGGTTGAAGCGGGAGGAGTGGATCTACGGTGGGGAGGGATTTTCTGGTGGAACGAGAGGCTGAGATTCATCGCAGGGTTTTGTAGGGGATTTTGGGGTGGAAGGTGAGGATTGGACGAAGGTGAAAAATATATGAAGTAAATGATGTGCGTTTATAGTTAAATTAGATTAAAGATAGATAAGGTCATTGAGTATTAAGGGGAAAAAACTTCCTCTTTTGCTTTTGAATTGACTCGACCGTTGGATCGACTATAAGCTCATTATGGATGGATGGATTGTTGGATTAACTATATACTCATTTTGGACGGTAAGAATACATTAGGTTTTAATCAAGTGGTTAAGATGATGATTTTAATATCCATCACCGGAGAAAATTAGGTGGGGGAGATTGAAACATCTCCAAGTGGAGCCTCAGGTGGGCCCAATAAGAAACGGTGCTCGTTCGAGGAGCCCTTCATATTTAAGACATTTTATGTCTTTTTTTTTATTTACATTTATGTTTTTTTTTTATGGCGTCACATGAGAGGAAATGCTAATTTATCTTAACCTGTCAGCTCAAGATTCATCCCTATGTTTTTTCGTGTGTTACTCCCACTATATTCTTACTACACCATTGACCGTGCTCCGCTTGAGTATGCTCCAACCATCCTCTCTTTGTGTGAGATGAGACACCCTTAACCACTTAGGCTATCTCTTATTAGTTTTATTAATTCTTATTATTCAAATAAGAAATCTAAGTTGGTTTTTTTTTTAAACAATGGCTATTATTACTATAGGAATTTTTGGTAGAGGGAATTCTTATACAAATTTATCTATAATCAAACTTTACATTAAGCAAATTGTTGAAGTCTGGAGTTTTATCCGTTTGATGACCTTTCCACCCTGTTTGTTTGAAGATATTTTTTATAAACATTATGGGTATTGGGGGGTTCTTATTCTATGTAGGAGGATCATGTTGCATAAGCATTTCAAATGTTCCATTTGATTACTATAGTTTTGAAAACTATCACTTTTGGATATCTAGGATTTCTTGTTCAAGGGCCTAGGACCATTATGAGATATGGATTTATGAGAACTAAGAAGATTTTGCAACTAGAAAAGTAAGTTATTCCCTCAAAATTTTGGAAACTGTTGCAACCAAATAGGGATATCTAAATTGCAAGGGTTGATATGGTGTTAGAAACCCCTAGTAAAGGGAGTTCTTGGAACAAACACGCCCTCTACCTTTCGAATTATCAGAAATTTAGTTTTCCTAATGCTAAATTAGGCCTGAGCATTTATAATGTCACTTGGGGACAACATTTGAAAATTTTCAAAATATTACACACAAGAATCCTCGTAAGTATTATAAACAAACAAGCCCAAAAGGTTGAGTTTTGGTTTTTTATGTCAAGTGAGTCACATCTACGATATGACTTGTGATGTATGCTAAATTACTTCGTCTCTAAACAATGCCCTACATATCCTACCCTTGCTTAAAACAACGAAAATCCACCTATACATTTGAAAATCAAAGCTAAGTATGTCTTTTATAAGTTGAGTCCTATGGTCACCTTGGTAATTTTGTGTGTCTGTGTTTGTTTTTTTTTTTTCTTTTTGTTCTTTTGGGTTTTTCTCTTCTTTTCTTTTCTTTTTTTTCGTGGTGGGAAGGAGGGGGGCAATTATAATTCATGAATTTATGGCAATCTATCGGTAGCTTAGTGGTGAGGCACCACCCTTTTACAAAAACAGCCAGGAACCAATTATGGCTATAGAGGACGTTAGGGTATCTACCAAAGAGAAATCAAATGTTTCAAAATTTACAGGTTTTAGAAATTCACGTTAGAAAATCTTGCTCCAAATGAGCCTTTAAAGTTCCTCTTGGACAAGAAAAATATGAAGAATATTGAGATGGATTAAACTATCTTCTAACCCAGTTTTTTTCTTTCCTTTTTTCTTTTTTACATGGAGGATTTGAACACCTACGCACTCTTACACACACAGTCCACAATCACATCTTTAACCAGCTAAGCTATAGTCAGATATCTCTATTCTGAATTCTTTACTTTAAAGATGATTATCTTGTTTTATTCGCATTGAAAAGACTCCTAAATATTAGGAACTCCATAGATGGGTGGTCCCAACAACCACTGTAACCTGCCCATTTCCAAAAGAATTGATGTTTCATCCTTTGTGCATGACACTTTAAACATCCACTACACAAAACCTGCATGCTTCAATGATTGCCCAACAAGTTCTAGTGGTTGGAATCATATGGGGTACAACTTGACAAGAGTACCTCTTCCTACCATCAACAGTAAACATGGTAGACCCATGAAATTAGAGTTATAAAAGTGAGTTGCTGGGAACTCTACTTGAACCAATCTGTCTAGCTTTGGGGTCTCAGTCACTGAGCTAGATTTTAGGTTTACTGTATTGCAAGTACCAATTTCAATCTTGGTAAACTGGGTGCAGATTATAATGTGGTTGATATCCTGTTCAGTTTTTTTTTCACCAATCCATAACTCAATATTGGTGAACAAAGTTGTAAATATTTAAATTTGCAGGTAAACTGAGTAAATGGAAACAACTTAGTAGAACCCAAATAGGGCAAATAGTCCAGCACATTCAAACTATAAGATCAGTTTTTGCGTGGGCCGGAGACGGGTAGGTCGGCTCGGCCTGTTGATGCGGTGTCAGTCTTCCTTCTTCTGTCCCGAGCAATGTCTCTGGATAGGTCTCCTGTTTAGAAAACGAACACAGTGAAAGCTTGATTAGATGGTCCAACCGAGGTCCCTCCAATGCTTGAGTCAGCGATGGATCTTGGGGAATTTTGTATATCAATTCGATTAGAATTTTTTGCATACCTCGTCATCAAATCCTTTCTTCCACTTATGCCATCTCTCTCTGGATTTCCGCCCCCTCCCAGCACACGTTCCCACCCCCTACATCGTGGTAACTGGTAACGGTCGGGCCAATGGGTCGTGGGGCTTTTCTCCTCCAATCCAGGTCTTCATTCTTCTCTTTCCGCCAGCTGTCCCAGGCCCCTTCGAATCATCCTCCCCCTTTGGGTCAGGCTGGTCATGGCAAGTTGGGTCGGTTTCGACCCAAACCCAACCCAAGGTGTATTCAAATTTCCAACCACCCCCCAACAGAAACCAATGGATGAGATCTTTCATTCTCAAACATTTCTATATTTATGTAAATAGGCTACCATACAATTTTACTTACCCATGGCCATGCCCAAGAAATAATGAACAATTAGCCCTCAAGACACATGCATCATGAAGGGATATGATCAATGACCAGACCAACTTTTATAGTATCAATGATGGATTGTCCATTGGCATGGTCATGGTTTGGAATTTGGATTGACAGGGATATTGACCAAAACCTACTTTTGATGCATAGGCAGTCAAAGATTAAGAGCTTTGGGCAATTCAAAGTTGAGGTCACAAGATAAATAGTCATGTTTGGGCATTAGGAGACAAGTGATACTTGGTGAAGACATTTGCTTAACATCTGATCAAATTATTATGATTGCTAAGTTAGAATTGTCTCTTAGTAGAAATACAGCCAAGGTTCTCAATTTCTCATTACAATTGCTTAACAGCAGGGATTTTAAGAAAAATGCCCTTGTTCAAATAAGAAAATAGTATGAGAGCGATTATAATATTTTATATTCTAGACTTAAATAATAATATTAAAAAAAACTTGCTACTTAAACAACTTAAGAAAGTGAGAAGAAAACTTTTTTTAAATTTTTCATTTAATTTTTTTTATATTTTTACATATTGTTCCCCCATCTATAAGAGAAGTATGAAAGTCTCTCAAAATGCTGGATTTAAAAAAAAATATCCCCCACCTCTAACCCATCCTAAAGGCTAGTTTTTGAGCTAAGACAACAAGGGTTTTGTGTTGGTGGGGTTGGTGACAATGATGACGGCGATGTGGTGGTGGTGAGCACGATGATAATGGGGTGTTATTCGATGGTGTGATTGAAGAAGCGAAGGTGTTGATAATGATGATGATGAAATGATAGTGATGATGACACCCCCTTTTATAATGCTAATGAAAGTTTTACTCCCAACATTAGATTGATGATGTGACAAAGCATGTGATTTGAGATTTAGTTCTTATTTAAACGACATACTTCAGAGATGATCAATTTCATGGTGGGGCATAAGACTAATTGAAGTAAAAGTTATTTTCAATATGGAATTAAGGTTTGAAAGTGAATTTTAGTGATTTGGATTTCAAAGGTTAGGCCCACCCAAAGATTTGAAACGATACATTACGAACAAAAAGCATGCTGTATTAATGGTTAATTTGCTTAAAAATATATTACTCTGATGAAGAATTTTAAAATGATATTATCACTTAGAAACTCATCTTAACTGCGTTATAATATTTTTTTAAACTAGTTTAATTTTTGTTTCAATATTCATAAACTGCCAAACTACAAAAATATTACAATATTTTAATATTGCGCTTCCCTATTTTTATGCTATGTCATTTAATCAGTATTTAGATATGTAAATAGTTTGGTTTTAATGTATCCAAACAACCTATCTAATTATGATTCTGATTCAAAACAGACTACTCCTCTATAATCCATATAAAGGAGTGTCCAATGGATGGGTCTCACGTTAAACTGATACATGGGGCTATGTTGGCACTTAACATTATGTAGGACATCAATAGGCTCAAAAAATAGATGTAAGGTTTAGTTTGTGCCACTGAAGTACAATTTAGTTCGTGTAGATGGATCCAAATGGGACAAAATTATAATAATTTGGTCCTCTCGAAAAAGATTTTCAAAGATGAATCATGATGATTGTACAAACATAGTAAGACTTGACATTTGACACTCAACTGTTGGAGTTTGACAAATACCCATAACTATGTTTATACAAAGGGAGGAGACAGAAAACTTGCGAATTAATTTAAAAAAATGTACAATATACTATGGATGAAGGATATCGCACTATGCAATATCTCACATCCTTAGGATGTCACGTGAGCAATTCTTTGGGAATTTTTAAACTTCAATTATTACTTTTTTATAATTTTAAAGTTTAACTATTGATTAGTAAATATCAGGTGTTAGGACATCCGTACTATCAAAATCCCTAATAAATATTTAATATATGAACATGAAGATAGGGTCAAAGTTGGGAGACAAAGATGATTGTCTTTTGACCGTATTTAAACTGAATAAAGATAAAATATATCATTACACCATTGCATTCCACAATAATGTAAAATATTTTAAAAGTATATCGGTGAAATCCAAAGAGGCAAGTGGAAAAGTTATACCCATCGGTGTTGCGTAAGGGTGGCTCGGCTTTAGGCCTAGTGCATGAGTTTTGCAAAGCATGATTCCCATATACATATGCAAGAGAAGTAACTTTTTGGTCCACTTGCCAACACACTCATGGTTGAGTGGTGTTGGCATCTTAGTTTTACACGCAGGTCCAGAGATCGATTATTGGGTCGTTAAGTAAAAGTATCGCTCCTAAACCAATAGGCTACCATAGCAAAAAAAGGAATTTTTTTTTTCAATTACACTAAGATTAGTATTATATGTATCATTTGCTTCCTCCCATGCACAGGGTAAGTCAAGCATGTGCCTCGACAAGTGGCCCCAGGTTGAGAACACAAGTTCAAAAACACAACTTTTGGTCCCTGAGTCGTGGTCCCAACCAACTGCACTATCTTTAGGGCACGTTTGGCAAACGTCCACGGAGAAAAATTCTCCTAGTTTTCCACACTTCTGTAGAAAATCCACGTTTGGAAATGAGAGAAAAACTGACGCTCAGAATCCCCACATCTGCGTTTTCAAATTTTTTTCCAACGTTCGACCTCCCCTGTTTGATTCCGAAAATCCACATATTCAAAGAAAGTGGAGCTACAATGATTTCGATGGTAACTAAGAGGTTACCATTTGTCTTATTGGAAGCACACTTTATGGGTCCCATGATGAAGGTCCAAACCGTTAATCATCTTTTAAAGACCCAAAATGGCTGGAAAGTCAAGTATCAGCTGTTGATTTACCATATTTTTTAAGATATTTGTAAAAAGGTCCCGGGCATTGGATTGTGATTCTGGACTTCTGTGTGGGCCTGTTTACAAAATCCAAACCGTTCTCTCTCTTCATAAGCCTAAAATGGTTCTAGAACCAAATTCTACAATTTAATTCATCATAGATAATGTGAAAATTGGTAATAGAAAAAATCGGCCGTCGAAGATACTTTCAATTTAGCTAAAAGAGGAGCTGCAACATACCTGCTACAAAACTAGAACCAATAACTTATTGGTTACCTATTTAGCATTGGAAATCTACTGTATGGGTCCCACAAGATCTGAACTATTAATCATGATTAGAAGGTCCAAAACGGCTATTGGGATTAATATCAACCATTGATCCATCATGAATGTTGAGATATTCACAAATAAGTTCAGACCTTAATATATTAATTTTTATTCCTGTGGGCCCCACTTGAAAGATCCGAACCGTTCAAATTCTCTAGATAACCAAAGACGGTTGTAACGTGAAAACTCCCCCCTTGATTTTTCATGAATTTTGTAAAAATTGCAAAAAATAATAACAGAGTTGGATCACACAATCTAGGGATGGTAGGAATCCTCTTGCTTGACAAACCTAAAACTCTCTTATATTGGATCGAAGGGAATGGAGGATTCCTCTTTATTTACCAAAGGTGTCCTAAATGCATGGTGCATATGAATTTGAGTTTAGATACTTGTAATACCTTAACACAAGGCGAATGCTCCTTACTCACATCTAAAACTCATCTTGTTGTATATGCCCTCAAATCGATCATGTAAAATTTAGTACCGAACCTACTCCAAAATCATCATCTTGTTTGAATCTCCTTTTTCCCCGATAATATAAGTTCATACACAGATCTTGCTTCTAGTTGGTTTCCATAGGCTGATATTCAGTAGCTAAGAATGATGGACATGTGAAAAAACTGGCTCAAACATACATACATTAGTGGAAGTTTGTCACGCCCAAGCATGGCCCGAATGCTGCATCTTCTTCAGCAGGCCTAAACTTACCAAACCCTAATTAGGCTCTTAAGTGGGTCAAGACATCTGAACCTGGTGAATTACTACATCTAAAAACCTATTGGGATAATGGTCTTAAGTTGTATTTCAACTAGTTGGGTCACATGTCTTACATAGAGTGTATGAGTTCGAGACCCTATTTAAAAAAATAATAAAAAATTAAATGGAACTTGCATCACATCTAAATGCAATACCATGAGAGGTACACAACTATTTTTTTTTCCTCGTTGGCATTAATTTTTTTTAACAATAACAAAATTTTATTAAGAGAATATAAGGCTCAAGAAAGAATGGAAATACAAAACGGGGATATTGTACAAGAGCATTGTACCACACCAACCCAAGAAGAGACCTTTTCAACCCCTTGATTGGCTAACGCATCCACCATATATTTGACGGATCTTACCTCATGATGGAAGGAGACATTAATGGTTGATGCTAGTTGCCAACTCTCTAATTTAATTGAAAAGTAATTGAAATTCCCAAGGATTTGCCCTTGGTCAAATACTCAAGCGATCTCATTATATGAATCACTTTCTAGCACAAGAGAGCAAAAAAATATAGTCGAAAACCTTAGACCTTCCAAAATAACTAACACCTATACTTCATTCAAATCACAAACTCCCACATTCATGGAGAAAGTAAGTACACCTCACCCTTACATTTTCAAAGCACGCCTCTAAACCTTGCCATACCCAATTTAACCCTCGCAGCTCTATCAACATTGAATTAAAAAACCCCAAAATGAGGTGGAGACCAAGGGATAGGTCTCCTCTCTTCAAGAGGTCATATTCTCCGAACATAAGATCGCTATAAGACGAAGAGCCTTAAAACTATCTTAGCAATCCAAATCCTTATCAAAGACGAAGAGCCTTTTACGATTTATATCATTTATTTCCTTTCAAATAGGCGATAAAATCGCTAACGGAATTATCTTTCATAATAAGCGCCCGACATCCATGAAAACAAACTCCAAATCAAGAATGCGCAATCTCCACAATATTCTTTGGACAACACCAAGCAACACCGCATCACCCACACAGCTAACTACTCCGCCAATGCCAAGGGTTGATCTCCAGCACTGTGCAAACGCTTCTCACACACACAACCATAATGTTATTTGGGTGCTTGCAAATGCAATAATGGATCAGTGGCATTGGGCCCACCTTTTGATTTGATCACATCCAATTCCCATACAAGTTACCTTACTTTCATCGCATCCGTTCATTTCAATGTAGACTAAATTCAATGATAAGGACTTTTACCAACAACCCGATTATGATAAGATCAACGATTAATCTCAACTGGGCCCCACAACCAAGTCAACGGGCCCATGATCCAAAATCCCTACATTTCTCCATTCTCTCTCGTATATATGCACGAAAAGGAAACGTAGGGTTTTTACTTCCGATCCTTCGTCGTCTCATTTCAAAGGTACCTTCAGACCGATTCCTAGGGTTTCTGATTCTCTTTTTTTTTGTTTTTTTGTTTACAGATCTGCTGTTTCTGATGCATTTGGTGTTCATATGTATGTTTTGATTGTAGATCTGAATGAATGATGTGTCGTTGTTTTGATCTTCAAATGTGATTCTTGAATTTTTGGTTCTTTGTTGAGTTGTCGCGGATTTGTTGAATTTATGCGATTCTATTGTTGATTTGATGTCCTGTTCTAGCTATTCGATGATGTAGTTTGTGGGTTTCTATTTTTTTTGTTTGTTGAATCTGTTTGTGGCGAGGTTAGGGTTTCCATTAGGTCTTGAATCATATGAATTGCGAGATTAGGGTTTCCAAGACCTGTATGCAGATCAGAACATAATAAGCTTCGAGGGGAACGTGGGCGAGAGCGTCTGCATTTTGGTTATGTTCCTGACCAAAAGATTGGGTGGGAGTAGGTGGAGGATTTGGGCGCTGATAGATAGCGATGGAGTAGACGATTGGAAGGTCTATTTCTACGTTTCTCCTAGCTTGGGGATGCTCGAGGCGCATTGTGGGTTAGGCAGGGTGAGGGCCTTCGAATGTGGTGTAATAGCTGGGTTAGAACTTAGATGTTGATTCCCAAATGGGTCATGTTAATGCTGTCATTTAGTCGTTCGGGATGATTTGCATTGGGAATGATTTGATATGCCCCTGGAGGAGAAAGAGTACTCGCCACATCGGGTTGGGAATCTCTGAGTTTAACACATTCCTGTTAAAATTTGGAACTGTAAGTTTTGGTCAATTGAATAGATCAATGTTCCGGTGAATATCTAGTGTGGTTACACATGAAATGGGTATGGTGATTGGCACCCTTTTCATTGTTCATTAAGCAGGAGTTGGTTTGATTGGCAATCCAAACAATTTGGTAAAAAGAAGTTTTAGTCGTCTACCCACTGCATGAGATTCGGTTGCTATTTGCTGTTTTAAAAGAACATGCTATATATTCAATCAAGGGAATGATGAATGTGAAGGTATGTTGTGTATTGGTGTTTGGATGAATATCATTCTAATGAGATCATCCTAAACGTTGATTCTAGAGCTGTAAAAGCTGCCCTCATTCGAGATGAAAAAAACACAATAATGTGTTCTGAATGTTGGTCCGCCAATGTTACTACACTTTTTATTTTGTTTGTTTTTCTTACACCTTTCAAGGTTTATTAGTGTATCTTTTATTATTATTTAATTAGAAGTGGATGTTGGATCAGTTCCAAATTGGGTTGTGTTCCTAATTCATGGGGAGATGCATGTTTGAATTAACCATAGGACCCCTTTGTATGACTAGAGATGGGGCTTCCTTTTCTAAACAAACCTGTGTAATTTGATGTTTTTGCTTGGGTGCAAATATGTTCATTAGTATACGCATGCATTCTACTGATTATACTGTTGGGATTATTGTACAATGTTATCCTGACAGTCTGGATCACATTTGGTCTGGATATCGGCAGCCTCTTTCACATGCATGTCAAATTGTCCATGCACCTGTGCATTAGACCATGTTGTCTGAATATATGTTATCCTTGCCATGTCTTTGATGTTTCTATCTCAATGTTTTAGCCATATTTTGGTTGGGATATGGATTTTCTATATGCAAGTTTATTCTTTGGTGCACACAGTTTGACCTCTATGTTGTCCCTGTATTTGGTCTGTTATTCAATTTCTTCTGAGATCACTAATGGTAGAAACAATACCTGTTACATCGGTTGATCTTTTTTCTTGATTTATCTTCATATTCTCAGGGCACTTAAGTTTTGACAAGGGAAAATGGGAGGGGGCTTTAGAGTGCTGCATCTTGTCAGACCATTTCTGTCCATCTTGCCAGAAGTGCAGAGTGCTGACAGGAAAGTTCCTTTCAGGGAGAAAGTCATCTACACGGTGATATCTCTCTTCATCTTTCTTGTATGCAGCCAGCTACCTCTCTATGGCATACACTCAACGACCGGTGCAGATCCGTTTTACTGGATGCGTGTCATTCTTGCGTCGAACCGTGGGACTGTCATGGAGTTGGGAATTACTCCTATTGTCACATCAGGTCTGGTGATGCAGCTCTTGGCAGGTTCCAAGATAATTGAAGTTGACAACAGTGTTAGAGAGGATCGTGCCCTCTTGTTAGTATACTGATAACTGAATTTTGTTTTAGAGAAACAACGTTGTCTTCTTTTTTTTTTTTTTTTTTTCACGAGTCATGCTATTGAGAAACAAGGGTTTCTATCTTCTAAAAGTTACATGCTGGTATTGAATGCTGCAAATATCATTATCAGGATAATGTTGTCAGGAGATTGTCTGGATGATTTTAAATTTTGTGATTTTATCAGGTTATTATTTCTAAAATAAAACTAAACTGTAAATTAAAAAAAAAGAGAAAAATATCATAGAATAAATGATTTACAATTCAACCCTAAAAAATATATATATAAATGATTTGAATAATTTGTTCAAAACTTGCTGGACTGTTCTATGTTATGAAATGCTTGACATTTTCATAATATTCCTCAGAAATGGTGCCCAGAAGTTGCTTGGCATCCTGATTGCTATTGGTGAGGCAGTAGCATATGTTCTCTCTGGGATGTATGGGAGTGTCGGTCAACTTGGAGTTGGAAATGCCATTCTCATAATCGTTCAGCTTTGTTTTGCGGGTCTCATTGTCATATGCTTAGATGAACTTCTTCAAAAAGGATATGGTCTTGGATCTGGTATTTCTCTCTTCATTGCGACAAATATTTGGTAAGTCACTGCCTAATTACAGTTTGTTTTTTTTTTTTTTTCCTTTTCTGCTTCAAAATGTGTTGGTAGAAATGTGTATCCAAACATTTGTGGTTGTCTTTGCAGTGAAAATATCATCTGGAAAGCATTCAGTCCCACAACCATCAACAGTGGGCGAGGAGCTGAATTTGAAGGCGCAGTTATTGCCTTGTTCCATCTGTTGATAACTCGGACAGACAAGGTCCGTGCTCTTCGTGAGGCATTCTACCGGCAGAACCTCCCGAATGTAACTAACTTACTTGCAACGGTTTTGGTCTTCCTTATTGTAATATACTTTCAAGGATTCCGAGTCGTTTTGCCAGTGAGGTCAAAGAATGCTCGTGGGCAGCAAGGATCCTATCCCATCAAGTTATTCTACACCTCCAACATGCCTATAATTCTACAATCCGCACTTGTTTCAAATCTGTACTTCATTTCACAGGTATTGGATCCTTTATTATGTGCCAGCAGAATTTGGAATGCAATGCGTTTTCTTTTCTCTCATGGAAAATCTTATCATATCTGTCTGTTACAGTTGTTGGCGAGGAGGTACGGTGGAAACTTCTTTGTCAATCTGCTTGGTAAGTGGAAGGAATCTGAATATTCAGGCGGTCAGTACATTCCAGTTGGTGGAATTGCATACTACATTACTGCTCCGGCAAGGTGATTGATTTTTGCCATCTGTGCTGTTTACTTTTTTTTTTTTTTTTTATTCCTTTCCTTGTAACTGGTCTCAATTCAGTTACTATTATTATTAATTTTAAACCATTTTGTTAGACTTATTTTCTTTTGTTATAATAACTGTTTTGTTTTGTTGGTCTTCTTTTTCAGCTTGGCGGAGATGGCAGCCAATCCATTTCACGCATTGTTCTATCTTATCTTTATGTTAACGGCCTGTGCTCTGTTCTCAAAAACGTGGATAGAAGTTTCTGGATCATCAGCTAGAGATGTGGCCAAGCAGCTCAAGGTGACATTAAATTTCATCTATTAGTTTTCTTCTGTTTGACATTTTGGAAGATCGTGGTTTTCCCTGCAATTGATGGACCCTAGCGACTACTGATGAAAAATCGGGTTACAGTAGTGCCTGAGTCAACTCAGAACTTGATTGGGTGTTTGGTCAAATTATTTATCTATTTTGAGTTGTTATTTGTGGATGTTTGTTGGAGCTGTTTGATCACTTGTAAGAATTGTTTCCACCGAGATAACCCCGGTCAACCCTGTTTCTATACTTTTTACATTATCAGTTGATTTGGTAGATCTGCAACCCCCCCCGCGCGGTCATCCTTGTTTCTCTGTACTTCTACATTATAACTTGATTTAGAAATTTTCTCTTGATAGATTGATTGAGCTTTTAGGCTGCTCGTTTTTTGATAACTGCCATAGCTCAGTTTCAGGCAGTTTCTTTTATTCTCATGCTTGTATTCTCTCTTTTTTTTTTTTTTAACCCTTTTTATCATTTTTCCTCTCTCTGCAATTTGTTCTCCAGGAGCAACAAATGGTGATGCCTGGACATAGGGAGTCAAATCTACAGAAGGAATTAAATCGTTATATCCCCACTGCAGCAGCATTTGGGGGCATGTGCATAGGTGCATTGACAGTGCTGGCGGATTTCATGGGAGCCATTGGGTCTGGAACCGGAATCTTGCTTGCTGTGACGATCATCTATCAGTACTTTGAGACATTTGAGAAGGAGAGAGCAAGCGAACTTGGCTTCTTTGGCCTCTGAGTCGTGAAGCACTCTTTTGCTTTGGTGACAGTGGAACAGAGAGTTGAGCTCCCTGCAAGTGTCTTGGGCTGAGCTGAGATGTGCAAGTAAGCACCCAATACTTTTTTCTTAATGGCAATAGAGTTCTAAAACACAATCTAATGTAGTGTTTTGTACTGCAGAAGTAGTCTGTGACATTTAATTTTGATAAGAATGCCAATTTTATTTTATTATTGTGGGCTGACTATTGTTCTTTTTTACTGTATGAATTTAATGCTGTGCCTTAGGTAGACAGTTACATTTGTTTATGGTTTTTTTTTTTTTTTTGTTTTTTTTTTTTAAATCAATAGAGATGGGAGAGTTGATCTAATTACTGACGCCTTTTCTATGGCAATCAAACTGTTAATGAGTTCCATACCATTCTTCTCTTATTTGAGTATTGGACTGGGTCTATTTTTTAGCAGAATAATTATATAACCCAGAGCACTAATCTGATGAGTTCTACCATGAATAGAAATATCAATTTGTTAGTTCCAGATGCACTTCTTTCCAACCTATTGATTAAATAATCTTGGCGCATCATTCTTCCCATTAGTTGGGCCAGATGTTATTACTTGTTTGTTTTTAGCATGCTGCTTCTCTAGAGCTCATCACATTGGGATAAATTGGTCGCATTTAGTTCAAACAGGATCGAGGATGAAATTTGTTTCATAAAATGATGAAGCCGCACTTAAAACGGTTAACGTATTGAGTTTTTGGAGTCACTTTCGTAGCAAACAGTGCATTTCTTCTAAACTGTATCATGGTCGTCATCACCATCTTCAAAGCATTATGCTGTCTTTCTAGTGTCACCATCTATTTGGGGCTGGAGTTTTGAGTTCTCTGCTGCTACTCATCCCTCCATTTCTGCAAAGTTGAAGCTGATCACCTTAATTGATGATAAGAGCATGACACTGTCACACTGTAAACTGTCTAAGATCATTTCCTTCTATGCTCAAGTGGGTTGTGTTGGTTGTTTTGTTTAGCCCGTGGGATAAATGGGGCGTTCTAAATATTTCCAGGTCGTGCATAATCCACATAGTTTTGAAGTTGGCGTGTACGAGGATCCTGCTCTTGCCAAAGCTTTGGGCTACTTTGGCAATTATACTATATTAAAGAGGAAGGTTTTAGTTTTAATTTTGACTGTGGGTTGGAATTTTGACTGTAAGTTGTTCAGTTTTCAAAACTTCTCTACCTACTTTATCTCATTATAAACAAAACCACCTGTAACCACTCTCCACTTCTATTGTACTACAAAAGCTCTATTTCAATCCAAGTTATGCAATTCCCTTTCTTACTCAAATTCTCCTCTTTCTACCACACGGTTCTTCGATTTCATAAAAGGTACTCTCATAACCTTTCTATTCTTTTGTTTTTTTTTTCCTCTAAAATCTATGAAAATCTTAATACATGAATATTTAAATGGCAATGTTGGCCATATCTGTGCTGAGCATGGGTTATTATGCTAGTTTACTATTAAAGCAGCATTGATATAAAGCATCAAATTAAGAGAGAATGAAATATTAAGAGGTAATTACAGTATTTTGTCTTTAGTGGATTGATATAAAACCTTTTTGACCTTTGACGTATATTTTTGATATGATCCCTTCTAAAAAAAAAACAAAAGGAGGTATAACGTTACTTTTAGGGTCCTTACTGTGGGTTTCATAGTCATCTGGTTGTGTGTGTTATGGTGTCACCTTCCAACGATGTGGGGGTAAGACACTAAGACATACAACGATGTGGGGGTAAGGCAGAAAGTGGACTTTTACTGTGGACAACTGTATTTCCATGTCACCTTTGATGGGATGAATAGTGTGGAAAAGGAATGCGACTAGTTTGGATTTGAAAGATGACCCCATTGATCATGGTGATAATTGTCATGAGTGGTGGTGATAATAAATATGATGGTGATGGTGTCCCCCCTTTCGGAAAATTTTCCTCTAGGAAATGTTATTTCCACTATCAAATTGATTACTTGGAATGAATATGGTTTGAGTTTCTCTCTTATTTTAATAACGTACTAGCACAATAATCTATGCTAATCACGGTCCCAAGCTCTACATAGGTACTTTTGAGATTTTAAAATAATTACATATAATCATTGTGTGGTTTGATGGTTAGGTTAGTTTTATTTAAATGGAGTCGCTCCTATAAGACCTTATATGAGAGATAAGGGTGGGGGCCCTCACATTTAAGTTGTTGGCATTGAATATGGATGTAAAGGCCCCACTCAATCTCTTATATAAGGTGAGAGATATCTCTCATAGGAGCATCTCCTTTATTTAAAACGCTATATAGTGTGTATATATATATATATATATATATAGGTCATTAGTTCAAATATTTAAAACTCTACATTTTTTTAGTTTTTTTATTTAATTAAAAAAAAAGTCAAAATCGAATGGAATTCAGTCTAGATTGAATGAGAAACCTTCGGCTTTAATATTTTATAGTTATAGGTGTGATCAATCTTTTGGTGCGGCCAAAAATTAATTAGAGAGAGGCTTTTCATAATCATTATAGAATAATTTTTTTTTTTAAGTGAGTTTGATTAGTATATTTCAAATGCGGGCCTTATTGATGGATTTGAAAGAAAAATCATGCATCTCAAGCTCCGTGAGTGTTGGACATTAAATCCAACATTAAAGTAAATGATTTGAAAAAATTAAAAGGCTGGTGAAGTGAATTGATACTACAACCCGTCGAGGTAGTTTTTTTTAATTTTTGTTTTGGTTACAGTCTCTTTTAACCTAAGCAAGGTTGGAAAACTTGTGACTTGGATTTGACTCGTCTAATGAAAAAAAAAATTTGACTTCATAGAGTCAACCCAGTGACTCAAGGGTCATGTTTTTCTTAAAAATAATTTTGAAAATATTTAAAAATGGCTCAAATACTTATAAAATATAAATGTACATTTTATTCTCATGTATTTATAATAATCAATTCAAATTAATAAATTTATATGTGCAAGAAAAGGATTATAATAAGAAAAATAAAAAGAAAAGGACATTGGATATTAAATGATTTGTCAAACTAAATGCTGAATGTAAAGATCAAATATAAGTTTGGAATTACATTACCTTCATCATTTTTAACTTGCCGACTCTTGTATACTTTCTTAAAAATAAACATTAATTGTTTAAAATCAGATTTATCTCTAAAATGGTCCAAATGCAAACAACTTACTAAAATGAGGTGACTCAGCCAAGCATCCCCTACATTTAACTCGATCCTTTGTCAAAATAAGATTAGCAGTGAAGAGTCAAGAGTCAATCCGGGAAATTTTCCAACCTTGAAACTAAGAGATCTATTGCACCACATGAGCAACATTTACAAATTTATGAATTTGCAAAATTTATCTATGTAAATGAATGTAAATATACTATCCCTATTATTCTTTTAATTTCATCCTTTGTCAAAACAAGATGATCGTGAAGAGTCAAGAGTTAATACGGTGAGTTTTCTAACCTTGAACCTAAGAGATGTATTACACCACATTTGTGCGTAAATGTTACACATGCGAAACATTTACAAATTTATGAATTTGCAAATTTTATCTATGTAAATGAGAAAAGCAGCAGAGGAGAATTTCTTTTTTTACAATAAAACAGATTTCCGGTGATAATCACATAAGCTGCAATTAGATGGGGCCAGGTAGGTGGGCCAATATCGCCCCAGACTTTCCCAGGCCCTGTAAGTCGTCCACCACTGGATCCTCTCCTAGCTAAAGGTGCCTTGAAGGTTGTCTACAACACAGAAAATTAAACTCAAGTAACATTAAATGTAAGGAATATTGGTGAATATTTTGAAAATATTGAGACATTATGAAAAAAAAAACAGAACATTGCAATAGTATATAAAGATTATTTTTTAACAGTACTTTAAATTTGTATTTTGTTATAAAGGCCCCGTTTCTCTAGCAGAATTCCCGATTAGAATTTATTATGTCCGAAATTCACATACAATGATTTGATGGATTTATAAAAGATCATATCTCTTAAAGAATTTATAAATTCTCTATACATGAATTCTATGAATTTTAGTAAAAGAAGAGGAAGTAACTATAACTTGCTCAAACGTAGGATCATTCATTGGACAATCAAAATCATGTCTGAAAAAAAGGGTTTCTGATCCATAAACAGATAAGTGTTGACCAATATCTAGAGCAATGATAAGATGATCAATGTCAATAGGCACCAAAATCAAATTTGGTTCCGAGGTTTTGGAGAATACCTTGTACCAAGTCATTGGCCTCCCAATTTTGAGAGAATCTTCAATCCATTTTAACGAGGGTTTATCACCAGCCCAGATTTGGCCATGCTCACCATTCAGCCAACCTATGATCCATCAAATGAGTCAAATAATGAAAAATGGTCAAAACACGTAAAAATTAGAGGATTTTACGGAAAAAGTTTCGAAATTTGGCCATTCCTGGCGAAGGGTCACCACATATTGTGCAATACAAGCTTGGTCTTCCCGCCATTTTTTAATTTTTTTGTACTTTTATCTAAGCGGCGCAGCGTTGCCCCTCTCTAACCATGGAAAAGTTGCAAATACAAGTTTTCCACTGATCATATTGGTGGAGAAGTTGCGATAGGTGAAATACAAGTTTTTCATTGCTCATATAGGCGGAAAAGCTGCGAATACAAATTTTCCTCTACCGAGAAGTCTTCTTATCCCTTGTTTTCTCATGGATGGGTTCATGAGTTGAGGGTAAGCTCCACATGATAATGTACAAGCATAAAATTGTTATTGGAACCATTCTTCCATGTTATGTATGCCTTTTTTTTCTTTTTTTTTTTTCCGTTTGTTTCACTTTTCAAGATAATCTTGAGAATATGAAAAGAAGAAAGAAAGAAACAGTATGTCTGTTGGTAGTAATCTTTTTCTAAAGACTGTGATACTGTTTTTCCAAAATGATTGGGAGAAAATGGAGTGCGGAGATAGAGAATTAAGTGGGAGGAGAGGAAAAAAATAAGAGGAAGAGGAAACGAAAGGGAGTTTTATGTTTTAAGAAAATTGCACAGAGCAACACTAGTGTTGCTCCTATCATAGACATGAGCGTATCTCCTTTCAGCATTTAAAAAAAAACGCAATAAGTCCTAACAGATCCCGTTTGTGTTGCACAATTTGCGGGGACTCTTCATGGGAAATGGCCAAATTCCATGATTGTTTATGTAAAATCCTCTAAAAATTCATTTAAAAAAATATCTCACCTCATATGTTCAATTATTCGACGTCAAATTCTTGGTGATCAGATTTCCATTTCCGACCAACACAACCAGGCCACCAACTATTCTGGCTGGAATTAAGTCATAAAATGCACCATAATTCTACACATAAAAAATATAAAAAAGATATTATTCACATAATCATTTGTAAAAAAAATGCATTCATTTTTTAGTTAATGACTAGATTAGTTAATAAACATAGATTGCTTACCGGTAGACCGACCGTTGCGCTAAGCAAAGTTAACTCCTTGGATTAACCTTACGGGAGCCTCTAACACGAAATTGTATGTTCCATCTTATCCATAATCGAATACTAATTTTAATATATACAAGAGGAATTTTATCATATTACAAATAAATTGTTTTCTTAACTAAAGCTTGTTTGATTGCTGGAGTTCAGAGAATTTATGTTGAGAGAATTCCAAAATCTTTGAATGCAATTCCCAAAAATTATCCAAAAGCTTCGGTACCAAGAAGTAGCATTTGGGATCACATTAAAATTCATTGGTTGTGGAATTCTTTTGTTTAAATATACTATTACGAGAAATTTGGAAACCCACAATCGAGAAACTCCTAAATAGAACAAGCCCTCAACAATAACAACAAAACTCGAGACTTGCTATAGATAGCAACTCCTGCTCCCATAGCCTCTGCCTGTCTCTTCTCCTGGCCAATGGGCCAGTCTACAAAAAAAAAAAAAAAGAATAACAACAAACTCCCTAATTAGTAAAAATGATATATTGTAGAAATTTTGACAATATAAAACAATATATTGTAATTAGTATTTCTTATTTACAAGCTCTCCATTAATGAAAGCATAGAGAAAATGGCCTGTGGTATTGACTCGCAGAGTCATCTCCTTACTATAGTGCTTGCGTGTGGCCTATCAAACAATCACAAGTTACCAATCCGGCATGTGATTAATCCAGCATGGTCCCTATTTTAATTAGAGTAAGAACAACTCTCAAAACTATTAAAAAAAAATGGTTGTTTTAAGTAGTTTGGATTCATTACGATGAACCCTATTATTTTCTTATTTTAAGTGTCCTCGTAAACTTTTAAGGAGATTATCTATGAAAATGTTGAGGTACTTTCACATTTGGGACTTTTTTTCAAATAGTACTAAAAAGATTTGAAAAAATAATAACTTTTACATGGTTAGTAAAAGTCGATAAAAGATCAAACAAAACGCCTCCCGAATTATGGGGTGTCCTCAAGTTTTAGCTTTGATAGAAGTTGGTCCCATTATAAGATTGACTATTTGATGAAAAAATGTTACTGAGTATGGATAAAATTGTGTGAATTGTGTTTTTAATCAAATGGTCAATGTTGTGGTGGGACCAATATCCGCCGGAATTAAATTTGGGGACACCTCATGCATTTTCTCTAATTTGGTGAAAAAGGATTTATAATAGATAGGAAGAGAAAAAGCAAACACAGTAAAACAACAACCACCAAAGTAACAAAACACAACCATATCAAAACACCACACCAATGGAGCCAACTCAACCATTCAGTGTAGGTGTAGGTAAGGGTTGGGTCACGCAACATCACAATTAAATGATTGACAAAACTTAGCCATCCAATGCGGTGACTCATTTAATCCTCTAGAGATACGACAAAAAGTAATTTTGCCAGAGTCCTTAGCAACTGAAAAGATATCTGCAAAATTTGAGTCTATTTATTATTAAACACTCAAAAAAAAATTTGTTTTTTATTTTTATAACACAGGGTTCCCAGCCCGATAAGCCAGAATGATCCCTACGGGCTCAGGAGAGAAAGCTAAGTAAAAATCCCTTATGGCCCCAGTGTGAGGGTGCAGTTTTGAACCCGCACCTGGACCTCCGGGTGCAAATCGTAATCCTAAACCAACCGAGCTACCCCTCAGGGTGCATTCAAATCGAATACTTATAAATTTACATGATGTGTAGGTAAAAATTAAGATCTAAGGACTAAGATAAATATATAAAAATTATCATCAAATATCCTCCCCTTTAATGAAAAGTGAATCGAGGGAAGGTAGGGAATCAACTCCCACCGATCACCCTAGGAATTCAAATAACTTGAAATACAATTTCCCATCTACATTGCTACCTTATATCATTTATTCTCACATCACATCATTTATACTTCGTCTTATCAATAACCCTTCTGCGGAGCCCACTTTATTATAAACTTCTATGTATTCAAATGCAAACTAGAGGCTATATGGCCAATGCGAATATTTCTCATCCATGCATGGTGGGTTCCACTTGGTCCCGTACATAAGAGTCTATAATTTTCCCACCTAATTTGTGGGATTCAGCTGCTCAGTAACTGCACTCACATGGATGATGCAGAAACGTCATCTTGCGGCCTAGAAATTCAACATGTACCATTTTATTGTGGTCGTGGTGTGGCCTTGAATCCTCATGAAAAATTTAGGGGGCATTTGTTTAGTGGTAGCTCTAACATAATTCTGATGCAATCTAAGTTGGTGTCCTTTTAAAAATAGATAATGGAGGGTGTCCAGTCTTTTGGGCCGGACTAATTTCTTTGGGCCCAAGGGGAGACGGGTAAGTCCCCTGTGGCCCCAGTGTGGTAGCACAGTTTAGAATTCTCGACTTTCAGGAACTAACGGTGGTCCTTGTGCAACTGACTTACTGAGCTACCCCTCGAAGTTAAGTTGGTGTCCCTCATCATTTGAAATTCCCTTGTGGATTTGTGAGATTTCAAATAAACACTACTTTGTGGTTTGTTACTCTTGACTCATACAATTCCTCCAAGTCTCTGGAGGCATAAGTTGTGAGGAATTCCTGTTTGGTATATTTCAAAATCCCTTGGTAGACCTCGTGTCGGACCTCTTCAAATGTTAGTTTCTAATAAGTATTTGGAATTCTATAATTTCGATAATCTCAAGGGTTATTCTAGACATATCACTAGAGCAAATTGTCAATTTTCTTTCTTTTTTTTTAAAGATCTTATCTGTAAAAATTTAGAGAATTTAATGAAAGAAGGTAAGACAGATAAATCCCACATAAAGTGATTTCCATTACGATATGGTTGTTGGTCCTTGTAATTGAATACATAGAATTGTAACACTATTTCTTAAAGTAATTAGAACTCAAAAAACAAAAGCGAATTTCCAAATATTGACCATTAGGCTATCTCCCCTTTAGTGGAAAATGAATTAATCACCCAGTAATTCGAATACTAGAATAGTAAGGGCTGCATCGATATCATCAATATCTCCGCCTTATATCAATTCACCTCTCGCCTCTTTATGAGCTCATTTGTCCCTAAATTTCAATGAATTCAATTTTGGTGCAAAAATAAAGGCCCTTAATAAATTTCACCAGGTTGTAAGTACGGCAACTTTTGAAATGAAAAGGCCCTAAATAAGTAAAAAGACTAAAGAGTCATGTACTCTATTTTTAAAGGAGAATTTTACTGCATTTAAACATGGCCACACATATCATCATGCCCCCATGTGCATGAGATCCAATCCTCACAGGATAGACTTCATCTTGACTTTACCTCAAGTAGGAGTCTACTTTCATGCTTGAAAAAACTCTTGATTTTACAAAGATTCACACATGATGATAATAAAGATCAATGAGAAGCATTTTTAGATGTCACTTTAATGAATGTACATTGGCACATGCCAAAAAAAAAAAAAAAAACTCCTTTTTGTCTCTCTTTTTTAGACCCAATTTGATCAAGAGGTTTGAGGTGAAACTAAATCAATGGACAGAATTGCATTACAATGGGTGAAACAAACTTCTTACCTATGGTCAAACGGGCTTCAACATGATCAATTATATCATTTCACTCACTTTCTGCCTTAAATCAACACTCACCAAAGTTGATACACCGTTAGTTTGAACACGCAACAAACTTACATTTCCAATACTGAAAATCAGTGTGTCCCTTACAAAATGGATTAGGATAATCCGATAGAACTGATGTTTTGCCAGAACTTACATGACTTAGGATTGGATCGATGCTTATTCATTCCCTATCATAATTCTTACGCCGAACAAATTGCATTTAAGATATATGAGACTCCACCATGAGACCTACTTATTGAAAACCGAAACCGTTCGAAATTAGTTTCATCTCCTTCAATGATAAATACTCAAAATTTAATTTAATTTTATAGGAGTTGGTCAAATCACATGAATGAGCATACGACTAATAATAAAATTAGTATAATCTTATACATTATTAATCATGTGGTTGCGCATCCTTAGATTTTTGGAAAGTAACAATCCCAAAAACAATAACAAAAACAAGAAAAATTAAAAAAAGCTTTTAACAAAATATATGAGTAGTCTCAATTTGCCAGTCAGCCTTGTCCTTAACTCCTTTTATGGAATCTTGGACCATATCTGGTGGGCCCACTTGGTTGGATGGAGAGTAGTCATGTAATACAGTAATAGGTCCAGGTGCAGGTCCAATTAACCTCATCCGGCACCTTCAGTTTCTCTGCATTCACACAATGTGACATGACTGACGAAGAAGCGTCATCTTGCTGTCGTGTATACGAGACGTCATCCCCATCGCACGTTTTAGAAGTCTAACGCGTCACAGCTTACGCCATCAATATCTTGTCGGTGGTGGTGGCTCGGATTGTGTCATTACTTGATAATTTTTTTATGGAGATTCCACACTTGTGTTGAGGAAAATTTCAACAAATGGGAGTCTTTTTAGGGAAATTTCAAGAAATTGGAAGCTGTGAATTGTCATAAACAAACTCTGCATTTCTATCAAAGAGTTTCCAACAAGAAGAGTTCCTATTAGAAATTTCCTCAAACCAAGTAGGAATAAAATTTTGTCTGCTATTTCGGTTCTTGTAAAACTTAACTTTAATAAGAGTTAACCCTACTCATGGATTAATTTGATTTGAAATACATAATATTTGTTCTGTGACACCTTTCACACATGTTATATTCAAGCCAATTTGATAGACGTTATGAAACCTCTATCAACTTGAGTTGATCGTAATTGGTCCTTTTCATGAGTCATTTGCATGATCGCATCATATCTTCTTAGACGTGGATCATTGGTTTGAAATAGATTGCCATAATAAATATATAGGGGATATGTAACTGTCATTATGATAGGTTTAATGGCCAGAAATTTCAATTAAAATTGACTTAATTTTATTAGACACCATTATATATTGCCTTTTTAAGTGGTTAGCTTTCATATTACTACTGTATAAGAATTTTGTTCTGTGACTTTAATTTAAAATGGTCCCGCTCTTGTGAATGGTGTCCATAAAAAATCTCACTTATCACAAGGTTGGAAAACACATTTTTGCTATGTTTATCTCTTGAAATTAATGCTCCAACCATTTTGGATAACGACACTAAGCTGAGCCTGTTGCATTGTGATAGCTACAACTACCATCAACCTAAGTTCATGACTTTTCATGCACCTATCACTGTGATGGACATCATTTATAATTAACCTACTTTTTTTTCTGCTTGGTGGACTAGTGGGTAGGATATGGTAAGGAACGCTACCACTCCGGGTTCGAAACCTGGAAGGAGCTATGGGAGGCCAGTGTGCTATCCACAGTCACACTGTGTGATTCTCAGGAGGGAGGAATGGCGGAACCAGAGCGGGCTGCAGGGGCCATGGCCCCCCCAAAATTTCGAAAAAACCCATTTTCTTTACAATATTTTAATAAATTTTTACATATGGCCCCCCCAAAAAAATTAAAAAAAACCCCTATATGTTTTAAAAACTACATTTATTTTTTAATTGTGGCCCTTCGAAAATAGTTTACATACATAGTGGCCGCACCAATGAAGAATTTATGGGTCCGCCATTGTGTGGGAGGACATCATTTATTAACCTACTCCTTTGCAATCACTATCCTCTTGAGCGTCACAGATATCAGATTTAAAACCCCTTAAATCATATATAAATATAATTCTTTTTACAAAAAGATATCTCCTCTGAATTTATAAAAAAAAAAAGTCAGTAGACTTTTATTACATTTTATAATAATAAATTTGCATAAAACAGTCCATAACTTTAAGAGCTAAAATAATGGTCTAAAAACATTTAATTGGACTAAATACTGAGAACACCCATAATCACTGCTAGTCTATTTATCACTTGGGCCCTTGATATATGAATCCAAGTAGGCCAATAAAAAGTGCATATTTTTCAGTAAAAGTGTACCACGCGGTCTTACATGACTCAAGAGACATAGGCATAGATCATATTGTTTGAAATCAGACATGAGAACCATATTTATATATTCACCACATTAATTAGTACAGATTCACAAGTTGCATAGTTAGTAAAATCACTTATAAAAGTTGCATTTATCTAAACTCAATAAAACTCGCAATCTACTAATGCACCTAGTAACAATAAGCAACACAAGGTTTCATATATTTACTCTGAAGCATTGAGAATTATTATACAAATACGCATTTTATAATAGTTTAAGAATTGATACAAAAAAAAGGTTGGACCACTAATCTATAAAAACACAAATTATGGGATTTTCTTTTAACGACATGAACATCCCTATGAAAGTTTTACTAGACTGAACTATTTTTCCATATGCATGCATGACCCCAGAACACACGTGCACTAGGTATGTCTGGGGTGGACAACATATCACCTATATTCTCAATATTATTAGGTAATTTTTCATGATAAGGATACCACCATTATCAATTAAAATCAGGATTGAGATGAATTGAGATGGGCTCATCACCTTAAAAAAATAAAATAAAATAAAAGAGCACAAAGACCTGCATTTACTAGGTTGATGCTGGTCAATCTGCATTGAAACTCCTTTTACAGTGACCAATTACATCTTTCTAGGATTGTTAAAAGTAACAAATTTGTGGCCCTAGGTATCAATCAAAGGTTACAAAGAACATGATAATAAAAGCAAGAATAAATAAATCCAATTTGATTGTTTTTTCTAGAGGATATCTTTGAAGCCCAACAATGGTGGGCCCCATTTTTGTTGGCACATAGACTCCTTTATCTTTGCTTGTGGCACACCCAATCTAATTCCTTTCCTTTTCTCAATAGAAGAGGGTCATAATTTCCGTCCTCTCGCATTCACATGGAATCCAATTTACGGCATGGGAGGAACGTCATCTTACAAACGTATGCAAGATGGTGTCATTCTGGGGTATAAACTTTATAGCATAGAAGCTTGTGTACCATTCTTACCGTGCTCATGCACTTCCTCCCTAGTGTGCTCCAATCTCATCCGTTCAAAATCTTCAAATGCAGTAACTCCGCCTCAAACCCAGCTGTCCAATGATTGATCTTTAGGGTATGTTTGTGTGGAGCCGCAGAAGAGGAAACACATTTTTCCCGACATAACAAGTAAGAAAATCAGATCCAGACCCAACGAGGAAACGCAGCATATATGGTAGGAAAATGCCCGCTTCTCATCACACTGTACCAAATAAGAGAGAAGAGGCGCCGGAAAAATTGACCTGCTGTCGACACCTTTTTCCGTTGAAATCTTGCCTACATAAATATACTCTTTTAGGTATTCTCTCCGTGTGTGGAAGTTCTTATCTCTCCTCGAGTGTGCGAACGAACTCTCCCATGTGTGCAGGTGCCTCTTCCCCGCATAATGCTGGTGTTATCTCATCGTTTGTGCAGGCACTCGCATGGATCCCAACCCCTTTTGTTGGTTAAAATGAAAAGAAAAGGAAATAACTTCTGCTGTGTAATCTATATCATTTAGATGATATATTTGTGACTAGATTATGTTCCTTACTTTATCACATTTCCTACTCAGGGATCGATTCCTCGGTACACCTCTTTTTTCACATTTGTGGGCTTCTCTTCCCACATGTGTGGGCAATCTTGGGTCTTGCCTCCCTTGGCAGCAAAAAAAAAAAAAAAAAAAAAATATATATATATATATATATAGTGGAGTTTTTTTTTTTAATTCCTAATTGAATTAGTTAATAGCAAACACAAACCAAGGGCTTGTTTGTTTGCATGGAGTCGAGTTCCTAGGGAATATTCTTGGTAAAATGGGTTTTAACAAAGGATTGTTAAAAGGTGAAGAGTGAATAATACAAGGTGGAGATGTTGAGGGAATCCCGCCTTTTCACCTAAGATTTGATTTATTAGGATGATGGTTGGAAATCCATCTATCATCTCTCCTTAAGTTATAATTTGGGAAGGAGGTAAAATGAGGGGAATGAAAGAAAAAAGGGGGAAATGGAGGGAATGTTGAAATTGAGGGTGTTTGGGATGGGGGGAGAGAAAGTGGGGGAGGGAAATTTGGGGATAAAATTAGTGTGGGGGAGGCTCCAAAATTTTTCATTCAAAACTGAGGAGAAAATGGGAGGCAAAGAGGGGACTTTTTAGAAAATTACTGAATTGCCCTTTTGTCAAATTGAAACTTTTGCAAAAGTAAGGATAAAATGGTAATTATCTCTTTACCTCACAAACGAACAAAATTATACTTTTTCACTTTTCTTCCCCTACTTTTTGACTATAAAAAAAAAAGGATGTAAAATTAATTTTCCCTCCCCTCCCCTTCATTTTCCTTCCCCCTCGAATTTTCCCTCCCCACCCCTCCCCCCTTCCCAAACATAGTGTAACTCATTTTTTGTTAATAGGAGATTATTTGATGTGAACTTCACTTTCGTTTGTTGAATTTTAACTTATTTTTTAGCGAGGAATTCCTATTTTAGGGCCGATGAGGAATTCTCAAATTTATGAATTCTTCACCTGTCACCAAATGTGCCTTTAGGAATACATATCTTTATTAAATTCCATGAAACCAACGGTTCTTTAGTCCAGCTGGTAATTTGGGATTTCAAAATGCCAACACCAAAGTTTTAGATGGGTATTTTTCTTTCTTTAAAAGAAGATTGTTGATAAGTATGCCCCTCGATCCAAACCATTCTTTCCCGGACAACAGGAATAAATGACCATTAAAGTCCACATGATTCTTATACCCCTTGTTTTTCTCACTTTTCCCTCCTTTACCCTTGGGAAATGAAAGGACATGCTTGATGACTTTGTCATTTGAGAACCCAAAGCATCAAAAAGTGAAAAGAATACTTGATGAAGAATATATATATATAAATAGAAGTGGAGAGGAATCATCTATTTTTCCTAACACAAAATCCACAATTAAGGGAAAAAAATTATAATCGAGGGATCCTAATTAGATCAGTTGCTTATCTCTCCCCCGCCCCCGTGAGGTCTTGTTTGGCATCTCTACTCTTATTCCAACACGATCATCCGAAATAGAACAATAAATAAAAAAGAAAAAGGCTAAAACTCTTTATTTTCATAAGCGTAGAAATAGGGCCTTTTATTTTAAGAGGATTTACCTCTACTTCTCTAAAGTGGGTAGATAGTAGAATCATGTATCATACATTCTTATTTCTTAAACCACTATCCATTTTAGATACTTAGACAAAATATGGCTTGTTTCTTCATTGGAATTTATGAAAATTTTATATGAAAAGTTTTGAGAAATCCGGACACAATGGAATTCCTGAATGCTCCTTTTTACTTGAGTATTTAGAAGTTTCGCAAAAAAGCTAAGGTTTGAAATTCCTGAAATTCCAAAGGTCATTTGATACATTTTAAATGGATGTAATTTTGAAATACTTGTGAAAAAAGATTGCATTCGAAAATGTAAGTGGACAAGATATCACATCATGTACCAAAAATTTCCCAACATGGCAAATTCTTGTAAAAAATTCTAACTTAGAAACAGGCCCATAATAGAGATTGGAAATAGAGATACCAAATATATTCCTATATTTTTATAAAATCTTGGTTTTTTATTTTAACAATATTTTTCCAAGAAAATCTGAGGAAAACATATGAGAGTACTATTCCAATATTGCTTGCACTTGCTTCACAAAGATCCAAAATGGTCATTGGCCTCTTTGTCTTCTCTTTTCTGCTTTTAATGTAAAAAAAAGTATGATCCGGGACAGCAATCAGTGAGGCCTCACTCTTACACTTGCTATGTCCAAAATTGAAGACAGTCCAAAGCAACAGCTGTATGCAATCATTAAATTCAAGGGGCCCATTCCATGTTATATAAATTAAGATGGTCCTAAGAAACATCTCATCTTCTGTGCACTGCCAGGTTTCCACTACCTTTTAAAAACTCATCCAACTTGACTAATTTGACTGAGCCAACTCAAGTCCTTAGCTTCCTTGTGAGTCAGTAAGAAACCTTTGAAACAGTCAAAACTCATTTGAACTTCTTACACCCATTTTCCATTTACTCATTCTACAATAAACATGGTCTAAATTATCAGCCAATCCTATGATTTAATTTTGAGTTAGAAAATTAAATAATAGAACATTTTAGTTCTTTTTTTTTACTAGTTGGGTGAGCGGTATAAATGTTGTGGGGCTATCTAACTGTCGAGGGAGGCGTGTGAGATGAGACGTCCTTACCATTGGATTATCTCAATAAAGGCTTGGTACACTGGCCAGGGTGTTTTCTTTTGTGAGAGAAGAGCGCAAAGTCAAAACTGTGGGCATAACACAAATAGGCCTAAGCTTGCAATAGTGAGCACATTCAACCATGCCACATGCTCTTATACATCAGCCATAACCGGGTCTTGAGTCCACCTGAGCTCAACCCACTGAGTTTAAATCCTTGGAAGACGGAAGATTAATATTTAAAATAAGAAGGAACCCAACACTGGGGTCATTTTTTATGACAAACTTTTTAAAGTTCTGAATGGAACAAGACCTCCTGATTCGGCCTGTGGCTGTGGAGTAAGAGAAGGGTTAGTATCAATGTCTCAAACAGCACTCTAGAATATCAGATCAAGATCAATGGTCTAGATTCCAGATGTCCCTTTCTCTCTCTCTGTTTCTCTCTTATATAAATATACATATAAGCATATGGATGCAAGCCTCCCAATTCTTAGTGATAGATTAGTATATAGGAACAGACACAGAAAGGCAGAGACTGCAACCATCATGGAAATGATCAGTGAAGAGTACAGTTGGTTTTGGGAAACAAAGATGTTCCTCCAAAACCAAGAGCTTGAACTTGAAAGGTGACTCTCTCTTCTTCTCTCTCTGTTCTTCTCTTCTATCTCATCCCTCCCTCCTCAAATTTCAGAAGGACAAGAAGAATATGATATTGGATTTCAGTTTTTAAGGTTACCATTTATCATTAGTTACCCCACAGTTACTTAATTAAAAACTTTTTTTTAATCTCTCTCTCTCTCTCTCTCTCTCCCCCCTTCTTTTTCTTCTTCTTATTTGTGATATTTTCTTGGGTTTCCAATAGGAATTAAGTACCCATGTAAATGCAAATATCAGCATGGGATGGTAGTGGTGATTGGTGTATTACTTTGATTATTGTCCCAAATAAAGTTCTTGGAGATTATTTTCATGAAAATGAAGGGATATTTTGGAATTTCAGGTTTTTTTCTTGGGATTTTATTGGGGAAATGATGTAGAAAAAATTAAAAATATTTAAAAAAAATAAAAGGAATACTTTAGTTGTGACATGTGAGAGAGTTTTTACTGATTTATTCCAATTTTCTTGAGAAATGAAGCTTGATATATTATCTTTTCTTTTTTTCTTTTTTTTCTCATTTTTTATTCAATGTTTTTCTCTGCTTGTGGCTATTTTTGTGTGGAGTGAAATGAAGATATTGAAATTGTTTTGTGGGGCAGTATGGCATGGGATGAATCAATCTCTGGGTGCTACTATGATGGTTCTAGTTCTCCTGATGGAGCCACATCCTCTTCATCCAAGAACATTGAGTCTGAGAGGAATAGGAGGAAGAAGCTCAATGAAAGGCTCTTTGCCCTTAGATCCATTGTACCCAAGATCAGTAAGGTAAAGTTTACTTATTCCCAGCAACTCTCTATATTCTGTTCAACCAAAAAAAAAAAAAAAAAATTCTTTCCATTCTGTACTACTAAGCCATATCCAGGTCTGGCAATACCTCTTCCTCTTTAACATTCCATCAAATTCTTAAGATTGGTCATAAGATCCAGTGGGCTTGGGTCGAAGTGGCAGATTCAACTAAAATAGGTTGTGCCCATCATCCGCCAAAGATCAATTAGAATATAAGTCTCACATCAGAAATATCCAAGTCTAAAACATAAACTTAAACACCCATGTTAAATATTAGAACGTTCTTTTGGTAAGATTGGCCTTTGACCTCATAAAAATATCGCAGTTCTATTTTTGGTGTCGGGGAGTGTATAATCCGATAAACTTGAGCCAAAGTGGCATATAACACGCCAAAAAACACCCATGATACAAGAGACTACACATCCAAATCCAAAGCTTGGGCTTAAATACCCAAAGGGTTACCGTAACGTTCTTTTGGTAGGATCAGCCCCTTGGCGTTACATGGGCCCCACCATCTACCTTTTCAACATGGAATGTTTCTATTGGCTATAGAATTAGAACGCATATGAAGTTATTGATTTAGCAGGTCAGGTCAGGTCATGCAGTGGTCGAACTAGAAAGTTTTCCTGGTCGGGTACTATATGACCCAAAAAAAAAAATTATCAAAGGGGCATATGTAAAAAAAAAACACATAAATTTCCTATAAGAGTAGGGGGTTTTCCAAAATTTTTTGTGCCATTGTTCCACTCCTAGGTCAGGTACTTGACCCAGACTCTGATGGGGCATGTGTCTGATGTAGAAGATCCAAATCTGATTCTAATGGATCTTGACTTCAACCCTACTCAAGCCCCAAGTGCATTATTCTAAATTTATAAGATCCATTTTAGTATATATAAGAATCTCAATCTAATGTATTATTATTGCATTAGGCACTCACATATATTATATTATACAATATATTGTTACTGTACACTTGCGTGTTTTAAGTATCTGAATTTGAATTTGGCTTTGGTCCCAAGAACTGTGAAAACAAGGTTACAATTGGCACAATTGTGGACATCCCCTTTCTTTAATTGCAAAAGAGACTTTTAACAGATCTAGAAAAGAACAGGCGCTATCTTGCAAAACCCCAGAAGACCATTCTATGCCATAAAATTGGATGTTAGCTGAGAAAGATAAAAACCTAAATCTCTCCTCTCCTTCAGCCACATCACATCAGCTAATCTATTCTGCATCAGATGTTTCTCCTTTCACGAGACCCCGATCCGTCTATATAATTCTTTGAGGTAAGATCAAGTCAAGTGATTCTCTCAGCCCGAAGAGAGGAATCTGCCGAGATAAAGGTGGAGTGCTTTGGATAGAACTGTGAGGCTTTATCTAAGTCCCACAGTATAAATATCAGAGTTCTGACTCTAGACTTATAAGTAACTCTGTCTTAATTTACCATTACACACTTTAAAGTCGTGCGGCTAGGTCCGCTAGGAACTCTCAAATTAAGCGTGCTCGGATGGGAGCAATTTAACCAATTAAGGACATTAAATATCATTTAGGAGAGTCAGCTGTTATTATGCTATTTATTTGATTTCATTTGAATGAATTTCTGCTGAGTGGCTTTATGATTTTTACAAAATACCTTCCAGTTTTTTTTTCTCTTAAACCCCTTTGTTTGGATGTATGGTGAGGTGAAGCATTAAATCCATAGAGAATAAAATATAAGGTGTTATGATGGTGTTTTATTTTTAGTTGTTTGGTATGGAATCTTTTTGTATAGAAAAGTGAAGTTTTTTTTTTTTTTTAATCTTTTAGTGGAGATAGGGGGTTGCTTTTTTTTTTTTTAAATTTAGAGGGAATTTTAAAATTATGTATTTTTGACATGACCCATTATCATTTCTTATTTAAATTCATTTTATTTAACTTAATTAGGTAATTGCCAAACACGCAAGTTATACTTGCAATTAAAGATCCATTCCACTTTGGGTTTAATGAATAGTGGAGCTATCATTGTAAAGTAGATAGCATATCCTCTCCCCTTTTCTTTTTCATGGTATGGTTTTCTTTTTCTTCCTTTTTATCTTCAAAGCATTTAAAGTCTCTGGGCCCTTCGTCACATAGATCTTGTCAAGTGTCGATATCTACACACCTTTAAATTAGTCACTCAGAACCTAGTGCTAGTCTTGCACACAACACGACTTTCTGTTGAGTGTAGACTCATCTACCATGTACATGTCACAGGAGCTGTTTATCAAATCCAATCTTCTTTTTTGTTTTTTTGTTTCTACTGCTATTATTATTATTTTTTTTTTTTCAGCCCTTTTGTTATTTTTTTTCAGCCCTTTTGTTACTACTGCTACTATTATTATTTTTCTGCTTTACTAAGTATATTTTCAGCTTTAGTAAGTATACTCACTCGTAAACCCAGAACTAGGTATGTCAAATGTGCTGGGCCTGGCCGGCCCTCCAGCAAAACACCCTGGCACGGCACGGCCTGCCATGGGCCGGGCTGGAGCGGGCCGAGCGGGCCTCCTTCATATTTTTTTTCCAAGCTTTTTTTTTTCAGTAGTAAAATTAAAAATTAGAATACAACCACGGAGAATGACAAATATATTTAGTGGTTTGGTCAAACTCGACCTACTCATGTTCAAATAATTAATAATAATTTAACAAAAAAATCTTTTTGAAAAGCCTTATTCTCTCACATAAATTTATATTTATTATGGTTAGGGCTGTATATATATATGGGTTGGTTGTGACCTAATATCTGATTGGAGACATGCCAAAGAAACACCTGTGAGTTCAAGACGAGATTGGTTTGAGATACAGGTGAAGAGACCAAATTATACTAAGAGCTGATTATGTTTTAATGGGATAGTATAATCATAACAAAAGTAACAGTAATATTATAGATATATTTTCTGGATTACTATTATAAGTTTATAACTATTGACCGGGCCAGAGAAGAATATTAGAAATGGATATTATTTGGGTCAATAAATTTAGGTTTGGTTTCAATTAGACCCAAGTTCCCAACCTATTTCCAAGCTTACCTGGCATAATTATTAATTTCGTTTCGTTTCGGCCGAAATGGCCGAAATTTTTCGTTTCAGTCAAGTGGCCGAAACGAAATTTCGGCCAAAACTTTTCGGTTTGAATTTCGGTCAATATCGGCCGAAATTCAAGATTTCGGCCAATTTCGGCTGAAATTCGGGATTTCAGCCGAAATGTAACTTTTCGGTCGAAATGAAATTTTACAAAATTATTTTTTTTTACTTTTTTTACAAATATATTTTGTATTTCTAATATTTTCACAAAATATAATTCCAAAAAAATTACTATAATGGATTAAATCTATATTTATTACTTTTTCTATTTTTTTACTTATATATGTATATATATTTTGTTATATTTTTCCCGAAATGTAATTCCAAAAAGTTTTACCGAAATCCCTAATCGGCCGAAACTTTTCATTTTGCAGGCCAGAGTGAAATGAGGTCTGAAACAATATTAACAACTATATTACCTGGCCAAACAAAGTCATCTAGTGATGTTTGGTAGGTGTCAAAATAAAAAATACACAGAAGAAGTTTGTGTTCTATTTGGGCCCAATTTCCACAGTAATTTTGTCACAATGGGCCTACTTGTTATATAATGATTGACATCCTTTGTATTTTTTATTTTTTATTTTTTTTGTAAATGAAACTTTGATTAAAAAAAAAAGAATGGGAGGGTTAGAGTATTTATAGACTTTGTAAAATTGAAAATGACACAAAATACCCCTTATATGACTATTTTATAGCTGTTGGAGGATTAAAATGAACAATTTTTTTTTTTTAAAAATAGCCATTTTTGGGCTGGCCTGGCGAGCCTGGCGGCCACAAGGGGCAGCCCACGTGCCAGGCGGGCTTGGCCAAACGGGTCCAGGCACCTCGGCCTAGCACGGCCCATGTCATGGGCCGTGCCCTGTGGTCGTGCCTTTGACCGGACCGTGTCGGGCCGCAGTCCGTTGACTGGTGGGCTGGGCCGAAGTGGGCCACGCCGTAAATATACTCACTCATAAAACCCGGAAACCACTCGGCCCCCATCTTTTTTGTTACTAATACTACTATTATTATTATTCAACTTTAGTAAATATACTCCCTCATAAAACCGGAGGTTACTGACTCATAAAACCAGAAACGCCCCCTTTTGTGGAATGGTGAGCTGCTAGCAAATCAACTTATGAAACTCAATCACGATAGAAATAACTATTTATCAAAACTAATAGTTTCTCCCATAATATAGCTAATATCTCATATTTTGTGTTTATTTTTGTCATCCTTAATCTTAAAATATGTGTGTGTATATATATATTATTGTTTATATATTTTGAACTTTTATTTGATTCTTTTTGGTTATTTTCCTAATCACCCGGAAAAAACCCAACATTTGAAAATAACCTAATATTTTTTTTTTCAAAAATCATAAATTCCTAAGTTGGGTTGTTATGTAATAGCAGATATGGCAATCCAAATGATAATATCATTTTCCATTTTTTCCACATTAATTTCATTTTAAAATGAATAAGAACTTTATCTTTCTAGAAACCCCTTTATTTGTTGAGAAAGTCTACCTGTCCCGGATCAGGTCCCGATTTTGGGATCGATCCACATGGGAGAGGCAGGCAGCAAATGATCTTTTTACCCTCTCCCATGTGGATCGGTCCCAAAATCGGGACCTGATCCGGGACAGGTAGACTTTCTCTTATTTGTTTATTTGTTTTTGCTCAAGTAAACCTCTTATTTTTATTATTGGTTATTGGGGTGTTTTACTTGTCCTGGTGATGTTTACATGGGAGTGTCCTTAATAAGAGGGTAAGAAGTGGCATGTATCATGCCATGTGTAAAATGGCCAATGGGGATGAGTTGCAATAGTGGGCTTTAGTGTGCAAGACTAAGAGTTGAAGTCATACCCTGAAATAATTGTATGATTGATTTTTGGAAAGTGATTGGGTTGACAGATGGACAAAGCCTCCATAATCAAAGACGCAATTGATTACATCCAAGAGCTTCATGATCAAGAGAGGAACATAAAGAGAGAGATCACTGAGCTGGAGCTGGAGCTGGAGAGTGGGAATCGAAAAAAGACACCCAAATGGGACAGAGCAGACAAAGAGAACCAAACTCATTCCAAACTTATAAAAAAGAAGAGGACTGATGAGTTGGAAGGTGTTGCAGCTACTCCTGTTGAAGTCCTTGATGTGAGTGTTCTATACTTTTAACCTTTTTTAAAGAAAGAGAGTGAGATATATCTTTTAATAAGGCATATTTGGTTGCTGGAATTCTTAGAGTTCCTATAAGGGGGGATTCAGGACGTTGTTTTCTCATCTGGATTCACAAATGCTCAAGCACATTCGAGCATATATCTTAAAAGCCGAAAATGCAGAGATTTGATGAATTCTGCAAACCAAAAAGAAATTCCAAAAAGCTGAATTTTTGAAAACTCATGAAACAAATAGAGATATCCAAATGCTGGAGGACAGCTAGCTGCTGATTTGCCTGTCAGAAATTTCCAACTGTAACATATCCCCTCGGAAATTCTTACAAGCATGAAGCAAATGCCTCCTTAGGGCTGTTAAAAAGGTTGGATTGGCCTGAATTTGTTTGTTATAGAGGAGTCTGAGTCTGGTTTTGGTTAGACAAGTTGGACTTGGAGAGGTTGTATATGAGTCCACTTGTGTGAAGCCCTTTGTAAAAAGGAGGTTATTGGCTGCAAAACAGGCCATAACTCGAGAGTTGCAAAGTGGCTTAGAGGGATACACTGGGCTTATGCCAGGTTTGGGCCCACATGGGCACGACCTTTTCATCATAATCATTCTGTTTTGGGGCCCCTAAACTTATAAAATTTTGTAATTCGATTTTGGAGCCATCAAATGGTTGATTGTGATCAAAAGGCTGCCCCCATGTGAGGCCCATATCTTATTTAGCATGTGACCATTCAATCTCCCACACATATTATGGGTGATTGGTATGAACCTAAGTGGGCTGTACAGCTAGGGTTCATGACTTTCGTGTTGCTTGGTTAGATGCCAAAGATTCCTCTTATGAAAGTCAGCTTCATTGGACTTTGTTTAAATGCAATTTAAATGAACAACAACATTCAAGGAGATTAATTTCTTATAGATAACTAATCCATCAAACCTCATTTTAAATGGTGAGGGCCGCGAGGGGCACTATCACATTCGGAATGCTCAGTATTTTGCTTGTCCATGTGCTAGTTTCTTCCCTTTTAGAAGAGACATGGAGGAGTGGTGAGGGTTCAATGGACCCGTTGGACAAATTGATGCTTCTATTAACCATCTACACAAAATCATATTGGCCAAAATAGAAAGCCTATTTATTAAATGTCTATTTTATAGATTTGGATAGAATGGCTAACCACATCCAATAAATCTGATTCTTGGTAGATGGCTAAGTTATTAAGGTGTGGTCAGGCCAATGGGTCCTAATATTATATGCCACTGTCCTATATTAAGAAAAGGAGCAGAGAGACTCTATGTGTCAAATTTATTTTACATGATTATTTGTTTCTTATGTAATATTTTTGGCATGATACTTTGATATATGCAGCTTAGTGTCTCTGAGATGGGAGAAAAGGCTTTAATTATAAGCATCACATGCAGTAAAAAGACAGATACTATGGTGAAGTTGTGTGAGGCTTTTGAGTCTCTCAAGCTTAAAATCATAACAGCTAATATTACAGCTTTCTCCGGCAGGCTACTGAAGACTGTTTTTGTGGAGGTAGCTCTCTCTCTCTCTATCTCTCTCTCTCTCTCTCTCCCCCACACCTTTGATCAGTCTACCCTCTTCACAATCACCCATCCAATGTGGCACTCATCTGATCTTTATACACACTTGGATTGAATCTAAAATATGTGTATGGTTAAATGATAAATGGACTTTGAGGATATTTAATTGAGGGTTGGCAATATGATGGGGTTGATTTTTTTTTTTTTTTTCTAACCCTGATCCATAATGAGACCTTTCCATCCCACTATTCCCATTTGAAGGAATGCATCCAAGCTCCTTGAGTTGGATTGAAACACAATGTGCCAAAACTATTAACCTTTTCTTGCTAGTAAAGAAATTATTAATGAGATTGCTAATGCAAAAGGTTCATAGGAAAGTCTATTTTTCCTTGACACAACTTTCCAAAATGCATTTGAATGCAATACTTCTAATTTTGTTTGGTTAGAGGAACTTTGAATAATCTTGTACGAACAAGGAAATTATGAATTCTCCAAATATTGTCTCTCTCCTGGTTTTTAAAATGCTGAGATACATTGCAATGGAAAATTCCAAACGCTCTAAATGCATTATCTGAGCTGCTGCGAGAATTCCCCACACTTGTAATTCTTGTCAGAAAATCCTCGAAGCAAAATGCTAGCAGCTTGTGTGATTTATGAATCTCATTTAGTTGATTTCTACAGGCCAATGGAGGAGAGAAAGACCTATTGAAGGAGAAGATTAAAGTTGCGTTGAAAGATATGAAAGCCTGAAAAACCCCTACCAAGTTTTTTGTTCAATAAGAAAACAGAATCCACACTCCTTGGAGCCCTCCAATGGGGGAATGATGCAATACTTCACTTTGTATAGAAGCTTAGGATCATCACAAAAATAAGGTCTACATCTATTGTAAGGGATGCTGTCTATCATTTCCATTCTCTACTTGATGTATGATTCTAATATTTTCCTTCAGCCTTGTGATCAAGTCTTTAGAGGTTATTTTCCTGCTTATTGTGATAATGAAGTTAAATTAATCATGTGGGTTATTGTTTTAGCACATGTGTGGACATCATTAGCTTTTTCTATTGATTTAGTTGAGATATTATGTGTGTAAATTTTTTTTTTTTGCGGGGGGGGGGGGGGGGGGGGGGGGGGGTGTTTCTTTATTTACGTGGAGGCCCTCCTCGAGGAAAATCTCCTCATTCCGCCCTTGGTATCGAGTGAAGGATATAAAATGTAGATATAAATGAGATCTCGACTTTATTGGGTATTGAGTAATTAGGTGATGGTTGGATATTCATTTCCCTTGAATTGAGTTCCCTTTAAAGAAAGATTACTCCATTGTCATTTTTTGAATTTAACCTTTATTCCTCATTTTTAACCACTTGTAGAAATACAATCAAATAACAGTTCCTCAATGAAAGTGACTATAGTTTGGATTGTACCCATCCTCTGTACTTTATCTTGGAAGATGTTTGAGGCATGACCCATCAAAATAGTGCCCTTAAAATTAATCATTCAGATCACTGAAACATGTTTGATGTTGGTGGATAACTAGCACTGCAAGGCAAATCAGAGATGGTCAATAAAGACATGTATAATGATGCACTTAGAGAGGCAACCATAGATAGAGATAGAGTATAATGATTAATGACTTTTGTGGACCTACCAACCACCTTGATTTTGGCTTGTGTAATCTATATATGATGCTTGCTTGCTATGAGGGAAAGAAGAAAAATAAGACATTATAACTCAGTTTTCCACTGATGTTCAGATATGGCCAACCAAGGTTTCTTGAATCTTGCTCCAAACTTAAA
Source organism: Umbellularia californica (assembly GCA_028538565.1). Lineage (NCBI taxonomy): Eukaryota > Viridiplantae > Streptophyta > Magnoliopsida > Laurales > Lauraceae > Umbellularia > Umbellularia californica. The sequence continues at coordinate 68,319,886 of JAPQWN010000008.1, forward strand.
CCAGAGGTTTGTCACCACAAAAGTAGGCCACCAGATGGATGGGCCTGCCAACAAAACGCCAACAATCTTTTATTTTCCAGGTTAGGAAAGCTACAAAACCTGCCCTGACAGGAGCAGGTCAAGGTGAGCATCCCATCTAAACCAAACCATTGCCACAGGGCCCATACCTACATTTTGGGGACCCAGGGCCAAGGTGTCCAGCATGGGTCACTAGGGTAGGATAAAAAGGATTAGCCTTTTCGGACCGATCCAGCTCGGGCTGCGGTCATTCAGTTTTGAATGGTTTGGTTGGACCGGAACAAGTCTGGTTCTTAATGAATGAAATGGGCTAGCTAGGTGTGCTCAAGGCCCAATCTGGGCGCAGGCCAGTTTGAGCCGGTTTCTCCCTCGGCTTTTTAGTACTAGGGATGGGATTGGATGGTAAAGTGATTAGAAAGATCGGTATAGACGATTTACTAAATGGGCAGGCTTGGGCCTGACATGGGTAAGATTGACCGGGCTCGGGCACCTTGCTCAAGGCAAGTGTCGTGCTTGGATCAGATCGGGCCTGGATATGCCCCAGCCCGGGCCATGAACACCCCTATGACTTGCCACTTGAGGCTTTTTGGGTGTAGAAACATAGGTTAGTGTCATCCCCAATATTAAGAGGTCTCTATTATTAGTTCAGATACAGGTTTAGGTGCACTATGGACCCAACCTGTACCCAGCCCATATCCATCCAAACAAAGGGTCCAAAACCTCAGTACAATTCAGTGATCATGACCATTGAATCAAGACCAAGCCAAATGCTTTTCTTTTCTCATCTTTTTTTCTTTTGTTTCAGCAACATCAGACTTTAAAACTGGCTCCACTTTTAAAAGCAATTAGGAATGTGAACATGGTTTGTTCCAGATCCTCCAGTGTGCCCTCTCCATCTTGTTGGAATGTAAGCCCATCATCAATAAGCCCACATGCATGAGATAATACTACAAATCTACAAGAGACACTTACCTCTGCCTTGGTCCAACCCAAGCCATGAGCCCTGTTGAGCCAATCAAATTATCAATGGGAACTACCCCAAAGATTATGCATGGGATGAAATAAACATGGATGACCATATATGGGCCTTCAATTACCCGGTTATCCAGGAGTTTCAACACACAAAATTCGGGCATGACCCGCTTTGGGATGGCTCGGCCCGGGTCAACAATTATTAAATGTATAAAATATTAGATAAATAAATATTAATAAATATTATATTATCATTAAACAATTGAGTAAGAACAACATGCAGTGATAGTTGAAGAGGATTGAGTTGTAAAAACTGAAATCCCCCATACAATAATGTAGATGAATAATCAAGTTCTAGGAATGTATTTTATTGAGGAGTCATAGTATTTAAAATAAAAAAAAATTGTAATAATGTAATCGATATCTTTCTGAATATATGGATTGTAACTTTAGGGAGCATATTCAAAGAGTTGAAACTACTGCGGGAATTGTAGCCCGGGAGATTACACAAGGAGATTCTTTTCATTAATCTGGCTTCATAATTAGTAAGGATGAAGAGATTGATGAAGATGTCGAACATATAATAAAATCGCAATAGTTGAAGTGGAGACTTGCTTCTAGAGTGCTTTGTGACCAATAAATGACAACAAGATTGAAGGAAGATTTTTATTAGACAACAATTAGACTAGGTATGACCAATGAAGAAGAATGTTGGCCACTTAAAAAGCAAAAAAAAAAAAAAAAAGATGCAGCATAGATGGGAATGTTGATGAATGTATGGTATAACTAGAAAGAATAAAATTAAAATTGAGCGCTTTTTAGAGTATTTAGGAGTATCATCAAAGGAGATAAATTTAGAGAAATCTGTTTGAGATGGTTTGGGCACGTCCAAAACAGGATGATAACGGCGCCTGTAAAGAAAAGTTAAGCTATGCAGACTGATAGCCACCAAGAGAAAGGGATATGCCGAAGAGGACATAAATAAAAGTAGTGAAAGTAGATTTGAAGAAGTATAACTCATCTCATAACTTGGCCCAGATAGGTCGAAATGGGGAAACAAAATTCATGAGAAGCACTATTGCTGCAAATAACCCTTTTTTTTTTTTTTTGTTCAAATAGCATATCAAGCTGCAATAGAAACAGGGCTCTCACTGTTGAGGATGGTACATCAAATTCAGGTTGGGCTTGTACAAGGTCAATACTCAACCTGGCCAGCCAGAGTTGCATTCCTAATAACCCTCAAATATTTTAGCATTGGGTTTGCTTTGAAAAGGATTAATGCATTACATGATGAATGATTATATATTGGCTAGCACCTCAAAAGTCAAATCATATCCATACATTTGGGGTCTATTTTTCAAAGGTCCAAACCATTAAAAAAAAAAAATCATCCACCCTAGTTCTCCATAATTGACTTCAACAATCACAAACACTCTTAAAAGCCGCGGTTAATAAACCTCTTTCTTTGATTAAGGTAATCTTTATCTAATATGATTCAGAAAATATTTGTAAATCTGAGAATAACTAAACTCAATTAAATCAAGCCAAAATCCTAAGATTTACTTAAATTGACCAGGTACCAAACAACTTGACTTGTCAGCTAACTAATTCAATAAACAAAATGTAGACCAGTAAAAACAGAAAACCAACAAGTATAACTCAGTTCAAAAGAACAATAAAGGCCTTTTGGTTCTACATTAGGTTACAGTACACTGTACTATGCACCTAACAAGCTGAGGAATCTATTTTTACATCTTTAATGAAATGGCAAACATTTCTTATTGAAATGGGAATGGGTTCTTCTGAGTAATGTCACAAATGCCAGGGGTATTTTGAAAACATCAAGATCTCTTTGTGATATCTCGCCATAAAACATTAATTTCTAGATGTTGATTTATTTTAAAGTATCATCAACATTGAAAATATTGCGAGAAAAATGTGATATAGTGTGCTATTTGAAACTTGTTGACCGTTGATGAGGGGGTTAAGATGATCAAATGTAGCCAATTTACATATATAAATGTTATGCATGCGTAATGTTTATGCATATATTTTGCACTCAATTAGGCATCACATGAATAAATGAAGTGTAAAAAATAGTGTGAAATAGGGTCATTTTTCATATAAAAATGGTGTGAAACATTTACACATGACCTCCTTGGCTAGAGTGGCACCAATACAAGCTCCGCTTGGACTTTTGCAACTTCCATAGGCTCCAATATTTTGATCCAAACCGTTCACATCTTTATTGACCCTTTTACTCCGAGATGTTTAATATCACGTGCTCTTACATATTCATTTATTTTAAGATATATGATAATTTTTATATGAAATAAAATTATATATATAAAAATCAAAATTGCTCAACGTTCAAGGTTTTTTTCTTTTTTCTTTTACATATGGGATAGAACAGTGTGCTTTACATGTGCAAATGTTACATAGGCAAAGTACATTATCATATTTCTCAATATCACCATCTTCACCTAAGCAAATGAGTACATCCAATGGTTTCTTATGTGTTTGGATTTTTTAGACTTTTCCAGAGTTTCTCAAAATCCATTAAGATTTAATAAACAAAACAAAATATTTTTCTATTTTTTGTTATCAAGAGAACATTGAATGGTTCAAATCATGAATTGGGGGACAACAATAGTGTAGAAAAATAAATTTACAAGTTAGGATTTATCGGAACTTTTTTTTACAAATTACTCAAACTCTATAAAAGATTTAGATGATTTTACCCAAAAAATCCTCTAAGACTTGTCAATTGCCAAAAGCACCATTAACATCTTAAAAAGACCACAGTAGTCTCAAAGGCCCTATTTGGTTTTTGTTTTTTTTTTGCTTTTAGCGCTGAGCGGGGATATCCCTGTTCGTCGTTCATTACAATTTAAAGACTGTCGAACACCGTTTTTCCTTTTGCCTTTTTTGGTATCCGGACGAATCTCTCTGCCCACCCTTTATGGGAGAATCCTATTTTTGAATCTTAATAAAAAGGATTAGAAGGCAACATTTCCCACCTTTTCACCAATTTTTTTAGTTGCAGATACTCTCCTTTTGCACATCTTCTAACAAAAACAACCACTATAATGAATGCCTATTCATGTCAACAAGTATCTATTTGATCATAAGTTGGAAGATATCCAACTTCCCGCTAAATGAACTCGATTTTCATACAATAAAATAAACCCCTTCTTCATTTTTATACTGAAATTTGAATCATTCAATTTACAAAGAAAAGCGGAGACTTTATGAATGCCAACTAGATCACACTGCATTGTTTATAATTTCAAAGTAAGTTAATGTGGAAGAAGGGTTGTAGAGAGATTCGTCCGGATACCAAAAAAGGCAAAGGGGAAAAGGGTGTTCAACAATCTTTAAGTTGTAATGAACGACGAACAGGGAACAGGGATATCCCCGCTCATTTACTTAGAATGAACGAGGATATCCCCGCTCAGCGCAAAAAGCAAAAAAATAAAATAAAAAAAAATCAAACAGGGCCTTTGAGACTACTGTGGTATTTTTAAGATGTTGATGATGCTTTTGGCAATTGACAAGTCTTAGGGGATTTTTTGGGTAAAATCCTCAAAGATTTAATATAGTAACTTCAATATCTTAGATAAATCAATAAACATACTGGACACTTTGGATTACAAATATGAAGCCCCATCAGTGGAGAAAGAAAAGGTAAAAGTTGTTGACCGGATTTGATCCTGTGACGAAAGCATATAACCAAATGCAATCACAATGTGGGGTTGGAGCGTGGGATTGTATTAGCGCCTTTTTCACAAGCAGAAGACGTGCAGTGACTTCCACACCCTTCTTAGAGCAGAAAAATCGCATATGAATATGATTTTATCCACACACCATTTTCACATCACATTCATAAAAACGAAATTACGCATGAAAAGGATCTTATCTGCACGCCATTTTCACATCATATTCATAAGACGACACAAACAAATACGCTGCTGTTTAACTAACATAAAATCTTTTACATACGTAAATGATTGAAAACAGATGACCATTACACATACGAAAATTTAGCTTCCAAATAAATATAAAAATGTACTTTGTATAAATAAATTCTACATAATTAAATAAAACTCACCTATGCAAATTTTAGGTATGAAAATCCTTCACAATGGGTGCATGTGAGAGTGTGACTTAAGCCACCTACATCGGGCAAAATTTTCGGATGTCGGGATAAAATGGTAAAAGAACCTCAAAACAATGCTCTATTAGGTCGGTTGTAGTTTGGGTTGGGCCAAAGGCTAGTTGTTTGCATTATGAAACTTTGTTTGATCAGGCCGATCCCAACCCAACCCAACCCAACCCATATGGAAAGACCGGAAGAATTTATATTTATTTCCTAAACTACCCTCAAACGCATTTTGTTCTCTCTTCTTCCTCCTCTCTTTCAGCGGAAAACATTATTTCACACGTTCGAAGCATCAGCGCTCGCGTCAGATCTACGACACGAACGAAACAAAATCCACAGAGGAACAGAAAACCCGATTCATCTCTCTCTTTCTTTCTTTCTTTCTTTGATCTCAACAGATTCAGGTACGTTTGATCGATTTCTCCTTTGATTTGTGCGAAAGTCGTTGTTTTTCCTTTTCAAATCGATGAATTAGGGCACAAGATAGGACTCGGATACTGTCGGAATTGGATTTCATTGAATTTCTCTATCTCTAGGTCTTTTGCGATTGAGAACTAGGGCTCCAAATGGCTGAAAATCGATGAACTTCTCCCATTCAATTAGCTTTTCCTGCATTTTTGTTTTTGTTTTTGCAGTTCGGTGATTGATGGTGATCTGAATAGATTAGATCGGGATATATCCGATGGAAAAGAACAAGAATCGCTCAGATCTGCTTGCTGCAGGCCGTAAAAAGGTAATCTTTTCTTGTTTCGGATGTAGTTTTTTGTTTGTATCTTCGATTTCGATCGTCTGGTAGTAGAACGAACAAGAAACAAAAGGCACAAAGATTGTTGTTACTATCTGTTTCTTTGTTTATTTTGGAAGTAGAAAGGTGGAACCTTTCGATATGATATCAAAACGTTGTATGAATTTCAACATTTATGAAGTTGTGGGAAATCCGATTGTTTTCATGGATTTTTTTTTTTTTGAATTTTTTGAATATCAGCTTCAACAATTTCAGAAGAAGAAGGAGAAGAAAGGGGGTAGTAGTAGTAGCAGCAGCAGTAATGTGAAATCAACGCGTAAAACTAGTGAGCCTGAGCAAGATAGTGTTGATGCTGATGCAGCATTGATCCGCCCTTTGGCTAATGTGAAGCCTGATGAAGGGGGATCTCCACTGGTGCCTGCAGATTTGTTGGTGTCCCCTTCTTTGGGTGAAGGGGAAGCTGAGGTGTCACATGGGGTCGAGTCATTGGCTGCTGATGTGACACATGTTGATTCATCGGCATTAGTCCTCCCCCAAGAGGAAGAGAGATCTCCACTGTTGGGTGATGCAGAGTTGGCGCCCGCGGATTTGTTGGTATCCCATTCTCCGGATGAAGGGGGGGCTGAAGTTTCAGGCGGGATGGACTCCTTGGTTGCTGATGGGGCACCTGTTGATTCGTTGACATCAGTCCTCTACCCAGATGAAGGGAGATCTCAACATGCCATTGATGCCGAGCTGGCGTCAGTGGATTTGTCAGTTTCCCCTTCTCCAAATGAAGGGGGAGCTGAAGTGCCACTCCTTGTTGATTCCTCGGTTGCTGATGTGGCACCTGTTGATTCATTGGCTCAATCAGTGTCAGGTATGGCGGTTGGACCAGATGCTGCGTTGGGGCCTGTTGACTCTCTAGTTCTCCCTTCAGTGGTGAAGCTTGGGGATGGGCAAGGTGAGCTGACATGTGCGGTTGACTCCTCATTGGATGCCGAAGTGGTAACAAGGATGGGGGATGCTGAGGTGGTGCCTGTTTGTTCGTTGGTCACATCAGTGATGGTCAATGGGGATGACAATTTGATCCCAGTTGATTCATCTGCTCCACCTGCTTATGAGGAAGCCGGTGAAGGGGGTGTTGCAGTGGCTGAATTGGATAGAGAGAACCAGGAAGTTCTTCCTGAAATGCCCCACATTCAGTCGATAAATGGGGACACTAAGTTGGTGCATACTGGTTCCTCAGCTCCATCTGCTTCTGAGGAAGCCGGCCAAGGGGGTGCTGCATTGGCGGAAATAGACGGGGAGAACCAGGAGCATTTTCCTAATATGCCGCAGATTCAACCAATAGATGGGGATCTAAAATCTGAAACAGCATCAGGTAAGGTAAGAGATGCTGTTTTTGGTTGATTTTATATGCATTTTTTTTATCCAGATTTATCTGTCCATGTAATGAACTTTGAGGGCAATGTATGGGAAACATAGTGCTGTTCCTCCTCATCAGTATAAGTCTCTTGTACTGGTTGCTCTTTTAATGAAATTAACCATTAAAAAAAAATGTATAGGAAACATAGTGTGGATTTTATGTATAATATATTCTCATTTGGTGCTCGGTAGGGACAATGCAGGAAGCTGAACATTCTCATTTGGATCATTGTGGTGGAAATGTTGAAGAAAGTTGGATGCCTTTACAAGATCATGAGAGCTCAGAAGTTGGGAGGCTGGAGAATGAAAGGCACGGGGGGCTTGTTTTTTCAGAGATTCCAGATATGGACAAGCCAGCAGAGTATGGTTATCGTCATGGTCCTGTTTCAGCCGAAGAAATATGTGGGGCAGACAGAAGTGATGATGTCATTGTGCATGGAGTGATGTCTGGGGATGGTTTGGAAATCCCATCTTTGTCCCAAACGTTTGCAACTGAACAAGCTGATGGTGCTCAAGGCAAAATTGAGCAAGAGGGGAGTGTTGAGGAAATGCATAAATATCGGTATTTTCCTGAGAATGTTGTTATTGTTGAGAGTAAGATGATGGAAGAGCCTCTGGAAGTGGAAAGGGCAGGGCTACTTGAAGGACTGGTTATCTCACCAGGTGAGAATGCTGGTTCCTTAGATGCTTATGCTCCAGCAAAGGTGCTAGAGGGGCCTGATGAAGAAAAAGCTCGATTTCCACTTAAATCAACAGAAAGGGGGATGGTTTGTAGTGTTCTACCTGAAGTTGATTTTGCTGATAGCTTGGAGGCTATTAAAAGACAGCTGTATTTGACAAATATTGCAAAGGACATTTTTGATATCCAACTTGTTGACCAGATAGAGGAGCAAACAGAGGTCAATCAGCGAGATCAGTTGCTGCTTGATGAAGTATTCAAGCTGCGTAATTTATTTAAAGAAACTCAAGAAAGCAATGCAAGCATCAGTGAAGAGCTTGCACAGTGTAGGTCACAGGTATGGGCCATGACTGCCAGGAATGAGGAGCTTGAAAAACAATGTCTTTCTGCAAAAAAGGAGATTGATGAACTTAGTGCTAAGTCTTATGAGTTCCAAAATAAATGGAAACAATCACAAGAAGAAGTTGCACCCCTGCTAGCAGAACTGGCGAGCTGCAAGTCTTTACTGGAAGCCTCACAAGTGGAAAATGCTAACTTAACAGGAAATCTCCTAAGTGCAACAGAGGAGCAGAAGAAGCTCGAGGAGGAAAAAGAGTATTTCACTAAGGAGAACATGAAACTTTCAGCCGACCTTTTACAACACAAAGAATGCTTGGTGATGGCACATGATAAGCAAGTCCAGCTTGAGGCTTATGTAAAAGAAGAAATGATGTTTGTTGAACAACTAACAGAGGAAAATATATATCTTTCCAGCAGTTTAGATTTACATAAAGATATCATAAAAGAGGCTGTTGACAAGTACCGGCAGTTATATTCAGATGCTGCTGGAGCCGGATATCAACCTGAAAAAGCAATTGAAGATTCCCAGTTTCGTGAAGAAGATTTTGATGGTGTTGTTGCTGCCTCTGGCCAGGTTGAATCAGCTCCAGTTCTCCATTTAGAAAGGTTTTTGGTTTCGGACTTTGAAACAAAAGATTTTGATGATTCTGATGGATTGTTTGCACTGAAGGTGCACTTGGAAGAGGTTGAGAAAATGGTGCAGAAGCTTGAAAAGGCTATTCATGAATTGCAAACTCATTCGGTGTCCTTGAATAAGGCAGGTGGTAAAGTGACTTCCCCTGGAATATCAAAACTAATTCAGGCCTTTGAGTCAAAGGTTCACCAGGAAGAGACAGCTTCAGATGAGGTCCCTCAAACTGAAGAAAGATCAGCTGATCCTTTTTTGTCGGCCAGGGAGCAGACAGCCAATCTTAGAGCTATGCTGAAGCAATTGGATTTGGATGCTGAGAAGGCCAATGAGCTATTAAAAAGAGAGCAGGACAGCACAAGACTTGCTACTGTGTCTTTAAGTGAGGTTCAGGCTGAATACGAATCTCAAAAGGCACAAAACAACATTCTTGTAGCGAAGAATGATAGAATGGTCGAGAAATTAGCCGAGTATCAGAAGACGGTGGATGGCTTGCTTAATCAATTTAATGAGTTACAGAAAAATGCAGATGAAAGAGCGTGTCTAATCTCACATCAAGTTGTAAATCTGCAGAAGGAAGTAGATGATAATACATCCATTCTTGAGCACCAAAGGAACTCTCTCTTGTCTGCTATATCTGAGGCAGTTGAAAAGCTTGACACACAGATTGAGTTGCTTGCCCCTACTGGTTTAACTAGTTCCAATAACTCAGATGTTGGTTCTCGTATCACGGTCTCAGTCGATGCTGCTACAAAAACGATCCAGGGCCTGCATGATAAACTCGAAGCAGCTTATCTGGATCATGAAAGAATCAGTAATTCAAATGAGGAGCTAAATCAGAAATTCATGGACGTACATGGAAAGAATGAAGTGGCCATTGGACTACTGGATAAGATTTATGGCAGTCTCAGGAAACTTGTTAATGAGTCGCATGGAAACATACTGCATTCAGTGGTGGATGTAAAATCTGAGGCACTTCTAGATCTTGTTTCCAGTGACTGTGAAGTACTTATGGCGCAATTACAGGAGTTGCTTAACGAGAGGCAGCACTTTCAGTCCTTGAAAAATGGGCTTGAATCAGAGTTGATGAAGACAACACAAGATCTAGAGGAGTGGAGCAAAAGGTGTCTTGATTTATCTGCTAAGGTGGAAGAGAACAAGAATAATGCAAATTCAGAATTCATAGCCAAGCTAGTGGAAGATGTTGAGGGTGTACTCCAGCCTGAAGTTGTAGCAGTTGACTCGGAGAAGCCACCGGTTATACACCTTGAGGCACTGGTTGGGTGCCTTCTTCAAAAATACAAAGAAGCTTCTGAGCAGGTCAGCTTGTCAAAGCTTTGTTTACAGGAATATGTTTCAAGACCAATCACATCAGCTGAGGATTCGACTGTGTTGTTGCATATCTTGCTGAGAGAAGAGTTTGGATCAAAGGCGTTGGAGTTGAAAGAGTTGCAGGAAAAGATGAACCAGTTACAGTCCTTGAACCTTGAGCAGGAAGATGAAATTCGCTTTCACAAAGAGAGGCTAAGCAAGATTGAAGAGGCCTTGGAAGTGGTTCGTTCTGAATTGCAAGCCAAAGGAACTGAACTTGAACAGTCAGAGCAGAGGCTATCTTCTGTCAGGGAAAAGCTTGGTATTGCTGTTTCAAAGGGGAAAGGTTTAATTGTACAGCGAGACAGTCTAAAACAGTCTTTGGCAGAGAAGTCAAGTGAGCTTGACAAGTATTTGCAGGATTTACAGTCAAAAAATTCCATAATTCATGACCTTGAGGCGAAACTTAAGATGTTCTCTGAGTCAGGAGAGCGTGTTGAAGCTCTGGAATCTGAGTTATCATACATCCGGAATTCAGCCACCGCTTTGAGAGAATCATTTCTTCTTAAAGATTCTGTTCTTCAAAGGATTGAAGAAATACTGGAGAACTTGGAGTTGCCTGAGCATTTTCATTCCAGAGATACAATTGAAAAAATTGAGTGGTTGGCAAGGTCTATACCCCGGAGCTCTTTGCCTTTGACCGAATGGGATCAGAAGAGTTCGATTGGAGGATCTTATTCTGATGGAGGATTTGTGGTTATGGATGCTTGGAAAGAAGATCTACAGCCGAGCTCAAATTCAGAGCTTGATGATTTGAGGAGAAAATTTGATGAGCTTCAGAATAAGTTTTATGGTTTGGCTGAGCACAATGAAATGCTGGAGCAGTCATTAGTTGATAGAAATGACCTGGTTCAGAGGTGGGAAGAGGTTCTGGATCGAATTGATATGCCTCTGCAGTTGAGGTCTATGGAGCCGGTAGATAGAATTGACTGGTTACGGAGAGCACTTTCTGAGGCTCAGCACGAGAGAGATTCTTTACTATTGAAGATTGAAAACCTTGAACTCTCTTCGGACTCCCTTTTAGTCGAGTTGGAAGAGTCTCAGAAGAAGTTATCTGACCTTACAGCAACACTTGGAGAGGTTGAACGGGAGAAGGAGCTTCTTTCTGAAAGCATTGAGAAGATTAGAAGTGAAAATGAAGAAATTTCAGGACAAGCAGTTCAAGGAGAAGTTGAAAAGGCTGAATTGCGGAAGGAAATTGCTAATTTGAATAAGAAATTGATTGATTTGCAGGAGGAACTTGTTAAACATGACCATATTGAAAATGATATTATGAGGTTGATAGGTTCAGTTAATGACGCATTGCCAGATCATGATCCAACAGATCTGCCAAACAGCAGCAACATGGTAGACTATTTGGAAGGAGCATTGATGAAGATAATAGATATGCATACTTCTCACTCTTCGGAGAAATCTATGCCTAAAGACATGGAGAAAGAACTTGCTAGCGAAGAAGCTGATGCAAAAATTGAGGAACAGAGACTGAATCATGCATTAGATGCTAAGGAGCAGGAATTATTGGCTTTGAAGGAAGAGCTTGATGGGGCTTTGGGTGAGTTGGTTCTTGTGAAGGGGGAGAGGGATGCGGCTGTGGAGAAATGTCAAGCTTTGGTTGTGGCAGTAGAAGGACTAAGCAAGGAAAGAGATCATTTGCAAGAACAACTTGATCAGGAGGAGCAAAAATCTGCAGTTCTAAGAGAGAAGTTAAATGTTGCTGTTCGAAAAGGGAAAGGATTAGTGCAACAGCGGGATAGTCTGAAGCAAGCCATTGATGAAATGAATGCTGAAATGGAATGCCTAAAGGCCGAGCTTAACCGAAGAGGTGATGCTCTTGTGCAGTATGAGCAGAAAGGCAGGGGTTTACTGGCCCTCTCAGGGAGGATAGAAGCACTAGAATCTGAAAATGTGTTATTAAGAAGTCATTTGGCAGAAACTGAGCAGAATTTGCAGGATAGTGGCCAAACTATGAGTAGGTTATTGACTGCTTTGCATGCCATTAATGCTGATGGCCACGTTGACGTTATTGATCCTGTGCAGAAGATTGAAGAAATTGGGAAACTAACTCACGATTTACATGCAGCAGCTGTTTCTTCTGAGCATGAAGCAAAGAAATCTAAAAGGGCAGCTGAGCTACTTGTTGCAGAGCTGAACGAGGTTCATGAAAGAGCTGACAGCATCCAGGAGGAACTGGCCAAAGCTGAAGCTGCAGTTGCTGGACTTTCCAAACAAAGGGATATAGCAGAGGCTGCAAGAATTGAAGCCCTTTCGAATCTTGAACAGTTCACTGCTGTTCACTCAGAGGAAAAAAGGAAGCAAAATGCTGACCTCATGAGGCTAAAAGCCGGCATCGATCAACTGAGGAAGGAGTGTTTTGAGTTTGCTAATATCATCAGTAATTTTTCCTCCAAAGACCTGGAGCTCTTAAACCATGTGAGCACTGTTATGGTATCTTGCTTGAAAGAGTTGGATGGTTCAATTGGCAATGACCACTTCTATCACCATTCATCTGGAGGCATCTTTTCTAGTGTTCCAGTTAATGAGGTTAGTTCTCATGTTTCATATTTTGTGATTTTTTTTTATTGCACTTCTATATATCAATTATCAAGTCTGCTTTGTTGGCCTAGTTGCTTTTTTTTTTTTTCCTTTCAGACTTGAGCTTGAGTGTGAATGTCCACACCCACCTGCTACTGGACTGCCTATAGTGTCATTTGTTGCTGCTGTTGAATGTTGTTGTGTTGAATGTTGTTGACTTATTCTTCTTTTTAAATGAGGCACAGGATCTTGTTTGCATACTTAGCCAGCAGAGTCTTGTTTGCGTAGTACTTCTGATCGAAAAATCAATCAGATTTATTTCGTACCCCTCGTTCGATGAGAAAATGGGTCAGCTTCTACAGGATCAAACCTATGGGACTCAAGGAATGATGGAAGGGAATAAAAAGAAAAGAGAGGGGAAAGAAAATCGAAATAAAGAATCAAAGAAAATAAATAAATAAAGATTCCAGATGAACAAATTCAAACTCAAAAAGGATCTTTCTGATCCTCGAAGAATGAGGGCTTGTTGACGTACTTAGCCAGCAGAGTCTTGTTTGCATATATATATATATATATATATATATATATATATATATATATATATGGGGGGTCTTCATATGCATCCATCCCTCACCAAAAATGGTGAGGGACATCCCAAAAGGGGAAGTTTCAAGTACAAAAGTGAGGAAGTACAAAGGTGTACTTCCTCACTTTTGTACTTGAAACACCCCTAAAAGGGGTGTCCCTCACCAAAAATGGTGAGGGATAGATGCATATGAACATTTCCATATATATATATATATATATATATATATATAGGGGTATTCATATGCATCCATCCCTCATCAAAAATGGTGAGGGACACCCCAAAAGGGGAATTTCCAAGTACAAAAGTGAGGAAGTACAGACACTTCCTCACTTTTGTACTTGGAAATTCCCCTTTTGGGGTGTCCCTCACCATTTTTGATGAGGGATGGATGCATATGAACATTTCCCATATATATATATATATATATATGGGAAATGTTCATATGCATCCATCCCTCATCAAAAATGGTGAGGGACACCCATTTTGGGGTTGTTTCAAGTACAAGAGGGAGGTACAAAGTACTTCTCTTATACCACTCTTATACTTGAAACACCCTCAAAAGGGGTGTCCCTCACCATTTTTGGTGAGGGATAGATGCACATGAATGTTCCCCATATATATATATGTGCGTGCGTGCGTGCGTGCTTGCATGTAGTTTTTTAAACCTGGTGTTTTCTTTCCTTTCTGGTTTCTATAACTGAAGAACATTTACTGAAAGGAACAACAATTCTGATTCGCAACATTTTGCAACCATTTGCCTGTCCCCTTTTTAGATATTAGGCATTGGTTTATTCTGACCCTTTCACCTTATCTGCTATATGTTCTGGCTTATGATGTCCTCCATGCACCATTTGATTTAAGCATTCTAACAACCATAATAATCTCTAATAGGATGTCGCTAGATGGGCTAATGGCATAGTGGACTCCTTGGCTAAGTACGTGGTGGTTAGGAATGTTTCTTTATTTGTTTTTCCCCTATTTTGTATTTCTTATGTTTTCACAATGTATGGTACAATGATCTTGTACCTATGTCTCCAAATTTTTTGGTTTTCCTTTCTACTGCTTTATCTCTTTTAATGAAAGTTTCTTCGCTACCTTAAAAAAGAATTTCTCTGAGAAGTGATATTTTCTGCTGTTCTTAGTTGAACTTGTCTGAATTAAAATTTTTATAGTGTATTATGTCAGGACAGTTTATGCTTTATTTGTTTATGGCCAAGTATAGGCACCATAGACTTGTTCTAATACAAGTAATTCTTTTTCAGGATAAATTGTCTCCTATCAACAACTCTTCGGAACTGAAGATGCAGGATGACGATGTTCAGTCTGACCTTTTTGCTGTAGTTGGCAGTGGCTTGCAAGAATGCGTGAAAGAGATTGATGGAATTAAAAACAAATATAAAAAACATTCTATCAGTTGGGATCACCATGCTGCTCAGCTGCCTAAAATTATGGAAAATATTCAAAGCAAAATCTTATTCCAAAAAGAATCTTCAGAATCACTAAGGAGAGACATTACTCATCTAGAATCGTTGATGAACGAAAAGGATACCGAAATCAGTGTGGTGCATAAAAATATTTCCTTGCTTTATGAAGCATGCACTAGTTCAATTTTGGAAATTGAGAGCCGAAAAGCTCATATGATTAGAAATGATTTAGCTCCTAGAGTGGTGCATTTATTAGGAAAAACAGGGTCGACCTCAGATGTGTCAACCTCCAGCAACGGCCGAGACTCTTGGAATAGACAAACCTATTCTTTCACAGAGGAAGACATTAGGACTCTGGCAGACACCTTATTATCAGTTGTGAAGGAGTCAACACATATGCAGGCAGAGTTTGAGGTGAGTAATGAAAGGGAACTCAAAACCACCATTTCACATTTGCAGAAAGAACTACAGGAGAAGGACATTCATCAAAACAGGATTTGTGCAGAGCTTGTTGCTCAAATTAAGGAAGCTGAGGCTACTGCAAGGAATTACTCTGTAGATCTTGACTCTGCTAAAACACAGCTGGATAATTTGGTGAAGCAGGTGGAGGTGATGAAGAATGAGCGCAAGTTATTGGAGATGCAAATAAGTGAGCAACAAGATTCCGAGTCTTTGTTAAAAGAGTTACAAGAGAGGGTCAAATCTTTGACTGATGGCTTAAGTGCCAAAGATCAAGGTACGGTGTTTTGAGTGTCTTCCTGGAAGGGTTATATATATATATTATATATATATATATAAATTTTTATTACGTTTTTAGGGTGTTTTTGGATGCACCGCCAAATTTCTATGGTAGTAAGGAAGGTGAACCATATCCTTTTTACCAAAAAAGGGTGAATCAACCGACATATTTAGAACTATCTTTGTGGTGGCTCAGTTTGTGGAACTCACATGACATAGGTCTTCTCCCTCCAATGAGGAGACACTGTTTTGGTCTTTGCATGGTAACCAAGATATCCGATATGCTTGCAATGAACCAGGGCGAACCTTATCCAGGTCCGGCCCATTCAATTGTGAGGCCAAATATTTAGGTTCCACTTCTTCCAGCATTCTTGAGCACACGGTCTGGGTTGAGTACTTAATAGTAGGGACCATTGTTGTCGGCCCAGGCCAGGTATCGAACAAGGCCTTTGGGCAAGCAATGGCCCACACTCAACCCATTTAATATTTGGGCCGAATATTGAAGCCCTGTTCAGCCCGTGGGTGACGGGTTGAATACCTCTAATCAAATCCAGCCCAGGGGAGACTTGACTTTGGCTAGGTCTGGGGTGGCCCAGCCTGCTTGTAAGTTGCAAACTTGTAAGTTGCAACCCTAATATTCTGACTCCTGTTAAATATCAATATTTAGTTTTACGGTTTAGATTGGAGAAGTTTGAAATTTATAATAAATGCTAAGCTGCAGATCTTTTCATTACAGAGATTGAAAGTCTCATGCAAGCACTTGATGAAGAAGAATCACAAATGGAAGGTTTGGCTACCAGGACTGAGGAACTGGAGAAGATTGTGCAAGAAAAAAATTTGGCACTGGAGAACCTTGAAGCCTCTCGAGGAAAGGCCATGGCGAAGCTTTCTACAACTGTAAGCAGGTTTAATGAGTTGCATCATCTTTCAGAGAGCCTTCTATCGGAGGTTAAGAATCTTGAATCACAATTGCAAGGTCGGGATGCAGAGATCTCATTCTTACGTCAAGAGGTGACTAGATGCACCAATGATGTTCTAGCTTTACAGGAGAGCAACAAGAGGAAGTCAGCTGAGGTAGAGGAGTTGCTGACATGGTCGAAGAACATACTTTCTTTACATTTTGGGGTGCCTGATGTGCATCTTGATGACCAAAAGGGCAGCCAAGTTCATGCATATTCGGAGATTTTAGAGAAACACATCGCATCTGTTCTCTCAGAATTAAATGATCTACGGGTTACAGTTCAAAGCAGAGATGTTTTGTTGCAATCAGAAAGGCATAAAGTGGAAGAGCTGGTACATAAAGGGGAGCTTCTTGAGGTTTCTTTGCGGGATAAAGAGACCCAATTGAAGATGCTTCAAGAACCACAGCATTCTGGACAACCAGATAATATGAATCCCACAGAAATATTGGAGGTTGAACCAATAGTATGTCACAACTCTTTCTTAGTTTGTCTTAATTCTACTCTTTACATTTTATTTATTTACTTATTTACTTAATTTTAAGTTTCTGCCTTACAATGTTTCTCCAGTTTACTTGCATACTTTCCATTTTGACTATTCTCAATCTATAATAAGCATGCAATTTTTTTAATTGTTTAATTATATGCACACATTTTCTTGTGCAGATAATTTTGTTTTTTGTGGCTGTAGATTTTTCTAGAGATTTTATGTCCTATGAAGGCGGATGTAAGCATAAGCAATCTCTTATGCTTACTTGATAGCCTGGTTTTGGAATGATCTTCAGTCATCTGAAGACTATCTCACTGTTTACTTGCTGGCATGAATATGAGATTATGGCTGCCATTGTATTTGATTTTCCCATCCTGGATGTGAATAATGTGCTTTTGGCATTGAAATACTATGTATGTTTTTTGTTTTTGGGGGACGATAACAAAAACTTATATTAATGAAATCTAATTACAAAACTCTACCAAAATTGGTTATAAGAGACTTGCACCCACAAGAAGAAGAAACTAGCCATTACGTATTATAAGCATCCAAAGGCCAGAGCCCTATCTAACCCTTGCTTCGCTAGAGAATCCGCCATAGCATTGTTTCGCCATACCATTGAAGCTCTATGTATGTTATCATCATATGAAATGTAATACATAATTTGCCTGCATTTTGTAATTTGATCTTCACATTTTGTTATCATATATTTTAGATGCACATTGCAGTTTTAATAGCACGTAATCTAGTTATTTGATCAACTATGGCTTTGTACATGGGGCAACTTCACACGCTATTCGAGCCACTCATTGTCTCATTCTCAATAGATGTGATAAACCACTGTACTTCCTAATCTCTGTAGTTGTTTTTTTTTTAATAAATTTTGCTTAGAGGTCTCAGTTATCTAATCCTTCCTGAAATAAGGGGCTAAGAGTCTCAGTTTAGTAGTCTATGCTAAAATTAGGGCCACACTGCAAGTTGTTGGTCATTGATGGACCTGTGTTGTATATTTTCTGCAGAGAAATAAAAGGGCAGTTACTTTGGGCCCCATTACGCCACATGTCCGCAGTGTGCGCAAAGTCAACAATGATCAAGTTGCTATAGGTATTGATATGGAGTCTGGTGTTAGTGCATTGGATGACGAAGATGATGATAAAGGTGAGCTTTCTTTGTGATTCTTAAAAGTGGCACTCTCTTTCTTATTTATTTATTTGTTTTAAAGGACAGGCGTGACTATCTTTTTGTTTACCTAATCTGTTCATCTGATTGGACTGGTCATGTAAATATCAATATATCAGAGACTTCACACTTGTACCGATTCTTTTGGTGGTTTGCAAATTGACGAGTCCAAGAAACGCAGTCCATAGGGCTTATGAGCACAGATATGGATACTGGTCTGGGCTTTTGTAAGGGAAATGGGAAGAAGAAAAAAAATTCCAGGGCATGGATATGGGTATGGGTATCATGTTGGTGCCCCGTACTCTTCACTTTGATCTTCACCTTGCTGTAGAACTCAATCTTATGGGAGGGGTCAATGAAATCACATGATTCTTGTGGAAACAGAATAATCAAAGCTTTTCCACAAATGAGATGACATAAACTGAACTTATTACTAATATGGTGGAGTAATACATATAGACTCGTTTGGTTGCCTCATAACCTCCTATTAGTGGGAAGCATGGACACCTCTCCGGGGCCGGAGTGTCAGTGTCCAACACGTGTCGGACACCGACACGCTTCGACATGTGTCGAACACGCAAAAAAGAGTGTCTTGTTTATTTTTTAATTTTTTATATTTCGGACACGCTGGGGACACGTTCCGGACACGTGTCGGACACGTTTGCCTCTTTTAATTGGAAAAAAAATAAAATTAGAGTAAAAAAAAAAAAGAATAGCAAAGGGGGCTTTTTGTAAAAGTTCATAACTTAAAAGCAAAGGAGCCGTCCTTCCGCTGCCCTGAAGAGGCCGGGTGATGGGTTTTTGTTGTTTACATTAATCTAGAAAATCTATTTTTGCTGTTTATATATCAAATCTGTTCTTCATATCAAATAATTTTTTTTATTTATCAGCTCTGCTGCTTCATCTCTGCATGACAATTTGGAATTTAGGAATATGAGTTTACACCCCTCCAATGAAGAAGACATAAATAAGCGTCTGTGGAAATATGTAGCCAAGTTCGAGAAAATTAATGAAGGAGGGGGAAATATTACTTGGCTGTGGAAATAGTATCTTTTAGTATATGATTAGATATATTATTATTATTATTATTATTATTAATTATTAACGTGTCCTCGATGTATCCGTGTCCTACTTTTTTGAGAAATGCCGTGTCGGCGTGTCCGTGTCCGTGCTTCTTAGCTATTACAAATATGTTCAGCCACTTTTTGTTAACTAAAACAAGCTAAATTTGACAGATACCATATCAACACTCTTTCTAGTTCCTTCCAACTAATTGCTAACTAGAACTTAAATTAAAATCTTAACGATGGACTTTATGGACATCTTGGACTCTTCCTCGACTAAAATAATAGGGAAGAACCACTCATCTAACTCCTTACTAATAGGAAGATGCAAAAACACATTAGTTTTGACCAACTTTGACTTGCACAAGGCTTATTGCGTCATGTGCCATCTGTGGTCATGCAGGGGCCTCTAATCTACATCTAAATCTTCCAAGCACATTGGATATGCATCATTTCCTTAGCTTGGAAGAACTTATTTCTTGAGTTTGCTCCATAGTCCACTTGGCTCAAATATCGCTGTGGATAAAGTTGTTCATCTTGCATTGATTGTCACCTAGCTATTACATGCGATTTTTGGTGCAAGTTCTGTTGATGGCTTGGATCTTTGCAAAACTCCATTAACTATTGTCGGATCATCCAGTGGTATCAATCTTACTTTAAAATAAATAAACCTGTTACCATCCAACCTTTGATCTTTCTTTTGGTTTCCAATCCTGATCTCTGAATAATAGATGGGAAGGCTAGAATCTTAGATTTTTAATGCTTGGATACTTGGATGTTCTTTTGAGGCCCTTTGATTTGAGTTGAAGTCATCTGATCTAGCTTCCTGAAGGGCTCAAACCATAGACTTTCTGATCCTCATTTTAGTCTAAATTCTGAAGAAGGAACTGAATCTGTAGATTCTTGCACATATTTGCTTCTAACAATTCCTCAGCTTTAATTTGTGCCTTCACACTCCTCTTTTTTTAGTATCTGTTTTGTAGTTGGCTCTTTTTTCTCTTTTTTTTTCTTTTTTCTTTTTTTTTTTTTGCTGGAACATGATATGTGGAGCAAGCAAATGGCCGAACATTTTATTGTTTCTCCTTATGAAAGTGGCGTGGTTCATAACAATAAAAGCTAGTATCTAATATTTTGATAACTGTACATTTTTCTTGTTCTTTAGGGCATGGCTTCAAGTCACTTACCATGTCAAGGATTGTTCCGAGAGCTAGTAGGCCTATAGCAGACAGGATTGATGGGCTTTGGTAGGAATGAGCTAGACTCGTCTTCTTCAGTATAAGATTTCATAATTTTTTTCCCTAAACCATCAACTTTCTCCCTGTGTTTTTGAGCAGGGTTTCTGGTGGACGGGTGTTAATGAGACAGCCTACTATGAGGCTGGGAATTGTGTTCTACTGGATAATGTTGCATGTGTTACTTGCAAGTTCTTTCATTTGACTAGAAACTTCTACAGGTGAGTCTTCAGAGATGGTTTTGTTACATCTATGCTTTATATTTTCTGCCAATTGTAAATATTCCCTTTTTTACTTATGGTTATATTTGTATTCAGTCAATAAAATATCTTCAACTTAATATTTTTTTTTAATATTATCTTCAACTTAATAATAAAAAGGTTTATTTTTTCTTTGCTGCGTGTCGCTATATATATGAAATATTGATTTAACTCATATTTCACTTCTATATTCTTTTTCCGTTTGAAAAGTACTAGACATACATGATGCAGTCTAAACCTTTCGAGTGAGCACTTTGTGCTTCAACTGCAAGTGGTAGAGGCATAGGAGTGAGCATTTAGAGGTTCCGATGGAGTCTTCACCAATAAGTTTACACTAATTTACCAGTAAAAAGAAAGAAACCCACCAGTGAACCATCAGGGCCCTTAAGCCATTTAAGATTTCTTTTTAGTCAATTCTTATCTAATGATTAATCCTTCCACTTGAAGAAGTAGACCCACAAAGAGAACCACACGATAAATGATACTATATTTCATTTAGAGCCATTTTACTACCTGGTATTAAATTCCTAGAAATTCAAAAGGCATTTTTATTAGAGGAGTATTAAAGCGGTGAATAGTGAAGAGCCAAGTATATCTAGATATGACCATCACTTTCCTAGGATTTAATTTACTAGGGTTAGGATCGGGTAATCATTTCCCATGTACAAGAGATTGTTTGACGGCACCTTGTGGATGTTCACCTTTAATCCATAACTTTTAGCCTCTTTGATGGAATGGCATTGTTTACTTATCCTAGGATTCAGTTGTCTATTAAATAAACAGGCACTAAATGCTGTTATTCAAAAAAGAAAAAAAAATCAGGAGAATTTGACAGGTGTATTGGCTACATTCTTTAAATAGCGTAACCGCTGGGATACTTGTGGCTGATACACAGTACATTGACTGCTATTTTTTTTACTACCGTTGGATGGTCAACCTGAGTCCTATATTCAACAATTGGGTTAGTATCAGGTTAGTGGCCTGATATAAACTAACTTGGGTTTGGTTATATTTTGCTCATGCTATCTGTTTAAGTAGCAGTTTGGCCACCACCTGAACCCAACACATTTATCACTTGGGTTGACATGTGTATCACAGACTCAAAATTATTGAGTTCAGTCTAGGGCAGGTCAGTATCTGCTGCCCCTAGGTGGACCCCGTGGACCCCAATGCTCTTCTCCAGGAGGGAAAAAAGGGTTGATCAGTTGATCCATGCATCAGGTTGACTTTGCACTATCTGTCTATTGTTGGAGCCTTGGAGACCGTCTGTTTTTTTTTTTTTTTAAATTTACATCATCATCATCATCATTTTGTGTGGCCTCCCTGATTTGTGAGTTGGGTTGACTTTTAGCCAGGGGCAAGTACATGGTGCCTCACCTGACAGCTCTCAAGTGTGCCTATGTCACACATGGCTGCATGTGCATGGTCCAAAACCACTTTTGTGCATGAGGTTATCAAACATCTTTCTGTATCAAATATTTTCTATGATGCAAAGATTTTCTTGATGACTTGTTTCTAATGATGGTATTAAATACATCAAGTTCTTTTTTTTCTAATATGTTAAACACAGACTGACCATTGACATTCTTTATATGCAGCTATGGAATTTGGATTTCCATTTAGTTAGGGAAACTACGGACAGATGGGCATTCCTGAAGCCTCTAATGGAGGCATCTTAATCATCTGTATTCAATCAAAATTTTTTTTTTTTTATTTTAGATTTTACACAAACAAGCGATTTTGATTATTTTGGCCATACAGGCAGCTGCGATTTGTGTTTTTGGTATTGTAAATCTCAGTTTGCCTTGGTTGCATGTAATAAAAGCTTGCTACCATCAGAAAGCCTCCAGGAATTCATCTCAATCAAAAGCACAACAGGAGAAATCAATCTGTTCACCTTCTATACTTCTGTACATTATTATAACTATTTAGCAATGAAAAATCATTATATTCTTGAATTTTTCTCTATTTGTAAACGAATACTTCTGTTACTCAGGTTGCATTGTGCGTGCGTGTGTGTGTGTTCAAGAGGAATCTTTTGTTGGTCCACATAGCTGAATCACGGAGAAGGGAGGATGGCTAGGTATACCTGTGGAGTAGACCAAGAATGGTCCTTATTAAAGCCATTTTAGCTCTTAATTTAGAGTAGCAAGAAAAGACATGACGATGGATTGTGAAGATGCTGAAAATATGGCTGCAAATAGGATTGAGTGGAAAAGTAGAACGCACAAAGCCACTATTAAATTTGAATGGATAAGGCTCTGATGATGACAATGAGAGGATGTTGGAGGGTATAGTTTATGATAATTTTTGTAGTGCTGAAGTTGTAGAATATGGTTATTTTCTATGTTATGCTTTTTCTGTTTTTATTGGTAATACAAATCATTAAAAAATGAAAAAAAAAATATAGGAGTATAAAATATGATGACCTGTGCAACAGGTCATGAACAAATAATGCCCCCATCTAGAGAGAGAGAGAGAGAGAGAGAGAGAGAGAGAGAGAGAGAATAATACAAATCATTAAAAAATGAAAAAAAATATAGGAGTATAAAATATGATGACCTGTGCAACAGGTCATGAACAAAATAATGCCCCCATCTAGAGAGAGAGAGAGAGAGAGAGAGAGAGAGAATAATACAAATCATTAAAAAATGACAGAAGTATAAAATATGATGACCTGTGCAACAGGTCATGAACAAAATAATGCCCCCATCTAGAGAGAGAGAGAGAGAGAGAGATGAAATGCAATTGATGTGAAAAAAGGCATATCCTGTGTGTTATTATTGTGTGTTCTCCAGAAAATAGTTTCAATGGAATAATGTTACTTTCAGGGATGTGAAGCTTGAACCCGATCTTCTATTGTAGGTGAAGTGAAAAAAAAAAAAATGTGGAAGATTCAGGGTCTAGATGGTAGAAGGTGTAGCCTCAATAGTTGTGTGTCTGCCATCACAAATTGAGCTTATCAAGGGATGTTGCAAAATGTTAATATTAAAGGATGAGATTTTGTCCAGCGCCTGTTTAGGAGAAGGCATTTGTCCATTGAGCGATTTTGTGGTCATTGAGCTAGCCTATATTGACAATATCCTTGACAGGCACAGTAACCCCTACAACATGGTGCCATTAACACCTTGCTTGACCCCAAGGACCACAGGAAGGCTCAAAAAAAGGCTGAAGGAAGTTGGGAAGCGAATCTGCTTTATGAATTATAATCAAGATGAAAGTTGAAATAGGTTTTATAATATTCTAGTATCTACCATGTCTTTTGTATTGTCTCCTTTAGTGGATGTCTAGAGATCTACTGAATACGCAGGAGTTAAATACATAAGAATTCATGGCCAAATGAGATCTACTGAAGGATTATTAAAAGAGGAGAAGGGTGAAGGATATGAGGTAAAGGTGTAGATAGGATCTTGATTTTCCTAAGATTTGAATTACTAATGCGATGGCTGGGTGTTCATTTCCAGCTTCTCTTCATTCAACTTCTATTGAAGGGGAGGCTCTTTGATGGTCGATTTTGAATATGCACCTTTGATACTCCATTTTTAACCACTTACAAAAATATGAGTCTTAGAATTCCTAGGGATTCAATTACATGAAGCAAACAAGCCAAAAGTGTAGTCGCGTTAGTAAAGATTACCTTTTAAATGAGTTCAATGACCAGTTTCTATAGTCAAATAATTAGTTTAGCTGCCCTATGGTTGTAAATGGTTTGGGTCCTGCCGTTCCGGGCCCCTTATGAGCTTGGCTGCGCACAGGATGGGTTCCCAATCACAGGATGCTAAAGTGAATCTGGGCTGCACCCAGGATGGGTTCCCAATCACTGGATACTTGGAACTTGGTTACCTGCACTGAAGCTAACACCATTTGATACTTGGAACTTGGTTGCCTGCACTGAAGCCAACACCGTTTGATACTTGGAACTTGGTTGCTTGCACTGAAGCTAACACCGTTTGATACTCCGAACTTGGTTGCCTGCACTGAAGCTGAAGCTACCTGTTGATCACTTCGTTTGCAAAGCTGATTTCAAGTGAAACTTTGATTGCCTATAATTGGTTGGGATAAAGAAGAGAGAACTGTGACTTCCAGAGTTCATTTGCACATAATCTGATTTCCATGTCCATGGTTTTTATGAAGTTCCAAATGGCTCCAATCCAATGGTACATTTCTTTG
Organism: Umbellularia californica; assembly: GCA_028538565.1. NCBI lineage: Eukaryota > Viridiplantae > Streptophyta > Magnoliopsida > Laurales > Lauraceae > Umbellularia > Umbellularia californica. Next base: position 68,344,844 of record JAPQWN010000008.1, read on the forward strand.
CTGCTGTGAATGCTTGCATCTTCAGAATTTGTGCATGTTGTGTCTACTGTGATCTGGTCCATGGGCAGCATGGAAGCGTGAGCGAGGTCAAGCTAATCCCACTTGTATCTTATAATTTGATCCTCTTTTGCTGCATTTGGCATAATTTTGAATATTCCTGAACCAAGAAAAGCAGGTCCCTTTTATCTTTATATTATTTGATATCAATTCATTAGCAAATTGTCATTAACTGATAAAGCAGCTTCTTCTTCTCACTCCTGTCTATCGTATGTGGTCTTGGTTCTATTTCCTAGATTCACCTTAACAGCTTCTTGATTAATTCTTATGGGTATCCTGATATGTATCTTATAGAGGATGGGATTATCATTTTGACATGGTATTAGATTTGAGGCCTCTCTGATTTTGTTTTCATGTATTGTTAGCTATAATGCATGAATACTTTAAAATGGGCAATGTATCGTGTCGTATCATATCCGATACTTCACTTTTTATGTATAAAACCCGTGTCCCGGCCATGTCTACGGCGTGTGGCCTTGCCGTATCCGTATCCGTACATCATAGATTGTTAGTGAGGTTTTGAGAATGGGACTACAGTTGTTGTAGATGGGCTTTTGATGGGGATCTGAAAGAAAATTTTTTCCAATGAGGTTATGGTGAGAGTTTGCAATCAGGCTTTTTTTTTTGATAACCCAAGGTATCTCCCATCTAGCCCAGCCCATCTCAGGTTTTGGCGAGAGTTTGCAATCAGATTTGGAACTGATTTTTAAACAATTGACGGTTTTTAATCGGTTTTTGCGATAAACAAGAAACACAATTGGTTTATAATTGATTTTATGTTAGATTTCTTTATTATCTAGACATGTTTTAGGATCATAATTTCCCGTCAATAATTGACATGCATCAGAAATTGATGCAGAAGCTAGTCACCGTTGGATCTTATGATAATTCGGTTCTTGTCTCACTGGCCAAGCTCAAGTTAGGGTTAAACTTGGCTGGCTTGAGTGGGCTCAGCTCGAGCATGCTTTCCTTGTTTGGGGGTTTTGATTTTGACTCATGCTTGTATATTTGAAGTATACATAATTATAGAGAATATAAGTTTTTTGGTGACTATGATATCATATCATAAATTTAAATTTTAAAATCAGTTTAATTGGATGTACTTGTAAATATGTTTAAGACATGACAAATCAACCATAATTTTTTGTACAACTTTTTGTAAAATAATTCAATGGGGAATAATTGGATCAGAAATGTTCATATCCTTAAATGAAAATCTGTTGTTGACCTTATCAATCAACAAGGATAGTTTCAAAAGACCTTATTTTTCATCAGTATTTTCTGAAATTGTTCTCACAGTATTTTCATTTTCTTGCAAGATTTTGAAAATATTGTGATGTATACTTTGAAAAAATGTTGAGTATTTTTACTAATAATGTTGAAATGTTTTTAATGTGCCAATTATATCTTTGACACTCCAATGGTGGACCACATATAGTGATGCTCCAACGGTTCTCATTAAGTGATAACGAGGGGTTGCTTGGTTGGCGACCCTGCCTCATACCCAATTGTTTATGGATTGATCCTCAGGTATGCTGATTCTTCCCACACACACACACACATATATATATGGGCACTTCTTGTCATATGTATGTTCTCTTGGGTCCCAGCCTCCTTGTTTGGGATGCCCAAGTAAAAAAATGTCTCATATAGGTGTGCAAAGGATATTTGATAATGTATTTGTCATGTCTACTTCGAGCTCAAACCCAATATGCATTGTTAAAACTATGGCCAAGCTTTGTTTGATTAGGTCAACCAAACGCAGCTTCCACCCTAGCTCGACTTAATTAAGGCTATACTTTGACTAAGCTAAGCTAAGCTAAGATCTGCTTGGTTTAAGCTCGAAATGTCTTAAGCTAGATCTAGTTTGTAGGTTAGATCAGGGAAGTGAAGGGGTAATGATCTTTGCCAGTGTAGGAACGGTTCTTTTTGTTCATAGCTGGTACCAACTCCACAGTTGATAACTACCATCGGTTGCATAGGGTGAAGATGACATCCCAACTTATTAGCTTTGTTGACCACAAAACTGTCCTATGCAATCTGACCATTCTATGGATTTGGGTGGTTCCAAGTGGGTGATTGAGCACTGGTGTGCCATCTCCAATTTCCATCCCACATATCTCCCATTTGGTTCACATACTTAGTTTAGCAGCTCACGCAAGTTGTATATCCCTGAGCTGGCATCTCCTCTGTGAAGGCTTTAAGTCAACAACCACTTCTCCTTATATCACAATTTTTGTCATGCCTCAGGCCAATGTTATGAGAAGATCATTACATTTTTAAACTTTCTTGGAACATTTTAAAGAATATCTTGTCAAGGTAGATGAGTACAAGATTGCTGTCGGAAGCGTTATCTCATCTATCTAGGGTAGTTTCTCGAGCTCTCTAGGTTAGTCGATTCAATCATAATTATAAGGCTACAGGAAAGCATTTGTTAAACATGTTTTCCACAATATAAAATCTAAAGTTTTAGCAAATAACCATACGGGGCCCTATTTTTCGGATGAACATGCCCCTATATTGCAATTGCTAGGACATAATTTATATTGCACAATCGCAATGTGTTACTTAAAATGCAAGGAAAAAAACACAAATCCTTGATTTTTTACTTAATCATCTTTATAACCTTATATGTTCTAATAACACTATTTTGCATTATGGCTATTTTTCTCCCTGCTATTTTATTTAATGATCTCTTCCTTTTTCCCACTTTCTTGAATATGTAATCCTTTTCTAGACATCTTACACAAAAAAAAAAAAAAAAAAAAAAAAAAGCCTTTCCACTTTTAGTACATGATGGTTGTCCCTATCTTTTTGTTGTGTCTCATTTCCACCTCTAGGGTTATTTACATAATGACCAATTATTAGAGGGGCCGCCTTGAATGAGTGGTCTAGATCAAATCTAGAACCCATCCACATATTCAAGAAAGATTGTTCCAAGTGGCACCATAAGCTACCACTCCCCTGATTTCAATTCCTCAAGCAATCTTAGCTAGCACCCCAGAAATAGAAGATTTTTTTCTTCTGCACAAAAGCTAGAAGGGCTTTTGGTAGGCTCATGAGCACTAAACAACAATCAAAAGTCATTGATTTGGATGGCTGTTATCACAAATATTTAGTGGTCTACATCCACCACCCATATGTTTTTACTTGTGTGACCCCATGTGGAATTGCAATCAGCCAGTCCTTTTCTAGTTGGATTATATTTTCCTAATCTCATTGATCCCCATGTCTTTCCCTCTAACATCATTATTATTCTCCTCAAGTTAGCTTGAGGTGACATAGAGACCATAATTGAAGGCTTTCATTAAATTTCAATTTTCAAGTCTACAGTCTGCTGCCACTGATTTGTTTCCCACTACTTCAAGTCTTTAACTCACCACCATAAGTATACAACCAAAGAGAACCAGTCCCTATATTTATCTCTTAGTTATAACCCCACATTAAAAACTCCAACATGCATTTAATAGTTTTCAATGCCATAACTGGACCCTATTAGACAATTATTACTTCCAGCTGTAACATAAATTTTCATGTTGTTTTTGGGTTGAAAAATCTTCATGTTTGGTAGTCTAGATTAAGACAGTTCTATATGTGAAGCTATAGATGACCAAATTAGTTAGCATCTTTCAAAAAAAAAATTTACTTTTTATTTTTTCACTGATGAGGGTATCCCTTTCGTATTTGACTTAATAAAAGTAGTTCCCCAACAAAGACACATAGCCCCCGCAGTGCAAATTGATGTCTAGGTTTTTATAATTCAGCGGTATTTATCGCTGAACATTTCCAAAATGAAGTTAAAGAGAGATTTTCTTGAGAAGGAGAGCCCACACAAGTGGGAATGATAGCCCACACATGCAGGAAGAGAAACCAGCACACATGGGAAGAGAGACATACAAGGGATCAATCACTGGGTATGCGTGGTTTCCACTTTCCAACTAACTGAACGATCCCTTGAAGTTAAAAGAGTTTTATTTTTCAGTGTAAATGAAGTTAAAAGAGTTGTATTTGTGAGAATAAGTCCATCTTTCCCTTGGGTATTCAAAGGATTAAATGAGACACGGAATCATGGCGGAGCCTTGGGTCATGACAATTGAATAGGTGGGCACTGAATTAGGGTTTCTGTCCGAAATCAATTAAATTGAATATTTCTAGTCATCTAATCAAAAGTCTATTACATAGACATATGAAAATTCACATTTTGATTTCATTTTTGTTGTTTAGTTTATTGCTTGAGGTTACTAATTTTACGAATCATAAATTAGAATAAATTTATATATAGACATTTATGTGCGGATAGAATTTTCATTAGGTCTGATGCATTGTTTTTTTTTTTTTTTTTTATGTAATTAAATATTCATTTACTCACCTAAGTGGGTGGGATGCCCATGTGAACCGTGATGCTCGAAAAATCACTTAGCCTTCTAAACTAGGCCCAACTTCTTTCCGTACCTCCAACTTCTAACACTTGGATTGCAATTCTAAGGTGATTGCAATAAGATGAAGATTTTACCCACCCCAACTCTAACCCAAGTAGTCCCACTCCACCCACTCACACCTGAGCGTTCGTTCATCTAGCTAGGGACATGTGAAATGTGTGTGGGTTATGAGTTCAAATGCTTTAAAAATAAATTTAAAAGAAATCCTCAAATACATATATCCAAATACAAGTATTTCTTTTGGAATGCGGGCAAGAAGCTTGGAACATATGAGAGAACCCAGCCCTAGAGAGATAATGCCTGCTCATTCAGAGAGAGAGAGAAACCTACGCATGGAGAGACGAATCCATAGATACAAATATATCCTTATAGTATATTAATAACGTGAGTCCATAAAGTATGCAATTAAGCCCATAGCCTGGACCTGATTGATGATCGTACCATGTCCCAACACAAAACTGACCCATTATAATGCTTTAAAGCCAACCGTTTCGACTATAATTTTGATTGCCCGTTATAGTTTTGGTCTTTAGTTATCCTTTGATTTTTCAAAAGTTCCTCATTCTCTTCCCACTATTAATCTCATGTAACCAACTACCTTCTTATCTCTTTATTTCATCAAATTCCTTACATCCACCCATCATTTCTTGAAGTTCTACTACTTAATTTTTGGTGAAATCCTCATTCTACCTCAATTTTCGGAGGTTGAGGGTTCAAAACTACACTACTACATTGACAGGGGATTTACTTGGCTTGGCTCATAGGGATTAGTCCGGTCCAGGACACCCTCCATTATATATATATATATATATATATATATAAATGAGCAGGGCTCTCCTAAGCTGCAATTTAGTTCATCCTAAACTGGAATAGTGTTGGTCCCACAAATCAAATTTGATTATATCTTTTTTTTATATAATGGAATTAAAAAATCCAGTTCTGATTGGATTTATCTTGATTTTGGAGATGATCATCATCCAAAAAACGGCATAATCGACTTTGATTTTGTGAGAACAGCCATATTTCAGCTTAAGATAAGTTAAGCTGCGACTCAGGAGAGTTGACCCATATATATATATATATATATAAGAGTTAGTACTCTCATAACCTTTTTAACGTAGAAATTAAATTTACAATGCGTGAAGATTCTAGTAAAAATTCAACACAAGTTAGTGTTCAATTTAGGTAAATGAGCTGCATGTGCAATGAATCAAGAATCAAACAAAAAAAAAAAAAAGCACCACCACCAGCTTCTTGGATGGTTGGTTTGTTGGTTGTTGGGTCATGGAATGCAATGAAAATATATCCATCTCTCCCTTGAATCCTTTTGTTTTTTTTGTCTTTCCCACAATTAAATAAAAGGTGAGGCTATTCATTCCATTGTCACATAGTCCCCATGACGGACCAAGCAGAACCACCGCCGCATACGTGGCAACGTCAGGCCCACTCGTTTCGAAACCGACGCCTCATGTCCACGTGGCGGTATCATACCGGTGCAGAGCCTGACATGCTTCTTTTTGTGTGTGTGGGGGATGACATTGCGTGAGGCAGCGTAGAGAGAGAAAGTGCTTTCCTTTTCCGATTCGATGTTGCCACGTGGCAGATGAATAGCCGGTGATGGTTGTGGCCACGTCGTCATCAGAAGGTTCTGGTCTGGTGGGCCATGCCTGATTCTTAAAGAGAAATGCACGCAAGGTACAACATATGTAAAGAAGGAAAGGACCAATATACCCCTATGCCTATCATCTAACTTAAAATAGGAAAAGAGAAAACACCTCCCATTCTAGATGATATGATTCCAGTGGACCCCACCAAGATAAATTTTTTTTTTGAATCCGGATCCTCTCAGCCATTAATGGCGATGGAAGGGATTTTATGACGGATCTTACCTTAGAAGGTTCGAAGTTTAAGAATTTTCCCGGTGTGATATACTTTAGGCATTGCGATATTGCACATGCCATATCCTAGAGCTCTGATATTGTGCGAACAATCCTGCTGGTATTATATAAACTTGAGTGTTCTATGGCAAATATCAAATGTAAGAACAGTGTGGTCAATATCCGAGAAAAGAAACTCTACAATGTGGTTCAAAGTAGGCCTGTCAATTTGGCCATGAGAAAGGGGTCCGGCCCGGCCCGGCCCTCAAAAAGCCCTTAAAATAAGGGCTTTTGTTTTTAATGAAAAGCCCTAGGGCTGGGCTTGGACAATTTTTTCCATGCCCTGAGATTTGAGGACCGGGCTTGGACAGTACTAACCCGGCCCGGCCCGGGCCCTGGCCCTCTTACTTTTATTTATTTTATATAATATATATATACTAAAATGCCCTTACCATAGTCACTTTGTAGCAATATGGGAGATATGAAGGCAATTTCATACCCATTTACCTATTAAAAAATGTCCTAAAAACCCATACATACATGCATACTTGGTTCATTTCATCTATACTTAATTATTTAAGTTATGTATTGTACTTTATACATAATCAATAAGTGTTGCACGGTTGTTTCTAATCCACTTCTTTTAGTTTTATTGCTTCTTATTTAGGCATTTTATATTATTTTTATAAATTATTGTTAGTGCAAAAGGGGGTGTGCTCATTTCTATTAATAATAATACACTTTTTCCTCTATAGAGTTGCTTGGGATGTCAACCAATTCATAAAGTTACTTTGTATGTACATGGAACTCTAAGGATATGGAGTGATCCAAACATCCTTTTAATTAGATAATTATAACTCTCAATTCTTAAAAGTTTAAACTAATAGTATGTTTTAAGTACATTTATTTTTGTGACTGAAATCCAAGAATGCATGATAGTTAGATTAGTGTTTAATTAAAAATAATGTCAATTAAAAAAAGGTATGTGGGTGTAAATGGTTTAAAACTCTCAAAGATAAGACATTGCTGAAATGATTTTATTTCTAGAACTTCATATGAAAGTCATATTAAAGGTGTTAAATAGATGATACTCTTTAACAATTTTCCTTCTTTTTTAAAATAAATAAAATCATATGTCTAAAACCTAACCCAAGTCACCAAAGCATATATGACTTTATCCGATAAAAGAAAGTTTTTAGAGATTACTTATATTCTCTCGATATTTTCTTAACGGTTCATTTGCAATTGAAATTAGACAAGATAACGGATGTTTTTTTAATGGTTTATTTGCAATTGAGGTTAGACAAGATAACACTCGATCGCACTCAGATTCTGGTAACAGTATTAAAAAAAAAATAGTTTTTTTTATTTTGAAGCCCTAAGCCCTGCCCTAGCCCGGCCCTGGCCCTCAAGGGTTGGGTAAGGGCCTAAATAGTGAAAGCCCTTTGAGAGCTTCGGCCCGCTCAGGCCCGGCCCTGCATATATCGAGGGTAGGGCTAGGACAACCCCGGGCCCAGCCCAGCCCGGCCCTTTGACAGCCCTAGTTCAAAGTAAACCCCTCTGGTTAATATGAGGCATCTCCAAATTTTATATCAATTCAAGTTTCCTTAGCTCCCGTAGGTAGATGATTGATGAATTAATGATAGGGAGTTGGCGAGTGATTGTGGTTAAGAAGAAAGGAGGCCAAGGGAGTGGGTGGGTGAAGTTGAATTTTTGCTTTGTCATGTTGGTGAAGTGAGTGAAGTTATTACCAAATAAGATCCACAAAGCATATTCTCAATAAAACAATTTAACATAACAATGCCAAACGGGGCCCCATTTTTTTCTATGTTTTTTGGATTAAATGTTTGATGAGAAATGAGATAATGAAATGCATGAGATTATGTTAATCACATATTTTTATTATAAAAAAGTCGATCTAATGGTGGAACAATTTTGGATTGTCTACCAATAGCCAGTGTACTTGGAAGGCCTTTATCACGGAAGATTTGGATTTCAATAGGTGGACTCCACTGTTTGACTCTTATAAACATCTAGCCAAGGATTTCTCCAGTGTCTAGACTCAATAGTCTCATAGGATCCAATCAGGATCCCACCATTCTCAGCATCATCAGCCATATGAAAAAGTATCTTCCATCGTCTTACCTTTGACAATTTTACAAAAGAAAAGGCTTCCTACTATCAGTTATGGTGTGGCCCACCTTTGCATCATAGATCACGGACAAATTGAATGAATGCGATTAAATTCTGCGGTGGCCCGTCGAATTTATGAATATCACGGTTCCACCTTTGCATCATAGATCCAACAACAGGTGGCCCCATCTAAACACTAGACATCGACGGTCAGGATCCATGATTGCAAAGGACAGAGTGGGGCCCATTTAAGAGGGTCAGTTTGGTAATCTCCCTCACCAGCTCCTACTGACTCCCTCCACCCAACACATGCCTCCTCCTCACACACGTCACATCTCGCACCATCCACGTGTCACTGCCTCCTGTTACCATTCATTCCCCGCCACAAGATATTTTCCAAAAGTGGGCCCCACACATCCAAGGACGCGAATTTTTTTAAGTGCCGAGTAGTTCGAGAGCGCCGAGGTTTTGTGGTCACCCGACGATCACTACATCGTATATATATACGATTAAAACCCCTCCCAATCTCTCCCTCTCTCGATCGAAACCGCCTTCGCCTTCCACAAATCCGCCTCCGGTTTCTGCAAGCGGTTTTAGGGTTTCTTGCTGGTTTCTGGGTTTTAGAGAGAGATGAAGAAGAAGCCTAGGGTTTGCGAGCTCTGCAGCGCCGAAGCGGCGCTCTACTGCGCCTCCGACGCCGCCCACCTCTGCTGGAGCTGCGACGCCGGAGTCCACAAGGCCAACTTCCTCGTCGCTCGTCACGTGCGTCGCACTCTCTGCGTCCGCTGCGGGAGATTCGACGGCCGGCTCCTCTCCGGCGCCGAGCTCCGCCCGATCCGACCGCTCTGCCGCAGCTGCTGTTCGCCGGAGATCTCCGATCCATGTAAATCTTCTCCTTCTTGTTCGTCTTCTCTTTCTTGTTCTTCGGATTGCGTTTCGAGCACTGAGAAAACCAAAGGACGGGTCCGGCTTCGTACCGGCCGGTCCGAACCCGATTATGCTCGGGTGGAGGGCATTTTGGTCACTTGGGGGAGGCGGTTGGGGCTGAGGAGCCGCCGCGGGTGGTTGGCTCCGGCGCTGAGAGCGGTTGAGGCTTGTGTGAGGAGATTTCCGGTTTTGCCCATGCGAGTAAGGCTCGCGTGCTCGCTGTGGCTCGCAGGGAATGCGTGCGAGCCACGTGGATTGTCGACGTGGCAGCTGAGTCGGCTCGAGGAGTGCTCGAGGGTCCCACGGAAGTTGATACGCTTGGGAGAAGCGAAGCTTGCGAGAGCCGTGAGAGTGAAGGATGAGGAGGAGGAGGAGGAGGAGGAGGAGGAAGGGTGGGCGGAGTGCTCGGACGGTTGAGATTGCTCGCACGTGTGTTTGTGGGGCCCATACACGATCTGACTAACTTTGTTGTTGTAATGTAGGATTGATTTCGGCCGTTGGATTTGTGTTAGTTTCTTATAGTTGTAATGGGATCATAGCTTCTATTCTTTTGTGTGTGAGAGTGTATGTGATGATATGAACCGTTCATTTTGTTGAAAGACATGAACGGCTTAGATTTAAGGCCTATTGCACAAGTAGTTTTGGATGGTCTGCAATGAGAATGAAGTAGGTGCATTCTAGCTAATGGTCTTCTTTTCCATAAAGGGTTACAAGTTGGGCTGGGCTGATCCGAACCCGACCCATTTGAAAATGCAATTTTATGTTTTGTAATATTTGGGTTCGGGCGGGGCCCATTTTCTCTTCAGGCCATCGATTGGCACAACTAAGGTAATTATTATGCGTGCCTCATAGTGGGGTCCACTTGATGGTTCACTTGAATTGACCCCACACACAATCCCTACCCTTGGGTTGGATCAATAGTGCACCCATATTTTCTGTGAAAATTTGTGGGCCTTGGGTGGGTTTCTTTTGTAGGTTAGGGGTCCCAACCAGGTCTTCAAATACCCCTAACTGCATCACCATGTGCCCCCAGGTGGGGCCCGTATGGAAACTTCCATGCTCATCTTGTGCACCTGATAACTCTGCCCTATAAATATGCAGGCTATATTTATGAGGTCACATGCTATATTTAGGAGATTTTACATTTCGATGTCCCGTAAACACTCAATCTCTTAATGACTGAAGGTCTGAAAATGTCACTAGAGTTAATTTTCACTTGAGTCGTTTGTCTTTGGTACACTTTTTTACCATCAATCCCATGATATCATGGGATTCGAGTAGCTTTTCAAACTTGATATTATGGAATTCAGGGCAAAAAAAGTGAAAAACATAAAGTGTGCCAGAGTCAAACGATTTTAATGACATTAAGAGAGTTTTAGTCATGAAATTGGAGATTGAGTATTTAAGTGGCATTGAATTGTTAAATCGCCCTGTATTTATTATTGGGTAAACTACCTGACCACCCTGAATCTCACATGGGAAGAAATTTAGATATCTGGTTGGGTTTGGTTTATGAAGTGTATGGTTGGGTCTCATTTGGGTTGGGATTGAGTTTGAGGTTTACATATGTGCAGTGTCAATGTTTGGGTCTCATTTGAGTAGGTTTGAGTTTGGGGGGTGTGCATGCATATACAACTGGGGAGGTGGAGTATTAGGTTGGCTCTGTAGTCAGTAGCCAACCCATCTGAGTTGCACCCTCAAAACCCTGAACCCTTAAAACCCTAATTTGATCTAGGTGTGGTTTGGTCCATTGGTTATGACCTTGTTGTATGTTTAAAGAAACGATCAGTTCAACTTGTTAGGCAAGAAAAATTAGTTGAATCCGACTTGTGAAGTCCAATGCAACCACCTGTGTGGATGGTGGAGGTGGTTAGATGGGAACGACAGAGAGTTATATATATATGCTCTGAATTTCTTCTGTGTGATTAGAAGGTAATAACCCAACTCCACCTATTTGCATGGTGGGGGAGGTTAGATGGAAAAGTTGGCACCTGTAACATGGAGAACATATCAGATAATATGCGAGTGGACTTCAAGAAACAGATATTATACCTCTTACTTTAATTTGGTTGTTGGTTTTTTCCATTTTGAATTTAAATCCCACTCTTCAGTTATTGAGAAAGAGAGAGGAGAAAAGAAGTCTAAAAAAACCTCTCATTGAAAGAGAACACCCACCCTATATATAAGTGGAAGGGTTGTCCCTTTGTTATACACAAAAATTAAATTAAAAATATGGCTACGGTGGGAAAGAGAGAAGAGAGAGCTAAGGAATCGGTGATTGCAGTTTCAAACTCTCGCTCTTTCACTAGAGTCATTTGCTCAAGCAAAAGTCTGACTTATGTGGTGTACGAGGCAGGCGAGAAATTTAAGTGTATGGAAAAATAGTCGGTTCTCGAAGAGGCCAAACACCACCCTCAAAAAAAAAAAAAAAAGGGATTAGATATTAGAGAGATCATTCATCCTAATGGGCTATTTCAATCTCTACAATGGTTGCTTGATTCTATCAGAACCATTTGATATATATTTTTTTGTTGTTCACTAACAATTCAAGCTTTTGATGTTTCTGATTATTAAATGATGGTACTTGATACATGGTTTCTGTTGAACCAACTTTTGACAGGTGACTTGGGTCGGACCATCTTTCAGTGTCACCTGTAACATATGCACTAATGGATGATTTCAATTGGGATTGATAGGGTCGAGCTTTCGGCCAATCCAAGCCCAACCCATTTTCTTAAAGAGCAAACCCAATCCCCAAGCCAACCTGACTAAGCAAACTCAACCCAACTTGGAGTACTTTCTTCTCCACCCAATATCAGGTTGATTAGAGGAACTCCAGGCCTAGGCCCATGTAAAATCTAATTCGGGTTGGACCCAACCTAAGTTTTAGCCCTAATTACAGACCTTTATACTCCAGATATTAAGCTGACACGTGTCAGCAAAGGACTGGAATCACAAAGGTGGCTTATAAGAGTGCCACTTGGCATTTCATCTCAGGTTTCATGGCAATGCTGATGTCATGTGGGCCATTAACATGTCGTTGGGCTGCCACTTTAAAAATTTGTTGGGACCATCATGAAATGATACATGGAGTGATGCAGCACCTCAACAAATAAAGTGACATTTCAAACTCTCAACACATTATAATGTGCCACATTTTAATTTTATGTTATCATGCCACGTGGCAGACAGGATATGGGATTAGAAGGAAGAGGTCAAAAGATATGAAAGGCAAAAGAAGGAAAGAAAGAGTGAGATTTGATACTTTACTTGATCTGCAAGAGAACTCAATTATAGTGGGCCACATCTAACTTTTCATTCATGAACAGTTTGGCCCAGTTGGTCACATTTAAAATAAAGTGACTCGGTTGAGTTGACTCGAACTCGGTTTAAAATTTGTTTGCGACTTTTTGGGGCTTTCTTTCACTTGTTTGGACAAATCAGTGACTAAACTACAAGCATTACTTATTTGGGCTGCGCTGGACCGGGCTTTTTATAATTTAATCCAAGCACGGCCGAAAACTAAACGGGCTTAGAATCCAAGACCGGAACCTAGCCCAGAAAGGCTTGAAACAGCTCAGCCCTGGGCTGTCTCACCCCTTGAGCACCCTTAGACTTCAGTGTGCTTGGACTAGGACTATGGGTCTATGAGTTTGGCTGTAACCCTTTTCCGGTGTAAAGGATAAATGAGTTGTGCTGGGGTTTATCTAGGCCATGTCCAAGCCCTTTACATACCTAAAGATTCAACTGAAATGCACATGCCAAAGGAAACCTCTCTTGTTTCTTGGAAGTCATAGCAATTGCATTACCAGGAATAATGAATCTCAACATAAATCTTGTTCAAAAAATGGCAAAATACAAAGGACCCTCCTTGCAAAAGAAACCATCTTCTAGGAAATTGGGGCCCCATCTTCTATTAAATTGGGCCCCACCGAGCCGGGGGATGTCCATGTCCAACTTGTATGCATGTTGGACTGATATTTGGACCCAGACACCAGCCCTGGGGCTGAAAGTTGCCCAACTTCTAGTGTCACAGCTGAGTAGTAGACTGCAAACATCAAACAAGGTGGGTTGGGTTACCATAACTGGATTTAAGAGTGGGCCTGGCCCAGTAAAGGAACAGACCTTAAACCTGGGCCTCCACTACTCGGTTCAAATACTGACCGACGAATGGGTGGGTCATCCCAGATGAAACCTTAATGTAAACCATCTGATGACTGAACTGATCCACTGTCCAAGCTAAGTCATCCAGCCCTTACTAGTATTATGCTTTATTAGGATTCCTTGACTTTCTGGTCAAACTTAGTCTTCTAGCCAACCATCACCTGACCACCGTGACTCGGGCGAGTCTGGACTGACAGAGTGAGTTCTAAGAAATGGCCTAATCAACTCAATGGATCTCACCACAAATCACACTGGCCCAATTGCTGCCTCTCCTCAACAAGCTTCAATACAGAACTCCTGAGCTTCTTCCCAAAGGGCCCAGGGTTGACAGCATCAACACTGCCCCATCTTGAACATAAATCATGCTTCAGTTCCTTCCTACTTTGATTCACAAGTGGGCCCAAACACCATTGCCCAGGGACCACCCCATCAGAAGGCCGCCTCAAAATGTAATTATCCACTTTCGATATCATTGGATCGCCCTCCTTTAATGGCCCAGCGAAAACGGTCCCACTTTGGACCATCCCCTTATAGAGGGCCTGGCTGAGGAGCTGTGGGCCCTTCTGTGGAGGGTTGTCCCAGACAATGTACCTTAAATCAGTATTGACAGTGGTGTTTTGGAACTGAGGGGAATTGCAAATGACTGTTTGGAAGTATGCCTGAAGAGGGTATGCCACATTGGCAAAATACATGAGCAGTTTTCTGGGGAGGTTGTCCCAGCTATGCACACAGTACTCCATAAAAGGCCTGCTTAGAATCACCCAAGGTGAGCCTGTTGCATACAACACAAATAGAAAGAAAACACAGTTACAAAAGCCAGAGGAAGATCTAAATCTTGTTAGAATTATTGCTTGATGATTCTGTTACATTCCTAATTGTTAGTAAACATTTTAAGAGTTTGGCTTGTTACTTGTTAGTTTGTAGGATGACCCAACTCGACGTTCAATTGAACTGAGTTCTCGGTCAATGTTGAGTCAACTCGACGAGTACTAGAACTGTAGTGGTGATTTTGAGGGCTAAATCCAGAATGTCCAGATGGGATTTGTATCAATGGACCATGGTTCAGATATCAACATTATTGGACTAAGCTAGCCATCCATTCAGTGGCACTTCATATGGATGGTTGAAACTACCATAACCCAATCTAGAACCAGTTCAATCTTGCAATCTGGTTAACCACTTGATCAATGGACATTGGACAAGGATCACATAATTCCTCTTTCTTACAAGGAAGCATGCCAACTAAACTACAATACTACTTCATATACCTTTTAGCCTGATTATAAGCAAAAGTAATTCAATTTCATAAATAAGGACACAGACACATGATATAAGCACAAAGGAATAAAAATCCCAATGAACTGTAAACTTGCCTGTGAAAATCTTGAAAGCATCAGGAGTCACCCGTGTTTCTTTGACTTCGAATATTTCGGTATTCTCTGATGAATATAGATTTGGGTCTATGACAATTTGATTGATCCTTTGGTATCTGCATGAGTGTAGGATTCTATAAAACTAGAAAAATGCAATTCCTTGCAGCAAATAAGTTGACAAGGAATCAGAGAAATAGTTTTAAGACTTTTAGTGAGATTTCTTACTCCTCCCACGTAGTGATATTTGTGTGATGAATGAAATTCAGATCCCTTGGCAATGAAGTGAATGCATGCAAAAGATCTGCGCAAGAAAATGTCGCAAAATTCAAGTGATCATCATAACAGGTCAAACAACTGAAAGCATAGTTCCTCAGACAGAGAAACCTTGGTTGCTGTGTGTTTATACATAGATGTGAAAAGGAAGTGTGAAACTAACATGATATTTGGACAAAAATGGATGTCTCCTTAAGAATGATCTACACAATCTAATTAGAAATATGTATAAAGATTTGAGTAGAAATCCATTAAAATGGAGATATCCGAATCCCAATAATTAGATGCCTCGACAGCCTTCAATCTGCAACTGTAATATATTTGAACATATATTTTGTCAGTTGTTCAAGCCATGCATGTGGGGTTGAGGGTTTGGACGTGATACAGACCATATATATATGAAGGTTCATGCATCATGGACGGCGGATCACCTTAAGTTCGATACGATGAAACATTTTAGCAGGAATATGTTGAATTCTAAATTAGAAATCCTATGGCTTCATTGATAATGATGATGCAAGAATACAGCATTTGAGGCAATGTGGAAGGAGAAAAACATCCAATATAATTATTTTTTTTCCCTTTCCATCCCAAATCATAGTTTCATAGTTGTGACACTGATTTGGAATTGCAAAGAGGGAAATATAGAATCCCACAGAAGCACAACCTTCCTATTCTGCTAAAATGTTCAAACCAATAACTGAATTACAATTTGATGTACATCCAATCCAAACACACCCTTATGTAAGCTAAATAAATGAAAACAAGATGCAGTTTGAGTAGAAACTTACCATCCTGAGTCACAATTGGATAATCAGAAGCACTCAATGTGATGAACCAATCCCAATCTTGACTAATTCTAAGCGAAACTGCAGCTCCATGGAGAATGGAAGCGAGAGCCGATGAGCCCCTCTGATCAACAGCATAGGATTGCCCAACCACTTCGACATTGCAAAATGACTTAAAAATCGTTTCAGATTGAATGGAGGAAGCTAATCTACTCCTTTCATAATGTGACGCACCCGCATCAAGATGAAGAAGGTACATGTTCCGCGGATGATAAACTGCCTTCAAAAGCCTCAAGATTTTCTCACTTTCTCCCTGACTCCCCGAAATCCAGTAAGCAAGAATAGGAGGATATCCAGATCCCTTCAATGGAGCTCTTTTCACGAATTCAAACTCCTCATTCAAGCCACCAACTTTACCATGAAAAAATGATCTAGAGAAAGCTCCCAATACCAGCAAACCAACAAAAAAAACCAAAATTGCAGCAGAGAAGCTCAAAACCCATGAAGGAAATTTCAATATCCTCATCAATGTCTCCTTGTTTCGACACGCAAATAATGCTCCCAGGAACAAACTATTTCACAAGACCCAAAATCCGCAATCTGTAACCTCATAAAAATAAGTCCCAATACATCATAAAGTGAGATGATAATTGATCTATCTTGCTATTCCACCTCAAAGCATTCCAAAGTTGAAATTGATTCAAATAAAGCATATCAAACTCAAAACAGTCCTGTTGCGCAATTGAAAATGGCAATCAGATCACTAGATCGCCTACTCCCAATCAGTGATGAAGAATTATATGTATTGTTTGAAAATGCACCACCCCAGAATACCAAAAGTTGGAAGTTGAACCATTTAATCTCCAATCTCATACCTTGAACTTGAAATCTGAATACACAAAAGCAGGTATGTCTCTTGAACACCACAACACTAAATAATGGCTGAGAACTGAGAAAGAAAATTATGAGGATCAATTTTCATTTCACAAACTGCAAATCAAGCTCCAGAATCTGCTACTATGGATTTGGATTCCAATCCAAACACGTCGAAAGCAACACGCAGAGAATTCAAATATTCACAATAAAAAAGTGAATAAGCAGAGCTGAAGACTGCACCTGAAATGCACCAAATTGCTATATCTCAAACGCCCATTGGAGATTGCAAAATAGTAAGAGATGGGTATGTTAGATTTTCAAAACTCAATCACAAACTGATCCAAAGCATGAAATCCATCTGAATTGTAAGAACTTAAAATGCCCATCAAAGGCCTTATAAAAGGGAGAAATGTGTATGCTGATATTTCAAGAATCTATTGTGATTGGATGATAGAATTGGCAAAAAGGAAGAGGGAAAAAGAGAAGGGATTGAGTGTATATGAAGTTATGTTGGTAAGCTACCAAACCAATCTATATAAAATCTTAAAGAGAATTGGTAACTCAATTGAACAATGAAAGGGATGCTCCAATTAGAGATTTTTTTGCTCATGACAGCCAAGAAGAAAGATAAACAAATACATGTAGAAAACTGAAGATTCCATGGTGGTTTTGATCTTGGCTGTTGTCTTTGTATGCAGGCCTAGAGATTGAAAAAAAAAAAAAAAAAAAAACCACTCATTTCTTAAATCTTCATGGAGGTGGTAGTTTGAAGTAGACTCTGGTGCTAGTCCTGCACACACACAACGAAAGTCTTCGCGGAGACTCAGCCACCCTAGATTTGACTTCTCTAATCCAATCGGCATCGTAGGTCTTTGTTACATTGATGTTTTTTGTATTCCGGTTTAACGAGATCCCTCCATCATCAGCCAAGGATCGAGTTTTGGGTCCATGTGTATTTTGGTAATTCTATCGAGCTTTCTTACGGTGTAGAAGAGAGGAAATTATATATATGAATAAGATCGTAACTTGTAAACCCGAGATAAAAGAGTTAAAATAACGGGCTTTTGTTTTCCCCCAGAGGTAGGCACACTACCAAACATGTAAATCTCTCCAGTAATTTCTATCAATTTGTTTGCATGTTTCTCACTTCCTTGTGTAATAGTGTTTTCAAAGTACAATTCACACAAATCTATTTGAGATTGACTTGGTGGATCCTACTTTTCTACTCAACCCTCCTATATAAAGTAGTGAAGCAGTAATTTATTCAAATCAAACAAACTACATCAAAGTGCCAGTACTCGTGTGGTATTTGAAACATCTTCCTAATTGTATTAGCAGACATATTATATACTTTGCAATGTGATTTGACCAAGATTATGATTTTACAAATTCGAAATGAGTTGTCATCTTATTCAATTAGATTGGGATGCGTCTTGCTCTAACACGTTTCTTGGGAAGAGAGGAATGTCAATGTCAAAATTCTTGAATTTCTTTAGCTAGTTATTCCTACAAAAACCTCAAGGCGTTAGTAGAGGCGGCAGAAATACTTTTCAATATTCTCCTTTGGGTGGAGCCCACCCCTCAATACTCCCCCTCAGGTGGAACCCGGCTGGCGCATTTTTGGAGACACGATTTTTTTTTTTTTTTTGCGCCGAATCGTTTCTCTTGGGATTCGAACTCAAGACCGGTTGGCTCTGATACCATCTTAAATTTCTTTAGCTAGTCATTCCTACCAAAACCTCAAGGCGTTAGTAGAGGCAGCTAAAATACTTTTCAATATTCCCCCTTGGATAGAGCCCACTACTCAATAAAAATTGTGGTCGTATTCAATACTTCCAAAATGAATACAAAAGTAGATGGGTTAGCATCAAATGCCATAATAATAGAATCTTCATAAGGTTGCCACTTGCCACACTTACATGAGTTTTGACTTTGATAATTAATCAAAGTGAGCACACATAATCATCTAATCTAACAATGAGAAAGTATGGATTGACATTTAGGCATACAGCCTAAAAAGTCTTTGCAATGTGGAAGACTAGCAAAGAATCTCCAGCATGTTTTAAGCTTTCATTTAGGTAGGACTGAAAGCGTCCTTCTTCCTGTGAAAGGCGGTTGGGATTTCGTGTTCGAAAAGGTCTTCTGTGTTATTCAATTGGTGAAATCTCGACCGTTGAAAGCGAAATCATGCAATTATGATGTAACACGTGTCACAACTTCTGACAAGGACAGTGGTGCTTTCCATTGCCAATTGCCAAGTGTAAGGAAATGAACGGTTTGGATTAAAGTTGGCCTCTACTTCTTTTCTTTTTTTTTTTTAGACTTTTTGACATTAGAGATAAAAAAAGTATGGGTACCCAACAGTGTGGCCCACCATCTTATGTCAGAGTTGGGACCCATGAGATTCGTTGTTTGTTGGTGTTTGGACATACCTGGCTAGACCCGGCCTGCATGGTTGGATTGGATCCGGTGGCTGGGTTTGGGTGAGCTTAAAATTGAGTTCTTGCCGGGGATGTGAATGAGTCCCCGATTATTCGATTATCCGGAGGTTCTGACCTGTTAAAAATCGGGTATGGTCCTTATTTAGGCCCCGATGAGTAAATGGGTCTCGGTCCGATTCCACCTTTGTTTGGACCCATTGACCCAACATATTACCTCAATTTTTGAAAGCTCTCCTATCATTCTCTACCTAGACCCTAACCCGGATACAGACCCATCGCATATTTGTTCCTGGTTCCAGTTCCGGAGCCAAGAAACCAGTTCCGAAACGGTTCCAGGTCCGAATCCAGTTCTAGCTTCTCCTTAACAGTTCCGATCCGGGTCCACCATGGACCAAGACCAGAACCAACCCGTTTACAACCCTAGTTCTTGATATTCCAACCCAAACCCAACATGAAAATGACTTGACCTGGGGTGGAACCAGGAAATATACCTAGGATCATAATATGTATTAGAGAATTAGAGGTGGATCAAAAGGTCAATCTTCGAAGTATAATTCTTTTTTTCTTTTTCTTTTTTTTTGAAGAATTTAGGTACTATTCGTTTTTTTACCTGCTTTAACTAAAAACGCAGCTCCCCTTTTGGCTTATTTTTGTTTAAACGCAAAAGCGCTAATATTTGAATAAATTTTAAAAAATAAAATATAATTAGAAATTTACCAAACACTCCAAGTGCGCTCATGGGGAAGGAGGGCTCCGACATACTATCTAGGCCCATTAAGTGAGAAAGCCCAAAGTCCCGCCCGGCCAGGCCCAAATAATGAGTGCCTGTAGTTAATGATAATGTGTTCAAATAATCACAAGAAAGCCCTAAAGAAGAAGAAAAAAGAAACCCGATTCAACCCAGCCTGATTGACTAGATGGACAAGCTTCAACCTAGCATGAATGCCTGCAACAAGCTTGGCCTAGATATAGGCCTATGTTTTTAAAGTCGGGCCGGGCCTTGCTCTTATATGTAAATCAGCCCTATATCATAAAATAAGAGCTTATTTTTAGAGTTCCCAAACTCAGCCTTCTTTTTCCCATTTTTCTTTCTGGTTTGCACAAAAGCTTAACTTATAATATGGGTTATGAAAAAGGATCAGGCTAAGACCATTGTGATTACCCAGACTCTTGCGAAAAAGATGATTACCCAATATCACCCTGATGAATCAAATCTCAGGACAGTCAGGGTCCCATCTGTATGTCTACCACTACTTTAGTACTTCATTGGGATGCATTTTACCATCACCATGGATTTCTATGAATTCAAAACAAAACTCAGCAAAGGGGCCCAAGTGCTTTAAAAATGACAACAGCTTTAAAAAAACAAGAACAAAGGAAAACAGAGAGCGAGAGAGAGAGAGAGAGAGCCAATTTACTCGATATCCGAATACATTTCTCAACAAAAAAAAAAAAAAACTACACCTTCCCCTTAAAACACATGTAAGAACCCCTTAATTTCTACTGTAACAATCAAGCCATCACTCTCACTAGAAAAGCCTTCAAAGCCTTTCAAAAAGAAAAACAAACAAAAGCTATACATACTCGTTAAAAACACCAACCCCAACTCATCATCATCATCATCACCACCACCACCACCACCACCACCACCACCATCAACAACCCAACAAACAAATCTGTAAAATTTCACCAGATCGAAATCTCGTCACGCTAAACTGGTATTACATCAATCTTTGAAGTGTCTTCACATCTCAGAACAATCCCCTCAAGGCTTGCTGGAAGGATACACTTGGCCCACTGACATCCTGTGGAGATGGGTTCAGGTGGAGGGACGATCATGAGCACATTGTCGTTCCTCTGGACAACCCCCATCACACTAACAGTGCTTCCCTCTTTTACGTACCTACAAAGACATCAGTTGTAAGTTGTAACCCATTCAGTAGAGGCTTCCATTTGCGGATTTGTGGGTTAAAAAGTATTCAAGGTTTCTGCATAGGTAAATAAAATAAGTAATCACAATGTCATGTACAACTGTGTCAATGTTCTTAGAAAACTATTTTATTTAACAGAAAGCAGTTTGGCATGTAAAAAGGGCCTGCTTGTTTCATGTAATTGTGTACCTGGGAAAGTGTCTTATAAGTGGTTAGAAATGAAGAATCGAAGGTGTGTTTTCAAAAATGGCCATCAAATAACCTCCCCTTTAATGGAAATTGAATCAAGCGAATATGAGAAATGAATACCCAGCTATCATTCGTAGTAATTCAAATCCCAAGAAAGTCAAGGTCCTATCTATATCGCTGACTTATACCCTTCGGCCCTCTCATCACATCCTTCACTACTAGCCTCTTAAATAATCCTTCGGTGGAGCTCATTTGATCATGAATTTCTATATACTCAAGTCCTTAGTATTCTATGCAAACAAATAAGCCCCAGACTAACTTTATAAACCGCATGATTAGACATAAAGGATTTATGCTTAAACAATTCAGATCTTCCTGCCCACGCATAAGGAAAGGAGATACTCACACAGTGTCACACCAGTCACCAAAATGTAATCTGGCATAAATCCCAGCGTGAAGTGTACCCAACCAACATTCGGAAAGATATGTACAATTGTATAGCACTGCTAATTGGTCCCACATATGGTGGTAAGAGGCAATGGAAATAAAGAGAGCACTGAGTTCATATTACCCTTCTTTCAGGCGCATGACACGATCATCACTTGAAAGGTTCCTCTCTCCCAACCACCTTATAAATTCTGGAGAAAGTTCTCTGTTCCTCTGATTGACCTCAACAACAACCGACTCATCAACATAAGGAGTTACCCTGGCACCATAGCCAGTTTTAACCAGTGCTCTCAAACCGGACTGAAAATCAGAGATGTAGAAGTCGGTGACGTGTCTCTGTCACAATTCAAAATTCAGATATGTGAATTGGAAATTTCAAACCAAGCTATAGCAGGCTAAACAATAACTAAGCATCAAGTCCTCTTCAGTGTTCTTACAGAGCAAAATAAAAGGTACACAAGGCCCTCCTTACCCATCAAGCTGACTTCACTCAAATTTCATCTGAGTTTCTAAAACAAATTTATGTAATGTTTGGATGGATCCAAAATTGCAATAATATCCACAGTGGCTCAAATGAACATAAAATGGATACAGTGAATGTGCCATGTTTGGATTTGCATAAAAAAAAAAAAAAGGGATATCATATAACCATCCCATATGACCATGAGTGCATAACATCTGCCCCAAATGAAGGCAGAAAGACCCAAAGGTACCTTTAATTGTGTGGTAAAGTAACCAAGATTATAATTTAGCTGAAATACCTCTAAAGATCTGAGTCCCCACGTAAAACGCCTATGTGTGGCATTAGCCGGCTTAGAATCCCATCCCCTATATTGATATAGACTCGTAGCAGTGTAGACACATCTAGGAACCTTTTGAAAGGATGATTCAAGGGGAACATTTCCACATGTAACTACCTGCAAGGAACAAAAATGAGAATGACTTAAAGATTCATTCAGGTAGCATTTATCACAGGAAAGTGAAGCATGAGTAGGTTACACTTGGACCCAAGAGCAGCAATTTGGAGCATAGTAGCAATAAAAGCATTCAATCCACGAATTGAAAATTACAAAATAAATAGCACAAATCTTATGCAAAATCATGAAAAACAAAACTTAGTAGGAAAAAAGAACTGACCATTCAGGAAAAAAAAAAAACACTGATAGAAGCATACCAGATGGGTTGATGATCACATGGAACTTTAGTAATTTCAGGGGGGAAGAAAAGGCATAAGACTAGATATGCAATAGAACTCAAAAGTTCGACTCTGGTAAAAAACTGTGAAAAATGAGGGGCAATTAACCAGAAAGAATCTTCAATAACAGACCAATGCAATATCCTAAGAAAGTGGAAATGGTGCTGCTTCATACCCCAGAGACTTTGACATACTGCCCATCTTTAGCAGTTCTGAGCTCAGCATCTGGATAACGGGCAATGAAACCTATGACAGCTCTCCTTCCCCAACAATTATTCCAAGTGAAAATGGCCATAACAGCCCCACACAGAACCACAACAACAATGAGAAGAATGGCATTATGGACAGCTCCGAGTATGAAACCACCAGCAATGAATCCCATCACGAATAGAAGAACCACCGACCACAATATCGGCTTCGGGAAGCTCCTCTTGAAGGAATAGTCATCATCCTGGCTAAGGTTCGTGACAGCCTGATTGTGAGCAATAGAAACACTGTGCAGTTTCATTGACCCAAGTGAGTCCAGTGGGCCAGATACTTTACGAGGGGCACCAGATGAATTGAGTGGGCCTGACGAAATGGGACCAGATGTAATGAGCCCTGTGGCAGGGAGCACCGGTGGAAGAGGGCCTGAATTTTGGCGGACAATGGGGGTGACCCCGCCAGATTGGGGCCCTGAGGATTTCTTCATTGAATCTCCGTGCCTGTTAAGTGGGCCTGAATTGGACTTCTGTCTATTGGATCCTCCCGTGACCATTGAAGCAGAGCCTGGAATGCCGGCAGATGGTACAGGACCAGAAGTGGAGTAGCTAGCCCGAGATGCAGCATTAGGCATAATTGGTCCTGAGTGTGAAGCAGCACCTCCAAATGACCCAGTTCTAGAAGGAGCATTACCTATGGGTCCAGACTTCCTTGATTTCGAGCCATCCACAGGAATATCAAACATTTTTCCGAGTTCTCCAGATTTCTTGATATCTCCACCAGTGTAGGGCATGGCCATGGAGCTCATTGTCGGCAGCCTTTCCTTCGGCTGCTCTGGCCGGCCGGAAACATAAAGGCCATTGCTAAGTTGATGGGATGGGAATCTGGAACCCATTGAGCTTCAGATAAAGGGTCTGGTTGAATATCTACACGCCAAATGCCACCAGTATCTTCAGTGTTTTAACCCTTATGGTTTGACTTGGACTGCAAAGGAAGGACGCTGAAACCAAAGTAGTGTATCTAATCCCACCATGATCACCATGATTCGGTAGGAACTATGTATTTCTGAAAGCAAAAAATACAAATCTCATTATATGAAAATTATCGTGACGTAAGGTGAGTGTTATGTCCATCACAACTAACAAATTGACGCCAAAGAATGCAAAACAAACAACATGTCATGACAATATATTTCAAACAATTGACATTAAATCAGAATGAGTTGGACATTCGTTGTCACTTTTTAACTAAGTCGCATCACGCATGAGTATGTGAATGTGCGGCGGAATCAGACACATGTACCAGGTGTCCAATTTGGCAATCTTGAGACATAATATTCATGGATTTAAGCATAATGTTTGGATAAACTATTAAAAATACCTTAATCTGCAGATAAAATAACATGAAAAAAAAAAAGCAATGACAATAGTAAACATATATTTACTCTAAACATATCAATATCTTACTTAGATTTATTTTAAAATTTTAATTAGATTCAAAAGAAGAAAGGCATACTGATATTTCATTAATTGTAAAACAATGTTTAAAAATTATCACTAGAAGACTGTGAGACAGTGTCATGTCTGATACATGTCTAACATGGATACATGTTTCATTCTACAGAATTTGTGCAACAGAGATTTCTAAATACTTAAGTTGAAATACGCTCCTATACAGAAGACGTGTTTCATTCTACGTAAAGCCCCCACCATTTTTAACATTTGAAATGCTAAAATAAACTACATCCAAAATCCCAAATCCCAAATCATAGAAATACAAGCATGTATATCTAAATCAAACAAAACCACCAAAACACAAAGCCTTAGAATTTAAAAAAGATTTTGGGTATTTGGATCACCCATGCCATTTCCAAGTTTTTTGGTCCAATAAATTGGAACCAGGTAGAAAGCACAAAAAAACAGAGTTTTCACAACACTGAACAAAACCAATCTAAATCCATATCCCCATCATAATTAAACAAAACCATATAATAAAAAACCTTATCCCAGTAATAATCAGAGCAAACAAAAGCATTTGCACTTACAGAGGAATCCACAAGTCGGACCAGATCACAATACAAAATAAACCAACATTCCCATGTCCACAGAAAATAAGGTACCATCAGAGATTTTAAAAAATGATAGAGCCAATTCAAATCCAAATTCAAAAAGCCATCCCATATCTAAAATGCAAAGACACAGCAAACCCCCAAGTCCATCTCCACCATGAAAGAACCAGGACCCAGATCTCAAATCAAGTGTCAAAACAAACTCCAACATGTCAAAAATCAGGAATCCATAATCCAGAACCCAGATCCTGAATCACTAGAATGAAAGCCCTATTATGCATCATATGCAAACAAAACCACAGAAATGGAAAAACCAGAATACCAGTAAGAATACTTCAGGCCCACCATAGGTCCTGGGATCCGAATAGAGGAACCCAGATCCAAAATCACGATCCAAAACAAACCACCAGTATTTCCACTTCCAAGAAAAATAAACCCAACAACAAAAAGAACAAAACCCATCATTTTAGCAAGACCTCAAACCATGCCATTTCAAATATCTGAAGTCTTCTGGATAGAGTAAACCCGAGCCCAGATTCCAAATCCCAAATGAAAGCAACCAAATTCACATCCACCACCATAATCAAACAAAACCACCGAAGCACAAAAGCCCATAAAAACCAGTAACAATGCACAAAAACCTCCCATTTCTACTTCCAGAAAACCAAAAACCAGAACCCAGATCCTAAATCACCTGACAAATCAAACCAACAACACCATTTCCAAAAAGAAAAAGACTAACCGCAGAGATACAAAACCCTGCCTTTAGAAAGAGCTCTCAGAAACCATAACCATATCATTTCAAACGTCTGAAGCTTTAGGGACAAAGCAAAACAAACAAAACCAGATCCCGAATTATAGAAAGCAAAAAACCCAAATTCACATCTCCCATGAAACTAAACATAACAACTAAAATAACAAAAACAAAAGAAAATCCAGCTCTAATGCTGAGAAAGCTACCATTTTTCTACTTCATGGAATCCAAAAACCAGAACCCAGATCCAAAATCACAAGACAAAACAAACCCACATTCCCATTTCCCCAGATAAAGAGTAGAAAGATAGAGATCTAGACCCCTAAATCAACATACAAAGCCCAAAGTAAAGACAGAAGGAGAAAAAAAAAAAGGTAAAAGTTACAGAGGAGGAGATGATAGAGATTTTCATACCTGGGAAAGTGAAGGAGATTTTTGGGAGATCAAAAGAAGGCCTGAAAATGGGTGTGATCTAACAGTCCATCTCCATCTGCCTAGAGAGGGTTGCTCCTTCTGCTGCAAAACTGCCAATGAGAGAGAGAGAGAGAGAGAGAGAGAGAGAGGAAATGAAAGTGAAAAAACACCTTCCACCTTCTTCACTTCATTTCTTCACTCTTTCCTGTCAAATGACCAAACTACCCTTGCATGTACCCTGCAATACTGACCCTGCCTTTCCTCCTATTTCTCCAAAAGAAAAAAAAAAACATGGAATCTCAATTCTCTCATTCTCCCTCTTTCTTCTTTTGGTTCCAGTAATAAATGGAGAGAGCCAAATATAATTAAGGCTTTAGGCCCATTTATTTTCAGGAATTTCGATCATTATTGTTAGGGTTTTAATGAGTTTTTTTAAAGTTATTTTCCACTTGAAGTAGCATTTGAAAATTCTATCGGCCAAAGGCGATGGTTGATTTTTATGAATTCTTGTAATTAGGAGATTCAAGACATCCCAAGATAGCAACTGTCATTATTATCTGGAATTCTCAATACAGGAAATTCTTGTTAGAGAGGCGACCAAATGAACAAGCTCTAAAGGGAAAAGATTTTTTACATGTGAGGATATCCTATATTTCTCCTGCGTTATCCTTTTTTCTAGAATATTATTATTAAAAATATTTTTTAGATTTTTAATATATAGTTTTAGTCTGACGTCATCATAATTTGTAGGTGATGTTTTGAAGGTTCATAATATTGATACTTTGATATTTAGGTAGGGACTCCATCTTTCCTATCTTTTTTTAACTTTGCCACCTATTAAAGCCCAATATAAGTAGTCCTACATTGTATATATGCCTGTGACAAATTTTACTCCAACAATAATGCTAATATATAAAATGTTTGATTTTGTTTTGTTAAAAATTCTTTGGCTAGGCCATTTCACTATAGTAAAAGATTGAATTTTAACACCCTAAGAAATTGAGTAGATAGGCATACATGGTCTGTCCTTGGGCCCCTTGGTCGAAATAATTTCTTTTCATCTCTCCATGTCTCATGATTGGTATCCACTCAATTGGGCCCCACAAATTGAAATGCACTTTTAAAATCTATATAAACATCAGTTTTTTCACAACACCCCCCCTTCATTTTTTTTAACACAAAAACACAAGGGGTTTTTTGCAATTTCAAACTTTTTTCCTTGAACGCCGACATGAAATATCTTTGTCTCTGCTGTACTTTAGTTGCATCCTGCTGGTCTGAAAGCTGCGTAGGATTGATAATAAATGCAACATCTAAGGGCATTTTAGACATTTCATCTTCCACTCTCCCTTTTCCCACGGCCTTGTCCCCACAAAGACTAGGACGTACTACCCAAAAGGTTTACTGACCGATACGTCCGATATGTCGGAAACAGTTACAGAATTGTGAATCATGTGCATGATGGATGGGGCCCATCCCACACCTCCAATGCTTGACCCCACAATCCACCGAAGTAGGTAAATTTCTACCAACTGGGCCTAGTGATGGGCCCCAAATAATCAAAAATAGAAGGGGCCAAATTGGATATTTGGGCCGGTTTTAAGTTCGGGTCAGGGCTCAAATCAGTCCATGAATTTCATACCCTAATGTTGATACAACGATTGATGACGTATCGCCAATTCAACCTCTGCACACACACTAACCTCACATGAATTGGTACTTATCCTAATTCGATATTTATCTGAGTTGTTTCCATATTCGAACTCAATTTCATGAGAAATCAATGGTTGAGATTTGAATGTATATTCATGTAACTCACATGAATTGGTACTTATCCTAACTCGATACTTACTTGTGTTGTTCCCCACATTTGAACTCAATTTTCTGAGAAATCAATGGTTGAGATTTGAGTATGTATTCGGGTAACTCACATGAATTGGTAATTATCCTAATTCGATACTTACTTGAGTTGTTCCCACATTTGAACTCAATTTCATGAGAAATCAATAGTTGAGATTTGAGTATGTATTCGGGTAACTCACATGAATTGGTACTTATCCTAATTCGATACTTACTTGAGTTGTTCCCACATTTGAACTCAATTTCATGAGAAATCAATAGTTGAGATTTGAGTATGTATTCGGGTAGGGACCCAAGTCGGGGTATGGGTCATTTGTTAGTATTCTGGAGTTTGGACCTGACCTGGACCCAGCTCATTTTCATCTCCACTAGTGTTTTGCCCAAAATTACAATGATAAAACAATGATAACCATCTGATTATTTAGTTAAGGTCAATCAAATCAGGTGGAGCTCACTATTTTGGAGGTCCAGATTGGTTTATATGCATGCTTCATGTAGGGTGGTTGTGTGGATGGGTATTCTCTACCTCATAATTGTCTTTGTCAAATTTAGACTTGAAACGAAAGGATAACGGTAGCAACATATGGAAGGATGTCAAATTTAGATTAGTTTAGAAGTTTAATTATGATACCTTAACAGCTTAGATTGTAAGTTATTGGGAAAGAGAAATATCATGTTTTGATTTGAAGTTAGGACCATCCTAACTACATCTACTGTTTGTCAGATGCGAGCCCACCCTTGCTTGATCTAATTTATTTCACATTTCAAACGTCATAAGATTTAATTTAAAATAGAGTGATTTACGACATTGGATTGATCATAATTGAAACAATTAGTTATAATTTTATCACTTTTTTTTTTGCGAAAGGAGGTTTTTATTGAACAAAAACAACAGAATTAATTACTTTGGTAAGATAGAAAAGCTAAATAACTGCCTAAGTTGAGTAGGCTCGGCGAGTAGGTCACCGAGTCAAGCAAGTTGAATGAATGAGTACTAGATGATACTATCCAAACTCATTCGGATTACTTAGCTAGATGATCTTCAATAGAGCTTTTGAGGTGTCACTTGTTATTCTTTTTATTTGCGGTCGACTTTATGGGTTCTACATCTATGCTTAAATCTATTCAAATTATATTCTCATGTTAGGATTTTAGCCATCATCATTATCAACAATAAATCATTATCCCATCAATCTAGCGTCAGCTATTTGAGCTTTTGACTAATATTTTTATACGAGTCTAGATCCTCTTAGGTTTTAACCTAGAGAAATCCTAAGCTGGGGGATTGGTCAACACCATGGGGACCACCTGAATTTTATGCCAACCTGATTTTGTTACACCATTAGATTAACTATTTGATGAAAAATGTGATATTGAATATCCATAAGATTGTGTTAATCACAATTTTTTTTTTTTATAAAACAATCAATCAAACCATTGAAAAAACTCCAATTAAAGTAAAATCTTAGTACACCCCCACATACTTGGAGGGCATTTATTTTGAATGGTTCATATTGCAATTTGTCTGCGTACTATAAAGTTTCAATTCTTTAACTCAAGATTTCTCTAGGTTAAAGCCTCCCGATTCTTTTTATTTTAGTGGTTGCCTAGAAGGTTGGATATTGTCGAAGTTCAGCCAGATTTGGGTCATTTGCAGGATACGTGTCTATTCATGCTAAAAAATTTAAATTGCCCCACATCACCAAATTACACATTGATGAAGACAGTGAATTGTTAAGGAAAAATGATGAAAAAGTTCACATAATAGAGAAGAAAAAAAAAAAAAAACAGAAGAAAATTAGGAAGATTGAAAGAGAAGAAAGGGTACCATTTGGATGAGCACTATTTCACTCTTTGTCAAGAAGCACATAAGTCAAGTTTGAATTTCAGTGATGCTTTCCACTTTTATATCACATTGCTTAAGAAAGGGTCTTCTATAATGAGGAATTATGTCATTTAAGGCTCCTATGAATAATATAGAGATTGTTGGGGCAATGCATTCATAACAACCAGGAGCCAGCCCTGTATTTTAGAGACTCAGATGGTGGGCCCCATTGTTGTTTGATTTTTTGAGCAATCTCAATTGTCCTTTCTTTCTTTAATAACAATTCAATATGATTGTTGGTTAAGTTCCTTTCCAACCATCCATTAGCAACTCTCAGGGCCTGTTTCTTTACTGGAATTCCAGGAATTCCTGTCTGGGGAATTCCTAAATTCCCAGACATAGTGGAATTCCTGAATTCCCCTTGGGCTTGAGCATCCAGGAATTCCACGCAAATACAAACGGAGTGGAGTTCCTGAATTCCCAAAGGTCAAAAGAGAACTTTCAAGTGGCTTGAATCCAAAAATGCTACTAAAGAAACATGGGATTCAGAAATTCTAGGGGACAACATGTCACATCATGTCTAGGAATTTCTGGACATGGTGAATTCCTGGCAGAAACTCCACTAAAGAAACAGGGCCTCAGTAATCACATGGCTCCACTTGTTTGAAAGGAAGTTAGCCCTTTGTTCCATTGCCTATCCATGGTGGGGTTCCATCAGATGAACAATCAGGATTTGTCGAGAGCTGGGCCCCGCCTAATCAAAATGCTTGAGCCGAACAGATCGCGATTTCTCGGGATTCGCATTACATATTGTTCCCTTTATAAACAATTTTTTTTTAGGTTTACAATAATGAGACAAGGATCACTTGTAATGGGGGCCCACCGGCCCCTAATGAAAAGTGTTGGCATTGAACAAGAGTAGGAGAAGGGGGCTGAAGGAGAATGCATACAATAATATGAGAAAAGGTGAAATGATGGTGGCACTTGATTTGATTAATGAGCATGGGGTATTATTTTAATTCAATCACTATGAGAGTCATTAAAAAATGTTTAAGTAAGAAGATTTTTCTAAGAGTGAGAAGTAAAAGAACAAGACCAGTAGTGCAGGATCTGAAATACAATACTGGCCATGCAAAGAGAAACACCTCAGGCCCTGACAAAGAGTTTGGACTAGAATCTGCTTGTATTGATTAAAGTTTTGTACACCCTTTCCTGAGTGGCCTGGAACATAGATTCTAACATCAATGAAAATTCTTCTTTTGGTAATTATTTACAATGAATTTTGTTGATGTGACAATTTTCTCTCTAAACACAAAGCACATTTTAAAGAAAAATTATGTACCGCTGTGAAAGAGGAAACGCATTGTGGAAACAGACTTGGAACCCTAATTTTCCGGATCTGAATCTATGCTTAGAACTGCATTCGGAGATTCGGGTCAGTCCAACAAGAAAGGAAAACCCAAGTCCCTTGGTTCAAGATCCAACCCAAATCACAATATTTGCGTCCAAACTAAAGCATGAGAACCAATTCCAAATATTCCTATTTGAGTTCAAGTCCAATCCAAATTCGAAACAGGCCGACTGAAGTTTGATGGGCCACAGTGTCTCAAATGGAACACTAAACAAGAACCAAAGATCTTGACATCTCCTAGCAGATCCAAATCCATATTTGAAATTCAATGTATAATAGATTAGACTAACCCTGAGGCATGCTGAAATCAACTCATGATTAGATTCAAAGTCAATATTCTAAGATAAGTGATCTTTCACATTAGGTGGGCCTATTGCCTAATGATACCTGGTCTCATTCAACTCTATCACATCAAGCTTTCTAAGATATAGCTGGATTCATGAGGCACCACAAATGTTTATGGGTGTATAATAAATGGCATTAAGGTGGAGAAATGTTGAATGAAAACCAATCTTAAGCAAAAGATTGGCATTTGGTTTGACTCCAATTTCCTGGTTTATAAGCTTGGAGTAGTGGGTTTCATGCTAATTGAGAGTAGGTATCATTTAGACCCCTTTCTTAGGCGGAGATCTAGGCTTCAGGACCCACATTGGTTGTAAAAACTTAGGGTTGATGTATTTGACCAATTAGAATGAGTATGTTATTGGATAATCAATTTGTTTGCTCTGGGCTGTCCACTCAAAATAGGATTAATAAATTGATTGGATAATCTTAAGGTCAAATAAAGAAAAATAATGGTCAAGATCATTAGATTGAAGTGATTCTAGATTGAGCCTATCAAAGGGTGAAACTTACTGTAGGTTGACCTTCTGTTACTTTTGGGCTGGATCAAGATTGATTTTTTTAATCTGACTGGGTCAAGTTTTGGTTGGATACAGGCCATTTGACCCACTGGCCCAATCGGACTTTTTCGTTCCCTAACATGTCAACCTGAGGACAAGGTAATCTAGGACATTTGTCCGGAGGCAAATCTGAGGAAAAGTAGTGCATATAGAGTAGGCTTTCTAAGTCCGGATCTCGTGTTTCGTTTAAATAGGTAGATATTGAGATACTATTTCATTCTATCAACATTCACTAGCTGTATAAAAGATCATGTTAGCTCATGCACCCTCTCAATTGCTTCTTTAGAATGGAAAAATGAGAAAAATAGATTTTATACGACTAGCGAATATTGATAGGATGAAACAATATCTTCATGTTTAAATGAAATAGGGGATCCAGACTCATGCTTTCTATATTCCTTTTTTTTTTTAATCATTTGGTGCTGGGAGACTCTTTACGGAAAACCAAAAAATTCGGATATTGTTATGCAGCATGTGAAGTTCAGCCTTTTTGAAAACCGACTATTTCCCCGGCCATGTGAAGTCCCTCTTCCCCCACACACCGGCTAAGTCAAGCCAACTCTGTAAGTGGCCTTAGGGAGAGAGCTTGAGTTCGAAACTGCAATCTCCAATTCATGAACCGTGGTCCTAACCAATTGCTCTACCCCTCGAATTTTAGAAAGGTTTTTAGAATCGTAGTTTTGAGAATTGTGAAGTTGACGATACATACCAATTACTAACAAAGTTGAAAATGCACTACTGACCTTTTTATAGAAAAAAATGTGTGCATTCTCTCTCCTCTTTCCATTGCTGCACCAAACAAAATTGTACATTTTAAGGGTGTAAAATCTAAACCCAAAAACCTCAAGGGGTTAGCCGAGTAGTTAAGACCACGGTTCCTCTCTCTTCCGGCGCTAGAGGTCTTGGTATTGACCCCCGGTTCCCCTTCTTCAGGAATTGAAGGTTAAGTCCACTAACACTACCACTTTGAAGCCACAGGGGTGTTTACCCAGCTTCCCTCTGTGCCCGGAGGAATTAGTCTAACTCATATGATTGAGAACCCTACGATACGGAAAAAAAAAAAAAAAAAATCCACACCCAAAGAAGAAAGTACACTGGGTTCTACATTTCTACCCATTTAATATTTCAATTCAGATTTGGGTTGGGCTGATAACCTACAGGTGTCAGATGGACCCAGACCAATCCCACATCTAACCTATGTACAGTTGACCTCTGAGAATCAGATGCCCTGTTAAAGACATGAAACCTAATATGTGCCCTAGAAAAGACATGCCAACAACAATGCAGGTTCTAAATCTTTATTTTTAATGTCCGGCCAGCTGCAGTCAAAAGCAACAAAACCCTTTTATATTAACCATCGATCAGAGACATTGGACCCGGATCAGGGTCAGTTAGAGCCATCGAATCTCTTTAAACAAATGTGAAAATACAGTTACTCTACATGGAATCTTTGCCTGTAAAGTAATATAGAATTGGAGGAATGACACAAGAAAAGCATCTTCACAGGTCAGTACTGCCCATTTATTAATCGGGTCAATGTGGACCTTCCATAAGATTGGCCCACCTTGGATCCTGAGATCATGGACTTAATCAAATGGCCTTGGACATCTATTATTAGCCATCATGATGAATGATTATATCAAGATCAATCCGTCGATTTTGTAGTATCTTGATCTGTGATTATGGATGATTTTGGATTTATTTTCTGATATGGATTTGGGTTTCTATTCCAATCCAAAGCCAAGTTTGGAAAGAACTTGGATCCGAATGGGACAGACTTGGACTAGATGATTCTCTGATCAGGGGGACTCATGTTGGCAGTAAAATCCAAATCAGATGCAAAGAAGGATCATATGCAAATAAATGGATTTAAATATGGACTTTCATGGGCCAGCCCAAATCATTGCGTTGACAGACCCACTTAGTAAGGATTACCATTAGCATGATAAAAATAAATGTGGGAGAATTTCAAAAAGGTCCTTAACTTTTGACCTTATTTCAAAAAAGGACATAAGTTTCAAAACTTCTCAAATTAGTCCATAAGTTTTTCAAGAAGTTTTCAATTAAGGACATCCACCTATTTAAAGTTATTTTTCGGCAACTTTTTTTCTTTTTTTTTAATACCAAAATTACCCTTCATTGTAATAAAACTCTCCTTCACTTCCTCTATATTCTCCTCATTTCCCTCGCCAGTGTCCTCACGGTGATCAAGGACACCCTATATTCCTATAGTGATTGGCTTCATGTAGTGGCTGCTGAAACCATATCATGGCTTTAAATGAACAGTAATTTGGATATTTTTAAAATACTGAGGGAAAAGGTCACAAGAAAATACCTTTAAATGGTCGGATGTCCTTAATTGAGAATTTACAAGAAAGCTTAGGAACTAATTTGAAAAGTTTCAAAACTTGTGTCCTTTTTTGAAATAAGGCAAAAACTTAAGGCCATATTTGAAAATTTCCCTAAAAACTGTAATTGGGTTGATCATGGGGCATTGACAAGGTGAGATGGGCCCTTGATGTGTGTGTGGCCCAGTGACAAATGATCTTCTTGATAGGAGAGTACTGGCCCTTCGATTGGTGGCTAGAAAAGAAACAGGTAAGAAAGGAAATGCATCATCCACTTCTTTTCTAATTTTATGGAATTTGAACCTGTGATACATGGGCTCCAATTTGCTATCGGCTTGTCACCTTGAACATGGAATAAAAGAGGTTTACACTGTGTGAATCTTAGCCAAAAACTCAAAACATATCTGTTGATGAATGACTGTCTGCTTTTTTTCCACACAATTTGTCATGTATGCTTCAACAAGCTTAATCTAAAGGATGTCAACAGGCCTTTATTCAGTCCTGGGACAAGATGAGCCCAACCCGCTATGAAGCGGACTAAGGCATGGGATTGAGTCCAACAGGCCAGGCACAGATACTATTCTGGGGTTTGAATTTTGAAACAAGCCTAGTCCAGATTCCAACACTTTGGCCCCTCAAACTTAAATATGCCTATTGAGAATCAAGCTTGGACTCAGACTTGTTGATCCTTTTAGAATTTGGACTGGGTTGGAACCAAAAGAGAATTTAAATTCTTTCTCAAGTGTGTGGACTTGGGCTTTTGATTGTTCTTTACTAATTGAACTAGGAATATGGACCCAAATTCTACTCATACAAAATGAAAATACAAAGACTTATTATACAATTGATGTGTGAGAAGGCATAACTGAGTCTACTTAACAAGTAAAACTCACAAAGCCAACACCAGATAAATGAGATAAAATAATAGTTTCTTGGTTCGCAATACAATTTATTCGTGTTAGAGTTTGCAATCATACTCGGGACTAGATTCATCAAAATCTCAATGGAGTAGGTTCATTTGATTTGCTTTTCAGTTTGTCTGATTCCGAATTTGAGTTTAATAAGTTTGATGAATTAATTCATCCGTATCCATAAAAGTTCATTACTGGGCCTACGTATGAAAATCCAAACTACTCGGAGTTACTTTTCTACGTTTACTCTTGGCCAAATTTTACTTCGAGAGAAGCCGAGTCCACCATCATATTAATCACTAGTAAAACACACCGCTAAAATAAAAACCGAAGTAAAATTCCTTGTTTTACCATCAATTAATCTAAAAAGTGGGGCCAACTCTAATTGGTTAATGCATGGGGGTGAAGAAATAACCTACACTGGATTAAAATCAGATCAACATTAATATCATAAAGATGGACACACTTTGTTGAAGCCAACAGATGGAACTGGGTGTGATGGAAGAGTCCCTATGGGCTCCCATACTTTAGAGGCATGGATGTTTCTGCCACTTGAGATGTCTTTATCTTTGATAGGTACCAAGCATCAAAAGAAGGGAAAGTGTTAAGCCTTTGGCATCAGAAAAGCTCTCATGGGAGATGATTTGGCTGCTATAAATACAGAGATGAACTGCATATCAGGTAGGATCAAGTAACAGTCTTGTAACAGTAGTATGGAGTTTAAATATAAAAAGGAAAACCTAATAATCAAATCAAAGTGAGGGGTGTATGATCTGTTACTTTAGGCCCACCCACATGTGATATCACATGGCCCCCATGTTACAGATGCCAACATAAGGGACATGTGGCATTGTAAGAATAGCTTAGACTGAAAAATGAAAAGAGAAATGAAGGGGGTCACATATGGATCACCTACCATGAAATCTTCACCCTTCAAACTTGTTTTGGAGATTTGTTTATCCAATTTAAAGGCCATGGTTTTTTTTCTAGTCACACACTTCAGATAAGGCATGAACAAGTCAAATGAGCACCTGTTTACAGTTGGTTCCTGTGGTTCACATGCATCAACTATCAAGTAATCTTGACCACTTGTTTGGAGGTTGGCCCTACACTTATTGGGCCACTACTTTTTGACCTAACCCCACTTCTGGGCCATGTAAGAGAGTACTAAAAACATGAAACCCTTAAACTTTAAGGCCTTAATTAAATACATGTGGGCCAGACCATCACAGGAAATGGGCCCCATGTGAAACTGCACTGGGCTATTCAAAAGTCCTTAAATGAAGAGATATTGCACAAGGGTATGAACAGTAATGGGCTTGTGCGCAACTTGTAACAGAACACAGCTATATATGGGCCTGATTCTGCAATTACTTGAATATTGAGGTATGCCTATTTCTGTGGTTTATTGGGGCCTGCATTGTATCTAGATTGGGCTGGGCTAGATCTGAATCTGTGACATGCATAGCTTGGTTGCGAAGAATATGGGTCTAGTTTTATGAAGATTGGGCCTGTATATGACTGCCCATGAAGCTTGAAAATGATTTTTTTTAATTGCGAGAGGACGAATATTACAAAGGATCAAAAGAGCACTATAAAGGAAATACAAGAAGAAAAAAAGGAGGAAATGGAGATGATTTTGGAAATCCTTGATCCTGATTTATATCAACCCCTATGTGCCTGTAGGTCATCAAGATAATTTTGAAAGTCAATAGAGTGATTTCATTAAAGCCATGTGCTATGCAAACTCACTGTTGTCCACTCCTATCAGGGGTAGGTTGTGAATTGTGATATTAGTTTTTGACAGGTTCAAAGTGGATGCTGGACTAAAATTCTGAATCCATTCTTCTAGGCAGGTTTGGGTTTAGGCTGCCCACACTCATTCCACCACATGTTTAACTTATTTCAACATTTATTGATACAAATATATTTAACAATAATTCTTTCTTCATACGACCAGCAGAAATAAAAATTCTTTTCAAGTTTTTAAAGTTTTATTTAAATTTGAAAGAATTGTTTGATTAACCATATAAAAGCAACCTAACCATGCCATGTCCTAAGGGCCCGTAATGACAGTGGTTGTCTCTCTAAATTATAAATTTTCTATTTGAACGGTGAGAATTTATGAAATTTAGTCCCCGTAGAATATCACGTTTGGCTTGTAAAATTTTTAAAATTTCATCTTTCAAAATACTACGTTTGTACTTGAGCATCGGAAAAATCAGGTGGGGGACACCATTTGGGGAATTAGTAAACCCCCAACAAGAATTCTCACAATCCTTGTGAACAAACAAGATCTAAATCCAATTGTGTTGGGACTGGTGGAAGTTGGGGCATTTTTGGGGTCAACCATTAGCATCCCTGCTCCACATTCCACAATCTATCAAATCCCCTCTCAGTTTAAAGATAAATTAAATATTTTCAATATATATTTATATTATCATATGTGGTCATGACCTTTTTGACTTGGGTAATAAACAAGTGGGTTTATACTGGATACAGACATTAAGAGAATCCACGCAAGGGACGGCACTGAAGAGAGCCAATGCAGTTGCTGCCCCTAGCTTTGACCGAACTTGTAAATGTCTTTGAATATATAGAGAATGGGGGAAAGAGGAATTTGAGTGGAATGAAGATAGTTTGAGGTGAATTTGATGGGAGATTGGGGCTGATTTGTGTGCAACAACCAAATTAGAGGGTTTATCTTTCTTTAATATTTGTAGAGGTTGGGGCATAACTGGAGGGTGGTCCTTTTTTTTTTTTTTTTTCCTTCCTTTCTGAATCGGTCCAGTGGTCAGGAGAAGAAAGTGGAACCACCCTGCCAAGGATCGATCCCTGACAGGGGCTATGGGAGCGGGAGTTGCTATCCACAGCAACTCTCTTTGATTCCCGCATATGTGGATCCCTGGCAGGGAATATTGGAGCGGCTGTGATTCCCGCATGAATGGAGCTTTATTTGTTTGGAGATGATTTAGGAAAGTTGCAGCTGCTGATCGGCTAATAGACTTAAAGTATGTCGGGAGCTTTGGTAGTGACTTCGAATCAATAGGCCTCCCCTTTTTTCTCATTTTTTATGAGGAGGGCCACATGTTGTAGGCTTATTTATTTAAGTATTGCGGATAGATTTAGAGCATTTTGATAACAGGCAAGGAATCCTTATATCTGATGATTCTTCACCACCACTGGAACAAGGATTTCTCGCTGGGAATTTTATATAGTTGATGATTTCACATTGATATTAGTATGTATCGATGCATATAACAGAGAAAAATAGGTTCAGTATACAAATCTACTCAAGTGAAGATTTTCAAATCTTATGAGGTGTGGTCGGATATGAAAATCCTAACAAATGAAGATTCTTGTCCGTCCAAATCCTCATGAATTTACAATTGCCAAATATGGATTTACCACAACTCTAAGGAAAAAAAAAATAGACATGGCCTTAGAGTGTAAAAAGTTGGGTTCATAAAAATAAAAAGGGTACTTAACAAGAAAATATCAGTTATGACAAAAATGGAGTGAACATAATTATTCAAAGGTTTTAATGAAATGTGATCAGTTGGGCAATGCTAATGAGTCCCAATTTGATATGAATGGCAGTAAAAAAAATACTTTTTAATACTCCTCCTTTTGGTGGAGCCCACTTCTCAACACTCCCTCTTAGGTGGAATTCGGTCAGCGCACTTTTGGTGGCATGCATAATTTTGTAGCTCCGAGTCGTTCCTCTCGAGATTCAAACTTACGACTGGATGGCTCTGATACCATCTTAAATTTCTCTAGCTAACAATTCATACCAAAACCTCAATACATTATTAGAGGAAGCATAAATACTTTTCAATACTAGTCATCTTGGGTGGAGCCCACTTCCCAACAAGATTGACTTGATTTAAGTAGGTTTCAATGAAAGTCCTCATGAAATTATGGATATTTAGAGCCCATTTATTTGCATATATTGTATTTTATAGTAAAACGAGATTCAATAGGATTTTTTTTTTTTTAAAGAGTTAAGGAGAGAAAATGTGAAAGGGAGATGCAGATGAGCCCTAGACTTTCATAAGATTTGAATTATTTTTTATTTATTTATTTTATGCTGAATTGGCCCAATGGCCAAGAGAAAAAAGTGGAAACCACCGTTCTAGAGATTGATCCCTAGCAAGGGCTATTGGAGCAGGAGTTGCTATATGATTATCAGATTCCAAGATTTGAATTATTTTAGTGAGGACTATGTATTCATATTCCATCTTCACATAAATTTATAACATTAAATGAAAAATTATTTCATAGCCATTTATGAATCTTTTCCTTCGTTTCTTCAAATTTAGTTACTTTTAAGAATTCAGTTTGATGAAACAAGAGGCCCAATAATTTTGTGCTTTCACAATATGAAAATTTAAAAGAATGAAATATTTAACTGGGATATAATGGCTCGTATCAAAAGTTGTGACCGTTTGAAATTGACGCAAGCGTTTCTACTTGACTAATTTTTTCATTCTTCTTGTTCTAAAAGTTATTCCACAATTTGTACTAGGTCCCCCATTTTACACTAAACACCCTAGAATCCAATTCCAAGCAAATAAATTGGCCAAAATATTTTACTTATTCACCCAAGTTCAATATTTTCTTTCCACTTTGAGATTTCCATGAAAATAACATAAACACATGAGAACGACGTCCTACCCGATTGTGTGTGTGAGTATACATTTTACACTAAGCATCATAGAATTCAATCCCATGCAAATAAATTGGCCAAAAGATTTTATTTATTCACCCAAGCTCCAGACTTTATTTCTACTTGGAGATTATCGTGAAAATAAAATTAACACAGGAGAACAGCATCTTATCAGAGTGGTAAGACACGTTAGTTCTCACGCCCGGCCTTCCCCCACTTCTTGCACGTAAGATTTCCCCTCGCTTCACATATAGTTCACTTCCCATGTTTGCTAAATCTCTTCTCATACATGCGAGCCTCTTGAGACCCAAGCCCATTAATTGGGATTAAAAAAAAAGAGGGTTTTACAAACGAAAAAAAAAACCCACATTAGATGCACCCTAGACCAAAAAGGTCATTTTAGTTTCCCTCACACCAAGCCGGTCTTCCTAAAAAAAATTATATTTTTTCTATTTTTCTGAGGGTCGATATCGAGCGTTCACAATATCTATATGCTAGGCCCTAATGTGGTCATCGTCCTGTATGCAAGCAAAAATAATAGATAAGGACGGGCATAGGTTGATATCGACCCTCCCTAAACTAGAGCCGAACGCTCCTTAAAATTTTGATTGAAGGCATACTTGTTGGTTCATTGATTCTCCTCTTCTTCCCCTACAATGACCTTTTCTTTTCATTTGGGTCTTCTCCATTCGGTTGGGTTTGCGAAAGAGAGGTGGAAAATGATGGAACATCATGTTTTTATCGAGAAGACCCTGATGGAAACTAAAATGACATTTTCAATATAAGATACATCTAATGTGACTCCCCGGAGTCCCACATCGACTATAGAGAGGAAAGTGAATGAGATTATATGTAGAGCTTACACCCTTACCTTGCATGAGGTTTTTTGATGGGTTGAAGCCCATCAAAAGCAAAACCGTGAGGCCCGTGGGTCAAAGCGGACAATATCATGCATGGGTATAAGGTGGGGCGTTACATCTAATGTATTTATTTTAGTTTATTTTTATAAAATCCTATAAAAATAAAATAAAATAAAATAAAATAAACACTCAAATACCAAGCAATAGTCGCTCGACTACACTTTGGATGAAGAGCTACATGCACCACCGTAGGGATGTCAAATGGGCCGGCCCGGCACGCCGGTCAACGGCCCGTGGCCCGGCACGCAAAGGCCCGGCCCGCACATGGGCTGGGCTGGGCCTAGGTGGCTGGGCAAGCTGGCCCATTCGGCCCGGGCCCGCCAGGAACGTGGGCTGGGGGATGAGCCCGCCAGGCCCGCTGGGATCGGCCCGCCAGGCCCGCCCAACGACCATAAGCCCATTTTTTGAAAAAAAAAGTCCTTTTTACCCCCCTAACAACTATAAAACGGTCATATAAGGGGTATTTTGTGTCATTTTTCATTTTACAAAGTCTATAAATACTCTAACCCTCCCATTCTCATTCCTCACCAATTTACACAACTCTCTCATTCTCTTTATACATTCTCTAGCTCTCTCTCAAAGGAGAAATTCTATATGCACCACTGAAATTGCTGTACACACCCACTTTCCCTTGTGTGAACAGTGATTTTTTACTGTTCACACAAGGAAAAATGGGTGTGTACAGCAATGCATGTGGGTGCATTTAGAATCACTCCTCTAAAAGCATTCAACACTTTCACTCTCTCTAAGAAGTTTTTGGAGGGCCAAAGATCAAGTCATCAAGAGACAAGATTAAAGGGGCCTTCAAAGATTTAGAGGTATTTATATTATTTAAATTTGAGATTCCATATATATAAGTTTATATTATATTATATTAACTCTCATTTTCTCCCATTTCTTATATTAATTATCACAAAAGAAGGCTATTAGAGCCTATTACTGTTATTACTTATAAATATTATATTTTGAAATATGGCTGGAAGAATTCCCACAGAATCATCTTCAATTAATTTAGGTGAAGAAGAAAATTTTATTGAATTACAAGATGAAGTAGGTGATTTACCACCATCCTTTCCTCAGAGTTCCCGTAAACCAACCAAGAGGAATAGAACTTCACCAGTTTGAGAAGCATTTACAAGGTTTGAGGTTGTTGAAAATGGAAAAACAGTTGAAAAGGCAAAATGCAAATTTTGTAGTAAGATTTATGGTGTCCAGTCAAAAATGGGTACTGGCCATTTAGCAAGGCATATGCGTCTATTATGTCCAGGCATTAAAAAAGCAACGGATGCAGGGACAGGGAGGCCTGGATCACAGACCCAAATTTCTAGTACTGGTGGTGGTAGCAGTAGTAGTAGTTTGGGTATTTTTTCTTTTAATGCACAAAGTTGTAGACAAAATCTTGTTAAAATGATTGTGTTATCCGAATTACCATTTTGTTTTGTTAAAAATGAATTTTTTGAAGAA
Organism: Umbellularia californica; assembly: GCA_028538565.1. Taxonomy (NCBI): domain Eukaryota; kingdom Viridiplantae; phylum Streptophyta; class Magnoliopsida; order Laurales; family Lauraceae; genus Umbellularia; species Umbellularia californica. Next base: position 68,387,701 of record JAPQWN010000008.1, read on the forward strand.
TGGGTTCAGAAATACTGTCAACCACAATTTCACAGTATTTCAAGAAATATAGCCAGAAATGATGCTATTAGACTCTGGCAGGAAGAGAAAACAAATATAAAAAATTACCTTGCAGAAATTCCTAGTAGAATAGCCCTAACCACAGACATGTGGACATCTAAAGGGGGTGACAGTTATCTTTGTCTTACTGCACATAATATAGATTCAAAATGGATTATTAATAAACATATAATTAGTTTTAGCAGTCTTGAATGGCCACACAATGGCACTAGAATAAGGTACATTTATTTTGGAAAAACTAGATGAATATAATATTAAAGAAAAAGTTTTATCTATAACTTTAGATAATGCCAGTAATAATACAGTGGCTATTGAATTAATGAGAATGCAGATGCCACTTGCAACTCTTATAGATAGCTCTATCTTTCAAAATAGATGTGTATGTCACATCTTAAATCTCATTGCAAAGGTCAGTTTAAAGCATATTGTAAGTTACACAGATGCTATTAAAGACATTGCTAGATTTATTTTCACCTCCGCACAGAGAAGACAATTGTATGCTGGAATATGTGTGAGGCAAGGCGTATCAGCTATTAAATTGCCTAAGGAGGTAAAACATAGATGGAATTCTATGTATGATTTGTTAAACAAGGCACTTGATCGGAGAACTGTTTTGAATGAATTTTGTGCTTTTCATGCACAACATTTGATGATTAGTGATGAACATTGGGAGTTATGTGCCCGAATAAGAGATTTATTAGAAGCTTTTTATACTTCAACATAATTTTTTTCTGGGATATATTATCCCACATCTAATGAAGCTTTTTAAAATTACTTTACAATTTAGTAGATTTAGAGATCATTTTTTACTGAGTAGTACTATTAAAAACATGGAAGAAAAAATTAATAAATATTGGAAAGAGGCTCCAATGACATTTTCTTTAACTGCCGTATTTGATCCTAGGTTAAAATTAAGTGGTGTACAGTTTTTTATTGATTGAATAAATAAAAACATGAATTATATAGATTTAAATGTTTTTTCAAACATTAGTGCAAATTTACAAGCACTTTTTCAATTTTATTGTGAGCAAATCGGTACAACTGGGCTTAGTATGGGCCATTTAGAAGTCCAGCAAACAGGTGTTGGTGAGTGGGATGTGTGGTATTGTTCCCTGTCTACGGGCATGGCATCCAACTCAAGCTCAAATAACACTGTGACGGAGTTATCATCGTATCTTGACGTCGGTGTAATACGGGTGCAGGATGCATCTAGTTTTGACCTTTTAGCTTGGTGGAAGCAATAAGAAAGCATTTATCGGGTGTTGGCCACCATAGCTCGTGATCTATTGACTATTCCAATGTCTTCTGTAGCATCAGAACAAGCTTTTAGTGCAGGTGGACGTGTGGTGGATGACAAAAGAACCAATCTGACTGAAGAAACGGTGGAGTGTTGTGTTTGCCTACGAGATTGGTATTTGGCAGATAAGAGGAAGCAAGAGTTGACATCAATGGAAGATTATGATCCAGCAGAATACATTAGTGGACTATACATCTGATTTTTTACTTTTTCCTTCATTGTAATTTTTAAATTTATAAGTTTTTCATTCTTTTTTATTTTTATTTTCTAAAAAGTTTGTAAGGTTTTGAAGGTAATCTTATTTAGAAACCTTCAAGAAGTTAAGATCCAAATGGTTCTCTCTTCTCAGTGGAGTAGGTCGAGTTTGATCGAACCACTTAAATATCTTTGTCATTCTCCGTGATTGTGTGATGTTAAAATTTTTTACTTATTTGATAATTCAATAGCCACTGTAAAGAAAATCCATTAATTTTTAACTGTTTCATTATTGAAAATACAGTGGCTATAATGACAGTTAAAATCCAAATGGTTCTCTCTTACACTAACTGTGTCTTTGACTCTTTCTATATGAACTCAATTTCTATGTATTCTATACGAACAAACATAAAGGATGGTAATTATAAACAAATAGTTCCACTAATGATTTTTATTTTTATTTTTTGTTACAATCACTGATGACTTTATATTGTTGAGCTCATAAAATCCTTTTGAAGCCTTATTGTAGAGCATCACGAAGTATTAAAAATCTATAGTTAAATAATTTCAATCACCGGAATTTTTTTAGTGAACTATGTTTGATTGTTCACAACAAATGGAAAAACAAAGTTTTAATAATAAAAAAGTTTACTTTTACTTTATCAGAACCTAAACATTTTACTTTCTAAAAGACAAGTAAAGTAATTACACTACCATTTGCCAACTTTTCACTTCATTTCTTGAAAGACATGTTAGTTTTTGTTTTAATTTTTTTTTTTAATACTTAAAAAAAAAAAAAAAGGAAAAAAACCTAGTGCCGGTAACGAAGAGTCCAAACGAGGAGAAATGTCTGCCTACCAAATACCACATTTTCATAACATCTAACCTGAATTATCTATATTTTCAGCGATCTTTTTAATTATATTTATTTTTTGTGAAGGAGCAGTTACCAAACATGTCAGAATCAGCAGAATCTTGGATTGCAAAAGCCGCCATTTTTAAATGAATCTGATATCAGTCCAATCCAAAAAGCTCAAGAGGAGAACGCCCTCCTCCTCATCTTTTTCTTCCTTATAAAGCAAACAAATATACATCGAGGGAATCCCTGGAGGAAAGAGGCTGAGACCCGTTTCTTTCTCTGTTCTTTTTACTGCCAAGTGAGTTTGTTCTCCATCCTCCAATATTCTCTCATGCCATATCATTGATTTTTGATGTTTCATGATCTGGGTTCTATTCAAAATGATAATTTTTTCTCATTTAGTGAATATTCTCTCATGTCATCTCAGTGACTTTTGATGTTTTATGATCTGGGTTCTGTTCAAAATTATATATTTTTCCCATTTAGTCAATCTTCTCTTATGTTGTCTCATTGATTCCTGATGTTTTCTCATCTGGGTTATGTTCAAAATGATCTTTTTGCCATTTAGTGAATCTTTGTTATGTTCCCTAATTGGTTTTTTTATTTCTTCTCATCTGGGTTATGTTCAAAATGATCTTTTTGCCATTTAGTGAATCTTCTGTTATGTTGTCTCATTGATTTCTGATGTTTTTTTATAGTATTTATAATGTTTTCTCATCTGGGTTCTGCCAGTTTTCTCTTATGTCATCTCATTGAGCTTGGTTCAAATGATCTTTTTTTGCCATTTGATGAATATTCTCTTCTGTTTGATGTCTTCTGATCTGGGTTCTTTCCAAATGATCTTTTTTTGTTTTTCTTATTTTTTTTCCATTCAGTTATCCGTTCTCGAAGATTCTCTTTTGTGATATCATTGGATTTTGATGCTTTCTCATCTGGGTTACCTCCAAATGATCTCATTTGCCAGGCTTACAATCACCTTTTGTTTTAATTTAACGTATTTCACCAGCTCTGCAAAACTAGTTGCTTTCTTCTCTTGCTTCTGCTTGATTTTTGCACTTCCTTTTTTTAATAAAAGAATATATCTGTGCGTGAGAAGGATCCAAAAGCAATTTACTTTAGATTGTTTTCTGTAGATTTTGGAGTCCGCTTTTATTGTTGGAAGTTGGAAGTAAGGTAAATAGCTCTAGTTGCTTGTTAAAACTACCGTTAGAAATGGGTTAGGTTTTGGAATTTTGATTCTCTCTCCCTCTCTCTATATATTTATGTATAAAATAAATATGGGGATCAAATCAGGATCTTAGAATAAGAACTAGAGATCTTTCTCGATCAATCCCTCATTCTTCGAGAATCAGAAAGATCCTTTTTTTATTTTGAATTTTATTATTTATTTTCTTTGATAGACTGTCTTTCCCTCTCTCTTCTTTGTATTCCCTTCCATCATTCCTTAAGTCCCATAGGTTTGGTCCTATAGAATCTGACCCACTTTCTCATCGAACGAGGGGTACGATATGTATGCATGTATGTATGTATAACATTACTGTTTTCATTCTGCTGTGACTGGGATGGATCTAAAGACAGAAACCACATAGGAGCACCTCATCGGAGATTGCTGATATTGGTGTGTCTCAGAAAATATCATTCTACCTGATAATGCCCTTCCTATTTCTTCACCACTCCAAAAATACAGAACAGTTAATCATCTATGTTGCTGTTATTTGGTGCATGTCTGATTCCCATTGTGTGTATATGCTTGCACATTATGAGCATGGCTACCTGACAACCATTATTATTATTATTATTATTTTTGTGATTGTAGTCTTTACTTTTAATGTTGTAACTAATAGGGATCTTGTTTGCATTGGCATTTATAGAATTACAGCGGTGAAAGCTGAGGCATATACATTGGGAAAAAAAAATATTTTGGTTCTGTATTGAGATGGAAATGAATTTTGGTGCGGTCTCATCTTCATATGAAATACCTTGTCCCCACTCTTGGAGTTCACGACATACAAATGAGAATTTATTCATAACAAAGCATTCTGCAAGCTTTGGTTGTTTTGATGAGAAAGATCGCCGTCGATTTCGGAATTGTGATGCTGGAAAGGTGATGGTTTCTCAGCCTTTGATGTCAGGGCATATCCAAGAATCATACACAGGGAGAAAAAATCTCGAGGAAGTAGTTTTGGGGTCGAAAGTTGTGAGGACATTGTTGATTGACAATTATGATAGTTACACTTACAATATTTTTCAAGAATTGGCAACTATTAATGGTGGTAAGTTATATATCCTCCTTTTCATCTTTGTGCAACCACTTGCCGGTATTTAGGGGATAGGATCAGTGTTATACTTGAGTCACTTATCAAGCTTCTTATCTGTTTGTGTATGACCAACTCATGTATAATATTCAAACTATTATGTGCCGGGGCCTACCACAAAAAAAGGGTGGGTCACCCTTGGATAATCCTACCAGCTGACCGGAAAACTTCATCCACCAATTGTGGACCATTTATATGGACTTCATCTTGTGTTCTATTTATAGTCCTTAAGAATTCCTGCAACCGGAAGCTACACTGGCCCTAACTGTATGTTTTTGGGGCACAGCAGTCCATGGTGTAGCATATCCATATCGATCACATATATATGCCAAATGTGTGGAGATAAATGCTTGATAACTAATATGTATCAATGGACGAGACTCTTACCTTTTTCTGGTCAATATTTTTCTTTGCCTATCAAAGAGAGAATATACGCATACACAAAATTACTGGGTTGGTTTGATGGCTCGAGTGCTGACTTCCAAATCTGTTTTGTTTTTCCTGTAGTGCCTCCTGTCGTGGTGCACAATGACAAATGGACATGGGAACACATTCACTATTACTTGAATGAAGAGATGGCTTTTGATAATATTGTCATATCACCTGGGCCTGGATCCCCAACATGTCCAGCTGACATAGGTCAGACAAATTGATTTTTGAATTATCTACTAACAGTGTTTCCATTTTTAGTTTTGATTAGTTTTTCCCGAAAGATCTGTGATATAGACATGTAGTACTTATTAATCAGTATTTTTAGTTTTATACTGTGAATGGAAACTATGTACTTAATTTTGTTGCCGTAACATTTGAATTTACAGGGATATGTTTGCAAATCCTGCGTGAGTGCAAGGACATTCCAATCTTGGGTGTTTGTCTTGGGCATCAGGTATTTTCTTTCAGCCTTGATAACTTGTATATGGTTTGTCTTCTTTAAATAGAAAAATAAATTTAAATGCTCAATGTTTGTGGTGTACCATGTCCATAACTAGAGGACCGTTTTACTATGAATTTTTGAGAAATATCCAAATCAGGTTCTATTTGAAATGATTGTAATGCTTGCAGCTGCTCTTTTCTTAACAAAAGTCAGACTGGTAAATGTATATTACTATGGGCCTATAAGGCTGGTGTTGGAGTGACAAAAGGCAGCTGCGGACATTTCAATCATTTCAACTATATATACACACACACGGACATAAATGCAATAGGTGTTAGGAAAATGCTGAAATAGAAAGTTATAACTATCAAGACGAATGGAAAGACTAATCAGATACAAGTTCATTCGACTTTATTCAATTCCTAATGAGAAATTGTACTAACAAAATTTTGCCATCTCTTAGAACATTTAGCAATAATCCTTTTGTGAAACAGATTAAAATGTGACCTACAAGTAGTATTATGTGAAATGTCAATTGGATAAATCAGTCTCAAACAATTGGTCATCCAAGTAATTAAGGTCATCAAAATACCATGCCTGAAATCTATAATTAAATCTATTTATATATTTAATAAACTCTTACAGGAGATTTCAATATGGCCTTTGCAATCCTAATTCAAAACCCTAATAGCAACGCAAGCCCCAAAAATGTTCTTGTGTGAAGTCCCTTTTAAGCAACCAGACAGCACCCATTTTTTACAGGACCACTTTTAGGAAGTTTAGAATGACCAGATCTGAGCTTGGGATTTTGGATCTCCAATGGTGTTTATGATAGGAAACTGTCAGTTTAATACAGCAAGCATGGACAATATGACTTGTGGGTGAAGCTTGCTAGCTTGGGTGTGGTATCTGAACATCTTGTCCAAGGATCCATCCTCTCTAAAGCAATACAAAGAGTCACTTGATGGACCCATTACTTTGGCCAGATTATTCGTAACTGCATATTTACAATTCAGACAAGAGCCCGCTTAGCTCAGAGGTTAGAGCATTGCATTTGTAATGCGATGGTCATCGCCTCTCTAAAGCAATACAAAAGAGTCAATTGACGTAGAAAGAAGTGCAGTGATTGCATGGTGACAATTGAACAACATAAAGCCCAGACAGCTGGGGTGATGGTATGGTAATAAGTGTGCAAAAGATTAAAGCCCCGGACATTGCAAAGAGCTCCAAAAGAAATAAAAAAAAAAAAAAAAATACTGGCTTCCACAGAAGAACCAAAGGAGTAGAAATATTATTCCGAAAGCTATCCCCGCCAATTCCTACAATTTAGCCATGTAGCCCTCGTACAATTTATTAACCGAACAGTATTTCTGACATAAACCAATAATAAGCAAGTTAAAATCACAATGAAACTAAATAACCTAACAAAAGAAGTCCAAATTTAATATACTCATATAAAGTAATTGCTTGCACATAGAGGTTATCCTTGATTGGCATTCTCACAAGCGGCCACAACTTGCTTTCGGGCCCCACATAGTCCACAAGCTCCACCTTGACTGGGCCAGGTTTCGGCTAGATCTCAGGTTGGCTGGGTTGAATCTTGACAAGTACCTGGGCTTGGCTTAACTAGATATGGATTTGGGTCTGGCTGGTTGGGTCTGGGTCCGGGTCCTGGCTTGGCCATGCTGGATCCAGATCCGGATATCTCTAAGCCTGTGTCACACTAGTTCTCTACTAAATCACCATCTATGAGGTCATGTGACTGTGACTGTGAACATATTATGAAAAATGCCTTGCCATAATGAATATTGTTTGAATAAGAATTTATGTAGGACTGCATCTATCCATATAGCTATATATGTATGTGTGCATGTGTATTCCTCCATTGTTTATGTCAAGACATAGGTCAACCCTATGAGTCGCGTCAACCCAATATGACTTAGTCCAAAACTCTGTTGTAACCTATCCTTAGTCTTAGGTCTTATCTTGTATTTGAATCTAATGTACTGTATTATAAATTAAGATGAATGAAAATATATGACAGCAAAGATATTATCCAAAGTCTTCTGAAAGTAACAGTTTAATGGTTTGAATTATTGTTTTTTAAAATTTTCTATTGAAACAGGCTCTGGGATATGTACATGGTGCTAAAATTGTCCATGCACCAACACCAGTTCATGGGCGTTTGAGGTATGGCAGAACCTCCATTGAAAGTTTATCCTCCTCTTTTTATAAGACACATGCTTAAAATTCATAGGAAACTGATTCTGTTTTGACATGAATCACAAACTGAAGTTTGCTCTGATCATTTCAATTCTGGTTTATGTTGTTTCTCAGTTATCCTTACCTAATAATGAAATTTTATGTTTCCCCAGAAGGTTAAGTATGATGGTGCCTATTAACATATTCCTTGTCCCTTCAGTGAAATTGAACATATTGGGTGCAATCTGTTCTATGGTATTCCTTCTGGGCGCAACTCAGGTTTCAAAGTAAGTCAGGTTACAGAAATGTTGGATGTCTTTAAATATTTTATATTTCTAGTTTTTAAATATTTTAATGGAAAACTGCTGTGAAGAATCATTTGTTATTTGTAATTCCATCATGTTACATTTCCCATAACTTTTTTAATATTTGAATAGTAACTTTTTAAATATTTGAGTAGACATTCATAGAAGTTTTCTTCCCTCTCAGTAATCTGAGCCATTCATATGAATCCATCATGAGATGGACAATGGAGGCATGGATTATTATTTCTCCAATCAGATGATGTGGCTATTTCACCCATGGCTTATCAGAGGACAATTACAGACATTGTTCTGGATTAGTGAGGCAAAAACTAGAGGGTCAGGATTTCTTAACAGGATTTTTTGTTTTATTTTTGCACATGTCTTATGCGTATACAAGCTATCATATGATTAGTTTGGATGACAAAAATGTGCGGCCCAATGTATATGGTTTGTACAGGTGGCCAGATAGCCTGGTTTTGTACATCTCATACTGGCATTACAGCTTTTAAGCTAGTTTCTTTGCAACTCTGCGCTGCCTCTTGATTGAAGCATATTGTCAATCACTAGTGTCCCTTAACTCCAGTTTATTGTACTTGCAGGTTGTACGATACCATTCACTTGTAATAGATGGTAATTCACTTCCAAGGGAACTCATCCCAATAGCGTGGACCTCTTCTATGAATACACTTTCCTTTCTTGATACCCAAGAGCATGATGCGGTTCCTGGTGCCTTGAGTCAGACGGACCGGCTGCTTTCTATCGGTCATTTTGGGAGTAATTTAAGTGATGGAAACATGTGGTCTCTCGAGAATTCTAAGGACATGGAAAACACACAAGTTCTCATGGGCATCATGCACTCCACCAGGCCTCATTATGGTGTGCAGGTATGTTGAATATTCATAGTATTGTTCTTCTCTTGTAGGGTCTTAAATTTAATCCTCAGAAGGTTTACAGTTTGCTAAAGCACTGCCTTCCACGTATAGTAGGCCTGCGGTGAAACGTGTCCCTCCAAAAAAAAGAAGAAGATGTGTTAATGGCATATATGCAACCCGATATTGAGTGTGACTCAAAGCGCTAACTTTATTTGGGGTGTTTGCCTCAAACATGCCTCGTACGGTGAGATATGTGCCCTAAATGCAAGCCGCTCTTCAGACTTGAGGCCCGGTGCATTTAGGTGGCCCCACCCTGAGCCATAACCCTGAAGCACTTCTAGAAAGACCAAATACAACAACCGATAAAAGGGAAATAAATAATAATAATCAAGTATTGGGATCTACCACTTTGGAAGATTTTTGGTGCCCTGCATCCATGGTAATGCCTATATGGTTTAAGCTAATTAAGCCATGGGACTTGCATGTAGGGAAATGGGCAATTCAGCAAACTGTACATCTTTTAAGATTTAATATCCTAAAATTCCTCCATTTTTCTGAATCATCTATTGTTCCGTTACTCAACTGTCTTTATCTCTTCCTTTTCTTCTCTTTTGACCATCAGTTTCACCCTGAGAGTGTTGCTACTTGTCATGGAAGGCAAATATTCGAAAACTTCAAGAAGATGACAGTTGACTATTGGTTGAGTTCATCCAATGCTCATCAAAGAAAGGTCCACCGTAGTGGTAAACTAAACTTTTTAGTGAATATTAACTGTATTTCCCTTACAAATGTAGGATTTAATGTTTGCTCTTTGCATATTTTCTGTCTTTCTTTCTTTTTTTCCCCGAATTTATCCGCCACATGCACATATTGGGTTTCAAGTGAAGAAATAACTGGATATGTTTTTCTTGGTTTATGCGCCCATGCATGTCAAGGACTTATCATTGAATAAATTGTGTCAACCTTGAAAACCTTTAATTAGTGCGATTACACCGGATCTAGACCATCGTGCTAATGGATCACCTCTTACATGAACCATACCCTGAAAATCACATTGAAGATTAGATCTTTTCAAATTCAATCAAGCACCCAATTTGGACAGTTTAAGAAATTCTTAGAGGAGTCATCCAGAAAAAAAAATTGTAATAAAATGGTTTGAAAAAGCCCATAGACTGAAGAGGAAGGATATCGATTAAAAAAAAAAACAGCGAGGACAACCAATTGTTGCAACTTTACCACTAAACATCTTTGAGGTGTGTGTTTTTTTTTCCTCAAGAAGAAAAATAAAATAAATATAAACTAAAAGGGAAGAAGAATCTTGAGAGCAAACGAATATTGCTTCTAAGATAACTTTGCTGCGTAGCTACAATAGCATTTTTGTGGTTCTTTCATCTTGTAACAGCTTGTAGATCCTTTGAAAAATATCTTGGGCTGATTAGAAGTTAGAACTTGGTAATAGAGTGTGACTACCTAAATTTTAAATTAGTTAGTTTAGCAACCTGTGACCCTCCCTCTATTGATACAAGTTTTAAATTCCTATGATAAGAAATCTTACTATAAGCCATGGGCCCCATATGACGAGTCATATTATTGTCATGCCTCTAAGAAGGCTTTGACAATAAGGAAAGCCCCAAAGGTAGACCTTTCTCATCTTCTTGTGCACACAATCATGTGGGGAGTGCCCAAACTGCATCATGGAGCATTAGTGGCATCTTGAGTGGAAATGTCTCGTGTGGTAGATGTAGGTGCATGGAGAAAAAAGGATTCATTTACCACAAGCCTTATAATTTTGAAGTGCAAACATAAGTTCTAAAGCAGAGATGTTTCTGTTGAAGCCTGTACTATGTGGCTGGCACAAGAACCATCTGCGGATTTAGGAGGCGGATTCACCTTATCCTTGTCAAGGGAGGAAGCCCTTGACATGTGGTAGGGGCAACATGCAACAGGAAACTCCACGCAGAGTTTGGTTCTGTCTTCACTTTTTAGTAAGAAAAACTGCCTTCTAGTGGGATTCTCTTGTGTCATTGTGAAACTATGGCAGTCATGACTGGTGGAATGTCCCTTGAGAATCTTGTTAAAACGGACTGAATAATGTTTTGCATATTTAATAGTTGGTCTTTTGCCTTAATGGACTGCCTTTTATGTCTTCTTTCTTTTAATAGAAGTCCTTTACTCTTGCCTCTGAAAAAGAAGGGGAAAGAGGGACATTTACTCTCAACTCTGTTTGAATAGAAGACCTTTACTCCTGCTTCTCAAAAAGAGGCATTAAAAACGAAGATCAACTGTCTCTGTTTGAACAAGATGAACCCTTAAAGGAACCCTTCTATGCCATCACAAATGACATAGAATTTGGGAATTCCATCTCCGTCTTTAACCAGGGAAGCTTCTAGGGTCTTCCTTTTGTGTTGTTGCGCCATTTGTTCCCCCAACTGGTAGAAAAAGATTTTCCTTCTTATTATTTAAGCAAATATATAAGGTTTTTGCTTTTCATGTCTTTGCTACATGTGACAACTTGTCGGCTCCCTCAAGGCTTTTTGTCCCAAAAAAGTCATCATCAGTTGGTTGGTCTTGATTGATTGAAATGTGCACCGATCTTATGAAATAAAGGTTCATAATCTGATCCATTATACTTTATGGGAGTTGACTGCCTCTTGTTTATACTCTATGGCATGCTCTATTATTCCTGACACATTATTTTGTGATCTGAACTTTGCTTAGACTGGATGCAGGATTCTCGTGCCCATCAGTTGAGAAATCTGCCCAAGAGCAAGCTATTAGTTGATCATGTTGCAATGGGGCACCATTTAAATATATGTGAGAAGGTAGCACATTCATCTAAAAGCGTGGGTTCTAGATATCTGAAGTTACAGTGGAAAAAATTTGACTGCTTGGCTAGTGAAGTTGGTGGGCCAGGAAATATATTTTGGGAACTGTTCGGAAATCACAAGGCTGAAGACACCTTTTGGTTAGACAGTTCCACAACAGACCAGGTAAATAGCTTCTTTCTTTTTCTCCCAATCACTTTATTCACTAGTATATACATGTGCATATGTATATGTTTATCTGCATATTCAAATTGTATAAACTCTTTTATTATTGACATCCTTAAGACTGTTCTTTTTACTTTTAACCAAAAAAAAAAAAACTTTTAAGAATTACATCTTGTACTGTTCTTTTTTTTTTCTCGACGACAATGACAGAATTCACCTCCTAATATCCATTCCATCCTCACAGAGCAGAGCACGGTTCTCATTCATGGGTGGTAAGGGCGGACCGCTATGGAAGCAATTGACATTTTGTTTGTCCGATCAGAGGTTGGAGTCATATTCATCATGTAAATTGTTATAATTAGGTTGATAATTTGTCCAAATTGGGGATTTACAATATTTCTCAATATCTGCTAATTCTGCATGCCACTTCCTTTCATGCACTTTCCTGCCACATTCAAAGGTGTGTATTTTGTGGGCCCTGTCCTCTATGAGGGTTTAAAATCGCGGTTCGCGGTCATCGCGTCGCGGCTCGCGGCTATCGCGGTTCGCGGTCATCGCGTCGCGGTTCGCGGTCATCGCGGTCCATTGCAGAGCGAATTTTTATTTGACCCCAAAAAAATCCGAAAAAATATCCAAAAAATCCAGAATATTATAAAATGATAGAAAATAATGTTTTTTTCCATTAGTGCACACTTTAAAGCAAAATAACGGTCCCCTCAAGTTATAATATCCTGTATCATTGTTGTATCGATTTATATACTAAAATAAGCTGAAATATCATAAAATTGACATAATGCAACCATAATTTTGGGCAAACTAATATTGTTAAACATTTAAAGTCTACAAGCAAGCAATAAATACTAATAGAGTTAGTGCATGTGCCTAATGCCAGAACGAGTGGCGGCCTGGCTCGATATTATCATCATCATCATCATTTCTTGAAGGGTAGAAGGCACCAAATTGTTGTGTTACACAGCCTCCACTCCCATAGTGCCCATAAGGTTGTTGTGCCTGTGGATATGGTTGAGGAATGAAGATTGCTTCATAAAGTGAGGCTGGGTCATTAGTAGACTGAGATGACTGAGGGTAGTTTTGGTACTGCCGATAAAATTCATGGGGAAGTTCAAGTTGCTGATTTGGATGTAATATATAGTAGTCACCATACATGACTTGTTGGTGGCCAACATCACCACCACTAGTACCCTCTCCCCCACCATATCCACTACCACTAGCACCTGCATGTGATGATTCGGTTGGTGGGACAATTCTCCGGTACCCACGAGTCGGGTCTATGTTACCAGAAGAAGGAAAATGTTCTACTGTCTCCATCATGTGGGGTGGTAGTACATCACCACCATCTCCACCACCATTACCATCGTCATCCCCATCAGAATCATGCGGCACATCTGAAGATGAGCTAGTACTGCTGATGCTAGTGTCATCATCCTCATCAACCTCATCTCGCATCTCCTGAGGGTCAACCCCACGTCTTCGTTGATGGCTAAGATTTATCTCACGTAGGCGCTCGGCAGCTCTCATTGGCTCTGGCCTTTCCCCAGTCAAATCCTGGACCATATCACCAATCTGTTCATCATGATCTAGCACTGGCTCTTCTACCTCTTCTATCCATTGTGCCAACACATCATCATTTTCTGAAAAAATATAGTTCAGATTGATTGGGCAGAAGTAATCTGTTTGGTCCTCGAACTCTCTCCTTCTTCTTTGTCTGTTGCGGAGCTTAATGTTGTAATGTATATACACCAATTTGTTCAACTTTTGCATTGTCAGCCGATTTCTCACTTTAGTGTGAATGAATGAAAAGGTGCTCCAATTCCTCTCACAATTTGATGATGTAGTTGTTTGACTAAGGACTTTCATTGCTATTTTCCTTAATATTGGAGCACTTTCTCCGTAGTTTAACCACTACTCAGCTGAAAATAAAATGGAAGTATATTTATTAATTAAATCATACATGAGTCATGACTCAACTTTTAAACTGACATAGAATGAATGAAATTACCATGATCTTTACCTGGAAATGACTTCATGATAGCTCGTCTGGCGGTCGGTGTCCCAAAACTACCGTAGGCTTCATTGTATATATCAATCTGGGATATACCATAAATAAAATAAGGATGAACTAACTCTTTATGCTAAAAAAAAGGTACCCATTACTTAGTCCATTACACTTACCTGGTTAATAGCCTCACATGCATCATCCTCATTCTCAGCAAGTTTTTCATTAACATTTTTTAGACCTACACGTATCTCATCTGTTAAGCTTCTGTCTTGAATTTCATTGTATCGATACTGTGGGTTGAAGAAATAACCTGCATAGTATATTAATTTAGAGAGATAAAATCACAATTTAACAATAGTTAGAAATGCAATCTCAGTCTGTGATTCTTTACCTGCAGCATGCAAGTCATGATGGAGTTGGTTTTCCCAACGTCTGTCGATGATCTTCCAATAAGCCTTGTAGTATTTGCAATTTTCTTGTATGGCTAACTTAGCTCGAGCTACAGCCTCATACAAGAAGCCCATTGTAGGCTTGTCATCTCCATCGGCCAACCGAAGGACCTTTATCAAAGGCTCTAAAACCTTTAAGGTCTCACCAACAAATGGCCAATATCTCTTAGATTGTACAATCTTTACAACTTGCTTTACTTGGGGTGTCGGCTTCTTCCCCCACTTTGATTCCAACCATTCTTGTGACGTAAATAGTTGGTGTAGCCCTCCTCTGTATTTATAAAGGCTTTCTAGAGCTATAAAGTGGGTGGCAAATCTTGTAATGCCGGGCCGTAGTAGCTCATGGTTGTCCGTATATTTCTTCATCATTGCTATGAGCCTGTTTGACTGATAGATAAAATTAGTGATCTTTTTTGCCTTTAATATCACACCTTTTATCATTTTCCTCTTAGCGATGTCTTCAATCATTAAATCCAAGCAATGTGCAGCACATGGAGACCAAAAAATATTGGGCCTTTGCTGCATGAGTATCATTCCTACCTTCTTCATGCTTGCATCATTGTCTGTGATGATCTGAACAACACATTCTGCCCCAATATCCTCAATTACCTCATTGAAAAGCTTATTCAAGTACATCGCATCTTTGACGTACTCGGTTGCGTCAACCGATCTAATAAAAACAGTCCCTAAAGATGAATATACTAAAAAGTTCAATAGGGACCGTCTAGTGATGGTAGTCCACCCATCACACATGAGTGTGCAACCCCTTTCTCTCCAGATCCTCTTAAAGGTATTCACCCAATCCATCGTCTTTTTATATTCCTCTTCAACACAGTAGTGGCCAATCTCATACGGTGTGGGTGGCTTTATACCCAGACCATGTTCTGCAGCAGCGTCCAACATGGTCTTCAAATAAGGTGAAGTTGCCTTATTTGGTGCAATGGCTCCATCGAAGAAGAATTTCCCAACTGCCCTAACCAACTTGTTTCTTGCATAACCCATCTTCCCGCTTAAGGCTTTGGCTATAGAAGGTTGCTTTGCAGATGGAGACCTATAAGCAGCTGGGTCAATTGGACCCACACCTTCTGGTCTACGAGCCTGTTGTGTGGGAGATTCGCTAGACTCTAACCAATCCGGTGGTCGGCGAGTCTGTTTTTGACTAAACATCCGACGCAGCATCCCACCACCACCACTAGCTGAGCCACCCCCATCTTCATATTGGCCCCCTCTAGAAGCAGACTCATAGATCATTCTTCTCCTCTCTTCTTCCTCATTATATGATCTCATGCTCTCTCTCCTTGCTCTATCTACATCTGATTCCTCATCATCATCATCTGAGTCCCTAGGCCCATACACCTCTTCTCTACATGCTTCATACTCTGCTTCTCTCCTTTTCTCAGTTACTACTTTTTTTTGCTTCCCTGCATTTAATAATGCTTGCATTTCCTTCTTTAACTCTGGGGATACCTTGGTACACTTTGCCACATTTCCCGATTTATGTGCCAAGTGTTCCTTCAATCTAGTGATTCCCCCAGTTACAACCTTACCACAATAATTGCATTTAATTTTACTCTTTTTTCCATCCACATCAACACCATGTTGCCACGCCAGGTCAACTTCACGTACCATTGTTTTCTACGAAATAATAACACTAAACACATAATCCATAAAGCAAAGTAGTTTAGAATTTGAAACATAGAAGCTTAAAACAAAATGTTTTATATCCATTTTTCAAGTACATTTAGCATTAGAAACATACACATGAGTTATACATTAAACTTAGAATAATAAAACAACAAAATGTTAGACAAATCATCAAACAAATATATTTTAATATTGATTTATTAAAAAATCCGAAAATAAATATATAATATATATAAGTTTTTGGACATTCATCTAGTCAAATCTAACTCAATATATGGCCTTTGGTCCATGTATTGAATATTACACAATCACTTTAAAGCAAAAAAGCTAAAATAATTTGGATTTAAATAATGAAAAAATAAAAAATACTACAAAAAGTGCTAATACTCACATTTTTTTGTTCCAAAAGTGTAGATCTATTTTAAACTAAAACATTATTAATGCATTTGAACACTAATTTGAAAAAATGTAAATGATATCAAGAAAAGCCCCAAATTTTTAAAATAAAAAAAATCTAGATCTACACATTAAAATACTAGATCTAGGGAAAAATTAGTGAATAACATCATATCTAAGTAATCTAACTCAATATAAAGCATTTGGTTCATGTATTAGTGTATTACAATTTACACAATCTTTAAAAAAAAAAAACCTATAATAATTCGGATTTAAATAATGAAAAAATAAAAAATACTACAAAAAGTGCTAATACTCACACTTTTTTGTTCCAAAAGTGTAGATCTATTATAAACTAACACATTATTAATGCATTTGAACACTAATTTGAAAAAATGTAAATGATATCAAGAAAAGCCCCAAAATTTTAAAATAAAAAAAATCTAGATCTACACCTTAAAACACTAGATCTAGGGAAAAATTAGTGAGTGACATCATATCTAACTCAATATAAAGCCTTTGGTCCATGTATTAGTGTATTACACAATCTTTTTTTTTAAAAAAAAACCTAAAATAATTCGGATTAAAATAATAAAAAAATAAAAAATATTACAAAAAGTGTTAAAACTTGAATTTTTTTGCTCCAAAAGTATAGATCTAACACATTTCAACCATCTCTAAGTTATTTTCATGTTGAATCTTGAAAAGAACTCCAAAAACCAAAAAAAAAAAAACTTACCAAAGAGGTCTCTTGACTCTTGAGTTACTTTGATTAGCTTTCCCCACATACAAATCCACCCAAAAGTAGCTTAGATTTAAGCTTTTCCATGCATTATAAGTTGAAAAAGCCCTATTGTATGCTTAGGAAGCTCTCATGAAGAAGAAGAATGGAAAGGGAGAAAGAAGAAGAAGCAACCCACTGAGCAAATAAGTGAAAAACCAGCAGCAGCTCAGTGGACAAGATTTAAAAAAAAAAAAAATTCCGTCAGCGATATAACGGCCGTTATATTCAATATAACGGCCATTATAACGCTATGTCCGTTATTTTCAACATAACGGCGATATTTTGGCGATATTTACCGTTATATCGTAACGGGCCGTTATATGCATAATATCGTCACGGCCGTTATGTAACGGTAACGGCCGTTATTTTAAACCTTATGTGGCCTACATTGAATGTACTGAATGTACGTGTGTGGCCAATCTTATGAGAGAAACAACCTAAATAAAGGATGGCACCTGATTCATTTTTATATGTGGCACACACGTGGCCATGGGTAAGGGCAACTTAAGAGTCACATGCAGAACTAGCGACTTCATTGTTTTATTCTTTCACATTTTAAGCTTGTATGCAAGAGGTAGAGCTTTACATGAGCTATAAGAAACTAATACTGAAACTGGCATTCCTGTTTCAGTAATGTGACTGGTAAACGAGGTGGTTACTTATCAAGCGAAGATGCACTAGGTTTCGTGAAAACCACATATCTAAAAGATGGTTTCCTTGATTTTCTAGAGAAGGTATGCAACTTGTCGTCATAATTCAGTAAAAAGCATCATGTTGATTCTGTACGTGTTTTTAACTAAAACATATTAATGGCATATGTTCTTCATCTTCTTTGTGCACTAGGACCCATACTTTGAACATATGCATACATTTATTTTTCCATGCAACAATACACATTCATTCACTAGTTGACGCAGGCCCTTTACAGTTGAAAGGGCTTGCTCTAATCCCAAATTGAAGGAACGCCCTTCGGAAAGGGCTTCAATTTCAAAGAAAGGCCTCTTGTATTATTGAGGGTAGGGTATTTCCCTTTATTTTGCCAAGAAATATTGAGTATGATAAAATGGTAGAGAAGCAAAAGCAATCAACAACTACTAACCTTCAAGAGTATTATTGGCTCTTAAAGAACTTAACACAAAATAAGCCAAAAAGGGTTGATTTTATTAATAGAGAAAACTAATCAATCCATTTCCTTTGCATCTCTTTTATAAGAAGGAGAAAAAACCCGAATCAATCTCAACCATTAAAAAGCAAAAGTTCCTTACTAGCCAGCGAAACATAATAAAAATAATAAATGTAAAAAAAATAACCCTCAATTCGTAAATCTCTTATAACCTAATAGAGAATTGGCCCATATCTTTCTAAATACAAGTCAAAATCATACAAACTTGGGCTCGTGGAAAAGCTTATTGAATAAGCTATCAAATGGGTCCAGTTTCAGGTCATTCTGACTTCATTTGATACATGCAATCAAGCCTTTATTAAAAAACACGAAAATAAAGCCAAAGTTCCCACCCATGAGCCATGGCTTTGGGCCACTTGATTGTGACTTGTGATCAAGTGGGTCCATGTATAGGGGCTGCATTACTGGCACACATTTAGGAAGACATACTTTGTCTATGAATTATTTACAATCTTTGATGGCATAGTGTCACAACTCCGCCCAACTCAGCATCCCACCCGCTACTAGTCCCACCCGAGCACGCTTAACTCCGGAGTTCTTATGGGATCCAGGGCCGCACAACCTTAAAATGCGTTGTGTTGAGTTAACACAGGGTTTGACTTATAAACCCAGGGTCAGGACTTGGATATTTTCGATGTGGGACTTGCGGAGGCTCTCCATTGTGACAAGGTAATCAGAACTGCAGAGAAATTAGATTTCAATGGGATGATCTCCCTAGGGTCGATTGATATCAATATATATTAATGATTCGGCCCAATGGATCTAGAATCATTAACGCGTTGCAAGCCTGTGGTTGACATGCTACACCCCATGGTTAAGGGTGCTGCCCGGACCGAGTTCTCACACATAGCTAGGTTGTGTGAGTGTTTATTGGTTTATTATATTTTAATGATATGATATTTGTTTCAGGAACTTCAATCATTTCTCTATGACAAAGTAGATTATGAAGGTTTGCCATTTGATTTTTATGGTGGATATATCGGCTTCATCGGGTATGTTGTTAAATGTGTTCCTTTATGTATTTCTTATGAAGGAACTGTATCTGTTTACAACTTTAAAATATGTTGCACCTCCTATTTTTTACGTGCTACTGAGTTATGAATATCCTTCCTCTCTGCTACATCCCTTAGACCATAGGTAATAATATTTGGACTAATGAGTGTTACACTGTGAAGACTTCTTCCTGTATCAAGGTGCAAAGTTCTGTTCACTGGTTAATGAGTCTTGCAAGTTAAATGTTATGAAGTGTGAGATGAGGTACCACAATAGATTTTACAAGCGCTATTTTGTTGAACAGATGATTATAGCCATTGGTTAGGAGACTGCAATATAGATGCTTACAAGACTTCCTAAAAGAAAGTGACTTGTTGGAGATCACAAGCGTTTCTCACAATCAAGCCTGACCTTAAAATACTCCCCAACAATCACCGAAGCTCAGGAGACTTTCTAAAATTAGAAAATTGACCATAGTACTTCGCTTCTGACCAATATCAATCCAATCATTCACAGGTTGTGCAAACGTTTCAGGATTCTAAATGAATCAATAAATGCACACATAATCAACTCAATAGACACGCACATGTACACACGCACATACAGCAATTATCAAATGCACACCAGGCTGTGGGGCCTCCTGTTGGTCTATCCAAATGGAACAAAAACCGGGATCCCCCTAAACTACACTCATCCCATGGGTTTAACACCCATCCAAATGGACTAAACCTACAAACCAACTGTGCATCAATCCAAATGGACTATGGACCCATTTAACTTGTGAGGCCTGGATGAAGATCAAAGATGATCAAATGGCCCCTGAACTCCATAGGTAGATATGGCCCACTAGGTGGGGCCCACATGTAGTGTGCGCACGACCAGAGTGTGCATAACTTATATATATATATATATATATATATATATAATGTAGAGCAAGGCTTTCCTAAGCTCAAGCTTAGGAGAAAATTTCGTAAGCTCATGCTTGTGGGGCCCACCTTCGGTCTATCCAAATGGACCAAACACATGACCCCCCTAAATTGCACATGTCCACTAACTTTCGGTCAAATCCAAATTTACTGGACCATTGGATCAACTATGTATCGATCCGAATGGACTGTTGACCATTAAACTTTTGGGCCTATATGGAGATGATAGAAATCACAGTTGGGGCTGATTTTTTGTAAAGAGAAAGATCCCACGGAGTCCTTGAAATCCCCCCCTCCCTCCCTCCATCCCCATCCCCATCCCCATCCCCAGGTGGGCCCCACCACACACTTGAGTTTACCTTATCCTAAGCTTGAATATATATATATATATATATATATATATATATATATATATATGTGAGCGTGCTATGATACCCGGATACTTGTACAAGCCCAACATATCCATATCGGACTGATACTGCACCGGTACTTCTATGGAACAAGTTTAACATATCCTACTTATAAAGTCCTTTATTTCATATAGTTTTTGTAATTACCTTTTCACCAAAAAAAAGGCTAGAAAGAGACGAAAACGATGATAATTTCATTGATTCAAAAGTGATCTAAAGAGAAAATCAGGACACCTGTATCCGCATCTGTGTCCTAGATTTTCAAAAGCGAGGAGTCGTATTCCCGATCCCCGTATCAGTGTCCTATTCGCATCCGCATCCGTATATGGGCATCATAGTATGTATGCATACGGTAATTCTCCAAAACACCCTACTTTTAAAATGCCGCCTTTTCCACCCCTCCTTTTTTTGGGCATAGGGCTCACCTTGAGCCAATCCAATCTTTTCACACACACTACCCCCACATGAATAGTCACAAGTCCAAATTTGACTCTCATCCAACTTTTCCTTGCCATTGGACTGAAATCGTAAGAAAATGATCCCTCTAAAACCATTAAATTTTATGGTCATGGATCAAAGGGTTAAGGTGATCTTATGGATTCTAAATTTTGCACATAGGTAGGTCTCATCTAGTTCTTTCCATCCAACAAACTTCCATAATCATCATGCATCCCGGTTGTGTCATATATATATGTGTGTGTGTGTGTGTGTGTGTGTGTGTGTACGTATGTAAACTACATATAGTATATGTATACATATAATATACTACATATAGTACATATAGTATATTATATGTATACATGTACTATATGTAGTTTACATACGTACACACACACACACACACACACACATATATATATATATATATAATCTACTTTGAAACATTCAGATCTTGTTTGATTAACGCGAGACAAGAAACACTTATTTAAAAAAAATAGACAAGAAACACTTCCTTTGAATTTTGATAAGCTATATTCTTTATTAATGATATTTAAAAGAGAAGATATAACAAATCCACCCACGAACCCATTACCTATATTAATATAGGCATTGTACGTTTACACTAACTTTACACTATGATGAATGATCATCCAACTGGGTTGTTGTGGAGGCCTTTGCAGTCAATGGGGCGCCTTCTATCCCATTTATTCTCAATGACAGGTGGACGCACTATCCAATCAGTTTCACCCGTCATTATGGACTTATTGGTTCATCTTTTTTTTTTTTTGGGTTCATTCATTCCATTTTGATGTCTCACATTTTACGAAATGGATATTGTGTCGGACAAATGCTAATTCGGATCATCCATTAAACAGATATAGCCTTAAAGTCGAATGCGGTGTGGCATCTAACCTTCACAAATCGACAATGCCCGATGCTTGCTTCTTCTTTGCTGATAATCTCGTAGTGGTAGATCATAGCAACAACGATGTGTATATTCTCTCTTTGGAAAATATGGATCGTCCTGTCAGTACTGAATCAGGACAGCATGCAAATTCAAATTCATGGTTGGATGGCACTGAGAAGCAGCTTCTAGGATTAAAAGCAGCATCTTCAACAAAGTCCAAGGGCCAGAACCCATTGACAGCAACATCAACCCCATGTATGGAAGGCTTTGTTGTTGACAAATCAAAAGATCAGTACATGAAAGATGTTGAGAAATGCCTGGAGTATATCAAAGATGGAGAGAGCTATGAACTGTGCCTCACAACACAGATGAGAAAGAGAGTTGAAGAAATGGATCCTGTTGGACTTTACCTTAAGCTAAGAGAAAAGAACCCAGCCCCATATGCGGCATGGCTCAATTTTTCCAAGGAAAATTTATCCATCTGCTGTTCTTCTCCTGAAAGATTCCTGCGGTTGGATGGTGACGGTATATTGGAAGCAAAGCCCATTAAAGGCACAATTGCTCGTGGGACAACACCTGAGGAAGATAAACAGCTCAGGTTGCAACTACAACACAGGTATAAAAATATCATATCACATAAAATACCAATTTGCTATAAAAATATGAGCGCAATCCATCTAGGCATAAATATCAATGGCTGCAGTTCGGTGTAGCTTAATTTGTAATCAGTTCCAATATGTAGCACAGTGGCACTATCATCTGTTCCTCCATGCATTTCAGGTGGCGATGACATCTGTAAGCTTGTTATCCCCAAACCGGGATTAGCAATAGGTGATGATAATGATTTATGGACAAGAAAAATGATAAAACAGTATCTCACCTTATATGTTCTCCAATTTCTATCCTAACCCAAATGCATAGAGAACACAGTAATCCACCACTGTGCCACAGTTAAAATTACATTTGATATGGGCACTATTTAGATGCTTCCTATTTTAACTCAGTTTTAACTAATGTGGTTATTTTTTCACTCTGCCCATTTTTTTTTCTGTTTGACCAGTGAAAAGGACCAAGCTGAAAATCTGATGATTGTTGATCTCCTAAGGAATGATCTAGGCCGTGTCTGTGAGCCCGGTTCCGTGCATGTGCCTTGTCTAATGGAGGTGGAGTCATATGCTACTGTTCACACTATGGTCAGTACGATCCAGGGGAAGAAAAGATTGCATTTGAGCCCGATCGATTGTGTCAGAGCTGCATTCCCAGGAGGTTCAATGACCGGTGCCCCAAAATTGAGATCAATGGAGCTTCTTGATTCTCTAGAAAGCTGTTCAAGAGGTGTATACTCAGGCTCAATTGGCTTCTTCTCTTATAACCAGACATTTGATTTGAATATAGTGATTAGAACAGTTGTAATACACAAAGGTGAAGCTTCGATAGGAGCTGGTGGGGCTGTGGTCACGCTCTCCAATCCAGAAGATGAGTATAAAGAGATGATGTTGAAAGCAAGAGCCCCAGCTAGGACTGTGATAGAGTTTGAAAGCAAATAAATGCAAGTGCTAAAAATAATGAGAGGCCTTTGGCCATTGATTTCAGCTATTCATCTCGGGTTGTAGCTCAGCTGGTTAGGACCAAGTGCCTACCATATACGGCGAGAGTGCTCAAGTCCAAGACCTCCCTGGCAAAAGAAGAGGGAGAGGAAAAAAAAAAGAATAATAATAATTTATTGCAGTCATTTTCATCCTTTTTAACATTCTTTCCTTGCCTCCTACCCAAAAAAAAAAAACATTCATTTCTTTCCTCTGGGATTCTGCTGATCAAATAATTGGATGCAAAGGATTACTATATGGGCTCACCTTGTATGGTGATTGATATTGTCATTGTTATGTTATTTTGCAGCTGTAAAACTTCTGCAGTATTTGGTGTCCATTTGAAATAGAGATTCCGATTCTATTACAGATCTGTTTGAAACAACCAATTCCAATTAACCCTTTTACAAATAGATTGTTTGGTATGTGTTATTTTTATTTTTTTTTAAAGTAAACTTGTCATGTGATAAAAGTAGTGTTAGGCCAACTTGTCCGTATAGTAAGAGTTTTATAGACAAACTTGGATAAATGTATGCTTGAATCTTAGTAATCAGAACCTCCCCTCCCCCTCCCCGATCCTGCTCCGAAAATGTGGATCCGTGTTTTCGAAGCAAATCCGTCATCGTAACGCAGTTCGACCATCTCCGTAGCGCGATTCAAAGATGCTCGGAGCTTGAATCAACTGAATATGAAGTGAACCGTGCATAATCTTTAGTTTGTGTACTTTTTTTTTTCTTCTGTAAACTTGACATTTATCTTTTAAATGGTGAAAATTCTTCTAACTTATTAATTATTGTCTATTTTATGTGATCAAATTGCAGAGTTAATTTCTTTTTTACATTTTTCATACTTAAATATATGGATACGATATATTTATATCCATTAGTTAATTATTTATAAACCCACAAGTACTATGTTGTATAGGTGCTCTAGAAATATAATTATTTTAAAATTTAACGTTTTGGCGCTCCCGCTCCGTATCTCGAGGCATTTAGGTTTGAATTATTTTTAAATAAAGATATCCAAAAAATAAATTATAAATTCAGTTTCATTCTTCTTTTAGAGTAAAATAGTACCCAAAAAAAAAAAAAAAAAAGATTCCAAACATAAAAAAGCAAATCTTCATTTTCAGTTGCTTTTAAGATGTTCTAGATGCAAACAAAATAGTGGAATAGAATAAGAATATAAGGGTGGTGAGTGATGGTGAGTTTGTAGGTTTCTGACTTCTGAGTAAGCCCACAGAAAAACTGTGTGGGTCATGTTCAAAACCTTTTATATATTGGGTGATAGAACTGGGTTTCAGCTGGTTTTAGTTAGGTTCCAGACAATGCCCAAAGAAAGATTGTTATCAGTCATGGCCACAGAGACCAAAGCTTATCCACAGTTGCGGAATTCATGGTGGAAGCCTAATATAGTTATAAATCCATGTGTAGTTGGACATCACTGCCTGACCCATCTAATGATAATGTTCAGTAGTCATTATGGGTGCATCAAATGTGAGTTTGGGACCCCTCTAATTATAGAAATTTATAGTGAAAGTCATCTAACGTTGTAAATCATGGTGGGACCTTATGTAATGTTGTTGATAATAATTGTGGTGGAATCCACCTAATATAGATAATGACAGTGTCACCTTTTTTTCTAATTCATAAAGATGTGCGTGTGACTTTTTACATACCAAACTGGTTGATTTTGACAGACTCAATTTTAATTTTGACCATTTCAATTTTATCTCAATTTTAATTTGACCGAATATCTCAGTTTTGATGATCCAGTCTCAAACAAAGAATTCTAGTTAGTTAGGAAGTAATTAGATTCGATTAGGCTTCTTTATTTGCTAGTCTTATGACCTTTGCCCATCTTGATTAGATATCCATATATAGTTGCTTTGACGTTAATTTCTTGCAGAGACATAGAAATTATTTCCGTTAGCTTGCTCAATAATTAGTAAGAATGGGGCGATTGATGAAGATGCCGAACAAAAGATAAAATCAGGTTGGTTGAAGTGGAGATTTGCTTTTGGAGTGCTTTGTGCCGACGAATGTCAACAATATTGAAGGGAATATTTTATATGACAATGATTCTACTGGCTATTACCTATTGAGAAGAATGTTAACCAATGAAGAAGCAAGAAGCAACATATGTATAAAATGGATGTTGCAAAAATGAGAATGTTGAGGTGGATGTGTAGTAAAATTTAAAATGATAAAATTAGAAATGAGTGATTTTGAGAGTATTTAGGGGTAACATCAATAGGAGATAAAATTAAAAAAATCCGATTGAGATAGTTTGGGTTTGTCCAACACGGGCCAGCAACAGTGTTAATGAGGAAAAGTTTGGCTATGCAGGTTAATGGCCTACCAAATAGATGGGGTAAGACGAAGAGGACGTGGACGAATGTAGTAAAACCAGAATTGAAGAAGCGTAATTTATCTTAGGATTTGACTAGAATAGATCGAAATGAAGAAATAAAATTCATGTAGCAGGTTCATGGGCAACGCTACACGGATCCCAGTGGGGTCAATTTTGGAAAAATATTATAAAAAAAAAAATTCTTGAATGAATTGAAGTTATGGGAGGCTTTTGACCCCACTCAATGCCTAAGTTAATGAGCCACTTGTCTACAAAAAAAAAACTAATGGGCCCATTTTTTATTTTTTTATGAAAATTTCATTTTTTAGATATTTTGTCGATAAGTCTTCATTTACCCTAACTTAACCTCTAAATACGGTATTCTTCCTATATTAAAAGGAGAAAATCATAATATTATAAAAAGTAAATAACAGAAGTTGATAAAGGTAAAAATAAATTTATTTAGATTTTTGGTCGATAAGTCTTTTATTGACCCAACTTACTTGAATTTCTGGACCCGCCGCTGAGCAGCCACTAATATAGTTGGGACGTGGCTTAAATCAGAATGATCCATGTTCAAGACCTATTCAAGTGAACATAATCTTTGTATCCTATGGTTTCCTTTGCCTATGTGATTTGCTCAAATCCTCGTCTGTCTAATCACAGTCAAAATCGTGTAGGAGGAGAACCTCCTCGGTCACGGCCACTTGGTAATTTAAAGTTCATGACCACTATACCCTTTGTAATTATATAACATTTGGTTTGACCAATATAACCTTTGTAATTATATTTCATTCCTACTTTTAGTTTCTCATCACCAATACTTGGTCAAAATAAAAATACTTAACGTATAAGTAAATAATTTTAAGGTGGGGCTCACTTAGATTAAAGTGAAAATTGACCACGGGGAGTCTTTTCAATTGGATCAAACCTGTGTTAGTTCAAACATGATCACAATCATACTCGTGTCTGATTGATCATGCTTCAAAATACTTGGTTAAAATTTTAAAAAAAGGCTAAAATACTTTATGTACATCTGTGTTAGATTGATCATAATTGGAATCAGACTTGTGTTGGGTTGATCATGCTTAAAATGCTTGATCAAAAATACAAAAAAAAACTACTTGATGTGTAACCGCATTAGATCGATCTTGGAATTAGCTAGACTCATGTTAAACTAGCAAAACATGCCTGTGCTAGCTATATAATTCACAAAATTATATAAAGATTTAAAAAAAAACTTTTGTTCCATGTTTAACAATTTCTATGTGGATCCCTGATGTCATATCTATGTAAGCTGGTTTTTGTGAAAATTGGCCGTCGTTTTTCGTGATTTTTTAGGTAGTAAATGAAAGCCCGCATTGCAATTCTTAAACATGGGTCCATGATCTAATTCCTATAAAAGTGGGACCTACGTTGTAATTGCTAAATGTGAGCCCCATAATATAGTT
The DNA here is from genome assembly GCA_028538565.1 of Umbellularia californica. Taxonomy (NCBI): domain Eukaryota; kingdom Viridiplantae; phylum Streptophyta; class Magnoliopsida; order Laurales; family Lauraceae; genus Umbellularia; species Umbellularia californica. The sequence continues at coordinate 68,415,212 of JAPQWN010000008.1, forward strand.
TTTAAGAGTGGGCCCCATATTTTAATTTTTAAAGGTGAGCTCATGTACAATGGTTTATAAAGGTATGAATATGTTATAATTCTTAAACGCATACCACTTTATTATTCTTAAAGAGAGGGGCCATCTGGCCATGCTTATAGCCACAGAGGGCAATCTCCAATGTCTTACATCTCGTAGATGTGGGTCCTCGTTTACAACTCATCTGGAAAGAGTCAAAAGAAGATTCCTGAAAAGGCGATAGTGGAAATAAACTGGAGACAGCTGCTCAATGTACACTGATTTTTACTTTAAAAAATTAACAAAATTACTCTCCATACTGAAGAGAGCTTCCTCTACAAATCCTTTTTTTTTCCTTTCTCGGCCAGTGTTGGGCACAAGCCTCTCACACTAGTTTTAGAAAAATAGTAGACTATAATTGTTCTAGTTTCAAAGTTTTAATTACCACACGTCAGGAGCACGAGGTCTTGGTATCGACCCTTAGTTTCAAAGTTTTAACCCCAAGGGGTTGGCCAAGTGGTCAGGACCATGGTTCCTCACTCTTCCGGAGCTAGAAGTCTTGGTATCGACCCCCGGTTCCCCCCTCTTCAAGAACCGAATGTTAAGTTCACTTGTGCTACCACCTAGGGGCCACAGGGGTTTTACCTGGCTTCTCTCTGGGCCAGAGGGAATAGTCCAGCCCAAAGGGTTGGGAACCCTCTGTTAGCAATAAAAAATAAAAAAATTGTCATACGTCAAGTTGATGTCAAATCTCCTTATAAAAATATTATATGATAACAGATAGCAACCCTTTTCATGAGGGAGCAACACGTGGCGCATCCTTACACTTTTTGCAACGCTACATTCCGGAATTGCCCTTCTAAGCTTCCCTAAAATCTCTCAATTAAAATCTCTTCTAATTTTTCTCTAATTGCAACACAATCTCTTTAAGATTTCACCCCAAAAGAAAATTTTCCTAAAATCTCTCCAATATTGACCCGCCCTTAGAACTTATCCAACCCACCCATTGAAACTAACTCTTGATTTGTTCAACCCACAAACTGAGCCCAGCAATCTATATATTGGTGCTCCATCACCTATACCTACTTCATCTACAAGGACTTTATGTTTTCTTTGAAAAAATAATTCTTTAATAGATTCTTGCGTTTTTGAACTTTCTATTTTAATGATCTTGATCTACAAGAGATTGAGTCCTCTTTTGTTCTTGAAAATGAAATGCCTCAGCTTCTGTTTTCTATGCCACTGAGGATTTTCAAACCTCTATTTTACAAATGGATGGTTACGATCAGATCATGCTAGATAAAGACCCACCTCTATTCCACACCAACACCTTACATTGTGATTACATGCATCCAATGGGCCACACAAATGGTTCTTAAACATTTCGACACAAATGGTTAGTACATTCCAAGCCACATAAATGGGTCCGGCCACTGAGAGATGGGAAACATTAAATGGGTCCTCCCACTAAGAGATAGGAAACGTTAGTCTAAAACTCATTTTCTCTAACCCTGTCCAGACCTGCCCAGTTTAATTTGACTCTGGGCCACACGAATGGTATAATTAATTTGACAGTGATTCCAACTCACCCGAGTCACTCAACTCAATCAGCATAAGTTTAACACTGAGGTGTCAGATGATTAAATGGGCCAATGTTTTTAATCCTTATATAGCATGTGCACTTTCTATTTGATAATTGATGTGTCCTTTATATAGCATCTGCCGAAAGAAGATACTATGTGGCTTTCATTTTCATTTTTATCAAAGTATTTTTTTTTATTTTTTGCTGTATCATTTTTCTTTGTTTTTTGGCCCTTTTTTTAGAAATTTGTCATTAGTCTAACTCATTGGATTTGATCATGTCTCAAAGTAGGAGCTTCATTGAAGGCAGTTTTGTGACCATATAATTTATTTTTCTTAGGTCATAGTCGTTTAATTATATCGCTTGAATTTCTATATTTTGTTTTCATTGGTATCAATTCAACAGTTTAAACATAGCATTTAATCATCCTTGCAGATCAAGATGACCCAGTTACAAATAAATTCAAAGGCATGGAATTTAGAAAAGCTATTACTTCTCTTCAGGTTTTTACGGGTAAGCTTTCTTTTAATACATTTTATTACTTGCTATTTTATATTTTACCTTTGCATTTAGTTATTGCATTCTTAGTAATATTTATCTCTCTTATAGAAAATTTATTTGTTTTGTTAGTTATATGATATATTCGTTGATTAGAGTTTATATATTGTTAATTAATTAGATCATCATTTAGACTTAAGTGAATTGAATTTATCTATTAAATGGGTCATTTGGAGAAGTTTATTTCTTTCCTTTGTTTTTTTTTTTTATAATTTATCATTTTTAATTTTTTTTCTTTTGTTATATTTTTTTATTTGTCCTGAGATTTTATTATTTTGCTTTAGATTGTACTTCTTGGAAAATCAACTGTGTAGATTTTATACTTTTTTTTTAAAGTTCTCTTTATTATTTGCATTGCTTTCCATCTTCTAGTCCATATCCAACAATCCTTATGTGGAATCTTTTCATGCTATAGTGATCTCTCTCTCTCTCTCTCTCTCCATGCAATATCCATGTCCTATAGATGAGAAGGCATAAAGGTATGTATATGAGGTTCTCCAAAAGCTACCGACTACTTTTGATATTTATATGTAATTGTTTTAAATGAAGTTTATTTGTTTACTTGATATTTACTTTTAGATTTAAATAGATTTGTAAGGCTCGCATTGGACGCAGGCCCTGAAGCGCTAGTATGTTTTAACAAGACAGGAATCAACTAATGCAAAGCAAAACATGAAGAAAAGCTGTCATCACTCATGGTTGAGTCGTATTGACACCTTGGTATCATATATATATATATATATATATATATATTAAAGCAAAGGGGGAGTGGGCTGCGAGGGGTGCCACATCATCCCTAAAAAGTCTCTATTTTCAAAGAGAGCTTCTCTTTCTCTCCTTAAACCTCTTGCTATTATCCAAATTATAAGCAAATCTTTATAGTCGGTTTATTTTATTTTCTTTAGATCTTCAATCATCAATGGGTCCCATGTTAAATATGTTTTGTAGTCTTATGTTAAATATGAATGAAATCCAAACCGTTGCTCCTTTACTCTCCTTTTAGTTTTTTTTTTCCCCTTAAATGGATGGGTCTAGTAGTGGGCACCAGTTCGTATTAAATATATTTCAAGATTAGACTCCAGTATTGGATGAAATCCCAATGGCCTTCTCTTAACCACTTTTTTCTAAAAGTGGGCTACACTGATGGAGGGAGGCAAGCCTATTGGCCGTTGTTTGGTTTCTTAATGGATGCAAATCAATTAGTGGGCCCTGCACATTTAACTTATTTCTACAGTGGGACCCACACATGGATCATGCATAGATATTAGTTTTCTAGGTCAATATGGATTATAGATTATTCTCTCTCTTTCAACACCATCTATCTTCCATCATCTCAAGATTGTCATTTTTTAATTTTAATATTTGGGGCCCACCTTTCAACAATTCATACTGATAAATTTGTCATTAAAAATATCATTTTCTTTTAGTTTCTAAATAGAGCTCTACTCTATTCAAAGATTGTCATATGTGAGCAAAAATCAGACCCAACCTTCTGGTAGACCACCTCATAGATGGGCTTGTGACCCGACTTTCTGGTAGACCACCTCATGGATGGGCTTGTGATAAAAATGTTTTGATGTTGAAGTCTTTTTTTTTTTTATGGAATCTTATAGGCATCATTTTCTGATCTGATTATATAGACAAATGACCCTAGGTTTGCCCTACCATAATTACACTTTTGAGGGCCCACATGGACTCATAATTAAGAGATATATACATTGATCCAAGGTGGGCCAATTATTACTGGGATCAAATAACACTAGCCTGTGGTTTTAAAGTCTCATAATTTGTGGCTTTTAAAGTTAAGATGTTTATACATTTTTAAAAAAAATCTAGAGCTAAAAAGCGGTTTGATCGATTATAAAATGGTATTGGTCCTACTTCAAAGGGGTAGAGAAGAAATTTGTACGGAGGGATTGAAATGACTATTAGCCTATGTAAAGACAACACTTATGTTTATGATTGAAGATGTGTTGACTGTTTTTATATAAATATGTATGAATATATTCATATATGTTTATAATTAATTTCGATATCTCATAAATTAAAAATGTAATATCTTATCTTAGCCCGGGGCATTGTTGCTAGGATTTTCTTAAAAAAGAAAAAGAAAAGAAGAACTACCCTAGTTCGTTTAGAGTTTGAACCCAATCAGAATTCTAATGGATTATGATAAAGTATCTTTAAGATAAGCTTCATGATATCAAGTTTCAAACGAGGTGATTTCCTTAGATTAGGAAACCCATTCAGTTGCTATTTAAAGTGGTATATTCTCTAGGCTTATATGAAACACAAAAGCTTTATGACTTGTCTCTAGAGGAGGAATAAAGGTCAATTATTGTTTCTCATAGCTGCAAATATGCCTCCATTGATATATGCACTCTCTACAATTTATTTCTAAAATATTGTTCTGAGTGACTTTTAATAGTGTGTCTGCTTATTTAGTGAAATTAGGTTTTAAAGTTGAGTTCAGTCTTCAAAAAATTCTGGATGCCCGTTTTATGATTCTCATCATTAAGATCTCACAAATCCAAGTGGATATGTGCACCGTTGTTGATAAGTAATGAAGTCACTTCTAACGGTGTGTGTCTACTTATTTCATAAGATTAGGTTTTAAGTGAGTTATGTCTTTTTTTAAAAAAAAAAAAAAAACACTGTAAGATTAGGTTCTTTAAGTCCCTTTTTTTTTCTACCAAGAAACAAAAAGCCCATTTGTGATTCTCATTGTTTTGTTGTTTTAATGAACTCGTTGGTGTACCTAAATAGGATTTTTAGGGCCTATTTCTTTATTAGAATTTTCAACAATAATTTGGTGTGTCTGGGGATTCATGATATGGTGTGATCTTGCCACTTATCATTTGCAAATGCCATATTTATTCACCATAATTTCAAAATCTTAGCCATCCCAAAAATCTCAAAATGACCTTTGAGATTCCTGAAATCCAATCCTTTTAGTTTTTAGTGGATTCTCAGAATGCTCAATGCAGAAAATGATTTAGAAATCTCACTGTGTCCGTGCATTTAGAAATTGAATCCAAAAAATTCTCCAAACATAAATTCTTTGAAGTTTAGGAAAGAAACAAGCCTTAGGGCATGTTCCTTCTCAAAAATTATGAGAACACTTGCCTAGATAATTTTGGAATTCTCTACATGACGTCCCCTGCATGGAATTCTAAAATCCTCATGGCCCATCCAATATTTCAAAAATGTGAGATAGGGATTTTGAGAATTACAAAGGCCGGAGGTGACCTTTTAGGTAGGTCGATATTAAAAGGAAAACAACAATAAATATTGTATATGAAAATGTGACGGGATAAGTTTATCAAGGGAAAATGATAAGGGACCCTTTGACAATTTACTAGGTTAGTAAAAGTACTGTCAAGCCTTTACATTTTTAGACAAGGGTCACATCAAAAGTATACATCTTTAAAATTTTCTCCATTTAAAAAAAAAAAAACATAACAAAAAAGGCATTCTCCTTTCTCCACTAAATGACAAAAGGCCACTCATTTTTTACATAAAAAGTCTAAAATATTTCCTACCAATCCACTATTACAAGGCGTGTTTGGAAGTATGGGGAATTGAAGTAAAGTGAGGTGAAGCATCAAATTAAGAGAGAATAAAATATAAGGGTTAGTAGTTACGATGGTGTTTTGTTTTAATTGTTTTGTATGAAATCTTTTTGACATTTTGTACAGAAAAGTGAAGTTTTTTTTTTTTTTTTTTTTTTTTTGTCGTTTAGTGGAGAAGGTTACTTTTTTTTATTAAAATTTTGGAGGAGATTTTGAAAGTATATACTTTTATATGATCCTTGTCATTTTTTGTCAGAATTGATTTTACTTTCACTTAATTAATTATATCTCTCAGTTTAATGCTTTATGTAACTTTTACTTTAATAGTAAACTAGCAAAATTACCCGTGCTCAGCACGGATATGGCAAACATTTTAATTTAAACATTTATGTATAAAAAATTCATAATTTTTTTAGAAAGAAAGCAAAAGAAGAAAAAAAATTCTGAGTATGTATATATATAATCTATGAATTGGTATATCATAGAATGAAAAAATGAGAATTAGAGTAGAATGAGAATGATAGAATTTGGATTGAAACAAAGTCTTTGTGAAATAAAGTAAAATAAAATAAAAGTGGAGAGCAGTTTTGAGTGGTTATAATAAAGAGATAAAAAAAAGGTAGTTGATGTAACTTCCAGTCAAAATCATAACCGCCAATCAAAGTTAGTAAATTGCTTTAATGCTTTATGTAACTTTTACTTTAATAGTAAATTGCCGAACTGTCGCATCGAGACAAAGCAATGTTTGGAATAAAGGATCCAATCTACCTAATAGACTGGTACAGTCATCTTTTCCAGAGGTGTGAGGGAGAGATTTTTTGGGGACCAAAACTGTCAAAGCAGCCTTTGCTTCTTAGTTTCTTTTCAATACTGCCCTCTTTTTTCTTACTTCCTTTTCTAAACTCGTGAGAAAGAGCCCACCAATGTAAAATATAAACCTTCTCACTCTCTTTTCAATCTTGTGATAATGGGTCCACTGATTGGAAAATGGACCACTTGAATGCATGCCCTTCTCTTTTAATAAAATTAAATTTGTATAAAACACTGTAAGATTATACATTATAACCCACTTTCCTAGGCATGTAGGGCGTGTTTCTTTATCAGAATTTATGACTAGAATTTAGAATGTTGAGATTTTTTTTGGATATAACATGACATGATGTGACATCTTAATCTCTGGTATTTAAAATGCTGTGTTTATTTCATTAAAATTTCAAATTCCAACCACCCAAAATGCCTTTTGGAATTATTGGAATTCCACTCTCTATACCATTTGTTGGAATTTCAAATCCTCCATAAAAAAGAAGAATTTGGAATTCCACATAAGAGGACAGCTTTTGGAGAATTTGAAATTCTCCTATACATGAATTCTTAGAATTCTGATAAAGAAACGGGCCCATAGTTTTCTTTTTTTTCATATAGAAAAGTAGATTATTTAGGAGAAACAAATTATATTTATTTGCAGTGGCAAAATTTTTAGGATTGAAATGGACTTGGCCCTAAAAAATAAAATAATGTACTGTTATGAGATTTTATTTATATTTTATGTTCAATCTCATAATGGGCCTAACTTATAATATTGGAGTAAAATTTGTCCAAAAGTACCATACAAGAGGATTTCAATAGGTGAGAAAAGGCCCCACTATTAAATAATTTGTTGGGAGGGAGAGAAAAATAAAGGGGCGAACATGGAAAGGGAGTAACAATAGTTACCTTCCCTTTTATTATCTAAAAAACCCTCTCCATGATTTTCGTCTTCTAAGGTCACGTTTGGCAACCAAATCTGTAAGAAAAAGATTTTTGATTTTCTCAAAGTTGTAATAAATTTATATTTGGCAATTATAAATTCCTAAAGATTTGGATGAATGGAAATCTTCATTTGATAGGATTTTCAGATCCGACCACCCCCCCCATAAGATTTGAAAATTCTTACTCAAGTGGATTTGTACACCAAACCCTATTTTTCTCTGCTATATTCATCGATATACACCAGTATCAATTTGAAATCCTCAACTATGCAAATCCGAAGTGAGGAATCCTTGTTCCAGTGATAGTGAAGAATCATAAGATCTATAGATTCGCCTGTTACCAAACATGCCCTAAAAGAAGCAAGGAAACCCAATGACTTTCCTTCATTCATTCTTTTCATATTGCCCTTCGTCTCCCTAGAACTTCCTTTTACAAAATGTCTCAAAAAATCCCTAACGTAATAAATTCTTGCAAAAGAATACCTTGAAACACACTCTTAAGAGTGTATTTTTTTTTTTATAACCTAGTGCATCTCCTCCCAACCTAGCACAAGAGCCTTTTGCCCTGGGCCCAAGGGACACTCGATTCCGGACAGCCGAAAACTAATCCATTGGGGAACATGCAAACCCTACTACCCAAATACACGGGTAAAACTATTGGAAGTGGCCAATGGTTGTAGGTGTCGAATACAAGACTTCTTTGCTCATTGAGGCGTAGAGCGCCTATTTCTTTAACGTAATTTCTAAATAAATTTTTTGATGCTGGAAATTCAAAAGCACCGTGATTCCAACACTCGGAAAGCCAAAATTGACTCTTGAAATTCTTAAAAAGGAAAGGGTAGCATTCGGAAATTCCACTTTATGGACAACTTTTGTAAAATTTATAAATTCTCCGTATAGGAAATTTTAAAATTCTGCCAAGCACAATAATAGTGCCAGGCTGGATGTGTGCAATAGGAACCAAGACCAGCATGAATATGACGAGGATGTGGATTTTTTTCCCTTTAAAAAAATCAGATATGACATGATATTTCACCTATTTTAAAGCAGTCTCATAATATGGAAGGGCATTCTCGTAATTCCACTCCACAGACACCGTGAAATTTGAAAATCTTTGGCGATTCGTTTGCCGATAAAGGTGGGAAAGTGGGAAGTGGTTTAGGTCTCTATTCTATAAATTTCCCTTTCTCTCTCCATCTCTCTCCATCATCTCTCTATATCTCTTGATAGATTCTAGGGCCTCTATTTGTTCTTCTCTCTTTGAAGAAATCCCAAAAAATACTGGGATTCTTCTCACCATATTTACCACCTTTCCCCACCCCTACCAGCCTCTATGAAGATTCAGGTAAATCCAAGGAGCCATTCTTTGTTTTTAGTTCTGATTCTTTTGGTTTTTTTGTTTCACTTTCTTCATCATGTTCATCTTGTTTCCATGTTTGTTGTTTATTATGCTTTTGATTTTGTGTTCTTTTAAAGTTCTTGAATGTTGCAATTATGGGTTGTGTGTTTTTTTTTTTATGTGGTCATGGATGGTCCATATTCTAGGGATGGCGTTGGTAATATTTTCGTAGTCAAAATTGAGTGCCACATGGGCTTGAATCGAGTGAATTCATTTGATATGTGATCCATGATCATTGGTATTTAGAGCATGATTGGGACACCTTAGGATTGGATGAGTTAAGTTTGTGCGAGTTCGAGTAACAACGAAGTTATGGTCATGACCATTCATAGTTTTTGGGTTTAGGGTTTTTTTATGTTGTAGCAGTGATTCTAGGTCCAAGGACTAGATTGATGTTGGGAAGGAAGGGGTAAAACCGGGTGCCACATGGGTGTGATCCATGATCGTTTTAATTAGAGCATGGTTGCGATACCTTGAGAAGGCCAAGCGCATAAGAGAGGTTCACCTGCATTGAACATGCATTTGTCAAGGCAAATGACCATATAAATGCGTACAAGGATTGTTGAAACTCCATTCTTTCGATCAATGCACGCACAAGTGAGGGAGGTGGTCTCCGGTAGATCTTCACACCTTTGAAAGAGGAGCTCATAAGGGAACGAAGGGTGGAAAGTGTTCTTCAAATTATAACGACGCTCTTGGAGAGGGGGAGCACATTCCAAAATCCAAAGCCGGGATCAAATTGTTGGGGGTTCCTTCTTAATTTTCTTATAAAATTTTGGAAAACCCATGTTTAGAAATTGTAAGTCCCTGAGGATTTGGGCTAGTGCCCTCCCATAGGATTTTAAAAACCCTCATTTTTGCGAATTTATGAATCGATACCAATTCTTTTTGAGCTATATGCATGGATACGCACCGATATCAATTTGAAGTCCTCAATTCTACAAATTCTTAATGAGGAATCCTTGTTCCAAGGGTAGTGAGAAATCCTCCCCAAGTCCGCGGAATTCTCATGGATTCCTCATTTGTTACCAAACATGTCCTAAGTGTTTCAAAGTGCCTGAGATACCAAGGAGATAGAGACAATAATTTCCCTGGATAGATCAAGAATTACTTTAAGGAAAGGTTGGAAAACTCGTGAAACAGAATCGACTCGTCCAATGCAAAAAGAACTTATTCGGATAGAGTCAACACGGAGATTCAGTAGTCATGTTTTCTTTTAAATAATTTGAAAAATATTTAAAAATGAATCCATTACTTATAAAATATAAAAAAATACATTTATTTACATGCATTCATGATAATCAACTCAAATTAGTAAATTTATAAATGTAAGAAAAAGTACTACAATAAGGAGAATGAAGGGAGAAATATTGTATATTACATAGTTCGTTAGTCCTAAGATTGAATATAAAAGATCAAATATAAGTTTCAAATTACTTTCCAATCATCATTTTTAAATTATTGACTCCAAACCTCATGCATAATTGCATATAAATAAACTTTAATTGTTTAAAATTAGATATGCGCATTAAATGTTTTAGAGTGCAAACAACTTATTAAAATGAGATGACTTAGCCTAGTCTCTCCTATTTTTAACTTGGTCCTTTGTCAAAATGAGATGACTCGGGAGAATCGATTGTCAACTCGTAGAGTTCTCCAGTTCAAGGGTGGCTAAAGTCGATGGGAAGCTAAGGTCGACACGACTATTGTGTACTTTGTGGATGATGCCATGCTTTGGTGGTGGCACCGGCCTTGTGAGATTGAGAAGGGCTCTCCGTGACCAAGAACAACTTCAAGAGGGAGTTGAAGTTGCAATTTTTGTTATTGAGAATTTGCTTTGGCAAAAAGGAATCAACACAAGGAATTGCATGAATAGGTATAAAATTTACTCAATGGAATTCATGATGCTTGATAGAAACTAGAATGAATTATATATGGAATCTTTTTATTTAGTCTTCGTATATAAGTTTGAAGGCTAGCTGGTTGATGCCTCATCAAGGGGAGGGGGAAGGACAAAGCGGATGTGGATGGAGGTAGTAAAAATATATCTGAAGATGTGTAACTTACGTGAAGATTTGACTTAGGATAGATCGGAATGGAGAAATAGAATTCATGTAGCAGATTCCAACATAGTTGGGACAAGGCTTTGATGATGATGTTGATGGATATATTTTTAAAAACTTATGTCTTTCTCTTATGGTTGAAACCTCAACATCCATGTCACTCAAAATGTATACATGTTTTAATCTTAACTACAAATACTTAATAAAAAGAAAACTGACCGAAATATCTATAAAACCTTTTACTTTATTGTATTCTATTAGAAAATGGACCATAACTAACTAAGTATTTGTTGGATTTACACAAAGTTAAGTCTTGTTGGAAAGATAATTGAATGGTGCAAGCTATGCATCTGGTTTTGCGTCATTTAGATATCATTTAACATGTGAAATATGTCCATTCATAAAAAGAACGAAAGTTAAATAATAATGTTATCACTCCTCAAATGGAGAACTTAGTCACATGTGTGGACCACATGTCACCTTCTGCACTCTCTTGGTGAGAGGAAATTTATGTATGTTTTCTTTCTTTTCAAAAGCTTGCTTACGTTTTCCTGTTTCTTCTACCTTTTTTTTGTATTGATACCATATTTCATTGCTGACTTACTTAATTTTATGTTCCAGGTTTCAATGCAACACATGGCATGAAGTTATGTTAGTGTTTCTCTTGTTCCCCATGATGCTCACCTTTTGACATGTGTATGGGGTTTTCATTAGGGCTTTGGCCTTATAGCTTTGGACTACATTCCTTAAATATATTCTGAATGAAATGATGGTCCAAAGTTCTCTTTCTAGTTGCATAAGCCCATCGCGATGCTTTGTCTATGATCATGGAAAGCAACAAAACCTAGATGTCCTTCCCAATTGGCCTAACTGCGGAGGATTTTGGCACAAGTCGTCAATGCTTGATGAGTGCTGTTGTGATGAATGCAAAAACCCCATTTCAGCTAGGGAGGAAAAGGAGAAAGATGTTATTTCTGACTACTCAGTTTTTTCAAAGACCTATTCCAACCCATCTCTAATTAAAGATGTTAGTGAAACTTTTTCACTTAATAGTGACGACAATGTCTACAAGAGAAGGAAGCAGTACGATAGCAATATTGATCTTTCATCACTTCCGATTGGATGTGATGGTGTTCTGGCTTCTATTTTTCTTGAAAAAGCTTGCAAAAGTGATCTAGAGGATAAGGAAAATGCACTTATTTGTAGACAGCGCTGTCCACAGGATCCTAGTGTTTTGGAAATGAAAATTGTTGATTCTAGGAGTTTAGATATTGTTTCAAAAATGAAGTCCATTAAGAGGGTTTTGCCCTTCATGAAAGATGAATGTGACAAAATTGGAGAGTGCTCCTCTTTTGACATGAGAATGATGTCTACGGAGAAGAGTTGGTTAGAAAAGAAATTATCTAATTCTAGTAGAATTAGAGATTCTTTAGACCTCTCGAGTGTTGATGAAGATGTCTCATGTTCTCAAATTTGTACATTATGTGGTGTTTCAGACAATACACTAAAGATGCTAATATGTGACCTTTGTGAGAACGCTTTCCATATGTTATGCTGCAATCCTAGAGTTAGAACAGTACCAATTGATGAGTGGCATTGTCAATCTTGTAAGAAAAGGAAGCCAAAACCTTTGGTGGGTGCTACAACTGCTTGTAAACCATCAAATACCCTAAGTGAAATGCCTGGATACAAGGAAAAGGCATTTTCGATAATGTCCATGTTGAATGATACAGAGCCATATACGACCGGGGTTCGAATTGGTAGACAATTTCAAGCAGACGTTCCAGACTGGATTGGTCCTATTTCCAAGTATGTTCTACTTATTCTGAATCTCTTCTTGCAAATTTGAGCTAATATCATGGTGAATAACATTTAGGTTTTGTACGATTGACATTGTGTCATAGTTGATAATTTCTTTTCGGATTTTTATTCAATTTGTTTGCCCCACCTTTAACGCCTAGGCATTTTGAGTGTATTGGTTAGCAACTTCAGAACGTTTACATGCCAAATAAGTATAAAGCATGTTTAATGTGTGACGATGTGCTATTCTAACATTTATTCTTAGCTTTCATTTCTAGTTATCAATCTCATAGCCTAGAATAACAATAAAAATGTTCTTGTAACCTAAATTAATAAGAAGTTTTTTCTTTTAAAAAATCTATTTTTGATAAAAGTAAACTTTATTACTCCAGACAAATGCAAAATGGATGCAATACCCAAAAAAAAAACCATCAATAATCACATAAGAGCGAAAAACTGCCTTCTTTGCAAGATTGTCCAGCACATAATCTGCCTTCCTTAGAATGTGATGAATTAAAGCACCTAATTGACTTGAAACATCTTGAACCTCCTCAATCTAATCCGTCAATCTCTAAGAAAAGAAGGCTTTCTTGATCCCTCGTGAATCGCCAAAAAGAATCACCTTCAATAATAGCACTAATTCCTCCCAATTTACAACCGATCAGAAGAGCAAAAACTTTAGCTTCATTAGCATTTGAGGAATCCACTAACCCTGAATAGCTCCTAACAGCTTTGCTAGACCTGCCTCAAATAACACCTTCAATACCTCCTTTACTAATAAATTTAAAATGACTACCATCAAAATTTAGCTTAAGAACTCCCATTAGAAGGCTCGTCCAAGAACTCTTTGCGAGGACTTCACACGCCAACCCCCCATAAATATTGCAGCCCAAGACCTGTTAAAATCAAATAAACCAACACCATCAAATTTCTTTCCCTTGTGCACTCTCTTGAGAGCAACAGACCATACAATGGACTCAACAATATCCTCTACTAAATGACTTTTATTCTAGAAAACTCTATTATTCCTCTCCAACCATAACTTCCATGGCGTAGCATTCAACGCTATCCTCCAAAGAATCTTACCATGAATAAACTTGCACCCCAATATTCATTGGCAAAACATATCTTCAACATGTCTTGGCAAAACCCATTGGAAAGCAAACATATTAATAATATCGACCAAACATTGTGAACAAACCAATAATGAATCATTAAATGATGCATTGTTTCCTCATCTTGTAAACACATAGGACATCCATTGACTAAAAAAAAGAAATTGAAAAGAAAAAATTGCACATTCGTTTGTATTTTGCTGAAAATCTGGCCATATTCGGTTAGACAAACAGACCTAATAGGTCTATATTCTAAACCAAAATTTTTCTATAGGGTTGTTCTTCATTTTGATCATCTGTGTGTTTGTGTGGGATGCATACATATGCATTGTGTGCTTACGTGCTTGTTGTCCAAGTAGATATTATCATTTTGATAGTAGCATTAAATGACCATGTTATCACTTTAAACTTGTACTATGGGGCCAACTTTCATGCATCCAAGACGGTAACATTACCATTTTAAAATTGCAGTATGGGCCTGATGCAGCGGCAATAATATGTCATGGCAACAAGAATCCTGGGGCACATGTGGGGCCCATGAAATCCTGATTTTTAATTGTTATTAGTTTTATTTCTAGTAAAGAGTGTAATTAGAATTAGGTTTCTAATTTGGGTAGAATTATTATTTGTTTCCTAGTTTGATTAGGAATACTTTCGTAGGGCTTAAGTTTATTTTATTATAAATATAGCATTGTAGAGATCAATGATCTCAGAGATTAGAATTGATTAATTGAATTCCCTTCGTGGATTTTTTCTTTGGAGACCGTTTCTTCTTCGAGTGATTGTTCTTCGGAACTCTAATTGTGCTCCGGCACTTGCATCCTAACCCTAATATTGCATCAATTGGTATCAGAGCCGAACGATCTCTCGATCGTCGGCGTGTTACCCCTATTCCCATCCCTACCTTCATCAACCATCACCGTCCCTGCACCATCGAAAATCCAAACCCACCACTCCCTACTGAACCACCCCGCAGACACCACTTCTGTCCCTCTTCCATCGAAAAATTTTCCCCAGACTTCTGCACCACCGAAAACCAAGCTCCATCATCCACCTTCCTTCCGCCAAACCCAACCCTTCATCCCTTCTGTCATCTGAAACTCCACTGCACCCATTCTCCATTTCCCTCTGCCCAGAGCCACCTCTGCCAAAACCGAACCTATTCTTCTGTCAGACCCACTCATTCAGAAACCAATCGTACCCTCTCCATCATCCTCAATCCCAGTCCAGACCGCCTAATCTAGCCATCGTCGCCGGCTTCCAGCCAACATAAACCTAAGCCTCACCTTAGGCCCAAACCTTACTCCCATAAAAATCCATCCTAGAACCTGCCACAGAGAAGAAAAAAAAAAGAAAAGAAAGAAGAAAGAAGGAAATAGGAGAAAAGAAAGAAGGAAGAAGGAGCGTACCTTGCACCGTCATCACCAGCGCACTGCATCGCCATCGCCATTCTCTTCCTTCACCAATGCCAGCAACCAGCGAAGCCGGAAGCGCAACACTCTCGTCTTCGTTGAAGAAAGGGCATAAACCCTTTTCTGCCTTCGTTGCAGCAAACCCAAGAGGGTGGATCACGTGCCACTCGTGACACGTGCAGTCACTAGTGCTTGTGGGTTTGGGCCAGAATTCCAAGCCCATTTGATTCGGGTCAGTCTGACCCATTTACAGCAAAGTCCGGGTTACAGCAAGTCGAACTCGCGGTCCGTTCCGACCCACTTAGATTTCAACCCAGCTAGCACCAATTCTATCATCAGCAGAGAATTACGGATCCAGATTTGGCCAAACTTAACGGCTGAGACATCTTTTACGATATCCAGCACATCCACTGTCAGATTTTCGATCCGTTTTCACCAACGTAATCGTGGAGAGCCGATCTATACGTTAGGTCAGTTACAAATTTTAAATTTGCATTAACCAAAGATGCCTCCCTAAAGACAGGTTGACACAGAGTCTTCCTCTCACAATGATGATGATTTGAGGGAATCCGTTGCGCAATTATCAGTAACTGTTAATCAACTATCCGCAACGGTGGCTCAAATGCAAGTTCAAATGCAAGCGACTCTTGATAGGATTGAAACCCGATTAACAAATTTGGAAACTAATTGATATGAAGATAACCATCGGGATGATAGAGAACATATTCGGAGTCAACGAGATCCACATACCGTCAATGTTGATCAAGATTTGGGTATTAAACTTGTGATTCCAAAATATTATGGGAAATTGCAGCCAGATGAATTTTTGAATTGGTTAGTGTGTGTTGAAAATATTTTTGCACATAAACCAATGACGGATGCTCATAAAATTACACTGGTGGCAACTCAATTTCGCAATTATGCTGCGATATGGTGGGCCGACTTACAAAAGAAGAGATATCAGCAAATTGACCTTGTTGACACGTGGGCCGAGATGAAAAATTTATTGAAGCAGAAATTCTTGCCTGTCAATTACTCCAACGATCTGCGTTTACGTTTTCAATACTTAAAACAAGGATCTAAGACAGTTGTTAAGTATTCTGAGGAGTTTCTGACAATGTAAGCCCGTTGTGGTTTGAATGAAGATGATGGGGTATTAGTTGACAGATACTTTAATGGGCTTACGCTTGACATTCAAGATATCCTCGCATTCAAGCATTTTGATAATGTTGAGATTATTTAGCATGCTATCAAAGCCGAGGGAATTGCAAATCATCAAGCTCAGAAACTTAATGCAGCTAAATGGATTATGCAGAAGAATTCCTCCATTACAGGTTTTAAACCGAGTGCATCATCAGAGAGTTTTCACCAAGCCCGAAGGTCAAAATAGACTCACATGCTTTAATTGTAACCAATAAGGGCATCGGGCAGCAGAATGTCCAAAACGTATCCATCTCATTGAGAATGAAAGTGATGTGCAAGATGTCCCTGATGATCCTAAGCGTATCCGCTTGAGGAGGGTCTTGAGTCTCTCATGGTCATCCAAGCAACTACATCGACTACTGAGACGAAATGGTTGTGAGAAAATATTTTCCGCTGTAAAGGAATAGTCAATGGTAAAGAGTGCACAGTCGTCATTGCTGGAGGCAGTTGTCGGAATATTATCTCCCAAGCTTTTGTGGATCGCTTACAGCTGAAAGTTCGGAAGCATCATCGTCCTTATTTTGCTAGATGGTTAATGACAGGTGATGAAGTGCAAGTCCGATATGCATGTCCAGTTACCTTTTCAATTGGTGCAGATTATACGGATACAGTTTGGTGTAATGTGATACATATGGATAGTTGTGATATCTTGTTGGGTCGTCCATGGATGTATGACAATAATGGAACTAATGGCATGCGCGACAACACCTGCACTTTCATGCATGGCGCAAAGCAAGTCACACTCCGTCCTTTGAAGCTGACGCCACCAAAGAAAGGGTCACGTTCTCATCTCTCCAAGGAAGTGCTTCACGTGCACACTATCTACAGAGGTAATATCCAGCAGAAGAGCCGAGTTCGAGGTCGAACTCTTTTCCAACCTGGGGAGAATGATGCAGCAGCAATAATGTCATGGCAACAAGAATCGTGGGCCACATGTGGGACACATGAAATCCTGATTTTTAATTGTTATTAGTTTTATTTCTAGTAAAGAGTGTAATTAGAATTAGGTTTCTAATTTGGGCAGAATTATTATTTGTTTCCTAGCTTGATTAGGAATATTTTCTTAGGGCTTAAGTTTATTTTATTATAAATATAGCATTGTAGAGATCAATGATCTCATAGATTAGAATTGATTAATAGAATTTTTAGTGTGAATTTTTTCATTGGAGACCGTTTCTTCTTCGAGTGATTGTTCTTCGGAACTCTAATTGTGCCCCGGCACTTGCATCCTAACCCTAGGATTGCATTAGGGCCTCATGACGCAGCTGAGAAAGCCTAATCCCGATTGGTTGTGAACCCAAAACTCGAATATCTTCAACCAATAGAGAGTCACTTCAAATACAAGGAGAAAACAACAATTTCCACTAATCATCCACCATCTCTTTCTTTAGTTTTTCTCGAGAGTTGATGCGGTTCTCTCCCGCTTGCTCTCTTATCTGTTTATTTTGGTTCCACCAAGCAGATACTTGGCTGGGTAATTTCATAACAACAATCTTAACTTTCTTACTATCAGATGTCTCTATAATAAAAAAAAACCCTTTTAACCTGATCTATCAATTTTGAAAATCCATCATTTTCATACCACCATTGAAATCAGGATTCTCGACCTTCAAATTTAAATCTAAATAATTCCTTTCATTTCTCCTTCCCATATTTCGATGTCTATGATATGGACTATGGAGATCGGCTATGGTATGGATTTGCAAAATCATTTTGTGATGCATAATCTTCTTCATCTGATCCAAATTTCTATCCTTTTCAAAAGATGGGTCTGGATCTCTACTTGTTTACATTGATCTCTTAGATATCGGTTGTCTCCCGTGGTAGAGCTAGGATGTGCTTGTAGGTGGAGTGGTGGACAAGCGATGATTGATTGAAAAATTTTGGTATTTATTAATTTATTATCAATCATTAAAAACTAATTTATATTTGATTATTTTTAATATTTTCTGAAAAATCCTACTTTTTGAAAATATCTCAAGATTTTTGAAGAGATGATTTTCCTAATCTTTATGAGGGTATTTAAAGTATAAAAATACTAGGGTTCATCATAATGAATCCAAATTGCCCAAGATAATTTTCTCTCCTTGTTTTACATTGAGATTTGTATCTCACTCCTGTCAAAGTATAACTTATGTTGGATCGATCACATTTAAATCAATCTACCCATAATTAATTAATTAAATTTTGCTATTGGTTAGTTGTAAGTTGTAACTGTTAGATGGGCCACAATGCTATAGTAGGCATGGAAAATTGAGCGAGCAGCATTGAAAGTCACAATTGTGTGACCTTGAAGTTGCGAGTTTGATTCATGCTACCAATTAAAAAAAAGGATCATCAATTTGGCCAGCTCATGCAAAATGGGGTGGCTACTTTTTGAAGACACCATTACCCTTTTTATTACTGGTCGTTGGATCCAGGCAGACAGCTACATCTTTCATATGGGGCTGCTCTGATATGAGCTCAAAGCCTTAAACTGAGGTCCTTTTAACAGAGAATGCATACTCAGCAATGACACCTTTTCTGATACTGCATTTGTATGCACGTGGCACCCGCTCACATGAATAGTGTTCAAAAACTATGAATACTGTTCAAAAACTATTAGCTGCTTGTCCTTTCAGGTATCAGATGGTATATTTGAATTTGAATTAGCTATGCTCCAGAAATTAACATTATGGTATTGGTTATTGACAGGACTTATCTTTCTGAAGTTCAAACTGATGATCAGGAACACTCCTTTTCTATTTTGTGTGAACCAGTCCATTCTGACTGTGCTGGGCCTAAGGTGAAATGAGCATTTATTTAAATAGATTGCATTTCATATTTCATTGCTGTAAAAGGTGAAACATTTAGACAGATTGGGTTTCATTTTTTGTCAAGAATGTTGTAACAGGTGAAAGCCACCAAACAGCAAAGGTTTTTGATGTTTTTCTTAATTAAAACGCTTAAAGCCTTTTGACTTTTGTGTTTCATTTGACATGGCAGTAGTCTGGCTGTCCAGATCTAGTATACACTATGGCAGTTTGTCATCAGATTCATTTTTGGAAATTCACAATAAAAAAGTCTCTGCATATGCATTTTGAGATAACTGATTCAAGGATTTTTTTTTTATGATGAGGAACCCGCCGACCCCCTTGCGGTTGATCATTGTTAAAACCCTGGATACACAACACCACCCACTAGCACCCTGTATCAGGGAAGGCCCCAAACAGTTCGAAGCCAGGACCTCCAGCTCATTACTGGACTTCCTAACCGCACGAACAACAAGGAAATTGTTCGTGCAATTATGCCACACTCTCTTTCATGCACTTATTTAGCTTTTCGCATTTGCATATTTTACTTGTTATAATGTACCTATATTATAACTTATTTCCTGGAGCCAGAAACAAATACAGTTCTGGCACAAGTGTAATATGTTTAGTCTGTAATTTAAAAAATAATAAAAATAAAAATAAAATAAAAATGTAAAGTCTGTATGTCTTGGTAACTCCTTTTGAAACTTTTCCTGGTCGTGCTTTGTTACATGTCATAACTATTTCTTGTCATCTTAAATCTCATGTAGTTTAAATTTTGTGTAGCTGAGGCCTCGGCATAGACTCAATCACATCAAAGGTGTTGGTTTTCATTAGTGGCGGAGGAAGGCCTAGGGGAACTCTCACACATGCGATGATCCATAAATTCATGTAAGCAAAATCTACAAATTTTCTTTGTATTGTAAGAAAATATTCTCCTACAAGCAGAATGCATGTGCAGTCCAGCTCTATGGAGCCTACTTAGGCCCACCGATCAGTGCAGCCCCTTTGATACTCTGGCCATCGCATGATTTGGCATCAGGCCCAATTTTACAATCATTGAACCTTCACTCACCATTGATTGAATCTCGAGATCTACGGTTAAGATGCCATTAAACTTTAGGGCTGTTAAATCAACGCTAGGATAGTCCAGTGCGGCTAAGTTTTTGGCTTCCCCCTTGTCCTTGAGGAGACCTTTCAATCTACCATCCCATTAATAGATATTCATCTAAGTTGGCTCCACAAGCTGGATGACATATAATTGATATGCAGTTTGCTCGCAGAGAGCATTCTCTTATATTGTAAATGTACATTTTTTTGAAAATCAAAGTCATATTGTGAATTGTAATTGAGACTTTTGTATTGTGAATCGTAGGATTTTTTTCCTTGTAAAATATGAAAAATAATTAAAAAATCGAAAACAGGAGAAAAGTAGCATAATTCATAATCCGAGCATCCATGAAGGGACAAATAAGATTATGTTACAATCATATTTAGAATATTATTGTCATCATCGTTATCATCATCATGATCAAAACCTTGTCCCATTTATTTTGGGTCAACTACATGAATTTTGATTGGTCATTCTAGTCTATCTTGGGCCAAATCCTTATTGGTTACACTTCTTCCATCTAATGTCCTCTTCGGCCGACCCCTTTCCTTTGAGGGGCCATCAACTTGCATGGTGAAAGTTTTCCTCACCGGCGCCATTGTACGACATCTCCTTATCATCTTAAGCATGTCTCTCTTAATTTATTATCTATTGATGCTGCCTCTAAATGCTTCCGAATACGCTCATTGTTTATTCCATCTTTCTGAGTTATACCAAACCATCTCGATATTCTCATCTTTGCTTCGCTCATTTTTTGCGTGTGTTGTTTCCTTATTCCCAACATTATACTTCGTAGGTCATAGTTGGTCGAATGAGTCTTATAAGAATTTTCCTTCAATGTTGTTAGTATGCACCGATCATAAAGAACTTTGGAAGCAAGTATTCCCTTCAACTATCCAACTCTTATCCCATGTTTTTCATCCTCTTCAATCTCTCCATCCTTATTAATAATATGGTCGGAAGAACTTTTTGAGGTTATCTCTTGAGCTTCAATTTTCACATGAGTTGCATCTTTTTGCACATCCTCACTGAAGTTGCAATTTATATATTCCTTCTTTGTACGGCTTTTTTTTAAAGCCCTTGCATTCTCAAGTCTCCCACCATTTCTCAAGTTCCGTCATGTTTATACCATCTCTCTATCTAGCTACCAACACTTTTATCACTGGCCAACAACAAATATCATAGTTAGCTTGTACATGATCAGTGCAAAGAGATAATGGCTTGACGCTGATCCCTACGGCCATTATAATTCACCTATCTCTCTAGAGGTAGTTTTCATACTTGTCACTGCTCCCTTATAGATATGTTTAATGATGTCAATATAACATCTTGGGACACTCCTTTTATCTAAAACCCACTAAGTCAAATCTATATTTACCCTGTAGTTGTTTTTCTCTAGATCAATGAAGACCTTATGAGGATTTTTCTTCTTTTCACGGTGTTTTTTCATTATCTGAGTGAGAAGATAATTTTCGTACTTGACCTTTCATTTTGATATTTAGGACATCATTGGCATACCTTAATATATCATAAATGATATATGTGTGAATGGTTAAATAGGTCTAAGATATTAATGTTACTAAGAAAAATTAATAAGTTTTAATGGTTTTTGTCTTCTCTTTAAATTAGATATTAAGAGATAAACCCTAATCATCTGCCTTAGATAGGATGTTTCCTAAAGTTAAAAAGGTGTTCATTAAGGGGCATGGTTGTCAATTCTGTTTTAGCTGCCGTCTCGGTTTGACCATGTAGTAAAACGTTTCGGCATTCTGGTCAATTTTAGTATTCCATTTCGGAAAAGATGCGATTGAAAAATGAAAAAACAAATATAAAAAGAATACCTAAAATTAAAAAAATAGTCGAATGCTAAAATAATACTAAAAATGCATAGTTACATCACTTAAATTAAACTACACTCCACACTCGACCATTTTCTAGTTTTGACTACATATGAATGGAAAGTATGATACATTGGTTGGAATGGGCTGGAATTGGAGTTGAAATTAGGACCGGAATGACCAGAATTGACCAGAACAGATTCGAATCGGGTTCGGAAACTTTTAGGGGGCCATGCCATTCCGCCCAAGGCTAATTCCAGAATGTTCCGGCGAATTTCAGCCCGAACGGAACGGAAATGACGACTATGATTAGGGGGCAAAAACAAAAAAGATACAATATATATATATATATATATATATATATATATATATATATAAAGAGTGTAAGATGAAATCCATACATACCATTGAACACTCTAGTTTTATTTATTTATTTATTTTTGATGAGGGTAATCTAGTGGCATTTGACTTGACAAGACTAATCCCTCAGGCACATGCACAATGCTACAACACCCAGTGCACTAGGTAAACCTTGGGGGTGTTGAACACACATGGGGAGTAAACCCAAGCCTTACGCCAATGAACCGACACCCGCATCAAACACTCTAGTTACATTCCTATTTCTTATTTATATCTAAATCCTCTTCAAATTGCGCAAATTCTTTAAGATGACCACAAGTTAATGATGTGTGGTCATATTCAGATTGTATATTTTTTCTCACACTATATGAAATGATTTCATGTAAGATGACCACAAGTTAATAAGAGTTGCTTGATGACCAGGAAGTGGACTATACTCAGCTTTGAGTTTTTGGGAGGTTGGAGTCAAGTCGAAGCCAAAATCTAATCATACATGGTCAATCTTCCATCTGTGACACTTCACTAGGGTATTTTTGTGAAGGTTCTCATGAAGGAAAATGGAGAGAATGCATTAACCTACAAAGATAATTCTGCTTCTCCAAAATCTTTTTTAGTTTTGTTTCCAACTTCCATGTGAAATGAGTGACTTTTGTCTAGCCCGGAAGTGGAATATTTCAATATCAAACCAAAATAGATAGCTTGAATGGTGTGTACTAAAATTTGAAGGGGCTATTAGCCCAATATATGCATTGAACATACTGATACTGGCAGCTCACCAACTGAATTGAATATGATCTTTTTGTGGAGGCCACATGTACATTAGTGCCCCAATTTCTTCCTGAGTGGTTGGGTCAGATGTTGGCTCAACCCAATAACAATTTAATTGCATGAAAGGGGTAAACCAAGCATAAGGCTAACCTGAACCGTAAATTCCTTGGGTTGAGCTGGGTTTATTCAGTGAAGACGGATTTAGGAATCTGTTTGGCTTGTTTTGCTGCAAGCATTCTGAGAATTCATGAACGGGAGATTTTGAGCATGTTTGGTAACAGGTGAGGAATCCATAAATCTGTTGATTCTTCACTACCATTGGAATAAGGATTCCTCACTGAAGATTTGTGTTGATGATTTTACGTTGATAATGGTGTGTATTGATGCATATAGCTGAGAAAAATAAGGTTTATTGTATAAATCCACTAAAGTGAGGATTATCAAAATTTTATGGAGGGTGGTCGGATCTAAAAATCCTAACAAATGAAGATTTTCTTTTGTCTAACTCCTCAGGAATTTGCAATTGCCGAATATGAATTTACCACAACTTTAGGGAAACCGAAAATTTTTTTCCCTAAGATTTGATTGCCAAACGTAATCTAAATTATGGTCCTCAAGTGGAATTTCAAGTGCTTAAGTCCACTCTTAAGAATTCAAGAAGGCTAAAAGAGGCTTTTTAGGTGGACTGGTATTCAGAATTCTATAGTCAAATAAGTATAAAAAAGAGCATTGAGGCACAAGAGGCATGGCATCAAACCATGGTCGAAAATCCCCAGCTACTATCACTGAAATTGGCCCTCGTAAAAAAGTCTTAAACACTGATTAGATGAATTGATTTTGACCGATGTAGATTTGGCAGTTTAGGGTGTAGTACATAAATATTTTTATAAAATCACCTTCGTGACGATATCATTACTTGCATAATGATGCCGTTACCTGCGTAACGATATTGTTATCCACTTGACACCCATTTTGTAAATATCTCACCTAACGAAATTGATGTTTTTATTTCACCATCTGCTTTCAATGAAGTTTCTTTGAATACTGAAGACTAAGAGAGGAAATACACGCTTGGAAAGGGATGATAAACACATTAAATCCGTTGGATGTTCCGATGTTGAGATGCTACTACCTCTTCATTTTGTGCTTTCTCTTTCTTTGTCTTGATTTTATGCTCTCTCTATTTTGTTACTATTGTCTAATCTCTCCATTTCGACTTTGTAATACTCTTTTCTTTTAATTAATGAATCTTTTCTAGCAAGGGTGCTTGAATGATAGATTAATTAATGAGGGTTCCACAAAAGTATTATATAGAAAGGAAAAGGGAAAGTTTATCATGTCTCACAGATGAGTCCTTGGGCCCGTTTGTCACTTTATTAAAATAGTATAAGTCAAGTAAAGCCTTCATTTTTTAGATTAGAGGTCGCATCATAATCACTTTAATTCAAAATTTTCTCTATCTTTTTTAAAAAAAGTCAAAATGCAATCGCCTTTATCCACTAAAAAATAGAAAAAACTCCACCTCTTGATTTGATGCTTTACTTCATTTCAATTTTAAAATTAAAATTACAAAACGGGCCCAAGTTTTTTGAACCCCAAGGATTCCCTTTCCATGCAAACAAATGGGTCTTAAAGTCGGTTTGCACTGGTTTTGATCCGACACGAAGTCTTGATAATGAATAGGCTAATAAGTGGGCTGGGATATCGATTTCTGATTCATAGGATCTAGATCCAGACCTTGGTCCTCTAAAAACAATTGGGTTCAAACTCAGGCTCATTTCAACAATGTATGAATGCTAACTGAAATTTCAGCTCATAATAGTTGTAGTGTCAGATTCAAGAGGATCCTCCCAAGAAGTCTAGGACTGTAGTGATCATCAAGTATCATTGACAAGATGTAGTATTTTATTTGTTATGATGAGTTTTTTTGTTGTGTTATTGCACATCCATAAACAGGTGAGTTCAGGGTGAGCTAGAATATTCGATTCCACTTTGCTTCCAAATGATCAAAGGATAGCTATTTATATTTCTATATCCAGTATAATTAATGGTTAAAATCTGTCCATTTGTCACATGAGGAATCTTCTAGACTTATTCTAGAGATTTCTATAAAAATCTACCTACGGTTGTAAACGGGTCGGTTCCGGTCCGGGTCCATGGCGGATCTAGAATCGGAATCATTAAGGAGAAGGTGGAAGCGGAACCGGACCCGGAACCGTTTTGGAACCGGTTTCTTGGCTCCGGAACCGAACCAGAACCATATATGGGACAGATCTAGATCTGGGTCCGGGTTTAGGTAGAGAATGATATTAAAAAGAAATTGATTTTAGGGGAGATTTTCGAAAATTGAGGTAATATGTCGGGTCTCGGGTCCGAACCAAGGTGGAACCGGACCTGGACCCATTTACTTATTGGGCCTAAATAAGGACCCATACCCGGTTTTTAGTGGGTCGGAACCTCTGGGTAATCGAAGAATCGAGTACCTATTTACATCCCTAAATCTACCCCTAATGTTACACTCATCTCATGTTGCACTCATCCACTTTAGTATAACTCTATACTAGGAATAGAGGCCCGTGCTTGGCCTGGGCCCAAAAAAAAGATATATTTAATTTAAGGCCATCTTTTAAGACAATAAATGAGAAAAATATAAATTGAAAATAAACAAATATATTATTTTTCATTTTTAATTTTATAAATCAAATTTGAGTTTATAAATTCTCACTATTTGATATTTATGTAATTTTTTAGAACTTATATGAATATTATAATGTATGTTTCATTAGAAAGTATTTTAAATTTAATTTTATATTAATTTCAGAATTTTAATGTAAAATACCAAAACCCATGAAATATGTATTGTTAATAGGCAGGTGGTTTGTGTTAATAATCCTCCATCATATTGGATCCCACGTAGATTCGTAGTTGTAAATGCACTTGAGTAGGAATTTAACATTGAATAGGTCCATATAATGGGCCCCACATATATTTATGTATGCGGTGCTCATTCAACTAAAATACATAGAGAGTACTCTCTAGATTAAATTGATAAATCCATGAGCCAATATATGGACTGTAACGCTCCACCCCATACCTATGCATGATATTGTCCGCTTTGGCTCATGGGCCTCACGGTTTTGCTTCTGATGGGGGCATCAGAGCCGACTCTTGACTAGTTCGAGTGTGGGTCCCCTGCCGTGGTTTGGTGCAAGTGAGCTGGCCAAAAGGGCTGGCAAGTTATAAAGACTTGCAGGCTACTGCACAGGGACGTGCAGCCTTAAGGAGGTGGATTGTGATTTGTGACGCTCTGGAATCCCACATTGACTATAGAGAGGAAAGTCAATAGAGTTATATATAGAGCTTACACTCTTACCTTGCATGAGGCCTTTTGATGGGTTGAGGCCCATCCGAAGCAAAACCGTGAGGCTCGTGTGCCAAAGCGGACAATATCATGCATGGGTATGAGGTGAGGCGTTACAAATGATATCAGAGCCGACTCTCGACACATCGACTATAGAGAGGAAAGTGAATGAGGTTATATATAGAGCTTATTCACTTACCTTGTATGAGGCCTTTTGATGGGTTGAGGCCCATCAGAAGCAAAACCGTGAGGCCCGTGGGCCAAAGCGAACAATATCATGCATAGGTATGGGGTGGGGTGTTACAAATGGTAGCTTATTCACTTACCTTGTATGAGGCCTTTTGATGGGTTGAGGCCCATCAGAAGCAAAACCGTGAGGCCTGCGAGCAAAAGCAGACAATATCATGCATAGGTATGGGGTGGGGTGTTACAAATGGTATCAGAGCTGACTCTCGACTAGTTTGAGTGTGGGTCCCCTGCCGTGGTCTGGTGCAAGTGGGCGAGTCTCCATGTGGGCGGGCCAAGAGGGCTGTCATGCTACAGAGACTGGTATACTACTGCACAGGGACGTGCAGCCTTAAGAGGAGTGAATTGTAACGCCCCGGAGTCTCACATCAACTATAGAGAGGAAAGTGAATGTGGTTATATGTAGAGCTTACACCCTTACCTTACATGATGATTCTTGATGGGTTGAGGCCCATCAGAAGCAAAACCGTGAGGCTCATGGGCCAAAGCGGACAATATCATGCATAGTTATGGGGTGGGGTGTTACAAATGGTATCAGAGCCGACTTTCGACTAGTTCGAGTGTGGGTCTCCTGCCGTGGTTTGGTGCAAGTGGGTCGGTCTCCATATAGGCGGGCAAAGAGGGCTGGCAGGCTACAGAGACTGGTAGGCTACTGCACAGGGACGTGCAGCCTTAAGAGGGGTGAATTGTGACGCCTCGGAGTCTCACATTGACTATAGAGAGGAAAGTGAATAGGGTTATATGTAGAGCTTACACCCTTACCTTGCATGAGGATTTTTGATGGGTTGAGGCCCATCAGAAGCAAAACCGTGA
Organism: Umbellularia californica; assembly: GCA_028538565.1. Taxonomy (NCBI): domain Eukaryota; kingdom Viridiplantae; phylum Streptophyta; class Magnoliopsida; order Laurales; family Lauraceae; genus Umbellularia; species Umbellularia californica. The sequence goes on from JAPQWN010000008.1 coordinate 68,442,950, forward strand.
AGCCCGTGGGCCAAAGCGGACAATATCATGCATGATTATTGGGTGGGACATTACATGGACATACATGATCTATGGTATTAAATACAATTGCATTGAAATAGATAAGATATACCCTGGATGCTCTTGACTATTGACGACACGCCCCACTCAATGTATCTTTGGCTGCCAAAAGATCAAGCCCCTCCTTTTTCTTTCCTTAACTCTAAGAACTAACTTGTATCGTTATCAACTATTATTAGAAACAAAAAACACTAATGTTAAACTTTTACATGTCAAAAATTTACATATCACTTCAAAGTTTTTGGAATGTAATTATTGATATGTTGTGAAGGTTAATCATTCTTTTTTTTTAAAGACATATGATTGACATACCTCAGCCCAAAACTCAAAAAATTAATTGGAATCCAAATAAAAAAAGATTAGAGAGTAAAGATGCATTAAGATTTGACACCTATCATGACAAAAGGTGCACAAATCATATATAAAAAAAGCCCTTATGTGGACAAATCTAGATTGGTTTATTCTGTAGTAATAGTAATACTGAGAAAACAAAAAAGAACTTCAGATTTCATTAAATCAAACGTAAAAATATGGTGTAGGAAAAAAGCTTAGCATTTTAGTTTGGTGAAAGAAACTAATAATCAAGGTTATCACATACTTTAGGCTTCTTGTCTGCCCATCTAGCAGCTAGGCTTTTGTGCATAACTAAAAATAGAAAAAATAAAAATAATAATAATAAGAGAAATTTGGGCTAAGTGTAACAATTGCTAGGATAATTCCGATTTGAGTGGTGGAATGGGAATATGGGATACACTTTTAATCCCTTCATAAACAGAAAAGACATTGTATGAGTCCTACACTAAGCCTAAAATACCATTTGCAATCCATAGACATTTAAACATGAAAGACACACTCAACAAACATGTAATAACATATTAAAATGATGCCTAGAAAAAAATTGTAATAACATGGCTAGGAGAGAAAGAGAGAAATTAAGTGGAAAAAAACACAACATAACCATCTTCTTAACATTCAACAAAAATATAAACCATTATGAAATGGTGTAACTATCATATATAAAAGAAAAAAAAAAAAAAATAGAACATTTAAACTCCCATACATCCAGAACAAAAAGAAAAGAAATTATAAAACTTAATTATACATTTAAAAAAGACAAAAGAAAATAAAATATGAATATTAAAATCATCTTCAAAGAAAAAAAAAAATGTAATGCTCGTGTCAAAGGGAGATAGGCTTGAGATGGATGGCTTTATTCATACTACCATTATTAGAGGGGGGGGGGGGGGGGGGGGGGGGGGGTGGGTGGTCACTTTGGACGGATAGCTTGAGATTTCAACCCCTCCATGCCCACCAATTGATTTAGTTTAGACTTTTTTCATGTCTTATTTATGGGTCTTTGAACAATGATGGATGACTCTTATGACTTAGATATTTTAGGGGTCTTACAATTGGATTAGATTCAATAGGATATAATCAAAATTTGATTTTGATAGAATTTTGCGGTTGCTTAACAATTATTAAGGTGGATGGATGGAAATTAGGAGATGATGGAGAAAGATTAGGAGATAAAAGAAAGATATGACGACTTTGGGAAGAGAGAGGATCGGATGGAAGCTTCATGAGACAAAATTGGGTGGAAGAGTTGGAGGGAATATATGTACTGTAGATATTTAGTATACGGATTAGAGGCAAATAGAGTGTATGGACTTTGATGGAGGAATTTTAGGAGATTTTACTTGAAATGGAGAGATTTGAGGAGAAGATTTCAAGAGGTGTAGTGGCCCACATCAAAGCCAAAGTTGTTTATAATTTTTCTAAGCATTTTTCTGAAAGGATAACTAGTGGTTGCTGACGTAGTAACCTACACAGCCCACCTCCTCCTTTGCTTTAATATATATAACTAGATGCATGTGATAGGGCAACTATTTTGTGGGCCCTGGTCCAACCGAGAACCAACTGAGAACCATCGTCACCACTAGTTCCCCTTTTTCCCAGTTGCAGAGGGTGGGGCACTGAGCCGAGGGAAGGATCGCGGAAGGTCAAGAGCAGTTTCCACCATACAGCAGGGTAGGAATTAAGGCCTTGGTTGTATAACTTGAGAGGTATCAGGGCCTTCCTACAATCAATCTTCTGTAACTTCTTAGGCCTCAGCTCTGATATCATTTCAGCAGATAAGTCATGGTACTCTCTCTCTCTCTCTCTTTCAAATATTGGCATAGCATAATGCTTGGGCCGAAGTCTCCAGCTTGTCTGAAAATTTCTATTGAGTCCCAAATATTGCTAGGAAACGGCCAAAGGGGTGAAGAGAAGGGTCTACAGTGAACTCTTTTTATTTGGCTACTGGGTAAGTAACCATTTCCCATCAAAAGGGGAACCGTCTTAAGCTATAAGCCCCTTTGACCCTTCAATCTATGTCCACCCCTTTAACAATTTATGGATTCTGATGAAGGAATTTGAATTGCAAGAGTGATGCCCTGTAAATCCCATCTGTTTCATTGAGCTTTAAGCCTATACCGTCAGATCTTTCAGACTTCGATTATATGCTCAAAGTTTCAAATCTCTTTAACTGTATCATTTTATTTTCCTCTTTATGAATGTTTGAAACAGGCCGTACAGTTCAGTTGCAATACCTCTGGAGAGCTACCGGAACCACCACAGCCTACCCAAACTACTAACTATACCCAAACTGGCGGCGGCGGCGGCTACAATCCTCAGATCCAAGGAGTTACTATAGCAGATGGTGGGGGAAACATTAATATGGGATCTGTTTTTGGTGTTGGAGGAAGAATTGACCAAGTGGGAAAAGAAAGAATGGGACCTCTCGGAAAAATACATGGCATTTGTGGCGGCCTTTCGATTGTGATTTGTTTGGTTGGGATCGTTTGTGCGTATTTGTATCGTCTGGAGGAGTGGAGGGTATGGTTTGAATCCATGCTGTAGCACCCAAAAAATATGTTGTGATGGTGGTGTGCATTTTTTTTTCCCTCCCTCACGAAGTTGGGTGTTTTTATTTGGGTGTTCCACTTGTTCTACTATTATCTTTCATTGTAATGATTTTATGTCAAAAAATCAAATGTTAGCATCTATTTTAAAAATAGCAATTTCTCCTGATCGACCTCAGCTGCTTGTTTGCGATTTCTCTGGGCACTTAAGTACAACATGAACGGGAAATGAATGGAAAAAGTACCAAACTATTAAACCACCAAATTATTTAAATGGGTTTATGTATGCAGGTGGGCCCTAAACCAACCTATTTAAATAGGCTAGGTGGTTGTGTGGGGCTGACCTTAATTGACCCGTTTTTATTGGGTGTCAGGTTCTCAACTCAAGTTGAAATGTAAATTAAGTAGCTGCAGGAAGGATCCAACAATTCATGAGCCTACTTCAAGGGAAAAGAAATATGTGCATGTGCCCTGAAAATAGAATTTATAAAACAAAACAAATAGAAAATGAATGAAAAAGTACCAAACTGTTAAACCATCAAATTGTTTAAATGGGTTTATGTATGCAGGTGGGCCCGAAACCAACCCATTTAAATAGGTCAGGTGGTTGACCTTAACTGACCCGTTTTTATTGGGGGTCAGGTTCTCTTAAACCATGATTGACCCCTTATGTATTGTTGTTCTATTATGGGGTCAAGTGTAGGATGAGTGATTTTAGGAAGTATTAGAAAGGAGATTTAATTTCAATATTGTTGGGTCCTTTCTGCTACTCAATTTACAGTTCCTTCTTTTCGCTAGTGAGTTGCCAAACCATGACATAATGAGATGACAATCTAAAGAATCTTACAAAATGTAAAGTGGAGAAGTTATTGGGCCCGGGTCCTAAGAAAAACATATAATCTCTTTACACATGAATTGTGCAAAGAGATTTTTATATTTCTTGTTGAATTACATTTTTATAGCCATAGATGTACATATAACTTTTGTCACTCAAGTTATTGGGCCCGGGCACTTTCTATGGAGAAGTCATTGTTGCACATATATTTTATCTTTCATTATACGATTTTCTTAAAGTGGAGAAGTTATTGGGCCCAGGCTAAGCACGTGATATTACTTTCCCCTTCTCAATCTTTCACAATATAAGGGGTGCACCTTTACTCGTTGTTGCTATTTAGATTTTAGGGGATGCAAATGCTTAGAATAAGGAGAGGGATTTTAGGGGATGCAGATCTCTTATCTCAAGAGAGAGCTTCTAGGCTTTGATGAAGGAAAGAGATTTTAGGAGATTGAGAGAGGCACCAAGCAAGGCCCCACTTGAAAGGCAAAGACTCCTCACTATTTTTTAAGTGATTTTTCTTAAAGAAGAATAATTGGGTGTTGAGGTGGCACCCCTCACAGCCCACATCTCCCTTTGCTTTAAAATATATAATATTTGGGGGCTTCTATTGGCCCCACAGATATTTCTCTCCCCACCACACTAAAAGACAAAAAAATAAAATTTTCCTAAACTACCCCTCCCCCCTTCTCCCTCTCCCTCCCTCCTCTTCCCTTCCTCTCCCAGCCTCCACCCTCTTCCCTCATCTAATCCCCTCAGCCTCCACCCTCTTCCCTCATCTAATCCCCTCAGTCGCCAGCGAGGAGGGAGCCCCGGCCGACTGGCCGGTCTCCCACCCCCCTCTCCCTCATTCTTCCTCCCTCCCCTCTTCTCCCTTTCTCCCTTCCTCTTCTTCCCTCTCCTTCCCTCCCTACTCTTCTTCCCTCTCCTTCCCTCCCTACTCTTCTTCTCCCTCTCCCTCTCCCCACCCTCTCCCAGTCGCTGGCGGGGAGGGAGATCGGGCTGGCCCTTCCTCTTCGCCCCTCTCCTTCCCTCCCTACTCTTCTTCTCCCTCTTCCTCTCCCTCCCAGTCACCGGTGAGGCGGCTGCAGCCCGATCTCCCTCCCCACCGGCGACTGGGAGGGGGAGGGGGAGGGAGAGGAAGAAGAAGAGTAAGGGAGGAAAGGGAAGGGAAGGAGAGGAAGGGAGAGAGGGAGAACAGGGAAAGAAAATAGGGGGGGGGGGGGGGGGGGGGGGGGGGCGGAGGAAGAAAGAGGGAGAGGGGGGAGGGTGGCCGGCCGGTCGGCCGGGACTTCCGACTGGGGCTCCCTCCCCGCCGGCGATTGGGAGGGTGGGAGAGGGAGGAAGGGAAGAGGAGGGAGGGAGAGAGGGAAGAGGAGGGAGGAAGGGAGGGGTAGTTTAGGAAAAGTTTTTATTTTTTATTTTATTATGCGGTGTGGAGAGTATTTTTTGAGGTGCCAATAGAACTCCCCATAATATTTTCCTGTTATACAATAGATAAAGCTATACAGCAATAGGCTGTTTTAGAGCCTTCCATAATCTTTGGAACCCTTTAAGATCTTCAATGATCCATTAGATTTGTTCATCATAGTCGCATCCCACCACTTGGATGAGCATGATGCTCATAAAACTCCAAAAAGCCTTGGACACTGCCATCATGATCTCGTGATGTTAAGCTGAATTCAACCTCAATTCCACCTGAGGTTTCAAAATCCATGCCCAAGCACAATCCAAACCCTAACAAGCCCAACCCAAATTCCACTCTCTTTGAGTTGGTCATTGGCATTTGGGTTTGTCCCAACATAAGTAGTTTCCCTTGTGGGGGATTTAGGGCCCGTTTGGAATCGTTGTTATTTTCTTTCATGTTGGTATACAGATTAGGTTGTATTGAGATCGGATTGTGCCAGGACTATAATCTTCATAACTTGTTTGGCAATATTATATTAAATTATTTTGTTAAGAATATGTTGTACAAAACTTATTTGGTAACATTATAAAAGTTTTACTTCAAAATTGAAAGCAAGAGAATCGGGATTTACAATGTGAGACCCACCTTTTATTATTTATGGCAGTCTATTATTGTCGTATATGGGACCCACCTGTGAAATTATAATGCTGTACCCACCTTTAAGAATTAAAACATGGGGCCTATATTCATAGGATTTACAATATGAGCCCACTTTATAAGAATTATAATGTGGGCACACTTTTTGTGAATGTAAATATAGGATCTACCTTTAGAAATTACGACATCGTACTCACATTTAAGAATTAGAATATGGGCCCACATTCATAGGATTTACAATGTGGGGTCCGCCTTTTGTGATCATAACCATGTGACCCACATTTAGGAATTACAAAGTGGAGCCACATTTTTTGTGATTGTGGACACATGACCCGCCTTTAGAAATTACAATGTGGCGCCCTTCTTTAGAAATTAGAATGAGGGGGTACATTCATAGGATTTACAATATGGACATCCTTTATAGAAGTTATAATGTAGGGCCATCTTTTAATTGATTGTGAATATATAACCCATCTTTAAAAATTACAAGTGGTACCCACCTTTAGAAATTAGAACACGGGATCATATTCATAGGATCCACAATGTGGGCATGCATTCATAGGATACAATGTGGCTCCACTTTTTGCAATTGTGCCATATAATCCACCTTTAAGAATTATGAAGTGGGGTCATCTCTTTTGTGATTGTAGACACGGGACCCACATTTAGAAACTACAATGTGATGCCCACATCTAGAAATTAGAACATAAGGCCTTATAATGTGGTCCCACCATTATAGAAATTATAATATGGCCCCACCTTTTGTAATTGTGACCACGTAATCCACCTTTAGGAATTACATAGTGCGCCACCTTCTTTGGGATTGTGAACATAGGGTATACCTTTAGGATAAGTGAGAAGATTTAGAAACTTTAAATGATCACTTCAAAAGGCAAGAGATCAGAGATAAAGTAAGAACCAAACTCGCAAGTTGTTAAAAAAAAAAAAACAAAGTTTTTTTGTACCTGCTTTTTTGGTATTCTTTTCTGTTAGAACAAAGTTGAAAATAATGATTTACACTAACCAAATATGTTTTACATCGAAATGGCACGATACCGAACACACCCTTACTTTCTTTTGCGTTGGTCATTTGCAATTGGATTTGTCCAAAACTAACCCAGTGGGATATTGGTTTTCCCTTCTGGAGGTTGGTGAGTGAAGTTTTCATCATACCCGACTTTTCAACTATCTACAAATGTCTTTGAGAATTCAATGCAGTATGCAGCCCTCACGTAGGGTGAAACTAAACCTTCCAAAGCCTCATATTTTAGATTGATCAATCCCAACAGGTTGACCCTATGAATAGCAATAATGAAATTATTATTATTATTATTTTTTATAATCTAGGGTATCTCCTGCCCAGCCTAGGAGCCTTTGGCTCTAATCCCGAGGGATACTCAATTTTGGACAGCAAACCCTCCTATCCACATACACTAGATAAAACCATGAAATTAGTTGGGGCAGACATTTCCACGGCTTTATATTTTGCCGAATTCTTGCTATAAAATCTGATGGTGCTCTCCCCATCTACTTGTGTGGGGTGACTTGGTGGCCCAAATTAGTTTGGCTGCCAAGAAAATGGTTATGCAAATTGAAGTCAGTTTTGACATTTCTTCACTCTTTTGGACCCTTTTTTTTATATATCATTGTGCCTAAAGCTAGTTTGGACAGGAGAAATTATGTCATTCCTGATAAGCAAACATGCCCTGAAGGAGTGAAGGTTAAAGGGTGGAGAGCACAAAGATTAAATTCTTCGCTTTTAATTTCACAAGATGAAGGGGACAACAATTTCCCATCGAAGTGGGATATTTTCATCCCTTGTAGATCTCCTCCACCTTTGATCCTTCACTCTAGCCTAGAAGCACATGACTTACAAAAACATAAGAATTCTAAAGAATTAGGCAGCAGGCTCTAGAAGGCATCAGATCAATTGTCTTGATCACCAGATAATGGATGGACCCCACAGAAAATTATTGAACACTTGAACAAATGATCCATACTTCTTAAGTGCAAAAAAACCACAATCAAACGGTTGACTGAAACAAACAAAATTGTTAGTTCTATAGCCTCCAGTAACATTCCACTAATTTCATGGACTTCTTATTCATTTCTGGGCTTTTGATGATCTTTTATTAGTTTGCTATTGTCTTTGAAAATATTACAAAAGTGAGAGAGAGAGAGAGAGAGAGAGAGAGAGAGAGAGAGATTACAAAAGGTGATGACTGAATCAGAATGTGAAAAATGCTATCCTTTTCATCTTCCAATGAGAGAGTGTTGCATGATCGTTGACAAATTATGTCACTTTTTCCCTTACCTCTGCAACTGGAACATATATTACAAGCTCTTCACCTCGGTTAGTTTCATTTGATGATGTGTGATTGTCATTTCTGCATGCTTCCAACACCCTCTTCAGCTTCTCAACTTTGTCCTCTAGATGGAACAATCTCTCCAGTTCAACTAAGTAAAGCTGTTCTTTGTCCCTTGATTCATTTATATGGTTAGTTGATTTTGTTTTTGGGTCACTGGTCATCTTCTCTGAAGTCTTTCGGCATTTCAAGCTGCTCAATCGCTTACGGCGCATTCGATTATTTAACCACATGCTCACCTGAAACACAATATCATTAACCTGGTATTATACAGGAATCTCAGGGAATGGATGAGAGATGAAGCATAGTAGAGTGTTGCTCTCAACATGTAGCCACAAAAGTGGACAGGGGACTTGGAGGCTTGGACCCAAAAGAAAATCAGATGGGTTTGCTCATTAGGTGGTCCCTGGGTTCATCGGAAGTGGACAGCTAAGCTTTTCTTGTTCACTTAATTCCATACACGTTGTCGCCACCTAATTAGTAAACAAACCAGGTATTTGGGAAAATACACATAATGATGGAAGCCACCAGATGGATAGGTTGGATTCCAATGTCACCTCATATGTCCCACCTATGGGATGCGGGCATCATTTACGTACAAAATAGGCAACCATACGGTATTAAGTCCATCAAAGAGATAGACCCGCGTCAAACCAATTTGCAAATCAAATTACAACTGCAGTGAATTTCCAATAAGTGGTGGCCTTGATACTCCCCCTCTAGCTGGAAGTCAGCTTCTTGATTCCTATCTCTTGGACTGTGAAATTTAGTATGTGAGATCCATTGAGGACAGTCTTCTGAGAACCACAGGACGTTGGGTAGAATACCTGGACTTTTAGCCTTGCCAATGTCCAAGTAGAAAGTACCATTTGGTCATCCAGACTGTTCATCTGATGGCACTATCGAGTATCGAGATTGGGTCATAATGTAAAAACCCTAGACAATGATCATTGGTTTTAATTCTAAATGAATGTGGTTCTTTGACAACATTGCTGTCCTTCAGAAGACCAATAAAGAATGTCAAAAGAGGATTTGTTGATGAAAGATCTTTGCGCACTCCTGAAAATATGAGGCCTACCAGATGAGTGTTCTGGGCCCCACTTGCTGAGTTGACAAGTGAACAGAACACTTTCATTTGATCAAGCATCATATGAGTGGCTCAATGATTAAAAAGACAAAATGGACAGCAAAGGATGACATGATAAGTGGTGGAGCTCCATGGAATGAGATACTCAGTACCTCAATGGTGTTGGTGGGCAGTGAGCCCGCTGATCTTTTACCCCGGTTTTTCAATGGAAGGGTAATTGATTTTGGTTTCTTTCTCCAATAAAGTCTCTTGGTGTTTTTGGATATGTGGGCACCAGCTTCCGAAGCCACCAGATTAGGATCAGTCTTTGCTGCTGCTTGATCAGCATTTCGGTTGGTTCCAATTTCTGCATTTGAACCTTTGATCATGTCCTTACTGCAAGGTTGTTTTGCTTTCTCCTCCTGCAATAGGTCAAAAAGAATTATTGCATCATTTATACAGAAACTCAATGACTAGTGGCCCATTGGCATCAGATCAATAGACTCAAGCACCAAACCATAAATCCAACTTGTACAAACACAATGCCTACTATATCAATGTCAAAAGGTTCTCACTGTGGCGACCACGAGGTTGTGGGTTCTGGTCATGTTTCCAATCAAGAAAAAAAAAGTATTCATATTCTCAGGTTGATGGTCATATGTATATGGGAAGTCTGTCTTCAATGGTTCGTAGGCAGGGATGGGGTGCATGGCCAAGTGAATGGCGATGGCCTGTCCCTTGATGGATTTCTCAGTGACATAAGTTCAAACTCGGACAGTATTCACTTCCATCTAGAATCCTAGAAACAGCTGGCTTCTTGAACAAATACTTCAGAGGATCCATTCAGGCCAGCAGCTTAACCCCAAGTAGGCCAGCATGTAAGCCCAAACGACAGCATAAAAGTGTTTTCCAGAGGTGTGTACCTTGTCTCATATCCGACTAGAGTGTTGCTCAGGTAGTAGATGACTTGCTTTTTCTTTCCTGAGTCGTCATGTTGACACAGGACGCACCCCATTGCGGTTTCGGTTGTGGAGAGAGAGAGAGAGAGAGAGAGAGAGAGAGTAACAACGGTCGGCCAGGGACTGGCAGAACAGATTCAATAAAAATTTCATATATATGTGGGTGGGTGGGTGGGTGGGGGTTGGGTGGGGGAGGCCTTCATCCAGGGGCGGAACCAGGATATACACAGTGGGGGAGCCAATATGGAAAAAAAAAAAATCTTGGGAGGGCTATTATAAAAAACTGCTTTAAGTTTTCATGAAACTAAAGGGGTGTTTTGGCCCCAGCCAGCAGTGCCCCACCAACCACCCCCCCCTCCCCATCATCCGTGGCCCACAAATTTAACGAGTCTATATTAAAGTAAAAAATCTGACCCTCAATCCAACGGTTCAATCCATTCGGATAGGTGAAAACTCAATGGATCCAATGTAATGTAGGGGGTCCCATATGTGTAGATGGTTTGGATGTATCATAAAGTCGGCCTTACTGTGCCATCCCTCACCATAATATGGTGATGGATGGATGCACATGAATATTTCTCATATATATATATATATATATATGGGTAATATTCATATGCATCTATCCCTCACCATTTTTGGTGAGGGACACCCCAAAAGGGGAAGTTTCAAGTACAAAAGTGTACTTGATGTGAGGTACAAAAGTACACTTCTGTACTTGAAACTTCCCCTTTTGAGGTGTCCCTCACCAAAAATGGTGAGGGATGGATGCATATGAAGACCCCCCTATATATATATATATATATATATATATAGTGGCAACAGTATGATTTCATTAAAAAAAAAGGGTGCAAATAGTTTATTCCTAGTTTATCTAATCTTCTAAACATTATTCCTATAAATGGAGATAGCTCAAAATGTGAGGAAGGGCCTTGGCGCAACGGTAAAGTTGCTCCATTGTGAATTAGGCGTCACATGTACATCTGACCATCCCCAGATCCCGCAGTGGCAGGAACCTCGAGCACTGGGCTGCCCTTTTTAGCTCAAAATGTGCAAATTAAAGGTTCTAATGTTACTTGAGGATTTGAGCAACCTACCTTTCGAATTTTAAGAGCCATGTATCGAGCATTCTTGAACCACTTGCTGACCTGAAAATACCAAATGAAGTAAACCTTTGGTCAAAAAAGGGAGGGCGGAGGCAAACAATTGAGAAGCTATTTAGATGATCACATTTATGTTCAGGGAATATCAATATTTGGTCTGTATACAAAATTCTGCTCAGGTTACATGTTAATTGGGTAGCCTGAGGAAGTACAATCAGTTTGCATGCGAGCTTTATATAAGCTACTATAGTGTAGACTGAATCCGAATCGAAGAATGAAGATCAAGAGGAAGAGATTCTTGTCTTTCCTTTGACGATTCAGGGGCTTGATTCATATATGAGGGCACCTCACCATATTCAAGCTTTCTTCAAATGTCTTCGTTCCAGCAAGCTCAGCTAGCAGTGGAAAGTGAGAGTACAAAAGGCGAATGATATCTGAAGTCTTCTGTAAGATCATCCAAATAGTTCCTCTGACGGAGTATATATTTCACTTAAGCACTTGACTGAATAGCTTAATCTTAATACCAAGCCAGTCTATGGATCTAGGTGAACTGGGAGGGCAGAGACGGAAGGGGCTAGGGAAGAATTACCCAACGACAGTGATCCAGTATCCAACCTTATCTCTTTGAATGTGGATGGCTGCTGTATTTTCTCAGCATCTACTTTCTGGCCACCATGTAAGGCATTAGGAAGGATACTCAGACACTGTGTAGAGGAAGAGTCTGGATGTACCATTTGGGGGTTACTGTTTCATCTTTTGTTCCCAATAGTTATTTGGGAAAAAAATAAAAAAATAATAATAAGTGATCCATTTCCACCTTGTATGGTTTTCTATATTCTTCATCATCCTGAACATAATCAGGAACAAGATATAGCATTTTCCCTCCCAAAGCACTAAATTGTTTGCATTCAGAGGCACATCCAAATGCATCTTTCACAGTCAGAGGAATGATAATAAAGAAACTGAATAGCACAATAGAATCTATACTTGAAAATTGAAACTCCATCGGATGTGATTCATTTAAACCCTTTCTTAAATTCAAAAGAAGGTTGGCAAAAGTTCTGAGAATAGTTATCATAATTAAGGTTTCATTGAGTCATACATTTTAGAGATTGACATCATCATTCAGGAAACTTTGTATATACCTTCTCTGATGCAATGCCCAACTGCTTGGAAAGATTCTCCTTGAAAGCCCTAGAGGGGAGCTCATTTTCAGCAAATGCACGGCGAAGCTTCTAATAAAGCACATAGCATAAGGAAGCATAAGGCGTTTAGAATTTTGAGATAGACAAGAAAATTGAATCTAGAGTGCAAGCAGCAAAAATTAATGCACAGCTAATAATCAAGATACCAACATTCATAAAATAAAATTCAAAAAAGGTAAAGAATGATAAACTGTTGAGTCCTTTGAGCTGAATGTAAGACTTCATGCCTTTGACTTGGGTAAGCGAACCATAAGCAAATGGACGTCATGTTAAAGCTTAATAATGATGGGGCAAGCACATAGCGCTTCAGTTGATGCATTTGGATGTAAATTGGGAAAGCAGAAGCCTAAAATATTGCAACACAAATTATTTCTACTCTGACTAAAGGAGGATTCCTATCACAAGTGACAAAGTCCTGCTGGTTCAGCAGAAAGATCAGGGACAGAAAATGCCACTCAAAACCTGATATGCAACAATGCAGATGATAATCGTTGTAATAAACAGGTCATTTGAACAGCCAATTCACAGTTGGATATCATTCAAGATATAATGTCCACATACAAAATTGCTCCAATTATTACTTTAGTGTTTGTTTAGGCTCTGTTTGAGACAGAAAACCATGAAGATCCTAATTCTCAGAGTATCTTGATTTCTGTGGGTCCGCAATGCTTTATAGGATGTGGTTAGTGTAAACATAAGTCACCTGACACAGATCCGACTGACCATGACCCGGGTCAGGTGGTTTATGTTTACAGTTTACAGTTCTATGGAAATCTAAATGAAAATTTTGATAACTCTTTAATGGCAAGGCAAATCTTATGGCACAGCAAGGACCTGAAGGTGAAAACCATGGTTCTCTAAGAAATATGATTTTTGGATTCTCCGATGGAAACAGAGGCTTTATCAGAATTTTGATTGAATTTTTCTTATTTAAGGCAATTGTTAAAATCATGTATGCAGCACCTAATTGTGATGGAATGTTTTTATGGGAGGAGGTGTTAATTCATAATAGGTGTAGTCAAGTACAAATGTCTGTAATTCAGTAATTCAATAAGAGGAATATTACTATGATGCCAAAGACTTCATGGATTCCATGAAGTGGGCCCAAAGAATCTCAAGACTCCAAATGCATGCTACACATAAGGTTAGTATTAACTGTTCATCATGTGACTTGACCAAAGCCCAAAATCCAAGGTATTAAAGTACAGTAACCATCCTATAAGTAGTTTATGTATGGATTTGACACAAAGCTGATCCAAAAATAAGTTACCACCCACAGCCAATGTTCAAAAATCACAATGATTGGATATTAGGATGGTTCATCACTATGTACCATGTCAAAGTGTAGAGTAACACACCACTTCATTTGCCACATATGGCAAAGGATGTGCTACATGGTGATTTCAAGAAAATAGCAATACCTTGCATGTAAGCATCTTACAATTCCAAATTAAAACAGAATATGCAGACTAATAAGACATGACTTGTTTTAAAGAGTGCCAAGCATAGTTACCTCAACTGCATTGGGTGGGATCCGGAAAAGCCTTTTCTTATCCTGAGAAATTGAGGGCAATTTCTTTTCAACTACCATAGTTAGTTCCCCTTTCAAACATCCATCCTTACCATCACATGTTGCCATATTAGTGCCCGGATCTGACTCTTTTCTTCTCCTTTTTCTTCTTCCAGGACCCCAATCGTCATCTTCACTGAGTTCACTTTCTGGAGCATCCTTGCCAAACATTTCCTAGGGAAGAATCACAATGACGATGAAATCTGAAATTAGCATCTAGACAATGAGAATAACAGTTAAATGTTTGTATTGATATTAGTCCTTAAAAGAACTGATAATTGCCTAACATGCTGTGATTCAACAAACTTGGTGACAGCTTGTAACTTCTAGTACACTGGAAAAAGCGGGAGTTTCTCAATCTGATTTGAGCATTGGAAATTCTTAACTCAGTAATTGTTAGAATGTTTTCTTTTCTAGCACCGTCTTTACTGCCTTAAGATATAGCTATGTCTCGGTGTTTTTCTATTCAATAAAATTAAGTTTGTAGCTTCTCTTAAAAATGAAAAGAAAAGAAAACTATGTGGTTTGATCTTGAAAATGGATGGTAGCTCCAAATACATTGAGGTACAATTACCGACAGGAGAGGTTCTACTATCATCCAGTGACCCAATATGTGACCACCTCAGAAAGACTCGGCCACCAGGTAGGAAAACTATAGTTTGGATACCCACATAAATAAAAAATAGACTAAGAAATAGCAAGCAACACAAAATTCTATCCAAAATGAAAAACATTGTGACAAATGATCTATCTTTGATATTTGAGCACTTTCAAGTTTCATGATAACTCACATCATGCAATTTCTTATAATCAACATCCCTTCGCTGCCTCCGATGACTTGTAACTTCGAGATTGTTAGTGTCATCAGAATTTATGTTTACGGGTGAACCAGCAACTTTAACCTGGTCATATCTCCTGCTTCCAGAAAGTGAACTGGCTTCATCAGATGACCAATAGAGGCCACTCGAACTGCAAGCATCATCAGACATGCTCTCTTCGATGCCTGATCTGTTACATGTTTTCACATTCGTTTCCGGGTCATAATCATCATCTTTAGAATCATCAGACGGCCATTCTTCAGCTGGATCAAGCGATATATTTCCATCATCAGGAGCAGTAGCTTCTTCCTTGAAAACATCCTATCATTGTCCCATAAAAGTAACTTTCATAATTAGCATAGATGAACATAAAAGTAGTAACTTTTTTTTGTCTTGAAGTCCGCTGTGCTCAATCCAACCTATCTGCATATCACCAAGCATGGGTCATGTGATTGTGAACCTAGGAAGCACGGACACCTCTTCGGGGCCGAAGTGTCAGTGTCCGACACGTGTCGGACACCGACACGTGTCGGACACGCAAAAAAAGAGTATCTTGTTTATTTTTTAATGTTTAATATTTCGGACACGCTGGGGACACGTTCCGGACATGTGTCGGACACATTTGCCTCTTTTAATTGGAAAAATAAATAAAATTAGAGTAAAAAAAGAAAAGCAAAGGGGGCTTTTTGTAAAAGTTAATAACTTAAAAGCAAAGGGGCCATCCTTCCGCTGCCCTGAGGAGGCCGGGCGATGGGTTTTTGCTGTTTACATGAATCTAAATTATCTATTTTTGCTATTTATATATCAAATCTGTTCTTTATATCAAATAATTTTTTTTTATTTATTAGCTCTGCTTCTTCACCTCTGCGTGACAATTTGGAATTTAGGAATATGAGTTTACACCCCTCCAATGAAGAAGATATAAAGAAGCCTCTGTGGAAATATGTAACCAAGTTTGAGAAAAATTAATGAAGGAGGGGGAAATATTACTTGGCTGTGGAAATAGTATCTTTTAGTATATGATTAGAAATATTATTATTTATTAACGTGTCCCCAACGTGTCCGTGTCCTACTTTTTTGAGAAATGCCGTGTCGGCGTGTCGGTGTCGTGTCGTGTTCGTGTCCGTGTCCGTGCTTCTTAGTTGTGAACCATCCCATCATATGTACCCCGGCCCAATGATCAGGCAGGTCCCTTCATCATGCTGACATGTACTTAATAAATGCTTTTCACGATAATAAAAGCATCATCCCATGAGGGAGAACTACCCACTGATCCACGGACTGACGTATGTGAAGACCAGCCATGGTAATAGATAAAAAAGAACTTATATCTTCCCCCCAGTCCACGTTCGATATACACTTTCCATGCAATGATTGGACCTGCACTTCTTCTTTTTTTGTGTCAGGTCCTCAATGAAAGGCCTGGATGTGACAACATTTTGATCCACAGGTAGAGAGCTGCATTTGGGCTTAGCAAACCTCTCCAACTAAATCCAATTTCAACTCCGAATACTGGACCCATAAAAGAATGAGATGAAGATTTTATCAATAATACCAACCTGCCAATTACTATTCAAAGAGAAGCGGGTACCAAGATGTGCATTAATTAATTCTAGTATTTCCATCTTACACTCACAAAACTTGCAAATCCATCCTTGATCTCCAGGAGGAACTGCAGAAAAAACTTGAGTCAGTTCCACTAAATTAGTTCCCACTCAGCACAACTGTCTACATCTAGCCAAATAAAAGATTATGAGGAGAGAGAGAGAGAGAGAGAGAGAGAGAGAGAGAGAGAGATGGAAACACAACCTTCTCATCCCAAAAAAACTACAGGGTATAAGTGGACAATTGCTCTTTTAGGTCCACTAAATGCAGTGGCGGACCCAAGATTTTCATTTAGGTGGGGCCAAACTTCTGCTAAACTTTTCTAGACTTTTTTTCACATTAACAATAGTAAAGGAAAAAAATATATTGACTTCTTCTAAACACATTAGTATGTTTGTCAAAACCACCATTTTTGCATGTAAATGAGCACTTACAACGGTTTTAGATTTATCTGAATACTTTTTTTTTTATTTTTTTCAATTCTATTTGTCTGAATTGGAGTAGCCTAAGTTAAGATTGCAACAGTCCTAGGAAGCTAAGCGTGGACTGGACACTGACAGCAATAGGAGAATTCGTAGGGAGAGAGGAATACAACACCAATGTTAGTGTTTTGAGAACCCATGAAGAGAGAAATAGAAAGGAGAGGACACATGCACCGTAAAGGAGAGAAGAGGGGGACTATGATGATTTATAACCTGTCTACGTACCTCGAACACAGAGCAAGTGAGCTGCACCCAGATAAAATGCATTGTAGAAGGCAGTGTACATGGTAGTGTGGATTAATGTTGAGACGTGGGGCGACCATTACACATATATGGGGCATGGTTCCAAGGCGCATGTGAACATCTGGGGATCTCAAAATTGATCTGGGGCGACCGCCCCAGATCATCATAAGGTGAGTCCGCCCCTGACTAAATGAATGGATGAACCAAAGAGTTCCAACCATATGTACACAAAGTCCCACAATATTAAGAAGCTGAATGGAACCTTTAGCGATAACAAGAAAACTACTGTCCCCAAGGACGAGCCAATCTATAATACTTTTGCCCCCACCCCCGCGCACACACACACAAAATTCAGTACCAGAGACACTTCAGATCCGGCCTTAAGATTTTTTGAATACTGAGTTCAAGAAGAAAAGGCAGCGGCTGGGACCCCAGATTGGAGTTTCCAAAGCTTGCACCTAAAAGATGTGGACCAGGTAACCAACTGCCCTGAAAAAAATATTCCATCAATTAACAAGCTGAGGCTCATCAAATTGCACCTTAGTTGCTTTGGAAATTGTGTTCCACCCAAGAGGAACACATTTTCCAAAATTAATGGGGAAAATAGGCGATGGACTAACTAAAGCCTCCAATAAAACTTTAACACAATAGATAAGAGTTTTCAAGAACTTCTGAAGCATTGAAGATACAAATGCAAAAATAAAAAAATTCAGAAACAGCCTGTCATGCCTGACAACATGGAACCATAGAAGATATCCGAATAAGAGTGTCATGCAGAAGAGTAGCTTACTGTTTTCGGTAGCTAGTGGAGGCTCCAGACACTTCTGATGAAAAGCACAGTTGCAAGTCCCATCACATAGTATAATGTCATTATCTGGAAAAGCATCTCGTTGCTTGCATTTTGCACAGAAAATCTAGCAGTAGAACAGAGTCCCATAAATACTTACATCTTCAAATAATATAGGAAGCTAAAATGAAGATCACCTCTCTAATTTAGGGAATTTGTTCAAAATTTAAAATGAAGCATTTTCAGGCCAAATAATGAAATTTCTGTATGTGTAACAACTGAGAGAGTATAGGAAGCTACATACATGTTCATGGAAAACAGATCCATCTGGACTAATCACGGCATCTCCGATTCGTCCTTCAGAACTAAGCAAATCAAGCTGATGAATTGCATCACGGATACCAAGTTTACATTTCATTATCTGTTTCTTTGCTCTTTGTAATTCCTTCTCTGGCTTAATTTTCTCCCGACTGTAATGCAAAAGAGTGTTGGAAACAAGGAGGCATTATCTTTTTTACTGAATATGTAGTGAAAACATAAGTGATGATAGACAAGATACCAATGGATACCTCCGCTAGATGGAGAAAAGACATTTCTCCTAAGTCCTACCAGTTGAGCAAAAGGGATTGGTCTAGTAAAAACATACGCTTAGACCGAATCATTACTAAATACTGATACCATTAGGTCACTAGAAATAATCACCAAGAAGAATTAAAGAGGATACAAAATAGCTGATGACAGGCACAGTTTCCAAATCATTGTGGCAAAATCTAGTTATCAATCTAGACCGTACAAAGTGAGCCAATTTTTAACGGTAATGGTTAAAATTTTAACTTAATCAAACTAATCTAACCAATCAATAGTAGCCTACAAAAGGGAAGTTACAGAAAATAACAGCCCATATATTAAGCAAAATGAGCACTTTCACCGGGGAAAGAGGGGAGGAGAGGGGATTGGAGGGGACTATCCATGTGTCCAAAACACTTAATTATCATAGGCCATTCTCCAGATAGACAACTATCAGGTGTGGCAGAAAGATTGTAAAAGGTTGAGAAATCACTTGAGCTATAGTGCAAATGTGTGGAGGTGGGAGGAATTTGTATGGGGGAATGAGGATAGGGGTAGGTGGGTCAAGTTTTATGCCCATCCA
This sequence comes from Umbellularia californica, assembly GCA_028538565.1. Taxonomy (NCBI): domain Eukaryota; kingdom Viridiplantae; phylum Streptophyta; class Magnoliopsida; order Laurales; family Lauraceae; genus Umbellularia; species Umbellularia californica. Next base: position 68,462,167 of record JAPQWN010000008.1, read on the forward strand.
ATCATCCTAGGTCTATGATCATTGGGCCATGAAAAAAAATGTTGATAAAAATCATATTTTCAATCACCTAAATCACAACCTTAGGATGATCAGGTTGTAGTGAAACTTAACCCACCACCCTATCAACATTGTACTTGATATATCCCACCTACCCCAGTGAATTGGAACCAGCCGGGTGGACCCCACAGTCTTCATCATACCATCCTACCGTCGCATTAGATAAAAGTGAATAAAGTCTGCATTGTGGGGCTCACTTCTTGTCAAGTAGATTGTTCAATCAAAACATCCTCCTGTGATTTCTTACTGTAGCTCAAATATCAGTCAAATTCAGTGACATTCCCCATTGGAGTGAACTCATCTCCCATGCACCAAAATTAGAAAGATAGGATATACAGTCATAGCTTGTTTGTTTTATAAGCAGTACACTGCATTGAGGAAATGTGGTCATAGCTTGTTTGTTATTATGAGAACCCTATGCAGACCTCAGATTGATGGGATAAGGCTAAGATAATGATGATGACTACTATTAAAGATTATTTAAACCTCTCAAAATGGGCTGTATCTTTTATTAGAAAAAGGAAAACTTAAATGTATAAGTTGAAGGACCCACAAGTTCATAGTCCTTATGGGTCTAGCATCAGCATAATCCTAAAATTTACTCTTTTTTTTTAATATTTTGACCTCATCGTCTTCATAGATTTAAAAAAAAAAAAAAGAAAATTGAAAGGGTAAAAGAAAACAGTTCATTTGCATGTGCATGGGTATGCATATGAGAGAGAGAGAGAGAGAGGACCCACAAGTATATAGTCCTAAATAGTCAATTTATAATCCTAAAATCTAGAGTTCCTTTTAATATTTTGGCATCACAGTCTTTATAGATTTTTTCCCTTTAAAAAAATGCATGGAGTTTGTACTGATTATTTCGCTTTCAAAAGGGAACAGCAGTTACTGGATGAGTTTGCATACCTTTGACCTTTCCATCCCTCACCAGAGTAAGCATCAATGAGGTTCTGCTCCAATTTCATTTTAATAAGCAGGTACCTAGTTCTTCCTTTCAGTCGAGAGGCTTCATCCTGCTCGCTATTTTCCTTCTTTTTCAGCTTCCTTCTTTTACGTATTCTATGAAATCTGCCATCACCATTTGCATTTCTTCCATTCGTTTTGTGATTCAAAGGAGAAGATTTCCTACCGGGAAACCTTACAGAAGACTGTTGCTTACTGGAGCTGTCATTTGAAACCTTCAGCAGTGCTCTTCTCACCTGTTTCCTATTTGAAGAGTTATTCTTATTCCCATTACAAGAAAACTCAGATGCTCTTCTCTTAGACAGGAGAGCACCAATTGTCTTTACGGATCTTGGTTTCAGTTTACATCTCTTAGTGTGGGACATCTTGCAGCTGCTTTTATCTTGTAATGAGAGGTTTATCGTAGACCCAGTATCTCTCTTAGAAAAGGAAGACCCTCTGGAGGTCCGATGGAGTGAACTCTTGCCAGTACTCTGCATTTCATCTTCTTCTAAAGTGCTTCTGTATCAGCTGCCACCCAGGTATCTGAAATACAGATTGCCGACCTTTCTTCCAAAACCTACAGAATTCTTAGAATACAAGGCAACAGAATAAAACTTTCAACAGAAAAAAAAAAAAAAAAAAAAATTGTTTTCAGAGCCCCCCACAATCTTATCTCCATGCCCCTAACCTCTAATCTCAATACCACCCTTCCCACCACCACTACCACCGAAAAAAGAAAGAGAAGATTGGAAATCTTTATGACTAGCCAATTAAACATGAATGGTGAAAAATAACAGCATCTAAGAATACAATTTACAGAAAGTAACAGCTTCCCAAAATAATATCTAGAGCTATCCATCATCAAGAAATCTTTACTTAGAGAAAAAATCAACAATAATATGTCACGAAATCTATCAAACAGTTTTATTCATTTTCTTTTTAACAGTTTTTGAAACCGTAAAGGATCTTACTAAATTAAGGATATGTTAAAAGGAGACAACTCTAGAAAGCAATAGACCACTCTAACATTACATCAAAATCAATCCATAAACATTAAAACATATGAAAAAAGTGACCTATTTCCCACCACCACTAACTATCATTCTCCTTATCTAATAAAATAACATTCATCTTCAAAACCCACAAAAATAGAAATTATTGATTTTCACATGATGTTTCAAACATCTCATATGAAAAATAAATGTACTCCACTGAACGGACCCAAGATCAACAGGAGTCTTCAAAAGTACATCTACTGCCACTGAAAAAAGACTTTTTAAAAACCCACATGGAAACTCAGAAGATCACAGAATTTTACAATCGCCAAAATGAAATGAAGCAATCACGTACCATGAAAATTACCAAGCCCAAGACTAAAATAAAATAAAATTATATGAAGAATTTCATCATCACCCAACTAGAATTTTTCAAAACCCACATGGGAATTCAGATGATCATGAATTATTAGTAAGAAGCCCGAAAATAAGCAATCATCATGAAAACTGACAAAATCTGAATTAGGAAATACTGGAACAAAGATTAATTGAAAAAAAAAAATAAATTATACGCATTCAATATGATAACCCAGAGAAAGACATGTTCAAGATGCACAGTTAAATTCAAAAGACCAAGGATTATTACGAAAACCCAGCACAAAACAAAGAAAATCAAAAGAGCAGATATTGAAATTAAGAAGAACATGGATTACTAGAACAGCCCATCTGAATAAACTATCCTACCATGAAAACCAGCACGACCCCAATCAGCAAAGACATTACCAACAAATCACCAATCCATCTGAATAAACTACCCTACCATTAAAACCAGCAGGACCCCAGTTAGCAGAAACATTCCCAACGAATCAACTATAAACCAAAGGACTCTTTCTGAAGAAGAAGGAGAAGGAGAGCATATGTCCAAATTCAAAGGATCATTGGCATTTACCATTTCATGATAACCAACAGGACCCAAGATAGCACCCCAGCAGGAGAAAAAACAGTACCCAACTGAAAGAACTCCTAGATTTAAACTCTTCAAGTCCTATGTTCCCGATAGAAAACCTTGACAAGTATGAGAGTCATTGCCGAAATACCCTTTTCAAAAACCCACATTGGAATTCAATAAATCACAGATCAATACTCGAACAACAAATAAAAAGCACATCAACCCAACTTCAAAAATAGAAAAAAAACTGATTCTAGCATGAGTCCCAATCACAACTAGTATCATCCAAAAAAGGACTTTTTTTTTAAGAAGAAGAAAAGAAAACACTTCCAAAACACACACACACACAAATGGGAATTCAAAGAATCATTGTCACTATAGCATTCACATCAGAAAAACCAACATGACCCAAGAACAAAGAATCTTCAAAAACAAGGAAAACAAAATCATCCATGCTCACTAACAAACCAAAAAAGAAATGCTAAGGAACCTAATCGAATTGGGAAGAGAGAAAAAAAAAAAAAAAAAAAACACAGAGCAGCAGCAAGACTTCAACTTTCCAGCCACATGAATCTAAGAAGAAAAGAAAGAAACCAAGAGAAACAGAGAGATGGGTAATCAAAACTCACCTCATAGATAGAGAGACAGAGAGATCTAAGCTTCTGATTTCTCTATTTGAAGATTATTCCAACACCCATTTGTTTACATGGGATGATTTTTTATCTCTCTCTGTTTTTTTTTATTGTTGTTGTATGTATGTAGTGGGACAGTGTCGCGTTTGGATGGCCATTGCAGATTGCAATTGCGGTATTGGTAATAGCAACAACGGTCAGCTGCTTCTCTCCAACAGAAACAAGAGCATTTTTCTGTTTTCCCAGTTTTTGCTCTTGCTACAGATACAATTCCCCCACCATTTCAGATTTGTGAGATGAATTGAAATTCATATGCCATTTATTTTCCAAATGCTCCCATCCAAATTCCAAACTACTCCTCCCTCTTTTCAGAGTGCTTTGAGATGGTAGACACTTCGGCCCCACCATAGATGCATTGTGTCTGTGATGGAGAAGCTCCACTTTGAAGCCCAATATCAAGCTCCACTTTGAAGCCCAATATCCATCATCTTGTTTGGATGATCACAACCCTACATCAAGAGTAGGCGGTTGATGTACACTTCTTTCTTTCTAACAATGAAGGGGGCACCGCCCTGAACTAAACCTATTGGCCCGGGGGAGCCAAGTAAATTCCCTGTGTGCCTAGTGTGATATCGCAGTTTTAAACTCTCGTTCTACAGGAGCAAACCTTTGTCTCAACCCGACTGAGCTACCCCTTGGGGTTGATGTATGGTACGAATCATCAAGGGTGGGCCACCCAATTCAAAACCTCCCGCATGATCCATGTAAAGGCCTTGATTGACCTTTGGGCCCACCTTCAAAATAACTATGGTCCATCTTGGATTAATCAACCGCATTCGATGGGAAGAGATTAATTAAGAAAATTGGCTCACTCATTCAAGTCCATTAAAACTATTTTCCATTTTCATTTTATATTAGAAGGTTCTTATCCAAGTTTGAAAAAAAAATACTCTTAAAGCCAATACCCATAAAGATGTTTTATGTTAATTGCCTAATTAGTTTTGATAAATATCTCAAAGAGGAAAAAACATAAAAAGCAACATGACCACAGGAGAAGAAAACATATGGTTTTCAGATAAAGTATGATGTTCTAGATTCATAATCTATTTTGAGTAAGAAAGGGAACGTCAAACTGTTCATGTCTACTGACTGCACTAGCTATAGAATAATATATTGGTCAGAGTTTCATGATTTTCCTATTCCACTTAAAGTTAATTACATTTAAGCATCCTAAAATCTATTAAGAATAAGTATCCTCGTTTCTGTTATATTCTTAAGTTTTCTCCCTTTTTTATTAACTTCAAATAAAAAAAGCGGATTTTACAAAAAAAAAAAACCCTTACATGCGCACTGTACCAAAATGACCCTTTTAGTTGCGGTTGTATGGATTGGGACCACTTCCGTTTTTTTTTAGTGTGAAATAACATGTGGGTTGACCTCCATCCTCCGCACCCGAAAAATTAGTTTCCTCTTTAATTGGTCTCTCCCATTGGATTAAGTTTGGGAAAAAGAGGAGGAAGATAACAAAGGTCGACAATTTGGTGCACCTCATTGGCTTCGTCTCAATTCCCATCCAGCTTGATGTTGCTCTTGATGGCTGGTATTAGGCCGTCTATGTATTACAGCAGGAGAATACGGCAGACTTTCCGCGGCCAAAGTTTGTGCAATGGTGGCCGGTCCATTGGGTTGGGTTTGGGAAGAGGGGAGAGGAAAAATGATGGGAAACTATTTTTTTCATGTGAGGAGGGTCGATATTAACACATATCTCATTTCACAAATAACAAAACGGATATGGGCTCCTGCGATTGCAACTAAAAGGGTATTTTTGGTATAGTGCTCATTTAACGTGGTTTTTTTTAATAAAATTCTCACAAAAATAAGACCTTTTTAAATTAGAAGAAGAAATTCATCCAATTGCATTGCAATAGCTATGTACTTCATCCATGCCGGCCTAAAAAAAAAAAATCTGCTTTGGGACTTCTTATTAGCGCCTTGCATAATTTTGAATTGGAGCCATTCAAGGACAACTGCGATATTTTAAACGACGATCAAAAGCATGAGAATCGAACGATAGAACCAAGTAGGGCAAAGCAAACCACTTTGCAAAGCTCTTGGAGAATTAAGATCATCTAATGAAAAGATGATTAGAATGAATGAATGTGATGTGATGTGATGCCTTTCATTCCAATATAGGTAGAAACTTTTGAAATTGGACCATTAAAAGGATCTAATTTCTGTTATGATCAATCATTAATTGGAGGCTCGGGCACATCTGATCTTCCAATGATCCAGATCATTCAACTTTTGGAGTAAACACAAATTATAATATATTGAGCCGGAAGGTTTAGGATCTAATTTTGACTTGAAGTTATTTTCAGCTTATTATACTACTAGCAAATTATTTTCGATTTCTACAACTACTAACATACTCTCTTCTCCAACTACTAGCAAGTTATTTTCGGTTTCCACAAACTTTCCACTAATATACTTTCCCTACTTATAGACTCCTATGTTCTCCTTTTCTAACATATATAGAATTCTATCTCTTCATGTGTACCCGTGATTAGCACGGGTTTTTATGCTAGTATCTCTTTAAGATCAGGTAGGTTCAATTCATTGCAACCCAATTATCATCGACCATCGATAGGATTGTCTAGTGGAAAGCTCGTCTCTGCATTGTCAAATAAGAACAACAATTTGAATCACAAAACAGAACAAATAGGCAATGCCAGAAGTCAGAGAATGTCTATGGTGGGCTCTAATTTGAGCCCATGGATCGTTGCTTTCAAACAAATTGATATGATGGGTACAAACATGAATGGATGGCCCACGCAACAAAATACAAAATCCTTGTCTGGTGGCGGCCGGAAAATATTACTCAATTCAATTAAATGGTCCTAAGGGCTGCCTGTTAAATTTAAGGACAAAAGAAATATGTTGAAAGTTGTTTTGTTCTTTTTTGGTAAGAGAAATGCATATATTGTTGAAAGTTGAAACCCTCTTTGGATCACAAAAGCATGGGACCTTTTAATGACCCCCACATATTCTCTACATTCTCCAGAGTCCCAAGATCCTCTACTTCCTCTTCTTGGCATGGCTATAAATTACACTACTCTGTGTGGGTCACTGTGCTCAAATCCGGATCCTTCGAAGAGAAATCCAGTAATAAGACCTCTAAATCCACTAGTTCTTATATAGGGAATATAGATGAGGATGATGTCCAATCATGGAAAAGTTAAAAGGTAAGTTATTTTACAGGTGTGGTGAATTTTTTTTTTTTTGATAGAATGAGGTAAACTACAAGAGTGTAGATTAAAAATGCACCTTTTGATCAAAAAGTTTACCACACCATACTTTTTTGTGTTAAAATAAAAAAGGCGCCTTGTGGAGGAGCAAAACATGAGTGCACATGGGACCTAACATTACAAGAACGATTACATGAAGGCCTATGCATAAAATGAAGTGTGTGTTTTCTTATTGGTATCCCAGCCACCTAGCCCTCGGGTGAGGGAAGTAAGCAACATCGGGTGAAGTATATCAGGCATGTAAGAACTGGTGCCTCTTACCACTAGGGTAAAAGGCCATTCTTAAATGAAGTGTGCTAAATCGAGTATTTTGCATGTGATCAATCTGACAGTTGAGACAACTCCCATTGGACATTACCCGAGCCAAAGCCAATAGTCTGAAAGGGGTTCTACTTTTGAGTAGTTTGGATTTTACAGTTCAATAGGCAAGAGTCACTTCCCTGATGTGTATTTATAGGCCCTATGATGAGACTGATGCCGGGCACAGATCCAGTTCTACCATTTTTCTTAACTGAAACCATGTCCGACCAAAAGCTCCATTTTGTTAACAATTTAAGACACTTTCAGTGTATTATGAACAGACATAATAACATCAGATTGCAGCATAAGCTAGCTGAAACCGTTTTACGCCCAAGAAACAGCTGGGCCACCCAAATAGCCATCCTTCAAAGACACATACCACCACTCCTCAAACAAAAAAATGTAAAATAAAAAAATAATAATAATAAAACCTTGAATTTGAAGGTGCAAATAAAGTTTTAAAATAATAAAGTAGATAAAATAAGAGTAGGTAAGAGCAACACAGTATAGTAGAGTATGTTAACCAGTAAATTTTCAGGGTGCAGAAGAAGAAGGTTTGTTTTGTGATTACAACAAAGTAAAAATGGGCTGCTTCTATAGTTAATAGTTTATTTCTTCCTAGATGAACTGGATCTGCCCTCAATGGGCCTTTTTTTTAACCTTCAACAATCTTCAAAATAAAGTCACAAATTGGAGATGGAAAAGTTCACAAATTGGAGATGGAAAAGTCGAAATGGGCAGCTCAGAAAGGTGGTTTCCTATGACGATGAGCCTCTCTCGTCTAAGTGAGAGGCAACTATGGCAAATGATAGCATCCATGTCGCATAAACTGAGATTCAAATAGGCAATGTCGGAACAGGAGATGCACTGGGCACATCTTGTGAACAAGAAAATCTGGAAAGTTTCCCAAAGGTTCTCACTTCTCAGCTCTCAGTCTTAAACACCCTTCCAATCTGCATCAATTCTAGTTTACGCTCATAAGGTGACTGCCTAGGATGTGTGTGCTATCTGATACAAACATCTTCCCCTTCCCTGATCCATCCCTGATAAAGAAAGACATCCACTGATTGAGAACCGTTGAAGCAGTGCAAGGTGTAGCAGCCCCATCAAAAAAATTATTACAATACAAAAATCACATGTCAAGAGAGGAGGTTTCCAATTCTCTGTAAATGACAGATTTGGTGCTCAGAATCCCCACATGCAGGAACACTATAATAAGTTCCAGTTGCCCACGGTCCTCATTATGTAATTTTTAAGCCCTCAATTCAGATGATTAATAGTACTGGGACAATATCATGAAATCAGCAAGAAATGAATCAAAAAGTCCATACATAAATGGGTTTATTTTATCAGTCAAATGTTTGCCACATTCGCCATGGCGCTGCCCTCATACAATGTCAGAACAAATAGAACTCATAAAAATAGCTGGGATTCCTCGCCCGAGCCGACCTTGAAAGAACCCACCAATCCTGCAAAATATTTGAAGGAAAAAAAATGAGATGTGTCTTCAACCACTCAGCAAAAAACAGATGCCATGGCCAAGAAGCTTTATTTTTTTCTGTCATTGCCTAAGGTTGCTGCTTCTCAAGAGCTCAGTCATTTGCAGTATCTTTATAGGAGCGATTACAAAATGCCACCCCCATCAATAAGGTCAAGTGGAATCCATGCATATGGGTCCGCCTTCCAGAGATTTTAATTCTTAACCATTCATATGCACCGTAAGACTGAGAAAGAATGTGATTGTATGTACTAATAACAAAATATCATTTTCAACAAATCACAATTTTTTATAAACTATGCTTGGATTGCTTGCTTACTTTTTCAAGAATCCAAACCTAGAGATGTAAAGGTAAATCGTCCATCACTAAATAAAGTTTTACTCCAATCAGGACAATCACGATCTGATTGCTTTTTTTTCTGATGCTACTGTTCGAACTGTCGGTATTAACAATTGAAAGAACTGAAAGAATTCAACAAGATTCTACAGTGAGATATGGAGGAGAATAAGAAATATCTAGTCCTCTGGGAAATTCCTATATGCTTTAGAGATGATGAAACAGTCGATCACCATCTCCACAATTGCTCTGCATCTATTATGGTATGTTCCACAGTTTCAGCATGGTATGGGGTCTCCTCGGTGCATCTAGCAGCAAAATGTTAGAAAAATGGTTCTAGGTTCCATCAAAGCAAACTCTATCGATGTTATCCTTTGTGGCAACGACATGGTCGAACTAGGAGAGAAAAGTGTTTCTTCAATAATCATCATGTAGAAGGTTAGTTATCTCTTGCATGTTGGCCACTAATTTTTTCGTAGGTGATAGGAGGTAGAGTGAGGTGATCGAAGACATCAACATCCACCCCTGAATTGTAATTCATTGGATCCCATTGTCAGAGGGGTGGTGGAAGCTTAACTTTGAAGCCAGCGTGTCGGACCTTCAAAGTCAAGGGATCGGCACGATCATGGAGACCATAGAGAATGTCATAACTGCTTTCTACAATCCAGTTGGTGATAAAGTATCAGTGAAGTGGAACTCTAGCCTTATAATTGTGGTGCGAGAGGCTATGAGCCAAGGCTGATCTCCTCTAGTTACTGAGGGCGGCTCAGCTTGTGCAATTAAGTGGGCAAAAGGCATGTGCAGCAGCCCTGGAGATCATGGAGAAAGTCACAACTGCTTTCTGCAATCCAGTTGGTCATAGAGTATCAATGAAGCGGAGCTCTAGCCTCTACGATGTGGTGTCAGAAGCTATTAGCCAAGGCTGATCTCCTCTGGTTACTGAGTGTGTGAATCAGCTTGTCCAATCTAAGTGGGTTGAAGGCGGGTGCAACGGCCCCTGGACAAATAGGTAGTGGATTGCATAGTTGCCAATTCCGGCCAGAACCTTCTAGAATTGGCCTCGGGTGGAATGGAATGCCCCCTAAATGTTTCCGGGCTCAATTCCAGTCGTTCAGGTCCATTCCTATCATTCAGGTTCCAATTCTAGCCCAATTCCGGCCCATGTTTCATACTTCCATTCATATGTAATGAAGACTAGAAAATGGTCAATTGTAAAGTGTACTTTAATTTTAGTGATGGAAGTATGCATATTTAGCATTATTTTAGTGTTCACCTATTTTTTCAATTTTAGGTATTCTTTTAAATATTTTTTTCATTTTTTCAATCGGATCTTCTCTGAAACGGAATTGACCGGAATGCCCGAAACATTCCACAATAGCGTCAAACCAGAATAGGGACCAAAACAGAATTGACAACCATGATGGATTGAGGGAACAAAATTCCTTTCTGCAAGTGCCAAGTGCTCTTCTCTTGTGCGCCAGGAATAGTCGGTTCAATAGTAAATTCTCTTGTTAAGGACAAGAGTTTGTGTGCTAATTTTAATCTTGAATACAATATAGAGTTGTACAGTTCGACCCATTTCTTTTAAATAAAAGGAAAGTAAAATCTTTTTAAGTTCTATCTCTAACCAATTTGATTATGCACAGGAAAAAATTGTCTCGTATTGGAAGGACAATCAGTGGGCCTTCTTCGATAGTCGATACATAACTGAGCTTAGTGGGTCTTGGCTTGGCCAAATTGGCCTTGGGTCAGCCCATGGGGTAATGCATGGCTTGCATCATTAGTTTGTATTGCCCATCCTTGTTGTGCATACCATACATGCTCTATTGTCTGCATGCATTGGACATTGGTCCACACAAACAAGTGTGCAAAATTAGTATGCCTCAATATCTACTATGTAAACACCCCCTCAAGCCTCAATGCAGTGTGTAAATGCCATTGATACCGAGCTTGGAAGTACTAGCCTGAAGATGAGAATTTCCTTGATAGCCTCAATGAAATTTGTGAATTTATTAGTATAATGTACTATACTCCCCCATATTGACACTTCTTCTAATGAAATGTTGGTGGCGCATTGATGCCATTTGCACCCAACTTCAATGCAAGAGCTTGAAGATGAGAACACACTTAACCCTTGATGAAGAAGTCTGTGAGTTGGTTAGTCGAATGTACTTTACACTCCCCTGTTGACACTTCCAAGAATGAAGTGACAGTTTACCCAATCATTCATTCATTATATATATAGGCCCCTGCTCCTGTGCATCCACCTTGCACGGTACTATACAAGGTAGATGATATTGGGTCCACTGGGGACATGCAGATCAGGGGATGGGTGGGGATGGAAAAATCCATGTGGCACCCCAAATATCAAATTTCAAGTCATTTTGATGATCCTGACCCCTTGTTCCGTCTAGAGGTAGATCAAAGGAGAGGCAGGCGGAGGCCATGCCCTCCAACCGGACCAACCCAAACCCACCCTGACACCCAAAAAAAAAAAAAAAAAAAACTATAAAATAAATAGAGTAAATAATAATAATAATAATAGTAATAATAATAATAATAATAATAATAATAATAATAATAATTGAATGGGTCTTTGTATGCCAAGCAATATGATAAGGTGATCAGGTAATTTTTTTCCAGGCAAGGTGGGCCCAAGGAAACATGCATACAACCAAAAAAAATAAATGAAAGGGCCTTTGTATTCTAAGTAATACGATAAGATGAGTCCTACACTGGTTTCTTCTATATAGAAAGGTGGCCAACTCAGGGAAAAACCCCTTTGTCTTTGCAATCTATGCCATGTGCTTGGTTTGTACATGAAAAAAATATTTATAAAAGGAATTGACATGAATATGTAGTCATTTGAGTCAACGTACATTACAATGGACCTTAACAAAGATACATGGAATTTTATGATAAGTGTCTAAAGCAAGAATATTTCATAGATTTCTTTTTATTGGTGATATTTTGAGAAAGAATACATGGGTCAATATTTAGCTTTTGCACTTAAGCAAAAAATTATGGAATTTTTTTTTCCACATCACAAGAAACTCCAAAAAGAATCTGCAATATCCAATGGTTGAGCACCGATCAGCATCAAGAAAACATTATAGTATTTTTTTTCTTCTTCTGAATGTTAAGTGATTAAATACTTTGTTATTCTTGGGTTTTTTTGTTTGTTGGGGGGGGTGGGGGGAATAATTTACTGCTTGTATCCTTGTTGTAAGATTTCTACCTTGCTGCATTGTTTTATATTGGTCTTATTTATAGATATTTTTATTTAAAAATGGTTCTAACTTACAGTAACATAAGCTCTCTCCCTGCATAAGGGATGTAGGTGGAAATGTAAGAGATTACTCTGCGGCTATGAAAAAGGAACAAAAGTCACCTAGACATAAAGAGACTCTCCATAAGGATATAATAAATTCCTACACCTCATATCCCCTATAAAAGCATTTCCCAATAAGCTCCATTTTGTACTGCTAAGCTTGATCAATGCATTTAACATTCAAAAATAAATAAGCTCCCCTCATATTAGTTACTTCTCTAATTAACTGTTCTTAAGTATTGACCTTTTCACCCTGGGAAGACAGAAGACAATGCAAAATGAAAGACTAACACTACCTGATGAGCTACCCTCATATTAGCCACTTCTTCATCAAGGTATCATTAACTTCACCATGAGTGTAGCCTTATCTCATCTATTTAGGGTCGCCTTTGTGAGTTCTACTTTTCCACTCAACCTTATGGAAAGTCGTGCTCTCTAAGACTATGTATTCTAGCATGTGTTTGCCCAATTCTTTCCAAGTCTTCATTGGTCTCCCCTTTCTAGTTCCTTGTACTTGTAACCCTTCATCCATCATGCTGAAGCAGTTTATAGTCTTCAGTGTACATGTCCTAATCATCACAAATGATATTCCTTGATTTCATCTATTACTAAAGCTACTCATAGGTCTCGTCTCCTCTGCTGCGCTCATCCCTAATTCTATCCCCCCTTTAACTTCATACATTTGTCTTAAATGCAATCTTAGCCACTTGGCCACATGAATTTTCATTTCTTCTCTCACTTTTTTTTAGCCTGACAGATTGTTCCTTACAACAAAACAGGACTAGGTACTAACTACCATTTTACAGAAATGCCCCTCTAATTATAGTAGCACTCAACAGTCATATAACACATCACTTGCTAGTCTCTATTTTGCCCATCTTTATCTGATCCCATTTATTACATCTAACTCAAGCCTTCCATTTTGTTCCACAATTGCTCTAGTCCAAGATGCCAAAATATTTTACACAGATATATGACTGTTCTCAATTGTGATATCTCATCTTCTCTACTCCCAACTCCACTAAAATGCACTCCACATATATAAACATGACTTAAATCCACAACCACGTAGTTGCACCTGCACCTTCCAACTATCCTCAAAATCTCATCACTAGAACTCATATTATCCGCAAGTTCTCAATCCAGTTGATTGGAATGCCTTTCTCTAAAGTTTATAATTTATCATTTACTTGCTTCTTCGTATGAATAATTACAAAGACATCACTTGCGAACAACATACATCAAAGAACACCTTGGATATATATCGTTAAGTTGTTAATAACTACGGCAAATTGGTATTGGCTCAATGCAAATCCTTGGTACAATCCAACTCCAGGCGTGAACATCATGCCTTTTATAACTAGTGAATGTGAATAAATGGCCATCTTCTTTTCCTTCTCTAATCAGGTTTGACCAGAAGTAAAATGGTCAAACCAAGCATAAGTTTGCCAAAAGCAAAGTATGACCAGGAAACCAGGTTAGACTATGCCAAAAACCATGATAGACCTGGTTTTCATGACCTACTAACCTAGTTTGTGAACAGGAAGACTTGAGTCGAGCAACCTCAAGTAAACTAACTGGTTTTCAAACCATAGAATCAGATTATGAATGAGAGCACACAAGGAATTGTAGGGGTGACTAAAAGGAGAGAAAATGAAGGTCTTAAGCGTGTACATAAGAGACATGAAACAGCCCCTGTACAAACAACAGACAACCAAGTGTTTCAAGTTTGTACCAGGAGAACTGGGAGAGCAATAGAATTCTGGAATAGACATGCTAGATCATGGGAACCAGAGAACATAACCCTTGTATATAGAGTGCCGTCTTGTGCACTACCAAACATGATCTCACTATGATTTTCCACCCAAAAAATCTCCAATTTCTCACCACATAGGCAATTCCAATCCCATATTCCCAAAATCATGCAACATTGCCCCTCCTAAACGGGTCATTAAATTGGAATAAAGTGGAAAAGTAGAACTCACAAAGCCCACCCCTAAGTAAATGGGGTAAGGCTTTCTTCACTTTCAAGAGAGGGTTTTCAGCCTTGATCAAGATAGTGCATGGGTGCATCACAAATGTAGCTGCTTAGTCTCATCTAAGACTCAAATCTCCTCATACCACTCTCATTTCCTTTACAATAAAACAAAGGAAAGTTTTTTCCAATCCCTCCTCCTACCACCCAAATCCCCCATTTCTCAAATCACAACATAGTGTGCAAACATCTTTCAAAGCTTGTTTTCTAATTGACCCAAGACTCTGCATTCATGAATAAACTCAATTCAACTAAAACTGCAATAACGATGATGAAAACAGATAAAATTAAAGAAACCCATCATAGAGAGAGCTCCATGGAATTACCTGGACCCAAGGACCGACAGGGAGGAGCGAAGAGATCAGTGGGCGGCGTGCTGCTGGTGCTCGAGGTGGCGGCGCTCCTCAGGCAGCGCAACGAGGTAGGAGAAGATCATTCCACCGAAGCAGACGTGGAGGAGGGGATCGATCGAGCTCGTTTGGATGTACTTGGCGTGGTAATTGTCCATGCCCTTGCTGATCGCCTTCTTCGCGTAATCGATCGAGAGCATCGGCTTCAGATGCGAAGGAAGATCCTTCACTTTCACCCCTTTTATTTGGTTGTAGAAGCTCCTCATCGCCATTTCTCTCTGCTACAAATCGAGATTGAGATCTTGAGGAATTCTCAGCAGAAACCCTAACCCTAGATGATGATGATTCTTCTTCTTCTTCTTTCTTTCTCCCCCAAATTCAATAGATGGAAACTAGATATGGTCATGGATTGGGGTATTTTGGTCATTTTTGTCATGTAATGAAACTTATAAAGACACCCCTGTGTTTTTTAGAATTTTCAAGTACACCCCTGAATTTCTCTCAATTGGATGTGTGCCCCTTGATGTATGTAAAATGCTCAATTAAATCCTTTAATACTTTAACTTGCTTGTAAAGTTAATTGAAGTGAATATCAAAAAGCACAAAATTTCAAAATCATCTCCATTTCAAGTTAACCATGTATGTGAATTAAGTTGAATGTGCTCGAGTTTTAGTTTGACACATCCTAAACTATTGTTGAGTGGTCAACTAACCTGGTGATTATCTTGTTTGTTTACGTAAAAGGAGTACAAAAGAAAGAGGGTCGAATCATGAATTAAGTGAAATAGTAGCGGGTTAAGAAAAACACAAGCAAACAGAAAGTTTGCTTCTTCCCTAGTTTATTAGACAAGCCAAGATGATATAATTTTATATCTAATAAAAATAAATGTATCTTATGCAAAGAAAAGTGAAAAAAATCTTTATTATTTTTCTCTACAGTATGTCATTGGAATTTTGTATAACTTTGTTTGCCAAATTGTGGTGTATAAAAGAGGTGAGCCATTTGATTTTTATTTATAGATATGAGACCAATTGACCAAATAAGAGAAGTGATACAATGCCATTAACAACATATATGAGAATTATGCTCAAGCAAACCCGTAGATGTGCTCAAACAAATCTACATATACAATAATGTTATGTTGATTAGTTACTACAACAACAACAACAATAACAACAATAAGAATAACAACAGCAGCAACAACAAGAATAATAGAAAAAAAACGTAAAAATAAAATCACAAAAGAATAAGGCAATAGCATATTAACATAAAAATCATGTGACAGAGACTTCACATGCCCGTAGAAATAGTCAGTTCTCGAAGAGGCCATATACCCTCATCAGTAGAAAAAAATATGTAAGAATCACAATGAAAATCACAAAAAAGTCATTAAAAAAAAACTAATATAAGAATCTCATAATTATCCACATAAGAAAGAATCATGCTCAAATAAACCCACATGCCCATATAAAGCCACATATATTCTCAAATAATTCTTCCCATTTATATATGTATATATATATAGATATAGGACCTATATCCATGATTTTTGTGAAACCTTGATGTCAATGAGGGAAGGAAAAAAGCTTCACAACTGGACCCATTTTAATTATTGTAACCTATATGAGGTTTCAAAACTGTTTTTTCACAAAGTTAGAACTACTAGGTAATCAGAGAATCGGGAACCCATTTACACCTCTACTCGAATGATTCAATCATCTATTTTATATGGTTTAGGACCATGGTAAATTTGTCAAATATAGTATAATTTTTTTATGAGAATTCATTACATTAAAGTAGAATGGTAAAAAAATCATGTTTTTAACCATGATGGGGATCTTTCTTTTAAGATAGATATTGCTTGTTAAAAGATGTTTTTATTTTATGTGGGATATGATAAAATTTAAATCTAATATGTTTTGAGCCCATCGTAAATTATTATATATATATATGAATAAAAAATTATTAGAGTATCTATATATTTTATGCATGATTAATCTAGCGGCATGCATTTTTTAGTGAAATTGAGAAAGGCTCACCAGGTAGGGCCATTTATTTTGAGCAACTTAAATTTAAATAGGCGGGTCCTGCTATATACAGCCTCATAAATATTGAATATTCCTTTATTTTTAGTCATTGGTAAAAAAAAATTTGTAAAATCGAATACTAACAATGGACATTATCAATTATGCAATCAGATCCTTAGATATACAGCTGATATAAAATATCACAAAAATAACTCCAAAACATATATGTGGCATGTCCGTGCAGTTGCTTGAATTCCTGGTTCCGTGGCTTGTTATTTGTACAATGCTAGGTACAATTTTTTTCTGAAACCATCTCTCCAAACTCAGAATGGTTTCTCATAAAATTTTCTTCTTTCTATACAGAGAAGTGGTGAGAATGGAAAGTTGAAGTCTTTTTTGTCCCAATAAAAAATTCAAAAAGTCTAAATGGACAAACTTTTTGGCCAGAATTTGGGACAAACTCCCATGTGACACAATCCTAGAGGTGCAACTTTTGAGAGAGGGGGAAAAAGCACCTCTAGGATTGTGCCACATGGGAGTTTGTCCCAAATTCTGGCCAAAAAGTTTGTCCAAGTAGAAGGGTTGTAAAAAATTATAGGCCTCCAACTTTTCCTAGCTACTTTGACATGCTGTTTATTTGGATGAAGTGTGTTCCTCAAAGTTTAAAAAAATACATTTCTAAAAAAGGCTGAAATTGAAAAGATTAAAGGTGGAGATATATAAATGGCCACGAAATAATCTCCCCTTTAATGAAAAATAAATTATTGAGAGATGAGAAATAAATACCGACCGATCACCCTTATAATAAACCCTTAAAAGAAAATCAACTACCTTTTATACACCTCATATTCTTCACCCCTCTCCTTTTTAGTAGTTTTTTAGGAACACTTCTACCGTCACAAAATCTTAATATATTCAATTGGATGCAAATAAATCCAATATCTTTTTAGAACTGAATTTTTATAATACTTACGTTTCGATTAACTAATTGGTACTTATTCATTTATATCACCTGATTTGAAGCATTACTCTTTCCAGCAAGCCCTTTTTTAAAGTTGGTTTATTAACACCAGCAAAGCAGGCCCATGATAAGCTTGGGTTCTAATAGAAAAAAAAAAGTCTTTAATAAAATTAGAGATATTTTAATTTCTATTGGTATAAAAAAATCTAGAAAATAAAAAAGACATCGAAATCTAACATAAGTTAATAACAAAAAAGGTGCATAGGGTATAAAATCCATGTAGTTAAAAAGATTGACACAATTTGTACTGGCCAGTGCCTAAAGTTTGCAAAAAAAAAAAAAAATTACAATTAGTAAAATCGAAAAGTTGTATAATATGTACTAAAATTCGACACCATTGGTAACGAAAGGTGCATCAAATATAAAGTTTCAGTTATGGGATTGTAGGCATGTATTTGTAAATGTAATAGAAATCAACCGTTTCAAGTAGGAATGTAAATGGGACCTGGAATCGGAACCATTAATGAGAAGATGGATTCCAAACCGGTTTTCTTGTTGGTTTGTAACTGGAACAATTAATGAGAAGATGGAACTGAAAGGTTTCGTGTATGTAGATAATTATGAAGAAAAAAACCTAATTTTTAGAAGGAATTCTTGAAAATTGAGGTAATATGTCGGTTATCAAGTTTAAGGGTTGGAACCGAAGTGGACTGTAACCCGTTTACTTAACAAGGGCTAAATAAGGACCCGGTTTTTAATGGGACCTATTTATATCCCTACCCGGATGAATCCAAATTAATGATAGGGACTCCAAGACTCAAAGGGGTCCAAGTTGTAAGATTCATACCTAAACCTGAATTTATAGGAACCAAATACACCTAGATTCAGTCCAAATCAATACACATTTAGCTACGTATTAATACAAGTGAGATTTTTTCCTATAATAATATTCATGAGTCCAGAACCCAAAAAAATATTGTTTCATTCTATGAACATTCACTAGCTATATAAAATCTCATGTAAGTTAATGCACTCTTTCAATTGCTTCTTTAGAATGAGAAGAAAAAAAAAAAGAGATTTTATACAGTTGGCGAATGTTGATACGAAGAATCTACATCTCCCTGATATTCACAAAGAAGTGCCATTTTCATTCTACCTAAATTTGTGGCAGACGCACATACAAATTCATCCCTCTGAGATGAAAGTGAGGGCGTTGAAAATAACTGTCGCCAACGTCTCCTCCGTTTCTCCCTTCTTCTCGCCTTTCCACAGAAGAAGAAGAAGAAGAAGAAGAAGAAGAAGAAGAAGAAGAAGAAGAAGAAGGAAGAGGAGGAGGAGATTAGGGTTAGGGTTTTATTCCCTCTTTTTGGAGAAATGGGGACACTCCAGAGCTTGAAAAAGGCGTATGGAGCCCTCAAAGATTCCACCACAGTAGGCCTCGCCAAGGTCAACAGCGAATTTAAGGTTAAAAACAATCTCTCTCAATAGATTTTATTGAACTTGTTGTTGTTATGATTCAATCTTAGATTCTTCCTTTTTTAATCTTGAAATCATAGGAGTTGGATATCGCAATCGTGAAAGCGACGAATCACTCTCAAACTCCGCCGAAAGAACGGTATGTTCGAAGTGAGTCATCTGATCCCAATTTGATCTGTTTTGATTTTTCTCAATTTGGGTTTTCTTAATGGAGAATTACTTTACCTTATGAAATTTGATTGAATTGTTTTTCGCTCGAAATTCTTGTTTTTTTTATGAATTTTGATTGTATTTTGTCTATTGATTGGTTATCCATTGGTATCATTTGAAACAATGGACGTGGCTGAATGCTGAATCTTTAGGCAGTTTTGATGGAAACAGTACTTCTGTTTTCTTTGGGGAATTGGAAATTGATTTCATTGTGTTTCTCTGTATCTTTATATTGAGGAATGTGAATTTGTTCTAATTTTGTTTCTGTTTCATGTGGTTTCAATTTTTCTTTAGAGATATTTACTGCTACCTCTGTTGTTTGCCCACGTGCCGACGTAGCATACTGCGTACAAGCACTTGCAAAGAGATTGGGCAAGACCCGAAGCTGGATGGTATGTCTCTCCAAATATTTTTGGCTTCTTGATGATATACTTTTCCATTAGTGTGGTCAAAGTTTTATGCTTGAGTTTGGTTTTTGTTTTTGTCAAGGGATTATCTACTATCTGTGTTCTTGTTTTCTTTGTACATTTGAAAAGCAACTGAAAAGATTTTCAGAAAATGGTGGAGGAGTTCTATGCAATGAGGCTCCTCTCTCAAGCCACTGAATGGAGTGTAGTGTCTCTCTCTCATAATGAAAGATTGAACATAGATCTACAACTTGCCAATGACATTTCTGGGTGTCATAGCTGGATTACAATCATGTTGGTTACTTTGATCCACAGTAGTTTTTTTTCATGTGTTTGGAAGTACTATCATTTTGAGAATATTGCTTGGAACTTGGAAGTGCAATCGAACAGTTATGGTCAAACTTTTCATTTGGATACTTGATTGGTTGACCTCTAATATGTGCATTTGCTATGTTTATCCACCTATTTTCTGTCTATTACTTAAGTGTGCATTGCTGTTGTTTCAGTATATCATGGTAAGTGTTCGTGATAGAATTTTGACTTTTTTCCTGATACAATTCCACAGGTTGCATTGAAAACATTAATAGTTATCCATAGGACGTTGAGAGAGGGTGATCCCACATTCAGGGAGGAGCTGATAAACTACTCACGCAGAGCACATATCCTCCGAATATCTAGTTTTAAGGACGACTCTAGTATTCTTGGTAGGGCTGTCTGCCCAGCTCCATTTTTTAAGTCCTTGGATTGCATCAAAGTGCTACAGCATGAATATTCTATTTGTCATTCTATAATCTTTATTTGATTAATACTTCCTTGAATGTTTTGTTTTCTGGTTCTTGCAGCTTGGGATTGCTTTTCTTGGGTTCGCACTTATGCACTCTTCCTAGAGGAACGAATTGAGTGTTTTAAGATTTTAAAATATGATATTGAGGAAGAGCGTTTAAAGAAATCTGCACCAGGGGCAACCAAGGTCAGCATTTTGCTTCATTTATGAGCATGACTGGATGTGATATGAGATCTTATTCCCGTGCTTGCTTGATGCGGAATGGAGGTCAATGCAGGGCGGTTAGGGGAAGACGGAAGGAACTAGGGATGGGATTAATAAGGCCTCACACCAAAGTTGATAGGCTTCGCGCCCGAAGGCCTCACGCCATACCCTTTCACAGGGGAGAGAGAGAGACCAAAATCACTCAAATCATTTTTCATTAATCAAATCTAAGGAGCCAAAGAGGCTTTTCATCATTGTACAGGAAAAGAAATAATCCTAGAACTAGTCTTGACCATCTAAACACATCAATAGTCAGGATTACAACATCCAACAACTTAAAACATAAACCATAAAATAAAACAAAACTCTAAATAAAATAAAAATAAGGCTTGAATTGAATGGGCTGGGCCCAAAGGGCTGGTCGACCCATGAAACATGGGTCTGTCCTGCGTATCACTGCATCATCAAAATTTTTTTTCCTATTTTCAGGGGCATAGTAGAACAAGTGAGTTGGGATCTCATGATCTGTTGGAGCAGTTGCCTTCTCTACAGCAGCTACTATTCCGCCTCATTGGCTGTCGGGTAGTTGTTGATGTTGACTCTTAAATGTAGATTGACTTCTCTGGCTTAAGGCTTCTACTTATTGTTAACTTCCAATTGAATTTTATCCATCTTCTTTTGATTAAACTTCCTAATTTCTGCTGTATCTTTTCAGCCAGAAGGAGGAGCATTCTACAATGATCTTATACAGTATGCTTTAACTCTGGTATGCTTTGTGTTTCTCATTGGAAGGACTGTATAGTAGGTGTATTTCATCATCATCATCATCATCATCATCATCAGAGCCTTGTCCCAACTATGTTGGGGTTAGCTACGTGAGTTTTGTTTCCCATTCTAGTCTATCTTGGGCCAAATCCAATTCCCTGACATGATTGCGGAATGTTATTTTTTCAGAAGTCATGTTTGAGATGTGACAAAGTTTTACTTGGGCTGTCACCTAGCTAATGCAACCCTTCTCACATTTACCCGGCAGTTTAAACAAGCAAAGTTTAAACAATTGAATGATCAATATTGCTTCAACATTTGAATTTATTGGGATTTTGCTAGGAAGAAGAAGAAGAAGAAGAAGAAGAAGAAGAAGAAGATTCAAATTTGCAATTTTTCTCATACTCATTAATTTATAAAAATTTTAGTGGAGTTGTTTTGCTTATCACATAAAATTTAAAAAGTGTAGTGAGCGACAGGGTCATGGACGTGATAAATTCATGAATCTCCTGATAATACACTATTTGCTGATGGCCTAGAGTTCGACGCAGTGTGGCCGCACAAAACTGCCAACATGGTTTCAGAATGTCAAAACCATCTTCAGACATCTTTAGTCACCCATGTACTACTGGTTTACAGCCTCAGTGACTTTCCTTTCTACTTTACATGTGACTCAGTCCATTAAGTCAATACTTTAATTGTTTGTATTGGTTTGGGCTTTACTGGAGTAATGCTCATGTTCATTGTTTCTTGGTACATGTTTTTGGTACTTTTGGCATTGTGCTTGCCGGCTGTGAGATTTTTTTAGCTTGCATTACTGTATTAGGATTTCATCACACGCAACTTAAGCATCTAGCATAAGTATCTTTTGATTCATGCATTTTGAAATTAAGTGGGTCCTTTTTTTTCTTTGTGTTTTGAGCTACGAACGAAGTTCAAGCATGTAGTCAAGTCACATTTTCATCTTTGCACTTGCAATCAGTTTTATGGAAAAGCCATTTTTTTCCTCACTTATGTGTATGCAATTAAAGATATCCACGTTGGTTGTGCAGGTGTTGAAAGAGAGCTTTAAACTCTATTGTACCATAAATGATGGCATTATCAATCTTGTGGATTTGGTATGGTCATTTCAATATGCCAAGTCTTCTACTTATCTTAAATTGTCATTCACTGGGAATTTCTTTATATCTATTTTATGGTTGTTATTTATCTTAATGCAGTTTTATGATATGTCGAGATACGATGCCCTCAAGGCTTTCAATATCTATAAAAGAGCTGGCCAACAGGTTTGGTTATACTTTAAACAAAATATCATTGCTGCTGTGGTTTGACTCAAACTTAGGGTGCCAGTCAGTAACCTTATAGTCCAGTAGACTTAGTCGAGTCAGAGCAAGTCACACCCTAAACAAAAGAAAGCAGTAAACTGTAGAAGATGCGTACTAATATCTACAAAATAAAGAAGGAATTATATAATTGTAGAACTTAATTCCTTAAGTTATATTTAAATTGTTTTTAATGAATTTAAGTTGTCACAGTTGGCACTTGGCAGCATTTTGTTTTGAGGTTCATTTCTTTAGGTTCAAATGAATAGTAATCTTGATCTTTGTAGTTTGTGTTTTTTATCTTGCAAAAAGAGTTTACTTTGATCATCAAAACTCACCCAAAAATCCTTGTTAGAAACCTCTCACATCCTCTCCAAAGTCCAAAAAAAAGAGAAAAAGAAAAATGGGGAGAAACCCATGCATATGAAGGACTTGGTCATATGTGTGAATCGAAGAGTAACTCAATTTGCTACTGACTGAGTTTGAATCAAGGTCTTAAAACCCAGTGCCAGTCTTCATGCCAATTAGGACTGAGTCAAGTTGGTGCCATTCGTGTCGGTCAGCGTTGGACCACTATGGCAATGCTGGCCCTAATACATTTGAAGGAAATTCAAAAATTCAGAAAAAAGAGATAATGAAAAAAAGTAAATATTATAGAGATGATGATGTAGCCAGAATGTAGAAACAAAATTCCTGTAGCCAACCCCAACGTAGTTGTGACAAGGTTCTGATGATGAAGAAGTAAAAATGTGCTAAATAAGCTATTTAAGTGGTACTCATCTCAATTATAGAGATGTTTAGTCTTGTTGAATGCTGAGTTGATGATGCAATGCTCATGATTGTATTGTATTCAAACTTGAATCTAAAATATTAATGCAAGCTAGGATCCCCAGATATGGCAAAGACGTGAGATATGGTTGGTTGATGGATTTACACATAAGAACTATGTTGCCCAGATACGGCATGGATACGACAAGGACACGCCATAGACATGGCAGGGACACGGATTTTACACATAAAAAGTGAAGTATCGGATACGATACGACACGATACGTTGCCAATTTTGAAGTATCTGTGCATCATAGCATAAGAAGTGAAGTATCGAATACGATACGACACAATACTGAATGAGCTGGGGGTTTGCAAATAGGTGAAAGAAGCTTTTAGGTGACTTTCAAGCCCCATACTGAATGAGTTATTTGGGATGACTCAGCTGCAATCACACCTGTTGATTTTGGACAAGTTGGGATGAGTTGTCTCTAACTCATCTGAAACTGAACAAAACTGGGTCCAATACCCTCTACAGAAGGCTGATCCATTTTGGTACCACCAGAATCAAGTTGACCCAGTGTTGGACGAAATTTAAAACATGGTCTGTTTCGGTTCAGTCAATTTTTAAAACTGCGATTGTTGCATACTTCTAGTTCAGATCCATGTGAAGATTCACCTGTTCCAACGAGAGATGGGTTGCTAAGTTTGTTCCTTATTTTAACAGGCTGAAGGGCTCACCGAATTTTATGAGTTTTGCAAAGGCTTGGACCTTGCTAGAAACTTCCAGTTTCCAACTTTGAGACAGGTTCTCTCTTCTCCTTTTTTCTTTTTTAATTTAAATTGAGCTAATGTAGTTGTTATATTCTTATTTGATTATTGTAGTCGTTCCCATATCCTGAGAATTATTTGTGGTCCTTTGTGTTCTCTTTTGCAAAGCCACCTCCTTCATTTCTAGCAACAATGGAAGAACACATAAAAGAAGCACCTCGGACAGGTGCTGTTTCAAATAAGAGACTGGTGAGTACATCCGAATTCCTACCTATATGCCAATTGTTTCTTTGAAAGATTGGAGAGTGAGAATTAAAGGTTAATGCTCTATATTTTGCCTTAAGTTCTTGTTTCACAGCAAAACATGCTTCCAATAAGAACATGTGAGTTGGAAGTTTGTTATAAACCTTTAGTGTTGATGAAGCATTTTGTAGTATGATGCATGACTGATACATCCAGATGTAGTCATGTAGATAATCATTATTTGCACAAACATTTATGCAGTCAGGTCCAGTTCCCATATCGAATTACTGTATCAAAATCATCTCCCATGAGTTGCCATTGGCTCAAATATAATTTTGACTAGCGTGACTTTTACTATGGAGTGCAGTTATCTTTATCTCATGGAGTGATAGTTTCCTTAAAAGCTTTTTGTAATCCCATGGTTTTGGTTTAGTAATACAGTGTTTTTTCAGCTACAGCGGCAGTAAATTATGCATTGACATAAATGAGATATGTCAAACTTATGAGTCATAAAATTTTAGGAGAGAATAATAAAGCAATGCTTACAAAGAAGTCAGATGTGTACCTATCAAAAAACAAAGTCAGATGAACCAAAGAATAATCATGGGCCCTAATAACTTATATCAAAAGAAGGACCTAAGTACAATAATCCTCCTCTATAGAAGGGTAGTGGCCCCATCGACTTTCCATCCACTTTAGCCATTGGATCTAGACTTGATGCCCTGCACTACTGAATTTCATGCACAACATATCATCTAGGGGTTGGAAACCCCCTCATGTCTAGTTTGTAGGGCTCAGCAGTCAGCACATTATTCAATCAAAAAGTTTGAAGGGCTTCTGTCAGGTTGCACTAAGAACTTCGTGGCATGTATATTCTACTTGCATGTTCAATAAGTTTTGGCCCATCAGTTCTATTTCCTATCCTTCTTTTACCTTTTTTTTTTTTTGGTTGGGTGGTGGTGGGTGTGTGTATTGGGGTGGGGTGGGGTGGATTTTGTGTGGGATTTTTCTCTTTGTTTTATCTTTGATTTGGTTCTTTCTAAAAAATAGGAATACAAGGAGAGGGATGTAGTGACATGCAAACCAGAATCTTCCCTTGCAGAAGATCTACCTGTTGAGAAAGTGGATACTAGTCATATAACGCTAGCTGCAGAGACAGAGGAACCTCCTCAGCCTATCATTGAGGCTGCACCTCAATCTGCACCAACTGAAAACACTGGAGATTTATTGGTAATTTTCTTACATGTCTTTAAATTTTCTTTCTATCAGTTCTTCAAAAAAAGCAATCCATGCTGAACTTCTTGCACAGGGTTTGAACGAGGTAAATCCTGTTGCGGTCAACCTTGATGAAAGCAATGCAATGGCTCTAGTTATAGTTCCACCTGGTAGGTTACATAGTACTCAATTTATTTAACCATGCGATTCAAAAAAATTTAAGCCTTTGTGGGACTTGATGCAATATCATAAGCACTCCGTGTATCATATTACTCCCTACTTAGAAATAGCCCTAAGCCTCTGTTTGGGAAGGGGGGAAAGAGGGGGGAAGGGAAAAAAGGAGGGGAAAGTGGGGGGAAAATCTTTTTGGGGGGTGTTTGGGAAGGGGGGAGGAAAAGGGGGGGAGGAAAGTGGGGGGAAAATGAGGGAGGGGAAGGAAAATGAGGGAAAAAGTCTTTTTTGCCCTTTTTGTCATTTGTTGTCCTTTAGAAACTTTTATAAAAGTAAGGATAAAATGGTAATTTTTCATGTACTTCACAAACAAATAAAACCCTACTTTTTCACTTTTATTCCCCCTACTTTTTTACTTCTCAAACAAGAGGAGGTAAAATTAATTTTCCCTCCCCTCCCCTCCCCTTCATTTTCCTTCCCCTCAAATTTTCCCTCCCCTCCCCTCCTCCCAAACACAGCATAAATGGAGTTTGATTGGAAAAATAGAATGGAAAAGGCCCGCTACGCTGCTACTCGGAAAGGATCCATATGACAGTCAAACAGCATGCATATAGTAGGAGCATGAATTTGACATAAAATGGAGAATTAGAAACGATGTGATACATGTATGTTGCATCCAATTCTTTAGGGGGTGAGGCTTGAATGACAATGATATTAGACAAGAAGAGATTGACACCGGGCTTCAACTTTTTGATACTCAAGGCCCGTGAGGGCCATTAAACTATTCACAAAGCCAACCCATGATGAGACAAGCTCATAAGACTCAATGAGCCCGCTGTATACATTGACACCCTTAAGTTTTTAGCTTGCTCGAGCTTGAGATGAACCTTTCAGATTATTATAAGGAACTCTGTTTTCTTCATTGGCATCCTAAATTTTTAGGTTTGCTTAAGCTTTTGAGATGAAACTTTCAACTCATTTTAACGAACTCCGTTATCTTGATGTGTTCGGCAGTTGACTGCTATTGTATTTATGCTTTCATTTAATATAATTTTTTAAAATAAATGCAGAGAATGATTCAAAACCTTTATCAACCAGAGGATTGGAAGGGATTGACATGGGTGTTGCAGGATGGGAGTTAGAACTGGTAACTGCTCCAAGTAGCAATACCAGCCACTTGACTGAGACCAGATTGGTTTGTGTTTTATATCAACCTTAAGTTTTCTTTCTTGTTTATGTTGTTGTTGTTGTTGTGTTTTTTTTTTTTCCAACATGAAGTTAGTTTTTTTGCCTTCTTTATTGGCGCCTGGGCGGATCTAGCATTTTTGTTAAGGGGGGCACAATGCATATAAACTAACATAAAAACATACTTATATTAAAACTCAAAAGTAAGTAATACAAAAGTTAACCATTGTTCTTGATTTTGACATTTAACTTACAATTGACCCCTACAGTTTTTCATATTTTGAAAAATAATTTATGGTACATTCGTTTGACAAGCTACTAAATATATCTTTTTCAATATACACAACCAAGCAATCATTCATCAACTCATCACCCATCCAGTTTCGAAGCCGATTCTTCACTATCTTCATGGTAGAGAATACCCTCTCTACTGTAACAGTTGCAATGGGCAAAATCAAGGTCAACGTTAGGAGCTTGTAAACTAATGGGTATGCCACGTCTCTTCTGGTTTTAACCATCTTTTGAGTAATTTCACCAAGCCCCTTTAAATCTGAAAGCTCAACATTCAAGCGCATATCCATGATGAAATTCTCAAGTTGATCCGGAAGTGCCAAAAGCTCAATATTTGAAAAGTCTTTGGGATAAAATTGAGCTAATTGAATTACCTTTTGCTTGTCAAAAGCAGCAAATAAATTGGATGGATTTAGGCATGCAACACAAAGCAACAACTTGGTGTTTATCTCATTAAATCTGCTATTTAGCTCTTGAAGTTGCATATCTATGACAGTATTGAATAACTCAACACAGTAGTGATGCAAGTTTGTCATTTCTTCAGCTCTATGCCGTGATCTTCCTTGAACCACATACAAATCATCCATATTAGGAATACTAATATGATGATTCACACAAAAAGCAAAAACTTCTTCCAACAAAGAACTCCATCCATTATCCCTCATTGCTTGAAGTCTTTTCTTTGAAATGTCAACTAATAAAATGGCATTCCCAATATCTTGATCTTTCCGTTGTAATGTTTGGGACAAATCATTTGTTATTCCCAATATTGATTTCATCAAATGCAAAGTAACCACAAACTCAAATGATTGCATCGCTTTTAACAAACGCAATGCTTCAGCCTTTTGATCTGGACTTGTTCCCTCTTCCACAATCACATCAAGTACATCAATTACAGATGGAAACATGTTAATCAAGCTCATAAGAGTCCCATAATGCGATCCCCACAGTGTATCACTAGGTCGAATTAGAGTGCTTTCTTAATTCAAGCCTCGCCCACTTGTGATTTCTTCATTTTCTAAGCCCTCAATAATTCTAGCAACTTGTTTCTCTCGTAAAGTATCTCGACGCTTACACGAGGATCCAACCACATTAACAATATTAGTAATCAAGAGGAACAATGTGGCAATAAGGACATGATTCTTGGCCACTGCTACAAGAGCTAGCTGAAGTTGGTGAGCAAAGCAATGCACATAATATGCACACTCATTCTCTTTCAAGATAAGAGTCTTCAATCCATTAAATTCACCTCGCATATTACTTGCCCCATCATAACCTTGCCCACGCAACATAGATATGCTTAATCCGTGTGCAGATAATAACTCTTCAAGTGCTTTTTTCAGTGATTGAGCAGTTGTGTTAGTGACATGTTTCAAGCCTAAAAACCGTTCAACCACACACCCTCTTTTGTCTACAAATCTTAAAACAACAGCCATTTGCTCCTTTGTTGATACATCACGAGATTCATCAAGGAGAACAGAAAACAATCCATCACCAAGCTCTCTGATTATAACAATGGTAGTTTCAAATGCACAAGCTCTAACAATAGCCTTCTGAATTTGAGGTGCTATCAACTTAAGATTCTCAGGAGCATTCTTAAGTGCAACATTTCTCACCTCCTCATTATGACTTGTAAGGAATTTTAGAAGCTCTAGAAAATTCCCTTGATTGCTTGAACCATCATATTCATTATGTCCACGAAATGGGAGGCCCTGTCTTAAAAGGAATCTAATGCAGTCAATTGATGCATTAAGTCGAACTCTATAATCAATCTTTGCTTCATCTGCCATTTTACTAAAACTGGTTTCAATATGTTGTTTCTGATTCATCAAATCTTGACATTTACTCCAAGCTTGTCTGTGAGGACTATTAACACCTCCCTCGTGCTTGCGAAGCTTATCTTTCTTCTTCCAATCCCTAAAACCTTCACTAACAAATGCATCACCACCCCCTTGATCCCCACACTCATTCTTGAAAAGATAACAATAAAGACAAAATGCAGAATCCTTCGATATGCTATACTCCAACCATTTAAATTCATCAAACCACAAAGGATTGAACCTTCTTAACTTTCCATTGAAATCTCTTTGTGGAAATTCATGTTTACGAGGTTGGCAAGCACCATTAAGGTAGTACTTTCTACGAACCATTTCACGAATATTAGGATCATATTCTACAATCTTAGGACGATTTCCTGGATCAGATGGAAGTTCAGGCAAGTTGGTACTCAATGATTTTGTAGAAATTGGATTGGATGAAAGCTCAGGTAACTCAGATTCCACACGACTTTTTTTTGAAGGTTCGTTACTAGATGATGGCTTTTCCAAGGAGTTTTTTGTTGAAGGGTCATTGGAATTCATTGACGATAATTCTTCTTCATCATTTTTCCTTTTAAAAAATCTCAACATAGCTCTAGGGAAAAAAAAAAGAAACAAAAATTAAAATTAAAAAATTATTCTAAATAAAAAAATAGAAATCTTAGAAATATACAAGAATAAAAAGGAACTCAGTACACAATCCGAAAAATTGGAATAATTGAATGTGCAGCATCAAACATTTAAAAGTGAAATACTAAGCTTAAATAGCACAAAAATTCAAGACAAACCAGTAAGGATAACTACATTATTTATTTAATAATGTAAAAAAAATAAATATGGTAAAAATCAGAGAATGTCATTTTCTTTTTAATTTTAATTTTTCAGTTACATCATTTTTACCTCTACAAAACAGATATTATACATACAAATGTACATAAAGGGCTTGTTTGGAAACTCTAATCCTTCTTTCTTTCTTTCTTTCTTTTTTGAAGTAGAAATTGCAAAACCAAATCAACTAGGCATGGAAAGCATATGCATATACACCAAATCAAACAGGAACAAAAGTAAATGCATGCAAAGCATCTGCAAAAATAACTGACTGGATGTCCTAGAATAAGCAGAAGGTTGCTAGGGCTCTCCATTTTTATCATCAAAGCAAGCCCACTAAGGCAAACCTTAAAAGCTCCATTGAAACACTGAAAACAGAAAGATTTACCACACAATATCAATGGCTCAAATAGCATTATTGGAAGTAAGAGACACAAAAATGGGTTTTCTCACTAAATCATCAAAAGGAAACAAAACCCACTAAGGCAGACCTCAGAAACTCGTTTTAAGATGCAAGTGCTCGCAACTAATAAATCAAACTCATAAACCCTCAAATAAGAACCCTAATCAGAAACCACAACGGATTATAATCCTTATAGAGAAAATCTCAACCATATTATCAACTTACAGGAGATGAAGAGCCGAAGAAGGAATGCCTGCTGTAGCATGAGATGGATAAGAGAGAGCTGCATGGGGAGAGGGTTGGAAGTTGCTAGGATACATGGCATTTTTATAATAAATTTATTCTCACAGGGGTGTTTTTGTAATTTTACCTAAAAAGAAAGGTGCCTCTGTCTAGCTAGGCCTTATTGCTGTTAGCTTTTCCATTGCATTTGAGTAGATGTCATAAATCATCCTCATTGTCCCTGTCATGGTTCTCACAATGCATAAGCATTTATGTATTTGAGATATGCAGTGTCTTCTGTCTATTTTCCTTGATCTTGGATACATGTAACTTGGCTATCAGATGCAAAAGCTTACGTTGCCCAGCCAGGCATCAGGCAACCATGTAGCATATAAGCTCAGTAACCTGTTTCATCATAAACACTTGTTACAAATGGAATGCTGTGATTCCTGTCACATTTGATATTGTTATAATTCAAACAACTCTATTTTCCTTATTTCATTATATGGTCTTTCCACCAGGGTGGTGGTTTCAACAAGCTCTTGCTCGACAGCTTGTATGAGAATGCAGAAGCAATGCAGCAGCAGCAGCAGCAGCAAAACACAGGGTATGGGTATGAAATGACCATCAATCGATTTGATCCACACGACCCATTCTTCATATCAAATGGCACAGCTCCACCATCCAACATGCAGATGGCCTTGATGGCTCAACAACAACAATTGCATCAACAGCAAAACCAACACCAACAGCATATGATGTCGATGATGATGGTGCCATATTCATCCCAACCCCCACAACAGCAGCAGCAGATGGGAAGTACCAACCCATTTGGAGATCCATTTGAAGGCTTCTCAAGTAGTGGGCCACAACAAGTCAATCCCAGCTTACTCTAGTTTTTCTTCTTCTTAATTCCTATTCTTTGATTCATTTTTCATTGGTGAAAGGTTGGGTGAGGGTACTCTCTTGTTTGTAAAAATGTAAAGGTGCCCCTGTATCGAAAAGTTTATTGTTGAGCCAGGGAATGCATTTATCTTAGGTTTAGACCGATTCAAATATTCTGTTATTTTTAAGCTGCTCTAAAGATTTGTGGCTACAAAACTTGTTTGGCATGTGTATCAGTTGCTCAATATCAGCATGTTCACCTTAGCTTTTAATGATGGAGATGACTCCATTTGGAAGCCTTATAACATTTCATAATAGGAGAAGGTGAGGATGACTTCCTCATTCTCATTTCTTTACACTACATCATCCTATTCTTGCAAGCTCTAGTTTGTTTCTAGCTGCTCCATCTGCATGAAAATTTTACTATCCCCTGAGTGGATGATTTTAGCCAATAGCTTCACATAAATCTTCAATTTTCAAAACCATGATCATGGACCTGACAAGAACATACAAGGCCAAGTACTCAGCTTTAGTCAGGTCACCTTATCAAGTCTACATAAAATTAAGCAGGCCAGACTGAGAGCAATGCAGTGCAATTTTCTGGTGGACAATCTGAGTCAATGGCTGAGCTTGGTCTGGCTCACTATGCAATCTAGTAATGCCTGAGGTTACACGGTTCAAAACATGCACTCCCAGGTTCTATCTGTGGGGCCTAAGCCCACGGATCTAATTTGGACCCTACTACCAAGGGGGTATTATATCTTCTGTGTCCATGAAAAAAGGATGGTCAGTGGTATCCAATGTGGCACTTGTGAGGTGTGATCATGTCCATCCCCAGAAAATGGGCCTGCTATTTACAAAGATTGGAGGTACTATATAGTGATATTAGTCCAAAATTCTATTGGGGTGAGGCCCACCTGGGCCACGAGACGACTGGTGACTCGTTGATCGAAAGAGTCCAAATCGCAGGACCCAAATACGGTGGGAAACTGTATTGAACTGCACTGGGCCAAACTTGGGTCAAATATGAGTTGAGCCTACCATCCTATTGATAGAAAAAACACTTGGGATTCACTTTCTATGCCTTCTGAATTTCTAATTGTGTGGTTTACATTCTTTACCAAAAGAGAAACAAATTTGTGTGTATTATTACATGCAGAAAATATATGACATTGAGAGTCCAACTTAGGGGCATCAATCGTGTCGTATTAACGAATTCGGATTACGGGTTAACGAATTCGGGTTAAAATCACCTCAACCCGTACACGACCCGTTAATATTATGGGGAAAAAAATTCAACCCAAACACGACCCGTTAATTTAACGGGTTACAGACGTTAACCTGCTAATCCGATAAGTAATTAAGTAATTTCGAAAATTAAAATAAAATTATAAAAAAAATAAAAGGAGAAAAATATATAAGCCACATGAAACTGTAAGTGAGGATCTCGAGTGGATCCCACCTAAAGCCCCACTATAAAACAATAAAATTCAATTTCTTCTTTATGAATGTATAAATTAATTTTAGTTACATTTATGGAGCAAAAAAAAAAAATTAACAGATTAAGCGGGTTGTTAACGGGTTACAGGTTTAATTCGTATACGATCCGTTAACTTAACGTGTTAACAGATTTGATCCGTTAACGACCCGAACCTATTAAGAGCCCACCCAAATCCGTTAATATATGTGGATTCTCTATGATTGAAATTAAGATCTGTAAGATTGGTACAGAGGGGGTGCTTGATTGAGTGCTCCGGATTTATAAATGTGGCCTCACTTGATGAACGTCGGGGGCTCACCTAATAGGACCCAGATATGAGGGTAGACCATCTGATCCATGGATCAGGCTGGTTGGCAGTATATAAAACCAACAGGCGCATGTTAGCACTTTTCTGCTGCTGCCATCACATTCCTTCTGATAACTGACCGTAGGAGCGCGTGTCCTACGTCCAGTTTATGATAAATCCGACACCCCTCTCCTGCGCTGGTGCAGTCAAAAAAGTTACATGGTCCGTTTCATTTAATCCAAATCGATCGTAATCACAATCAACACTTGTCCTTATAATTAACTATAATTAATTCAATCTATGCACTACGTACCGTTAAAGTGGCAAAATTTTTAAAATACGGTTAGGCTTCATGTGCATTAAAGAGTTACTAATGATATTTTTATATGGGAAAATTTCAAGTAAGTCCTTAAGTTTTTGCATTATTTCAAAAAAGGACATAAATTTTAAAACTTTTTAAATTAGTCCCTAAGTTTTTCAGTAGATTTTCAATTAAGGATGTCCGGCCATTTCAAGGTATTTTTTGGCGAATTTTCCCTAAGTTTTCTTAGAATACCCAAATTACCTTGATATGGTTCCAGCAGCCACTATGTGCAACCAATCGTCGAGGGGTCATTGGTTGTCCTTGATCACTAGGAGGACACCAATGAAGTAAAAGAAGAAAATATAGAGGGAACAAATGAGAGTTTTATTTTAATGAAAGGTATTTTGCGTATTTTTAAAATATCGAGGGAAAATTTTACTTGAAATAGTTTTAAATAGACATATGTCCTTAATTAAAAATTTTCTGAAAAACTTAGGGACTATTTTGAGAAGTTTTGAAATCGTTTTCTTTTAACATGAGGCAAAAACTTTAGGCCTTACATGAAAATCCTCCTTTTTGTAAATAATAAATAGTCATTTTTGTTTAATGGATGTAAGGGCAAAGCTATCATTTTTATAAAAGTTCAACACCAATCTCACTGTGGTTACTCATTCTCATTAGGAATGCTGATGTTGGGGACATATAAGGTATTGAAATGAAAAAGGCAGGGGAGGTAAGGGCATATTTACAAATACTAAAACTACTGAGGCCTATTTGCAAATCATGAAAACCTTAGGAAGGTATATGCAAAACACTAAAAAAAAAAAAAAAAAAACTCCCATTAGTTGGAAAGTAGCCTCAACAACTATTTAGAGATGAGATCAATTAAATCAAACCTTTTCTGCTACTTTTAATCTAGAAAGCTATCTCTATATATTTAGATACTGAGGGTCTGAAATCCATTGATATTAATGAAAATATTAAAAATATTTTAATATTTTAAAAAACATAAAAAATATTCCCTCATGCTCAATGCATGCACAAGCAAACCGTGCATCTGGAACATCGCAAGGGTTAGGCCTGCCTTTTATTTTCATGCCTAACGCATGACTTGTGTTTCCTGCGCAAATGAATATTTTCCTAAAAAATATTTCCAACCATATAGCTTTACATTAAAAAAAGAGAAATTTACCTGAAAAAGGACCAAAGAGGCCCGCCCACCATAGGAGGTGCCAATAGTTTTTATAGCACGGAACGGGTATTCCCGCCCATTTTTTTATTTTTTTTGCCTTTTTTCAACAAGCGACGACGTCGTCACTTAATATCGAGAGTAAGTGACGATGTCGTCGCTAATCTTCTATATATATATGTATCCGTGCGCCCCGACACAGCTGCGTTTTCTCCTTCCCTTTTCATCTGCGATTGAATGCTGAGAAAACCAAAACGCTCCCCCCCAACCGGCGGTTGTTGATCTCCATTAAGAGGTAGGCACAACACATTTTCAGAGTTGTTTTATGCATTAGCTACCATAGATTTTGATTTTCATGTTTACCTTTTCAAGAAAAGTTCATTAGGGCTTTTGATATACAGTTTTTTCATGACATTATCTTGATTACACATTATTGTTGGGTGGCTAAATCATCAAAGTAACAACTTTGGCTGTTCTAAGGTTGTTTATTGTCACAACCCCTAATTGAGAGCATATAAATATGGTGAATACACGTATTTGCATATTAGGGTTTACCCCTCTGGGGTAATACGAAGATGGGAACTGAAATACGTCCACAAAAGAATGGTGAATACCAGTTTTACATGGTAGGGTTGTTATATAAAGTTTGGAGCAAACAAGCAAGAAATGATTTAATTTTTACTCCTTCTTTGTCTGTAACCCTAGAGGGAAAACAGTGTAAAACAGAAATAGAAATGGACAGCAGAACGCATAAAATCATCTCTTTGTTAGCATTATTCAACACGTGACTTATTCACTACATTTGCTAATACCAACAAATTGATATATGGTTTATTTATGTCGGCAGCATGACTGAGGATGGGATCTCCATCATATTTCACTATGATGGAGAGTTTGTCTTTGACATTATACGTCTGGTCTACAAAGGTGGAAGACAGAAGATGAGGTCTCTACCTAGCATCATAACATATGGCACGTTGCTGAATGAAGCCATTGCTTTGTCTAATTGGGATGCAAATATCGAGGATGTAAGCATGAAATACCTTCATCACAATGGACTCGTTTTTTCGTTGATTAGTTTGGAAGATGAGAATTATATTATGGGAATGTTGATGGCGTGTGGAAGTGAGCAAGATGGGGTACATGTGTATGTCAACAGGAAACTTCACGCTGTAAATAAGAAACGCGAAGGCTCTCAGTACGTATCTATGTTTATACTCTTTAATATTTCTATTGTTGCATTTGTCGCGCTTAACTTAAATTCTTGCCCATGTCTTTTATTGAAAGGGTTATGTTTGGCGGTTCTTGTGCCTGGAAGAAAATGCGCAAAGGGATTTGCGAGATTATGAATCCCATGCCTGGCGCAGTGTATCCCACCGTGGATATTCATGAAGATGTTGATATGCATTTCTCTTCCGCACGGGATTCTGATACAAACGATTGTTCTACAAGAGCGGGTTTTCATGTGGATGGAATATATCGTGAGAGTGTTGATGCAAATGATGCTCTCTGTGGTACTGTCAATATATCAATGGTTCGTGAAACTCCCTCTTAGATGATGGCTGGTAATGAACAAGGCGTTGAAACCATTCATGCCGTGAATCATTCATTTGCTATGGAAGATGTAAATTTCGTTGGTAATGAACAAGGAGCTGAAACCATTGATGCTGTACATGACTCACTTGCTATGGAAGATGTCAATTTTGTTTGTAATGAACAAGGAGCTGAAACCATTGATGCTGTGAATCATTCACTTGCTATGGAAGATCTCAATTTTGTGGGCAATGAACAAGGAGCTGCAACCAATGATGCTGTGAATCATTCACTTGTATTGGAAGATGTCAACTTTGTTGACACAATGGCCCGTGAAGATGTTATAGCCGAAACTGGTACGGACTCAGCACGAGAAACGTGGATAGGGCGTCAGTTTCCTGATCGTGAATGCTTCAGAAGATCTCTTGCAAAATTTGCAATTTATAACAATTTTACTCTATGACATGTGTAGACCAAGATGAAAAAAGTCACAGCACATTGCAAAGATGATTGTTGTCCTTGGCGTATACATGCTTCCATTGTTGATTCTGGTCCGGAGTTTAAGGTGCGGACTTATAACCCACGGCATTGTTGCTCAAAACCAATGATGGGAATGACACATCCCCAAGCATCATCGAAACTGATTGAAGAGTTCATTGAGGACAGAGTCCGATGCAATAACCACTTGAAGCCGAAAGAGATTATGAATGAATACCAAAAGGAGTTTGGTACCCGTATCACTTACAGAAAAGCACACATTGCAAAAGAGATGGCGTTGCGTGTAGTTCGGGGATCATATGAACAATCCTTTAAAATTCTACCTCTTTATTGTAGAGAATTACACATGACCAATCCAGGCACTGTGACTAATATCGACACGACAGTTGAAGACAGGTTTAGAAGATTCTTTTGGGCTTTCGGTCCTGGCATCCGATCATTCCGTTCATCAATGAGGCCCAAGATCGCTATTGATGGGTCACATCTTCGGGGCAAGTATCTCGGTGTGCTGCTAGTGGTTGTCACTTACGATGGTAATCATTAGCTATTTCCCATAGCTTTCGCCTTCGCTGAGGCCGAACGTCGTGACAGTTGGGAGTGGTTCCTTGCCAATCTCGCTCTTGCATTGGGAAGTCTAACGAAATTAACTATTGTGTTTGATCGACAAAAGGGCCTTGTTCCGGCATTGTCCAACATCATTCCAAGTGCAAGGCACTACTATTGTTGTCATCACATTGCAGAAAATATGAAATCAGCATTCTGTGATCGTGCCATTGTATTGAAATTTTGGCGGGCTGCCAAGGCTTTTAGACCATGTGAGTATGAGGCCTATATGAACGACATGCTTGCTGTAGACCAAGGGGCGCACACTTATATCAATGCCATTGGAAAACAACGTTGGTCGAATGCATATGTTGATGGTCGGCGCTTGACATGATAACCAGCAACGCAGCTGAGTGTACGAACGCGCTTTTAAAGGACATTAGAGTGCTTCCCATTACAAAGCAAGTTGAAGAAATCCGTGCCAAGTTGATGGAGTTCTTCCAGAGAAGACATCTTGAGTCACTCAATATTACATCGCGGTTAACGTCCTATGCAGAGAAACTAATGAGCCAAGAGGCTGAAGACTCACGCCACATGCATGTACGTGTTGCCGGGCTCGTTGAGTTCCAGGTCCAATCAGCAGAATTCATTGATATTGTAGATCTTGAACAAAAGAAGTGTAGTTGCCGTAAATGGGAAATAATGGGGATTCCACGTTGCCATGCACTAGCGACAATGAAGGTTAGGCACTTGAATCCGTATGACTATGTTGAAGACTGTTACTTAACAAGTACTTATCGTGCGTCATACAGTGAGGTTATACATGCCACTCGTGATAGCAGACAATGGGAACATACATCAAATGAAATTGTGTTGCCTCCACGTGCGACGAAACAACCAGGGCGTCCAAAGAAAAACAGAATTCGTGTTGAAGACAGAAATCGACAGCATAGGGTTGTTACCTGCTCTATTTGCAAAAATAGGGGACACAACCGAAAGAGTTGTCGCAACCCACCAACTGATCATGTTGCATAGATCAAACTGGATGTGGATCATACTTTTGTAAACTTCCAACTTGCATAACATTTTTTGATAAACTTCATACTTTTGTATATGTATCCTTCTACTACAGTGACAACCATTTTGTACTCTCAACTTTCATATTTTGTGGATGTGGATCATACTTTTGTATAGGTAGCCTCCTACTGCAGTGACAACCATTTTGTACTTTCAAATTTCACATTTTAGGATGTGGATCATACTTTTGTATAGGCAGCCTTCTGCTCCAGTGACAACAAGTTTGTACTTTTAACTTTCACATTTTAGGATGTGGATCATACTTTTGTATTGTAATCAACCTTGTATTGAACCATATGGATGATACTTTTGTAATACAACCTCATATATATGAAAGCTACAGCAAATTTGAGAATTAAAAATTTGTCAATTGAGTCACCAGGTATAGAATTTGTTCCATTTGTTCCACGTTTGGAAACGACGTATTTGTACATTAGCACAGAATTTTGTAAAAATAGGTTCTGTGAAGCGACGACGTCGTTGTAAATATAACTTGCACTGAAAAGAGTAGGTTCTGTGAAACGACGACGTCATTGTAAATATAACTTGCATTGAAAATAGTAGGTTCTGTGAAACAACGACGTCGTTGTAAAGTCACATACTATATCTTCTACTATGTTCTGTGTAGCGACGACGTCGTTGTAAAATCACATGCATTTCTTATCAAATCGATTCCATTAGGTTCTGTGAAGCGACAACGTCGTTGTAGATATAACTAATTTGAGAAGAGTAGGTTCTGTAAAGCGACGACGTCATTGTAAAATTACATACATTTCTTCAATTTCCATTTTTTTAGGTTCTGTGAAACTACGACGTCGTTGTAAAGTCAGAAATTGTATCTTCCACTAGGTTCTGTGTAGCGACAACGTCGTTGTAAAATCACATGCATTTCTTATCAAATCGATTGTATTAGGTTCTGTGAAACGACGACGTCGTTGTGAATTTCACATATTTATAAAGAGTAGGCTCTGTGAAGCGATGACGTCATTGCTTAACAGACAAAATATTCAATACATTGTCAATATCAATATCAAATTGATGTGCGAACGCACTACAAGATCTATATCAATCACAACATTGCCATAGTGTCACACATTGCCATAGGAAATGTAAACCAGAACAAGGATATAAACAGCTGAGAACCCAACAAGGGCACACATCTTTAATTTCCATTCCAAAAAATGTTGTCAAAACAAAAAAAAATTTGTAACATTCAACCTAAAAGTTGTATGGACCATTCAGCTCGTCACCAGCTTCATGTTTGAATATTTACAATAGGACAGAATTGTCAAGGATGTCACTAAATTTGCATTACTCATCAGGCTTAATTGAATCAATTGGAATCTCATCAAGACTTAACCGATGCGCATTCAACTCCCAGCTGCGCTTAAAGATTTCAAGGACTATTCATTCCCGATAGTACTTCATGTCAGCTTCCGTAACAGTAATCTACCGCCGAAATATACAATGCTCTGCGAATGCAGCCACGAAGACACCATAGTCATAGCCGTTCTCCTGTAGTGGGATGTTTGTTTTTACATTGATGTCCATATGTATGGGTCTGGCCACCCATAATCGCTGTACTTCACAGTCAGCCATTTAACCTACAGGAACATCACACGTTGTTAAAACGGATATAAAATAGTTTCTTCAATTTGGAAATAGACAGTATATACTCACGAATTGTTTACAAGCCGTTAAAGCGAGACGATCACTGCCTGAACTGTTGTAGAATTCCCACTTCCTCTCATCCGTATATCCAACAAGTAATGTGAAATGATTAACTGAGTGGAGAACGAAGACGAGTGTTTTACATTCTCTAGCCTCCATCACACGAGAACTCCCAGGACCAAATGCTGCTTCTTCTGCGGTTGGCAGCCCAGACTGCCACCAGCTCTGCAATCATTTTTAGTGGCAGATGTCAACATTTATGGATCATACATGAAATTGCTGATATTAAGTATAAACTTACAGAAATGCTCGGGTCTGCCAAAAAGGCCGTAAGACACTTCTCTCTCAACACATCAAACCAATTATACAAGATATTGGTGTCTAACCAAATTCCCTCTTCCAGAGCAGCATTCAGGACTTCACTAGATACCAATGTGCATACAATGTCCAGCTCTTCCTTCCTGCAAAATACACTAACCATAAGACAATTTATGTAATGAAACCAATACGAAGGTGTAAAAAAAAAGACGAACCTCTCATTGAAATATCGTTTGAACCCCTTCAGTAGAAACCTATCCCTTTTGGAGAGAACATACTCCGATCCACCCATTGAGTGTAAATAGTCGTCATACTTTTCTGGAATCTTTCTTGTTCGGGGCAATCGTTTTAACCTCCAAACTAGTGAATCAATGGAAGCCCTGATTGGTGATATTATAATTGCTTGTGAGGTTGTTGCCCCTCGAGGGGTGGGGAATATATCAACCAATGGTGGCTCATTGGACTTCTCGACAGGTGTAGAAGTGTGTCTCTCTACATGCACTGGTTCTATACAAAAATCACTTGTGGTTGCATCAGGGGCCTCCATAACGGGGTTGTGCATCCGAGGTAAGATCTCCTTCACATTTGTTGTCATCTTCACACTCTTTTGTTTCTTTCCTTTATGTTTTACAAGACTTTTCGCCGCAGCCTTTTTGACCCTCCTCCTCTCTACAGACTCTTGATCCTGTCAATTTTTAATTGCCGATAACTGTTAAAGACAAATCAAAATTGAATAATTAAAGATGGATGATGCTATGTGGCTTACATCTTCTGAAGCTGAGTTGTATAAGTGATCGTCTGCAAATTTGGTGAAATTTGTATTCAAACCAGATCTGAATATGAAGATCTTCCTGATCCAGGACTCCCGGAAATGCTCAATTGAGGTTTTCTTCCTCACATCCCGGTCAACTGACCTCTCTATCTGTAGTAAAAGCTTCTTTACCTGCGGGCATGAATTTTGTCAAATAGGCATTTGTACATTTGGATGGGAAAAATACTAAAAGCCAAGAAAGAGGAATTCATCTCTTACTCGGTTCTCATCACAGCAACCCTCATGTTCATCACGTTTGGTCTTTGTTGTATCAATCGCCTCATGGGACTTGCCCCGACCGATACACATGATCGTGTTGTCCTGATACCATTGCATATACTCGTCAGTATGCGCTTTCGAAGATGATTTCTTTCCTTTCAGAATGCCCTTGCATCTATTGTCCCAAAGTTTGTAATTAGGGACCCATCCATCTGCACTGTAGTCATACACAATCTTTTCTACCCGCTCGACCCTTGCAAAGGGCATAACGAAAGGTGGAGGAACATCTTGTAGAAGACCAAACTGTTTCATAACACGACCGGTATTATGTCGCTCCACAACCCAATAAAAAGCTAGGACTGTTGAGGAAGAGAATAGTTCATGGTCGGCTTTAGAAACTGAATGACGGAATTTCTTTCCAAACTACTTGTAGGGTTGCCATTTGAACTACATAAAATGAGTTTACAAAAATATTAGCAACACAAAATTAGAATTGCATCCATTCAACTATATACAATCCAAACATGATGAACTTACACCGTCCTGCGTTAGTTTGTTCAATTGTTGCCTGGTCTTTGTCAAAGTGGTTACAGCTTTGAATGAATTTAATCTAGCTGTCCAGGTCTTCATCAGTGGAAACTGAATGTCTGTTTTCCAGGTAGCATTTGGCAGTGGACAACGTCCAATTTGCATTCGTGTGTACGCCCATATCTGCGAAAAACAGTAATCAATACAAAATACGCAATTCAAAGAGTTGTATAAAAAGTATAAATATCATCAAATAAACTGCGTTACCTGGAGAAGTTGTAGAGGTCCACTCAAGGTTCTAAACTTCCTCGAACCTTCAGTGTTTGAAGATTTGATTTCATCTCCCTCTTCATCAACATCTTCCCCCTTATCCTTCATAACTTTCACCGCCTTTGCTAATATCCAATAAAGATTTGCAAGACAGGCGGGAGCCCATGCATATGTCTTAAATTCCCTGAACAACTCGAGAAGATATGCCGGCCCCCTTCCACCTGATGTGTTAGACATAATTTGACTGGATACTAAGAAGAAAAGGTATACCCTAGTGTTGTAGATTTCTTCGGCTTTAGAAAGTTTCTTCTTCTTCTTTTTCTTCTTCTTCACATCCTTTGTTGGATTTGCTGCGAAATTGGATTCCAACCATGTGAATTTAATATTTATCCCGTTCACATCAACACCTTGAATGGGGGCCTCCCCAAGTAGTTCAAGACATACTTCACTAACCAATGAAAACGGGAAAGTTCTCCCGGTGACAATTGGGCCATCGATTGGTAGGCCATATATATAGGCAACGTCTTCGAGAGTGACAGTTGCCTCACCTGATGGGAAGTGGAAGGTGTTTGTTTCGGGACGCCATCTTTCTACTAATGCCGTAATGAGGGCACGATTGATCCTTATATGTTCCATTTCCTCCAAATGATGCAGCCCCGATTGCCTCACGTATTCCTTTTGGTTTTCATTTAACAACCAGACATCTTTGTCCGGGTTCATTAGTATGCATCTAAAGGTGCCGAATTCCTGACAAACATTAACAAGTGAATACAGTTAATAAAAGCTTTAAATCAATAATATAAGTATAGATGTCAAGGGTGGCTATGAATATACTTTTCCATGGTTTATCGCTTCTGAAAGGTGATTCGACTGATCGTAAAGAAGCTTATCTGCTCTATCCTTACTTGCATCCATCTGAAAAAAAACAAATAGAGTTAGATGTAAACATAACAAGCTTGAGATGTAAATATAAACCGTATGGAAATTTGACATCCAGGGCCAATGAGGTAGTTTTTACACACCACTTTGATGCCTTATTCTTTATTTTAATATCATTGGAGGAGATGAGTGTCAGCAGATTTGACATCCTAATCCCATGTGTCACCCCCTGATTGGCCCAGACAGAACTTTTTTTTTTTGCGATGGTCAGTGACGACGTCGTTGCTTCACAGAATTCATTGCATAAAATACTGTGTAACAGTACAACAACGTCGTTGCTTACCAGAAGCAACGACGTCTTTGTAATTCAACTCTTTAATATGTGTGTAGGGTTATGCTCAAAGGTGTAATAGACAAAGGTGTAACAAACAAATGACAAACTATATAGAGAGAGTATCGGTATTTGGACATTAAAATGGAATCATTGTCCAACCCATCCTTGTCAGGATAATATGCAGCTCCATTAGTTCATCTTAGTTTTTTTCGAATATTAACCTCCAGACAAATAAGTAATTTCCTCAGCTTCAAAAAGGATAACTGTACGACGACGTCATTACTTAACAGAAGCAACGACGTCATTGTAATTCAACTCTGCAATATGTGTGTAGAGTACTGCTCAAAGGTGTAACCGACAGAGGTGTAACAAACAAAGGTGTAACAAACAAAGGTTTAAAAAACAAAGGAAAAACTCTATGCATGTGTGTGTTGAGTTTTTGAGAGAGAGTGAGTATAGGTTTTTGGGCATTAAAATTGAATCCTTGTCCAACCCATCCTTGGCAGGATAAAATGCAGCTCCATTAGCTCATCTTAGTTTTTTTCGAATATTAACCTCCAGACAAATAAGTTTCCTCAGCTTCGAAAAGGATAACTGTACAACGATGTCGTTGCTTAACAGAAGCAACGACGTCGTTGTAATTCAACTCTGCAATATGTGTGTAGAGTACTGCTCAAAGGTGTAACCGACAGAGGTGTAACAAACAAAGGTTTAAAAAACAAAGGAAAAACTCTATGCATGTGTGTGTTGAGTTTTTGAGAGAGAG
The DNA here is from genome assembly GCA_028538565.1 of Umbellularia californica. Taxonomy (NCBI): domain Eukaryota; kingdom Viridiplantae; phylum Streptophyta; class Magnoliopsida; order Laurales; family Lauraceae; genus Umbellularia; species Umbellularia californica. Next base: position 68,506,587 of record JAPQWN010000008.1, read on the forward strand.
TGAGTATAGGTTTTTGGGCATTAAAATGGAATCCTTGTCCAACCCATCCTTGGCAGGATAATATGCAGCTCCATTAGCTCAGCTTAGTTTTTTTCGAATATTAACCTCCAGCCTATCAAGTAATTTCCTCAGCTTCGAAAAGGATAATTGTACGACGACGTCGTTGCTTAACAGAAGCAACGACGTCGTTGTAATTCAACTCTGCAATACAAACTGTTTGGTCCATATGCAACACAAGGTTTTCCATTAATCTGTAGTTCTTCTTTCTTATCACTACTCTTCATATAAACATTACCAACTAGACCTTCTACTTGTCTTTCGCTCCCAACCACTCACTCTAACTTTTCTCCATAAGCATGTTTGTCCTCCCCACAATGATAAACTTTATTAAACTATAAGGTAAGATAAAAACAAAATGCAGTCAAAGAGACATGTACTGCTCAAGGTGATACTCACAAAGGTACAACTCAGAATCGAAAAGGATAACTATACAACGACGTCGTTGCTTAACAGAAGCAACGACTTCGTTGTAATACAACTTTGCAATACAAGGTTTGATCCATCTGCAACACAGGGTTGTAATACAACCTTGTGTTTGGTCCATCTGCAACACAAGGTTTTCAAGTGCCCTATGGTTCTTCCTTATCACTACTCTTCAAATTTCACATTATGACTACACAGGACTGAGATGTCCACTATGACTGACTACACAGTCGAAATGGGGGAAAACGGAAGGACTGAGATGTATCCAGTTGATTCATAAAATCATGTATAGTGCATGAAAATAAACCATTTTAGAATGTGAAGCAAATGGAAAGAAGATGAACAAAACCCCAGTAAATCATCATTTTCTAACACAGAAAAAGCTAGGTCATACAAGAAAAAGATCTCCGCCTGATAAACCGTTGGAAGCTTGATGTGACAATAAAAAAGGTTGGAAAAGGTCCTTTGGGACCACCTTCACTACCTTTTGAGGTAGGTGCAGACGAATCCACCAGCGGAAAAGGAGAAAGCGACGCAAGAAGAAGGGGAAATGGGGTAATGGGGTTAAACCGCTGGAAACCTTGACGCAAGCATCCAATAGGTTGGATAACTGTTGTTGGGACCACCAAGAACTGTCTTTGGACGAGGGAAGGGAAAAAACCGCCAGGGTAGAGCAGTGGAAAGCGATGGAGGAAGGAGGGGAAAATGGGAAAGTTGGGTTTCGTGGGAATTTATGGGGTTGACTGCACGACGACGTCGTTGCAACTTCCAGTCATTAATAAAAAAAACGGAAGTGGTCCCAGGGGACCACTTCCGTGCCATACAAACTATTAGTACCTTCTATGGTTAGTGGGCCTCTATGGTCCTTTTTCAGGTAAATTTCTCTTAAAAAAAAAAAGATAATTTGTACACACATTATTTATGCATAGACACTCTAGTTTCATATGTCATACAACATATAGAATCTTATTTGATATATATATATATATATATATAAATAGGGATTATACACTACATATATACAATAAAAAAATTTTGGAAACTAAAATTGTATGCAAATCCTTGACAATAAGAATATAGCCCTGAAATTGATTCTTTGGAAGCTAAATATATTTTTGGAAGATTATCATATATATTGTATGTATAGTATATATGTGATATATTTTAAAAAATTAATTGAGAGTTTTCAATACATTAAAAAGGTAATATTGCTGGGCCTCACAGCTATTGGCTCTGACAGAACCAGGGGGGACTGGGGCAAAACAAAAAGAATTTCATAAATCCTTATTTTCTTTTAGGAAAACTGATTGCAACTGCCCCTTCCAGGAAAAAAACTACTGAGTCCGCGTCTGCGGCTCACATGGGGCCCCATCAATCATGGGACATCAGTGGGATGGAAAGATCTACTTATTATAGACCAAAATATAAAATATTGGGGTCAATCTAAGGCCTCTAATCCGTTGATCCATGACCTACAAATTTAACGACTATCTTATTATTTCTACTCGTCATACATTAATGATTCAAAGAGAGCATGGCAATAAAAGCAAAATTCTTAGGGTTCACCAATAAATTTTTGATGCAAGGCAAAACTAAATGTTATAAATCCACATGGTATAATATTAAAGTTTAATATGTTAGTGAGCCCCCATTAGCTTGGAAAATAAAAAAGTTAGATTTTGAGCTTTCCTTCTTCATATATGTATCCATCCTCTTTTAACCTTAAGGGATAGCTCAGTTGGCCTAGGACTACATTTGCAATTAGAGGTTGTACATTTTTTTAACCCCAAGGGATAGCTCAGTTGGCTTAGGACCGAGGTTTGTACCTGAGGTTGTAGGTTCGAAACTACACTACCACATTGAGGCTACAGAGGAGTTTACCCGGCTTCCCTCTGGGCCCGGAGAGATTAGTCCAGCTCAAGGTTGGGAGCCCTTGGAGTATAGAAAAAAAAAAGTGTATCCTCTTTTTATATGAAGTGGGCCGCAATGTGGGGTCCAGTAAGAGGATCCGGACTCGTTGCAATTTGACAAAAAAAGCGAAGGGACAGCAAGGGACAGAGAGAGAGAGAGAGAGAGAGAGAGAGGCGAAGGAACGACGGAGAGACAAGGAAAAAAAACGAGGGAAGAAGGAGAAGAAGAAGACGACGACGACGAAGAGGAAGAGGAAGAGGAAGAGGAGAAAGAGGAGGAAGGAAGGAGAAGAAGAAGGAGGAGAGGAGGAGGAGGAGGAGAAGGATGGAGGGAAAGAGAAGAAGAAATGTCAGCTAAAACGTTTCCAAATATCTCTCTCTCTCTCATTATTCAAATTCCATTCCATTTGGATTCTTCTCATTTGTTGTTGTTCTTAGATTCGATTTTTAATGCAGCGGCATTGACCAAGAGCATATCAAGAAGCGATTTTTCCTTCTTTCACGTTCGTTTTCATCAATGGTACGTTCTTTTTCTGTTGAATCTCATTCGTTTTCTATGGATTCTAATTGTTATTGTTGCTGTTGTTGTATTGCATAAATTCATGGACTTTTATAAACCGAAGTCGAATTGCGAATGGCATTTGATCAGATGATATGATCTGTTTTGTCGATTTTGATTCTATTTGATTTGGGTTCGTCCATAACGGCGAGGAAATGCGAGAAATGATCAATGATAATGTGCTGCATGAAGCTTACATCTCGTTTAAAATGTGGGTGCGACGCAGCTGTGTTTGATTCAGGTTGTTCATGTAATATGCCTATCAATGTATAGGAACCGACTCGAATTTCACTTGAATGGGAGTGATATTCCCCTTAGGATTATTCATATGTCAAATGTGCAGTCATGTTTGGATCGCATGATCAATTCAATGGTGCATGACATCCATTTAGAGCGAAAATCGGGACAGTTTCTTTACAGAGCCTACGTTATATGAATGGGTTGGAATGTTTGATTGAGTGTGATGTCCATTTGGAGCGAGAATTGGGACTGTTCCTTTATAGAGTCTGTGGCATGTGAAATGGGTTTGAATGATTGATGATGCACAGGTTAAATCGGGTAGATAGCTGCCGTTAGCAACATGCTGATGGCAGAATGGGATCATTTCTCAACAAATGTAAGTTGTTTTCTATCATTTTTTTTTTGGTTACTGAGAATTTATGCGGAGCTTCCTTCTTGTTGGTTGTGAATGGTGGGTTGTTGAAGCAGAATCACTGCTTTATTTCTTGGATGTTGTAATCATTTCCATGTTAAATTTCTTATATACAATTCGCTACGAAAAAAAAAAGAGAAAAAAAATGTGCGTTTCTATATCTACTAGAATTGTGATGTCAAGCAGTTCTGATAAGAGTGGTGCTCATTTGGGTTTCTTACATTGCTACAGTAGATCAATGTTCATTCTTGGTATTTACTTAATTTATTCATGCATTGTCTTCCTTTATTTTTTAAATTTTTTTTTCACAAATCTTTTTAGATTACATGCAGTCTTCATTTGGATTGTTTTAAATGCTGGCTACTGGTTTTTCTTTTTCTTTTAGCAGTCTCAGTCCTTTGCTTGTGTGGGGTTTCCAACTCCTGAATAATATCTTTAGTTATCTATACAAAAATTCCATGTTTATATAACAGCACATTTTCCCCCCTTTTTTAAATATAATACTGTTTTTTTAATAAAATATTTGCTACCATTTTAAAATATATATAACAGCACTTTTTATGCCTTGTGTCAGCAATTGTCTCGTTAAAATAAAATTCTTCAAAATTAGCAGAGTACTGTGCCAATACTGTTACCATTTCAGCTATATGATAATGCAGCAATATTTGGTACCTGGTTATATTTATCATTCGTTGAGGCTTAAGGGATGAGAAAAGAAACTGAAAAGATAATGAAAAGTATTAAGATGAAATCATGTGTCCTTTCTATAGGATCGGCCTCTCCTTATAATGTTTATCACGGCCTTAATCAAGGCTTACATCAGTATCATTACAGCCAATTTTTCCTAACTTAACAATTATAAAAAGATTCTACAGAAAAAACCTTCCTAACTAAAGAATGTACAGGTGTATTGTTTTGACCATATATATATAGGGGGCAGCTCTCCTAAGCTTAGGATAAGGTAAGCTCAAGTGTGTGGTGGGGCCACCTGGGGACCCACCTGGCGATGGGGATGGGGGGATTTCAAGGACTCCCTAAGACCTTCCTCTCTGCAAAATATCAGCCCCAACCGTGATTTTTTTATCATCTCTAGCTGGGCTTCAAAAGTTTAATGGTCAATAGTCCATTCGGATCGGTACACGGTCGATCAAATAGTCCAGTAAATTCAGATTTGACTGAAAGTTGGTGGACATGTGCAATTCAGGGGCGGGGGGGTGGGGGGTTGTGTGTTTGGTCCATTTGGATGGACCAAGGGTGGGCCCCACAAGCGGCAGCTTACGAAATTTTATCCTTAGCTTGAGCCACACGTGAGGCATTTCAGCAATTGGGATTGGCCCCAGTTTGATAGTTTCAATTGAAATTTTCTTGGACCCAGTTTGACACCCCCTCCCTCAAATTGATGCGGGAGAATCAACGAGCATGAATTTGTTGACTAAGAATTGATGACGAGGTCATGGAAGACCTTTTGTGAAGATATCAGCAACTTGAAGTTCTGATGACACATGAGGAAGGCTGATGACCTCTCATTTGAATTCATCATGAATGAAATGGCAATCAACCTCAACGTGTTTTGTCCACTCATGGAAAACTAGATTTTTTGTAATCCGGATGACACTTGTATAATCGGCATGGAGAAGAGTAAGACCATTGATAGGAAGACCAAGATCAAAGAGCAAACCGCATAGCCAAAGAATCTCAGAGCATATAGGAAACTGTCAAACCGTGTGATTTCAAGCTTAGACTTCTCAAAGAAAGGTTCAAAGTACTTAGATTTCAATCTAAGACTCTTTTCAGAGGTTTTAACAGAGATCATTTTCAATTTAAAGTTGCTAGCCAGTAATCCCAAAACCAATTGGTGATAGGAAACTGCACAAACAACTACTTAACGATATTTGCAATGGCAAAGCTAAGGAGCTTATTGTTGGCTACAAACTCTATTACAAGGATAGAATAATGCTGGAAGTGGAGTGGATATAGCAGTAGATAATGATTTGAAGGTAAAGATTGTCGGGGCAAAGAGATTGGATGATAGACTTACAACAATTAAACTAGTGTTAAAAGGAAGATATAATATTTATCATTAGTGCCTATGCACAAGTAGAATCACATGAAAGTGTTAGGGGACGATTTTAGGAGGAGATGGATTGTTTAATACAAGAAATCCCATCTAGTGAATGATTATCCTAGGAGGGGACATAAATGGGCATGTAGGAAAGCATACTAAAAGGTGTGAGAGAGTGCATGGGGTCAAAGATTTGGAGAAAGGAATGAGATAGGAGACACTATCTTAGAATTAGCATTAGCATTTTTTTTTTTTTTTGAATGGTTTATTTCATTAAGAAAAGAACGAACAATACAAGTGATGAGTACTGACAGCAAAGCAGGAAAACACAAGAAAACTATAACCCAAAAGGCAACAAACTAAGGCCCTACATAAGAGAAGGCAAACTCTTTCCAATGATACACTATTTGTTCTAATGAATATCCTCTAAAAGATGGGTTAATGGACACCCAGATAGCTATAAGAAACTTTGTTTTCTCCACCAAATTGCTTTTGCTAGATGCTATCCCTTCAAAATATCTTGAGTTCCTTTCCTTCCAAATTGTCCAAACCACCGCCAGAAATTACAACCTCCACATCACCTTTCCTCTAGAATCCCCAATTAGGGCTTTCCAGTTCTGGAAGAGCTCGAGGAGAGAATTGGGGAGTACCCAACAATAGTAAAACCATCCCACCACTGACATTCAAATAGACTGTGCTAGTTTGCAATTTAGCATGAGATCGTCCACGGATTCCTCGTACCTCAAGCACATTGGGCAGCCGTTCATTATAGTCATCCCTCTCCTCCTTAAGAAAACCATTTTAGATATCCTTTTCCTGATAGCCAACCGCCCGAAGACGAGCACCCTTGGGGGAGCCTTCAACTGCCATATGTGCACACTGCGCTCCTCTCCCTCGAATTGTTAAGAATAGCCTTGAAGAAAGAGGACACTGAAAAGGATCCATTCTTTGAGGCTTCCCACACCCTGGCATCTTCTCCGCTATCCTGAATATTTATACCGTTAAGGAAGTTTAGGAATGATATGAATTGAGATTCTTCAAAGTCCTTCAGGTTCCTTCTAAAAGCAGAACAGCGAACCACTCGACCTCCAATTGTATTCATATAAGAGCTGACAGTTGCTTCCTTATCCTTCGCAACACCTAAATTGATCCGGGAATTGAGCACTTAGAGTCCTTTCTTTAGCCCACCTATCTTTCCAAAAGAGGATCCTCTCCCTTGATTCAGCTTGGTATCTAATGTTCTCCATGAAGAGCCTCTTTACCGAGAGGATTCCTTTCCATATTGCAGACGAGTTCGTTGGGGCTTCCTGGACATCCCAACCATGTCTTGGGAGATTATATTTCCTTTCCATAACATGTCTCTAAAGGCCATCTGTACCATCTCCTATCCTCTGGACCTCCACAACCACTTGCCTAATAAGGCTTGATTCAGTTGCTTGAGAGGCCTAATTCCCAGGCCTCCTTCTTCCTTCGGTTTACAAATGGAAGCCCAATCTACCAAGTGAAACTTCTTCTTGAGAGGCCTAATTTGCATTAGCATTTGACCTTATAATAGAAAACATATGCTTTAAAAAGAGAGACGAGAGTTTAATTACCTATAAAAATGGAGTTAATAAGAGCGAGATTGACCTTTTCCTACTTAGAAAATATGACCAACTAGTTCTACAAACTACATGGTTATTCATGGATATTTTAGCCACACAACATGGATAATAGTTTTAGATATTTGCATTAGAAGTAGGAAGAGAGAAGTAGTAAATAAAAGGTGCCTTAAAACAAGGTTGGGGTGATTTGATATGGAAAGAGCATAAACATAAAGTGATCGAGGTTGGAAAATGAAACTTGGATGGAGAAACTATGGTGATGTGGAACCAAATGGCTCTTTGCATTCGACAGGTTACAAAAGAGGTATGAAATGGAGAAGGCACAATGATAAAGAAACTTGGTGGTGGAGTGTAGAGGTCCAAGAAGCTATTTGAGAGAAAAAAAATTATTGCTACAATGAATCAGGGGTTAGATTTTGAACCCATAACCGTTTCAGCTTCCAAAGAGGATCAACGGTTTGGATTGTGATTTTGGGCCCATAGAGTCCAAAAATGAGAGTTTCTGCCTTTTTTCATAAATATCTCAAGATCCAAGACAAATCAACGGATCAAATTTGAGCAATTGACCCACTAGTTGTGTTTGGGCTTATGAAGACTGCCAACTTTTCAGATCGTCCTTTAGGGTCCTACAATTTAAAAAGAAAAATAAACGAACGGCCAGTCTAAAAGGACCTTTTTTAACTGTAGCAAAGCTCTATGTGCTTCAGACGTTTGAGTCTGTATCAAATCGGGTAAGCTTCAAGAATGTCCAAATAGAGGTATTAACTCTTTATAAGTTTTAAAGGAGAGGTAGGAAAAATGTTCTCAAATGGCATTTGGAAACAGTTTTAAGAAAAGAAAAAGTAAAAAGTAGAGATGCCAAATGCCACCTAAAAGGGACTCAGTTGAGATGGTTTGGAGTTGGACATGTCCAACGTATGCCAACAATGATGCAAGTGAGGAAAAGTTTTTCTATGCAGGTCAAGGGCCCCTTAAGAAACAAGGGGTAAGCCGAAGATGACATGTATGGAAGTGTTATGGATAAATATCAAGAAGTGAAACCTATCCAAGGATTTGGCCCATTGTAGACTAGAATGGCGAAATATAATTCATGTAGCTAAACCCATTATTGTTGAGACAAGGCTTTGCTGATGATGTAATTAAATAGCATGACTATATGAAATATATTTTATGATTGTTGGGATTTGGATCTTGGGAGAATTTTCTCTCATGAATGGACCGCAGTCCAGCCTATGGGGCTCACTTGGGCCTACCTTTGATCAGTGTAGTCCCTTTGACACACTTGTTATCCTAGATCTGGCATCATGCCCAATCTTATACTCATTGAACGTGCTCACCGTCAAAGTGAATCTAAAGAAAAAAGCTATGGTTAAAATGCCAGTTAACTTTAAGGCTTTTAAATCAAAGGCCAGGATAATATGATGGGCCTGATTTTTTTGGCTTACCCTTATTCATTTTAAGGAGATCCTTCCATCTGCTTTCTTCCCATTGATGGACATTCATCTAAGTGGGCCCACAATCTGGACCGCGTACGAATGATATATGATCTGCTCATAGGTGAACATTTTCCTCGATCTTGGGGCATAGTTGACATTTGTCATTCCTCTAGTGTTTATTTTTTTTTTTTCAAAAATCCCAATTTATTTGGTTTTTTGGAGTCCCACAAATATAGAATAGTTGTTTCAATCAATCACTTCATTTTTATTTACCTCTTACACAAGTATAATAGTTCAATATTTCAGTTTTTTATTTATGTACATGAAAATCAACTTTTATCTTTTGATTGATGAAGAGATAAAAAAAGTCATATTGCTTTGACTGTGATGATGAATTGTGCTGATGCTGTGCCATTGTTGAATCTACAGGCTCCGCCAGCCAAGATAGCAGTAGGATCTGTTGTTTGGGTGGAGGATCCTGATGTCTCTTGGATAGATGGGGAAGTCTTGGAGGTTAATGGTGAAGAAATTAAGATCAGCTGTACTAATGAGAAGACGGTGTGTGCTCTTTATAGTGTTTCTTTTTTATGACAATAAAAATATCTTGCTTTGCTTAAAAATAAGACTGCTGAATCCAAGTTTCTTTCGAACCCTTGATCAGAGCTACATTGTTCTTATTTTCTACTTGTAATGTGAAATAGCGGTTCCCTTTTTTTTTTTTTTTTTTTTTTTTGGTGATTTGGTTCCGTTCAAGGGGTTTCTGCTTTTACGTGGCATCCTGAGGCACTTTATTTTAATCAGTGTGAAATAATTCTTTAACAGTGCAGTATATCAAAAGATTTCATGCTCTTGATTGATTATTCATGAAATCTCCGCTCTCAAATCTAAAAGACATAGATTGTTATTGTTGATTTATGAAGAATGTGTTCCCTATTTGTATTGCAGGTTGTAGCCAATGCATCTAGTGTCTATCCAAAAGATGCCGAAGCACCATCTTGTGGTGTCGATGACATGACAAAGCTGGCCTATTTGCATGAACCAGGAGTTCTGCAGAACTTGTGTTCCAGATATGAGATGAATGAAATTTATGTAAGTGTTGAATAGAGTCTAATTTTGATGGAGATCTTCTATATCCTGTGAAGTTAAATTCAACGTGTGATGCAAATAAATCATGTCTGGATATATATTGTAAAATGTGTGGTGGTGGAAATAAATCATGACTGGATATATTGTACAATCTGTGACTCTTATGTGTGCGAGTGCCATCTTCTTTGACTTGATATATTAAATGCTCTTTTCGTTTGGTTTTGGCTTTTCATATACTTACTATGTGTGGTTGGTAATGGACCTACTGGATTGTACAGACGTACACTGGAGGTATATTGATTGCCGTGAACCCATTTAGAAGACTACCTGATTTATATGACAGCCAGATGATGGAAAAATACAAAGGGATAGCCCTTGGTGAGCTGAGCCCTCATCCTTTTGCTGTTGCAGATTCTTCATATAGGTATGCCCCTCTGTTTTTCAATCTAAGAATTGGAGGTATTCATATTTTCGTAATGACGAGAAAATACCCCTGTTTTGAATGCAGACAAATGATAAACGAGGGGATAAGCCAATCGATTCTAGTAAGTGGAGAGAGTGGAGCTGGCAAGACAGAAAGTACAAAAATGCTTATGCGCTATCTTGCTTTCATGGGTGGGAGAGCTGCAACTGAGGGGCGCTCTGTGGAGCAGAAAGTACTAGAGGTGAGTGTTATCTTTTTTTTTTTTTTTTAACTTTTTTTAAAAATGTTTTTGGAATGGTGATAGAGGAATCTCAATGATTCTGAAGTCGGGATGTAAATTCTACGATATTTCATAGAATGCGTATGTTGATAGGGTGATTACTTGTTCTTCTTCTCCTTTTCTTCTTACTTTTCCATGTCCTCTGCAGCCTAGTACTTTTCCTTGAGGGCCATTAACCTATATAGAAAAGACTTTTCTTTCCCATTGTCATTGTTAGCCTGCATTGGACATGTACAAACCATCTCAAAGAAGTCTCTCTTAATTTATCACCTATTAATGCTATGCTAAATGCTCCCAAGTGGGCTCATTTCTAATTCTATCTTCCGTAGTTTTCCTACATACCTATCTCAACTTCTCATCACTGCTACAACCATCTTTTGAATGTGCAATTTCCTTATTTGCCAACATCCTGCTCCATAGGTTGTAGCTGATCTAATTGCTTTCTCATAATATATTCCTTTCAATCTTGTTGGTATGCACTGATCACAAAGCAGTCTAGAAACAAGTCTCCACTTCAAATTATTAATATTTTAGTTTTATGTTTATTTATGCACTGAGATTTTCTTTATTGTCATGATAGAAGCCTTATCCCATCTATTTATTTTATTTATTTATCTATTTTTTCCCTCTGTTTGGTAGTCTAATCCTGTGCTAGAAGCATTTGGTAATGCAAAGACTGTCAGGAACAATAATTCAAGGTGGGCACCTATAATGCACAAAATTTCCAGTTCTTGTTTTCAGTTTGTTTGTCTTACAATATGCCCAATTTGGTGATTAGTCCAACCTAAATGGATCTTATTCATTATACAGCCGTTTTGGCAAGTTTGTTGAGCTTCAGTTTGATTCGAGGGGAAGGATATCAGGAGCTGCCATTAGAACTTATTTGCTGGAAAGATCTCGTGTTTGTCAAGTATCTGACCCAGAGAGAAATTATCATTGTTTCTACTTGCTTTGTGCTGCACCACCTGAGGTATGTGGTCTCTGAGCTACTTCCCCACTAATTCTTCTGCATGGAGGAAGTGGATGACAAACGATTTGGAACTTTTTTAGAAGTTGAGGGACATTTGATTTACCTGTTCATTATTTGCATTTGAAGATATTGATGATTTCAAACATTTTCTTGGTCATGTTTAAGGTACCCGGAAAATGACTGGAGGCATGGTGAATGTCTTGAGTTATACCTCTGGTGTGAACAAATGTTTTCTATGACTATCTGTCTATTTTTTTTGAAGTCGAAGTTATGTACTTTGGTTTATAGCATGAGCCAGCCATGCTTCTATTTGTTCAGATTAGAGTGCCTTCCATTGAGGCAGGCTGCCTAAGGGTACCATGAAAGAATATGAGGGGTAGGAAGTGTTGTCTTGCCATGCATAAAGGTCTTGTGGCCAATTTTTCATGTAAAATCATTTGTTGCATGAAATTTAGAAAACATGAAAAGAAAACATAAAAATGTGTCTGCTCTGTATTAGTTATATTTAAGATTATAAATGAAGAATTACAAGAAATAAATATAAAAGAGACAAAAAAAATCTTTGAATAGCTCAAGTTGTATGGCATGCTACAGTTATCTAAAACATACGGCTCAGACAAGTACTTCATTGCTATATTCTCTTACACTCATCTCTATCTAAGATTCTAAAATGAAGCAAATGGTTCATATTTTTATTGCAGGAATTGTCTGTGAGTTTCTAAATGACCAATATATAAGCTTAGTTTGTTTGTTTTGTTCTGTTTCTGTGTTAGGTTGTTGACAGGTACAAATTGGGAAACCCAAGAACTTTTCATTATTTGAACCAGACAAATTGCTATGATCTGGATGGGGTAGATGATTCAAAGGAATACATGATAACAAGGAGTGCAATGGATGTTGTGGGAATTAGTAACGACGAGCAGGTACCTTTTCTAGAGGATGCATCCAGACACAGCATGAGGACCTACGGTTTTTTTTTTTTTTGTCATTTAGACTTAAATTATAATTTCTTTAATAATTTCAGGATGCAATTTTTCGAGTTGTGGCTGCGGTCCTTCATCTAGGCAACATTGAATTTGTGAAGGGAAAGGAAACAGATTCGTCAGAGCCCAAAGATGACAAATCTTGGTTCCATCTAAGAACTGCTGCTGAGCTTTTCATGTATTATTTCTTCAATGCGGTTGATCTTTTTTATGCATTTGAAAATTTCTCAATTGTGTACAGCATATTTTGCCGAGACTGATTAACAAAATTATCATTCTTGAAGTAATTTCAAAATTTCTTCAGGTGTGATGCAACTGCCCTTGAGGACTCCTTGTGCAAACGTGTGATTGTAACCCGTGATGAGACCATAACGAAAAGTCTTGATCCAGGTTCTGCAGCTCTTAGTAGAGATGCTCTGGCAAAAATTGTGTATTCACGATTATTTGATTGGTAATTTTTTTAATTCTATGTTCTGATGGATTTTTGGGGGATATTTGGTGTTTTACCTTTTTTTTTTGTGACTCGTTCTCATGAAGTATGACCTTGGACCAATGGGTTTCTCCTTTTCTGGGGATACCTTCCTTACTCATTGATCTGCTTGCTGCCACAGGATTGTGAATAAAATTAATAGTTCGATTGGTCAAGACCCTGATTCAAAGTTCTTGATTGGAGTATTGGATATTTATGGATTTGAGAGTTTCAAGATAAACAGGTGCTTAACCGGTATGCTTTTTGTTTTCATCATTCTAGAGGCCTAGTTCTTGCAGTGAACTGCATGGAAACCATGTGTGTGTTTGATTTGAACAAAGAGTACTTATCCCTTGATGAAGGGACATTAGAGTTTGTGATTACTCCATTTGTAGTCATTTGGTCTACAATACCCTGATCCTTGTACATGCCCAGCGTATCTATGTAGGACCAAGATACTCATATCGGTACTTGATAGTTGTACTCCACTGATACTTACATGGTACAAAACTACAAATTAGCATATCCTACTTATCGAGTTGGGAGTCCATTATTTTCATTTAGTTCTATCATTTTTCTTACTGTTCAACATAAAACCTGTTAGAAGGGAATGCAAAAAATGATAAGTTCATTAATTCAAAAACATTCTAAAGAAAAAAAAATTAAGACAGCTGTATCCATATCTGTGTCCTAGATTTTCAAAAGTGCATCTGTTTCTTCGATTCCTGTGTCTGTGTCCATACACATATCTGGGCATCGTAGCATTTGATCTAATAGATTTATTAGTTCTCCAAATTATTCCCAAACCTAGAGGGACCCAATAGCTTTCACTTATCTGGTCATTTGGTTACATGTTCTTGATTTGTGCAAATAAAGGGCTCTTAATCAATTAAATCTAGAATCATGCTACTTCATAAATAACTGTAAGTGCATAACTAAATGCTAAAACTTAAGTCCATTACCTCATATTTGTGTAAATTAAACCACCACCATCCATTTCATATTGATGTAAGCTGTAACCTTGATTCATTCCTAGCTATGCAATGATTGGATCTGAGAGTCTGTGGAAACACTAATAAGATGACTTCTTATTCAATGGTAAAAGCTCTTCTCCAGCTTATTTTGTACCGACGATAGCAGTTGTCACTCACAGCTTCTTCCCAAATTTTGCAATTGGTCTTCCATCCATGTGACGGTGTGAGCTGATAAATCTAACTTTCTAAATTTTGAAATGCCTGAGGTGGAGTCTTTTCCCACATTAGATTGGTTAGATATTTTCGGAATTTAGAGGGTGTGGATTTTGGAATGCGTCTCTTATGGTTCTTTCTCAACTTTGTGGAATGGTTCTCCTTCTTTTCTTGTTGAAGCTTCTATGGGGCTGAGACAAGCTGTTTTTATTTCTTCCTTTTTTATTGCGATAGTTGTTGAAGCTTTCGGGTCTTTCCTTTTAAAGGCTAGGTTCATTGAGCATATCAGTGGTCTTGAAGTGAGCCGAAATTAGAAGCGATCACTCATCTTTTTTCCGATAATGATATGATTCTATTTAGTTTGATTAAGACGTAAGAGATTGCCTCGTTGAAGAGATGCGATATTCTTTTAGTTGCCGTCGGTCTTCAAGATAGACTTGTCTAAAAGCGTGCTGCTGGGGACAGGGTGTTTAGTAGTGATTCATCGTTTGGCTAATAGTATCTTATTGCAATCCTTGAAGGCTTCTTATTTAGTATTTGGAACTGCTAATCACGGATAAGCCAAGATTGAAAGCTTTGTGGGACCTGTCATTGAAATGTATGAGAGGAAGTTTTCCACATAGAAAAGATAGACTTACCTATGGGGAAGAATGAGTCTGATCAGGGCTACCTTATCTAATTTGCCAGTGCACTACATGTCTTGAAGGTGCCGACGGCCATAATTGCTAGACTGGATTGCAGCAAAAGAACTATATTATGGGAGGGACAAACTCACAAGAGGATGCATTTATTGGCATGAAGTGGTGAAGCTGAGGTTTCTACTTTCTAGGGGCTGAAATTGGGCATTGCTAGCAAAGTGGTGATGGAGGTATGGGGAAGAAAAAGGCACTTTGTGGAGGAAGATCTTAGTGTCCAATTATGATAAGGATAACTGCGATTAGTTTCCTAGAAACATTCCTAGGTATCATCTTTTGGGCC
Source organism: Umbellularia californica (assembly GCA_028538565.1). NCBI lineage: Eukaryota > Viridiplantae > Streptophyta > Magnoliopsida > Laurales > Lauraceae > Umbellularia > Umbellularia californica. Next base: position 68,521,670 of record JAPQWN010000008.1, read on the forward strand.
TATAGAATGTTATTCAAGTTTCAGGAAAGAGTCCAATGAGAGGGGGCACTTTCAGTATGGGAAAATTGTTGGAAGTAGGTGGGCCTCGTGGACTGAATTTCAAAACCTTTGACCCACATGACTTAGGGATCAAGTACCCACAAGGCCAAACACTATATTCAGGATGCATAACCCTCAATCTCATGATCATATACAGTAAAAATTCTATCTAAAAGATAGAAACAAGCAGCACTAAACATCCACAACGATCCACAACATGCAAGGAGTAGATCATACCTTTGGAGCCCGGTAGTGCTCTAATGGAGAACTTGATGACTTTCTTTGATGTAGAACTCTTTTACAAAATAAAATCAGAATCTCCAACACCTCTTAGCCTTCCACGCTATCACCCCAATCGGATCTTTTTTCTCAAGAAGATTGGTGGAATCTCTAAGAGAAAACCCAACTCGAAACTCCAAGGAACTAGAAGAGGAAGAGGAGAGAGAAGTGCAACAATTGCACAAAAGGGGCTGGACGTTTTCTGCTCCAATTGATGGACATCCATGAGGGGTTCTATTCCCTTTTATAACCTTTCAATGCTCCTCTTTTCCTAATTGAAATAGAAGTCTCACTTCCATAATAATTAGTAAGTATACTATTACCACTATTAGAAGTCCTACTCCAAATAGAAGTAGTAACTTTCTAATTCCTTCATTTTAGAGTTCAAGTAGGATTAGTATTTTTCTAATAACTTGGGCTAGCGTGAGGACCACTAGGGATTCCATAGAAAGCTGGTTCTAACTGGGACACTGCGACCCCACATCTCATGTGCAATCCGGGCCCACAATTAATTGCAAATAACACCACTATATAAATGCAATTGCACTCCAGTCTAAGGAATATTACAATGAAGACCCTAAACTTCCCGATTATCACAAGTAGGCCCCTCTATCAATATCCATGGATCAATTGGAATAAATTAAGTATACTATTACTACTATTAGAAGTCCTACTCCAAATAGAAATAGTAACTTTCTAATTCCTTCCTTTTAGAGTTCAAGTAGGATTAGTATTTTTCTAATAACTTGGGCTAGCGTGGGGACCACTAGGGATTCCATAGAAGGCTGGTTCCAACTGGCACACCGCGACCCCACATCTCATGTGCAATCCGGGCCAACAATTAATTGCAAATAACACCACTATATAAATGCAATTGCACTTCAGTCTAAGGAATAAATTACAATGAAGACCCTAAACTTCCCGATTACCACAAGTAGGCCCCTCTATCAATATCCATGGATCAATTGGAATAAATCCATCTCTTCCAATCTTAGTTCCACATCTTATTATCCTTGAGCCCCAATTAATCACTGTGATCATCAGTACCATCCAATTAACTCTTAATCGTGATGGGTGCGCACTTACTAATGACAAATCCATTAATTGGCATAAGGGGATAATAGAGATAGATTCCATCTTGATCATTCAGTATTCCCACAGTCCTACTACCACATACCCAAGATACCGAGGTGTTGACCTACAGTCCTGGATTAAAATCTCGGCCGATACCGAGTCATATCTCGCTGAGATATCAGTCTCGGCAAAATATCCCCAATAAATCGCAAAATATCGGCCGGTATGATATTTATATCCTGTGAATCGATATCTCGGCCGATATTTTCAAAATATCGGCCAAGATAATATAAAAAGGGTAAAAACCCTAATTTTTGCAACTTTTTCCCCGTCTTCATCTTCTTCTCCTCTCTTCTCATTTCCTTACTACCCATAGTAGCAGCCCTACTCTTGCATATTTTCAAATCCCACATTAATTTTTTGAAGAAAATATTATCTAAGGTAAGAGAAAATCAACCTAAAGCATTTTATTATATGCTTTTTATTTTTATTTTTTAGATGAAGTATAGAAATCATTGGGTTTGTCATTTGTGTTGTGTTCTTCATTTAGAAGTTAGATCTACATACTTTCATGCTAGATCTACTCAAACACATGATTTTGAACTTTTTTTTCCAATTTTTTGTATTTTCGGATTTTTTAATATTTGAATTATTATATATAATTTTTTGGAGATTTCATCATAACTATGTTCTTTTAATGATTCATGATCATTGTATGGTGTACACTCATACTCATCAATCTCTTCCTAGTCTCTGCTCTCTACTAGTCTCCTCTAATTTCGGGTGAACCATGAACCTTTTGATGCCCAAGTGCTTTCTGATTTATCTATTTCACTATTATATTTCTGATTTTAATGTGTCATCTTCAGGGTCTTGAATTTCACAGCTTATTTGATGATTGAGTTAGTATTAAATAATGATTGATATGTTATCTTTATTTTCTTATATTTTATACTAATAAATTGATCATGAGCATCAATAATGGTTGCATCATATGAAATACTAAAGAAGGTAGTGAACTGCGACACAGACAGGACTCATAACTTAAGGTGACCGAGATTTTGATTTATTGTTGTTACTAATAGAAAAAAATATTGTATTCCAGCATTTTCTAATATTCTGGATTTTTTTGGATATTTTTGCAAATTATTTTGGATTTAAAAAAAAATTCACGCCGCGACGACCGTGACGGACCGATATCCGCGACGGATACCGATATCATATCGGTTTTTCGGCCCGGCCGATACCGCGACCAAGATTTTAAACCATGCCTACAGTTGGCCTCACTCATTGGTGACTCAAAGTAAATGAATAGATGGAAACTTGAGTTCATCAATGTCTCAGGATTGAGAGCCTATTGCTAGGGAATTATGAGAGCAGACCTTATTATTGAGACGGAATTCAATAAGGTGCTTCTCATGGTCCTTCAATACATCCAATGTACCAGTACCATGATCCAGAATCTTACATTCTGATGATCGAGACAAATCACATTATCTCAGAGTGATCAAAGTGCTGCAACCTTATCAGATGAGATGCCTAGTCTCATTACTGATTGTGAAGCTATTTAAGTATAAGATTTGTGACATATGTCTCCCGTGTGTGGATCTCATCCATACACATATATCACATCTAATATACTAATAGGACCCGGTTCAACTCATGAACCATTATGTCATATGTATTGGTCATGTGCATGAAGTAATAAAATAACATTCATCTCATGAAAATAAAACATGATTTTATTGATAAATAAAAAAATTAATCAATTTATCACATCAACTGATGGATTGAGTTTATACAATCTAACAATAATGGGGGTGCATTTTAGGGTGGGGAGGGGGTGTATTTTGGCTTCTAGTTTGATGACTAGTAAGAGTGGAGCCTTTGCATATTCTTTTTCCTATAGTGTTTAGGGTGGTTTTTAATAAAGACACTTCTCTTAAGGACTGTTATGTGCATGGTTTAGAAAAAAGCTTCAAATATGGTGCTTTTGGTTTGATGACTGGGTAGGGGTGGGCCTTTTGCATAGTCTTTCCTCTATAGTGTTTGGGGTGGCTTCTAGCAAAGAGACTTCAGTTAAGATGTATTGTGCATGTAGGGATGAAAACGGGTCAGGTTCGGAATGGAACCAGGTATTACCTAGATCTGGAACTGTTTGTAAATGATGGTTCCAAATCTGGATCCGATTCTTTCAGCCCTCTATTGCTGGGAGAGGCACATTCACAGAGGAGTAGAAATGAAGATTCTTCTCTTCCACAATCTTCCTTGGCAACATGAGAAGAGGTCTTAGATGGCGGATCAATTCATAAAGATTATTGAGAGGGTTCGAGCCTTTCCTTCTCTCGATGCTATTGGTAGTCTGTAGTCCCATGGGGGGAAAGCGAATGCGAGAAGAACTGACGATCTTGACGATGAAAGATGATGGTAGAAGTGGAGTTGATCAGTGTCAAAGATCAAGGAAATTGAGGCTGAAGAAGAAGATGACGGTTGAGCAGTTGTGGCTTGGCTTCGTGATAGGTAGGTTACTTTCTCTCTCTCTCTTTGTTTTTTATTATTTGTTTTCCTTTTGGGTTTGGGCGTGGTAGGTTGGCTTTTGGGAGTTACAGGTTTGAATATGGGGTCGAAGTGGGTTTGAGGTTGAATGTTTGTTTGGGGTACGGTTTTGGGGATCGACAATTGATGATAGGGTTTTCAAGGGTTTTTTTTGTGACTGTTGGGATTTTGGTTTAGGGTTGACATAGAAGGGGGATTAGTATTGGATTCAATTTTTTAATAATAATATTATTATTATTATTAATTTTCTTATTCATCAAAGCCTTGTCCTAACTATGTTGGGGCCAGCTACATGAATTCTTTTTCTCCATTCCGATCTATCAAGAGCCAGATCCTCGGATAGGTGGCAATTCTTAAGATCCAACCTTATTACTTCCATCCATGTCCTCTTCGGCCTACCCCTTCCCCTTGGTAGGCCATCAACCCGCATAGAAAAACTTTTACTTACCAGTATCAACTCAAATGAAAGGAAGAGAACTGATTTTGCACAAGAACTTGGTGTCTCCCATTGTGGTTGACCCCTTGATTTATAATACTAAAGTTTCCACAATTCCAATTTGATACAACTCTCCAATCCTTTGATTTTAGGGATATTTTCCTTAATCTAATCATATATGGATCTTATCTAATTATACACAGATATATACTAATGACTAAGTCAACCTTGACCCATTTGCGATCCAGACCTGACCTTAACCTGACCCAATCAGTCACATCACATTTGTTAATACCCCTCCTCTCAACTTGTTGTGGGTGAAGTAGCCAACATCAATTTGTCAACAAAAAATTGATGTTTCACCCGTGGAAGAGATTTTGTGAAAATGTCGGCAATTTGGAGATCTGCGTGACATAGGGAAGATATAATATTGTCATCAAAAGCTTCATAGATATAGTGACAATCAACCTTAATGTGTCGGTGAGTTCATGAAAAAAAGGATTGGCCGTAATTTGTATTGCACTGGTGTCATCTGAACGTAAAGGTGTTATGAGAAGCCAAGTTCTGTAAGCAAGCAACAGAACCAACGTTTTCAGAACAAGCTGAAAACATCGAACAATATTCAGAGTCAGTCGAAGATTTTGACACATGATCTTGTTTCTTTCATTTCCTTGATATAAGTGCATCATCTTGAAAGACACACCAACCAGTTGTTGTTCTACGAGTATCTGGACACCTGTCCAGTCAGCATCACAAGGCCTTAAGAGTCAAATCAAAGTCTCCGGGAATGAGAATACCATGCTTTGGTGTCCCAAAAAGATACCGTATGATCTGTTTGACAGCAGCAAAGTGAAGATTTGTTGGTTGGTGCATGAACTGACTAAACAATATTGACGACATGAGATATATCTAGTTGAGTAATGGTGAGGTAGACAAGGCCGCCAACTAACCGTCTATATGTAGTTGGGTCTGTTAGGGGGGTTACATCATTTTTGCTATATTTCACATTAAGTTCCAATGGGGTATCCACATAAGTAGGATTTTGCAATCTAGCTTGGTGAATAAGATCCTAGGTGTACTTATGCTGATTAACTAGCAGTCCCTACTTTAGTTTGTGCACTTTAAGACTGAGGAAATAAGTAAGGAGTCCCAAATCTTTCATGTGAAAAGATGCATCCAGAGTTTGCTGGAGCTGAAGAATACTGTTTGGATTAGTCTCTGGGCTGTTATGATAATGTTGTCCACATAGACTAGCAGTATGGTGATACCATTAGTGGTGCGACGAAGGAACAATGAAGGATCATACCTTTGAAAAAAGGAAGCATGTTGAAGAGTCTTCCGGAATTCTCAGACCAGGCCCGCGGAGCTTGATTCAACCCATAAAGGGATCTTTGAAGTTGACAAACATAGTTGTCAGACGGTATAGGCAGTTCTAGAGGAGGTTGCATGTGAAAGAATTCATTTTTCACATCCATTTGAAAAAGAGGCCATAAGTGTGAAGCAGGAGCAAGAAGAATGCGAACCGTAGTCATATTTGCAACTGGGGCTAATGTTTCATCATAATCAATTCCCTATTCCTGCCTATTTCCCAAAGCTACGAGATGGGCTTTGTACCGATACAATGAGCCATTTAATTTGAGCTTGACTGAATAAATCCACTTGTAACCAATAGGCTTGACATGAGGACAGGGGATGTAACATGTTTTAATAAACTATGTTTTGAGTATTTACATAAAAGTCCGTGTATTTACTGTTATTTACATAACAGTCCCCAAGGTTCCCAAAACTATGAAATACAAATAAGTCCTTCCACTGATAATAGATATGAATATAGATGCAAAGGAGTAAATATGATCAAGCTTTGAGCATAGTCTTGACTAGCAACATAGTTTTGGTGCAATTAACTGAAATGCCAATTTGAATGATAAAACTAAAATTTTAAACCCAAGTTTTAGCAATATAAAAATGGTTGTGAAGGGAAATATGAAATAAGCAATGTTGGTCCCCTGTCAAAGTCAAAGTGGACAATTTCCTTTCAAACAATTCTCAATGATTGAACACTTGCCTATGGTTTGATCATTTGATGCTCCTAATCTTTCAACATGGTCCATCTTCTCATTTTGAGTTGAAGCTTGCACTTCTGTGTTGGTCCTTATCATAATTTAGCAATCTTTTTTGTTTTGGTTTCCTTGAGATAGGTTCAAAATTTGTTACAAGTGAAGATGAGATGGTATTGCTATAGAATTGTATATTTCATTTTTAAGTGATATTTCTATGCTTACATTGTGATAAAAAGTGGATTTTTTTGCAGCTTCGAGCAATTTTGCATCAATTTGACAAATGAGAAACTTCAGCAACATTTCAATCAGGTTAGTTATGAGCTCTTTTCTAAGTTCTTTGACTTGAATAGAATAAGTTTCCATGCGAATTCTAGAGTTCATCTCCTTAACCTTCACCTTCCACAAATTTTATGTTTTGTGGACAGCATGTTTTTAAAATGGAGCAAGAGGAATATACAAAAGAAGAAATTGATTGGAGTTATATTGAGTTTGTTGATAATCAAGATGTTCTCGATCTCATTGAAAAGGTTTGTGAGAATAAAATCCTGTTTTGTGTTAAATTCATGTTAATGTTACTTTTCTTAATTGAAATGGTTTTTTAGGGTAAATTATATTAAGAAATAAGCATCTTATAACCTCCCAAAGCATGGAGGATATAAAAGCATTAGATACCCAGAACAAGTACACAATACACACTACCCTAGGAGAGACCCATACACCCCGCCTCCTCCCCTTTCTTTCCCCTTTTCTAAAGCATCCACCAAACTATTAGCCGATCAAAGCGCATGTCAAAAAATAACATGAATATGGGAAGAAAAAATCTTTATCTTGTTAGCATGGCCTGGATTTGTCATGAGAAGCCCATGAAATCGCATTAGTTGAGCTGCTTTCCACAACCAAACTACATTGAAAAGAGCCAGAACGAATCTGCACCACCTCTAGTATTGCCAACACCTCTGTTGCTTCATTTGAATTCCCGATTCTACATATTCAGAGAACATACATAATATTTCCCCCCTTTTCTCAATCTGAGTGTCAAACCCAGTGATAGGAAACTTACTTCATACTATTAAATTTGATAATGAAATTCTTGGCAGGTAAAAGTTTGAGTAGTGAAAAGTTACATTATTTTATAGAAATTTCAACAAAATTTTTATTCCTCTCTAGAAAGTGATTCAATGAAGGACGGACATGGCTACCAACACTACTGTGGATACCCCAATAAGGATGTCATTGGACCTTCAAGTACCAACTCACCTGAAAGTTCTGACCCAAAAAAGTGGGGCATAGGCCCCCTTTTTTTTATCCAATTGAAATTCAAGTCTGGGTCTGTAGGTTCATACCCAAATATCAGGCTACCCAGTTGATATGCATGAACTACTATTATTATATGATGTGGCCACAGGCCACCTCACCTAACCAACACTGATTTGAGTGACAACTTGCACCAGGTGGTGGGCAATCAGGGGTCTCTGGGCTAGCAGCTGATCTCCATGGGCCCTACCTGCTTGTAAAACTTGAGATCCATCAAAGCATCCTAACCCCTTCATCCTTGGCCATCAAATTTAGTGGTTTTAAAATTAAAACGAAAACCATTTGAACAAAAAAATAAAAATATTACAAGAGGAGAAAAGTGTGAGAATGGTAACTTCAATTCTACTAATAAAGCATGGCTTAGTTCTGCATACGTTGATAAAAAATGTTTATAGATTATTACTATGGAAACTTAGTTCCATTCTAATCTTTTTGATAGGCTTCAGTTCCATTCACTATCCTTTTTTATTTTTAATGGAAACGAGCATACATATTTTTACTATTGTTTATTAATTTTCATGTCTTTTCTTGCATATATCCATAATAGATGCTGGCCAATGATTTGATAAGATTTAAGTTGCATTATTATTATTATTATTATTATTATTATTATTATTATTATAATATCATCATCATCATCCTTATTTTTTAATATTTCATTCCATTACTTGCAGAAGCCTGGTGGGATAATCGCTCTTTTGGATGAGGCTTGGTATGTATTTGATAAGACAACTGTTCTAGTTTCCTTTCTGTCTCTGTACTTTAAGCAAATTGATATTTGATTGATCCATGTTGTGAGGTATCTTAATCATGTTTTGTAGTATGTTTCCACGATCAACTTATGAGACGTTTGTCCAAAAGCTGTATCAGACATTTAAAAGTCATAAGCGCTTCAGCAAGCCAAAATTGTCTACCACTGCCTTCACTATATGTCACTATGCTGGTGATGTAAGTACATTTCATTTAGGAAGAGTTGCCACATATATGATAAAATGAGAATTGTAGAATGGATCCTCGCATAAACAGAGTTTCATTCAATTTACAGGTTACTTATCAGACAGAGTTGTTTCTAGACAAGAACAAGGATTATGTTGTTGCTGAACATCAAGCACTCTTAAGTGCTTCCGAGTGTTCTTTTGTTTCTGGGCTGTTTCCACCCTTGGCTGAGGAATCATCCAAATCATCCAAGTTTTCATCAATTGGCTCAAGTTTTAAGGTATCATATTCTTCTTTGTACACATCCTCTAGTAATTGTCCCTTGGGTTCTGCAACTCTTTTATGTATTTTTTGGATTGTTATCCTTAGATTTAATTATTTATGCAGCAACAACTGCAAGCTTTGCTCGAAACTCTTAGTGCTACTGAGCCACACTACATTCGTTGCATAAAACCCAACAATCTTCTTAAGCCATCAATTTTTGAGAACACTAATGTTTTACAACAGCTTAGATGTGGGGTATGATGAATCTCTACTTACATGTGCATGGCTGTTCTCTTGCTAATAATATTAGGACATGTTCTTCACCACTGTAACAAGACATTTTACATTTTAGGGAGTCATGGAGGCAATTAGGATAAGTTGTGCTGGATATCCTACAAGACGATCATTCTATGAATTCGTTAACCGTTTTGGCATCCTCTGTCCTAATGTTTTGGATGGGAGGTAATTTAAATATTTTCCAGATATTTGTCTAATCTGTTTGGTAACCTTACTGGGTATATCTTCTGAAAGTATCAACTTATTTACATTTTATTTTTCATGGTAGTTGCGATGAGGCCACTGCTTCCAAGAGGTTGCTAGAGAAAGTGGATCTTAAGGGCTGTCAGGTAGGCATGATCAACAGGAGATTAACTCTTGGTTAAAACCTTCTCCGCAACATCTTCTTTTAACTGAGTTGTTTTGTACCTCCATTTTGCATGATCCTTGTGGTACTGGCTTATACTGACTTTTCTTTTTGAGATGCATTTTCCACGATAGTTTTGTGTAGGATATTTTATGTATGGTAAACTGAATTTTATGCTAAACGATCTAGCAGTTATCTTGAACAACTATATGTGCCTATTAGTGACATCTGTTGATTTTAGGACTAAACTTATTGATGCATGCCCTTAGCTTCGACATAAAAGTTTCCTGATTGTGGTCACAATGCCTTTTCAAATCCATAATGTGCAAATTGAACTCTTGTTTTTGAATTCAAATAGGCTCGATCACTTTCTCTTGCCTTCAAAAATCTCAAGGACTGTAGTTTAGCTGGAAAGATGCGATATTAATACAAGTGTGAGGAAGTTTTACAAGATTGTTGGTTTGCCTGGCGACTCTGACCTCATTGATCTTCTGCCTTTCTTGGTTGTGAGTGGATGGAAAAAAATCATCAAATACTACTTAGATATTTTTAAAGAGCTTTTTTGTCATCCTTTTGCAACCAATTTGGAACATGACTTCATGATTCTTGAATTGGAAAAAATCTAAGGTCTAAAATATGTTGGAGAAAAAAATGGTTGTCCAAGAATTGGGGGAATCTTGGTTAATCCCTTTCATGTGGAAGTGAGAAGGCTTTAGATTAGCTTGTGAGCTTCAGATGTTTGAAGTAATATCAAGGAATGGAATGCTTCTAACTTTGGCAACATTTTATGGATGGATGAAACTTTACAGGTAAAGAGTAGTTCTATAGGGAGGGGAAATGCTCAATGGAACCTGAGACGTGCATTGGATGATAAAAAGATTCGAAGAGGGGACCACAAGTGCAAAATTTGCAAAGTTGAAGCACTAATGAAAAACCTTTTATTGAACGCCTAGAAGATACCATATTGCAAATAGTAAGCTTATTTAAGGAGGCATTATCAAAGGAGGATGTTCGAGTCAAAATTCTAGAACTGAACATATTTTGGTTTGATGGAAGAAGGGTAAGATAAATTGAGTGAAATTGGGGAGAAGAAAGGGAAAGATATGATAGGAAACAAATTTTTGGAGAGAAGAAAGAGACAATCATCCTATTAGGGCTGCACGACCCTCTTAAAGTATTTATATTAATGATATTTTCAGTAATTACAGAAAACCCCCATATAGTTAATTATAAGTAGTTAAGTACATGCCGGTCTCTCCCCTCAAGCAGGTGCATAAATATCCATCATGCCCAGCTTGGACACCACATCTGACAACTGTTCCTATGTCACAGCTTTTGTAAGAAAATCTAACTGCCTGCCCTTCTATAGCATATGCTCTAGCTTAATATCTTTGTGGTTGACCTTCTTTCAGATGAAATGACAGTCAACTTCAATGTGCTTTGTATGCTCATTAAAAACTAGATAAATTGTGCTAAGATGCTATCACAATGTAGCATAGTTGGACCTTTATGTATAAACCCAACTCATACAGTAAAAATTCTCAGCCACAATAATTCACATGTCCCATGTGCCACCACTTTGTTCTCAACTTCTGAACTGGATTTTGCTACTACAGTCTTCTTCTTGCTCTTCCAAAACACCAACTTGCCACCCACAATGGTACAATAGCATGTCATTGACCTCTTGTGTGTTTTTTATGCTGCCCAATCTGCATCTATATAGGCATCCACAGCTAGATGTCCATGTCTTGAGTACAAAATTTCTTTTCCTATTTATTTATTAAGATATTTTAAAATTCGGCGGGGGCTTTATGCAATATTGGGAAATGTCATGGTTTCTGTAGTTATGAAACTGAGTAAATAATAAATAAAAGTGGTTGCCCAACTCTAAGGGTTACGATCATCTTTTTCTCTCTCCTCAAACTCTTCTTCCCCATTTCTTTTTTCTAGTTTAAAGTTTTGTCTGATGTCTGGGTAAAAACAAAAACCATAGATTTTTCAGCAACAAGGAATCCAACTGTCTGACCCAGGCCACCCCAGAACAGCTGGATAATCATTGCAGCACTTTTAATGTTGCTCATGCCATAGTTTTCTCCATTCCAATCAGCCTACTTATGTCTATATCTCAATATCGAAGATCGCCCTGATTAGTATATAACATACCATGTCCATGATCATTTTTCAAGTATGCAGATTCTGATAAACAACCTTAAAATAACCAGTTTCGTTGGCATGCATAATTGGCTGTCTATACTAAATCCATGGGAGATATCTGCTCAAGTTATTGTCAAATATAGAAGATGACCAACTAACTGTTAATAGGGCTCTGTATCAGGTAAAGAATCACCACTATCATTACAGAACTGATGACTTTCTAAATAGTATTTTCAATTGGTCAAGTGCCCATTTGTCCAGTTTTACAAAGAAGATCTGGAACGTACTTCTGTATCACTTAGTATCCCAATTAGGCTTGAAATTCAAATCCACATACAGCCTCACAATATGTATTCATCTCTTCATTGAAGCTTCTTTCCATTCAGGGTGAGAGTTTCACTGTTTGGATAAAGCTTTTTGTCTCTGTGGTCTACTGATTTGTTTCTCTTTCTGTTTTTTTCTTTACATCCGACCTATTGAAGGAAATTTTGTTACAAATGGGAGGCAAAAATTATTAATTTATGGGAGTGCAATTGCTTCATCTCTCTTGGGTCCATTTGGTATCAAGTAGGGATCTCTAGAATAGAGTGAAGTTTAAATCGCTCTTATCCATTCATCTTCAAGCTACAACTCAATCTTAGCATTTTTCTTCTAGAATCTCTTTCGATTGGCAGAAATGTAGCTCACTTCAGTATCCGTTCATGTTTCTGAAAGAAGATTCCTTATTTTCGTACATACCATCTGTTGTTGATATATTTTTACTAAATATTTTTGAGGAATTTCTGAATCTTCTAATGCTTCAAGCCTGTTTTCCTAATATGTTGAATCTTCTGTTTAAACATGCAGATAGGAAAAACAAAGGTGTTCCTTAGGGCTGGTCAGATGGCAGAACTAGATGCTCGTAGGACTGAAGTCTTGGGAAGATCAGCCGCTCTTATTCAGAGGAAATTCCGTTCGCACCTGGCCCTCAAAATATTTAAATCATTGAGGCAGTGTGCAGTACAGATTCAAGCTGTATGTAGAGGTATTAAATATTGTTTTTATACTGCATATTTTATTTGGACTACATTACTTTATGTACCTGTGCTACATGTAACTGTTTTGTGTTCTTTTAATATTTCAGGACAACTTGCACGTGAGCTTTATGAAAGAATGCGAAGAGAAAATGCCTGTTTGACAATCCAGAAAGAATTGCGAAAGTTTGTTAAACGGAAAGCTTACAAGAATTTGTTTTCTTCAGCTGTCGCTTTGCAATCTGGTTTGCGTGGGATGGCCGCTCGTAAAGAGCTAAAATTTAGGCAGCAGACTAAAGCTGCAATTATTATCCAGGTAAGTTGGTTTGATGACAATTTGTAGAGCCCCACCCATTGAAGATCCGAACTGCTAAAAATGAAGGTCCTCTTTGGTGGGATCAGGATGACCCCAAGTCAATTTGAGTTTTGTCTCACTGTAATATTGAGCATGTGACATTCTTAGTCATATATGCTCAATCTTATGGTGGAACCAACTCCTATTGGAGTAAAATTTGGGAAACTTCCACTTAGGAGGCGGGACTTTATTTTGAGCAATTCTGATATTCAATAGGTGGGCCCCATTTTAAACTTTCACACCCTCATCGAAAGCATATGTGAGACATTCAAAAGGATTTGAATTCCTAATTTCACATTATCATACCATTACACCTTGGGAGTTATCATTTTATGACTTGATGAATGGCTTTAAATGTTGCCCTTTCAACCATCCATGCCTATTGCATGCATTGCAGCCCATCAATCGATCATATATAAGCAGTCAATAGATTTTCATTAATCAATAATAGGTGCACAATGGATTGACTTACGTGTGATCAATCCAGCATGGTTCGTACTTCTATCAGAGTGAAATACAACTCTAAATGATAAAACAAGGTGAAGTGATTATTTTGAGTACTTTGGATTTAATATAGCAAGACTTAATATTTTCGGATTTTAACTGCCCCACAAATTTTTTGAGAAATTATGCCTTGGAAGATGCTGGGGTATTTTCCAATATAGGATTTTACTTTGGAAATTATTAAAAATATGTATAAGAAAAATTTGAACCACAACCCGCCCCCCCCCCCCCCCCCCCCCCCCCCCCCCCCTTCCCAAACCCAAAAAAGAAAGAAAAGAAAAGAAAAGAAAATGTTGGCTCTGCCATTGTATTGTCTTGTTTATGGTGCTGTTGACAGGAATGTGATAACTAGAGAAATTGAGAGATGGAGAAAGAAATGATGATAGTATATATTATCTTGGTGTTTCCCAAATTATGCTATATGTTGGGTTTATGTCTTGTGTCACGGCCCCGAACCCAATTAGTGAATAAACCGGATCCGGGGTGTGAAAATTAGGGCTAATTAAAAAATTTCGCCCTTTTATACCCAAGGATCGAAGTCCGCTGTGAGGATTATGTATTTGAGCCTCATTAACCAAATAACCTATGAGACTCATTTGGTAAACACATTTACCAAACCTGTAGAAATATCAAAGCAAGCATGCATTTTGTCCCATTATATATTTAAGTTTCAAAACAAAAGACATAAAGTTTATGTACACATCAGGACCATCCCAAAAACTTAGGTCCTGGAACAAAATATATACAATAAGATAAGACAAGTCCAAAAGATTAAAAAACCCAAAAGATGGAATCTAGCTAGCAAAATGACAGGTGTCCCCAGGTATCGCGCACAGATGCTGGGAGTGATGATGCTAAGCTACGTCATCAGCACCCCACTCACGTAACTCCTCCTCCTCCCCTAACTGAGAATCCTCTGGGATTGCCTCAAAGTCTAGGTCGATGTAGTAGGTGGTGTCGTCTACACACCAAGGAATAAAGGATCAATCATATGTTGGTAAGAAGTAAGCAATATATATTATTCATAACATGTTTCAAAATAGAATAGAGACAAGTACATGATTGTAGGACATCAAGGCAACAAGCTAGGCATAGAAGCAAGAGTAAATAATAGAATCAAGTAACAATGTAAATCCTAGCAAGTTATACAAGAATAACCATCCATGAAATGTAATGCCAAGTAAGAGGAGACTCCGAGGATGTCCTAGCCATTTCCCGGGGGTATCAATGCCGTCCTACCCGACTACGAATACTCAAAAGTTCGGCTCTAGTGGTATCCAAAGCTACCTACTAGGGATAACAACACTGTCCTAGCCGACTTCCATTATCCTATGCCATAGACACCATCCTAGCTGACTGCCCACCCTAGTGTCCGAGTGACCGGCCCACTCAGTAATCATCAGACTGCAGCTGGTCATGAATGCAAGATGATAATGATGGTTTAGCACGTGACAAAAGATCCAAGACAAGCACACGTGGATAGATTACAAGGTGTAAGACAATAAGTTGAAGGCTACTCCAAGTCAAGCCAAGATACAAGACAAGTTCCCAAGTTCCACGAATAGTCCTTTTAACAAGCCTATCCACACGTGTCCATCAAATACAAGACAAAAAGGTACCTAAGGATACACTCTTAAGTCCAGTCAAATCCTAATTCTACAAGTTATGTTACAAGTTGTACAAGTATTCAAGAGTAGAGTGTACAAGGTACGTTAAGCTACGGATACAATATTTACGAGTCAAGAGTGAAGAACAAGCCAATCCTAGGTCAAGGGTTGTCCATCGTGTACCACATGTATTCCCAACGGAGTGCTTATGGAGGATGAGTCAATGATGCTATAGTGTGGTGAGCCCTTGGTGTACAGAAGTTATTGGGCACCAATTGACTCAAGTTCATATGCATTCAGCCAAGTTACAACCATACACGAAAGCCCGAACAACCAATGAAGCACACCAAGCTAATCGTGCTCCGTTTTCAATTTCCCCAAGTTGGTCAGGTAAGGGAAGGGTCATAGGGTGTCAACCTAGGGGCCCAACTAGGTTAAGAGTCTCTTTTCAAAAAAAGACAAAGGCTTGGTTCATTTATCCAAGTATCCAATTTCTTTCCAACCTCTGATCATTAGGATGATGGACCAATGAATTCTACGCTTCGAGAGCTTTCCAACGGTATATAAAACTCCAAAATCTGATGAACGGGTCAAAAGTTATGCCCGTTCGAAAATCTGCCTAAATTCAGTCAACCATCAGAATTACCAATAGTTCGAACTCTCAGAACGAGAGTTCGAACATTCAAGTGCAGGTTGTTCCAGGCCAATCACCGGAGAAGCAAAGAGTTCGAACTCTCAGAATGAGAGTTTGAACATGCAAGTGTAGAAAGTTTTGTTTGCTGAATTTTTGAGTTCTATTCATTCCAAACCATCTCCACCCTTTTCTAAACCCTTCCAATGGCTATAACCTATACAAAATTGAACCATCATGCTCTCCTCCAAACCACATTCCATCCATCCATAATTTAAGTCCATTCAACCCATGATACCCAATTTAGCATATATAATCCAATTAACCATGACAAGCTTGGAATTTATGGAATTCTAGGCAATTGAATTAACAAGAAACAAATAACACACATGAATGCTCAATATATAAAGCAAATCCACTTGCCTCTAACAACGAGAATGAAATTTGAGAGAAATTAAGGAGGAAGAGCTCTCCACACACACCCTAGCCAAACCCACTCTCCAAAAGGCTTCCCCTACACTCAAAGAACACAAAGGAAGGAAGAGAAATTAACTAACATGCAAGACATTTACAACAACAAGAAGATAAGTTGGAAGAGATGAAGATGAGGAAACTTACCAAATTTTGAATCAAAAGATAGAGGAAGAGGCGAGGAAGAAAGTGGTGCACTTAGAAGTCTTGGAATTTCTCTCTAGCTGGCACATGCAAGAGGAAAATGGAGGAAGAAGGAGAGCTCCAACAGTTCTTCTCTCTTAAAATAGAATGAAACGGATGAAGAGAAGTTGCTAGAATTGGTTTAAACGGAGATGAAGTGTGAAATGTCTAAAATGCCTTTTTTGAGTGAATTTGGAGAAATGTAATTATTTGAGGGGCTTTAAGGCATCGAATCGCAATGAATTAAGAATGGAAAGTGATGAGCGCAGCGAGATCTTTCCATCGAGCCCAAATTCGGCGAAAACTGAATTTTCGAAAAAAAATACTCAATTTTCCTAATAATTACACCTTAACCCCCTATTAAGACTAATCACACTCGGAATCGAACGAAACTTCGTGAACATCTTTCTAATGATTAAAAAAACTCGCTTAAATACTAAATCCACTTAATTAGCTAGAATCACAATTAATTAAGCTAATCATCAAAATTAAGAAGCTAAACAACCTATTAAGGTCAGGGACCTTACATCTTGTATTCCAGGTGAACTGGATTGGTACATTGGGTTTACTAGGGACCAAGCTTTAGGTTAGGATTATTTTGGTAATTGTACTGGGCTTTGTTAGGGCTTAAGAGAGAGCGAGAGCGAGAGCGAGAGAGAGAGAGAATTATTATATATGATATAACTTAAAAACCCTAGACCAAAGAGTGCAAAGTAAAGACATAGTGAGTTCTCTTTGGCCATGGACGTAGCCACGTAGGCACATTGCTGAACTATGTAAATCCCTCGTTGATTGTCTCTCTATTATGTGTCGCTTGATCTGTCGATTGTAGGTTTTCGCACGCATGCGCACAATACTATATATATATATATAATACAAGTGAGGATATGTTTGGTACAATAAGAGTAAGGATATGGATAGGAGGGGATATGAGATAGGATCGACCCGCCAAACAACTTGGATTGTTGCTAATGTTGGGCCATTCGGGCTTGGGCCTCCTGATGGGCCTGTATCTGCTTCTATCAGGCTTATTGGGCCTAAGGTAATGCTTTACACTCCCCCCTTAGAAAGATTCAAAGATGTGTGCAGCATCAATTATCTTGTGAGAATGTATTGGTGGGCCATGGCCAATGCCTTAGTAAACAAATCTGCCGGTTGAAGCTGAGAGTTGACATAGTGTAGCGCATTAGTCCTTGACTTGAGATGACATGTTCTCCGATGTAATGACATTCAACCTTGATGTGCTTAATGTGTGTTTGTGGAACAAATGATTCGAGCCAAACCCGACTGCATTGGGGGAGTAAAAGCAGGAAGTGACACATCAAAATCTTTAAGTAGCGATCAAAGCCAAATGATCTCATTGGTGGTTAAGGACATAGAGTGGTATTCTACTTCGGTATTGGATTTAGAGACAGTGGATTGTTTCTTGCATTCCAGGAGATGATAAATATTTAGAGGCAGTGGATTGTTTTTTGACGGCATATTGTGGGCGAAAATCCAACAGTTAGATCAAATGTTATGTCCGTTTGAAGATTTCAAGAAGACAAAAAATGCCAGAAGTAAATAAATAGGGCGCAAGCAGGCCCTTACACCCAAAACACATATTTCGGCACAAAGGAGAAGCCCCTGTTCCCAAATCCCAAAAAGGAGTCATTTTCCACATTCTCAGGGCCATATCTCCTTCAATATAGCTTGGATTAAGGCAATCTTGGAATCTATGGGTAGCTATTCAAGAAAAGCTTTCCAATGATAGGCGAAAGATCAAAATTCGACCGTTGGATTGAAAGTTATTGTGATTTGAAGTTTTCAGAAATGTGAAGAAAAGTGCCAAAAAAAGGGCACGAAGAGGGGTACCCCCCCCCCCCCCAAAAAAAAAAAAACCCTCAGATGCCCAATTCCAAAGTGGGTGCACCATTGGATTCCACTGCCCGCTCAAAGTTGGAGGCAACAACCTTCTCGGGGCCATTTCTCCTCTAAACATAGGTCGGATCGAGGTAATCTAGGGTTCTAAAGATATCTACTCGAAAAGAAGTTTCCGATGATATGCATATTGTAAAATTCTGACAAATGGATAAAAAATTATCACAAATTGAAGATTGCAACAAGGGCAATGAAAATCCCCAAAAATAAAAAGGGTACAAAGGACACCCTGCATCCAAAACAGCGGGGGGGGTGGGGGGTAAGCGGCGTAAGCCTATATAATTAGAGGTCTTTGTTCCTATTTATCACAGACTCCGCCTATTGCTTCTTCCTCCACTGCTTCTCTGGCATACTTCGGGTTCTAGTCTTTTGAATCTCTTTCCTTGTGATCCTTGGCTATCTTGGAAACCCAGAGTTAGCGATTACTTCTAACTTTGCTCTCATATACGCAGAGTTTCAGTGTATCTTCCTTCTCACTTGGGTATCTTGGACTCCTTGGGACAAGGGTACCTCATCCATTGTGGTTCTTGCTTTAGTTTGAGCAAGTCCTTGGTAGGGGTGTAAAAAAAAACCGGAAAACCGTCTAACCGAGCCGAACCGAACCGAACCGCGGTTAATAACCGTATTTTACGGTTCGGTTACGGTTACGGTTAATAAAATTCAAAAACCACACGGTTCGGTTCGGTTACGGTTTTCCGTAATAATTCACGATTATTAACTGAACTAAACTGTATAATACGGTTCGGTTAACCGTACCGTAACTACCGTTTACAAATAAAAGAAAAAAAAGAGGGGCCTGAATGAAAATTTTCTTATTCATAACATGCAACAAATCGAAACCCTAGCCTCTCTGGCTCTCCATCGGATATCTCAACTCCCAGCGCCTCCATCATCTCCATCTCTCCCTTTCTGCGTCTCCATCAGATCTCTTCATCGCCCATTGCCCTCTCCATCTCCTGCTCTGCTCGCCTCCATCTCCATCTCCCCTCCTCCATCGCGCGACACTCATCATCCTGCGCAAACCATCTCGCCTCTCCTTTGTTTTGTTACGAGTGGTGTTAGGAAGAAACATATTCGTCTTAACCTGGGCATTGTCGAATTGATAACCTGCAAAGACATTGCACGCTCTGCTTCTCTCCATTCTGCTCTTGGTTTCTGATCGCTACAGACCTTTTCAAGTGATTTCCTTTTATGGGTTTTTTAGAGAGTGCGATTCTGGTAACATTGACATTTTGTTTTGAGCAGTTTCATGGTCAACATTCTATTCAAATGGGAGTTTAAGATTGTTGGGTGGATTTGGTGCCTTTGTTTCTGAGTTCTGATATGTGGGATTGGGGGGTGTAAGTATTAATTATTTGTAAATGTTGTTTGGGTTGTCTTGAAGTTCTTTCTATTTGCTTATGGAATTGAGATGTGATGGATTTATTGAAAACATGGGTTGGATGTTTGGTTAGGGTTTTTGGTGTAGGTAATGATTTGTGGTCAGTTTGGGCAATTTTGGGCTTAGCTGCTGCTGACAGCTTATTGGATCTATGGGGGTATTTTAGAGGGGAATTGAATGTGCTGTGGTTTTGCAGTTTATGGGAAGCAAGGGAATTGAATGTGGATTAGAGTGAGAGGAGAGGTTGGGGTTTTATACGAGGGTTTTAGGGTGGGTGAGGAAGATCAGGGATGGTGTTATTTTGGGGTAACTTAGATTATTTTTCTTCCTGCTTGTCCCACCTCTGATAGGTGCATGCCCTCTACAAAGAGTCTTTTTTTATTTTTATTTTTAAATATGGGATGTGTTGTATTGGAATGTTTATTGATTGATTGATATGTGGTGAGTGGCTGCTGGGATTTATGATTTATCTCCTAGATGTGATGCTGCTCTCAAGTGATATCTGGGAATCTTTTGTTTTTATGAGCGAGCTGGAATATTCTGCTATGGATGTGTGATATCTGGATTTGTTGATGAGTTTTGTTCATAGATTTTTTGGAATTGTAATTTTGTAACTATAGCACAAGACCGGCTTTGGAAGGTTGGTTATTGGTGAAGGCTTCAAAGTTCCAACTCAGATGATAGAGAAGGATGTTGATTTGGCTTCCATGTATGATTTTGCAGTGCCCCCAATCTCTTGATCTTGGAAAAAAAAAAAAAAAGAAGGAAACAAAGAAAGTTCATTCTATTCTTATCCATGTTTGATATGAGATCAGATGCATGTTCTGTTTGATGTAGCATTGATGTTTTTAGTCCGAGCCTGCTTGTTGAGTTTTAGGTGTTTGTTATCGCATAATGAGTTTGTCAATAATTTAGACTGAACCATCCAGTTATATGTGTACAAGGAAAGGAACTTCCTTTCTTTCTTCCTGTTTTTTCCCTGAAAATCTTATTTGTATAGTTCATGTTTGGATGCTGTGACTCTCTTTGCCTGCAAGTTCACCTTTGATGCTCTTGTGGTACTACCATGTTGGGGCAACATGATCAATTTTGAACACTGCTGAATGAATCAATGCTTTTTTTCCACGGTTATTAACCGTAACCGAACCGTTTAATACGGTTAACCACGGTTCGGTTTTCCACGGTTTTTATAGATTCGGTTACGGTTACGGTTTTGAAATATAGAAAACCGCAGTTACTGTTCGGTTAACGGTTTTCCCCAAATAACCGGTTAACCGAACCGTTACACCCCTAGTCCTTGGGATTTGAGGAGCCATGTCCCCTCTACTACAATCCTGGCACTTGGCCTTAAACACGTTTTGGGCGTATTTGCCTCCCCCATTTGTGAACTTGTCTTCGGTGTTGCAGCCTTTTGGATGGTTTTCTCTCAGTGTTCAGGCTCTCTAAGCATCCAGAATAGTCATAAATTAGAGGTTTCTTTGAGGATTTATGTATTGAGGACTTGAAATCGATTGAGATCCTTATATCCCAGAAACATTGCAAGTATCTTTATTGATCTTCAGGGCTTGTACAGGGGGTACTGGGGCTGTCACCAGGCTGACCAAGAGTTTACTGTCAACCGAAATCACTGGTGCTCCGAGACTGTGTACCTTTTCCTTGAAATCAATAAAAGAAACCCAACTTTGCCAAATTGCTTTACTTGTGCTTTATTTCCATTTTCCCTTCAAATTGAGTACTTTGTACTCTGGCGACTCCACAAAACTCAGAATCACATCCCAACTCTTTTGTGCCTTCCAAACATTCACTACAGTGCTTTACAGAATGTCATAGGAATTATCTTCCAGTATTTTGCTTATGCATTTATGAACCAATTGCATTACTAGCTCTGTGGTACAGTGGTTACTAGCTCTTCCAGTATTTCTCCTTTTTTCAAGCTTATTTGTTTGTTTCGCAGGATATTTCTTTTCATACATGTCATTTAGTTCTCACGTGGATTATGTTTATTTTCATATCTTCACTCCAGAGTCGATGCCGCCAATTCCTGGCTCACTCATATTATAAACGGCTGAAAAAGGCAGCTGTTGTCACTCAATGTGCCTGGAGAGGAAGACTTGCAAGAAGAGAACTCCGGAAACTCAAAATGGTGAGCATATTTATTTGTTTTCTTTATCTACCATATTTTCTTATGAGTTTATTCCTCAAGTAATCATGGCCACTGGTCAAGTTTTTACCAGTTCGCTCCTTAATCTTTCAGCTTAACAGTATGGGATTTGACAAAGACTTAGCTGAATTATCTGTGCCTATGGGCTGAGGTTCCCTGTTAGATAGGAATCCAATGTCCATCTTTTGGTAAGGAAATCTTGTCACACAAAAAAATTCAAAACTGAAGAAAAGCTTGCATTACTGCCCATGCAAGATTTTAGTGTCAATATTCTACAACCTAAGCTTAGAAACCATGTTGAAGGCAGAAAATTTTTTTTGCGAAGTGGGGTTCGGGAGAAGGTGTTGAATTGGCTATCTAGGATTGACCCAGAATTCAATGCTCTGTGATAAATTTTGTTATGCTTTTAAATTTACAAGCCTTCTCTACAATTCCAGGCGGCAAAAGAAACTGGTGCTCTTCAAGCTGCCAAAACTATGTTGGAAAAGCAAGTTGAAGAGCTTACATGGAGACTGCAGCTAGAGGAACAGATGCGGGTAAACGTTTTCTTAAGTTCAAAATAATATTTGTTAGTTTTTCTTTTATCTACATTGCTTTCAACCATATAAGTGGCCCCAACAAAAGTTCTTTTCCAACTTTCTGTCACTTGTACAGTATTTCTTTTTTTCCAGAATGTTTTATGGCTTTAAACGACAATGGCTTTCTTCTGAAGAAGGTTAATTTCTGATATTTCTGTAATAATGGTAACATTCGAACAGATGCTGTTTTCTGAATGGAGATTTCATAATGGCCCCAGAGATGTGATTTTTTTTCTTTTTTGTCCAATTACGACAATCTTGGTCAGGTTTTATCTTTCATGGCCCCGGTAACTTGAGGTTGGTCAGTGAGCAATAGGTTGCAAACAGCTAGGGTTTACATTTGAGCACAGGATCTGTGCCTGGATCTGATCAACATTGTTGGGTATTTGACCCAGTCAGCTTTAGATCTGACAAGGTTCTAAAATATTGATCTAGTCCCAATCAAGTGTAGATAGAACACAACTGAATTTACAGATTCATTGAGAAATCTAGAGGAAGAAGAATATGGAAATTTTGAAAAATGAAGAGAAGAGAGAGAGAGAGAGAGAGAGAGAGAGAGTTGCAACTCACTATGCAATGATCCTCTTTTTATTTTATTAGGAAGAAACCCTTTATTTACAAACATTCCTTAATTTCAAAAATAATCCTATATATTTCTACACTCAACCTCATTGATGCCTCTCAATTTCTTTGTAGGCCGATGTAGAGGCAGCCAAAACAAAAGAAAATGTGAAGTTACAGTCTGCTTTAGAGGAGTTGCAGCTTCAATTTGATGTCAGAACACAAGAAAATGCAAAGTTGCAGTCTGCTTTACAGGAGTTGCAGCTTCAATTCGATGAAACTGAAGCATTCCTAGTAAAGGAAAAAGAAAATCCCAAAAAAGCAGAAGTGCAGGTTCCTATTGTACAGGAGGTCCCAGTTGTTGATACTGCACAGCTGGATACTATCATGGTTGAAAATGAAAAACTCAAGGTGAAACTTGAATGAACATTTTGCTTGGGAATTCTGCTTTCTTTATTGACTAGCTCATATTTCAAATTTGTTTGCCTGAATCCTATGTAGGAAGATGACTCCACATATAATTTTTGTCCTATTAATAAAACTACTGTTTTTGTTTTTTTTTTTTTTTTTTTTTCTATAACTTCTGCACCATCTAATGATAGGATATGATGAGTTCATTGGAAAGGAAGATTGATGAAACTGAAAGAAAGTATGAAGAAACACAGAGACTTAGTGAAGAAAGGCTGAAAAAGGCTGTGGAGGCAGAGTCTAAGATGAAGAATTTGAAGACTGCAATGCAGAGGTTCTTTACTTTCACTGCTAACTTTTTCAGGAATTATTGAGCTAGTTTACTCTCCAAGTTTGATGGGCTTTTGGTCTTACTGTTTCAAATGGGCTTTTAGTCTTACTGTTTCAACATGAAAAGGCTTACTACAGTCTTCTGTAACCATGCTTACTTTCTCTTTTTTTTTTTTTTTTTTTTTTTTTTTTTTTGTGTGTCACACTTGTTTATTAATCATCAGACTTGAAGAAAAACTCTCTGAGGTGGAGTCTGAAAATAAAATTCTGCGGCAGCAACCTTTGTTAGATTCATCTGTAAAGCGCATGCCTGAATATTCAGCAATTCCAGAAACTAAAGTCAGTTCTAGTGCAAATCATTCTTTTTTTTTCTGAAGAATGGCAACAATTAAATTTTAAGTGCATAGAGTAATTTTTAAATGTTTCTTCTCATTTGATTTTTCTCATATCTGTATGTTTCCTCTACTTGCAGAATTTGGAGAATGGTCATCATGAGAATGAAGATCCTAAATCCAAATATGTTGGTTCAAGTGCCATTTACTTATATTATTTGTCTGTATCAATGTACTCACAATGGATGGGGCCTAAGAATGAGTTTTTTGCAGGAATCACAGTATTCACTATCTCACAAGGATGATGCAGAATCTGAGAACAGGTTGAGAAGATCCCATAGAGAAAGACAGAATGTAAGTGCCTTAATACCTCTAATCATTGTTTATATATATATATATATATGGTTCTTACTCTTAACATTTATGTATCTTTTATATATATATATATATATATATATCATACAAAAAACAACGATAATCGATTTTGATTTGTGGGACCGGCACTGTTTCAGCTTAGGGTTAGCTAAGCTTCAACTTAGGAGAGCCCTACTCATATATATATAAGACACAGAAATGTTCAGAGTAAGAACCATCTATGCGGTTCTTATGTGCGGTCCTCCCTATTATTTTGGTCACCTGGGACCTGGCCCCTATGAGGAAGTTAGTCCCCTAAAATTCGGACTCGGGGGAAAGAAAGTGCGTGTGAGGGGGGTGGGGGGCACTTTAGGTCCCTTCGAGTTGACTCAGCCGAGTTTGTATCAGGTCATGCCTTTGAGCCCAATAAATTTAAAAAAGATTAAAAAAAAATCTAGAAAATGGAAATATAGTTTTGTGAATCTAATTGTAAGACTTGTTGCCTTCATTTATTAATAACAAATTTAGTTTGGTGTAAATACATACTTTTTTATTTCATTCACTAAGATGAATACAACCACTAATCTTCAAATGCTTTCATCTTTAAAAAAAAGGTAATTTTGATCTAAGTGCAAATGTCCCAAGAGCCTCCTATAGCTTCTCCTAATAGAAAATAGGAAAGAAGCTTCAGATTGATTGATTTGAAGATATCTAGGGTTTTCCCCAAGAAGGCTAGGAGATGTTGGGAAAATCCCACATCCCACATAGCCCAAGTACTGGGTTTGATAGGGCTTTATATACTTGTTTGTGCCTTCCACCCATCAACTTGAGCTTTTGGGTTGGTACATGGTATCAGAGCATGTTCCTATCGTTCTTGTGTAGCCCACGTGGTAGGCCCATCCATGAAATCTATTGGGCCTGCACGTGAGGGGGGGTGTTGGGAAAATCCCACATCCCACATCGCCCAAGTAATGGGTTTGATAGGACTTCATTAAGCTTTTTGGTTGGTACATGATATCTTGCAGGAGAAACCCTATGGTAAAAAAGAGGGATAAGGATGAGAAAATGAGGGAATTGAGAGAAGAGAATGTGATTATACCGCTTAGGGTTGCATGACTACTTATAATTGTTAATTACTCAAGTTTCATAATTAGAAAAGGAAACCTGTTATTTCTCAAATTATATAAAATCCCAACATTTATATATTTATGAATGACAAGTACCCTTAACTCATAACAATAAGTGTGTTTAGGGCCCAAAAACAATGTGACTCAACCGCCTACTATGGGACCTGGGGGGATGACTTGACTTGCCACCTTCCAGGCCTAGAGTCCACTCGACTGACTTGACTTGGACTGGCTGATTTTTAGCACCATGAATCCATTTGTTTCTTTTGGAGAAATAAAAAATAAAAAATAAAAAATAAAAAAAAGATCCTTTCAAAACCATTGAACTTTAGGACATAGATGAAGGAGTTAGAATGATTGTTGATATTTTGCAAACCTCTAGCTCTCATTTGAGATCTTTCCACCCCACCTGGACCATGATTGGCATGGTCCCAAGTGGGCCTCATAGGAAAGTTTGCACGGTTCTATGTTCAGATGGTTCACCATAATAATAATATAAAAATATATATATATATATATATATATACGGGAAAGGCTCTCCTAACTCCCAAGGATGTCTCTCGTGAGTCATTTTCCAGATTCTCCTTTTCTAGGCACATGGGAGTTGGGACCCCCTACGATCAAACTTCCCCTCACAGTCACTACCACCCATGAGTTGGCACCATCCCAAATTCAGAACGTATCCATTAAACTTGAGGTCCATGGATCAAGGGGTTAGGATAATCTATTGAGGTTGATAATTTGCAGACATCTGGGTCTCACTAAGATCTTTCCCTCCCCACCTCCCGATGATTGGCGTGGCCCTAGGTGGCCCCAAATAATTCTCCGATGGTTGTCTCTCATAATTATCTCTTAGGAAAGCCCAACACACACACATATAATTATATATGCACGGGGTTGCTAAACTTGATATTCTTTCCTTTCCAATTGGGTCTTACCAATTCTGATGATTCTTTTTGTCTCAGGAGAGTGTTGACGCTCTTATCAATTGTGTGGTTCAAAATATTGGGTTCAGTCAAGAAAAATCAATTGCCGCATTTACCATATACAAATGTCTTCTCCATTGGAGATTATTTGAAGCTGAAAAAACAAGTGTTTTTGATCGGCTTATTCAGATGATTGGTTCCGCAATTGAGGTAATTGTTTGTTTTCATCTTGAATCATTGTTTCATGACTAGCAATGCATGGTAGTATGGTAAGTGTCTCTTTTTTTAATTCAACAGATAAAAAAAAAAAAGTGAGTCTGCAGAATCACCTGGATGATACCATACTCATGCTCTTATAGCACACCAACACCCTGATTTAGTGTTTTTTTTTTTTTTTTTGGACAATTGAATACTCAATGATATCTTGTCAAATCATTTCCCCTCATACTGTGTTCCATTACTATTGTTTGTGGTTGCTGTTCATGATATGTGTAGTTTTAGACAAAACTTAAACTGAGTGGCTAATTCCAAGTTTGTGTCTTTTCTGTTATTCTATTTTCTTTTCTTCTTTTTTTCATTTAAATCCTCTCACCAGCTTTGTTTCATACTTTCATCTGGTCTTTCTTTATGTGTTTATGTGTTGTTTCATCTGGTCTTTCTTTATGTGATTATGTGTTGCCTTTGTGGTATTTTGCAATGCGGGAACATAAGTGTTCCGTCTTTTTAGTTGAATTGCCTTTTAAATTATGCAGAGTCAGGAGAACAATGAACATATGGCTTACTGGTTGTCGAGTACATCTACTTTGTTGTTCTTGCTGCAACGGAGCTTAAAGGCTACTGGTGCATCTGGATCAACCTCAAGTCAGAAACCTCCCCCTGCAACAACATTATTTGGGAGGATGGCTCAAGTATCTTCCTCCTAATGAATATTTATTTTCCTTATTTGTGCTCTTGAGCTTTTTTAAGGATGCTTAAAAGTAACAGAAACTTGATTCTTATTACTGCTTGCTTGAAGTTGTGCCTTGGTCACTGATTGACAGGGATTCCGCTCTTCTTCAAACCTTCCTGTTGCGGGAATAGATGTTGTACGCCAGGTTGAGGCTAAGTATCCTGCCTCGCTTTTTAAAATGCAGCTCACGGCGTATGTGGAGAAGATATATGGAATTGTTCGTGATAACACAAAGAAGGAATTATCGAATGTCCTTGCACTTTGTGTTCAGGTAAACTGAAAGTTTTCTTGATCTAATGATTACATTGCTTGATATCTTGTCTAAATAGTGAATTGAAAACAATTTCATTTGGAGTTCCTGTTTTAAACTGTGTAAATAAGACATTTAAGGAATATTGATAACAGAAAATTTTGTTTTAGGTTTGAGAAATTTTAAATTTCTCTGAAGTACCAATAATTATGTATAGCTTGATTAGTTACCATAACTCTGTGATTTACAAGATTATAACAATCATTAAAGGTAAGTATCAGAAATACAAGGTTTTCTTTACACTATGATAGCCTAATGGACATTTGGAAATGTGATCCCTCAAGCCTTTTGGTGGTCTCGAGGTTTTT
Organism: Umbellularia californica; assembly: GCA_028538565.1. Classification (NCBI taxonomy): domain Eukaryota; kingdom Viridiplantae; phylum Streptophyta; class Magnoliopsida; order Laurales; family Lauraceae; genus Umbellularia; species Umbellularia californica. The sequence goes on from JAPQWN010000008.1 coordinate 68,549,834, forward strand.
CTGAAAATATATCTTCACATTTAAAAGACATTTATCTAATGCTTTCTCCAAGCTGGGATAGTAGACATTAATGCACCAATTTGAGGGGGAGCTTTGAGATCGCACAAGGACTGCTCTGTAATTTTTTTACCGCAAAGGGACTGTTTCATAATTTTGTGGAACAACAGGCTGACTATTAATTTTAAGAACCATGACTCCATGAGGGACTGTTTTGTAAATAATCAATATTTATCTTTATAAATATACAGGACTGGTTTGCTCTGCATTGTATTGAATGGACGAGCCTTAATTTCACAAATTCACTGCAACAAAGTTCTCTCTCTCTCTCTCTCTCTCTCAAATTAACAGCAACAACTGACCAAATTCATTTTGAGAACGAGAAAAAGATTAAGGCAAGCCACATTGTGGGGCCCACTTTGGACCAACCAAATCAGCAGTGCAGTGTATTTGGACTGTCAGTCCTGTTTTTTTAATTATGAACTGTTGTTCATATAACTTTCCAGGATGTTGGCTCTCACAATAAAGTAATCAGTTACCATTTTATCCGATACTAAGATCTTAAAGTTGTTATTGTGTTCTTCCTGAAACTTCAGGAAACAAGAACGTCTAGGGCAGCCATGCTTAAATCACCTAGCCAGTCTGAGAGTCGCACTTCAAGTGATCATCTATCAAGCCTTGATGATCCAGAAAGTCCCTGGCAGATTGTTATTGGGAGCCTCAACACTCTTCTCAATATACTGCAAAAGAATTATGTATGGATTTCTGTTCATATGGCAAAATGTCTGAAAATTGTGTAGAGCACTCCATTCACCAGGGGATAGCTTACGGTTGGCCTTATTTCAGGTGCCTTCACTTCTCATTCAGAAGATCTTCACCCAGATTTTCTCATATATCAATGTACAACTCTTAAACAGGTAAGGACTCTTAATGATCTCTTTTACAATCTCTGTTGAGAAAGATTACGGTAAATGGCAGCCTTAGGAAGCCTGCCTTCCATTTTGTACTATATAATTTGAGGTCTTCTCTGATCGCATCATGATGTTAATAAAGTCAGCATCCAAAGAAAAAGGATTACTGTTGATGCTGTTGGTTTTTCCCCCTGCATGCAGTCTTCTTGTGCGCCGTGAGTGTTGTTCCTTCAGTAATGGAGAATATGTGAAAGCTGGTTTAGATGAGTTGGAGCTCTGGTGTACACAAGAGAAAATGGTACTTTTTATTACATGTGAACTTCATTTGGGTCTGCTAATTATTGACTGTCATTACAATGGGACATTTTCTGTTTTTTAATAAATTTCACAATATGTCACCATGCAGTATACAGGGTTAGCTTTGGATGAACTAAAACATGTAAGGCAAGCTGTTGGATTCTTGGTATGTGAATCTTATTCTTTCAAATTTAGATATCTTATGCTGTTTGTTGGTGGTGGTGGCAATGGTGCTATTGGTTGTGATTTTGAGTTATTTCTATGGTTGCTAATTTCTCCTTGTTATGACTGAGTTTCCTGCTTATTTTATTTGTTTGCATGAGATTAAATGATAATAACTTATATATACCCTAGTATAATTACAGCAGACAGATTTTAGTGTTTCTTTTGAGAATTTACCAAGGAGTTTTTATGTATAGATGATTTCAGTTCTTTGCACTTTCCTTTGCATGTGGATGGAAATTTTCATTTATTTAAATTTTATTGGATGTCAAATTGCTAACAATTGATTTGGGTGACATAGATGAAGCTGAATATATATAGGAAAATTATCCAATGCACACCTCTTTTCCATGCACAACCGTGTCCAAGTCATAGTTGGGCCCGCCTAATGGTGCATCCAAATGGACCATATGCAGGGAAATCCACCCCCTCCCCAATGGTCACTGGACCGTAGGCTTTGCACCCATCCGAATGGACTGGACCATTGGATCAACTGTTCACCAATTCTTAACAGTGAATTTGTGGGCCTTGATTTGACTTTTCCATATACACCTCACTATGGGACCCACCTGGCGATGTGACCATGGGGCATCTAAAGATTTGGGTGGGCCTTTTAGGTGTAGGTGAGAGAGGCTCGTGTGTCTCAGAGAACCAATTGGTGATAGGAAACTACACAAACAACTACTTTACACCACTCCTCGAGCGGGATACTGCCCAGATCCGAAGCACACGCCTGCACAAGACTACAAGACAACATGGGGCCTTCTTGTCCTGCGCACTTTCGCCCGCACAAACACACAACACGGCATGAGGCGTTTTTGACCTACGTGGTTTCGAACCCGGGACGCGTTGGCTCTAATACCATCTTAGAGTTGCTAGCCAATGATTCCAAAACCAATTGGTGATAGGAAACTAGACAAACAACTACTTAATAGTGTGATCATCCTAAACCCTTCTGCAACGGCCCACAAATTTTCACCATTAAAGACAGGTCCATAGTTGATCCAACAGTCCAATCCATTTGAATGAGTGCAAACCCAGGGGTCTCGTGACATAGAGGGGGGTCCCTATGTGTGGTCTATTTGGATAGACTATCAGATTTGCCCCACTATCAGGCGTGCACCAAATTCTCCTAGGAAAAGATACTCACCTGATAATTTGTGTAACGCCCCACCCTTCACACATGCATGATATTGTCCGCTTTAGCTCATGGGCTACTTGACCAGAGGACCTGGCCCAAGCGCATCCAATCTTGCCTCACGGTTTTGCTTCTGATGGGCCTCAACCCATCAAAAGGCCTCATGCAAGGTAAGGGTGTAAGCTCTACATATAACCACATTCACTTTCCTCTCTATAGTCGATGTGGGACTCCGGGGCGTCACATTCCACCCCACTTAAGGCTCTGCACGTCCCTGTGCAGTAGCTTGCCACGGCAGGGGACCCACACTCGAACTAGTCGAGAGTCGGCTCTGATACCATTTGTCACGCCCCACCCTATACCCATGCATGATATTGTCCGCTTTAGCTCATGGGCTATTTGACCAGAGGACCTGGCCCAAGCGCATCCAATCTTGCCTCACGGTTTTGCTTCTGATGGGCCTCAACCCATCAAAAGGCCTCATGCAAGGTAAGGGTGTAAGCTCTACATATAACCACATTCACTTTCCTCTCTATAGTCGATGTGGGACTCCGGGGCGTCACAATTTGTGTGTAATATATATAATTCCTCAAAGTGGCCATCCCCTATGTGTCTTGCACACAGTGATGCACTACGAATTAGGCCCAAGAAAGCAACTGGGCCCTCATGATTGACCCATATGTCAACCAGTCCATTGGGTTCAGTCCACAGGCCTTGCTGACTGAGTGTTATGTGGCAATTTCCTTTCATCCTATTTTTATTTTACTTCCTTGTTCAATTAGGGAACTATTTCTAATTTTATTGTTTGATTAGGATTAGGAGCTTTCTAATTTATTTAGAAGTCTTAATTGCCAAAAAACAATACTCTATATATAGTTGAGTCCTTCATTGTAGTTGATCATGCTTATTCCAGTTAATCAAAGATTTCCCAAGTTTTCTTCAGTTGTGGTGTGTTTTATGGTTGTGAGTGTGCTTTAGGGGCTGGAATCCATCCTTGGATTCAATCAATCCCTCGGGAGATTGGTCTATTCTTCGATCGTGGATCTGGGGTTGCGCCACACAGGATAGCCCCTACACACCTCTTTATGGTGTGCACCTAGGGATTCAACCAAGGGGACCAAAAGATCTAGGTTGGCCCTACCGATGCATGGAATGAGGAATCACCCCATCATCCTAACCCCTTGATTAATGGCTCATAAATTTTCACCCTTGAAAACCCATGCACAATCAATCCAATGGTCTAGTCCATTTGGACGAGTGCAAACCTAGGGATTCAAAAAAAGTCTAAGGGGGGTCCTTGTGTTGTGTGGTGACTGTGGTCCATTCAGATGGACCATCAAGTGGGCCTCACTATGAAATGCATTCCAAATCCCATAAGGAAATGGCGTGCACCTGATAAACGTTATGTGTGTGTATATCATCGTCGTCGTCGTCAAATCTTTGCCCCAACTATGTTAAGGTCAGTTACATGAATTCCATTTCTTCTTTTTGGTCCATCCTAGTCCAAATCCTTAAATGAGTTGCAGTTGCACTTTAAATCTAACCTTACTACTTCCATTTATGTCCTCTTTGACCTAGCCGTATTCCTTGGCAGGCCATCAACTTTCATAAAAAGACTTTTCCTCACCAGTGTTATTGCTAAAACCTATATTGGACATGACCAAACCAACTCAAAAGTCTCTCTTAATTTATCACTTATGGATGCTACCCATAAATGCTCCTAAATATGCTCATTTCTAATCCAATGTTTTCTACTTTTACCACACATCCATCTCAACATTCTCATCTCTACTGCACTCACTTTGTGTATGTTGTGAGAAAAGAAAAGGGCCTGATTGTAATTATATAAATTTCAAGGGTGTCTCATTGTCACGACTTATAATCTAGGACCCTGACAAGTGGTATTAGAGCTAGGGTTTGGGTTTCGGAAGAGAGGTAGGCAAAGGCAAGGAGAGAGAAGGTAATGAGATGGGTTCTACAATGGGTGACATGTATTTAAAATTTAGGGTAGAGGCCTCTTTCTACTTGAACTATACCTGAATAAGGCCCCCTTTCTATTTTTGTTCGAAAGTCCTAAATGGAAGCATGCACAAGTCTTTTCGAATGTGGGATGTTGTGCACACCTTGTTACCAAAGGAGATGGTCTTCCTAAACATAGTTCCATGGGTCCCACCAGCTCTTAACAACTTAGGCTTATTAACTTTCCTCCCATGGCCCTACTACTCTTTTAACCCCTTTCTAAAGTAAGTTAGGACCCACATATATTACCACTAGTAATTAGAATATTAACCCCACAACAAGTATTGGTCCCACATATATATATCACAATTTAAAACCCTATTCCAAGGGGAGAGACTTAAATGAATCAAATTTAATAAATCACACACCACATGTAACAAAATAAAAATCTCACTAATCAAATTTTAAAAGCAAGGAAAAATAATTACATTAACAAAAATTCAAGCCCCTAATTTACTTTCAGGGATATTACACTCAGTCTATGTAATCTGGGAATATTTCAAGGGACGGTGGGTTTGTAATATTGAGAAATATAGTTAAAGTAAAATTGCCAAGATCACCCAAGGTAGGGAAACTTGGCCAAGTTTCTTTTCCCCAAAATATATACATCCAGCTTGGTACGAGAGCACATCACTAAGCGGAAGACTTGTATACAAAGGTGCTTTTTTTTTTTTTTTTTTTTCCTCTTTTGATTGGTAACAAGGGAAAAGTTACATTGACGTAGAAAAAGCATTACAAAAAGACAAACAAGGGTATAAGAGAATATACCCTGCTGACAAAATAGCAAACAACAATTACAATACATAAGCGACCTAAGGTGCTTCTCTATCTACCCCTTGTTTATCTAGACCATCCACCAAGGAGTTTACCGACCTAAGAGCATGACAAAAGACTACATGTAAATGAGGGGATGACTCCTTAATTTCATGAAGAAGAAACTGAAACCTCCACGCCTTTGAGTTTGAATGAGAAGTCCACAGCACCACATTAGCCGATAGCTTCTACAATCAACTTAGCCCAAAAGGAGAGTGTGAGTGTTAGAAGAGCTTCTAAAATCGCTGACACCTCTGCCTCATTTGACTCCTTAACCCCAACACTCTGAGAGATTATAAGCGGAATATTGCCCTTGAAATTACAAAGCACACCAACAATACCAGCTGGTCCCAGCTTGCCTCTTGATGCTCCATCCACATTAAATTCCAGAAGTCCCACTTGTGAAGGGGTCCAAGCGATCACCCTCCCATCCTTTACAATTAGAGATGATGTCAGTCATGTTTAGATTCTCAAACTCTCTCCTAGCAAAACCTATCTCGCAGTCCTAAGATTTATATCCGAGATCGGCTTAGGTATGGAAGATGAAGAGCCCCTAAAATTCCTTTCATTCCTTTATTTCCAAATTGACCAAAAGATGGCAAAAGGAATGCACCTCCAAAGAATGCGCCCACAACCATAAAATGGGCCCATCCCCAATATTACAAAGACTTTGATAAAGCTCTTGTATAACGCTATGATGTGCCACATTTATACAAAAAAATGATATCAAGCATGGGATGCAACCTCACACTGAAGAAAGAGATGGTCGACAGTTTGCTGAGCTTTCCTGCACATCACACATACATAGGAAATATATTGGGTGGTGAAGCCCCTCCTCTCAAGATTTTCAGTTGTAGAGACCTTCATTGCAACTGCCAATCAGCAAAGGGCTTCCACTCTGGGGGGAGCCAAACCCAACCAAACTATATCACTGGGAGAATAAGATTGAGTTAGCCCCTCTAGGCTCTAGCGCTGTGTAGAACGCCTTAGCTGAAAACCTTCCGGAGGACACCTATGGTTATACATACAATGAGAACGATTTGATTGGCTTCTAGGATTACTATTATGTTATGGAGTTATCCAAAAGTGAGAACTGGTAGCTACCGATATCAGTGCTTGTTTTCTCTAAAAAATTTACCTCTTTGCAGGACACCTGGGGTTTAGTTGTGTTTCCTCTTGGGGTTCATGTGTTTGGGTGTATTAAGCAACTAGATTTGTGCTATTTTCATGAGACATCTACTTTGTTTCCCTTCTTTGTGTGGTTTATCTGTCATTTGGGCGATGGAAAACAAATGTATACCTTCAAAACCCAGATTCTGTCGGCATGGATCTAGCAAAAGTTCTTTTTTGACTAGTGTTTTCCTATGCTAATGCCTCACTCTAATTGCATGTGTTGTATTTTCCTTTTGTTAATGCCCCAGTCCAATATCATGAGTCCTATGACATTGCTTGAGTTCCTGCGGAGTGTGTGATACAAAGAAACTGTTTTCAAAGTTGGCTCCTGATTGTGGACTACTACTTGTCTCTAGTAGTTCTTAGCCAGTCTAATTGTGTGATTCTTATGTCTTTGTGTGAAATGACTGAACCATAACCATTGATAATTAATACAATTTTTTAATCAACGTGGAGAGTATTCTTGTATGGCAGAACAACCTGTCAACCACTGTCAGGAATTGAGTTTACTTTGAAATTCAACTTTTAGTTTGGGATGATATCATTAAATTCAAGAACTATACAAAACTAGTTAATTTAATGATATTTTATTCATTCAATGTTTTGTAAAAATTTTTGCATAGGAAAAAATAGTTATCATTATGGTTTTCAGCTTCTTTGATACTGGTTGTATTCAATTTGTATCTGCAGGTTATACACCAGAAAGCTAGAATCTCCTATGATGATATCAGCAGTGACCTCTGCCCTGTATCTATCTCTCTCTCTCTCTCTCTCTCTCTCTCTCTCTCTCTCTCTCTCTCTCTCTCTCTCTCTCTCTCTCTCTCTCTCTCTCTCCCCCCTTATCTTTACTGCTTGTCTGCAGGTCCTTAGTGTCCAGCAGATTTATAGAATATGTACAAATTACTGGGACGACAAATATGGTACTCATGGTGTTCATGCTGATGTAAGTACAAATGGCTGAAACCCTGCCTTCTCATTCACAAAAAACATGATCATGTTAGCACGTGGCATTGTGATATGCACATGGGTATAAAATAAGAAGACTTGAAGGTGTTGTTTGGATACTTGGAACCCTGAACCTCTGAAACCTTAGATGGTTTTGTGAAAAAGTTATCAAAAACTCTGGGAGACTTCTGATGCAAATGAACAAAGAAAGCCGCCCCATGGGACGAATGGGACACACTTCCGACTACGTTTACAGGCATGGGGGTTTCCAAATCCTTATTCTTTACTAATAGGAGTGTTCAGGATGCAATCCACAGGTCCCATAGGCCGTCCAATTCCTGGCACAGCCCAGGACCATCCAAGGCCCCAACCAAGAGTCCAAGCCCTGTCAAGCCTGCTCCAGGCTTGATGTCGTGCAGGCAGGCGGTTGGCTGAAGGTGGGTCCGTAGGACCCAACAGACTACTGGCATACTTTATACCTATCTTCTTGTTTTGTTATGTATACTTCTTCTTGAAGATTAATATAGGCCTGTTTTCTTGGTTTATTTTTGCTACACGGATCTAGATTGTAATACACACAACTATAGGGACTTTATTATGAATACTAGAAACAGCCGGGGTATTTGTAAATATTAATAACTATAAAGTACTAGATATGTAGGATTGACCAGCCCTAGTGAGTAACCAGACTTAACTCTCTCTCTCTCTCTCTCTCTCTCTCTCTCTCTCTCTCTCTCTCTCTCTGTGTGTGTGTGTCATATTTCTATTTTTTAATTTCACATCTCTTTCGATTCTAGAATAAAAAAGTTCTAGTTAATTGTGATCATGCTAGGGTGTTTGGGCAACCATCTCTGTTATACTATTTCTCTTTTTTGACAAATTACAAAAAAAGATTCTGGGTCTACTAATTACATCAGGGTCCTTGGTAAAATGTAAATTACACGTAAGTCATATTCTTTAACTTATAACAGTATCCTGCTATAAGTGATGCACTGTAGCGGCCCCGGTTGCAATAGAAAGAAGGCAATGGTTCCCATACTAACCTGGATTAGTGTGGGTAAAGAAGTTGGTAAAGAAGAAAAGGATTTGATTTCCTACTTGGAATATAGGAACATTGACAAGAAAGAGAATGGAGTTGGATGTTGTGAATTGTTATGGCTAAGGATATTGGTAGAAGAAATATGGTGCAAGCAAGGTTGACCTATTGTTCTACATTGTGATAGTATTTTAGCAGTAAACCAACCAAGAATCTAGTATACCATGAGAAACAAAGCATATATGACACACTCAGTGAAGCAGTAATCCTAGCTGATGGTGAACCAACAATTCCCGATCTTCAATTAAACAAAAAATCAACTTAAACAAGGAGAAAAAGTAGATTCTCTTACCGTTGATTGCGAGAATCTATCATAGATCTTCAATCCTTTGGGAGCCACACCCTCAATCCAACGGAGAAAAGAATAAAGGAGCAACCATGCATTACTTTAATTAAAAAATATAAATCATCCAAACGTGGGTTGGATGTCTCATCATAGGGTATTTATAATCTCCAATGGATAAGAAGTCCCAAACTACTTTCTAATATTATAAGATAAGTTTTCTAAATGGCTACCGTCACGCCCCCAAAAGTGAAACAAGGGTTATGCATGAAATTAGGGCCAATTAAAATTTTTCTAACGTTAATCAAATGCAACCTGGCCCCAATCATGTCCCATCCGAATCGAAGACCGCTGTGAGGTGTAAACATTTCCTCAAATGCATATATATATAACAATTAGCAGAAGCTTCATAAATGCGAGTGGTTTCTTAAAGATGTATAGTTTATGAGCAAATACTGAATATCATATCTAGAGTTCAAGTTTGAGACTGTTAACAAAAATATTAGTTATAATAAGAAGGCCACACTAAAACTGGGCCTAATCAAAATGATAATAAAACCAAAAGATGAAACAAATCAGATATAGCATGAAGGCTCTCGTGTACGGGGTCGATACGGCTATATATGCCGTCCGTATTGTACTCTAGGAAGTCATCAGGCTAATCTTCCTGAACCTCCTCCGTCGCCTCCTCCTCGAGGTAGAAAAGCTTGGTACCTATGCACCAAGAGTAGCATCATCAAACACAACGGTCGGCAAGTAGATAGATATATAAATCACCAAAGATATGCAGTACTAAAGAGAGTAAACGATAAACAAGATCATGTGAAATACATAGCAGTTTGATCATAAGAAACGCGTTGCATTTGAATCATAAACAGACTATCAAAGTAGGCGGTCCACATATGCTAATTACCACGGAATAGTGTCATTGCCCTCCCTTACTCACATTGAGTCGTGGTGGAGATATAAATAGTTTGGGATCATAACCCTTCAATCAAAGTGTTCAAAGTGGTGTCCATTACACCAAATCCGAACTGCAGATGGTCTTCTTGGGCTCATGGGGCTTGGGCCCCGTGGGCTCTGGCCCAGTCTTACCTCAAGTTTTTAAATTCAAGTCCTCACACAAGGAATCCTAAATAAACATTAGTGAGGAGCTTGGCTTTCTTAAAGCGCGAACAATATTCAACAACATTAGAGAAACTACTTTATTCCAAATCAAATCAAACTTCAATAGTAGTTCTCTTCAAGCCTTACAATCAAAGCCCCTAGCCTCAACACTTCAACCAAACCTCAAAACCAACAGAACATCAAAAGGAATCCTAAGTCTATCATCTAAGTTCTTCAATGTGATCCCTAAACAAAGTAAAGCAAACAGAGCTACTGAATATGTTCGTTACATGTAGATAGTACCAGACGGTACAATTCAGAATCAAAAGCAATAGACAATCCAATCCTAAGTACAATGTTAATCCTGAAGCATCGTACAACCTACTTAGTCAACGAAAGGGATTAGGATTCACGATACTCTAACGAACAATCTTCGTGCATAGATTTAAAGAAAGGTATCCCGTTGTCCCATACCGTTCAAGATTGAGATAGGTTGAATCTCGATGCAACCGGAATAACCGTAAAGAATGTCGGCTCAAAACATCCTTACACATAGTCAAATGAGTCCAAAAATGGTAGCCAGGGTCCCACCTAAGTCCACAAGTCCTAAAGTATCAGTGACATAAAAATACAACCACAGTTATGTCCGAAATGATCATAACACCAAGTCGCATTGAGGCTTCAGTAAGTATGAGCATGTAAAGACAATTGACAATAAACAAATGTTTATAAATTAATAAAGAAATGCAAACTTGTCAACCCAGTGCATAACGAAATCATAAAAACATGGTTTTGGTTTCTTTAACAATTTTTCCAACAAAAGTTCTCTCCTATTCATACTCATGATTTACATGAGGCCTCACCAAAATGTGACCTGGGTTCCGTGACATGGGTGGGTTCTGTAACATGGGTTCTGTAAAATTTGAAACATGGGAAGCTCTTCCCAACACCCATACATCTTACAATCAAATAGCAAATGGGCCACGCCCTCTCCATCCATACATTAGACAATCACCATTTTATCCAAAATAAACCCATTCAAAATATAACATAACCTAGTAATTAATTCCAAGTTTAACATACAATGAGCACGAGGGTGTCTAGAATTGAGATTAGATGCTAGAATCATAAAAAGGAGCAACATATCATAGCATAATATAGATATCCACTTGCCTTGGTTGAAAATGCCCAAATCCACAAATCCTAGCTCAATGCCCAACAAACCAAACCTAAGGGAGTATTAGCAAGATAAAAACTAAATTAAATATAAATCAAGAAAGGAAGGTTCTAAGCTACCTTATCACACTACTACACCCAAAGTGTATTAACCCAATCCTAAGGGGAAGGAGAGCTTACCAAACAGTGAAGGGTTAGTGTAGTGGCTTGCAAATTGAAGATGATTGAGCTCGCGAGGTCCACGCGAAGATGATGGTGATGGTCGGAGGTTGTGGGGCCCACTTGATTAGTGGCCCACTAGATTAGTGGTGATGTGGCTCTTTGGTGGTCCATTGTCAAGATAGGAAAAAACAGAATGAAAGAAAGAAAGGAGAAAGAAAGAGAAATAAAGAAGCAGAGAGAGAAAGAGTGGAATGGTGAGATGGGTGAGGGGAGAAGTCAACTCACATTGACGGTGAGTGGAGAGAGAGAAAATGAAATGGTGGGGTGGGTTAGATTGGTGAGATGAGTGAATTAGAGAGAGAGAGAGAGAGAGAGAGAGTAAGAGAGAAACAAGAAAGAAAGAGAAACAGAGAAGGGAGGAAGAAACAGGGAAGGAAAGGAAGAAATAAAGAAAGGAAGAGAAAGAAATGGTGAGATGAGTTCGGTGGTGGCGAGCAGTGGCACAGGTGGGTCCGACGACGGCGACAGTGACGGTGAAGCTCCGGGACGGTGGGGCAGTGAGTGATGTGAGATGAGGGAGAAGAGAAAAGGGGAACAAGAGAGAGGGATAGGGCGGCAGTGAGCTGGGAAGAGGGAGAGATGAGTGAGAGAAATGAGAGATGAGATGAGAGAGTGGAGAAGGGAGAGGGCTGATGTGTGTTGAGTGAATGAGAAGGGGGGAGTGGGTCTTCATCGTGACCTAATAAAGGGGATGGGGTGGGGAATTACCAAACAAGCCATGGGCCTTGGGTTTGGTTCGGGTCAGGTTTTGGGTCGGGTCCGAGGGTCTGGATCAGGATGCAACAAAAGGGTACCCAAACGGGCTCGGACTCACGCTAGACTTCGCACGCGTGATCCACACGTCAAACCCGACTCGCTAAGACTCTAAACACACTTACTAACTAATCACACAATTAATTAATATTAATAGGAGATTAAGGGACTGGGCAAAACAACGAAGGACAGAAATCAATATTAATAATCCTTACTAATTATATCATTACTTGATAATCAAGAAAGAGAGAAAATAGAAAGTTGGGTTGGCTTGAATCTCAAGGTAAAGATAATTTCTTGTCACGACCCGGGCCCGAGATCCGGTAACCCCAAGCCGTGAGCCCATACCTACTCCCGTAAATCCCGAATTAACCGAAGTTAAAACGAAATCCACAAGGGATAACAATCTCAATAAACCTGTCAAATACACAAACTTGAGGAAACATTTATATTTGATGAAATCAATTTACGATTTACATGTATACAAAATAATGTTCTTCATACATGTATCCTTTCCATCGTTTACTTGTCAATCAGTGCATGTCCAAAACATTATACAATGTCAATTAATTACATACCAAAATGATTATACAAAAGAATAACTTCTCAAAACGTTTTTTCCAAAAACATTCTCTCAAAATGTTCCAACTCTGTTTCGCACTCGGATACCCATTTCAAACAGTATCCCGACCATTCCACTCGTTCAGTCCTCCTGGAGGAACCGGAGCGGTCTCCTCCGCACCCGCCGGGTGCGCTGCTGCAGCGGCAAGGGCAAACAGGCCTGTAATGCCATCAATAACACTAATGAATACGACGGTTCAAACAATATATAAACAAATATTGTAATAGCATGTGTTAATAATAAGCTAAACTCATTCAATCTATCAATGATGATTTGAATTCTAGACAAGTCTAGGAAATTCCTACGATGACAATATGTGAACATAAAAGTCAATCTCATGGACATATATAAGATGGTCAGTACCATAGCATTCATTTTCATTTCATTTCATTTCATTTCATTTACCATCTTCCCTCAAAGGAAGGATTCTTCTTCCAATGGAAGGCATCGATCAATACCCGTAGATAAGGTCGGAAAAATAGTGGGACTTACTAGTGTCCGGGCCAGGGACAGCTAGCATCACCACGGAGCTCCGGAACGCCCCCAAATCCATCTACTGCAGTAAGATTAGTCATTTGTTTCATTTATTAATTCATTGAACTCATTTAGAATTCTAATACAATAGCTAGGTAGTGCCAGACTCGAGGGTCAATGCTTTACAAGGGGAAATCTATTTCTGGATTCGATTCATTCCATGATTTCCTTCATAACAAGGGAAGGAAATAACAGTGATACCAATCTCACTAGATTGGAACACCTTGTTACAATGAGGGAAATACTAACCAATCATGATTCTATTTAATTCTATCTCAAATCTAAACAACCATTTAAGTGTAACCATTGGTCACCAAATGCACGTGTTATTCTTGATGGACATCACATTAGTAATTTTAATGTGTGCATTCTAGTTCCCATAATTATCACCCATGGAAGTTTAGTCCACAATAACTTATCTATAAGATTCCTCCTTTATTATCCATAATTCTTATTGGTCTGACTTTACCCCATAATTAGTCTTAAAACTAATTCAGGGAGCATCTATACTCACGAGGAGTGCTCCAAGTTTATGCAAAAATCCAAAATTCATTGTTATCGGACCGTTAGGTCCGATCGATTGGCCAATTTTTCACTCAGTTAACGTGTCAGCCAGTATCATGTTCGCTGGAGCGGACCAAACAGAGAACTGTTCGCTCGAGCGGACTTCATGTTCGCTCGAGCGAACCCATCAGAACGTCCCAGACAGAACGGCGTTCGCTCGAGCGGACTTACTGTTCGCTGGAGCGAACCCATCAGAAATCCATTCCAAAATTCTGATTCTCTTCCTTCTACTCCCATTTCTCCATTTCATTCCCACAATCTGCAATGAAAACTGGAACCTCCTGTTCCCTCCTCATACATCATCCATTCACATCTAATAACATTTCTAATCATCCATTAAGCATCTAATCAATCTATTAACAACTCAAAAACTCAATGGAAATACATACAAATCCATGGAAACTCTATACATTTCTATAATAATTAACACTAATCACAAGTAATGTTTATACTTGCCTCTTAGAGCCAACTAACTCAATGTCCTTTGCTCAGCTAGCTTTGGAGATGAAAACCCCCAAATCTCAAACCCTATATCCATGAAAGCATCCCAAAACACCACTCACAAGCCATTCATGCTAGAAACCTCTCCTCACTACTCAATATAACTTGGAAATCCTAAGAGAAGAACAAAACTTACTTGTAGCTCCAAGCGAAGAGATTTTGAGTTCTCTTTCAAGCTCTACACTTTAAGAAAGGAAGAATGGCTTGAGGAAGAAGATGAAGATGAAGTTCTCACTCAAAATCACTTGAGCATTCACCAAAGTCACTCTTGAAAAGGAAGGATGGAAGGGAAAGGAAGGAGATGACCTAGGGTTTGGCTTGAGGAAGAAATAAATGAATGAGCTCATCTCATTCTAATATAAGGTTGTTTCACACTACAACCCCCTCTCATTACCCATTATTACATTTTAAGTCAAATGAAACCTTACTTGGTCTATTTAAGGTCAAATGGGATCACGCCTATTACGAAAGTTAAAGTACTATTCGAGATACACACGTTGGTATCAAGAACTTCCCTATTCGAAGAAATACGTGAAAACTAGTATTTACGAAAAAGTCCTTAGCCTACCTTGTTTAAGTCTAAACTCCTTTTAACCAACTCAAACCCATTCAAAATCATTTCATTATGCTTAATGCATCATTTGAGACTAATTTGTCTCTCTTTGGTCTTTTAACCTTCATTAACCCAATCATTCGTGCTTAATTAGCACTAATCCTAATTAATTAGCCTTAATTATGATTAGTTCAGGTCAGGGTGTAACATTTCTCTACTTCTATCTTTGGTTTCCAAATCCCTTGAAGTGCTCTTTGTTTTAAGAAGTCCCAATCTCTTTGTTGCCTCTTTCCTTTTATTCAAAACTAGCTTCCTATTCAAATCTGAGCTCTTGTTTGATTGGACCCCAATTTAAATGGATCAAATAGACATTGGACCAATCTAATTGGTCTAAATAAGTCGAGGCCCGATCCAATGGACCTTCTGCTCCTTCATTAGACTCCCCCACTTGAAAAAGACTCGACCTTGAGTCGACGTCCATGATTTGCCACTTTCTTTTCCGCTTTCTCTTCCTCTTCCGCAGCCACTTTTGATCTTTTGGTGGCACTTGAAAGTATGAAGATTTGTCATGAACTGGCTTGGAAGATTGATTTATGCAATTCATCTAGGCCTATAACTCGACCCATAGTAGATCTCGTCATTGGGTCCCTTCCCATAAAGGATCTGAATAACAAGTCGCTGGCATATATACTAAATGCAAATCATGCTTCTCATTATCTACATAATCTATCATATCCGCGCCCTTCAAGATACGATCCACCATATTCGCACCCTCCAATGCATCCGTTGAATCTATATCATCCAATATGTCAGTCTGCTCATTATTGACTGTTGGAGTCTCTTCCTCATCCTCAAGATACTCATAAAAAATTGTTTTCTCATCAAAGCCACAATCTTGAGATATATCAAAGATCTGATCATAGACATCATTATTATCTTCATATACATCCCAGATCAATGTGTTAAGTTCATCATCATGATCTTCATCCTGTTAATAACTAGTAACACCAAAATCTCAAGCTGTTAGTGAACGGCATAACCCAACAGATAGACGGAATCGACAAACAAATGGAGGTAACATGCCTCCCAGGGGTTTCGAACTCGTGACATTTGGCTCTGATACCATATTAATAACCAGTAATACCAAAAGCTCGAGCTATTAGTAAACGACATAACAATTTATATCAACACATCCGACCCATCATCGTAAATCATATCCTCAAAATCACCATCATCATCCAGTCTATCACCACCGTAAACCGAAAAATCTTCATCACCTTCATAGGCCAACTCATCAAATAATTGATCTTGGGGCTCGATTTGATCCAAACGTCGAGATAGGGTCTCAATTTGCCTATGTAGATTATGGATTTCTAGATTTTGTGGGTCATATGGGCTTTATATGTCGCTCTCAACTAAATGCCTACAACTATGTCCACGTCCAAGAGACATTATGCGGGGGAAGAAATCAAGCTACAAATCGTATGGACTGATTTGCTCTAACACCAACTAACATTGTCTGGGAGGCAGTATTCCAAATGATGGTGAACCCAATGATACCCAATCTTCAATCAAATAGAAATTCGACCTAACAAGGAGAAAAAGCAGATTCGCTTACTGCTGATCACAAGAATCTACCATATATCTTCAATCCTTTCGGAGGCACACCCTCAATCCAATGGAGAAGAGAATAAAGGAGTAACCATGCATCACTTTAACTTAAAGAAATAAATCATTCAAACATGGGCTGGATGTCCCATACACAGTGTATTTATAATCTCCAATGGATAAGAAGTCACAATCTACTTTTAAATATTATAAGATAAGTTTCCTGAATGACTAAGGAAAAAAATCAATATTAATAGTCCTTACTAATTATATCATTACTTGATCAAGAAAGAGAGAAAATAGAAAGTTGGGTTGGCTTGAATCTCATGGTAGGGAGAATTTCTCTACTTCTATCTTTGGTTTCCAAATCCCTTGAAGTGCTCCTTGTTTTAAGAAGTCCCAATCTCTTTGTTACCTCTCTCCTTTTATTCAAAATTGTTTTCCTATTCAGATATGAGTTCTTGTTTGGGGGGCCCAATTTAAATGGATCAAATAGCCATTGGACTGATCGAATGATTCCAAATAAGTCAAGGACCGATCCATACAGTTGATCAAATTGTAGATTTTCAGATAAAAGCAGTTTGTAGGAAACAGTTAAATGATGTTTTATCCAAGTTGGGAATAGTGAACATATATGCACCGTCTTAAATGGGAGTGTTTTGAGTTAGCATAGGACTGACTTGTTAGACATCTCTCTCTCTCTCTCTCTCTCTCTCGCTCTCTCAAGTTGGGAATAGTGAACATATATGTACCATCTTAAATGGGAGTGTTTTGAGTTAGCATAGGACTGACTTGTTAGACATCTCTCTCTCTCTCTCTCTCTCTCTCTCTCTCTCTCTCTCTCTCTCTCTCTCAGGGTAAACCCTAAATTCCAACAAATCTAAGGCTTCAACTTCTCTCAAGTCTCCTCTTCTAGGGTAAACCCTAGATTCGAACAAATCTAAGGCTTCAACTTCAACCATATATCTACATTGCTATTTCTACTTGTAAGGATCCCCAAGCATATAGCTTTTTAGTTGTATTCATTTCCATAAAATTCAAAGCTTACAATAAATTAGAATGTTTTGTGGTGTGCACTTGCTATAGTTTATGATAGCAAATGTGCGTTGACTTGATGTTCCACTACCTACTGCAAATCTACTTGCAACATTGTTCCTAAATCTGACTCCTCTACTCTTGCTGCCAGATTTAATTATGACATCTGCTATGCCCACATTGCAGTAGTGCTAGCCTCTTGCAATTCTTTCATTATGCTAGACATCACTAATCCTTAAGCCTTATTTTTCATCTGAACCACTAGTGGCATTGTTTACTGGATCTTGTCATTTGTCTTTGCATTTGATGTTATATGATTGGATCACCTAGTTCTAGGCTATGATGTACGGATACTTCAAAGTGGGCAACGTATCATGTCATATCATATCCATTACTTCACTTTTTACATATAAAATCCCTCTTGTTCCTGCTATGTCTATGGTGTGTCCTTACCGTATCCGTGTCTTATCTGGGCATCATAGGTTCTAGGTCAACTACTGTCAATGGATCCAATTGTCTGTAGTTGGATCAAATCCCTTGTGTGCAATCATGATCTTTGTCTATGGATTAGATCTGATGTCTATATATCGCTTTCAAAACTGCAGTCCCCCTAAATATTGATTGTCTGCCACACCAACCAGCCATTCATCTGCTGCCATCCATGTTTGCCAGCCCGCCATTTGCTTCATTTTCCGCTAGAGTGCCTTCCAAATCGTAGCTGGTAACAATATCAGAATGGGCATAAAAACTGATGTGTCCTCTTTGAGGGTGCACCTTCTATTTATATTAATATTTATAGAGTACAATTACACGAATACCCTTTAGCAACGGTTTAAAGAGAGGTTATGTACAAGGTTATTTTGGTGATAAATATATCACAAGTAGTTATCTGAGGGGACTTGGATTTCTAAAGATATCATGCTCTGCCAGGGTACCGAAATTGGTACTTTTTCAACAGCTGCTCAATACTCATTCGAGCTTCATGAGTACCGCTGTAAATATATATAACGAAGCATCTTGAGTTTGAAGAGCTGTCTTAAGATATATTTGGATTAAGCTACATAAATCTGGTACATTTTTATATGGTACATTTTTATATAGGATTTGGTGGAACTCACTGAATACAATATTGTGGCCAAACCTGCCAAATTTAAAAACTTTCTGTGTCATTTCTAAACACAGACTTTCTCACTTTTCGACAGGTCATTTCTAGCATGAGGGTCATGATGACGGAGGACATGAACACTGCAGATAGCAGTTCATTTTTACTAGAGGACACCTCCAGGTAAGAATATTCCCTCCCGTTATGATCATGAAATACACAGTAAAAAATGCATTATTTGAATGACTCATCTCCAATGGCTCACCATGCAGCATTCCATTCTCGACTGATGACTTGTCTGATGCCCACCAACTGAAGGATTTCTCAGATGTCAAGCCAGCCGCTGAGCTCCTCAAAAATGCGGCCTTCCAATTTTTACAGGATTGAGGCTGTGAGATATTTAGCATTGTTTTTCGTCATTCAATTTCCCGCAACGGCTCTGAGGTATAACAAAAATCCCATTCCTTGTAAAATCCACCCCATTCTTTTTCAATATTTATCTATATTATTGTTTCTTCTGTAAAATTATTCTTTGCATTAATGTGTAAAATCTCCTAGAGGTAGTTAAAGGGGCATGGATTTATTATACCCTGCCTCTTAGTGTGGTTTATTTGTTCAATTCTTTATTCTTTTCACCAGTAGTGAGGCAGCATTTTTTTTTTACTATAGTGTGGTGGGAGGAGCCATTCCCATCTTCCTCCCACCATTTATCTAACTGTAAAGCAACAGAATACACAAACCCTTGTCTACATCTATTCATAATAATTCTTTGTTCTCCTTTTCATTGGAGTGAGTTTCTGTAAAAGACTCTATTTCAAACTCATAAGCTCAGCTTGTATTTTGTGATGCCTTTTGGAGACTCCTGAAGCCATGCATGTTGTTG
The DNA here is from genome assembly GCA_028538565.1 of Umbellularia californica. Taxonomy (NCBI): domain Eukaryota; kingdom Viridiplantae; phylum Streptophyta; class Magnoliopsida; order Laurales; family Lauraceae; genus Umbellularia; species Umbellularia californica. The sequence continues at coordinate 68,569,388 of JAPQWN010000008.1, forward strand.
CTACATTTTGATTGTTTTATGTTTTCCTGCTACTTCGAAAATCCAATGAATTAAAAACAAGGAATGTGGTGCTTTCATGCTTGATAAACGATCAATGGTATTGAAATAACTTATATGTTAATTAGTAATTACCTCACTGTGTTTGTTTGGTTGAGTTTTCTAGTGGGCCATTCGTCTAATTTGTATTGAATTCCTAGAATTTATGGGAAATAAGCTTTTAGTGAAAGGGCAGCTAAGGTGTATATACTATATAGCGAATACCGGCCCAAAAAATATTGGGGTCGGCTATTTGAATTTGTTATTTCTTATAATTTTATATTGTCTATCAATCTACCTAATGCAACCCTCCTTTATCGAGGCTTTAGACCGGTAGTAAAAACTGGTGAAGTTATTGTTATAGAAATGACCTGTTAAAATTTACGTAAAATCTTCAAAGCCAGAAAATATTATAATCTTGGTTTGAAATCCCGGCCGGCACTGGGTTGACTCGTTCGAGTGGACTCGGTGCCAGCTGGGTTTTAGTTGAGTCACATTCGTAGTCTAGTTTATATATTAAATATCACGTGCGTCGGAGTTCAAGCTTGCGTTGTTCACTTGGTATGAATATGTGGGTGCAAGGCGAAGCACTCGTCCTCGAGTCTCGTTTGTATCTTTTGAGTGAGGTATATTTATTTTTTTTTATGAATAACACCTTGTATTTTCGTTAGAACCTGATTTTTGTACAAATAAACCCGTCTATGTTTACATAATCTCAACAAGCCCCCCATATCGTGCGTTTTTACTAAAATCTACTTTACTAATTAGACAGTCCAATTTTTCGTTTTTGGCCAATCAATCCTTCATAAAAACTCAAAATACTTATCCCTTGAGTTAAAACACGACTAAAAGTAATTTGAGTTAGTGTAATTTTTTAAGCTTAAATTTAGGATATTTATATAATTTTTTCTTATTATAAAAACTAGCACCCATATGTTGCTCCAATAATTACATGAAGTTATGAACATTGAATTAGCGACTTAGCACTCAACAATACTAAAGATTACTATATTTGAGATAAGATACTACTTAAATAGCTTAACTTTTACATTTTTACCGGTTTTTATTGTATCCGTTTTTAATTTTTAAGAACTATTTTACACTTTTTATACCCACAAGGCCATATCGCGAGCTCTAATTTGTTTCTAATAGCTTCATCTACATGAAATTTCAACTAAACATGAGTAGATGATTACAATTATCAGATAAGTTTAGGTCCACAACCGTTATTTAGTAGCGAAAATAAAGGTTCATATTGGGATGAATGATCCTGCTTTTGGTGGGACCGTACTGGGTGATGACTTTTTTTTTTTTTTTTTTTATTGGGATGAATGATAGTTTTAGCCAATAGCTTCACATCATGGTCAGATTTTCAAAACCGTTATCATGGGGCTTGACCTGAGCATCCAAGGTCGAGTGCTCAGCTTTGAGTCGAGTCACCTGGTCAAGTCCATGGAAAATTAAGAAAACCAGACTTTAAGAGCAATGCAGTGCAATTTTCGGGTGGACAATCCATGGTCCTGAGTCAATGGCTGAGTCAATAGGGCTTGACCTGGTCTTGCCTGGCCCACTATGAAATCAATTAATACCTGAGGTTAGGCGTTTTACGCCCAGGTTCTTTCTGTGGGGCCTAGGCCCATGGATCTTACATGGGCCCCACTTTGAAGGGGTGTTATCTCAACCATCACTCTGTATTATTTCTATTTTTTCCTTAAATTTATGAACCATCCATCTATCTGATGTCCATGAAAAGTGTGGTTAGGGGTGTCCAATGAGGCACTTGCGTACATAGATAGAAGGAACTACCGTAGGATAAGAGTCCAAAATTCTATCGATGTGGGGGCCCACCTGGCCCATGATCGAGGACTCGCTGATCTCGAGTCAAAATGGCAGGACCCAAAATGGGTGGGACACTCAAAACAAGAGAGAGAGAGAGAGAGAGAGAGAGACTAAGCCTATGTTTGGCATCTCTATTTCATGCCTCTATTTCTCTAAATGTCTAAATTGGACAGAGGTTTAAATAATTAGAGCGTTTGGAACAAGATTCTAGACTCTATCCGCTTTAGACATTTAGAGGCAAATCTTCTAAAATCCAAATGCTCCAAAAATGGGCAGATGAGAAATAGGGCTTTTGGGTCTTAAAATATAGAGGCGAGGTATTTAAAATAGACTCGTGCGTTATCAAATACGTTTTTTTTTATTCTAGCCTCTTTTTTTTATGGCTCTTTTTTTAATGGCTCTATTTTAGATGGATTTATAAAAAAAAGAGTAGAGATGCCAAACAAGCCCAAACTCTTTAAATTCATCCATGCGGGCTACGTTTCTAATCTAGAAAGGCTCGTTTAAATATGAGTTGGGCCCACCATCAGATTGGTAGAAAAATACAATCGAAATTTCTAATTGAGTGGTTTAGGTGCATAAAATATGAAATGGGCCTACTTGATAGAGAGAGGAATTGATGTAGCGAAAGCGTCTACGAAGAAGATTCACATGAAAGATTGGAAAACAACTTCCTATTAACCTATGGATTTGACTAGGAATACCAGATAATAGGCATCAAAATTCATTGATTCAATTGAATACCGAAAATTGGAGGAACAAAAGAGAAACTTCTCTGAAACTTTTTTTCAATATCTATTCTAACAGCCATCAGGCTTACAACTCTAAAACGAAAAAGTAACAAAATAACACTAGAATAATTAAAATATTCAATTTTTTCAAAAAGGAAAAAATTGAAATAAAGACACAACTGGAAACTACTAATCACAACCAATTCATCCCAAAAAATGGAAACTTATTTTGACTTTCCTACTAAAACTTATTACCCAAACAAATATTACCAAAAATAGAAAAAAAGAGTTTTTGAAGGCCTAAAAAATGGAATTTGCCCGAAAAGGCTGTACATTAGCGGCAAAGCCGCTAAGTTGTGATCATTGGCCTGTTTCCACTCAAAAAAATCATGTAATTTCTCCAAAAACGAACACTTTAAAAAGTGTCTTCAAAACCGAAAATTTACCTTATTTAACCCTACGTCGCTCCCAACTTTCCATGAAATCAAGACCTTCGTGCACTGCATCAGGAATACTTGATTTGGTTGGAGTGGTTCGAGTTTCAAATGTGGACCCACTTGATGAACGTGGATGACTCGCCTAAGTGGACGCAATTATACGAAGAGACCATCCGTGTCTTGATCGTACAAAAAAAAACCCAACCGGCGCATGTGATGACGTTGTGCTGCCATCACAATCACATTCACCCGATCACGATCCATATCATTCTGAAAGCTGACGTAAGAGATTCCAAGTCCTCTCAAAACTGGGTCTGAAGTCTGAATCCCATGAGGCTGTTGACCAGGGGTTATGATGTGCAAGAGGATTTGTGTTTCCACTCAAGGAAAAAGACCCTGCGTTTTCTCCCCCTCTCATGGAAAATCAAAATGGTTCTTACCGAAAAAAATTATTTTGTATTTTGCCTTCTCACAAAGGAAAGGAAATACATCGCACTAAACACGAAAAAATGAGTTGCACAAAAACGTAGAAGAAGCTTTTCTCCATGAAATCCAATTGTCGCTTAAATGCGCCCTCAAAAAAATAATAAGCGGAGAAGTATGCTCTACACTGAAGCTCACCTATTTTAAATACAGACGGTTCAAAATAAATGCCTTCAAGCTTAATTCCCAAACGTAAGATTGAGGTTTTGATTAAGAACGTGACTAACACAATCTAATGCATATCCATTAATCATATTTTTTTATCAAATGGTTAATCTTATAGTGATACCAACTCTGATTTGGATAAGATTTTGAGATACCCCATTTATTAGATGGTGTTTATTTTGCGAGAGGTTCAAGTTTTCAATAGAGGGGTGCCATTGTGGAGTTCCATTTCTTAAAACTCATGATTTGCATTTACACAACAAGAGAATTTTGTAACAAAGAGGAAAATTATTCTAAATTTTTTTAAGACTATTTCATTATTTGGTTCGACACACTTTCCTTACAAGGAAAAAAAAAAAAAAAAAAAGGAGTTACTTTAGTTATGATTAAATTTGACTTTGAACTACCAACATACTCATGGTTGAGTGGTATTAGCACCTAATTAGTCTCACACCCAAGTCCAGGGAACGATTCTCGGGTCATCAAGTGGAAGTATCATGCTCTAGACCAATACCCCAACTTAGAAAAAATAAAAAACAATAAAAAAAGGTCTTCAAACGGATAGCGAATTATATACATTAAAAGCAAGGGCTATTTGATTGCAAAATGGAATCAATTTTGCAATTGATTTCAATTTTGCTCGAGTTACTCAATTAAGTATCTCACTTCAGCATCAAACTTGATGTTAATTTGTTTCCTAATTGAATCTATATCACCTCATTTTCATAATGCACTAGCAAAATGCCCCGTGCTTAGCATGGGCATTAAAAGTCATGTAGAGAATAACATTTAATTTTATGACATAAATAAAAATTTTAATTTTAATTTCATATATTTATAGTTTATAAAATCTAAAATAGAAGTGTTAATTTCTCACACAAATTTATATGTTTCTTAAAAGTTACACGATTAAAATTTAAAATAATTAATAAATTTAGAAATTTAAAATCTTTAGTAGAAACATGAATTATGAAATATGGAGACGGATGAAATTATAAGAAATTTAAAAATATGAGATTTTCCAATTAGAGATAGGTTTGGTAGTGAGTTAGTTACCTTACGTCAACCAAGAGAAAATAATATATCTATTTTCATTATCACATATTGGTGCTGTGAATAATGATCTATGCCTAAAATTGAAATTAAGATTCATAAAAGGAAACTAATATCACAAAAAAGGAGTAAAAAACATGCAAATACCTTAGTTTCTTGTAGAGAAGAGAAGACCCAATGAGACTTATCGCCATTCACACTGAGAAAAGAAAAAAATATGCCACATAGAAAAGAGGCTCGTCGTGAGAAGACTCTGTATGGAGAAGGTTACAACTGATTTTTTCAATTACTTATTTCAGTTACAAGACTCCATATATGCCAATTTTAGTTACAAATCTCCATAACAATTTTAAGTGTTAATAATAGCCTCAAGTGAAAATTAAGAGAAATTTAAGAAGGCACATCAAACAGGGTCAAATTGGTATCAAAATGGTCAAAATAAAATTAAAATGAAGTGGCTGATTTCTCAATTGGAATCAGTTCACTTCATTATATAATATATATATATATATATATAATTGCATTGGGTCTCTTTCTAATATGAAATACTGCTAATAAGGAAACCCTAGATCCTTCACGTTTCTTCAAACCTTCTCACTTTTTGTCTTTTCCACTATTTCATTCTTTTTCATTCAATCATGGAATTTTAGAAACACATATTACCTCTTGTGCATGTGAAGCTTTGGTAAATTTCTCCCTTTTACTCCATTGAACTTTTACCCATTTTCAAATCAATTGTAATCGAACTACAAGCATTATAAGTACATTATATACTCCATCAAGAATAACAGATTTTGAACAAACATCTTTACAACAAATCTGATTTTTGGAAAAGCATTGTACAACAAAACTAGAATTATGTCATGTTATTATAAATTGATATTTTACATAATAAAACTTACAATATGTTGCAATTTTATCTGTCATAACTTACAATAGCTATCCAAACTTACTTTTTTATGCATATCCACATGCCCATGCTTTGAGCACATTTGGTCAAGCCAGTAATATTCTAATTACAAACTATTCAAATGTCATCAATGGGCTCCACTAATGAATCCAACATTTGTCTTTAGATAGTATCGTATTTCCTTGAATATAAAAGCTAAGGAATGAAACTCTACACCTAAGCTGACCTATTAAAAATTTTAACATCTCAAAATACGAGATATCTCCAAATTTTACCCTAATAGAAGCTGATTCAAGATAAAATTAATCATTTAATATAAAAATAAAATTAACAAGAATCGGGATCCTCTAAGTAGGTATATGTATGGTGACTAGGGTTGCAAACAGAATGGTTTCGAATCGGAACCATGGTGGACCCGGACCCATTTCTAAATAACGGTTCCGGTTCCGGTTCCGGATTCGGTTTTGACTCGGAATTTATTATGTTGGATTCAGACCCGGTTTAGATAGGAAAATCTAGTTCAGTTCCAGAACTAGGTCTACCTAGAAGACTAGAATCTAATTCCAAAATCGATTCTAATATTTATTTACTCTTCGTTTTTCTTAAAATAAGTATAGCATTCAACTTATAACAGTGCATCAAGTTTACTACCTCCAGTATTATATATAAGATTATCTTAAAAAAAGTTGATTTTGAGGTATAATTTGCAATATCAAATGTTCATATGCCAGGTCAACGGGTTGAAACCTATACGGACCCGGAACCAGACTCGTTTATCAACTGAAACCTAAATTGGGTTTCGAACCCGGACCCATTTATGAATCGAAACATAAAATAGGTTCTAAACCCTTTTTTTTATTTTTAAGATAGGAACTTACAGATAATCGGAGAATTGGATACTCGTTTGCAACTTTAATGGTGACTTTGGATACGTAAAGCTGCTTGCGTGCATGGTAGAACCATGATGACGTGACAAACCTAGTTCACCTACTATGACATTAAGATTTTACGTCATTAGATTCGATTTCAATTAGCAATTATTTTCAACAACTCAAAATTTCAATAGGTGAGCCCCACAATTCACATTCCCCTCCTCCAAGCTCCAAGTCATGATTTATCTACCAAAACTTCCAAGTCATTATTTCTAAGTCAAAAAAAGCCTTAGAAGATCTAGAGTCAGGACTATCTTTCCTTCCCCATCTCATGTCCTCTCTCCATCCCCCCACATCCTCTTCTGCCATAGGATCCGTACACTTCATCCTCCACAACACAAATCCCTATAAATACCCCCCCTTCTCTCTCTCTCATCCAAATCCAAACATCTCAATCTCTTTCTCTCTCTCTCTCTCTCTCTAGATTTCGATGGCTCGAATCCTCTCTCAAACCCTAATTCATGACTCTGCAACTCTCTTCTCCTCCAAATCCCTAATCGCTCTCTCTCCTTCCTCTCGCCTCTTGAATCTTCGACACCGCTCCACCAAATCGCAGTCGCAGAACCACCTGATAGAGGTGGATCTCAGCTCATCCTCCTCCGAAGAGGCCGACCTCCTCGGGATGCGCCGCCTCGAGGATGCCATCCACGGCATCATCGTCCGCCGCTCGGCCCCCGATTGGCTCCCCTTCGTCCCCGGAGCCTCCTACTGGGTCCCGCCGCGCCGAAACCGGTCGCTCGGCCTCGCGGAATTGGTCGGGCGATTGGCCAACCCGCTCTCGGACGACGAGAGCATGGCTCTTACCACCGTCCGTGGCTGGCCTTCTTCCTCCTACTTTGTTGAAGGTGCGCACCGCCCGAGATCTCATCTTTTGAGGGTTTCTTAATTTGTTCTGTTTCTGGGATGTCGTTGTGATTAGGTTGTGATTTTGTTTATGGAATGTGTATTGGAATTCCTTCTTGAAGATTTGTGTAGCTGAGAATTTCACAATATGGGTGCGTATAGCTGAGAAAAATTGGTATAAAAATAAGATTTTCACTGATTCAAATCCTTGGGGCTGGCCCTCCTCTTACTTCGTTGAAGGTGCGGACACGGGGCACCCCAGATCTTTGATTCTATAGGGCATCTTGATTTGATCTGTTTCTGGATTGTGTTTGTGATTAGATTGTGATTTGGGCTTAGATTTGATTTGGTTTGGTATTGTGGATGTTTGGGTTAGGAGATGTGGTTCGTGGGTAATTGTGTGTTAGTTTTTTTTTATCTGCTTTATTTGTCTGTAGGTGATTGTGATTGACTTTTTTTATGAGGTTTTATCTGTTGGATTGGTGGGTTTTTGGATTTTGAGCTTTGATTTGTGGAAAATTGGGAGTTGGGGTTTTCTTTCTTTTTCTTTCTTTCTTTCTTTCAGGTGGATTTAGCATCTGGGAGATTTCTGGTGTTTAAGGTTATTGAGTTATGGAAAGCTTTTCTAATTTTTTGAAATAATTTTCTGAATACATAATGGAAAGTACAAGCTTTGGAATCAGGACCTTGGCTCTCTCTCTCTCTCTCTCTCTCTCTCTCTCTCTCTCTCTCTCTCTCTCATGTGATTATGTTAGTTGGATTTAGATTTGTACTGGAAAATAAACCATAAATTGCTCAGGATATCTTGCAAGGAATCAATAGTAACAACATCATCATTATCAACAACAAAACTCTATGATTCATCATTGGGGTATTGTGCTGTCCCACCATGTCTTTTTACATGTCATGAAATTGGTAGTTATTAACCAAGTTCCAGAAGAAAGTAGAAAACATACTCTACTGGTAGGTGAGGTGCAATGCATTAAAAGTAGGAATTGTTAAATGACTACACATTGTAAAAAGTGACCGTTGAGAAGGTATTTTGGTTATCAGAAAAAGATCTTAGAATTCACCTTGTTACCATTGTTTTGGTGTAGCATATGTATATAAATTTAGGATCTTAGAATTCATGCACTTTTTTTCATTGGTAAAATTATGGATCTATCATCTATGTATTATTAGCATTAACTTGTGTCATAGATTTTATTTATTTATTTATTTATTATTTTTTTTTTTGCAACAATTCTTGTTGAAGTTATTTCATGCCTCATGTGGCTGCATGCGTTACTGTTGTATTTACATGTATACACCCTTTAATCCGTTCAACGATCTGACTTATCTGCTTTTAAATTTAGTGTTTGCAAGAAGAGAATAGATGAACGTCAAGAAACTGATTTTTTCAGCTTTGTGCTTGGCGCAAACTGACTCTCTGATATCTGTTTCTTATGTACTATTGGTTCAGGTGCATCTCCTCACCCTGTAAAAACAAAATCAAAGAAAGAAACCACAGAATCTGAGGATGAAGAAAGTTGAGTGGTATCTGACAAAACAGCATCATGGATTCATGGGTGAGTCCACTGTTGCCAATTATATCCTACTTATGGATAGATGTTTTTATTCATGTCATGACGGTACTTAAAGTAACTTAGCCAATCACCTTCATCTCATTTTTCCCATTCTAAATTGTTTGTTGAGCAATAAATGATTTAGTATATCATATTCGGAAAATGCACAGTCGTCATAAGATATTGGTAGTGATATGTCTACTTTTGTTCAAATTACAGATAGTACTTATAGTCCAACTGTCAATTTCCTGAACAAAAAGCACCTGACCAAGTCTCCCGTCTCAACAATTAGTTTTTTTTTTTTTTTTGATAATTCAGTCTCAACAATTAGATGATTGATGTCTTTTATCACAATGCCAACTTTGAATAACCAATGGATTACTATCTTGATTAGCAATACTCTTTCTCTCCCCCTCTCTCTCTCTCTCTCATGTGAGAGATTTGGCGATGAGATTCTAGTGTCAACTGCAGTCAAGAGTCCAGATCAAATGTAAATTATTGTCAAATATTTGATCATGGTTGACCATGTCTTTCAGCTTTGTTTTCTCTAGGGACGATGTATATTTAGTGGGATCTGTAAGGTAAAAGTCTATATCAGCAAACATGAGCTGCATGTACAACTCAATCTACGGAAGTAGTAATTGTTTCTTCACGTTGACTTGGTGTTGCCCATTTGCATTGCATGCGTTGCTTGTATTAAGATGAGAAGAACCCAAGAAAATCTCATGGGACATGTGTGAGAAAAGCTCACTGATGCAGCCCGATCCCGATCCCAATCCAAGACCAAGACTTGCAAGCCCTGATGGGGTCCACATGATCTTTGATTTTGCAGAGATCCCTATCTTTAATTTAAACAGTCTCTAAATTAGTAATATTGCTTATTTTGCTTAATAGACTTGCTTTCTAATTTTTATTTTGATTAGGATTAGATATTTCTTTATTAATTATTTAGAAACAATGCTACTCTATATATATAGGGAAGCCTTTCATTGTAAGGTTATGCTTTTCTCAATTAATTTAAGTATCGTGAGTTTATTCCCATGAGTTTCATGGCTCTGAGTGATGTTTTGTGTGGAATCCCTTCTTTGGATTCGATCAACCTCATCTGAAATGTTGATCTAATAAATCGAAGATCCAAGGCTGTGCCACTCACCTTGCATTAAAATCATGTGCCATGCACAATGTGGTATAGGAAGATTCAATGGCGGAGCTAGGATTTCCTTAGGGGGCGGCAAGCGATGGTTGATGGTTTATATTTATTGATTTATTACTAATAATACCATTCAAGAAAAAATTAAATTTATTACTAATAACGAAAAACATTTTTATAAATTTTAATAATATCTGAAGAAAATCCTAAATTTGAAAAATACCCCAACATGTTTCAACACATAATTTCTTGAAACTTTGCGAGGGCAGTTAAAGTATGGAAATAATTAGACTTCCTATAATGAATCCAAATTGCTCAAAATAATAGTTTTCTTCTTATTTTAGCAACGTGAGTTGTTTCTCACCGAAGTAGGAACCATACTGGAATGATCACATGTAAACCTATCTAGCCACAATTAATTAGTGAAAATCCATTGATTGGGTTACTTGTGATTGTTTGATGCGCCACAATGCCTATGGCTGGAATAGATGGCTGAGAGCGTACCATTTAAAGCCATTCCCCAAGTCATGAAAAGATAGCTGTGATGGTGTAACTAATGGAATATTTTCACCTACGAGTAGACTACATGCTGATACTGTGCTTTTGCGGTCCAGCTTGTGGTGCCCACTTGGATGTATTCTTATCATTTAGGCTGGCATAGATGGAAAGATCTCGCTATGGATAAGGGTCATGTGAAAAATAACCCCATTAGATTATCCTAGTCCTTGATTTAATAACTTTAAAGTTTAATTGTCTTCTAATCAGTGTTATTTTTAATTTATTTACAACAGTAAGTAAAGGTTGGATGAGCATAAAAATGGGTATGTTGCTAGATCATGGGTTGATAAAGAGTCTGAAAGTAGCTGTGCTGATCAAAGGCAGGCCCAAGTGGGATCCATAGGGCTGGGCCGTATATACAGTCAGCTCGTAGGAGTACAGATCATCTGAGTGTATTAATCATGCTTCCGATGAGGGGTGTGGTACTCCGCTGTGGAGCCCACCTATTGAATATCGTTCAAAATAAATGCTATCCCCGTAAGTGCACTTTCCCCAAAATTTTCTCCAATAGGAGTTGCCCCCACCATTTATTGAGCATATAATTAAAGATTTCAAATGCTGAATCTTACAGTGGGACTAACTCCTATTGTAGATATATTGGAGGGGGGCTTGGGGAGCTTCATTTTCAGCAGTTCAGATTGTCAATATGCAGAGCAGTGGAATTCCACTCCTCTCACTAGAACAGAAGTGAAAACTGAAAGTTGAGGGGTGACACCATGGGTCCGCCCTTGAGAAGAACCCACTTCACTTACAAGATTTTTGTGCTAAGTGAGATAAAGATTGAAGGGAGAATATCTAGAAGGACCAAAACCATTTTCTTGTATTAAATATATATATATATATATAAATTTATTTACATTTTACACTTGTTCCAAAACACAAACTTTAAATTAAGGAAACACAAAATTTAAATTAAGGACTCTTTAACAAGCACTGGCTCTAAGCTAAGGATGTTTGCTTCTATGTAGTCTCAATAGCGTTAGCAATCAATACTAAAAGACTCCTTTTCAGACTGAAAGAAACAGCACCTAATCTACTCTGATTTGTTCCAACTAGAGAAGATTACCAACTATTACATAAACGGAATATTTTCACCTACGAGCAGCCCATATACTGTACTTATGTGATCCAGCTCGTGGGGCTTACTTGGATGCATTCCTATCAATGGGGTAGGATGAATGATCTCTTTATGGATGAGGGTCATGCAAAAATCAGCCCCATCAAATTACCCTAGCCCTTGAGTTAATAGCCTTAAAAGTCTATTGTTCTTTTATATATATATATATATATATATTTACCTTTCTTAAAAAGAAAAAAAGAGTTTGAAGGCAGCTGTACATGCATGCAGTCCGCTTGTTGGAGAAAAATCTCCTATATTAACTCCTAAAAATTAGTCAACTTTAACTGACACAACACCTCCAGTGATGTGTTTTGTCAGTGATGACCTGTAACGTTCAATGTGTTGCACACAAACTAAATTCTAGGATCATTTAATTCCTCAATTGTTTCCCTCACTATGTGATTTATCCATTGTCCATGTGATTTCTTGGGCCAACTCTGCCAAGGCAGATTTTGCACTTGAATGACGGATGTGGTGCTAAGATGCATTGATCCTCACATGATCTGCTTGTTGGAGCTTGGCAACTTGTGATTTTTTGACCTACTCACCATGTTCCAGTCCGTTGCTTGTGTAAGTGAAGTACACGTTTCTTTCTTTCCGGAAATGCTATGGTTGAAATTCGAAATATGGAATCTGGTAATAGGAGTACAAAAATGTGGGACTTCTGGACTTGTGGAAATTCCATTGGATCCCACATCATATATACATTTGCTCTACAAGAGACTCCGACTTTGTCCCCTTAACTCTAAAAGATGTCCCTAACCAGCTAAGCTACAACGGATAGTTTAGTCCTATGATGAGAATGGTATTTTGAAAAATACTGAAGAGCATTTAACTATTTGTTTTTGCAGGCTCAGCCACCCTGTAGATAAAGCAAATGTGGGATGCGCAGATGTACAGAAGAAGAAGCTGATGGCATACGATTGGAGCTCTGGGTCATTGTCTGTTTTGACAAACTAAATTATCTTATGTTGTATGGCATAGTATTTCTCTTCGTAGAATGTGGTAATCATCTGATTTATTTCTCAAGCTCAATCTGCTAACTTGCTAAGCATATATGGGCAGCATGACATATAGTTTCTTTGTACTTGATGTGTTGGGTTTCAAAGAAAAAAAAAAAAAAAGGAAAGAAAAAGATAAGGAAAACTGTGCAACAAATGGAAGGAGCATTTCGGTTGAATATGACTGATTATTTCTTCACATTTATATATACCTTTCTATGCCTTTTAGCTAAGTTCCAAGATTATTTCACATGTATGAAGAAAAAGATTAAATTACTGCCCATTTACAATTAATTTTAAAAAATAGATGGCTATAAATGTTTGCAGGATTATTGTTGTGAGACATGCGAGTACAGGAGTATCTGTTGGATCATTTCGACTATTTTGGGAATTTTGACCTTGGGAACCTGGTGGTCAATATATCTTAAGAGTTAAATTTTGGAATGTCCACTGAATGATGATGTGAAAATTCTAGGGTTTGGTTGGATGAACATTTGTTAGGTGTATTCCACTGAAAGAAGAAAATTGATTTAGTTATAAAAAAAAAACGTAAATTATGGGATCGACGCACATACAGGTGCACACACTCAAGTGATTACCTTCTGATCATCTTAGCTTTTCTAACAGTTGGCCTAAAAATTGATGGCAGTTAATGAGATACAGGTTTTGCCGCCTCCTATTGAATAATCTGTAGTGAGGGGGAAGGGAATGAGACCATAGGTGAATGAATGAATGCCGCATAGGTTGTGGCTCGTCTCCTTTGAATCATATTTTGTGTTTGTGTTACAAGTCACAGTTCTTTGTGATCCCTCGGCTTGTTTGTTTGCATTGTATGCATAAGAATTCATGGTGAAATGATCTTGACATGTGAGCTTGACATGGGTGACAGATGGACCTTCACTTCTGCATTGAATTATTGGGTGATGGCTGGATATTCATTCTCAGCATCCCTTCATTTCAATTTCCATTAAAGATAGAAACATAATCCTAGGTATTCAGTTACTTATGTTGCTGTCGAATGTAACCTTATTTAGGGGCTCATTAGGACAATTGAGATGGTTTTCTCAGCTGAAAAAGGCAGGTATGGCTGGCACAGCTGTCATGGGTAACTAAGTTCAAAAGGCTGAGAAACCTTCTGGGGTCTAGCCTCGATTAAGGTGATGGGGTCTCAGTTTATGGGTTGCATTTATATAAAGTTTTTTTTTTTTTTTTTGGGCAAAAAAGACATTTATTTAATGTTAAAGTTTGCATTGTATGCAAAGTAGGCCCCTGTTAATTCTCTTGGCTATTGCCATAAGTTGTTATAAGCAAATTGCAACCACCATCATTATGAAGAGCACTCAGTAGCCCACATAAGCAGAATGTCTCAATAGCAGTGGATAAAATCTACAACAAAGCTTTGGATCTCTTCTAATTTCTTTCTATCCTTTGTCTTCCAAATAAAATTAAGAAAAAAACATATAATAATATTATATATATATATTTAATTAAGAGAGACTTGTTTGAGAATGTCTAGTATAGGACATAGGTAGAAGTTGTAAGGATATATCTGAATAAGGATTTGACCCAAGATAGACCGGTAAAATGAAATGGAATTTATGTAACTGACCCTAATATAATTGGGGTGAAGCTTTTTAATGATGACGACATTTGTAGAGCAAAATTTTATTATAGGCCCTTTTTGTATGGATTTAGATTCTAAGAACCCAAATAAATTTATCCATTTTTTTCCCTATTAAAGTTGCTAAAATTTAAAGAAATAAAGATAAATATCCACAGTTGGCTCTCTAATGATTTCTCCTTTAATGGAGAATGATTACTTTGCATCTCTACATCTTCAGCATTCCTCTGTTGGAACTCATTTTCTCATGGATTTTTAAGAAGTCAATTTCACGGGAACAAATGAGTCATCTTTTATATTATATATATAGGAAAGTACTCCTAGGAGAGACACTCTCACCAACTTTATGAAAGATGGGTGATGGCCCTCACTTCCATATCCACTCTCACCAACTTAAATGCAAGGACCCCCAACTTAAATGTGAGGGCCCCCACCCATCTCTCACCAAGTTGGTGAGAGTGTCTCTCATAGGAGCACTTCCCCCATATATATATATATATATATATATATATATATATATATATATATATAGAGCATGGCTCTCCTAAGCTGCAACTTAACTTATCCTAAGTTGGAATAGTGCTGGTTCTATGAATCAAACTTGATTATATCTGTTTTTTGCACGATGGAACTGAAAAATCCAGTTCTGATTGGATTTATCTTGATTTTGAAGATGATCATCATGCAAAAAACAGCATAATCGACTTTGATTTTGTAGGACCAGCCCTGTTTCAGCTTAAGATAAGCTGAGCTGCAGCTTAGGAGAGCTAGCCCCATATATATATATGCACATAGGTTGATACACAGCGAGCCTTGTGGTCCATTGAATTGCCACCAAACTAAATTTGAAGCAATAGAATTTGCAGCACTTCATTTTACAGGTTGGAGTTGGGAGGTGGGGTCATTATAGTTGAATCTGGATTTGTGGTTAAACATTATACCCAATAATTAAAGAGAAGTGATCTCAAGCTAATAATACCTAAATAAGATTCATGGTCAAATCAACCCATGAATATTCTCAATTAAATCCATCTATATATTAATAGAAATAGATCTATGCATACAACAATTACATGAGTCATTGTAAAGAAAACCACATAAGAATCATGCATGATTTTATTTAGATGAAGAAATCACATGAAATTAAATGACTTTATAAACAATGGCCCTAGCCTGACATAGGCCATAAATGTCAGGCCCAAGCCCGCCCATTTAATATATTGGGCCGGGCAAAAAAGGGATTTCTTGCAAGTGTTTAGAAAAAATTATCACAAAATCACAAGCACTCATAATTTGGGCTAGGCTGGACCGGGCTTTGGGATATGTATCACGTAGCCCAAGCCTACCTGAAATACTAAATGGGTGCAGTTTATGTGTCCACACCCCCCCCCCCCCGTCTACATGAGGATCTCTAGTTTCACCCCAATGGGAGTTGGTCCCATCATAAGATTGATCATTTGGTTAAAAACATGATTAATGAATATGTTAAGATCGTGCCAGTGTTAAATCAAATTTATAATTGGAATCCGGATCCTCTGACATTGTTGGCGTCTATGACCTGAGTGGACCAATCACGATTTGTGGTGTCACCGCAAACGCCTTGATGAATTGGATATGGTAGGTTTTTGTTAAGAGTATGTATCTCCTGTTATGTTGAAATGGGGAGATATTGTTTCATCCAATAAAACCTCATGCCAGCTAATGCACTAGTTCGATTGCTTTTTGAATGAAAAAAGAAAAGAAAAGATTTTATCCAGCTAGCAAATCATGATTGGATGAAAACAGTATCTCCCTGTTTTAATTGGTTTAATCATAAGACCCCACTTTGAATGTGTCTTACCCAAAAAAAAAAAAAAAATTGGAATTAGATTTTCCAAGAATATAATGCTTTGAATTATTGGCCAAAAAATGGATTGCTTGCTCTTGTGAGCATATGGGCTAGTGTTGCAAATGGAACGATTCCAATTAGAATCATCTTGATCTAGACCAAACCCATTTCTAAATAACAGTTCTGGTTTCAGATTCAGTTTGGACTCAGAACCTATTTTATTGGTTCCAAACCCTGTTCTGATAGAGTACGGGAATCCGCTTCCTGAACAGAGTTGAACTAGAGGACCGGAATTGAGTTCCAAAACTGGTTCCTCTTATTTTTATTATTATTTTTTTCTTAAAATAAGGATATCATTCAACAAAAAAGAAGTTGATTTTGAGATACAGTTTGCAACATTAAAGACTCGTACGCAGGGTTTCGGGTCCTCAAGTTGGAACCTGTAGGGATACAGAACCGAATCCATTTATCAATTGAAATCTAAATTGAGTTTTAGACCTAGCCCAATTTTTTAATCGAAACCTTATAACAATTTTCAAATTCAATTTTTTATGGGCAGAACATCTAAATAATTAGAGAGTCGAATACCCATTTACATCCTTAATATTGGCATCCACATTAATAATGGGACCAACTCTTATTGGAGTAAATTTTATTGGGATGTTCTATTGGCACACAAATTTTTCCTTCCCTCACATACATTTAAAAATAAAATAAAACAACCATATGAAGTTATATTTTTGCCCACTCTCCTCCTTTCTCTCCCCCCACCTTCCCTCCACCTCCGGCGCTAGCCCGAGCCGGCGGCTGATCCATCTCCTCCCCTCCCTTCCCTCCATTCCCTTCCTCTCCCTTTCCCTCCCCCATTGTTTTCTCTCTCACTCCCTATCTCCGGCGGAGCCAGTGGCCGCCGTCAGTGTAGGATGGAGGCGAAAGCGGGGAGGGAGAGAAAGGTAGAGGGAAAAAAGCGGGGGAGGGAGAGGGAGGGAATGGAGGGGTGGAGAGGGATTTGCCGCTGCCCTGGGCCGGAGTCGATGGCCGCCGCCGGTCCAGGCCAGCGCTAGAGGTGAATGGAAGTGTGGGGAGAGGAAGGAGGAGGGCGGGCAAAAATGTAACTTTATATATATTTTTTATTTATTTTTAAATGTGTGGGTGGGAGGGGAGATTTCTTATGTGCCAGAAGCATGACACATTTTATATTATTGAGCATGTTAGACAACACCATCCCTGAAATTAGGAAAATTCTATTGGCACACAGATTTTTACTTTTTCCGACACAAATTCTCTCTACACACATCACTATAATTTAAAAATTACATTAGTTCTGTCCACACGCACCAAAATTTCCCAAACTACCCATTCCTCGCTTTCCCTCTGTCTTCCGTCACACATCCTCATCCCTATCTCTTCTTTACCATTTTTTCCATCCTAGATTACCTTCTTTTTTTTTCCATAAAAACTTGTTATGAGGATAGATTCTCATTCAATGTAAGTTTTTATAGACAATGTTAGTGTTTTTTCATGCATTTGGGTTGCATTTTATCCATCATCGCAAGGGTTTTTAACCTAGAAATCATGACGGTTCAGTCTCTAAGTGGCCGAATAGATTGCAAGTGTTCGAACCCGAGTGTCCGAACAGATGCATTATGTTCGGAACTAAACATCTGAACATATGCAATACAATCGGACTTGAAAGACCGTACATATCGGGAACTTGCAACTCGTCCCAAGCGAGAAAAAAATAACAAAAGAGAAAAAAATAAAAAAATAAGATATAAATAAATAAATAAATAAATAACAAAGAAACTGACATTTCCACTGCTGCTTTGATTTAAAGGCACCATTTGATTTGTTATTTTCTTCCTTCATTACACTACAAAGCCTTAAAGATATAATTAAAAGAGATCAAGTACAAGAAAAACGAAAGATAAAGGAGGTAGAGTAAGATGAGTTATCCAAGAGAAGAAAATGGAGGAAGATGAGTTGCCGAAGGAAGATGGAGGAAGTGGAGAGTGAGTTGGGTGGGAGAATCTTTTATGGAAGAAGATGACCTTGTGTGTGTGAAAAGAGAATATGTTTTGAGTTTTTGTGGGATAATAGATATTCTGGTCATTTAATAAAGGGGTAA
The DNA here is from genome assembly GCA_028538565.1 of Umbellularia californica. NCBI lineage: Eukaryota > Viridiplantae > Streptophyta > Magnoliopsida > Laurales > Lauraceae > Umbellularia > Umbellularia californica. Next base: position 68,587,788 of record JAPQWN010000008.1, read on the forward strand.
GAATGTAATAAAATAAGACAAAATCCTTGTGGAGTGTTGCTAACTACACACTACAAAGAGCTTTCCACACACTGCATTTTTTTTTTAAATTACAAACAAAAAAAATCCTAAACTACCCCTATCCCTCTCATCGCCTTTGAGAACTTCACCTCCTTCGCCGTCATTGAAGCCCTCGGTAGCCCCCTCACCAACAAGTACTCCAAGGGCAAGCCCGTCAACCGCTACTATGGCGGTAACGAGTTCATCGACCAGATCGAGAACCTCTGCCGCGACCGTGCCCTTGCCTTTGCCGCCTACTGCCTCAACCCCGTCTCGGGGGGCGTCAACGTCCAGCACTACTGCGGCAGCCCCTCTGCCCACACCCACCACCTTCGCCCCTCTCCCTCTCTCTGGTCTCTCTCTTAACCTTCCACACACAGATGGAGGCGTACCGGAGATTGAGCACCTAGCTCGGCGACGAAGGGGAGGGGTTGAGCGGCGGGAGAGAGAGATAGAGTAGAGAGAGGACTGGGGGTGGGGTGGGGACGGGGATGAGGGCGGGAGGGGGCTGGGGGCTGCTGGAGTAGGAGAGAGAGAGATGGATCGGCGTAGAAGAGAGTGATGGATCGGCGTAGGGCGGCAGCTGGCGGGGTTGCTGGAGCAGGAAGAGGAAGAGAGGGAAGGAGAGGGATAGGGGTAGTTTAGGGGTGTTTTTATTTTTAATTTTTTTAAAATATAATGTGCGGAAAGGTTTTTATAGTGTGTAGGCAGCAGCACGCTTCTTTTTTTTGTTTGAAAAGTAAAAATTTGTGTACAAATAGCAGTACCCCAGAAAATAGAGTGCTGCTATTGGCACACCAATTTTTACTTTTCAAACACAGTCAATTTTTTTTTTATTACACTATTACCCCTTCATGAAATGACCAAAATATCCAAAATTCTACAAAACCTCAAAACCCATTCTCTTTTCACACACAAGCCCTTCTTCTTCTTCTCTCACCCATTTCATTCTCCATTTCTCACTCTCCACTTCCTCCATCTTCCTTGGGCAACTCATCTTCACTCACATATCAGCATTTTCTTCTCCTAAGCAACTTATCTCACCCTCCACTTCTCACTCTCTACTTCCTTCATCCTCTTGGGCAACTCATCTTCACCCACATTTCTCCATTTTGTAGTGCAATGATGGAAGAAAACAACAATCAAATTGTGCCTTTAAATCAAAGTAGTAGTGGAAAGGTCAGTTCCTTTGTTTGTTTGTGTTTTCTTTGTATTTATGCCTCATTTTTTAATTTTTTTCTCGCCCGGAATAAGTTGCAGAATCGCGATGTGTTCAGACTTTCAGGTCCGAACATACCTCATATGTTCGGACTTGAATATCCGAACATATGAGATATGTTCGGAACTGAACATCCGAACATCTGGTGGATGTTCGGAAGTACAGGTCCGAACATATCTCATATGTTCGGACCTTCAAGTCCGAACATATGAGGTATGTTCGGACCTAAAAGTCCGAACATCCACCATATGTTCGGATGTTGAAGACCGGATAGTGATATTCAATTTCTATTTTTGCAGGTCTCTACGCAAGAAAGTCAGGTTGGATCGGACTTTGTCATGGATTACAGCAGTGAGTTTATAACTCAAGAGGTTAGTCCAACTATGAATTTATTATTTAAATTACAATTATTTGTTACTAAATCCGTATTAAATTTGTTTATTGTAGATATTTCACAGTCGCGATTCATTGATCAATTGGGCTCGTGCTGTAGGAAGGAAAAACGGGTTTGTCATTGTGATAAAGGTTTCAAATGCTGCTCGGATAGGTGTCAAAGCTAGAGTACTCCTTGCATGCGAGAGAAGTGGACAATATAAGCATGAAGAGGGCCAAAAGCGAAAAAGGATCAAACAAACCGGTTCAAAAAAATGTGGATGCCCTTTCGCATTAAAGGGCATAAAGCTAGACTCGAATGATGATTGGATGTTGGAGGTCGTATGTGGCGTGCATAATCATTCGGCAGCAGAACATTTAGAGGGGCATTCATTTGCAGGCAGATTATCAACGGAGGAAACTCAGTTGCTGGTTGATATGTCCAAGAGCATGGTTAGACCAAAAGAAATTTTGGTTACGTTGAAACAAAGAAGTGAATTAAACGTAACCACAATGAAGACAATATACAATGCGCGCTACAGATATAAAGTTAATGAGCGAGGTGGAAGAAGTCAGATGCAACAACTGCTTGGGAAGTTAGCAGAGCATAATTACATCGAATGGCATAAGACTTGCGAGGATAGCGAGACTGTAACTGACTTGATTTGGGCGCACCCAAGCAGTTTAGATTTATTACGTATATTTCCAAATGTTTTGATAATGGACTGTACTTACAAGACCAACCGTTATCGCATGCCTCTATTGGAGGTTGTTGGTGTCACATCCACAGACGTGACTTTTTCTGTATGCTTTGCATACCTTCATGCGGAACGTGAAGAAAATTATGCATGGGCATTGGGTGTATTGCGTTCTATTATCGGTGATGGTATTCTTCCCGATGTCATTGTGACAGACAGAGAATTGTCACTCATGAACGCCATTAACAGAGTATTCCCGGATGCTACTCATTTATTATGCAAATGGCACATTAATAGAAATGTATTGGCGAGATGCAAAAAGTTGTTTGAAACGAAAGAAAAATGGGACAGGTTTATTATGAGCTGGAATATGTTGGTGTCTTCATCCACAGAAAAGGAGTTTGGTGAACAATTAAATAAGCTAAATCAAGAATTCAGTACGTATCATGATGCACTCAATTATGTGAAAGGCAGTTGGTTGGATGCTTACAAGGAGAGATTTGTTTCGGCATGGACAGACAATTGTGTCCATTTTGGGAATATTACATCGAACAGGTACTCTTTTGGGAATACTATTTAATTGATTTATGCTTATTAATTACTATGCCTAACCTCTTAATAATCCTATGCAGGGCTGAGAGTTCACATGCACAGCTTAAGAGGCAGCTTGGATCAAGTCAAGGAAATTTTGAAGCGGTATGGACTAAAATCCATAGTTTGCTTGAGTTGCAGCATACCGGTATCAAAGCTTTGTTTGAAAAAAGTAAGACAATTGTGCAACATAATTTCAAAGCGGCCGAATACAAAGAGCTTCGTGGTAATGTCTCTAAAAATGCACTTGAAAAAATCCTAACAGAAACAAAGAGAGCTCACCTAGTTGGAATTGATGCCGGTGTTTGTGGTTGTGTTATTCGACGCACACATGGATTACCTTGTGCACACGAGATTGCAGAATATATAAGTCAAGGGCGGCCTATTCCTCTAAGTTGTATACATCCGCATTGGTGTAAACTTGACATGTTGCCTACTGCCCCATCGAAAAGTTCGTCTATGGGCTTGGATTGTAAGGCAGATTTGGAGTTACTTGAAAAACGGTTCAATGAGTATGATTCCACGAGAAAACTGCAACTTTTAAGGAAGATACGAGAACTTACAGAACCAGACAGTACTCATTTGATAGAACCCGAAGTAATTTCAAGAACAAGAGGTAGACCAAGTATGAAAGTTGACACCTCAACTCGACGAGATCCAAGCGCTTTTGAATTGGTACCGTCTGCACAGGATAGCTACTCTCCCAGATCAGCTGCAATGATAGAAGTTAAAGATAAAAGACGGCTGGAAAATAAACCAAAGAGAAGGGAAAAGATCAGTGCAATTCGCACGAGGTCAAAGAGCATCAATAATTATGTTCTCTCATTTCCTGTGGGGTTGAGACCTTATATTCGACATGTAAAGGACGTCGCAGCTGATGGTAACTGTGGTTTCAGAGCCATAGCTGGATTGGTTGGCCTAGTCGAAGATGAATGGAGACAAGTTAGGAGAGATTTATTACAGGAGTTGCTTGCACATGTAGACCACTACAAACAATTATATGCAGAGGAGAACAGAGTTGGGGGAATTGGTTGAAACATTATCACACTTTCATGACAACCCATCCGTGGACTATTGGATGACTATGCCTGACATGGGGCATCTCATAGCATCTCGTTATAATTTGGTGTTATACCACTTGAGCACAGAACAGTGTCTGACTTTCCTCCCTTTGCGCTCTGTGCCTGTTCCGACGCCTTCTCGGAACGAGCGAGCAATAGGTTTTGTTAATCAAAATCATTTTGTTCAGTTATTCTTAGTACCTGGTCATCCAATTCCGCCTATTGCAAATAAGTGGAGACAATTTCATCATTCTTGTGCGAAAGGTTGGGAGACTCCATACAAGGATCGAATTGTAGCCTTCAGAGAGCTCGTAACTCCAGATGTCTCAACATGTGAGACAATTGATTTGGATTAAATGAAACTACATGGGAGCCTTCAGAGAGCTCGTAACTCCAGATGGACTTCGAAATGTATTTTACTTTTTTGAATTGCATTTAATGAATGCTTTGTTGAATCTTAAAGAATGCATTTAATGAATGATTTGGATATTCGAAATTTGAATGTAAATTCATTTGAATGTAACAATTATACATTTAACAAGGTTACATGAATGTTTGGAGGGTTTTTTCGGTATGTTCGTACAACTCCATCCACATTTGAAATAAATAGGGTTTGTTCGGACGTTTATGTCCGAACAGACATGGTTTGTTCGGACCTTTATGTCCGAACAAACATGGTTTGTTCGGAACTGTATGTCCGAACAAACCACACTTGTTCGGCCATACAGGTCCGAACAAACCCTGTTTGTTCGGACATACAGGTCCGAACAAACAACACTTGTTCCCGTGGGTCTTCAACCCAATAAAAAGTAATAAAATTTTTCAAAAGTAGAAAAACTTGATTCATTCAAAGTAATTCATTCAAAGTAATTCAATCAAAGTAATTCATTCAAAGTACTTAATCCAAAGTAATTCAATCGAAGTAATTCATTCAATAGAAAAGTTTCCTAAGTACAACCATCGAAAGTACAACAACTTGATTGAAATACAAATTTTCAAATTTCTTCAAACTTCTTCAAATTTCTTCAATTGTTCCTTCCCCGTGTTGACCTGCTGCGGCTGTAGCTTTGTGAACTCATATGCGGATGTCGAATGGTTCGTTGAGCATCGGCTATTGACATTCCCCGCAATACATAGGCAACTTGATTCACATGAGTATATAGTCCCCGTGGATCTTCAACCCAATGGTCCTCACCCCTTCCCATCACTTCATCAAGAATGAACAGTGCATCCGAATTACGCTGCTCATAGTCCACCATACTGCTAGACTCTGCTTCTTCGGGACGGGGAACAAAATTAGAGTGAGAGTTTGGGTTTTGTAATATCCTTCACGAGACTCGTTTATACCAATCCATATAACCGGGTACGCAATCTGCAGGACGCCTTACGGGTTGACTACGGTTCAATGCAGACAGTAGGTGATTAGGCCATCCCTCCCAAACTTGATTCATGTATTGATATGCGATATGGTAGTCACGGGCAGTCGGACCTCGCGTAGCTCGAATGGGGGCTAATGGCGGTGCAGGAATAGTTTGTACTCTCCCAAACTGTCTAAGCACCCTATCCGGATGATAAGGCTCAACCACGTCCATGCACTTGATGCATCCACAGTAGTATGAAACCTCATTGAAAGGGTGATAGCGCCTAACATCACGATATGGGTCCCAAGTGACCTGAAAATATTGAATCAAAGCATAAGATATGAAGATACATATTACAGAATAATAACTTCGAGTGATAGAAAATGAGTATGAAAGTATGCGTAATTACCAAGTCAGTGCTCATTGAATCAAGTCTCTCTCGTAGTGCTTGTAAAGGAGCAGACTCCCTACGAGGGACCCATCGATGGACTCGGGGATGATCTGCCTGATAGTGAATGTTTGGAGTTGGAGCCAAACATTCGAAGTGCTCGTACACCCAAGATTCCAATAGAGTTAGGTAACCAGCCACTTGTTTAACTTCATGCCGAGTTGCTAGCCCCATCTGCCTGTATAAGTATGCCAGTGCAGCAGTACCCCATGCATATGAATGTACGTTGTCCAAATCCACCAGATGTGTAAGAAATATGATAGGCACCCGTGTACAACTCTTGTCTGCGAACAACGTACATCCCAATAAGTACAGAAGGTAAGCTCTAACTGCGCAGTCAATCATCTCCTCCCCATCTTCGTCAGACATTCCGCCAAACCTTTCCCGTAACCACTCCAATCTAACAGATTGGCCCCGCACTTGGATCAGCTCATCATGTGCCTCTATGGGCTCTACTCCCAGTGCATCAACAAGGAGTGCTTGAGCTTCCTCATATGCTATTCTATCATTATACGAGACAGTCCGTCCCGTCACTGGGATGCCTAAGATGGATGCAACATCATCTAAAGTGATGGTCATCTCACCAAATGGCATGTGAAAGGTGTTAGTCTCGGGTTGCCACCTCTCCACAAAACCCGATACAATAATCTTATTCACACTGCGGTATGATGCAGTCACTAAGGGAGCTAATCTGGATCTGGACATCCAATGCCTAAACCTATCAGACCCATTCAATTGCCATTGCCACAATGGCACTTTCTGACCATGGCTTAGACATTTCAGTGCTCCTCGATCCTGCATTCAACAATTGATACAATATTGAAGTTATTCCCCAATAAATCAATCAATCAATCTTAATATGAAATAAACGAAACACACCTGTCCACTCCAAATATACCCAGCTATATGTGTATCAAAGCTGGTCAATAAGGACCTGTCTTGTGGCCCCGGACCTGGTTCCACATCCATATCAGGTTGTTCTTCAAGGCCCTCCTCACTAAGAAGAGGTTCTTCTGCAACCTCGTCCACTCGGTGGCGACGCCTTCTGTTTGAAGCTGTGGGTCGCACCCTAGAAGAGCTCGGTCGGTCCATATCTAAAATAAAAATACAGACATTGTAGGAGAATTCATAGTAAGTTCAGCTACAATCAAATTTATTCCCACATGAGTTTATCACATTAATGCACATTAAAGAAATGGGGAAACGAGTCAAATAAAAATAGTCTTTGAAACAAGCATCATGTTCGGACCTTAATCCACACATTAATCCACACACTTTTACCAAAAAAAAAAAAAAACAAAAACTCAGCATCATGTTCGGACCTTGAGGTCCGAACACCTCGTCATTTCTGGGAACACCAAAATGAAGCAGACATTGTATGGGAACCGACCCAATGCATGAAAAAAGTATACCATTCTTTCTAAAATCCTCCATTGAATGAGAATCTATCCCCATAACAAGTTTGCATAAAAAAAACACATCTAAGATGGATACAATGGTAAAGAATAAATGGTGAAGCAAAATGAAATGAAAATGGTGGAGATAGAGATTAACCTTTGGAAGAGGAGATAGTGTAGATGACTGGGAACGCCGGAGGAATGCCGGAGGAACAGAGACGCCGGAGAAGGAGGGAGTGTTCGATCGATTTTGTGTGTGGGGAGAAATAGAATGAAATGTGTGTGGGAAGAAGAAAGAGGACGATGGAGAGGGGGCTAAAATGGGGATATTTGGTGTGTGGGGAAAGAAAAAATATAAATTTTAAAATATTGTGATGTGTGTGGAGAGAAATTGTGTGGGAAAAGGATTTTTCTGTGTTCCAATAGCAAGTCCCCAGAAAATATTATTGTAATGACGAAAATGCCCTCACCCAATGCTCTCAAAAACCTCTAGTTTCTTCCTTAAAACCCCAACGCCTCTCCTGCAGCGCTCCCTCCCTCCCTCCGATCTCTCTCCACCAACGACTCCTATTCAAATCTTCTGCCCTCCCTTCAGGTACTCTCTCTCTCTCTCTCTCTCGACCTTTTTGCACTTGCAACAATCTGGTTGTTTTGGGTGGAAGTCTTTTGTTCTCCATCAATCAAGGAAGAGAGAGTTTGAGGGATTGATTAGGGCTTAAATTTCTCTGCAAAACCCCACATCAGATGATTTATCACTAGTTCTCTTTCGCTTTCATCACTTTACTTTGTTGTTAAGATCTCTGAAAAACCATGCAACCTAAAGTAATGTTGGAACTGTTACCAATTGAACCCAACTTTTCAATACTTTTATTCTGAGATTGAAATAACCCAAACTGGGTAAGATTGGATATCCATGAAAATTGGGTACCCCAGAACTTTGGACAGTCAGATTCAAAGAAAAATATAATTTTGATTAGTGTGTTTTTGTTCATCAGCCATTTGTATGGGCTAAAATTGTTTTTTTTTTAGCTTTTTCCCTGTTGGAGATACAGGGTGATATGATGGATGATCCTTAAAAATTGCCTACTTTTGATAGAATGGTTAGGAATAGCCAATTGAAGATAAGACTTTAAAGACATAAGCAGTCCAAGTGTGGCCACATGAGTAACAGATTAGATTGCGCATTGGACCTTTTTGCAATACAATCAATTTTAAACCATAGGGTTTTCACTCTTGTTATTGGATGGCGAATGGGATGGTTAGGATCATCTGATCAAAGTGAAAGACAGGACAACTGAAAGTGGGATCGATCGTTTGTTATGTTGATCTAAAATGCCCATTTTATCTTACGATTGATCTAACTGTTAGCATCATCCTGCCAGAATAATTCTGAATGGACATGATCAATCCAAGATATGACCCACGAGAAAGATGGTGTGAAATGATTATCTGGCCTTTAGAATAAATTTATATAGTTCTATTCTTACCATTAATTGGATGGCTAAGATCATTTATAACATTGAATTGAATGTGGAATATTTGAGTTGAAAACTCCAATCAGATGTTGTTTACCCAAAAAATAAAAAAACCCTCCAATCAGATGTTCAAGATTGGAACTAGACCTTGATTGATGTAAAAAAAAATTAGAATGCTGTTTTTCTCATCATCAATTGAATGTTCAGAATCATCTCCAGTTGATAGGAGTGATCTATAACAGATGAGCTATCCAAGATGGAGCTCGAAGGTAGTAGAGTAAATATATTGACCTTTACTAATTGTACCTACAGTCGAATGCTCCAACTGAATGCTTAATTCTTGTTTCTCTCTAAAAATATCCTAAAATCCCACTATATTTTAACTTATGAGGTTTCATTAATCACTAGATAACCTCTTTAAAATAAAAATACAACAGTGGTTGCTATTTCTTCCCAATTAAATCACATGAATCATAGATTCAATATAGAAAGCACAGAATTGGAAAACTGACACCTGATTGTTATGATTTACCTATAAATGGGATTTGTAATGCAGATACAAATCTTTTATTGGGATTCGATACAAATCGTAGGATCTGGGATACAAGCCCAAGGATTTTAACAATGATTGATACAACTTCACCAACTGATGAATGGTGAACCAATTACCAAAATACACTTTTCAACATCTAACAACAATATATGGAGGGCATTAGTGGAAAATTGAAAGAAACTAAATGAGCAAAATGACAAAGGGGCTTCTGGAGAGTTGTCATGGATGTGTGGTTCAGTGATTGGCAATGAACATAGATGTGAATTTTGTTTCAGCTAATGCACTAAACTGAACAATCCACATGTATTGTAAAGTTTGGCCCCGCTCTTTTGCATTTTATGTTAAAGTCAGGTCATTTAAGAAATTCTAGAAATTTAGAAAAGCCCTAATAGGGAAGAAGTTAGAACCCCTCATGTTCCATTTTCCCCTTGGTTCCCTTCTTCCAGCACTGCCAAGCTATTGCTGCTTCTCTTCTCTAGCACTGCCAAGCTGCTGTCACCTGTCCAGCCCAAGCTTAAGCTCATGTATGCACTCTCCTCCTCATCCTCGTCTTCTTTCTTCCTTTAATGGGGTATATCTAAGAATTTTTATGTATAAATCAAGCCCACTCAGTACTACCAGTTTGGATTTCTTTAAAGGCACGACTCATTCTTTGAATACATGCATAAATTCATCGTCAGGGCTCACCTATGAAATCCAACCCATCCAGCCTTGATGATTAAGATTTTTCTTGGGTGGAACTCAGATTTTGGGTATCTCTATAAATCCATCAATGGAGCAAAACTTTTGAAATCCAAACCACTGTTTACCACTGTCGCCCATTTTTTTTATTATCAAGGGAAATTTATTCCGATCAGACTTACGCCCATTGTTAATTGCAGTAAGTTTTTTTCTTGATGATGGAATAGAACAAGGTGGGACAGTGATGAGTGATTATGGAATGGTATTTATCATGGATTTCAAAAGTGATTTATAGAGATAAGAGTGCTTTGAGGACTAGACAAATTAAGGAGTAGAATTAAGACAATATATTTTGGATGTTTCCACAAGCGAGACTTAAAGCCTTGAAATGGACCATCAAATCTGTCAATTCATGAAAGCTGGATTTAACAACTTGTAACATCCAATGGACATGATCTTTTGAAGATGGTGTGAGAAGAGTACCATACCAGGAGAAAGGAGTACCAAGCTATATACTTCCCTACACCACCATACAGCAGTGAAGGCCTGCAGTTAGCATAACCGGCTAGATTCCCTTGCTATGGTGGTTGTACCATACGAAATTAGAAAAAAGCAATTAGGGATTATGGACTAAAATTAGGACATGGAAGACTTTAATTAGGGAAGGAGATTCATTGTAATTAACCCCAATTATGAGGAAAAAGATTCTTTTTATTAATATAAATAGGTGTCTTCTCTCACTCGGAGGACACAGAGGTCCACTCCGCAAATGCCCTTAAAGACAACACACAACTAGAATCCGTTTTGTCCATCTATGCTGAAACTGAATTTTGCATAACAGGAATTAAAGAAATTCTAACCCACCTGATCATAGACTTATTTTCCTATGATACGTGGATACTTCAAAATAGGTAACATATTGTACTGTAACTGATACTTCTGTAAAATCTTTATAGCTTGTTCATGTCAAGCTTTAGAACACACTACGCCCTCTTCATTTCATATCTAAACTACATTATTTACATATTAAAATCCATCCAAAACTTAGTGTAATCAGATGCTACAAACTTACTGTCTAGGAGATTATCTTTGCATGGTCCATCCATGGCAAGACCAATCATCAATGAAAGTTTTACCATTCACGTTCAATATAAGATTAATAAAGTGGCTGGAAAAGCTTTTCTATGCAGGTTCATGGCCCACCAAGGAAAAGGGCAGGCCAAAGAAACCTATCCGAGCATTTGGCGCAGGATCGATCGAAATGGAGAAATAGAATTCTTGTAGATGACCCCAACATAATTGGAACAACACTTTTTTTTTTTTTTTTTTGTTGTTGTTGTTGATGATGATGATGATGATGATGATGATGATGATGAATTGAATGGCTCGAAACTTACTATCTAGGAGCTATATTTGCATGATTCATCCATGGAAGGACTCATCAGATTGGTCCACTGGCAGTTGAACCAGTGAACCATGGCCTCTACTTTATGAGTTGAAAACCTGAGCAAACTGTACATCTTCTCTGGCCACATTCTATCCTCACTTACCCTTTTAATGTGTGTTTGAATTGGAATGTTTTAATAATTTAGTAACAATCTCGGTAATGATGTCTTTGGAATGTTTACTGGAATGTTTACATAAATTTAGTAACACTCTCTGTAATGATGTACATTTCTGTAGCCAATATGCAGAGTCACTCACATTGCCCCTTATGTGTCTGCATATGTGACCTGTATGACCTGTTTTTGATGTAGAAGAAATTGGACTGTCTTGATCTGGTAGTTACTGGATCAAGTCCTGCTTTTATTGATGGATGGCTGCTGATGTCTTGAACAGATGACCACATTTTTCCCTTGACATGCATCACTTTCTGCGGAACTTCAAATATGGGAACATTGGGTTTTTTGTGGTCATTCACAAGGGCAAGTGTAACAGGTGCACTATTTGGTGTCACCATTTCAGACCGCTATGCCAGTATTGTTCCTGTGCGGGGCCTCTCCATGTATCCAACATTCCATCCAGGCAGGAATTCCTTCCCTAGATCATTGTCAGGTGAGCGTTTTCATCCATTTACTTAACGGGTTACATACGGTGACAATAGATTTTGTGTTGAATGGATGCTAACTGGATGCTTAAAATCCCTCGAAGGGCTCCCATGTCCAATTTGTCAATGACAGGGTGTTGAGTATGTGATCCTTGTTGGAATTTCCAAAATACTGATATATAGCTGTCTCCCCGTACACTTAGATGTGGGAATTTGGATCATTATAATTGGGCACATACTATACTCGAGTTAAGGATTCTGTGTTTGAGAAGGCTTGTTTACATTTCCTCAATTCCAACAGCTACTTCACTGCTTTAATGAATGGTTTGGTCACAGGTGACCTTGTCTTGGTGGAGAAATTCTGCCTTGCTAAGTATAAATTCTCACATGGAGATGTGATAGTCTTTCGGTAAGTCTACTTCTTGGCACCTTAAAATGGATTTTTGGCTCACTTCTTTGGAAGTAAAAGCTCTATAACTATATATCTGCATTTTTGCTTTTGAAATCACGAGGATTCAAAATTGTGGATGATTCAATGAACACCTTCCATTAAAAAAAAAGCGTTCCCAGTAAAAGAAAAAGAAAAAGAAAAAAGAATGCGGATGATTCCACTACATAAGATGCTGGTGTAACTGTTGCTGGAACACTTTGTTATCCGATTTTAGCTAATTCGCATGCTCCCTTGCAAATTATTATGATTTCCAGGTCTCCAAGTAACCATAAGGAGACTCTTGTGAAGAGATTAATTGCCTTGCCAGGAGACTGGATCCGAGTTCTCGAGTCTCGTGAGATACTGAAGATCCCACAGGGGCATTGTTGGGTTGAGGGTGACAATTCAACATCTAGCTTGGATTCAAGATCTTTTGGACCTGTAAGTTACTGTTAACACAAAACTTCCTAAAGAAGGTTATTGTCACACATGATGCATGTAACTTTGAGCAATGTAATAGTCACTTCTTCAAAAAAAGAAAAGAAAAGATGCATGTAACTTTGGTTTTGACATTATTCTGTGCTGTTCATACACCCTTGGGCATGTTCAATTGCAGATGTTAGTGGCATGGGAAAGGGATGCATGAGTTTGGAGCCTGGACGTGTTTTTAACCAGGTTCCTTTGAATGTGTTTTATGCATTTCAAGGCAGAAAGGCAGGTCTTGGTGATGCTAAAATGGGCTTAAAATGGATTACTTCAAATGTGGAAAGGCTGGTCATGACACACTATAACTTCAAAACCAAACTGCCCAAGGTTGTTTGACACCCTTGTTGCCCCATGTTACCCAATTTGTTAGGTCATTTGGTTCATGTTAAGGTTTGCAATGTGCTGTTGTTAAATGAAAATGATATATTGGGTTACTGTTTTGAACTTGTTTCTTCCAGTTCACGCATTTTTGTTAGGTTAAAATTGAGAATGAAGTTTGTAATGTACCAATTATTAAGATTGGAGGCACAAAGATGTTGAATTAGGAGTTAATAACTTGAGGCTTATTTTAAACTTTAGCGATACTGGATGCAAAGAATGTCTTCTAATTCTGTGAATGGTCACCTGTGTTAGATGATAAGATTTGTTTAAAACATTTTGAATTAAAATTCTAATTGAATTTGAATTACTAGTTTTGAGTTAGATTTGAAATAAGTTTGGGTAAGAGTATAAGTAGGCATGATTGTTTGTGAAATGAACACAATGAATTCTATGAAAATATAGTGTCTTAAATTTCTACAACCCCATCTTTGTATGAATGTTCCCTTTTTGCTGAATCATGTCTCTTTTTCATAATCCTTACCTGTTGGCATATTGTTTCTCACATTCCCACAATTTATTGATTGTGGTTGGTTCTTGAGGTTCTGAAGTTCATTACATTAGCTGACATTTAGTTGCTCACTGCAGATTCCTTTGGCTTTAATTCAAGGGAGGGTTTCCCATGTAATATGGCCCCCTCAGAGAATTGGTGAAGTAGAGAGAAAATTACCAACAGGGAGAGTTTCTTCTTACTAGTACGATTCTCGGACAAATTCTCTTACCACCTCAAACCCCATCAATTGTTTTTACTTAAAAGTCTCAACTCCAATAGCTGGCATACTGGAGCAGCTCATGGTGTAACCAGGCTCCATTTGACTTTGACTTTTGAGAAGCATATTTTTATGCTTGCTTTATGTTCAAAATTTTGAGATGTTTCTTTCACCTGGTTCTCTTAAATTTTTTTTCCATTCTGGTTTCACATCATGTCTCCCAATATTTGGGTTTGTAGTAGTTTTGATTAATGAATTTTGGTAGCTCTCTTATGAACACCAAACTTCTTGAATTATCTGTCTGAAAGATTGTTAACTGAGGGATGAAAATGGCACCTATGAAGATGCTTCTTGGAAGTAGAAACCTATTTGCTCATGGATTGGCCCTGCTTTGGATTACTAGATCGACCTTCATCTATATGTAGAGATGTTACCTTATCAACGACATCGCCCAAAGTTATGGGAGTTTCTAATCATCGAATGCCAACGACTTCATTGAAATTCCATGTTCACTACTCCATTGACATGTGTGAGGCCTACGTTTGTTTGATTCAAACCATACATACCAGTCTCATTGAAGTCATTGGTTCAAGTTTCAGCATTACTCACTGGTTTGAGAGGCATACATATGATTTCACCATTTATGTACTGAGATGCTGATCTTTTGGTGCGGCAATATTTGTGGAAAAATGGAAGTTTTTCATGGATGAGTTTTTTTTTTTTTTTTGGGTAGAATCATGTATGAGTTAAGCTGATATACTGTAGAAATCCTTTGCGATTTTTCTTTTCCTGAAAAATTCTGCAATTTTGAGGATTTTGAAATTTGAGGGGAAAGGGTTAAGGGTCCCACTTGTTACCTTTGGTGGACAAGGTGTGCTTTCTCCTCCCTCTAAAAAAAAGGGGGAAAGAAAAGAAGATAGATTTCACAGGTGTGAAATCCGCACAAAAATAAAAAACAATGTAGAAAGAAAACACACCTACACACCACTTATGTGCATTTTACACAGCACTGAAATGTAAGCTACTAACCACCATCATCATCACTGAAGCCACGTACCAACCATGTTGGGATTAGCTACGTGAATTTCATTTCTATCGATTTTAATTTACCATGTTGGGATTAGCTGCATGAATTTCCTTTCTAGCGATTCCAATTTATCTTTGTGGCCAAACTTAGGTATTTTGTATATTTTCTGATCTACCCATTAAAAAAGCGAAAACAAAAGCTGACAGTACCCTTCTCCTAATTCAGTATTTTCTTAAATTCTTCCATGCAACTTGTTTTAATTTGTCATGGGGTCTTTTCACTTAATTGCACTGCATGCACGGGCGAATGTGCATGTCTCTTTTTCTATCTTTTTGCTAGAAAGAACGATTATTTTGACAGCAAAGAGAGCACAACAGAGTTCATACTTTTTTTTGCCCCATTTTAGGTTTTTATAGAGGGCTCAACTTTGATAAATTCAATTACTTCACACATATTGATCCCCTTTGATTTGATATATCCAAATTTCATAAGGTTCACTATTAGATTTTATTATTTCCTTAATTCATCTCTAAATCTTTTCAATTATCTTTTCAATTATGGTGTCCCTTGATTTTCATGCATGCAATGTGGACCTTACTATAGATGAACCTGTCATAAGAAAATACATGTCGGCACTGTCAAGTGCTTAAAATTAGCAGAATATATAGTATGGATACCAATCTCAACTCGGATCCAAACCTTAGCCTAAATAAAAATGAGTCCAATTTGTTTGGCTCATGTCAAATTCAACATCAAAGAAAGCTGCATCTCATCATTCTTTTTGAAAATCTTGCTGCCATTGCTCTTTTTCATGGCCAATGTATTAGCACATGGTCGTTGGGTCCCACCACTTAGGTTGGTTTTATTTGACTGGCCAAGTCAAGATCTGAGCTGTGCCTGTAAAATGTAAATATCTCCATTCTCTGGACATGGATTGTAGACCCTGAGTCTCCTCCAGAGAGAGTTCCTGACTTTACTGAGAGGGGGAGATGCTCCTATAAGATGTGCTCTCAACTTACTATGAGCAGGGCTCCCACGTTGTCTTTCTTAGTAAGGTGAAAGATGCTTTCACAAAAATATCTCCTTAGTGAAAGGACCCATCTTTTAGAAATTGAAGCTACTCAAAATACGACAATGTTCTGCAACACAACCTCGAAGGAAACTCTCTATCTTTTGGTTACATTACTAAATGTATTTTGGTATTCAGTTTTAAAGTACCCTAGACCGTTCAAGACTGCTTTTGTAATCAAGTCCTGTTTAATATAAGCTTAATTTTCAGCGGAAAAATAAAAAATAAAAAATACAATAATGTTCTCAAATCTTACTTCAAAAAAGCAGGTTTTTTTTTAACTACTTACAAAAAAAGTTTTCATGGAGAGGGTGCCGTATTTTCTCAGGCACGTGAAGTCTTGCCTCCCCTATGCACTAAGTTAAGCTTTTGCCTGGACAAGTTGCCTTGACATTCAGCTCCTAAGTTGCGCTCGTAGACAAATCTATTTATTCCAAACTTTTTTTGCATCTATATACAATAACCCATCCTAAACACGGGAATGACCCTAAAGTCTGAGAACTAATCCACAAAGGCACATGCAAACCCTTCTATCCACATGCACCGAGTAAAATTATGGGAGGCGACCAATAAAAATAGGTGTCGAACACACACACGAGACCTCTCCACTTCATAATAGGCAAAGTGACAAAGTCCTTGGCCAATTGAGTGACCACTCATCGATTATAATTTAACCTTTTTTTTTATGAAGTCTTATTATAAAAAAAATAAAATAAAAAGAAATCTGCTTAAAATTGAATAATCAAGAAGGCTTGTTTTTAATAATTTTTTTTTTAATGGACCGGATTTCCAATTTAGGTGGCCGGTGGCCCCCATTACAGGTTCCCCGTCCCCATCCTTGCAACTCAGGAATTTCTCTGAGTAAGGGCCTCAGAGTATCCGGACTCCCGCACACGGCACAAACATAATGCGTCCCAGCTTCGCGAATCGCGACTTGAGCCCGTGACTTGACTTCAAGTCATCCACTTCTCTCCTCTCTCCACAGTCTAAAACCCACTCGTCAGATTTCTTCTCCAAATCGCTCCTTCCTTCCTTGATTTCTTCTCTGCTTCCAATCTCCATACATCCCATTCATCGATCGATCGAAAATGGTGGAATCGAAGACCGTACACTCGCCTATGCTGACCTACTTTTCGATGCTTTCTCTTCTCACTCTCTGCCCTCCCTTCGTCATTCTACTGTAAGATCTCCTCTTTCTCGATCAAAATCTCATTTTTCTGATTCCTCCCACTGTTTTTGATGCTCTTGTGACCTAGATTAGAGGTTTTCTTTCACCTAGATCTCTACCATTTCTCTCTCGCTTAAGAAGGGGAATAGTTAAGCATAGAAAGGAATTCTTAAAGTAGAAGCATTCAGAGAGAGATGCCTTAAAAATTCGATTTTGATGGAGAATTGTGAATCTTGATCACTAGATTTCTCAAAGATCGTTTTTTTTTTTTTGTTTGTTAAGATGGGTTTTAGATTTGAGAACATGACTGTTTCAAAGCGTTTTCTAATCTTGTCTTCACTTTCACACTGATTTTGTTACTTGGTAATGCAGATGGTACACACTGGTTCATGCTGATGGATCTGTTGGTCTAACTTGGGAGTATCTGAAGCAAAATGGGGTGGAGGGGTTCAGAAGCATCTGGCCTAAACCATCTGCTGTTGCATGGAAGATCATTGCTTGTTTTGCGGCTTTTGAAGCTCTACTTCAGCTTGCTCTTCCTGGGCAAAGGGTTGAAGGCCCTATTTCTCCCACTGGGAACAGGCCTGTTTACAAGGTTGGTAAGATTGATTCTATTCCATGGAAGAATTTGGAAACCAATTGTAGTTGTAATCTTGACGCCTTTTCGCATTTGGATATTGTTGTGTGTAATATGTAATCTATCACTCATTCACTCTCCAAGTGAATCTGATCAGAGCTGCGTATAAATGGATTTTATCATGATCCCTTTCCATTGTGTCCTTTAATCGATGGTCCCTGTTTGAGCAAACACTATATCAGCATTTATGTGGTGCCTAGTTACCTTGTATGTTAGCGGATTTGATTGTCTTGCCATGAAGTTTTGTTCACCGGTAATAAATGGATGGAGGAGTTGGTGTCAAGCTAGCTATTGTCCATGAAATCTATGCCAAACCAAATTGGGTCTACTTCTTTTTAAAGGTAGTACTCTATCTATCCCAATGTCATTGGAAATCGGTATGCCGAAATTATAATGAATAAGCATCATCTGTTGTTTTGTGGGCCCTGCATATAAAGCTAATGGCTTCTTTGGGCTTACGTAATAAACACACATGCATTGGAAATTTATCCCCAAAGCGACGTTGCTTATAGGACTAAAACGAGCAACAACCTATTCGGGGCCGATCTAACTTACCATTTCTCCCTATGACCTGTTACTTGTTTGTGAACTGGCATCATACCAAATTTAACACATCTGAAGTATAGACACAACTGGATTTTACATTAACTCTCTCTCTCTCTCTCTCTCTCACACACACACACACACACACACACACACACAATTTTGAAGTCTTTTGCATACAATGTTGAATCCTATGAAGCTGATTTTGGGTCCATCTCTTATCCATGCATAGACCTTTCCACTCCCCCATCTTTCCCCTTGAAGCATTGTTGCTAGGGAGATAATCTCTCTCTCTCTCTCTCTCTCTCTCTCTCTATATATATATATATATATGTATGTATGTATGTATGTATGTACACACACATATGCATAATATGTATATTGCTAATGGGCTTCTTGTATTTAGTCTTGTAGAGATTTTTGGGTGCCCATTAGCATGATCTTCTCTTTATTCCATTACACAGGAAACTTGTTCTATAACTTGTAGAGACAATGTATTCTTGTTTGTGGCTAGGCTGGTTTGTTGAAAGTAGTTCATCTGAAGTGATCTATCAATAAATTGGTGAACTGAATCCGTTGATGAATGTCAATATACAGTATGGTGCTGCCTGGGCCTTGCAGCAACAGCTTTAAATGCCTGTAGATATGAGGCCTATGTTTCTTCTTTTAGGGGTTCTCTTCTGTTGTTGAATTATGTTGGAAACCTGTAGTTATAGAAAGGTGTTATATCTTTTCTTTTGTTTCTTGTAGGCTAATGGGTTGGCAGCATATGCAGTTACTTTGATAACTTATCTCAGCCTTTGGTGGTAAGTGATATTTCTATGTCTTTATGTATTCATTTTCATGAACTAATGTGGCCCTCTTCTATTTTTCTGGGGTCACTTTTAATGTTTATTTTTTATCTGTCTCTGTCTATTTATCTTATACGACGATGGTATTATGTAAACTGATTCTCATGAAGTTATATGGAATTAGCGGCTTCTATTTGTTTGGAGAAGACGCGGATGACAAACCTAGTTCTTTTTAGTAGGAAAATAATATGAGAAATTCTTAAGAGTTATTAGCTATTCTCCAAGCCCGTAAGAGATTTAATCAGAAATTCTCAAGCAAGTTGATTGCTGAGGGGAATCAAAGAAAGCTATAAGCTGGGTTAAGAGTAGGGGAGCAAGCCATGTTGTATGACCTTCATTCTTAGGGAGATATAGGCCCTACGTGACAGTGTGGAAGTGAATTTTTCATGTTCCAAGAGAAGCAAATCAGGAGGCTGATGTTTTTGCAAAACAGGGAAGAGAAACTTGACACAATTATTATGTTTTGACCTCTTTCTGGAATATGCTTCCAAGCTTTGGGATGGACATCATGAGGGGCAAATTTTTAGTGCTATAGTTAACAGTAGAGCGTCTTGTACTTGTACATAGATTTTCTCAAATTTTTTTTTTTTGGCCAATTAAAAAGGGGATCCCTCAGGTGTGCTTGTGAGTGCTCCTGATGCAGGGATGTGCCTCACCATGTGCCATCCAACGGTCAGGTGGGCCACGAGCTCTTGCCAACATGCGCTCATGAGCGCACCTGAGGGGATCCTATTAAAAAAGATTAGTTTATGAAGTTAATATTTTGTTCCAAGGCCTTTGCAGTTGTGTTATATTTTGCCTTGAAATGTATTTCATTACTGGGTTTAGTTTCTCATAGAGAAGAAGCTATCACATAAGTCCTTATATAAAAAGCCATCGGCGTGCAACTAACTTCTTGATGTCCTAGTTTAGTTTCTCATCTAGTACTTTTAATATTTGTGGTTTTTAGGGACCTTGGATGTCTCAAGTGCTTGTTAGTTCTGATATTGTTAAAGCGTGTTGCTGCTATATCGTTCTGTAGTGTTGGTTTAAAGTTGTCTCCTGCCTTAAACACAAACTGCACTTTGTAAATGTCGTTAAGACAAACACATTCAGTATTGCTGACTGAATATGCCTATTTTGTGTTTGTGTTCTGATTTAGTAAGTTGCAGCTCATTATATACTGCAATTGACATGTTCTTTGTGCTTTCCATTTAGGCTTGGGATATTCAATCCTGCAATTGTATATGACCATTTGGGGGAAATTTTTTCGGCATTGATTATGGGAAGCTTTGTCTTTTGCATTTTCTTATACATAAAAGTAAGGATTTCCAGTCAGACTTGTTAACCTCACACGAATCACTATTTATGCTATACTCTGTCTTATCCGTTTATTTACCCGTTCTTTGCTCATAGGGTCACTTGGCACCATCTTCTTCTGATTCTGGATCATCAGGGAACATATTGATAGATTTCTATTGGGTGAGTTTTCTGGTCTGGCTTCAACTTATCCTATTCGTCGATTTTTTTTTCTCCACTTCCAGATTTGCAATTTCTTTCTTCTAGATTTCAATCTTCATTTCTAAACATAGTTTACTGCCATTTAAATTATATCAGAATAAAGAAATATACCAATGTGAAAATGAAGCATTTTTTTTGTTGATGTGCTCTTGATGAGAAAAAACCTAATAATCATCCATATGATCTTGAATCTGTAATTACTCACTTTTTTGGTGTAAAAATGTCATTGCAAAGAGAGAGAGATATATATATATATATTTGTTTTTTTTTGTGGGGGGGGGGGGTGGTTACAACTTAAGCATGGAGAAGTTGAACCATGGACTCGTGGACATTTAAGGTGTGCCCACGAAGTTTCATTTCTGAAGCGTATAAGACATGAAGTCTTTTATCCTATAAATGTCCAATTTGCATGACATTTTTAACGAGATTCCCTATTTGGAGAAGTCATTCAATCTAAGTCTTCCTCCCAGGCGATTCTTCTACTGCTCATCATTTATGTTGCTCGTATGCAGGGAATGGAGCTGTATCCACGAATTGGAAAAAGCTTTGATATAAAGGTCTTCACAAACTGTAGATTTGGTATGATGTCTTGGGCGGTTCTTGCTTTGACCTACTGCATCAAGCAGGTTAGTAGTCATTGCCACACACATTATCCTATTTTCGTGTGTCCTTACATGAATTCTGTATATGTATCATATAAATAGTGTGTGCAGGTGTGCAAACAAATATTTTTGAGGTGACATATGCCTTATTGATGTTCACACTCTTAAATTATCAAAAAGATTTTTTTTTTTTTTGGAATTGTCACAAACCTCAATGGATTTTTTTTTTAATTGGTAAATGTCAATGGATCTCTTGAAAAATCCCTTTGTTTACTGTACCTGATCTTCTTGGCAAACTTTAGTAGCATGCTTCTGCCATTTATTGCCATTTATTGTTTGTGCTTCTTATTGATTTCCTTAATGATTTCAGTATGAAGTGAATGGTCGAGTTTCTGATTCTATGCTGGTGAATACTGCATTGATGGTGGTATATGTAACCAAGTTCTTCTTGTGGGAAGCTGGATACTGGAACACTATGGACATTGCACATGATCGAGGTGTGCAGACTGCTTCCTGCTGTTCGTTGTATAGAAAAGTTAAAATACATAAATGTCCAAGTTGCATCCACTCATATTGTGTGATTAGAACTCTTATATCAACATTAAAGTTGAGTGGAATAGTATGGTTTAGTGAAATTATAAATTTAGAACCCGATACTGAAAACATGACTGTAAATAGGGTTGAGTGGAAAAGTAGAACTCATAAAGCCAACCCTGAATAGATGATGATGATGATGATGATGATATTGATATTGGAGTAATCTGTTTTCCACTACGTTAACACTCTGAGGCCTATCAACATGCTACAATTGTAATTGAAGAAGGCTAGGATATGATGCTGTTGGAGCACATCCCCTAAATTCCCTTGAAACTTTGAGCTAAGGGAATTCCTGCATGTTCCACTGGTAGTGCCCAATTGTATAGCAGGTTGGCGGTTAGATAGGATTATAAAGATTAAAGCAAATTACAACTATAAACTGATGGGTTGCAAGTTGTTTGCACCATTTAATTATCCCATCAAATTGTAATTCCTTTCTTGATCCTACCTAAATGGAGATTACACATTTTGGCTCACTACTTTGTTTTCTAGTTGCCTAGAGGAAAAATCTGGACTTGTGAGACTCTTGTTCTATCAAACAATCTCCAGAGCTTCAAATTAGCAGCATTGGAAGTCCTTGACTTGTTTAGACTGATTGTTTTTTGCTTTGTTTTATTTGTTTCAGGCTTTCTGGACCATCTTAAAAATTAATCTAATGCCTTGGATAATTGGTTTTCTTTATCTATGTCACTCCATTGCCAGTTTTAATGATATGCACTTTTTGGTTTGTCAGCTGGGTTTTATATATGCTGGGGATGCTTAGTATGGGTTCCATCTGTGTATACTTCTCCTGGATTATACCTTGTCAACCATCCGGTCAATCTGGGCACTCAGGTACACTAATACAGTTGTTGGAGGCTACTTGATGATTAAGACAGGATTGCCCCCAAAGTATCTTTAATTCCTTCAATGAGCAGTTTTTTGAGACTTTTTTTTTTCTTTTTTGAATGGTAGTTTTCTGGGACATACATTAGCTGTTCTTATATATGCTAAATTTTTGCCAAAAACATTATTTATAAGGGTTTTTTTTAATTATTATTATTCCAGAGGTTCTAACACAATTTCTCTAATTGCAGCTTGCACTTTTTATTCTTGCTGCGGGCATTTTGTGCATATATGTCAATTATGATTGTGACAGGCAAAGGCAAGAATTTCGCAAAACAAATGGGAAATGCTTGATTTGGGGAAAAGCTCCATCAAAGGTTTCAGGCCTCCACAAGACTCTTTATATTTGTTGCTGAATCTGTGATACTTCATCTGTGTGAGTTGTAAACCTCGAAAACATTCTGCTTATGATTGATTGATCCAAAATTTTCCTGTGCAGATAACAGCCATGTATACAACCTCGAATGGGGAAACAAAATCCAGCCTCCTTTTAACCTCTGGCTGGTGAGTTCAATATAGATCTGGTCCTCGCATCATGTAAGCCAGAAATTAGCAATGATTTGGAAAACTGATCTCTGACAGTGATCTGGTTGGGTACTTAGCAAATTTGACTCTAGAGATTTTCATCTTTTATCATGTTTTACTGGGCCACATGAAGTATTCTATATCACATTAGAAAGATTTTTTCATTGGATAGCCTTTATGCCATGTGCAGTACCTTATGCATCATATGATGAATATGATGAAAATCTTCTTACTTGTAGCCTTGTGGGCCTTACTATGATCTATATAATCCATCTAGTGAGCTCCATCTTGCCGAGGGCCAAGCTAATTTCTATGAGATGATCTTTAGCTGTTTGATGAGGCCTGTGTATGGGTGGTAAGAGAGTAAGGGCCTGTTTGTTTGCAAGCAATCCGAGATTTCTTGTCTGGAGCATTTGGAGAATTCCAAATGCTGTCCTACAAATTGGAATTCCAGCATGCTGAGGCCCATAGTAGCATTCAGAAATCTGGAATTGTGTGAATTCTGCTGGCCAAAAGTGATAATTTACATGGCCAGCTCAGCTAATTCTCACCCTTCAAAGTATATCAAATAGGGTTTTCAGAATTCCCATGGACAGCATCTTTATTTCTGTCAGGAATTCCCCTCGGGAATGCTCTCAACCAAACAGGTGCCAAGGGCAATGATCTCATCCAATGGTTAATAAATCCTTTGATCCAATGGTTGGAGCTAATGATTAAAGAAATGTTGCGTAACACTTGCCAAGTTCAGAGTAAACAACCTGCAAACTGTTTCTGCCAAACCCCCCTCCCCCCCAACCCCCCTCCCTCTCTTCTTTCTTAATTTTGCTCCACATCATCTGAATTGATTAGGAACTAAATCTTCTATGTCATTGTTCTTTCAGGTGGGGGTTGTCTCGTCACTTCCATTATGTGCCTGAAATTTTAGCTGCTTTTTTCTGGACTGTTCCAGCTCTTTTCAATCATGTAATTGTCCTTCTGATCTTATTGCTGCCCCCCCCCTTTTTTTAAGCTTCAGGCGTCTGGTTTCTAAGTTGCATATAACAAATTCCTGCAGTTCCTGCCTTACTTCTATGTGGTCTTCCTGACGATCCTTCTTTTCGACCGGGCAAAAAGGGATGATGACAGATGTTTATCCAAGTAAGAAAACAATACCTCATAGGCTCATTGTTATTTCTAGTTTTTTATTTTTTATTTTTCTCTGTATGCGTTGCTTGATGACACTAGCACTGCAGCTCCCAACAAATAGAAAACAGATGTGGTCAAGCATCAAATAGCTCAAAAGTTGTCATTGCTTTTAATTTTGCAAGCCTGTTTATTGTAAACTTGTGCAGGACAGAAGCATTTGACTTAAACAATTTCTTTTACCTAAGGATGGGCTTGGCTACTTGCCTTTTTGAAAGCGCACACACACAAGAACAAAAAAAATGTCTCCTGACTAAAGCAGAAGGGGATTCTTCATTTTCCTGATAATGGGAATTTACTGGCAAAGAATACCGGAAAAGCAGGAGATAATTTCTCCATTGCCAAAATGTCAAGGAGCCACTATTAGTACATCAAGTTTGGAAGTAGGCTGCAATTCATGAAAATGTTAACCAGAATTCCTTCCAACAGAACAAATATGGAGCCTCATATATTGTAGTTATCCTACTCATTCACTGGAAATAGCACACTTGTAAACCATTTCAAACCATGATATTTGGTTAGCATGTTTCAGACGGATGGATGATCAGAGGAGAAAATCAAGGAGCTGAATAAACCATTTTAGGTATCTTGTAAAAACTAGGTTTGAGTATGACGTTTCGTGGGATGGGCTTTAGGTAGTATCCTTATCCTACATGCTAAGCCCATCCCATTTTCATTCTTGCTATTGTGGCATGTTTTCTGTTGCCTGTAAGAGGATGTCAGGTGTGATCCATGTGCCAGCTGGATTCATCCAAATGTCAGTTCTACCTTAGTAATTTACAGTCAGAAAAATTAAAGAATACAGGCATATTTCCTCTGCTTTCGGTAATCTATACCACTTTTCCTGCCTTATTTTTTTTGGGTATCAGTTGTCATCTATGATCAATCCAACCCCTCTTTCACCCCGTGAATTAGTACTGGTCTCAAATCTATACTGATGTGACCATTCAGTTCTCCTTTGAAAGTTGACAACTATTATTTATATAAGGGGCTTTATGAGCTAGGGCCTAAGCTCCAGGAAAGCAATACCAACAATGTATAAAGAAAAATGCTGACAAGCTTAAAAAAAGCCTCTTAGAGGGGAATAAAAGAGTACCTAGACCATATGCCGACAAAGACTTAGACAGAAGACCAAGATATCTGAAAATCAATTTGGTTTTATGCTAGAGTGGTCAATGATGGAAGCTATCTTCTCACTTAGGCAATTAATGGAAAAATATCAAGCAAAGAGGAAAAATCTGTATATGGTCTTCATCGATCCAGAAAAAGCCTACGACAGGGTACCTAGAGATTTAATTTGGTGGGTTTTAAATAAGAGGAATGTTCCACGAGCTTATATTGAAATTATTAAAGACATGTATGAACGAGCAGTAAAGAGTGTGAGAATTACTTGTGGAGAGACATGGGAGTTCCCAGTGACGATAGGTTTGCATCAGAGGTCAGCCCTAAGCCCTTATCTCTTTGCATTGATTATGGGTAAGGTAATTGCTCAAATTCAAGAAGAGGTACCTTGGTGCATGTTATTTGCAGATGATATTGTGTTGATAGACGAGTCAAGAGATAGTGTGAATGCAAAACTCGAGAGATGGAGAGAGGCTTTAGAATCCAAAGGCTTTAAAATAAGACATTCAAAGACGGAATATATAGTTTGTAACTTTAGTGGGCATATAGAAAGGGCTGAAACTGTTGTGAGAGTTGAAGACTATGAGATACCACAAAGTGATCTTTCCGCTATCTTGGCTTTATAATTAGTAAGGATGGGGAGATTGATGAAGATGTCGAAAATAGGATTAAAGCAGAATGATTGAAGTGAAGACTTGCTTCGGGAGTGCTTTGTGAGCGACGGATGCCAACAAGATGGAAGGGGAAGTTTTATAGGACAGCGATTAAACCAGCTATGACCAATCAAGCAGAATGTTGGCCAATCAAGAAGCAACATATGCACAAAATGGATATAACAAAGATGAGAATGTTGAGGTGGATGTGTGGTAAAACGAGAAAGGATAGAATTAGAAATGGGCGCTTTCGAGAGCATTTAGGGGTAGCAACAATAGGGGATAAAATGAGATAAACTCGTTTGAAATGGTTTGGGCATGTCCAACGTAGGCTGGTAACGGCGTCGGTAAGGAAAAGTTTGGCCATGAAGGTTGATAGCCCACCAAGGGGAAGAGGTAAGCCAAAGAGGACGTGGATGGAGGTAGTAAAGATAGATATGAAGAAGTATAACTTATCTGAGGTTTTGGCTCTAGATAGATCGAAATGGAGAAATAGAAATTGTGTAGCGGACCCCAACATAGTTGGGACAAGGCTTAGATGATGATGATGAGGGGAATAAAAGAGTCATGTGCCGAAAACCAAAGCATCACTCATAACTGTCTTTAGCTAGCTTATCCGATTCCTTATTTGTTATGATGCATAGATACTTCAAAATGAGCAACGTATCATGGCGCATCTGTCCGATACTTAACCTTTTGTGTAAAATTCATGTCCCTGCTGTGTCTATGGCATGCCCTTATCGTATCCATTCTGTATCTGGGCATCATAGCTTTTTTACACTCCGATTAACCGATGGAAAGAGGCTTGAGGACATCTAGCAATGTCAAAACACTTATTCATCCATAGCGGCTAGAGACCAAGGAGGCGGGCACTGGCTGATCTAATAGTGTGTTGGGATTGCAAGGTTTAAAAAACCAGACTCGGGTCCCGACTTGTTCATGGCCGAGTCCGAGTTGACTTGCTAAGTCGCATAGGACTTGGCCGAGACTCGGCCAAGTCCCATGGGACTCAATCGAGTCGCATTAGGACTCGGCTGAGTCACATGAGGTTAAAAAACTGGACTCGGGACCCAACTCGTTCATGGCCGAGTCCGAGTCCGAGTCGACTCGCCGAGTCACATTAGGGTGACTCAGTCAAGTCACATGATTCTAGTTTGAGTCCCATGCAACCCGACTTGGCCAATTTTTTAAACCACTTGGGAGTCACCTTCCAAAATGACATGAAGAATGTAAAGAAGACAAGCCTCCTGGATACCAATCCTTATGGCCATCATCTAAGCTCTAAGCTGTGTTTACAGGTAGGGGACCACTGGGCCTGAGAGGATATGAAAGTTCTAGCCTCATTATCTCCGACGGTATCCCTACCCTTGCTAGTCTAAGATTCCCTCCTGAATTGGCCTAGCAGAAGAAATGACCACCTAGGCCTCATAGGCATTAGGCATGAAGCTCAGGTATGAGGAGGCCACCTGAATCCTGATGCCAGCTTGAGTCAAACTACTGGACTGTCTTCCAGAGAACTGAGCAAAATAGCACTGAAGCAAGAGACGAACAAGTGGTACAATATTTGCTAAGCACATGACCTGTTAATGACTACATGAGGTCACTGCCACAGTTTGTCCACGGTTAACAATTAATAGGAAGAGCTATCCATCCAAAGGCCAGGCCACTAGGGGGGCCATTGATGCGCCAGACTGTCGCCAAGTGGCTAGGAGCTGGAGGAATCCCCTTCAATGCTGAGAAAAAGGATGCCACTGAGAATCTTGCATCCCATCCATACTCTTCTATCATCCCATTCTCTGGAATGTAGACTTCATTAAGAAAAGTGAGTGACATTTGGAACTTAATGTGGAATGGCATATTAATGCGGGGCGGGCAGGGGATGAAGATGGGAGATAGTGGGTTAGGTCAGACCTCACGCAAAAGGGAAGAGAGAGCAGAAAGTACTCCAAATTTTATTTTCACTAATCATAGTCTATAAGAGCCAAAGAGGCATTACATCAATATCTAGGCAAAAGAAAAACCCTGAAACAGAACATTAAAAAAAAAAAAAACCCCTGAAACAGACTAATCTCAGCCATCTAATCACTCCTATGGTCGAGATTAAAACATCTTAACTTAAACCAATTAAAGACATAAACCATTAAATAACAACTCTAAATGAAATGGTAACCAAAAAAAAAAAAAAAAACTGTAAATGAAATAAAGCAAAACTAAATATGGGGTAGCCCCAGTGGTCGTAGTTGGCCCATGGGGACCGCGGGTCTGTCCTGCATCAACCATGCTGCTCTGTTTTTGTTAAATTTTTCTGAGTTGCCTCAAACCCCTTGACTGCCAACCTACTCCAGATAATCGCTGATAGATGCTCTGTGCACGGCTATAATTTTTGTAATGGAGTTGTGGATAGCTACGGGAGTTATTTTCGACCCAAGTATTGATCAAAAAGAGGATCTGGTCTCCCTCCGCCCGAAACTGGTAGGATGCCTCTCCATATGCCTGAGTGCTGATTAGACAATTCCTGAATGACCCCACCACTGTTATCTGCTCCATACTTCCAATAACCGAATTTTCTTCCTTATATGACTTTGGAATTGTCCCCTTGTCTCCATAGCCACTTACCTAGGAAAGCTTGATTCATTCGCCTAAAAAGGTCAAAGGTCCAATACGAAGACCTCCCTCCTAAAGTATGCAGATAGTGGGCCAGTTGACTAGATTTATTTCTTATTCCACTCCATACCTTGTCATAGAATTCTCATGAAGGCCTTTTGAACCATTTGGTGACTTCCACCGAGCACTGGAAGATTGACATAAATTATACTGAGATTCATCAGCTTCTTTGCTGTGGGTTATCGGACATCCAAAGCAGAGATACTTGGATTTCCACAGGGAGAGAGCTCCTTTTCGATCTTCTCTGATTGGGCTCCACAACGATTTAGAGACAGCACCTACATGAAGGGGAGGGCCCCAAATAATTTGAAAGCAGTACACTGGTTTTGCACCCCACCAGCTCTTCATTTCTGCTAAGAACTACCCTTGCTTCCATAAGTTTTCTCTTGAAGGAATTTACCTTCAAGTGAGACCCACCCTCAAATCATAAAAGAATAGCCTTAACATTTTCGATTCGATCTGATGAATCCCTGTTGGTTGTATATATACTGTAGAACTGAATACTCTAGATCTGAGTGTCCTAGCCTTCCAATATTTGTCTCCTTTGTATTGTTGCTGCACTTGTCTTTTACTGTCTGTTTGTAAGCAAAGGACTAGATGGATAGGGTCTTCCATTTCGAAATGTTTTTAGGCTGTTGGAATATTCCTTTTCAGTTTCTTGGATTACCGAACAGTGGGCACCCAGTGCGTTCTTGTTGAACCTGTTCGTATCATGATGCATCAAGAATATAAATGCCATTAAGATTTAAGTCATCAGCTTTGATCCTCAGATAAAAAATTAGATATGACTAGGGCATGCAATGAGACATGAATGAATACATTGCAGGGACAGAATGTACACAATAGGGGGAAAAAGGAGTAGTGCTACATGGACCGATCCAGAGCCCGGGCTCTGGATCGGTCCATGTAGACTTTTTCAAAAAGAAGTGCTGGATATGATTTGATAGGGATACATTGCCCATTGTCAAGTATCCCTGTAAGATATCTCAATAACTATATTATTGTGAATAAGCACTTCTTGCCCTTCCAAGTGGGTTGTCTTTACATGTGGCTTTTCTCACTGAACAAGGACAAGGGCAAATGTGAAACTCATCTAGGCATGAGAAAAATTCAAAGCCTTTGCCTTCTGACCATTCTCAAACATGATTAATTACTCATAAGGGGCACTAGTGTATGTAGAGATGCATGCTAATCACTTCATTTAAATTGTTTTAATACAGTGGTGAAGATCATTATCAGACACTCTACCAATCATGGGAAGAGCTGAATCCAATTGTTAGCCTTCATCAGTTAGGGGCTGCGAGTCTAGATTTCTGTAGGCCATATTCAAGCCTACTGTGTATCCGGCTATATATTGTCATGTATAATTTATCTTAATTTAACATTTCTTTGCTGTGATCTTCATGTCTCTACGTCAAATGCACTGCATATGGAGTTCCGGTCTTTGCAGTTACATTCCTGCCTTTCTTTATCAGCAAGATTGCATTCCACTTTTCCGCATCTAATTTAACGTGTTGGAGAAGTTGTGCGATTATTTTGTTTTCCAAATTGAATATTCTTCTTGATGATTGCAATTTATACTCATCAATGATTTATAAAACTTTGCAATGGTATTGGAACAGGTATCAGAAATACTGGAAGCAGTATTGTGAGAAAGTGCCGTACAGGATCATACCTGGAATCTACTGAGTCTTGGATGGGGTGTCTTTATCAGCGAGTTAGGAATGAGTTTTAACCTTACCTTCCTTCCAATTCCATGTATTTGTGATATATGGCATGCGTGTATCAATCAACGGTAGTTGTGTGATATGTACCTTCCATTACATACTCTGAGAAAAAATGAGCGTGATTTTTATGTACTCCTAGTTCGAGAAAATTTTCATTGTCCTTGATAGATGTTTGGAAGGTGTGGCCCATGCGTTTGAATATTATGTTGCTGTGAGACTATGATGCACAGATACAGCATATACACGCCGTAGACACGGCAAGATACGGATTTTATATATAAAAAGTGAAGTATCGGATAAGATACGATATGACACGTTACCCATTTTGAAGTATCCGTGCATCATAATGAGAATCACCCTGGACACGGATTTTATACGTAAAAAGTGAAGTATCGGATAAGATACGATACGCCACGTTATCCATTTTGAAGTATCCGTACATCATTCTGAGAATCACTCTGACCTAGTGCTTATAACCATAGGTTACTGTTGACTGCTACAGAAACCCAGGTGAGGGGGCAGCTTTTTTTTTTTTTACATTTTTGGCCCCTAAATCAAAACCCAATCAGGCGGATGTATTTAGAAGGCCACAAATGACTATACCAAATTTCAGTTATCATGGAGTTTTGAAAGATTTTCAAAAATAGTCCACACGGTTGGATGTACAGTTTTGGATTTCTGTAGGGATGATTTTCACAATCTAAACCATTTATCCTCTTAAGAAGGTCACACGGTCTGTGACCAAATTTGGTGTCTTGATTTTTCAAGAATATGAAGAAATTGTAAAATACAATGGACTATAGGATGTAAATACTGATTTTACACATGGTTTTTCTGTCCCTTGAACAGAGTCAGTTTTTTTCTTCTTCTCAATTTTTATATTCATGTGGGCCTTGAAATCATGACTTGGACCGTTGATCCTCTTTATAATGTCCAAAATGGCCAGGGGGGCAAATTTCAGGTTTCAATCCATTATGGAGTTTTAGATATTTGTGAAAGGATCCAGGCCCTTAAATCTTTGATTGTGGACTTTTGTAGGACTCATTTTCAGTTTCACTATCCAAGCCATTTATCCTCTTTAGAAAGCCAAAAGGGGCTAGAGGGCCAAATCTCGTGTTTTCATCCATCGTGTGTTTTGAGAAATTTGTGAAAATGGTGATCCATTGAATGCACTCAGATTTGCATGTGAAAAGGTGTGAAAATGACAAACAAACAGTGGAGTGCATGTGAACCATTTTTCCATCACATGAAACTGCAAAACGAATCCTTAAAATAATTGTTATGTAATTTTCTAGGGACCCTGAGTTATGGTGACATTGATGAAATCACGCACAGAGAAAGGTTGTAGATAGAAATCTCTAAGGGAGATTGCACTATCAACTATCCTTATTTTTTTGAAGAACTATCAACCATCCTTATTTTATTGAAAACATTTATTTAAATACAACTGATCCTGATGGCTACACAATAACCTCGATCTCACTATCTAAGGAAATGCTAACAAACTGCCTACAGGAAATGGGAAGTGCTTACAAACACTACCCAGCTACCCAGTCAACAATCCTATTATTTAAAAAACACCCCATAACAACCATGGCCCACATGGGATGTTCAATGCAAGCAACATTTTTTTTTTTTTTTTGTTTTCTTTTTTTTTTCTTTCGGAGGGCTCCCAACCCTTTGGGCTGTACTAATTCCTCCAGGCCAAGAGGGGAGACAGGTAAACTCTCCTCTAGCCCCAGTGTGATAGTGCAGTTTCGAACCTACAACCTCCTGCAAACCATGGTCGTAGGTCAACTGAGCTACCCCTTGGGGAATCTACAACCTCTTGCAAACCGTGGTCTTAGACCAACTGAGCTACCCCTTGGGGTTGCATGCAAGCAACATGGGTGGTGCATAAAGGAAATGACATGTATCAATAATCTAGCAAGAATCTCATTACCGTTTCTTTTTTAATTCAGTGTCATGTTAACTCAACTGCATTTCCCCCTTCTTTCTCAAGAAATTCTCCTTGTTTCCGTCAATTGTGCATCATTTGTGCAGGCGGTATCATCATCATCATCACCAACACTATCATCTTCTTGAATCTGGTCTGTTCAAATGGTACGAATGTGGGAGTGGCCATCCAAGATCCTTAATAGCATCGACTGTCTGCTCAGCAGTTTTCCAATCCCATGAGTGGACTTGTTATTGGGTAGTGGTGCTGTATCCACCAAGTTTTCTTTTATTAGTCAGCTAAGTGGATGAATGGCATGGCCATTATGTTTGGCAATTGCATGGGAGTCACACTGTGTAGCAGAGGCCACCGCTGACTAGTAGATTGGATAACCCATCATCATCTTTTGGACTTTGCCACAAATGAGAAGCCAAGGCACCACCGCCCATCCATATTATTGCTGTGTCTGTCCTCTCTTGACCATAGACTCTCTCTCTCTATAGAGAGATTTTTTTTTGACTTGTGAGGAGAGCTAGTACATCTCTATCAAATCAAGCTTTTCTTGGGCCTGGTTATTGGCCATGGGATATGAAAAAAATGATGTGGTTGTTTTTGGTTTCATCTAGTCCATAAACTCAACTTGAATTGTGGTTGGTGACTTTGTGGTTGGTGGTATACGTTACGGTCCCTCTGCCTGTTAGTTAGATGGTGAACAAGAGACTGACCATTCTGATTGTGCAGGGTTGTCCAATACCTTAAGATTTGAATGATTTTAAATGTATGACAGATTATGACCTAGCCATCTGGACCTGCCACGTTTTCAATTGAATGTCATCTCCCTGCTGCCACCAGAAAGTAGTTGTAGTCTATCTGGTTAGAGGCTGAAGGCCCTTCCCATCCCAAAACCAAAAACAACATAGGCCAATATCTATCTGCTCAGGTCCAGGTCCATATCCAGGTCCAGGAAGGATTTTGGCCACCTCTCAGGCAGTCCAGATTTGTCCAGGATAAGTTCAGGTTTGATTAACAGGCCCAATTATGGTAATATAGTTTAATTAACAGGGCCACACACAAATGTTGGGTTCTGGAATTTTACTACATCCACACATGTATGGCTTGTCACTTTGTGGGATTATAGCAGTGGATGCCCAGGATGCTGTGCGCCTCTTCCAGGCTATGCAACAGGAAGATCCATCCCACTGTATTCATCAAATGGACCGCAAATCCGGTACAGATGGCATGGTTTAGAATAGAGAGATTCTTATTGGCATACATGGTCACCATTTTGCTGCTTCACTTATATTTAGCCATTAGCCTCTTCCTAAACATTGAAATTACAGTCATTATAAGGAAATCCATCAATTCATTAATATGAAAGAGGAGTTGCTCCATAGTTAGTTTTCAGAGTTACCACTCTCTTTTCAAAGCTTACTGAGTGGGAAGATCCTTTAGAAGAACTCTTCATTAAATCCCACTCTGGATTTTCTCACAGTAAGCTAATAGCTATTTGAGGACCTAACAGCTAAGATCATTTGTTCCGCCTGATATTTGCATATCTTAGATCTTTCCCTAGGGAAGCCTCTCTTAGAGTCTTACGCATCCAAGTTAGTCTCTGCATTATCCCCATTCGCAATCAAGGTCTATCAAGATCAGCAGCCAGATCTACCAAATCATGGGTCACTTGAAACTTGTGGGGTAGTTTGCACAGACAGCATGCAGACACACACGCGCGCACACACACACACAGAGAGAGAGGGCTCCATATATGAAAAAATATTAATTATACAGAAGCAACTGCCCACTAAGATAATGATTTGAGAGATTTTACACTCCAATATTTTAAGACATCAGATGAACTTTGGAAGGTGGGACCAAAAGAAAATGAAGAAGCCCAAAATCTCAATCTCAGTTTATTTAGCAATGATGAATAGTAATTACAAAATGCATCTATACAATTTTATAAAGAGCTCACCTCACATCTCTGATAGAAGGTTGCTAATTTTCCGAAGCTCTTTGAGAGCTGACATGGCTGTAACTGGTCCTTTACCACCTAGAATGTTCCTAGACAAATTCTCCAAAGAGCCTATCTGACCCCGATCTTGTTGGAAGACTGACTCGATTACCTGCATCACATGGCAGCGATCCCAATCCTTAGTTCAATAGCAAGAGTATTCCCTTTTTATCATTAGCAAGAGAAAAGGTGATATGAGAAAGGCTAGTCAGGGCACATTAGACAAAATTATAATATATTTATAATGAACGACCTATTTAATCAGGGTTCTACTTTCTTTTACCCTCTAATTTAGAGCTCATTTTACACGTAAGTACAACTGCAAAGAGATAAAGCAATACCAGAGTTATTTAAGAATTTATTGGAAGTTGCTATTTTTCATTGCTCAACATATGCACTCTCCCCTAATCTTTAGGCAACATGAGGATAAACGGACACCTGTTTGATATGGGCTCCAAATGCTATACTGGGCCAAATACAATGCAGCACACATCTGCTAAATGTTCCAGGTAATACCCATCCAAACAGAACCGATATTCCCCACAAGCAGTTTATCCAATGTAATCTGAATTCTATCCTAAAGGTATTATTGAACATTGGCTGAAATATCAGGAAAGAAATCGCTACTATTTGTCTCAAGTCAAAATGGAAAATAACTCATGCAATTGCAATAATAAAAATATCTCATCTTCACAAAAACAGAGGCAAAGCATAAGCTTAGGTGGTACCATCCTAATAATACATCATATAACATGCAATGCATCAAAATGGTATTACCTGAATGTTTTCAAGCATTGATTGTCCAAGATTCCTTAAAGTGACCATCACATTCTTGTCAGCTGTGTCCTCG
Organism: Umbellularia californica; assembly: GCA_028538565.1. Taxonomy (NCBI): domain Eukaryota; kingdom Viridiplantae; phylum Streptophyta; class Magnoliopsida; order Laurales; family Lauraceae; genus Umbellularia; species Umbellularia californica. The sequence continues at coordinate 68,623,283 of JAPQWN010000008.1, forward strand.
GTGCTCCTAGTACTGGACGAATGATTGCAGTCAGAGGTAAGCAATGAGCATTTGACTGCATTTTGACTTCCAACATTCCCTGGTCGCTGTGCTTCCTTATCACCTTTATCAACAGCCCCTTCACTGGATTTGCCAAACTTCCAAAACCACTGAAATTTACTGGATACAGGCTTGTGCTCCTTCGAAAGTGCTGCTTCTTGTATACCACTTGCGTCTGATTGATGGCTCCCTGCAACCACTTCTGGGGGTGAGTTGGAAGGGGGCAGATCATCAAAAACGGCACTACTGTACATTTCTTCACTGTTATTAGTTTCATTATCATTGTCATCAGCAGATGAATTTGACGCAATACTGCTTTTCTCAGAATCATTTTCATGGTCATTACTGGCACTGAAAGGACTCATCGTTGCGGAGCAAACCGAGGAGTTCTCTTCAGTGGCAGCAGCAGGTCCACTCAAACATGCATCACCAGTCATGCAATTAAAGTTGTTCTCTAAGCCATTTTGTTCAGAAGGTTTATCATACAATTCCTTCTCCACCCTGATGGGATCTGGGGCACCCACAACTTCATTGCTTCCTGACTCATCAAAATCCACATCACCACCAAGCTCTTGGGAAAAATCCTCCAGAAGCCTTCGTCTAACAGAAATTCGAGAATCCTTTTTCCCATCTGAGACCTTCAATGAAGGTGGTGCTGATTCTGTTCTAGCAAGATTCAGTTTTTCCTTCTCAGTAGACACTTTTGTTCCTACTGAAAGTGGATCACTTGGCTTTCCTTGCCTGAGTTCCTCTGCCTTGTGCAGAACTCTCCATTTCTCTTCCCAGTAACTCTCGGGTACCAAACTAAGTGGCGTCTTTGGAGAAACTGACCCCTTTGAAAGGCTATAACATCTGACACTAGCTGATTTGCTTCTGTCGAGGGCCCCCAGGGAAGGAGATGGGAAGGTGAATGTATCAAGTGCGAGGGCCTGCAATGACTTTGCCTTGTGTATCAACTTATCCACGTCCACATTTTCAGGGAAGTTCAGCAGCCTCTGGAGGCACGAAGTTGCATTTTCAGTAGCAAGAAGAGAGGACCTTACTTGGAGAAGCATAGCAACCGATATCGCTGCGATGAATGCCCCCCGAGGAGAACTCAATAGCATGAGGCTGTTCAAATAGTCATCCTCGGTGCCCAGCAGTGACTTGGTATTGCAGGATGCAAATATTTCATCCCAAACAATCAAGAGATCTTCCAGTGAGAATTCACGTCCGAATAACACACGCAACCAACGGAGTGCAAAGTACTGCGGCTCGATCTCAAGCTCAACAAGGTGACTATGAAGAGATGAATCAACAATTGAAAGCAAATGGTACAATGCCGAAGATGCTTCGATAACAGGAGGTAAGCCCGAGAGGGATCCAACAGCAGACGAGAGTGAGTAGTAGTCTGCCATGGCCACTGCACCACCGGCTCCACTCATCAATGCATCAAACATGCAATACGCGTCATGTTCCATAAATCTCTCAGACAAGAGAATACCCAATTCACCTTCTGCCCCATAAGCATCACTTAGCAATACAATAGTCTTTACAGTGGGATCAAGCTCATCCAGATTGCTGACGGTGGTTGCAGTCCCTTGATGATTTTTCTTGTCATCATTCATTGCCAACTTCGAGGAAATGGGAGAGCTGATCATTGTGAAGTTGTAAGTATAAGCCGAACAGCTTTCTCGGTCACACATATCATCAAACTTGTCACTGAAATGATCTTCATAAAGTTCCCGCACTCGTGCAAGATGTTGGACATCAACATGAAGAACATATACCAATGGAGCTAAGAGTTCATGCATCCCTGTAGCAGGAGAAAAGGTTACTCAGCTTCAGATGTTACAGTGAAGGAAGTAATCTCAGATAGAGAAAAAAGACAATAGGCGCAAAAGAAATCTAAGTTTGGTCAGGATGGTTCAATCTCCGAACATTAGGCTACCGAACCATGGTAGGGCCTGCCAGATGAAAGTTTTTGATCTTTCACTCGTGTGCCAAATGTAAAAAATTAAAGAAACTAACTACTCAACGGTCTCAACCTAATGAGTATAAAAAGATGTGCACAAAAAGATTTTTAAAATGACCAAACTTTCACATAAAAACATAAATTTGCTAAGCTTGGAGTTCAATAGGATGAAATTGCAATGGCAAGTATAACTTACCTTGTCTATAACCATACTCCGGATGTCGGAGACACCACAACAGCAGTATCCTTCTCAACATGGCCTGACATAACAATGTCTGGAAGTAGCTACCATGCTCAGGATACAAACGAGATAAATCCTGGTCGACCATTTTTTCCAGCTCAGCATTACGGAAGAAGCGGCCCCACATGCTATCTGCATAAAGAATGTGCCGAGAGTCAATACATACACATCTTTAAGGAACAAGAGGAGATGCAAATGAGAAATAATCTAATCGGTTATCACAAAACTGAAATCTGCCATCCATTCCAAAGGTCAAAAACGATGAAGGTCACCTGGATTTTGAGATAGTGGATTGTCCATGACAAGATCAGAAGCTTTGTTTCCATCATCCTTAGACAAATGTGGATCAATCAGAAGGCGTCTTCTCAATCTAGCATACCTATGAAAAAGTCAGCCAAGAATAGATTAGAAACAGGATGCACCTTGTTGCAACAAAGCAACTGATGCCTCTTGAACAAGTAGAAACCAACCTACCCAACAATTCAGGACAAACCAAAACATGAACAGGACAAACCAAAACATGAACAAGAAAGAGAGATGTATTTGTCCATAATCCATAAATTCATTACACAACCACCTACAGAACAAAAACTGGATTTGAATAAAGACCCAACACATCTAAGCACAGGAATCCTGTAACAAAATCCTCTTACAAGTATTCGCCTAGTTAAATACTCGATTCCAACAATAAAATGAATGATAATTCTATGCTAATTGGCAGAGCAGAAATGTTGAATCCACAACAATGAAGGGAATAGACATTCACAAAACAGAACTCAGATTTACAAGGATGGAAAAGAAAGGAGAGACATACACTTTAATAATTGTACAAATCCACACATCCACATGTCAAAAACCCAGAGATCTTGATCAACTTTTTTTTTATTATTTTGTTGGTAACGTAGCTCACATTCACTCACCCAAGTCTCTAATCAGATTTAAGGGCTCTTTTATTCTCCTTTTGTGGTATAAACCCGCCTAAAACTCATAGATCACATAGAGAAATTCACACCAGACAGTTCTCTCGCAGAGATAGAAGCAACTAAATCAAATTGCTTACTCCAATTACATGTGGCATGTCCAAGCATCATCTCTTTAAAAAAAAAAAAAAACTCCCATTACAAGAAAGTTTTTGCAAAATCCTAATAATCTTCATGAACAAAAGGAAGAAGATAAACAAAATAAAGATAACTTGTAATCCAAGACTATCAACAAATAAATATAACTAGAAATCCAAGACTAGAGTGATCCCAAGAAGAAGCATATTAAACTACAGCTTTGACGCATTAAATCATATAGAACTCAAATTGAAAATAAACTAAAACCCCTTCCTTTGAATAACTCCAAGTATTAAACTACAGAATCAGGACCACTCATGTAGAATAAAGAACTACTAATCCAACTGAACCTTGCCACCTTTGAGAACCTATGCTAACTACCATGCAAAGGCAAAATCCACAGACTTCAGGAAATTCTTTCAAGAACCATATTAAATAAAATCGCTCCAAAAAAAAAAAAAAAATACTCTTGAATTTCAACTTTCAAATATCCTTGGTGAGAAACTTAAATGGAAACTAATTTGATCATGCAAAATCAAAGCATCAAAATTCATATTAAAACCCCCCAGATCAAAAGAATTTCTCCAATATCATTGAAATTAACCCTGTGAGAAATCCAAGCTACCTCCAGACCTAAAATCGTGGAAATCAAAATCATGTCACCTCTTATATGCAATTATAAGCATCAAAACCAATAAGAACCCAACAATTAGAGAACCCCAAAAGGGTAAAAAAAAAAATCAGATTTTTCCAACTCTAGCAACCTTCATAGACTTCACAATTACAAAAACAAAAGCACTTTGAAATGAAACCACAAAAGAAAAACCCAGAGGAGAAAACACAGAACTTCAATTTATCTTATAACCCACTTTCCAAACACATTAAACCCAACAACCCCAAACCAAAGCCACTACCTTTATGCCACTTTGGAGCTTTAAAACATAAATAACACCAAACAAACAAAAACCCAGATGAGAAAAACATTGAACTTCATAGGATCTTACTTCCTTCTAGAGTCTGCAGCTGTGCGGCGAAGACCCTCAATGGAAGAAGAAGAAGAAGGCAAGATACCAAGATCTATACGCCATTGGACGCCTCTGAGATTAGAGAAACGAGATCCATCAGGCGATCCTTGCGAAGGAACAGAAGCTGGTGACGATTCGGGCGGTTTCAACTCGCGAGGAGCTGGAGACATGGTCTTCTGGTAACTTTCTTGCAAACCCAGCTGCCCTTTTCTGTAAAAAGGAAAAAGATGGAATCTTTATAGACAGAGAGGAAGATGAAGGAAGATGGGTTTTCTCTGTGGGACAAAGGAGAGAGATAGTGGGTGATTTTGGGTCAAATGAGGTAAAATCAAAACAGAAAGATTGCAATGAAATGAAGAAGATAAGCCGTGGGTTTTTCCTGTGGTTTAGAACAAGAAAGAGAAAAGGGTGGAAATAAGAATAGAAGGAAAGGCTAGCACAAGCATTTTAAAAAGAAGAAAACTTCAATGAGGGAAGGCAGAGAGAAATGGGCTTTTAATGAAAGCAAGGAAAATGGAGGTGGTGTGAAATTACAGAGAGAGAAAGTCTTAAGAAAGAGAAAGCAAACCAAACCAATCTGTGGCAGCAAGAAGAGAGAGAGGAAATGATGGGTTTCTCTTTGTCTTGTAGTTTTATTGGAGAGAGAAAAGAGAGACAGAATGAGAAGTTTGTTTCTTCACACAAAACTCCTTCATGATCAGGGAATAGGGATAGAGATTAGAGAGAGAAAATGAGCTGTCAGGTGTCTTTGTCTTCTTTCTTTCTTTTCTTCTTCATACAAAGACTAATAAAACTTTATTTACATCTACAGCTAGAGGAGGCTGAAATAAGTGAATGGAAAATCTAAAATAATTTGCTATGAGCATCTCCAAGAAATACTATAAATTTTGATATGCTTTTTTATAAAATAAAGACTTATTTTTCTTCTTCATACAAAGACTAATAAAACTTTCTTTACATCTACAACTAGAGGAGGAGGCTGAAATAAGTGAATGGAAAATCTAAAATAATTTGCTATGAGCATCTCCAAGAGATACTATAAATTTCGATATGCTTTTTAAAAAATAAAGATTTATGTGGCATATGTATTTTGGCATATGTAATTTGGCAACTCCAAAAAAGATGTTAAGTGCAAATGCAAGTAGGCCCATGATCATTATTTATGCAAAAGAAAGATTTGTACCCAAAAGCTCAAATGCAAGTGGGTCATCACCATTATTTTATTCAAAAAAAAAACTTTTGAAGTATGCTTTATGGTATGCCAAATTTACTTCAAATCCATGTAAGCAAAAGAAGTGTCTGTTGGAGTCTCTCTCATATGCCAATTAGAGCAAAATGAGGCTGACATGGCAAAATAAAGCATCTGTCAACAGATGCTTTATTTGTCCAACTCAGCTCCCAATGGGAGTAATTTGCATATGGCTTTACCTCCAATAGAATGGTCAAATCCCACATGACATTTGAAGGTTGTGTTGGTATGCTAAATTTGACATACCATAAAATGAGATGCTTTTTCTTTCTTTTAAATAAAATAATGGTGATGAGGGTAAATGCATTTGAAGTTGGTACAAGCATATGCTAAATTTGAAATGAGAAAATTATAAATAATAATTTGACATGTCTCTTGGAGTTGCCCAAGTGAGATGCCAAATTTACATATGCCTTTTTTTGCCACATAAGCCATTATTTTGAAAAAAACATATTCAAATTTGAAGGGTCTATTGGAGATGCTCTTATCTTATTTTGTAAAAGTACACAAGTTCCAATATTTTTTAAATTAAAGCCTAAGTTTTTCGGTAATTTTCCATTTTTAAGACAATTGGCCATTTAAAAGTGTTTTTCAATTACTTTTTTCATCAATTCTTCTATAATACCTAAATCAACATTCATTAAAAGTAAACCCTCATTTACTTCATCCTCCTTCTCCTCCTTTCCTTCATCAGCGTCTTCATAAAGATTGACGACAACCAACGTCCCATCGGCGGCATGCACCGACTGCTGGATGTATGTCATGGCTTCAAATAAAAGGTAATTTGGAAAATTTTAAAAAAATGATAAAAAAAAAGGTGCAAAAAATGAATTTAAATGACTAGATGTCTTTAATTAAAAATTAATTTAAAAACTTAGGCCCCCTAATTTGAAAAGGCTCAAAACTTTGTGACTTTTTTTAAATATGGTAAAATCTTAAAGCCTTATTTGAGTTTTTTCCTAAATGGAAAACATGTTTTTCTTTCCATAGCAGTAATTAGGATCATCAATCATAAATATATAGATACCAATGTTACCTACTTTTCTTTTTATGTAGCTTCTTTTAAATATTCTATTATCGTTATTTTTCTAAAAGGGACATGTGAGAGTAAAACAATTTGTTGTTTGATGCAATTGCTAAAATACCCTTAATCTTAGAGATGGGTTAGATTGGCATTACTAGAAAGGTTTATTCTAGTCTAAACTGCTTTAATTTTGAAAGGTAGAATTGCTTTCCTTTTTTAAGGTATCTAATACTGCCTTCATTATTAGGTAAGTGTAGTCCTTAAGAATCAATGAATGACAGTGAACTAATTTGATTAGTGCTTACTTTGAGAGTGTTTTGAGAAATAATGAAAAAGAGTTTTTTTTACAGGAATGTGACATGAACCAAAAGCCTCAATGTTGCAGTAGTGAGCACATTTTATTATGCCACAAGCTCATTAAGAAGAAAAAGTTGATTTTTTGAGTGTTTCGATGCTCTCCTGAAGAGAAACTAATCTCTCATGGTTGGTGCATCTTTGGTAAATGAGAATCTAAGTGTTTCAATTCGAATGAAATAGTCTTCAATTTGCCAAAAAACAAAAACTTGAATACCAAACAACTTTTGAGGTCATTTAGATGTAGAGAAAGTTGGTGGATAAAACTATCTACATTATTAATTTAAACTAAGGGTGGTATCTCCACTTCTATTTCTCTATTTTAATCCTCATCCTGAAAACACAAAGTTTGGGAATTAGGGTGATGCATGTTGGGTCATGAGGATAACTTTGAGTTAACCTCCAAAGTTCTAATGTGTTTTTCTTTCATTTAAATAAGTAAAATACTTAATTAAAGCACTCAAACATACTACACAAGTTCCCAACCTTAAAACAACAACAGGGATCGTAATTGTGGAAAAGGAGATATCTTATTACTGATATTTTCGGAGGGTTCAGAATCTCAATGCTTGTTAAACCTTCTCTGCCTAAAGTCTTTAACTTCTTTGTGTGACTGAAAGAACTTAAAAAATGAACCACAAAAAATAGATAAAAATACCCATATTGAATGCTCCAAATCTTGGGATTTCAAATACTTTTAAAAATAAAAAGATCTATTGGAAATTTTTATGACAAGAAATTTAGGTTTTGAAAATTCTCAGACAAGTAAGTATTCCTTAAATTCCAAATAGACTCTTATATTATGGAGTTATTGATTTCACTTTACATTTTTCTTAGTAGCACTGTCTATTACTTTTTAGTTTTTATGCTTGAAGTCATCATTATGTTTCCATTTGTCTTCCTTTTATTTGTTGATTAAATCTAAGCGTGATTCATATATCATTTCATAGAACATTTCTTAGGAAGAAAGTTCATAGCTTCTCATTTAAGAAACCCTTAAAATCCAATGGCATGTTAAACAAATCTTAATGATTCCTTATAAACCCCTACAACAGATTAAGTAAATTTAAAGGGACTACCAACTAATCTCCATAAAATTACTTTTGATTTTATAGAGAAACCAATTTTAGAAATTCTTAGAAAATGTAGATGAGTTAAAAAAAAAACTAAGATATAGAATTTTTAACCAATAAATTTAAATGTTAAGTTATTTTAACAAAAAAGGGAAAAGGACAGGTTTGTGATAGGTTGATCCCTGATCTGCAAAGGGGTAGAAGGACAAGGACAGCTTTGTAAATAGTCATCTAAGAAGATAAAGAGCATTGATGAATAAAGTGGTGGATGAGTTCTTATGAGTCTTATATATGGTTGGACTTTGAATGAAAATTTTATAGCATGCTATGTATTTTATAGTGAAAAAAATATTTCCATGAGAATCCATCTTATTTTTTTGGCAACCTGGCCCACTTATGATCACTGACCCCTGCTATATTCATTGCCTATAAATTGGCAGTCACCCCATTTTAAGGACATTACTATTGTTAACAATAAAATAGAGAAAAAACCATCTTTGGAACCATTAAAACTGGAGGGCAAAAGATTTGGAAGTCAATATTATGTGATGGAGTTAATATTTTGCATGCCACCAGGTTTTACTAAGATTTTTTTTTAATTGATCATTTCTCATAATTGGCATGGCCCCAAGGTGGCTCAGAATAGATAGCGGGGATACGGATTTTGTATTGCATAATAATGGCATATATAGCATTTGCTCGAGTCCAAATCCCATACCCCAGCTATTACATGGGAACCATTAACAAAATTCGGGAACTCCATTGTGGGACCCACATAGAGATGATCTGGAGCGCTTAAGATGGATTTCATCTCCTTAAGTACTATGTCCCCAAATTTTAAATTAAAAGGAGTGAGTCTCACCATCCGATTGAGTACATGATGGAAACTCTGAGTGACACCACATCAGCGGTGACCATCACATTTGCCATGTGATCAATTATACAATGGGACTCAGTCTTTTTTAACTGAATTTTTTTAACAACGTAGCACTTTGGGGGATGAAATCCATATTGAAGGGTCAATATCAATTCTATGTAGATCCCATAATGGGAGTTCTAGGATTTTATTACACAATTTTGTGCATTAGATGTGATAGAGGATCCATACTCCATTTGCTCATGTGCATATTCTTGCATGGATCCATCCACATGGACTACTTTGTAGGGCCCATATGAGACCTCCTATGATCAATTTAAAACCTTTCACCAACTATCCTCCTTGGATTGTCACATTCCCTGGGTCTTTGACACTCATCAAAATGTTAATTCATAATTTAATTAAAATCATAAAAAAATGAGGTCTTCTAAAATTGTTAAACTTATTCTTTTCATAAAATAAAATCATTTAACTCGAGGGTTATTAATCAAGGGATTAATTTGATCAGCAGCTAGCAGACTTTAAGTTTTGTATATAAGTTGATTTTATTTAACCCCAAGGGGTAGTTCAACTTGCTTAAGATCACGATTTGCTTCCGGATATTGAGGGTTCAAAACTGCACTACTACATTAGGGCTACATGGGATTTATCCGGCTCCCCCTGATTTCAAATGACCAAAACACCCTTCATTATAAAAAAAAATAAAAAATAATAAATAAAGTTGTTTTCATCTAAATCTTGAGATCCTCCACCCCCACTTTCTCCTTTATCATCGTGACCTCAGGTACACTTCACATGGCAAATCCACACATAGTCCCATTGAGACATCCCCACAGGAGCATATACACATAGCTATTAAGAAAGGAGAAAGAACATAGCTAAAAGATTCCACGTGTATAGCTAAAAGATTCCACGTGTATGCTTATCTATTCATAAGAAAGTTGTCACTCTTGTCTCTTTCATACCATGTACATTTGTGGGAAAACCAGTGACCCGGTCATAACTCGTGAGTTTTCGTGTCAACAAAGACAATAGGAATTTGAAACGTGAAACATACAATAAAAGTGGCTTCAATTTTCAGGCGTGGTTTTAAACTCATCCAGCTCACTCCGACTCAGTCTGGTTGACTTGGCTTGGTAGCCCACACATTCTGACGAGTCAAACGAGTTTGAGTGAGTACTTGCCTAACTCGTTCATATTGGTTCGCTCTTTAAAACTAGGACATTGAGTCGACAATAGGTAGGGTCGGCCCATGGGATGTTGGGTTGGGCCGACCCACTTCTGAGTCGGATTTGGTTTGGACTTCAATTTGTGCTAATCATGGTCTCCTCATCCTAACCCAAGTCTAACATGTCCAAGTCTCATTAGTTGTAAATTAAGATTAGGTGGAGAATAGTAAGTCTAAACCTGGAGGCAAGTTTTTTCAAAAAATGTTGATTTTTAAAATTTGTAGGGTGTTCTTAAATAATTTTGGACTTTTTTCTTGTCTGGGCGAGGGTCGAAGCCCCCGTACCCTTATAAGGGGGGTGTTAAAGAAATTTGGGGAAGGAGGCAAATTTAAAACAAATGTTGATTTTCAAAATCTACAAGGGGTTCTCAGATAAATTTGGACTTTTTTCACGTTTCGGTAAGGGTTGAAGCCCCTAAACCCTTTAGGAAGGACTCATGTTAAAAAAAATATTGATTTTCAAAATTTGCAGGGGTGTTCTCAGATAATTTTGGACTTTTTTTTATGTCTCGGCAAAGGTCAAAGCCCCCCTCCAAGGGTCGAAGACCCTTATACATTGGTCCACCGTTGCTTATGGTCTATCGAGTGAATCATGAGATAGAGACCCCTTGATGGTCATTAATTTCTAATTTGGCATCCATCTGAATGGACTGGATTGTTGTATTACCGTGCACTCCTTTAAATGGCGAGAACTTGTGGATCATTGATCATGTATGGTTAGAATAATGATCAGGGCTCACGTGGGAGAGGGGGTTGGTAGGTTGGTTTTGATTTTTAATTTCCATTGTTTTTATAATCTTTGGGTAGCTTTGGGGTCGCCTTCTCCATCCTTTACTCTTATCCCATCTCATAAAATTCCATTTAACGGAAATTCTTAAAAACTCAATAAAAAATTAGCACACCTGCTCCCCAAGGTTATAAAATTACCACTCCTCAAACACAAACTTAATTCTTAAAACTATGGACACTCAGGAATTATATTTTATCCATACTAGTTGACATGACCCCCAGAAAAAAAAATCATCTACATATTCCATCTTATATTAATAAGATTATCATTCAAAGTCGACAAGAAGAACCTCAAACAAGGGTGAAGAATGAATAAAATAAGAAACGAGAAAAACCAACTGAATGCAATCAAATGGATGCAATTTTGTCACAAGGATTATGTTTAATGTGTGCAAATTTTTAATAAAGATTCCTGTAAGGACACAATAATTCATGAATATATTATTAATTTAATGGTGGCAATGAAAGCAAGTGGTAGACCGACCGAGTACTTGATCATTTTCATGAATATCGTTCTCCATAAGTTATTGACAATTACATGTTGAAGAAAATCTAACTAATGAAATATTGGTTGATATCGACCATATCGCTAAATGACAAAAAAATAAAAAAAAAAATTAAAGGGCCACATGAGGACCCCTCCCGTGTCCCACATGATATGGGGACCTGGTAAGACGTATAGGGTCCTATGGGGACTTTTCCCATAAATTCCTATAAATTTTTTTTTATGACCTTAAAATACAAATAGAAAAGGAAGTAAATAGGAATTACGGTCAAAATAGATTTCTAAATAGTTTTTACTAGTTCCTGCCACTTTATATTGACATTGTTGTGATTTTCTCATGATATCTTTAATTTGTTAATATTTTGAAAATAAAAGGACCTCATTAAAAAAAAATACATCATTTTATGATAAACTGCGATCATATCAAAATATTTGAAAAGAGTATTTTGATATTAATTTGTAGAACTTTATGCATTCTTGGGTGTTTGCACTGTGGATTGTGGAATGTGATGATATAGTTCCACTTGGATTGATCATGCTTCAAATCTCACAGATGTTCAAGCAAAAAAAAAAAAAAAATTCTCACAGGGGGAAATTCCTACTCTTCAATCAGTATTGGTCAATCAACAACCAAATAATTTTTTTTTTTCAGATATTGTACAGCTAGGATCTTCCAATATGAGTGCATGATGGTACCCATCAGATGAATGGTCTGGATCACTAACCATGGACCACCTATGCACAAACTCAAGGCTTACCTTTCTTTCTTTCTCATGCAGTTTTCTATATATTGATGGTCCCAGAAAATGAATGCTAGGGTGCACACTTTCTGGGTTTGAAGGAGGGCCCTCACCAAATCCAATTATGGTTCTCTTGCCTGATTCTTCTAGGCGTTTTTCTTTAACTCAGGTAGATCAAGTTACAAGGATTCAATTCTCACTTGCCTACCGAGAAAATGACTTCTTTCAATACATGGGTATATATGATGTTTTTGTGATAGATACCCAAAGAAATGAAAGCTAGGATGGCCCCACATTGTTTTGTTGCTTTTTAGGGTTTGGAAGAGTGGGAAGTAGAACAACCCCACCAAATGCATTTTTTGAATTGTCATGCATAGACCTTTGGATGTTTGTCATGTGAAACCCTTGTTCTACCAAACATTCTCTCTCTCACTCTCTCTCTCTCTCTCCCCTCTTTTTGCCAGTAATGGGACATCTCATCTCCCACCTCTTATTTCTATAGATTTCTGTAGTGCAATCATTTAGTTTCATTTGTTGTATGTGTCTTCTATTCCAAAGAACCCAACTCCCCCAATAAAATTCATCAAAATTTTTTTGACAACAAAGAAACAAAGGAGTAGAATTAAAATGAAAGATTATAAGAGTACACCAAGTTGCATTACCTTCCAACTCACTTTGTAGGCTTACCCACCTCTTGGATGGATTGGAGTAGCCTAAATTACTAACCATTAGATCAAGCATACAACCTCCGTGCACTCACGGCTTAAGTCACTCAAGGGTGGGATCTAAGGCTACCTGGACTTGCACATGAGCATCACAGCATCAGGATGTGCATGTGGTTAGATGGGATATTTTAGATGGTAACAAAAACTTCATTAAAAGAGGAAGAAGAAGCAAAGAGAGAGAGAACAAAAGGCCTGAAGAAGGTACAAGAGAGATGTAACCCCACTCACATGATCCCACAATTACATAACAAAATCTCCTCCCATGGAGTAATCCTCTCAACCCCCGGCTACATGGATGAACAAATCTTTTATGGATCAAACAGTGGAGATTTGTAGAAGACTTATTTTTGTTTATATAGTTTTCTTGGATGTTCTTATAAATTATGGAAATATTGTAAGAATTTATGACTTGTTCTAGAATATTGTGAACAATTATGGGATATGGGAAGACAGTGTTGAAGCTTCTAGACCGGGGAATGTTCTCATCTTTGGATGAGTGACATGTGGCCAGTGTCTCAATCTTATCTATTGATTGCGAGTATAAATAACACACTCTCTTGTCATTTATTTTGTAATCAGGCCATCAACAAGTTTGCTTTTATTTCTTTTATTGTTATGATTGAGTTTGTAAGAGTTAGTGTCACTTCAGTAGAGTAGTGGCGTACGGGTCTGAATCAAATGGATGGTTTCCTTCTAGAAGGAATGTTACACCCGACCCGATTTAATTCAATTAGTATTAATTAATTGTATTTAACTATTAAGATATGGTGGTTAGTATTTGTTAATCTTTACAAATTGAGCTAGATGAGTTCTACATCTTGTATAAGTGAGTTATAAGGGAGTTGACTCAATTGAATTGAGTTAAGGGCTTTTTCGTAAATATTGATTTTCGCATATTTCATCATTTGTGTGCCATTTTGACATCATCGCGTATATTTTGACGAATACATCGATTTTTTATATTAGGCATTCCTTCATCAACCGTTGTATAATTGAACTCTCGTTTGACTCGAAATGACAATAAGCTAACCTAATGGACCTTCTTGCAATATAGCACTTTATTCCTTTATATATAAGCCTATCCTCTTTTCTTTCATTCCCTTTCTTTCCTTCTTTACTATTATTCATCTCCTCTTCTCTCTTCCTCAACTAGCAAGATGGAGCTATGCATGTGCTTTAAAGGCTTGGGAAGCTAGAGAGTGGATCAGGGTTCAAAATTGCGGCTGTTACCGTTACATAACGACCGTTATGTAACGGTAACGGCCGATACCGCGACGTTATATTGCATATAACGCCCGCGATATATAATGGGATAAAATATCGTCAAAATATCGGATTATAACGGCCGTTATATTCAATATAACGGCCGTTATATTGTCTGACAATTTTTTTTTATTTTAAAACACGTCTGATGCCTTGTTCTTCCACCCTTTTCATTTTTCTTCTTCCTGAGGGTTTCCTAAGGCTACTTAAGGGCTGGTACAACTTCTAAGGCATGGAAAACCTTAAATCTAAGCTACTTTTTTGTGGATTTGTATGTGGGGAAAGCTAATCAAACTCAAGGGACCTCTTTGGTAAGCTTTTTTTTATTTTTTATTTTTTGGAGTTCTTTTCAAGATTCAACATCAAACTAACTTAGAGATGGTTGAAATGTGTTAGATCTGTACTTTTGGAGCAAAAAAATTCAAGTTTTAACACTTTTTGTAATATTTTTTATTTTTTCATTATTTTAATCCGAATTATTTTAGGTTTTTTTTTTTTTTTTTAAAAGATTGTGTAATACATGGACCAAAGGCTTTATATTGAGTTAGATATGATGTTACTCACTAATTTTTCCCTAGATCTAGTGTTTTAAGGTGTAGATCTAGATTTTTTTTTATTTTAAAAATTTGTATTTGGGGCTTTTCTTGATATCATTTACATTTTTTCAAATTAGTGTTCAAATGCATTAATAATGTGTTAGTTTAAAATGGCACAACAACATTATGGGCACTATGGGAGTGGAGGCTCTGTAACACAACAATTTGGTGCCTTCTACCCTTCAAGAAATTATGATGATGATGATAATATCGAGCCAGGCCGCCACTCGTTCTGGCATTAGGCACATGCACTAACTCTATTAGTATTTATTGCTTGCTTGTAGACTTTAAATGTTTAACACTATTAGTTTGCCCAAAATATGGTTGCATTATGTCAATTTTATGATATTTCAGCTTGTTTTAGTATATAAATCGATACAGCAATGATACAGGATATTATAACTTGAGGGGACCGTTATTTTGTTTTAAAGTGTGCACTAATGGAAAAAAAACATTATTTTCTTTCATTTTATAATATTCTGGATTTTTTTGGATATTTTTTCGAATTTTTTTGGGATCAAATAAAAATTCACTCCGCAATGGGCCGCGATGACTGCAAACCGTGACGCGAGCAAACCACAACGCGATGACCACGAACAGCGATAACCGCAAGCCGTGACGCGATGACCGCGAACCGCGATTTTGAACCCTGGAGTGGACTCGATTACACCTTCGTCACCATTTTCTTCATCTTCTCCTCTTCATTTTGGGCTAGAAACTATCTCTATCCTCCTCCAATCTTTCCAATCTCGGAATACTTGCTAGAGGTAGGTTTCAAACACTTTTTAGTTGGATTATAGAGTTGCATTTGAGTCAAAAAGACTTTTGGGTGAGCAACATGCACATTTATATATAGTTTTCCATGTGTTTATGGTGATTAGGGTTTGCTCATTTGGGGCTTTTGGGTTTTTCCTCAAATCAAGTGTGTGAGAAGTTTATAAAGCTCTTCTTTGAGGCAAGTATAGACTCTAAACATGCTATATATGTTGTGTAAATGTATTCAATTGCATCTACCAAGTTTTTATGAATTATTACATGTATTTTCTTGGATTTTATTTTTGAAATTATGGATTAATGAATGGAATGGAAGAGTTAAGAATTTGTAAGGGAGCATGGAGGCTCTATAATTGCAGGTATTAATGGTAGAAAGGAGTTGGAATGAAGAGAAGAAAGAAAGGAAGAAATCTCGAAACAGGGTTTCTGGACAGTTCGCTCGAGCGAACATGGGTTCGCTCGAGTGAACCTGATACTGGAATTCAATTCGGGCGACCAAAGGGGTGCGCTCGTGCAACTTACATTCTGTTTGGGGTCCACTCGAGCGAACTTGGGTCCGCTCGAGCGAACCTGAAGCTGTTTTCAGGCTTCTTTAAACCCTTTTAATGAGTGACATTATCACTCCTAGTCCATAATTAACCCTCCTAATTACTCCCAAATGGATACTTAGGATGTACACCCCCTTACCACAGGAACTTAGGTTTCGTTTAATTTATGATTTAGAATTGGAACCCTTAACCTTCTATTTAAGCCCAAAGAAAATCATTAATCTATTATTAAGCCATGAAGACTAATTTAGATATTCAACATAATATCATCGTAAGTGACACTAAGTAGATAGTAACGTGTTGATTCTTTAAATTAATCTTGTATTAGATGATAATAGGTTATATGTTTAATTGCATTATTGTCATCAAATGGTTCAATTAAATATTAAAAATGGGCATTTTATTTGTATCAAAGTATTCGATAAATTGTCATATTGATACAATATGTTCATATATTTAATTACCTCTTTCGTCCCTCCAAAATTGTTATTCAATGGTTATACATTATTTGACATCGATATGAATAAAGCAATTGAGTTGAGTGAATATTCAAATATTAAAAAGTTATTCGGTTTGATTAAGTCGGCACTACTTAGCTTGTGACCGAACGATACCCGACGGGGTTAAATCCTGGTTTAGTATTTGAACGTTGCTGCGCAGTTGATAGACTGGAGCACCGGAACTCTAGGACCCGGGTAGCTAGGAGGATCTTTGGCCAGACCCCTAGTGACATCCCAACACGATTTGCTCTCAATGAGAGGATGAGCTTTATGTAGTTGCCAATTCTTGTATTTGTATTTTCTTTAATGATTTTTAAAAGGAATTATATCTAGGAGTTACTCATGAAAACGGATTGTTTGATTTCTCTGTCACTCGTCTCATTATTATTCTCAAATTAAAATTGTCTTCAAAACTTCATCGTATTCTTGTTTACTGTTTATGCTTGCTAATCATTGTATTGAGATACTACTCTTGGTGTCACGGGCACAGATGTAGCTCCCGGTCCAGCAGAGACCACGGAGGGAGAGAAGGTTACCCAAGAGGTACCTTCAGGTTTAGAGGAGTGGCCCGGTGTAAGGCCCATGTAGAGACTCCTTAGTATGGAGAGCATCAAGAATTTTTTGAGAACACATAGTAGAAGTGTGACTAGTGTTTTTGTTGGGTCACGCTTAATTTAATTCATTTTGTTATGTATTTTGGTAATGATGTATAGAACTTCTTTTATACAAACATTGTATGTCAATGTATAAATTCTTTTGTTTTAAACTGGAATGTTATATATGGGATTGTACAGGGTTATGATGATCAATTAATACAAGCTTCCGCTATATTAACTGTTGATTGATAGTTTTCAGTGAGTTCGACTCACGAGTAGAATAGTTTTCTCTTTCGTGTGCTTGTATTTGACTCGCGACAGGTACAATCATACGGGAGTACGTGTGTTCCACCTCGGGGATTGCCCTAGGCCAGGGTGATTCGGGACCGGGATGTGACAAGGGATGTTCATGAATTCCTTAGAAGTGTTAAGGGGTATTCATGGGCCGGGTTAAAGCATATCCGGGCTCGGTCTGATTTTAGAAATATTGGCTCAAGCCTGACACGTGCCATAGAAGTGAGACATGAGCCTGCCCATTGAATCAATCGGGCCGGGCTGAATCGGTCTTTCTCTCAGTTTTGTGGGCGTAAGTTACATGCGTTTCCTACAAGCGCCAAGCCGGGCTATGAGCTTTCTATCACTTAATCCAAGCTTAGCCCAATTATTAATCAAGCCCGAATTACATATCCAAGCCCGGCCCAAAAGGGAGAAAGCTTGGATCAGGATCTGGCTCGAGATGGCCCGACCCATATGAGCACCCCTATTTAGTGCGTTGTGGTACACATATTGCTAGAAGCAGCTAATGAAGAATTACCATGAATTACTGTATCAGTATCTAATAGTATATAGATGAATGAAAATCATCTTCTTGTGTTGTAATTCAAATTAAATTATATAAATAAACCAAATTCAAAAAATGAATCATCTAATCAATGGCTTGGAGTCTTGATCTAATATATGACTCCACTTACGACTTTTTTAACAAGAACTCAAAAAAAAAAAAAAAAAAAAATCCAAGAAGACAATTAGAAAATTTATAAATTTCTACTCTATAAAAAAAATTCATCAACATGAGATGGACCTTTCACAATCAACCTTGGGTCCCACAAAACAAGTGCATTTTTGCATAACATGAAAAATATGCCAATGCCACAAATATCAGGGAAAACTTGAAAATATTGTGAAATGCTATCTTTATTATGATTTTTGAAAAACTTCAAAACCGGTTTGTCTAAACCTTCAAATTGGTCATTCTTCCTTTACATTGTGTTTTCTTGGGTGAATGGGGTTATCCTCTGCAAAGCCTGGCATGTGTGTTCCTTATATGACCTAATTTTGGGGGTCTCTTCTTTCGGTTTTAGTGGGTTAGGTCCTTATAGGCTGCATCTTAGTTGGAGCTGACCTTGAGGTATACTTGTACACTGTACAATTCTTTTGGATTATAACAATTACCTTTCAAATAAATAAAAAAGTCAAAATATGAAAAGAAAGAGGAACATATGACATAAAAAAGGCTTTTCACAGGAAGTGAAGTTGAGTTTGATGCAGAATGGTTGTATGAGCATTAAAGTGTCATCACCATGAAGTTTCATTACAAGTGATCTTTCAAAACCGGAGGGGTAGCTCCGTTGGCCTAAAATCACGGTTTGCATCTAAAGGTTTTGGGTTCGAAACTGCACTACCCACTGGAGCCATAGGGGAATTTATCCGGCTTTCTCTTCTGGGCCCGTAGGGATTATTCTGACCCAAAGGGCTAGGAACCCTGTATTATAGAAAAAAAATAAAATTGCAAGTGATCTTGGCCTGTGTAAAAACTATATATCAATTATCTACTAGGCAATATTGATTGTATAAACATAATAGGATTTCATTGTCATGCATAAGTGCTTATTAATCATAAGTATGTAACAAGCACGTTGAATGTATTGTCATAATTATTAAACTTACTTCAAAATGTATGAAAAACCAAAATTTTATCAAAATATATTATGGCTGTGTGTTGTAACATCACTAATCTTATATGACCATTGAAACAAAGTAGGCAATAGAAACGATGCATGGAAAATAATATCTTTCATGGAAAACTGCTTCAATTCTCCTCACCTTTCCGTCAGGAATTTGGCTTACATTTGTTCACATGAAATTAAAAATTTTTGAATTTACATCAAAGGCTTAATAAAGAGGTGAAGGTGAAGATCTGAAGGATATATATAGTTATAGCGGTGATTTGAATTCCAAGGTGGATATCATTGTCCCATCTCCCATTTGATTCATTTTCCTTTAGAAAGAGATCTATTTGATAGTCATTTTTTTGACACTCACCTCTCTTTCTTTAATTTAATCATTTTAAAAAGTGTCGTAGAATTCTTAGGAATTCAATTATGCGAAACAAATGGGCCCATTTACGAATGTAGCAGAATTTGTTTTCAAGTCATATGCAGTCCAGCTTGTGGGGCCCACTTAGATCCTAGAAAAATGCATTTAGGGCCTCTTTGTCTATATTAAAATACACAAGAATTGGGTATGTACAATTTCATGCCATAAATGGCTAAACATAGGATTAAAGGTGACATTTCAAAAATTGCATCAAACAACCTTTTCTTTTGTAGAAATAAAATCATAGGAAGAAGGGAGACAGATGCCCGCCCATCACCGTAATAAGTCATAGGAAAGTGTCCCATTCACATGTACATCATATATCCTTCACCTCTCAATTTGTATGCTTCACGCTTTACCTCTTTAGTAATCATTTATTAAAAGTTTATTTTACCATGAATTCCTATATATTTAATTTCTTTTCATGTTAACACAAACAAATAGGCTCTTTTATTAAAAAAAGTTGAGAAGCCATCGAATCAATATGAGAATGCACCAAATAATTTTGGTCAAATATTATCAAGGAGCACAGCTGTTATATCTCTCGAGATGGAGTTTCTTACTATGGGAGCAGATATTATCTATAGGGATAAAATCTCTTACCGCAGAGCTGATATTATCTCCCAAGGATAGAGTCTCTAATGGTCCGAGCCCCCCTTAGCTGAGAGACAAAAAAATGGCAATGTGGACTTGTGGGGTCCAACCTCTCTCTCAAAATAGTGGATAAATAAAAAGAAAGAAGACAAAATCCTAATGTGTATTTTACCATGTCTAACATTTGGCATGCAAGTGTGGCCCACCAATTTGACATATTTTGCACACAACAAGTCATTTCATGACCAACTGCTGGTGGTTGATTTAATCCAATCATTAGGTAGATATCATATATTAGTTTAATGCAATTGGCTAATCCCGTAAGCTTAATAGAAGCATGGGAAAGGGAGAAAATCGATACACGTCCGGAGCACGTAATTTTGGTGCCCCACGTTTCTTCTCATGTCAAAAACCTTACACGTGGCAATGCCGATAACCCTTCATCCATAAGTTGATTAATCAAAGGTGGAGCCCATCTTATATATGGTTCATGATTGCATTGCACATGCTCCACAAATAAATTTGTTCTAGCTGAAGGCCGAGGTAAACACTTATGTAGAGCTGCTTTTCCGTAAAAAGTGAAAAGTAAATATATATTTTCATGGAGAAAAAGGTTTCACGGTTGGTGTGGCCGCATTTATGTGCGCTAAAAATAATAAAATATTTTACAATTAGGTGGAAATAATATTTTAGTGTGGTTAGAATGGATTTTCCATGGAATGGGGAAAAAATTATGTGGAATTGGTTTTCACGAATACGGCACGAAAAAGAGACATTTTACCCGTAAGAAAGTTTTTTACTATTTCAGGAAAAAGGCAAATCAAAATAGTACATTTTTTTTTGCAATTTTGGGAAAAAGGCATTTTTGATGGAATTTTTTATGGAAGGAAGAAAATATATTCATACAAACATGTAAAAGTCTGTAGACCTTATACAAACGTGTTTTAATTAATATGACAAAAGGTTTACTGGTGACACATAAGGAATTTTTATGTTCATGCGTAAGCCCTGAATTTTATAGCGTCCTAGTTGTTTGTTGGGCCCCTACATCCGGATGTGTGGATGACGCACAGCCATATCATATGAAAAGTGGCCTAAAAATGAAAACAGTTAAAATTCCATACTCCAAACCTACTCCTAACAATGACTATGTGTGGTTGGAAGACTTCCTCCAAAATCGTTTTTTTTTTTTTTTGGTAAGCTGGGACAAGAGAGCCCAATCCCGCACGCAAATACAGCCCGCACAAGCGGGAAGAAGGCCCACACATATAAGTTAAAAGAGGTCGATGTACTCAGGATTCGAACCCTATGCAGTTAGGTGACAACTGCCGCGGTTCTCTCCTCCAAATCATATAGCTGATAGGTACTTCCATTGGGTATCTGTCTGTTAATTTGGTTTCCGGACTACTGTGCACCATTCACAGTTTTTTATATTTATATATATTAAGGTTTTTATAAATTGAGTGCAGGATTTGGGAGGTTTGAATTGCTCTACAGTTTGCATGGGAGAGGAATTATGACCAAAAATGACTTTGGAAAGATAGCCGTTTGGTTGAATTTGTTTGCTTCTGTTTGAACTTGAAAACTATGCTGTGTTTCCCGGTAGAATCTTCAAAAGGGTAGCTCCAAATATATCCTTTTTACACATACTTTTTACCTTGACCGAACAAAAAAAATATATCAATGCCCACTAGGAAAAGTGACACACAAGTTCATAAAAAGAATCATAAAAGTTGTGAGTGCCCCATCCACCAACACACTAATGGGAGGGTTGGTCCACCACACGTGCCCAATCTGCCCTATCTGGGTCAAAGTCTCATATTCATGTCAATATCATATTCTCCACCATCAATGCCCACTTATATTTGGGAAGGAGGTAAAATAAGGGGGAAAAAAAAAAGAGGGTAAAGTGGAAGGAAAGTAAAAATAGAGGGTGTTTGGGAAGGGGGGGGAGAGAAAGTGCGGGAGGGGAATTTGGGGGTAAAATTTTAAATATTTTACCCCCAAATTTTTCCTTCAAAAATGGGGGCCAAGAGGGGGAAAGAGGGAGACAAAGAAGGGATTTTCCCTCCCCTCCCCTCCCCCTCAAACTAAACAAACAAGAGGGGGGAAAATTAATTTTCCCTCAAAATTTTACCTCCAAAATTTTCCTTCAAAAATGGGGGGAAAGAGGGAGACAAAGAGGGGATTTTCCCTCCCCCTCCCCCTCCCCCTCCCGCTCCCTCTCCCTCCCCCTCACCCTCACCCTCACCCTCCCCCTCCCCCTCAAACTAAACAAACAAGAGGGGGGAAAAATTAATTTTCCCTCCCCTCCCCTCCCCTCCCCCTTCATTTTCCCTCCCCTCCCCTCTTTCCTTCCCAAACACAGCAGGTACTCATGGGCTGGGCTGGACCGGGCCGCGCCTGGATATATAACCTGTGCCCATTTAATGTTTGGGCCAGGCTTGAATCAGCTGATAGACAGCACGATGTGCAGCCAGCCCGTCCTGATTGACTAAATGGGCAGGCTCATACCAGACTTTTACGGCCTGTCTTGGGCTTGGGCCATGCACCCTTGTTCTCAAGGTAGAGTAGGAATGGACCCTGCATGATGCAATCTTGAGATTATAGCCAGCTACTTGAAGGCCCAACTATTGTCTAATATTACCCTCTTCCAGTGAATGCAATGCATCGATATGGGCTGCACAACAAGCTTCCTACTTGAAAGCTGCTGCCTGGTTTGCAGAGAGTTGTTCTATCAAAATTTTGCATCTGCTACTACTGCTATTAATATTTGTAATTTAACTACTCAACATTGTAATAGTGAGAACTTTCCATTGTGCCACAGGCTCATGACATCAACATTCTCATTATTGAACGATGACTCCACTAAATACTAATAGGAAGGCCCATTAAAGACCTCTTGAGGAATTATGGTTAAATGATCTATAGAATATTTTTTGGAAGCCAAAAACTCTGTACCCTGAATGGTGATATCTAGAATAATGAAACCTCTAGAAAACTCTTCTTTTTGTTGAAACTCACCATTTTGCAAGTTAGAGCCCAAGTCACCCAAATTTCCCCTTATGACCATTTGTGTTTTTGCATTTGAATGATTTGTTCAAGTTGCAATTCAAATACAGCACAACTATGTCGCTGTTTTATGTTCACTGTAATGCACATTATGCTAGCTAAGAATTGTTTCATAGGTCTGCAGAATATATTACATGAGATGATATCTCATTCATGTGCTGGAAAACATGATAAATGAGCCTCTTGATGGAGCCCAAAAGTTGTAGTGTCCAAAAACATGAAGAAAATCAATCCATAAGGCCCCATGCGCAAGCATGCTTAAGGAACTGCAAGCAGAGGCAAGTAGGCGGCACCAGATCACTTTCTTGATTGTCATTATCGTTGTCATCAAAGCTTTGTTCCAACTATATTGGGATCCATTCTTTTATCATCAGCTGTGATTCCAAATTCAACGATGGGAAAGAATCAGTACCAGCTTCGCATGTAGAAGTAGATTGTAAGCTCTTCAAATGCATTGAGCTAAGCAAGCATGCATCAGCAGAGTGAAAGCAGCCCGACATAGTAATCAAATTCCTGAACTACAAAGTGCATTGGTTATGAAAATGTTGCAACTAGGAAGGTTATTAAAAGTGTTGTTGAACATATAGGATGCAGACCAATGAACATACAAGTACACATCCATTAGAACTTGTATTTACTCATAATGCTAACCCCTTAAACTCCTTGTTTAGCTGCCCCCCCACCCCCAAAAAAAAAAAAAAAAGCCCTAAATCCATCCATATTAATTATAAGGTTATTTGGCAGTTAGATGATCTACCATTTCTTCCTCCTTTTGACACAAGGAACATGTCACCATTTCTTAGGAATTCCAACATTGATATTTCTAAAAGTGTTAAATATGAAAAAAGTAAAGGTGAATATTAAAAGAGGACTATCAAATAATCTCTTCTTTTTAATAGAAACTAAATAAATGGGAGATGGATGGGTAATGAATTCCCAACCATCAAAGCATGACTCAAATGCTAGAAAAGTCAAGGTCTCATCTACAAATGCACCTTATGTCCTTCATCTTTCACCCTTTTAATAATCCCTACTTGAGGTACATCTTATCATAAATTTCTATGCATTAAATTCCATGCAAATAAACGTGAACTAATATCCAACAAGGGCGGACCCAAGTGTTAGCATGCAGGTGCAATCGCTCCCATATGATTCAAAAAATCCCTTAGATAATATCCTAAAAATCTTGATTTAATTATTTAACGTCTTCACTTAACCATATGCCGCACAACTCAAATGAAAATTATGGGTCTGTCATTGCTCGGATAGGGGAAATCTTCATGTTCTCACCAAACCAATCTACTTCCACATGTATGACTCAAACCACATGCATGATTAAAGTTTTACAGTATGCAACAATGCCATGTAAGTTTTATTATGGGTGAAAATCTATATAATCCCACTAATTTTTGCATTGTAATTTGCAATGTGTTACATTGGGGCTGGCCAGTTTGGAACTAAAATTTTTACCTGTCTTTCAAAAAGTATTCAAATTGAGAGTATCTCTGTCTTACAAATGTGATTTACCATGCAACTTCCTTGGTATGGTATTGAGCGCCTAGTTGATGTATGTAATTTTGATTGACATGGTTATTATTTTGCATTAGTTGCAAGTTCTTTTTTAATTTACATGTGTGCCTAAGTTCTAAATTAGATTTCAATCTGTTAGTTTACAGGCCATTCTTAGATAGATGCAGTTCCTTAATGTGTAACCCCTCCCAATGGTAATATAACAACTCAATTGAGTGTTGGAACATCACATGCAGTCAAAATAATAATAATAATAATAATTACCTTGGATGATCCATGACTCACATTGATTCTTTTATTGAGTTTGATGAATTTTATGCATCCATGATAAATGCGACAGTAATTTTTTTATTTTTATTTTTATGAATGTGAGAATTTATGTATGCTTAAATTGGAATTAATTTAGATTATTATTTTAGTTATCTTAAAGGTATTTATAAAAAAAAATTATATGTAAGTTCTTAATGAGGACTCACTTAAATCCCATCAAAACCACTTGTAACTCATAGGTAACTCAGAATCATCCAAACAGAAGCCCAAAATACCTTGGTCGATCATGTCTCAATATTTGGTTAGAATAAAATAAAAAATTTAGAAATGATCTAAATATAAAAATCATCCTAGGGTCATTGCTTTAGTACAGGATCTGTCTATCTCTAATTTGGACCTCCCATTACCCTACTTCGCGACCCCACTCTCTAATGACCTGGACCATTTAGAAATGACCTAAATATATTTGTATTTTAAAGGAGGGGGCTTTTGCAGGCTTTTCAACATTGATGCTTTATGTTGTGGAATTTATTTCAATTCATTAAAACTGTAAGTGCACAGTTATCTTGTTGATAAGTAAATAAGTACATTCAACCGTTTTAGATGTATTTAGATTTTTTTTGACATTTCTCATAATTTTTCAAAACCTATAAAGATTTAACATAAGAAACCAAACGTCATGATATTTATAATTAATATGAGGGTATCGATAGGTTCGGATGCTGAGTTGGGGTCCCATGAAAATGCAGAAAATTAGATGTATAGGTTGAGAATTTTTATATGCTTTTTTCACAATATTCTCAAACTCTATAAAGATTTAAGGTTTGAAACGAAACACCTTTTGGTTTATTAGACCAATGAAAAAGATGAAAGGCTTGGATGTAAATCAAACTCTTAGTACCCTTTTATTTTTCTTACATAATTGCATTTGTGGGGGCAATAATTGATGGAAAACAGAACGACTGTGAGGGCAATAGGCAACTCTATAATTTTGGATTTTTCGAAACTTCACCTAAGAAATCTAAATTGTTTGCATTGCCAAGAAGTCTCTTGGAACAGAAAAAAGGAATGGTATTCAACTAGAATTTGATGCTTCTCTCTCTCTCTCTCTCTCTCTCTCTCTCTCTCTCTCTCTCTCTCTCTCTCTCTCCTTCCTTTTCTTACTATATTTGAAAGGATCTCTCTCTCCCCTTCCTTTTCTTACTATATTTGAAAGGAACATTAGTTTCTACATTAGTTTTGTTTTCCTAGATGTAAGATGATGTAAGATACAACAATGGGATACTTTAAAATTGCATGATCCCATTTGTTGGAGTGAAAATGTTCTTGATATGATTAGATTGTGATTTTTTAGGCTGATTTCGCTTCGAAAAGTGGAATCTAGAAATAGGAAAGAGGGAAGGAATCCAACTGGAATTTGATACTTGGACTCCATATCTGTATAGTTGTATCTTTTTGTTCATGAAAGGAACATGAGTGCCTTTCCATGTAATCTCTTTTATTCCTCCTGCAGGGTATTTGCGGCTGTAATCTATTTTCTCTTGGAGATTTTACAGATAACCCCCTGCAGTTTTTACAATTTATAGACAACCATCTGGCCTTTTTATTCTTACATATAACCACCTATGCTAATCTGCAAAACTCAGAAAACCACCTAGGCCACTTTTTGACTGGTTGATGAAATCCCACACATTCATAGGGACAAAAGTCTCCTCAGACCTAACCCAGTCCAGATTGAATTGAGGGCATCAATCTTGCTTGGGTTGACTCAAATTTGATGGCCTTTTCATGCCTACTGCCTAAGTTTAATGCAGACCACTTTAGATCAACAGGATTTTCCATCGTTTCACAAAGAAGAATATCCGATTATGTCAAAATGGTTCAAAGACGGCCTTTGACTGCAGGTCAAGGTAGTTTTTTGATATTTTCAGATAACTGGAGGTGCTTACTAGGTTGTAATTATCAAAATTGATACCTGCTATTTGTAGTCCTCTTTGTTTTATGTATCTTGCAAGGCCACTTTCTTGCACAATCAAAGAAGGTATTGCTTGTCAGACAGGCCATCCAACCTATAAACCAAGAGGCCTGGTGTCAGGTGAGGAGCTCAAAACATATCATCAACCCAAGCTTCTGATGGCTTCTAGTAGTAGTACACAATTCATATGCCTTACAAAAACCTTTCACATTATAGAAATTAGCAATGGCTCATGCTACTGATCTAATTCATTGAAAAAATATTAGGAAAAAAAACCACGAAAACAGCACCACTGATCTCAATTATCACCATGACAGCAAGAGCTCAAAAACTGTTTTTACTGGTCATTGTTTCCTCTCTTCTTTCTCTGTCATTCTCTTGCATCTTCACAGTAACTAACAACTGCCCACAAACAATATGGCCTGGAACACTAGCTGGTGCAGGGACACCAGAACTTCCGACGACTGGATTCCAGCTCAACTCTGGCCAAACCATCAAGATTCCAACCTCGCCTGGATGGTCAGGTCGGATTTGGGCGAGGACCGGGTGCAAGTTTGATGAGTTGGGGGTTGGCACATGCCTGACTGGGGACTGTGGGGGGAAGATGGAGTGCAGTGGGATGGGCGCCACAGCGCCTGCAACACTCTTTGAGATCACCCTTGGTGAAGGTCCAGATAAAGATTATTATGATGTTAGTATCGTCGACGGGTACAATCTGCCCCTCATGGCTTTGGCGGATGGTGTTAGCGGTGGATGCAACGTTACTGGTTGCATCATGAATCTCAACTCAGGTATCAATTCTAGTGTTCTACTATTTTCTTACTATAGTGCTGTAACCTTGATATACATTGTTAGACCGTTGTCTATAACCTTAAGCTTTTAGAGTAAGTGGTTGTTAACATGGTATGGATTATAATAAGATTCAAACTAACAAAATTTCTTTGTGGTCTCCCTTTTGCAACTAGTTGCATCTGATAATTTCTCATTATTCAGTTAGTTTATCTAAAATATATTTTTTTTTCTTTTTATCTTTCATTAAAAAAAATATATATCAGATTTTGATTAGGTACTTGGAGGCATGACCTTAGAACTAGTTCTATATTAGACATACACAATGAAGAGTGCCACACAAACCATAAATGGATTAAAAGCACATCAATCATCTAAATTATATGATGGTCTAGCAGATAAAGTGTACAGTATTCTTGATCCTCAAAAGTGGTAGGAGTGGGACTCATTTTATGGGCCTCACTGTGGTCCCTGATGAAGATGACATCCCATGTCCAACAGGCCACCGTATGATGAGCCAAGAAAGTAGTGCCTAGTTTCAGTACATGCACCTTGAGTCCATAGTTCTGAAATCCGGCAGGTTGTCTCCATTCATGGCATGAAGATTATCCTCAATAGAAGCTAACCAAGAAAAAGTCGCCCGGGCAACGAACTGGGCTTTGTTCTTGGGCCATCAGATCAATGTCATTACTCATCTGATCGATGGTCCAGATTACAACATGGACGTCTCATGTACAAACTCAAGTCCCAAAGTATATTGTTGTCAAATTTGGATATTTTCAATCAAGATTTTTAATTGGCAGATTACCTTGAAATTGAATTGCAGTTTGCCCAAAAGAGCTACAACTGGTGGATGGTGTGGATGCAGCAGATGTGGTTGCATGTAGGAGTGCATGTGATGCATTTGGGCTTGATCAGTACTGTTGCAGTGGGCAGTTTGCTAACCCAAACACATGTAAGCCTTCCATGTACTCAAGCATCTTCAAGAGAGCCTGTCCAAAGGCCTATAGCTATGCATTTGATGATGGCACCAGCACTTTCACATGCAAAGGAATTGAATATACAATTACATTCTGCCCCACTAACAGCATATGAGATGTTTCTAATACCTCCCAGAATGTCAAACTTTTATTAATAAAGACCACCCATTGAGGTGAATGCATTATTGTCATTGAGATATATGAATAAAAGAAAAGTATGCAAGAGCATTTTATATTCATTTAAGAGAAGACACTGATAATCAAAAGGAAAAATGAAGGAGGCAATTTGCCCATATTCCTTGTCATTCATTTTCCTAGGAAGAGGAAACTTTCCGAGTCTCTTAAAAAAAAGAAAAGATATATCATATATGAGAAAATAACTGTGTTGTTTCAAGTTAAGGCGAGACGAGTCAGTCTAGATCCAAAGCTCAAGACTCAACATACCCAAATACTACGATGAGGGATTTATAATGTGTATGTATATCTCATTTAGGTTATAACCGGTAGATCCAGTGGTATGATCCGGGCATGAATCATGTTTCTAGGACTTGGAATTGACTTAGAACCACCTGGATCTGGAACCGCTCAAATACAATTGGGTCTGGATCTACGCTGGCTAGAAGTGATCCAATCTAGGTCAAGATTAAGACCTGGTTAAATATAATTGATTTCAGATCTGGGTCTGGCTGGACCACCAGCGAACTAAAACCATTTACATTCCTACACCAATCCACTGAACTTATTGAATAATATTCATCAAGCATTCTCCTTTTAACAACTTTTCTGACTTTTCGTGATCTCGTGTAATATTATTTATGGAAAAGATTTTCAAATGTCAATCATATCAACATAGTTCTCTTGATCATACACAATCGAGACGTAATATGAGAGCATCACAGAAAAGAAAAAGAAAGGAAAAAACAGCGATACCCTTGTGACAAAAATGAGTGGGGCTCATTTCCTATACACTTGCTTCTGTTTACCCTTCTGTGCATTCCCATGACCATGTCTCTGATTAGTGTTTCCAAACTTCAATGGCACAATTTGCTCTATGTATGAGTCACCAGGGAAATTCCTTTTGTCTCTTGGAAGCATTTGAAGCTCCGGTAACCAGTACGCAACATATTTCCCCTCAGGATCAGAAGTCTGGGCCTGAAAGAAAGATTTACATTAACATCAATGACTCCATTACCATCAATATTTAAAAAACCAGACTGAAATTAAATTATCAATGTAGGTATGAATCACTCATAAATTAACAAACCGCTGTAAGTGTCACCAAGACATATCAGATCTTTCAAGTGAAAGTTCAGTTACAAATAGAAATCTAAAAAATAATCATGATGTATCAAATTTTGGATGAACATCGCAGAAACTATATCCTTGGTCCTGTTTCAGGATATATGGAGGCCATGGTGCTGTTATCCAATCATAGGTAGATGGAACTGTGGTGAATGGATTATGCTCTAAAAAATTGCCCACATTAGACAAAACCTGTTGACAACCACTTACTCTAGAAGCTTAAGCTTATGGAGAACGGTATAACAATGTATATCAAGCTTACAACCCCACGTGTGGGCTCCTTCATGGGAATTACACCTCCATGGGAGTATATAGGGGCTCCGCACAGGAATCACACCCACTGTGGGAGAATACAAGGTACAACAGCCCTGGGGATTCAAACACTGGACCTCCCGCTCTAATACCATGTTCACAACCACTTACTCTAAAAGCTTAAGTTGATAGAGAACGGTGTAACAATATATATATCAAGCTTACAACAATCCCAACCCTTCAAACTTTGGCCCTACAAATTAAGCCTTTTTAACAGAAGACCCAGACTTGGGGATTATTTCAAAGCCAGTGCATACCCAGCCTGTTTAATCCTCATTATCTCTTCTTTTGGATGTGCATAAATCCCTGAACAAGTATATTTTTATTTTAATGCTTGATTATTTTAAGCTTCTTTTAACAAACACAATAGACAGGGTTCATCCCAAAAAATCACTTCGACTGACGGTCCTGTCTCAATGCCTTTTTGCAAGGACCAGGTTTAGGCCTCATTTTGAGGCTCACAGGCACAGGCAAGGCCTAAACTTCAGGCCTCAATATAAATACAGTGGGCTTGCTGACCTCATCCCAGCCAGGACTCGGCCCATTCACACCACAGAAATGGCAGAGCCAGGACTAAGATGACATTATAAGAACATGTATGCTTTTACAAATGTTATTGCAATGATCATTAGACCGAAAAACTCTAGAGTAGGTAAGTAAAAACATTTTAAGATGGAGCAAGAAATCTGAATCCTATTCTACAAAAAGGTAAAAAAAGTCCAATCAATTAAAAAAAATTCTATAGAAGGTTCACTTACTTGTTTTGGGATACTGAAATATCGATCCTCCCTTGGGTCATTCCCGACTCCTAACAACGATACCAATAAAATGTTAGAATTTTGGATGAAGCAATGGAAACAATTTAGGCACGCACATTAAAAGGAAACTTGCAACAAAGCATCAAAATTTATGAAAATTTGATGAAAAAAGCAAGAACCTTTTTATTATGCCAAAAAAAAAAAAAAAATCATGAAGAAGATCAAGGGTGCAAAAAAAAAAAAAAAAGTTTACTAAAATTGAATCATCTTGGTTCAGAAAATATAGAGTACAAACATAAATTTTACTTCTAGGCATCACAAGCATGCAAGTAAAAAATCTTCGAGTAACATACAAAATTCTTGATAAGCAGTCAAAAAGTTCCTACTGAGAACCAAGAACAATTATATATATATATATATGGGGGGTATTCATATGCATCCATCCCTCACCATTTTTGGTGAGGGACACCCCAAAAGGGGAATTTTCAAGTACAAAAGTGAGGAAGTACACCTTTGCTTCCTCACTTTTGTACTTGGAAATTCCCCTTTTGGGATGTCCCTCACCATTTTTGGTGAGGGATAGATGCATATGAACATTTCTCTATATATATATAAATATATATAATGAGAGCTACGCTCACCTTACTATAAGAGATAGGGTGGAGGCCCTCACACGTTGTTGGTATCGGATATGGATGTGAGGGCCCCTACCCTATCTCTCATAGTAAGGTGAGAGTAGCTCTCATAGGAGCATCTCCCTATATATATATATATATATATGATAATTTCCATTAGATTAGAAGCAACTTAGCTTCTCCGACATCCACCTCTTATATTCAAATAAAATCAGCATTAAATAATAATGCTAACTGCTTGAGAGGACATTGTGAATGTTTCCTAGCCACAAAATTTAAAATGTATAAAACTCTAGGTTGTCTGCCGCTTCGTTAAAATTCTTAATAGCGTGGTATATTGAATACACGTTTGTAGATTAAAAGATCAGCGAGAAAAAAAAATAAAGAAATAAAGTTCCAACCTGCCCCATAGGTCCAGTTCCCATAGTTTGAACACGGATCATAGTCCAAGAGACATGTCTCAAACCACTCAGCTCCCATACGCCAGTCAATGCCCATGTCTCGAACAAGAAAGGAACAAACAATCTGTGGAAATTGGAGGTGTCATTACCAGTTCTACAAACTTAAAATAATATATCAGCCTGCAAAAAATTATAAGATGCCCCAATGCTACATATTATGATGGTCACAAAATGGTACAGATACTGGTACCAAATATTCTTATGGGATGCCAGCCAGATACTTCATTGATGTACGGGTTTTGGTAACTTACAACACATATTTATGTAAAGTTTCTTGTTGGAATTTAATCATTTCCTTCATAAGAATTCATGGATTCAACTCAGATTCACCTGTCGTCCTCGATTTGACATGAACCCAGTGGCAGATAATTCTTTCATGTTTGCATCTATGAGAGGGTACCTGAAATTTAGCAGGACTAAAACATAAGTCAATTTTATACATGATGAACAGACAAACCTACAAGTACTCTTCAAGGAAAATAAAACGAGGAAAATTTTTGAATTAGATTATGAAAGGCTAAAGTTACCCAGTACGGCCATCTCTCCAAGCTTCAAACATCGCCTGGTCTTGGCTCCACTTAACATCTTTAATTTTTCTTGGGCCACCTGAAACATATTACTAGGAGGATGGTTATGAATGTAAAAACCAAGTTGTAGGATGTAAGCTAAAATTATCACCTATGTTACTATGAGTTTGGAGCAGGGCAGAAATTAAAAATCTTGTTAATGGGGTATAGTTTTGCTGCCTATTCCACCCAAAACCATCATCACCAAGGATAGACAAAGTCAAAAAAACTGCGTCCTTCCTAGCATACTTAACTGTGATGACACCCCAAACACAGGTCATTACTGTTACCTCCATTCTTCCACACATCAAAACAAATTTAACTTGGGGCACATCCAGAAAATGCTTAATGCATTGCCAACTTTGAAACTGGAAAATGTGCACTTCACTAGCATTTACAAACACTAATACATTCCTCACATCGGAAAAACATAAAGGAAGTGAACTTATTATTATTGTTACCTAAGTGGAATATAGAATTTCCATATTTCATTGAGAGAAACCTGAAATAATCCCTCCATATCAACTCAAATAAAACCCTGAAATTATACAAATAAGAAATCCATCAGCAGAAAGAAATACTGGAAAGTTTAATCGATTAAAGATACAAATAGATCCAGTTAAATGATACCAAAATGTAATTATGAGTAATATAAGTATCTCAGATTGACACTTGGTAGGCATTTGGAGACAGATGGCAGATCCCAACAAAGGGAACCCTTGAAAACCCAACAGTCCTCCACTACCATGCATGAATATATAATGAATTAAACTATATAGTATGATGAATATTTAGTTCATAAATGCATGACATATAGAAGATTTAGAAATTTATTTACCCATACGGCACTTAATATAATTCATAGATAGCTGCATGGGCATATATTATTATGAGGTTTTTCCTTACAACATAGGTAGCTGACAATCCATAGTTTGCATAGAAGTAACTCCAAAGAAGACAGCAGTCTTTCTGAGCTCAACTTCCAAATTAACAAAAAGATAGAGAAATACCAGTATGTTGAATCATTTGCAATTCTCTCCTTTTCATATCTCTTTACCTAAACAAGTCAAAATGGAACATATAAGTATGATGATTCTCATGTTGAAAGTATTTATTTAGTAGAAGGATATATATCTAACCTCTTCATTTACATAACGTGGGGAGAGACTTCCAGAAGCAAGCCATGGAGAGAACTTTGTGGAGTAGTCAGGGCCTAGCATGCCATTTCTTGTCTCTTTATAAACTCTCAGCAAGTCCTAAATGCAAAGCATAGTAATTTGAATAATCAATATTGTCAGGCATAGAAGATAAGCAAACTAAGAAGGTACACAAATCCCATCCATGCATATATGCATCATGCATTCCCAAGAGAGATGATAATATGGATGCAAATGGTAATTTAAGTATCTTCATATACATATATGAAGATATATATATATATATATATATGGGGGGTATTCATATGCATCCATCCCTCACCATTTTTGGTGAGGGACACCCCAAAAGGAGAATTTCCAAGTACAAAAGTGAGGAAGTACAAAAGTGTACTTCCTCACTTTTGTACTTGGAAATTCCCCTTTTGGGGTGTCCCTCACCATTTTTGGTGAGGGATAGATGCATATGAACATTTTCCTATATATATATGGGGGGTCTTCCTATGCATCTATCCCTCACCATTTTTGGTGAGGGACACCCCTTTTGGGGAAAAAAGCAAGTACAAAGGTGGGGAAAAGGCAAAGTACAAAAGTACACTTTGTACTTGCTTTTTCCCCAAAAGGGGTGTCCCTCACCAAAAATTGGTGAGGGAAGGATGCACTTGAAGATCCCCCTATATATATATATATATATATATATATATATATATATATAGGGGGATCTTCATATGCATCTATCCTTCACCATTTTTGGTGAGGGACACCCCTTTTGGGGAAGTTTGAAGTACAAAAGTGTACTTTATGTGAGGTACAAAGTACACTTTTGTACTTCAAACCTTCCCCAAAAGGGGTGTCCCTCACCAAAAATGGTGAGGGATGGATGCATATGAATATTATCCATATATATATATATATATATATATATATATATAGGGAGATGCTCCTATGAGAGATTGGGTGGGGGCCCTCACATCCATATCCATCGCCAACAACTTAAATGTGAGGGCCCCCACTCCTATCTCTCATATAAGGTGAAAGCTATCTCTCATAGGAGCATCTCCCATATATATATATAAAGCATGAGAAAAGGATGCAAGAAATTCCCTTGCCTTCTTCCAAAAGTATTCATGAACTCGACCCAAAGCTGCACTTTCACCACCGACGAAGCGCATTCCTCTATCATGCTGCAACTTGGAATGAAATATTTATTTTATTTAACTAGCGACAAATTCCAACATTATCATAAATATGAAGTCAAAGTCTATAATCAGATTAATATGAAGTAATATAAACGAGGACATGTGTAATGGACATTCAGTGCAGTACAGACCCTCAAATCTCATGCAAATAAAGCCAATACTACCACTCTTTCAGCAAAAGTTCAATTTGCTGCCACTGCAGGACTCATGAAACATAGGTGATCAAGATTCAAAACCAAAGGGCCCCAACACGTATGAATGCTTGAAAATCTCACAAATAGGGGATCTGAATGCTTTAACCAATGCCCCACAGTGACAAATGGGAATAGAATACAGCAGCAATCAATAAATGAAAAGGCACAGCATGAAAAGCACCCAAAGCAAGGGTTGGAGTTGGCCAACTATACATTTGTTGCAGAAAAGCCTTAAAATTCTTCATTCAAGGACAATCATGCCAAACAGGGATGGAAATGTTGCATACAGGTGAGGAAACCATGAGTCACAATACAGGCGACCAAAACCTGCATTGTAGTGCTCACTTAACATCAAAAGAGACCACTGGATCAAAACTGTTCCTTGTGAATTAGAGATAGCCTAAATATGGATCAGATTGTATTGTAGTGCAGTTCATCAATGGATAATATTCTTCACCCATTATAGGATATTAGATTTCTAGGTGACAAAGATCACTTCAATCCAAAAGCAACTCAAGCACAATTTCATGGCAGTAGTTTTAATTGAACTATCCATTTGGACCAATAATTGTTTGCATGTATCGCAACTTAAGTAATGTCTTCAGAGTGTAATCTTTTCCTCAGTAGAAAATTCTAAAACTTACAGAACAGAATGATACCAAAAGGATATAGCATATTTAATACTTTATAAAGTACACAAATTTTAGAAAGTTCCATTTTCTAGACAAAGTGATCTGAACAAAGACCAGGCTACATAGTGCTACAGTAATAGCCCATCTCAGCACTAGTATACTTGATGGCAAGCATTTCAAGACATGAAAAGTGCTAAGAATGAAAAGTGCTAAGAAAGTAACACTGTTAACACGGCATGGGAATAGAAATATATTAACCTGCCTTTTCTTCAGGAAATCCAAGCTGGTCAAGTGAAGGAATGCATCCCCATCCACCTATTTCATCCAAACCGATGCTAGGGAGGGGACCAAGTGGTGTTGGAAGCTTGTAGCAACTTCTGACTCTGCACTTTGATTCAACAGCCTGTAAATGTGTTTCATCAAATATGAATTTTGCAGAAATTTCGTGTTGTAAAGGATCTGCAGGTTTTCTACCAAAGAAGAAAAAAAGAAAAAAAAAAAAAAAAGGGGTCTGATCGCATTAAAAGCATGTGTGGATGTACCCCAGATTAGAAGAGGTGAAGTATTTTGGTACTGTGTTGCCTCTTCCACAATGGATTGGCAAAGTATGAAACTTTCTTTTGCACCTTTTCCACTTTCCGAGCCAAATTAATAGTGGGTGTTGATCACTGATTATATTGATTTAGAGCAGAAAAGATGAGAAAATGTCCTAAAATTTATTTATTTTTATTTCCCTCTTCCTGAATCCACAACTGAAAGCATTCATTTGCTTTTCCAATATATCCGAGCAACTTTAGATTGGGGTACTTCCCAATGCAACCTAAAGTTCAAAAAGAAAATGCAACTTTAAACAAGTAGCACTTGTGCACCTTTCGGAACTGAGTATATACATCTGGTAAACTGCCTGTACTAAATGGAAGATCATCTAAATGATAGAGAGTACTGCCCCAGAGAAGCTGAAGCTTTGGATTTGTAGAACTCCTGTCGTTCGGTCCTACTGGTGGCAGCACTACTCTTTGCAGATGTTTGCTAACAAGGCGTTCAACAGCCAACTCCTCGCTACAAGTTTCCTTGTGGGCATAAACCTGATGACATTGAACTCAAATCAGCAGAATGCAGCTTGGGAGTTGGGGTGACATATCATATCATGAAATATATTACGGTCCAATGCATGAGGCCCTACTTAAGGAAATACAAAGATATATGCACAAATACATACATATATATAGGGCAATATAATCATTTGACTTAATTCCATAGAAGAAGAAACATATGAAACAAAGAGGACAAGTTGGTTTCATGAGCACTCATTAACTGTGTGAGCTCCAAAAGCTTTTGCAATTGAAGGGATGATATCTTCTGGTTTTCCATGTTGTATGAGCAAGTTCAGCCCCAGCTTCAACAGATTCTTTCTCAAGTCAGACAAGCATTCTATCAGAAATTGAGCTCTCAAAGCTGTCACAAGAATCATAAGAAATCACAATTGGAATATAACAGCCATTACAAGTTAATTAGCAGGGGTGTACAATCTCAAATAGATACTGCTGTCAATAGATCAATCCTTTTTTTTTTGGAACAGTCAATAGATCAATTCTAACATTCAACAAAAGCAAGGCCAATCAATCAACTGTGTATAACTAATCATCCAATCCAGGAGCATGTCTGTGTGTGTACTGTGGAGCCAGCAGTTCATCAGCATGGGAGTGCACTCAATAAACAGACCAGAGCCATAAATTATGATGCCACATGCCCGAGTTTGAATGCGGTACACTGAATAGCATAACTTGAACTCTGCACTTTGGCTAGATTTCCAAATTTGACTGATGAAGAATCATACCATATAATAAATCATCCTCATGTTATATAGAGAAATTCATATGTAGGCCAGTAAAATCTGCATTTTGTAGGTTGCACTAGGTATGGGAATTGGGATGGGCCCGGCCAGAGCTTGTCCAAGACCATCCTATCCTGTCATCAGTGCTAATATTCAGGCCCCAATCAGCACTGGCCACTGCAAATTATATAGTCTGTTTGTGCTAATTATGCCAAAATGAGATTGTCTATTACTCAGGTATTTTGGACAGATAAGTCCATTAAGTTATTGGGCCATAAAATATGCCCAATACACACAACCTTACAGATGGGGTGCTATAGGCTCGGGCTGCGTGCGCTAACATTTTAGGCCCATGGGTCTACCCGGCCCTAACGAATGATTGTCAAATAAAAAAAGCCAGAAGCCCATATATGCTCAAGGCCCAGGCACGCCCAGCCCTGACATATATAATACAAAGGGGTGCATATATTTTGCAAATGGGCTAGGCCTAGGCTCTAATTCCAGAATTGTTAAAAGGCTGTATCTGGGTAGGAACATTTGGTCCAACAACCGAATGGGCTGTCCTTAGACAATCTGCCCATGAACGCACTTAGCTATAGAATAGAAGAGGGTTCTAAAACACTGTTTCACAACCCCTGTTGGGTTATTAAAAAGGTTTGAAACTGGCCCTGATTTAAAGTGAAATTCACTGTTGTATTGAAAACCATTCTTTTTTCACATGGTGACCACACATTTCAACTAGGGTGAAGAAGATGATCAGACCAATTGCAAGTCAGAGGTCTAACATTTTGACCCAATTGTCTGCCTTCATGAAAATTGGGTCCTACAGTACAGATTTCACTACATTGTGTTGTATGCAAATCATGCTAAAAAAAAAAATCTTTCATTGGTGCCCCTCATTTGAAAATTTTGTTGAACTAGAAATATGAGCAAACATTCCATCTACAAGGGAAAACATATACCCACACTTAAAATGTTCGTATGGTTAGGCAGTCCAGTTTTGATCTGCAGGTCGTGCCTTCGAATCCCTTAAGGACTTACCCGATACATAGGGTAAGTGGGTGGTTCTATGTATCCGTGGGTTTACCTATGATTCCCGCAAGGGGGGTCAGCGGGTTCCCATGTTATCAAAAAAAAAAAAAAAACATATATATACATAGTGAACTAAGGAATTTTTTTTTTTTTTTTTGTTTCTACTTCAAATCGCGACGAAATTAGAATTGAATCCAATCAAAACTCAAACCTCCTGTTTTGGGGAATCCAAAGTAATGGGTGGTTCCAAAAAGGCGCGGATCAATGCAATACAAAGGCAAGACCGCCTCCGAAGACGCCCAAGCGCGACACAAGGCCTCATTATCCAAAACCCTCAAATCATTCCTAAACCAAACAATGGCAACACCAGGACCACTTCTCTTCATCTCCGTCGTCGTCGACGCGTATCTTCTGAAGATCTCTGCGGTGAACAAGTCGGTTTCATGGGATTTTAAATCAGGAATCTGATGAATTGATGATGATGAGGAGGGATTCATGGTGGTTGAGGAGGAGGGATTGGAGAGGCGAATTGTGCTGGGAGAGATGAGAATTGAAGTGGGTTTTGGGCAGATGAAGCCAAGGTGTTTGAAAGAATGAGAAAGAGAGAGGTGAAGAGGAGACATGTCCCTGGATTTGTAGGAGAAAGGGAGGGCGGGAGATTGTGGAGATTTCCCGGGAGAAAATCTGGTGTTGGATATTAGTTACACGTGGCAACATGGAACGGTGCCCACGTGTTACTTTTGTAGCCAATGGAAAAACAGGTCTTTTAATAAGTGCAATTTGATGTCCCACTATAGTGGGCATGTCAAACGAACCGGATAGGCCCGGTTCGGCACGTGACATGGGCCGAGATACCTGACCCATTGGCCTGTTTGGCCAGGCACGTGGACTGCCCTCTGCAGCCCTCCAGGCACAACAGGCCTGGCATGCTAGGCACGGCTCGCCTGGCCCACCCAAAAGTGGCTATTTTTAAAAAATTTAACCATTTTAAACCCCCCCCCCCCAAAGCAGTCATAAAACTGTCATATAAGGAGTATTTTGTGTTATTTTCAACTTTACAAAGTCTATAATATTCTAATCCTCCCAATTTTTTTCTTTTAATCAAAGTTTTCTTTATTAAAAAAAAAATACGAAGGATGTCAATCATTATATAAAGGTAGGCCCATTGTGACAAAATCACTATGGAAGTTCAGCCCAAATAGAACACAAACGTCTTCTGTGCATTTTTTATCTTGGCACCTACCAAACATCACTAGATGGTTTTGTTTGGCCCGGTAAGCTTGGAAAATAGGTCGGGAACTTGGGTCTAATTGAAACCAAACCTAAATTTATTTATCCAAATTACATCCATTTCTAATATTCTTCTCTGGCCCGATCAATTGTTATAAACTTTTAATAGTAATCCAATATATATATATATATATAATGTTTTACTTTTATTATGATTATATTATCTCATTAAAATATAATCAGCTCTAAGTATAGTTTGGTCTCTTCACTTGTGCCTCAAACCATGGATCTCGTCTTGGACTTACAGGTGTCTCTTTGGAATGTGTTCAATCAGATATTAGGTCCTAACCAACCCATATATATACAACCCTAGCCATAATAAAAATAAATTTATGTGAGAGAATAAGGCTTTTTAAAATGATTTTTTGTTGAATTAATATTAATTATTTGAACATGAGTAAGTCGAGTTTGACCTAACTACTTAAATATCTTTGTCATTCTCCGTGGTTGTGTTCTAATTTTTATTTTTAATACTGATAAGAAAAAAAAAAAAAAAGATGACGGAGGCCCGGCATGGCCCGGCCCGCCTGTGCTGTGCTAGGGTTTTTCCATGGCCCCGCCCGTGGCGCGAGTGGGCCGAGGATGTCTGGCTGGCCCGTTTGACATGCCTACACTATACTATCTAACTGAAAAGGAGTAAACTGAAGTGGACCTGGATGATTAGATTTGACCCATATGAGAACTTGGCCAGGTTATACCAAAATGGAGAAATAAAATCCATATAGCCAAACTCAATATAGTTCTTATACACCCTGGTCATTGTGGTTGTGGTCGCAGACGCGGTCACATAATGTGGGGCTCCGGATGCACTAAACATAAGAGCTAGATATTAACTGGAATTTAATATTGTCAGGAGTGAACCCAACCTGCATTTGACCCGCATAACCAACCCGCAATACCTATGGGTGGGTCATGGGTTAGTAGAAATTGATATGGATTCAAACTAGTTGGGTTAGGTTCAATCCATTAACCTCTCATAACCCATCTAACTGATTTAAATTGGTTAATTTAGGGCCAACCCGCAAACATAAACACATTGAAATAGTTTAGTGGTTTAACATTTTGGTATTTAAAATAGTTTATTCTATATGAAATAAGCTGGGGATGTGTTAGGCTTTTTTGGGTTACAAATTAACTCAAATGTAGAATTTTTTTTTTTATTTGGTAGGAAACTCTATTGTAGACTTAATATTCAAAATGGGTTGGGTTTAAGTCAATCTTCTGTAGATTTGATTGAGTTAGATGGATTGAGCCACATTTTAATGTGATTTACGTTGGTCGGGTCGGGTTGACTTGCAATGTAGGTTGAATTTATTTTACCTCTTTTATCTTTTATAAATGGATCGGACGCGGGTCGACTTCAACCTGTTTTGACCGGACTGGACCAGACCAAACCCGTAGGCCCAGATGGTCCAACATGTGCCTTAACTAAGATGCAAACCAACAATAATTGAATTTGGTT
This sequence comes from Umbellularia californica, assembly GCA_028538565.1. Classification (NCBI taxonomy): domain Eukaryota; kingdom Viridiplantae; phylum Streptophyta; class Magnoliopsida; order Laurales; family Lauraceae; genus Umbellularia; species Umbellularia californica. The sequence continues at coordinate 68,664,858 of JAPQWN010000008.1, forward strand.
TTGCAAATAATTTACTAACAAATTCCTCTTTTATCATGTGTGGTTGATGTTGGAATACATTGATCCGGCGGTCTACATGATAAGTCTCACCATTACTTATGCGTGCAATAAAAGGAGCCTGTATGGATAATGATAGGAAAAACCATTGTAGGGCTCATGTTGTGATCTAAGGCTTATGGGAAGAGATCAAGCATGTACAAGAAGAACACAAAGATTTATGTGGTTAGGCTTTTGGCCTACTTTCATGAGGAAGACGGGAGAATTCACTATGTAATCAGAAGATGTTGCACATCCTAGAGACTCTTAATCTCTATTTATAATATCAGCCACAAAAATCCTGTTACACCTAAACACTATTTCTTAATCACAGTAAACATATAATAGGCCTACTTCTAATCACAGCACAAGTCGAGCAATTTCGTGGCCCGGTTAACCAAGACTTACTAACTTCTATTGAGCCATACAAATTAATAGCTCATCTAGATGCATGCTTAATTACCACAGGTAAAGAGGGAAAAGAGGAAGAAATTTCTTAGGTGTTGGCCAAATATCACACATTGTTGGCCTAGTGGGTCCAGACCAATTGGGTTCAGGGTTATGGGTAATTTGGTAATTGTACCAGGACTTTCTTATTGACTAGGATAGGGTTTCTTGGGGAATAAGAAAGAGAGCATTATATACTCATGTAATGTGTAACCCATGATAGATCTGGACAGCATATCATACAGAGAGTGAATCCAAAAAGGAGAGTAGAGTTTCTTTCCTGTGGACGTAGGCAAGTTTGCCAAACCATGTAATTCTCTTGTTCTTGTGTGTGGTTGATTGTCTTGTTCCATCGCGTATTCACGTTTCCGCATACACGCGCACAACAAATAGTATCAGAGCCTAGGGTTTCTAGGATTGGATTGTGCTGCGTTTGCGATCGACGGATCGGATCAAGGAATTGGTCCGGATTCTGCACGTCGTCTTCGTTGCAGAAAAGTGCAGGGATTGGTTCAAATCTCGGGTGGGCCACACACAGATCGCAGGGGTCTGCGATTTGGAATTCTGGTTACTCAAACCAGGAAAAGAACGGAAAAGAAGAAGGAAGGCAGATGTGCCTAGGGATTCTCCTTGGTTCTTGACTTACAAAGCTAGCCCCTGCTGAAAAAAAAAAAAAAAAGGGATTTTTCTCACCGATCGGAGCAGTCGCCGCCGCCCACATCGTCGCCGGATTCCTGCTTGTCGCCGGAGTAGGACTGCCGGCCATCGCAGTCCGCTGCACCCCGTCGCCGTTCGCAGCCGTGCCGTGGTCGGAGAAGAAGGAAGAAGACAGCAGCAGACGTAACAGAACCCAGTTCTGTTTGAAGAAGAAGAAGGGTTGGGTTTGGGTCAGTTCAGCCCGACCCGTTTGAAGAAGCCCAGCGCAGTACAGGTTCAGTTTTTGGGTCAGTTCGGCCTGACCCAAGAAGCAGGAAGCCCATTCCAGCAAGCTGCTGACGTCAGCGCCACGTCATCAGAACAGTACGGTCAGCAGGGGTTGGACCAGATTGACAGCTGAGAATTGTTTTAGAGATATCTTGATCATCCGAGGTCTGATCGGAGATCCGTTTGCGCCTACGGAATCGTTTCGAGCAGATGTACGTAACTGTGGAAGAAGATTGGCAGTTTGACGGTCAACACGAAAGTTTGACCAATCAGAGAGCAGAAAACAATTTTTGCGATATCGGAGCCATCCAAAGTCGGATTTCAGATCTGTTTCTTCCAACGTGCTCGTGGTGACGAGATCTACAGATTAGTGCAGAATTTGAGGTTAGTAAAAATTGTTTGTTTTTCTTGATTATTCAATTGAGATGGATAACAACACTGTTAACACTACCATGATCAAACTCAACCATACCAATTGGTTGATTTGGAAACCTAAGATGGAGGATATACTCTATTGCAAAGACCTCTATGATCCCATTGAAGGGGATGCTGCCCGACCAAAAGAGATGTCTGATCCAGATTGGAAAAAGATGCATACAAAGACCATTGGTCACATTAGACAGTGGGTGGATAACAGCATATTTCATCACGTGTCTAATGAAACCAATGCGAAAACCCTTTGGAAGAAGTTAGAAGAAAGATATGAGAAGAAAACTGCTGTGAACAAAACTTTTCTGATTAGAAAGCTTGTAAATATGAAATTCAATGATGGTGGTAAAATTGAAGATCATATAAATGATTTCCAATGCATTGTGAATGAACTGGCTACAATGAAGATGGTCCTTGATGATGAGATGCAAGCTTTATTTCTTCTAAGCTCTTTACCAGATACATGGGAAACATTAGTTGTTTCCGTGAGCAACTCTACTCCAGATGGTGTGTTATCAATGAGTCAGGTTACTAGCAGCTTGCTGAATGAAGAAACAAGAAGAAAAACTACAGGGACAGATAATGCACAGGCCTTTGTTACTGAGAAAAGGGGGAGGAGTAAGAGTAGGGGACCAAAGGGGGGTCGTGGCAAGTCTAAAGGTGAAACACAGACTAAGAAAAAGTCTGGAAAATGCTTTCATTATGGCAAGGAGGGCCACATTAAGAAGAATTGCTTTGCCTTGAAGGAAAAGAAAGAAGCCAACAATGAGAAGAAGAATGACACTAACACAACAGCTACTTTGGATAATGAAGTAGTGGTTCTGGCCAGTGATGATGAAACGTGTTTGAGTGTTGCAGATGATCAGGTTGAGTGGGTTGTTGACACAGCAGCATCCTACCATGCTACTCCTTGTAAGGAGATGTTCACAACGTACAAAGTAGGGGACTTTGGCACTGTGAAGATGGGCAACACAAGTCATTCGAATATTGTTGGGATCGGTGATGTCTGCATTCAAACCGATATTGGTTGCACAATGACGCTGAAAGATGTGCGACATATTCCTGATCTGCGTTTGAATCTGATTTCCGGAACTTCATTGGACCGTGCAGGTTATGAGAGTTACTTCGGAAATGGCAGGTGGAAACTCACTAAAGGATCTCTTATTGTTGCGAGAGGGAAAGCGTGTAATACGCTGTACAAGACACATGTGAAACTATGCAAAAGTGTGTTGAATGCTGTTGAAGACAGATCCTCTCCAAATCTGTGGCACAAGAGACTCGGACATATGAGTGAGAAAGGACTGCAGATACTGGCAAAGAAAGATCGAATTCAGTACTCCACAGGTACATCCCTTGACCCTTGTGATTATTGCTTGTTTGGTAAACAACATATGGTATCTTTCTCTAAAACATCAATGATAAAATCTAATGTGTTGGATTTGGTATATTCTGATGTTTGTGGTCCCATTGAGGTGGAGTCATTGGGTGGCAATAAGTTCTTTGTCACATTTATTATGATGCATCCAGGAAAGTCTGGGTTTATGCGTTGAAATCGAAGGATCAGGTGTTCCAGGTATTTCAGCAGTTTCATGTCATGGTTGAAAGAGAAACAGGAAAACTCTTGAAATGTCTCCGCACAGATAATGGTGGAGAGTACACATCCAACCTGTAGGCTATAGCTCAAAGCATGGTATTCGACATAAAAGAACAGTTCCGGGTACTCCACAGCACAATGGTGTGGCAGAGAGAATGAACCGCACTATTCTTGAAAGGATGAGATGCATGATTAGAGTGGCACAGCTACCCAAGCCATTTTGGGGTGAAGCTGTCCTGACTGCTGTTTACCTGATTAACAGGTCTCCCTCAGTTCCTTTGGATTTTGACCTTCCGGAGAGAAGATGGACTGGTAAAGATGTTTCTTATTCTCATTTGAAGGTGTTTGGATGCAAGGCTTTGCACATGTACCAAAGGAGCAGCGTTCAAAGCTGGATGATAAGGCAGTGTGTTGCATTTTCCTTGGCTATGGTGGAGCTGAGTTTGGTTACAGATTATGGGATCCAGAGAAGAGGAAAATTATCAGAAGTAGGGATGTGGTGTTTCATGAAGACCAGTTCTTTGGAGATACTGAGAAAACTGAAAAGTCTAAAGAAGTTGTTGATGGAGTGGTTGATCTCACACCGACTCCTTCTCCAGTGCAGACTACAGGTGGAGAAGGTGGACAAAACGATTTGAATCGTGATCAGGCGCAGGGGTTGCCAGATGAACAGGGTGTTGAGCAGGGGGAGCAGTCTCCTCAGTCAGAAACCACAGAACCTCAGGTTAGGAGGTCTACTCGAGAGCGTCAACCATCAACAAGATATCCTGCGGCAGATTATATTTTGCTTACTGATGAGGGGGAGCCAGAGAGCTACCCAGAAGCAAAAACTCATGCAGATAAAGATGAGTGGATGAAGGCCATGTAGGATGAGATGAGTTCTTTGAAAAAGAACAATACTTATGAGTTGGTAGAACTTCCAAAAGGCATGAAGGTTTTGAAGAACAAATGAGTGTTCAAGCTAAAGAGAGATGACAGTGGAAAACTGATTAAGCACAAAGCATGGCTAGTGGTTAAAGGCTTTGCGCAGACGAAGGGTATTGACTTCGATGAAATCTTCTCTCCAGTTGTGAAGATGACTTCTATCAGAGTTGTCTTGGGTCTAGTTGCCAGCATGGACCTTGAACTTGAGCAGATGGATGTGAAGACATCATTTCTTCACGGTGATCTGAAAGAAGAGATCTACATGACTCAGCAAGAGGGGTTTGAGGTAGAAGGAAAAGAACAGTTAGTTTGCAGGCTAAAGAAAAGTCTCTATGGGCTGAAACAAGCACCGAGGCAGTGGTACAAGAAGTTTGATTCATTTATGGTGAGTCATGGGTACCGGAGGACAGCTGCAGATCACTGTGTTTATATTCGTAAATTTGGTAACGACAAATTTATCATCCTTCTTTTATATGTAGATGATATGTTGATAGTTGGACATAATAGTAAGATGATTGACAGGTTGAAAAGGGACATGTCAAAGACTTTTGACATGAAAGACTTGGGTCCCGCACGACAGATTTTGGGAATGCAAATACGTTGTGACATGAATGCCAAGAAGTTGTGGTTGTCACAGGAGAAATATGTCGAACGGGTACTAGCAAAGTTCAACATGAAAGATGCTAAGCCAGTTAGCATGCCTTTAGCCAGTCACTTCAAGCTCAGTAAGAGATTATGTCCTATTACAGATGAAGAAAAGGAACGGATGATATCTATTCCATACTCCTCAGCAGTTGGGAGTCTTATGTATGCCATGGTGTGTACACGGCCAGACATTGCTCATGCAGTGGGTTTAGTGAGTAGATTTCTTTCTAACCCTGGGAAAGAGCATTGGGAAGCAGTGAAGTGGATCTTCAGATACTTGAAAGGTACATCAGATTTTTGCTTGTGTTTCGGAGGCTCAAAACCAGTACTTGAAGGCTTTACAGATGCTGATTTTGCAGGTGATCTTGATCGTCGGTTGTCTACTTCTGGATACTTATTTACTTTTGCAGGGGGAGCTATTTCCTGGCAGTCTAAGTTGCAGAAGTGTACAGCATTGTCTACAACCGAAGCAGAATACATAGCTGCTAATGAAGCAGGGAAGGAGATGATTTGGTTGAATAAATTTTTCAAAGAATTGGGTTTGAAGCAAGGAGAGTATGTAGTCTACTGTGATAATCAAAGTGCTATGGATCTCAGTAAGAACGCTACATACCATGCCCGCACGAAGCATGTTGATGTGAGATACCATTGGATTCGTAAGGTCATCGAAAAGAATCTCATGAAGCTGGAGAAGATTCATACTGACAAGAATCCCTCGGATATGATGACTAAGGTCGTGTCTAAGGGAAAGCTAGAGCTGTGTTCAGAGTTGGCAGGACTGAACTCCTAGTAAGGGGGTTCAAAGGCGTCTTCCCCATGGTCTGGAGGGGGAGATTGTTGGCCTAGTGGGTCCAGACCAATTGGGTTCAGGGTTATGGGTAATTTGGTAATTGTACCAGGACTTTCTTATTGACTAGAATAGGGTTTCTTGGGGAATAAGAAAGAGAGCATTATATATTCATGTAATGTGTAACCCATGATAGATCTGGACAGCATATCATACAGAGAGTGAATCCAAAAAGGAGAGTAGAGTTTCTTTCCCGTGGACGTAGGCAAGTTTGCCGAACCACGTATTCACATTTCCGCATACACGCGCACAACACACACAACGGAACAAATCATCATTTTAATACCTCAAAGTTTAATGGCTATGATCAATGCTTAGAAAATTTTTGAATGCGGACTAATTGTTGGCCTGTTTGATCATCATGTCTCGATCTACGTCCAGTCTGGTCCATTCCCAAATACCCATCTATCTGGGGGTATGACATTATAATAATTGAGTGTTGTAGATGTCTCCACTCGCTTTGCAAATCTATGCAAGCTATGAATTGGGACATGTAAATGAAATATCAGCCTCAATGGACATTCTTATCCATCCATTCTAAAATGTTTGTGGAAAGAAAGCACTTCTCTCTAAAAAAAACAGTAATCTTGGGTCTGGTCCCTTGACAGTTTCTGTGCCTACGAATTAGGCCAATTGGGCTTGGCCATTTTATGGAGCCTTCAGGAAAAAGATAGGGTTGGGTCTGGTCCATTATCTAAGCAGTCCAACAAATAGGCCCTAGCCCACTCAATTTGGAGAAAAGGATTTGAATATAAGCAACTTGCCTGGGTTTGGTTTCAAATGTCTGTTGAGTGACTGGTTTGTTTTTGCCCTTTTAGCAAGAAGTGGCCCTCTTCCAGTCTATCCACATGGTGAGACCTGAGGGGATGTTAAATGGGTCAGGCTTCGACTGGGCCTTGGTTGGACCACAACAAGGGGTGTTAATGTGCACATTCAGGCCTGATGTCCCTCTAAAAACTATTGCCTGAAAGCTCATTCTTACTCACCTGGCCTGCCTCAGCCAAGTCAGGTCAGTAGGTCACTTAGTTGGGCGAGTTGAATGAGTCTCACCTCATACTCAACTAGACTTGCCCAATCTTCTCATGGCCCAGTCACCTTCCAAGTCAAGTCAAGTTTCTTCTTTAAGCTATGGACTCAGCATGTAGGGTTCAAATTAAGTCTTGCCCAAGCCCATTACTCAAAAAGCATCTAAATCATTTAATGAAGAGTTTACAACCTAATTAACCAAACTGCTCAAACAAAGCCTGGCCAAACACCTCTACCAAAAGGGTTTACTTTTAGGCTAACCCTTGCCCACATATCTAAAATCAGCCCAAACTCATTCATTGGCAGTCCTAGCTGGGCCTGCCACTTTAGCATTTCCAAAATTTCAATCACTATACACACTACAAACTAATGAAACTCAAGTGCTTGGATGGGTGCATGAAGCTCTCCAAAATAGGAAAATCACTCCAAATCTAGCTATTGTTTTGAGTGAAAACAACAATAACAAGAAGGGAAACAAATTTGAGAAGTGAAGCCTGAAAGGAAAACAAAAAAGTTTAAGCACTAGAAAAACATGTGCAGTGTGAAATGAAATTGTTGACTTGTATGGCTCAATAGAAGCAGGTGATATATATTAAGTGATTAAGTTAATGGTCTCAGTTGACCGGGTCTCGGTACTATGCTTGTTTTATTGTGATTAGAAGTATGTCTATTATAGGTCTACTGTGATTAAAAATAGTTTGTTTTGGGTACCACGGTTTGGGGCTGATATTATAAATAGAGGCTAAGAGCCTTTATAATGTACACCTCTTTTGATTGCATAGTAAAATTCTCCGGTCTTCCCGTGGATGTAGGCAAGAAGCCGAACCACGTAAATCTCTTGTCTTATTGTGTGTGCTTGATTTTCTCTTAGGCCCAAGATCACAACAGAAATTTAAGTAGAGACGTTTGAGAAATGATCTGGGTTACAACTATAGAACACAAGTAATTGAACAATTTGAAAAAATGTATGAAAACCCAAACTAGTAAATTATCAACTTGTGATTTTTTTTTCCAACAATTTTATTTAATGCCATGCTATTTTGGTTTCTCAATAGTTTTTTGGATGTCATTTTTGGGCAATGTTTACTTCATTTTATTGAGTTCCTAGGAGTACATTTGTATAAATCATTAAAAATGAAGTATCAAAGATGAATATTCAATTACAATAACCATCGTAAAACCTTTTCGTTAATGAAAATCAAATAAGAGCAAATCATGTTAACCGAACCATCAGCCGAGTAAATCAAATTTAAGGAAAGAGGTCACATCTCCATCACTACCTCATATCCTTCACCATACATCTCTTGAATCATACTTTGGTGGAGCTAATTTGACAATAAATTCCTATTATTCTAGGAAAACAAACAGGCCCTTCGCATTCCTAATGTATTTTCTCCTTGTTATAAACTTACGTCGAACTAAAAGAAATCATTACACATGCATGTTGATGCCTTCTCCAACCAAATTAAATCATTCTCATCTCTATCTGATTTCTTCACATGTTTTAGAAATGAAGTCAAAAAAGGCAATGGCATCATTTTAACTTCATAAACATGTTTTTACGTGTTTTAATAAAGGTCTAAAACACGCTTTCGAACATCATATGATGCGTTTAGTAATTATAAGAAAGAAAAAAAAGTTAAAAGCCACTGCAGGACCACCACAGTTGAGCCTCTAAGACAAAAGTGCCAGTCACATGCAACACACGTAATTATGGGTAATGCTACCAACTTAGAAGAAGATTACTATAACATGATTGCTTTTTTGTGAATAATCTTAAAAAAGGTTGCCCCCTTCATGTGCCCAAATAATACTAGTACAAAGGATAAAAAGGTGGCAACTTGTATGTGGTCTAGGAGTCACCCACTCACCCCCCCATGTCCATATATATATGGACAAAGGTCACATGACTATCAACTTCAGATGGCAAACAAAATACAAATTCTTCATGGTGCTCACTTTGTTTTGTTGGTGACTTTTTCTTTCTTCCCTTTTTTTTTTTCTGTTCATTTAATTATGGAAGGGCCACCTATAAGGAAATATTGATTTCTTTATACACATCTAGCTCTTTCAGATTTTCTTAGCACTTATTTTAATGTGTCTATGATTTAGAAACTAATAATTGCAGGATTCTTTTCATAATAAGCTTGAAAGATATGCAATGTGTAGAATATGGGGACCTAAAATTCAAGGTTAGGTTTGTTCGTATGTATACAAATGGATATTCTACTGAGAACTAGAGGTTGATCAGATGATTGGGTACCTCGTTTCTCACTCAACCGTCTTAGGGATTGATAGTTGGGGTTCGTCATAGGTCCCAACCCCGTTGACTGGATATTGAAATCGGGGGACATTCTATTATTCAAAACTTCATGCACAATAAACATATATATTGACAATTAATCAATGACCCTTCATTTAATGAAAAAATCACTTGTTTTTAGATATTTAGGGTTCATATTGGCAACAAATAAAGACCGATATAATATGTATTGGCCGATATTTTAAACCATTTATCTTTTGAATTGGGTTTCAATGTACCTTGCCTACAATGTTAGAGTTCAAGTCCACTCAGTCTATTCCCTGTTTGGCATGAGAGTATCATGAAGTTTCTAAGTGGTGGACCATGAAACGTCCAGTCATTATCATCCCTTGTCTTCACCTGATCATTTCACATGGCAATCGTCTGAAAACTTTGTATGTAGCCCTCAACCCCTTCTTCTGTTTCTGGATTTTCCTACCTTATCATTCCCCATCCCTTGTCTTCTTGTCTCATCCCATGAGAGGAGTCATGTGATCCATGAAATACCAAAGTCATCTCAGGCTGGGCCCATGGTTTTGTGATCAGACCGTAGATCTAGAGACAATTGGTGGGTCAACATGAGAAGATGTGGGGCCCCCAATTCTGGTGTTAGGTTGCCTGTATACACCTAGCCTATCTTGCTGTGTGTTTGATTACATGGATGATGTTACTGATTACTGGTATTTAAAGGTGCATGCCTCCTAGGATGAGGACATGTGGGCCATGGAAGATTCGTGATCCTTAGGTGACATGTGCATTGAATGAAGGGACACTGAGGGGACCATGCTGGTCACAGATGGCACTCAGCCAATGGTTTTGGTGAGTATATTTCAACGTCACACTGTGTGGTTACATCATCATATATTATATTGGAGTTGTTTGTTTTTGCTCATTTACATAAGTAAATGATTCACCCAAGTTGCATAGCATTATGTAGGCCTATGGTGTGTGGCACCTTCTCTAAACTCCTCACACCACCAAATGAAGCTATGTTGTAGACTAATTCATAGATGGTTTTTTACTTTTTTTTCATTCTAATAATAAATCTACTCTCTGAGTCAGTGGGTTAAGGCAAAAGTTTGGCTTTTAGGAACTTGATGGGGCTTTGGCATAAGATTAAAAAGGCTAATATTGAGTGGACTGTGACGGGCCACTTTGTGTTTGACCCTTAGTCCAAGAAAAATTTGGATTGGCCTTCAAACTTAAATTGTATGTATTGGAGTATGGATCATACATCTAACAATTATCAAAACGAATGTTTTGATAAATTTCATTGACTTCCTCAAATGATTCGGCCCGACCCAAAGTTATTCGATCAATCTCCTCATGGCCTAACTATACTTCAAATAAGTTTTTGGAGTGGGCTTATGAATTTTGTGGTAGCTACAAAATCCCTACTCTAAACTCAAAACGACAATGAGTCGAGTAACACGATGAGTTTAACCGAGCCAAATCGAGTTGAGCCATCGACCATTGATTTCAGTGTTGTGCTTCATCCACATTGCGAGCGCCATTTGCGTTGCTGCGCCGACGTACTTTTACATACAAACACACGCTAGAGTTGTTGCAAACCCACATCGTAATCAGCTTCATGAAATGATGGATATGGCGGGTACCGACAACAAAAGCCATCGTGCTTTTTCTTTGATGCCTTTTTGACTCCCAGACTCCAATCAACGGACAATCCAACTTTAATAATCTCATGTATTTTTCACACATGTATATATAAATGCAGAAAGGAAAAACTACAGATGGCCACTTCCCTGGTTTTGCCTCTAGAGGTAGTTTTTTTTTCTTCAAGTAGTTTGTTTGCATTAGAATACGTATGAATGGGGTACATGGAATTCGTGGACAAATGAGATTCGCAGAAAAATTATTAAATGGCAAAGTGTGAATAATATAATGTAAAGGATAAAGGATATAAGATAGTAATGTAGATGAACGTTGACTTTTCTATGATTTAAATTACTAGGTTGATGGATAGGTATTCATTTCCTTATCTTCCCTTGATTCACTTTCGACTAAAGGAGGGGTTATTTAATAATCATTTTTCTATATTAACCTTATATCTAGATTTTTAATCACTTATGACATGAATTCCATTGTATTATTTTGTGCAAACAGATAGGCCATATGTGTCTTAGTTGCATATAAATGGAGTTTTCTAGATAACATAATTCTTCAACATCCTTTTTTGGGTTTTCATATTTGGCTCACCATTAATTAATCAATTTAATTCATTCACATACATGATGGTTCACGTACCTTGAGTAGGCATCAACCAAGATTTTGTAGTGTTTAAGACATATTATATATTGTTAGACTTTATCACGACAAAATTGCATAATATGGTATTTAAACTTTAAAGACTTAAAATTAAAGGCTAGCTAGGATCATTTGATGGGCTTGATATTTCATATTCCCACCACCTAGATTCTACCACCTAGATTCAAACTTTTTCATTGATGTCTCCTCTGATTATCATGCAACAAGTGAACCTACTAAAATAGGGCACGAGCATTTCATAGAAATTGTGTGAATATTTCAATACTTATATATCATTTGGCGTAAAGCTTAAAAGTATCATCTAGACACGGCTCAAATTCGACGTTCTGATTTTATTTCGGTTCAGACTGGGCTTAAGTTTATCCACTCATAGCTAACCTCCTTGAGTTCACCCTTGCTATTAGCTCCGGAATATTTTTGTATTTAAGGTTTTTTGGGATATTATAAAAAATTGTCATCCAAATAAATTAATTTTTAAGAAATTATAATTACAAAAGGAAAAAGCTATCGATCATTAATATTACTTGATATTTTATAGAACTATACTGGTTTTAGTTAGTAACAATTTGTTTTGTTATACTATCATGTAGATGTCTCATGCGAACGAACTTTTTAAAATTGACTAAGATTGAAGAAATAAAAGTGAAGGCTTATAAATGGCCATCAAATAATCTCTCTATTTTAACGAGAATTGAGCTAAGAGAGATAAAACATGAATACTCAATAATCATCCTAGTAAATTAAATCATAAGAAAACTAAGATTCAATCTACATCTTCGCTTTCTATTGTTTAAGTCTGACCTCTTTCTTACTCATTATTTTCTATTTATTTTATTATGATTTTTTAAGAATTTATTTCTATGCAAATAGATGAGCCCCAAGTGAAGAACATGGATGCAAAAAAATAAATAAAGAAAAGGAAAAATAAAAAGTGGCCGCTACCATGATTGAGTGAAAGATGACAGTGATATAAACCATCAGTACTCTCTTCTGTTCACAGCTTATTAAAAGGTCAGCCCAATAATGAACTTGAACTCATCATTGTAGAGGGGCCTAGCTCGAGCTTGGACTTGAGAACTGTATGTCCTTGTTATATCTGTGCTTTGTGTATAATGCATATTAATTATTCACTATTGTGGGTTTTTATTCCTTCCACTCATACGAAGCACGAGCATCGAGAAACTTAGAGCATCCTCCATATTTTTAGACAAGAGAATTTTCTCCTACTAGTAAGCTCCATGCATGGTACTAGGGGTGCACAAAAAATCCGTCGATCCGTAAATCCGATCCAATCCGATCCAGTCCACGGATTTTTATCCGATCCGAAGGTAAACTGATTGATGACGGATTGAAAATTTTGTAATCCGTTAGCAACGGATCTGTGGCGGATTTCACCCTCAATCCGCAGATTCAATCTGATCAGATCCGTTGACATTAAATATAAAATATATATAAGAGGTCTAAATATAAATTAAGATGTCTAAATTTAAAATAAGAAAAAAAATTAAGGGGTCAAAATGTAATTTTTCATAACATATTTGATATATTTTTTTAAACATTTGATTGAACGGATTAATCCGATCCGATCCTCCACGGATCGGATTTTAACAGCCACGGATTGGTGACGAATTTGGCTCAATCCGCACCAATCCGATCCGTGTACACCCCTACATGGTACGACTGTATTGGGCCGATTTAGGCATGTCTTTGATCGGTGCAACTCCTTTCACACTTTTATCCTCTTACGATCTTACGGCATGCTCAATTTTATTCTTATCAAACCTTTACTCATTGTCAAATAAAGTATAAAATAAAAATAAAATTCATTATTAAAAGACCATTAAAATTTAAGAAGGTTAAAAGGGGCATGTGACTTTCCATCTATCCTACCTCTAAGAGATAGGAATGCATCTGAATGGGCCCTACAAGCAGCCCCAAATCACAACATGTAGTCTACTCATAGGCTAATACATTCCCTTTATATGTATTGTATCTTAATTGAGCCGAGCTGGTGCTTAGAGTGAGAGTGAACATGCCCTAGTTCAAGCTCAACTCATGAACTACTAAAGTTGAGCTCAAACCCTTGCCTAACTGAAGCTGACTTGGCTTAAAGACAGCGACATACATTTAGTAAGGTGGTGCCTAATCAATTACGATTTCGGTGCGGATTACACAAGGACCATATCGCAATCTCCATCGCGGGGCCCACATAGAGATAACATGGACCATTCCAGAAAAAGGAGAGAAGAAAATCTCCATCCCTTCAAATCCCAACTCAATTGGAGTGGTTTCCACCCATCGTTCGATTGAGCACACAATGAAAATATGATTTAAGCCACACAAACAACAACGTCATTTCAACACCTAGTTACGTTTCTAATTATGTGTTCGATCTTTTCGTATAACACACTCCAATCAAAATAAAAGGCTAGGATATGCTGCCACCGGAGGGGATAGGATTCATCTTAAAATGGTCAGGATGATCTCTATGTGGGCCCCCCTAATGACTTGGGGGGACTCCTTATGTTGATCACGATTTCGAGTAGGTACGCGTACCACCGGAACATTACCATAATTTAATCATCATATTCGTATCTCTCCACTTTTTGAGCTCCCGTGTCGGACCTCCACCTTCCACTCTCTTCCCTCCAATGGCAAAACCGTAAATATCCCCAATAATTCTCCCGATTCCATCCTTGTATAATACAAACCTTCTCTCTCTTCTCCTTCCATCAGATGCTTCAGCTTCTGCTTCAGTGGCACAACTGTAAATACAACCCCGACCGATTCCTTCCTTCAATCCCACCCTCAAAAACCCTAGATCTACTTCGCTTTTCCGCAATTCAAGCTCCTTTGATGGCGGAGATTCGATTGCAGAGCCTCCCGCGATCTCTTTCACGGATCGCATCCGTAAAAAACCCTAATCTTTCCCGCTTTCCCTAGCCTTCAGATGCCCTCGTGACTGGAATGTGAAGGACAGCATGTAAAAAGAAAAAGAAAGAAGATCTTGATTTCATCTGCTTGTTTAATGGTAGGAATGTCGAATCCGAGCTTTGGAGATTCGATTCCTTCTTGATTGAACCGTGCTTTTCTCCTCCTTCTTTATTTGGGTTTCAGCTGTTTAGATTGGAGAAAGTTGTGTTTTTTATGTGATGAAGTGGATTTGTTGAAATTGTAGGTTTTTTAATGGTGGAGATGCGAATGGAGCAGCTTCGTTGATCTATTTGTCGGGATTTTGAGTGTCGAAGTTCTGTTTCTTTTGGTGTTTTGTGGCGGGAATGTGAAAAAGAGCTGGTGAAACACTGGAATTGAAGAACTCGAGCTTTATCCGCGATCGGATTGGTTTGATGTGGATGTAAGAGTCTCGCAATTGGCCATCTAGGCGGTGGGAAGTCATAGCTACTGTCTTGCGACTTGCAAGATTGATCTTTTGATTTATACGGTAATCAATCGCCTGTTATGCGGACTGTTAAACTTTGGATTCTTCACATTTTGATAGGATTAAGACTCTTAATTGTGCTTGTTAGAGCATTAGACTGGGTTAAAGAACAGTCTTGTGGTTGTAATGTGATAATAAGTATAAAATCTTAGCATTTAACAGTGATGGCATTGTTAAGCCATCATTTAACAGTGTAGCAGGAATTCATCTGCTTTTCTGGAAATTTTAGTGTTTGTAATGGAAATGAATTGGAATCTGAGGTTTAGATGGCAGATAGTATGCAGTGTGATAAAAAAAAATTCAGCCTTTTCAATAGTAGAAATGCAAATGCAGCAGCTTCCTTTGATCCTGTTCCTGGGTCACTACTGAGAATCCCAGTGATTTTTAGGCTTTATCCACTTTTTGATGCATTCGTTGTAGTGTTTTGACACCAAAAAAAAAAAAAAAACCCCAAAGTGAATGCCTTTGGGATTTTTTTTTTTTTTTTTTGAGTGTGTGGGGATGTGTTTGCATAGTAGTGGGTTCAATTTTACTCTTTTATTACGTTTGGTAGTTCGATGTGACAATTTTGTTTAATTTTCTTGCCATGTTGGTTCTTTATCGTGTCAGATTTACGTTCTCCATTGGGTTTGGGAGATCGGAAATGGAAACTCTGTGTTGGAAGGCCCTTTAATGGAGGATTTGAAAAAAGGCCTTTTTCATTAACTTAATTCCTATGAAAATGAAATGAAAGGAACCCATATGTGTGGACATGAGCTCCATACAAAGAAGGCCCTAAAATTGATATGCTCTCTAAAAATTTAACATCTTTATGGAATGAATTTGAATGGGAACGTCGCTGATTGGTTTCTTCACATGTGAGGTGAAAACACTTGTCACTTGTTCTCTTCTGTTTTTTCTATTCAGTTTCAGCTGTTCAGAATTCTGATACCAGAACCTAAAGTTGATCTACTTTGGCAGTAGACCCTAGTTTTCTTGTGCATTTTTCTACCTCTGTTTGAAATTGTTGCTTCTGTGATTTCTTTGATTAATTCTATTTATATGTGATATACCCTAGACTTTTTTTTCCGTGTCACTGGTTGGGCAGCAAGGTTGTGATTATCAGACATGGAGGGAAAAAATCATTCAGAATCTTCTATGGCACGGGTTTCAAACCAGACTGATCTTTCTTTGTCATCTGTTTTGTTGGAAAAGATGCTTAGGCTTAGACTAAGGTGAAAATCCTGGTGTTGTTTGCTTTCTTGAAATTTATTTCAGCTTCTATAGTGACAAATTTCAAGTTAGACTTGTGCCAATACAGTATTTATTCCTCTGGCGGAAACTTAATTTCTTGCGCTTTTCTGCAATTCCAGCTGTTTTCATTCAGAAAGGTGACTTTTGTTGAGAACTTGATATCACTGTTGAGGACACTTCTGTTTTTGTTAAGACATCTGCTTCTCTTCTTTGAATCAAATTTTCTGGCTTTTCTTCATCAAAGAGTGTTTCTTGTTCTTTCTGCAATTCCAGATTCTTTTCTGAATCATTAGTATGCTTCAAAATTTGTATCCTGATCTACTGCTGATTTCTTTAGTGCTGTTAAATGTACCTTAACATTATAATCCTAGTTCTCAGCGCATTTTTCCTGCTTGTTTCTGCAACTTCAGTACATCTAATAGTAGTTTCTCTCTTTTATCTTTTTTTCATTCCCAGCCCCTCTTTCTGTTTACAGCCTCCACTATGTTTCTGATTTCCATTTCTTTTATTTCATCCTTACTGCAGGATATCCCAAAGAGGGGTTCAAGAGATTACACCAAGATTGCATCAATGAAAATGATAGATATGGTGTTTAAATTTGCAATCTTTTTGTCCTTTGGGCTTCTGGTTTCTGTGAATGCAGATGTTTACATTGTTATCATGGAAGGGGAACCTGTTATAACTTACATGGGCGGCGTAGGAGGTTTTGCTGCCACCGCTTCTGAGTCTGGAGAAAAGATTGACGGCACCAGGTACTTAAAAAAAAAAAAAATCCTCTTTTCATTATAAGGAGTTCTTTAAGGAATATCTCCTGAATATTTATACTAGTTATGTTGTTTATTAGCTGGCATCAGTCATTTATGCAAAACTCTCATTTCAAAATTTAAGTTCATTCATACCCCTTCATTGCTACTTTGAGATACCACATAATCAATCCCTCATAAAGATGGTCATCCATAAGCCTAAAAGGTAGCTATCGAGTCACACACAATAATCAACTCATTTTGCACACACTTTCAGATGCAGACACACTCGGAGGGAGTATAGTTTTGGTTCTTCTTTGCTTGTCTCTTGAGTAGACATTGCTAGGCCGACCTGTATTGACGGGAGAAGGCTTTAGGTAGCATAACTTAATTGTTTCAACTAAAAAGTCATGTGTTTTTCTTTCTGCTGCATTAATTATTTTTACAGACTGTATAAGTAGATCAAATGGTCAGCAAATCTTCTCCTAATGCGTTTGTTTTTTTGGCCCTGGCAGTGAAACAGTAAAATCCTATTCACTTCATCTTGAAAAACAACATGATGCACTTCTTGAGGCACTGTTTGAAGCTGGGACATACAAGAAGCTCTACAGTTATCATTATCTTATCAATGGCTTTGCCATTCACACATCCCCTGAACAGGTACGAGACAACATTAATTCACCCTTGCATTTATAGGTTCTTGCTTTGTCCTCTCGTCTCATTACAAATTCTATTGTTTGGTAGGCGGAAGCCCTTAGATGGGTTCCTAGGGTTAAATACGTGGAGAAAGATATGAAGATGAAAAGGCTAACCACACACACCCCAAAATTTTTGGGGCTGACAACAGCAGTTTGGCCAAATGATGGTGGCTGTAATAGGGCAGGAGAAGATATCGTGATTGGTTTTGTGGACTCTGGAATTTATCCAGAGCATCCGAGCTTTTCAACACGCCATTCGGCACCATATGGTCCGGTTCCTGGTTATAGAGGTAAATGTGAGATTGATCCAGTCACTAAGTGGGATTATTGTAATGGGAAGATAGTAGGAGCTCAACATTTTGCAGCAGCAGCAATTGCAGCTGGACAGTTTAATCCGGCAATTGATTTTGCATCTCCTTTGGACGGTGATGGACATGGAAGGTTAGACGTGTTTGACTTTTACAGCTTCTATTCTAGAATAAAGATTATTTACCATTGTTCTGAAGACATGGTATCTGCATGCACGCATGCAGCATGAATCGGGGGTTGAAAATTCTATTTTTGTTCTTTCTGGCATAAGCATTTGGGTTGCTACTAGTTTTTCCTTTTTATTACAAGTTTTTACTCCACTTGCCATTTGTCCCTTTTTTTTTCCTCGCATGATTAACTGGTTTGTTATCTTTTATATTAAATGAGTTGTCTTGTTTAATTTCAAGAATTCATTGAGCCGTAGGGATATCATTGAATTTTTATTCTGGTTCAAATTTTCCTACAAATTAATGATGTTCTCTATTGGGAAGTGGAAAAGGTCAACTGGTATTCTGTTTTATTTCTAGCAATGAATCTTTGTCAATATTCATCAATCTTGATTACCAATTATCTAAAAAAATTATATAGCAGGATCAAATGGCTCTGGCATATTCAGTAAGGGAACAAATTTTGGGATTTAGCTATACAATACTTCGAATTTCCTGGTCAATATTTCTCTTTGGGTTGCCCATGGCCAATTGGCTCTTCCATACTGATTCTGGCTTGTTGCATAATGCATAGTTCTTGTTCTGTTGTTAAAATTCCCTAGACAACTTTTTTGAAAAAAATAATAATAATAATAAATGGTGAGTTTTTTTAACTCCTGGAGTGGATACTTGTATATGTGGCTCATTTTCATCATCATTCAATCAATCTTTTTAACCAAAAAATATCTAAGAACTGACTGCTAAAAACTATATTTTGAGTTGCAAAAAGGTGATATTCTAATCATCTCCAAGGAAAGAATGATAATTTTGGAAACTTTTTTAAATCAATAATTTATCTTTGTCCATGTTATCCCAGTTCTCATCTCTTTTTATTATCCTTTTTTACCATTTGATTCATATTTTGGTGGCCTTTTACAATGATTACCAGCCATACAGCATCCATTGCAGCTGGAAATAATGGAATTCCTGTGAAATTGTATGGACATGAATTTGGCAAAGCAAGTGGGATGGCTCCTCGTGCCAGGTTTGTAGTTATTGGCACTTGAAAAGTTCTAGTATGGATTTCTATATAATTGGTCTAGCCTTCAATCAAAATTTTTTTTGTAGGAACAACCCTTCTCAGATTTTTTAAATGATTTGTACACTTTTCAGGATTGCCGTTTACAAAGCTCTCTACAGGAATTTTGGAGGATTTGTCACAGATGTAGTGGCTGCCATTGAGCAGGTATGTAAATGATCCATGATGATGAGAGGGTAACTTATGAAAGCTCAACTGTTTCCAGGGACACAAATAATGGCATTAAAGAGCAATAACGCTATTCAGTTGTTTCTAAAATCTAGGTGATTTGCTATTGCTTATGTGATTGTTATTTCTTTAAAGAGTTTTGTGGTTCTGATTATGAACTGGGCACTTCAAACCTAATTTAAGCAAGTCTAACTTCTACAAATCAGTAAACATTAATAACCATTTAATCCCGAGGAATCTGCAAAATGCAATGATACAGATGAACTAGTTACACAACTAAATTCCAGTTTTTCAAGACGAGCCCGTGGCACAGTGAAAGGTGGTCCCCATTGCAACATTGAGGTTGTGGATTCAAGTCTTGTTACCAACAGGAAAAAAAAAACACTTTGTCAATTCATACTTTGTATAGGTTAGGCATTTCACCAATTGTTTATAGAACCTGATAAGTTTAGAAATCATTCTAAAGAAAAGGAAGAGGAACTTCAAATAAAAAATGATCCTTGGCAAAATGAGATTCAAATTGTGAATCTCTACTATACTAATCTTAAAAGAATTAAGAATGCCAAGAAACCAGAACCAATTCCCTCTCCAGAAGAAATTAAAAAATCTTTTAAGGGAAAATCTGGATGAAAATCCCCTAAAACTTTGGGATAAAGATCAAGCTAGATGCGAGATCCTTTTAAAAGATCCTGAAAAGATTATCAGGGTCAAACCAATGCAATATTCTCCTCAAGATAGAGAAGAATTCAATTTACAAATAAAAGAGCTGCTAAATCAAAAATTAATTAGACCAAGCAAAAGTCCACATAGCAGTCCTGCTTTTATGGTAAGAAACCATGCTGAAAAACTAAGAAAGAAACCAAGAATGGTTATCAATTACAAAAAAATTAAATAGCTTCACCATAAGAGATATGATGACCTAGACAGCGTCGGTTGGGAGAATTATGAAAATGCACTAGATCGCTAAGAAAGCGACAAGACATAATGCAGTCTTCACGTGAATAAAGTTGTTTTCACTGTAGACTGTTCCAATAATAGAGAATCCAAGGCATTCGGTCGACCGCAATCTCATCCAGCGCTCCTTTTTATGCCAAAAAGAGATTCTCTTTGTCGATCACGCTCTCCACAGTATTGTGGATGTTATCTTTTATTTTAGTTCAGCATATTTGGTTTGGAATCCGCCATCTATAAAAGGCGAAGAAGCTTGAAGGAGAAGGCATCGAAAAATATTGTGGTGACCTCTCTTTTGTTTTATCCTTTTCCTTAAGAGTGAAGTTTCTAATAGTTAAGAGTGAAGTCAAGTCCAAGTCTTCTGTAATTTTAAATACCTGAAAATTTTGAACCTTTTTCTCAATTTGTTCTAACTCATATTCTGCCGCTGTGACAATCATATGATTATTGTTGAGAACTCTGATCATTTTTAAGTTTTCTTTTGTGAAGGCTGGGCATCCAGTAGAAATATCTTCTATTTCATCTTCATCATTAGAAAGACTTATTTTTCTTTTTTGTTTCAGGTCAGGGACTTTGACCTCTTGGTCTTGTTCTAGAGATTGTCTTATCTCAAGAACTTGGGTTTCTAATTTAACCAATCTTTTGGTTATTTGGGATTCCATTTCTTGGATTCCCGCTATTAGTATTTTTCGATGCCTTCTCCTTCAAGCTTCTTCGCCTTTTATAGATGGCGGATTCCAAACCAAATATGCTGAACTAAAATAAAAGATAACATCCACAATACTGTGGAGAGCGTGATCGACAAAGAGAATCTCTTTTTGGCATAAAAAGGAGCGCTGGATGAGATTGCGGTCGACCGAATGCCTTGGATTCTCTATTATTGGAACAGTCTACAGTGAAAACAACTTTATTCACGTGAAGACTGCATTATGTCTTGTCGCTTTCTTAGCGATCTAGTGCATTTTCATAATTCTCCCAACCGACGCTGTCTAGGTCATCATAGAATCCTATGCCTTCTTCATTATCGGTTTGGCATAGTCCGGGAGGAATATCGAAGTCAGCATTGTTATCCATAACAGTTTCGATTTTTACATAATCTGATGCCATAATGGATTGCTTTACTATGGCTTCTTTCAGATTTTTGAGCAGATGAGTTTGCCAAGGAAACTGTCGTTCTTTGTCATCATAGGCTATAATGATTCTTTCATCTCCTCCTATGACATGAATATTGCAGGAAATGATTTGCAATAATTCCCAAAATTGTTTGGCCCTTATCTCTTGTAAGGTTAAGGTGATTCTAACGGATTCATCTTCTTGAGTAATCCATTCGGGAATCTTTTGTGCTGGACGTAGAGGAGATAATTCTTCATCTCGTCGCTTCAGTTCGATGAAATGATAACTGGGATAATTTATAATTTCTTTTTCATTGTCTTCGTTCTCCCATTCTTCCCATTCTGGTATCACTGAAAACCAATTAACAAATCTCTCTATTTGTGACTTAAGTTATTTAAATGCCTTTGCGATAGAATTCAAGAAGTATTTCTATAAGGCAGGAATGGAAGAAGTTTCTGTTTGGTATATGTCGATGATATTATTGTTTTTAGTCAAAACAAAAAGGAGCATAAAATTCACCTAGCAAAGATTGCTAAAGAAATCAGAGATCATGGGATAATGATTTCTAAAAAGAAAATGGAATTGGAAGTTGAAAGAATTAACTTCCTAGGCATGATAATCAACAAAGGAGAAATAGAATTACAAAATCATGTCCTTGAAAAAATAAACCTGTTCCCTGATCATCTTACTAACAAATTACAGGTTCAAAGATTTTTGGGATGCATAAATTATGTTAGAACATTTATCCCAAAAATTGCTCAAATTGCTCAGACCTTACAGAACAAGGTCAAAAAGGATTATAAATGGTATTTACAGAAGATGATGCCCTAATAGTCCGCAAAATTCAATTCTTGTGCAAAAATTTACCAAAGCTAGAACTCCCCAAAGAAGAAGATGAAGTGATTTTAGAGACAGATGCCTCTGACTCACATTGGGCTGGAGTTTTAAAAGTTAGTTCTGAAAGAGAAAACCTCATGATGATAGGAAAAATTCCCTCTAAAGATCTAATTCAGATCGGAGATAAATGGATGCGAAGAATCATCTACAATCCTCCTTTAGATCCTTGCATGGAAATGGAGTATCCTGTTTGGGAAGAGATCCCAACACCACAAGCGGAAGCAAGAACATTGCTTGAATCTGCCAAACCATTCACCTCCAAGCACAGCATTTACATCGAAGCACGAGTAAGTGTGAAAGGTTATCATCGTTATACGCTTAATGCGTATGTTGATACTGGGGCCGGTTTTAACATGATGTTAAAAAATGCCCTACCAGACCATATGTGGAAAAAAGCACCTACACCTCTCGAAGCAGTCATGGCTAACACCAATACCAGTCTGCTTGAATATGTTGCCCACAATGTTCACATTTTTATCTCAGGACAAGAATTCCTGATTGATAAAGTCTGGCAAACAGATATCAAAGGCCAACCCAACCTGCTTCTTGGCAACAATTTTATCCAAGCATATGCACCTTTTGTCCAAACACTGAACACTGTCCAATTTACACTTCCTAATGGTAAACCTGTTACAGTTGACAAAGTTCGTGATGCTTATGCCCATGCCTTTGATCCTTCCTCTTTAGGTTTAGATTCAAATAATGCAGAGGAAAAAGTTTTATGACTTTGTTATTCCAAACTTCATATAGGTTAAGCGTCACACCAAATGTTTATAGAACCTGATAAATTTAGAAATCATTCCTTGCTTGTGAATATAGATTCAAATGACACAGATGGACTAGTTATTCCAGTTTGTCAATTCATACATTGTATAAATTGAACACATTTCATTAAAATTTTATAGAGGGTCATTGCTTTGGTGCAATGGTAAAAGTCTCGGGTGCCATGCATGATAATGCAAGTTCAAGACTTGTGAGTAGCCACTTTGTGCAAAATTTCCAAATGTTAGGTCTGTCTCTAGTTTGGCCGCTCTCAAGATCCTGCTTCAGTAGGACCGCACTGGGTGATAACCTACATTAAAAGTTTATAGATTAAGAAATCGCTTCTCTCTCTCTCCTTTATTGCTCTTGCTCCACGTCAAATTGGCACTACATCAAGTTGTCACTTCCTTTTTCTCTCTATTCATGGAACTTTACCAGCTAGATTTTTCAGTACAAGAGCTGGTTGTTAAGCACTTTAAGAACTTCCCCTTTTTTCCAGCTTGAATTCTTAACCACCTTTAAATTTCATCATCGCTCACTTGTGTCGTAAATTCATGGAAATAATGTATGAACTCACATACATGATGTGGACCTTTTTTGTATATGAACATATTTTCAACATATCTTAAAACTTATTCAAAGGAGTTCTGTTATTCCTTTGAATATGTGAACTTTTTTTTTTCTTCTGGGATTCAATACCGTGTAATTCAATGGCATGATGAGAAGTGAAACCAGTGAAATCACTATATGGCAAACGCTATGTTACAAATAAATTAAATATGCATTTTCATTTATTAATGTAGCTGTTTAGTTTTAAACAGAATGGTCTTTGACTTCTTGTAAGCAGGCTGTTAAGGATGGTGTGGATATTCTAAGTCTCTCAGTAGGGCCAAACAGTCCACCAACAACTACCAAGACCACTTTTTTGAACCCTTTTGATGCTACACTTCTTTCGGCTGTGAAGGCAGGAGTGTTTGTTGCACAGGCAGCTGGAAATGGAGGTCCGTTCCCAAAAACCATGGTCTCATACAGTCCATGGATAGCATCTGTTGCTGCTGCAGTGGATGACCGCCAATACAAAAACTATCTAACCCTGGGAAATGGCAAAATCTTACCTGGACTTGGTTTGTCGCGTAAGTTTATAATATTCCTTATTTTATTTACTTTTGAAACTGTGGAGTGGCAGGTTTGGGAGGAAATTTCCAATCCTGCAGGGTATTGCTGCTTGGGAACTTAATAAATCAAGTAGTTGAAACATTCATAATGGGAAGGATTGATTTCAATTATACAACAACTGATCGTGGTATAGTCAGTTTGACAATAAGGTTCTGAAGGTAGATAATACTAGCATGTTCTGACATCAGAAACTGGTTTTGGTTATGCTAGCCTATCACTTTTAACTATGCCTGTGGAAGTTGATGGTTTTATATCTCACTGCAGCTGCTTCACATGGGAATCGGTCATTTAACCTTGTTGCAGCAAGAGACGTGGTGCTGGATTCTTCTGTTCTGAAATACAGCCCTTCAGACTGCCAGACTCCAGATGTTTTAAACAAGAATATGGTGGAGGGCAGCATTCTTCTTTGTGGGTACTCCTTCAATTTCATAGTGGGTAGTGCCTCAGTCAAGAAAGTTTCGGAAACAGCCAAAAGTCTTGGAGCCGTGGGATTTGTTCTTGGTGTGGAGAGCGTGACTCCAGGAACCAAATTTGATCCTGTTCCTGTTGGTATTCCTGGGATTGTCATCACAGATGTCAGCAAAACAATGGTATTCCATAAACTTACAATTTATTCTGTTTTGTACTTGATTATATAATTGGTACATAATAATTTGCTTGAGATATCCTAATGGGCTGTAGTACAAGTTAAAAAAAAGTTCATTAATTTTAATTTTGTATTTGATGGAAAATTCATCATTTTGATCAGTCAAAACCCTTTATTTTTTTAGTGGGATATGCCTCTTGCCTATGATGACAAGATGATTCCCAAAGAAAACGAAGAGAAAATAAAAGAACAAGGATTCAAACATAGTTTCAAGGGTCCACTTGCTTACAGATCCAGATAACCATCCGCTGGATGGACATTTATGCCGAAAGGAATAAGCATGTAGTCAGCTGTAACTTTTCTCAGACACCACCTCCTTTTCTTTCCCCCAAAAGAAGGCATTCTTTTAGCCTAAGTGAATTTGAAGTTATGCTGATTGCTGAACAACATCTCCCTGGAAGTGGGTGTGGAGTGAACATCTCCCTGGAAAGTGTGGATGACCAAATGGGCCCTGTAGTTTTCAGTCTGTTATATTTTACAGGGTAAAAAAGTGCAGGCATACAGTCTTTTGTGAATATTTTATATTGTTTCTACAAGATTACTACACTGAACTTATTCTCTCTTTTTTCTATGAGGTTACACTATAATTTCAAATTCTTTGGCACATAAATGTTTTTTTCTAGGAGTTAGAATGTTTTTTTCTAGGTCTCTCTCTCTCTCTCTCTCTCTCTGTTTCTGGTTGTCTATTGCTGTTTTTTCAAGTGATTTGGTCCCTCGGTTGGCATGTGATTGTAGGAACTTATAGACTATTACAACAGCTCAACAAAAAGAGATTGGGTTGGGCGAGCGACGCATTTTAGGGCAACAGGTACTATCGGGGATGGTTTGAGGCCTGTACTCTATATGTCTGCTCCACAGGTAGCATTGTTTTCTTCCCGTGGACCTGATGTCAAGGATTTCAGCATGCAAGATGCTGATGTCCTCAAACCAGATATTCTCGCTCCCGGATCTCTTATTTGGGCAGCCTGGTCACCTAATGGAACTGATGACCCCAACTACACAGGTAATGCCATCCAGCTTCTAAGTGAAGAAAATTCAGACTCTAGTTTTGTTTGCAAAAATATTACTGAATTCTGACACTAATACTTGTTATATTTGATGGAAATTAATTATTGGGTTCCAATATTCCAATACACATATTTCAAGCTGGTGGGGCCCATGGCTCAGTGATCCAGACTGTTGAGTGTCTACCCACTGTGGATGGGAGATGGATCAAATCCTTCTGCATTACATGATGCTTCTCTTTTAATCATTAGGCTGCAAACAGCCAATGAGGCAAATGAACACAAAAATGCTTGACTTCTGTTTTGCAAATCTTTTTTTTTTTTTTTTTTTTTTTAATGTCTGGGCAGGAGAAGGATTTGCTATGGTGTCTGGAACTAGCATGGCAGCACCTCATATTGCTGGAATTGCAGCACTTATAAAGCAGAAACACCCTCGCTGGAGCCCAGCTGCCATCAAATCTGCCTTGATGACATCAGCATCAACATTGGATAAAGCAGGCAGGCCCTTACTAGCGCAGCAATATTCTGGAACGGAAACACTGAGGATTGTAAAAGCTACACCATTTGATTACGGGAGTGGAGCAGTCAATCCAAGGGCTGCTCTAGATCCTGGACTCATATTAGATGCAGGTACTTGACTCATCTTTAATGAACATCTGCATAAAATCATGAACTGAAAGCCCAAATTCCATTTACAGGAACTATTTTCATCCCATGGATGTAAGTGCTCAAGTATCTGGTCAGTTTCATGGTGGATGTAGACCCAAACTCAATTAAAGTTTTTCATACCTGGACCTCGACATGAATGTGTATTCTGTAGGACCTAGTGCTGACTCCAATGGACCTGGCCCCAACTCCAGTCCTGACTCAAGACCCATATATTTATATATAATACATGGTATGGGTACTAAGGTATGGACCCGGACCTGAACCCTATTATCAATTGAGCTTCAAAAGGCTCCACACCTACAATTTTCAGGCTGGTCCTTAAGGAAACCTGGAAATTAGGTCCATTGGCATCATCATCATCGTCATCATTATCATTATCATTATCATTATAATTATTTTTTCCTTCACCGACAAGGGAATGTTGGACCCCTAGGCCCTAGTGGGCAGGGTGGGTAATAAGGAAGTAAAGTGCCTAATTATTCTCACCTTTTAAGAATGCAAATGGTACGAATCTCCTCGTACAATCCATGGCTCATACCTGCAACGATTGAGGGCATTTTTTTTTTTATATCATTTACAGATATGCTAAGCGTGCATATGGTTGTGGCTTGCCATGCCACGTGAGTTCAATGTGGGCAAGTGGAGAGTTCTAATGTACTTTTTCTCTAACTGACATTTACATTTAGGATTTTTGCACACCTGATGAGTGGAATGGCCTGATGCTTTGGGTCAGAGTGCGCACATAGATCCCTCTTAAGGGACAGCTTAGGTCGCAGAAACATGCCACTGGCAAGAATTCATGAGCTTAGCAAACCTGTAGCATACAACCACTTCTAGGCTCTCACACTACTCAATTTTAACAGGTTATGAGGACTATGTGAGGTTCTTGTGTTCAACACCCGGAATTGATCATCATGAAATCTCAAATTACACGAAGGTGGCCTGCAATGCCAGCATTCGCCTGCGTCCAGCCGATCTCAACAGCCCATCCATTGCCATTGCCCACCTACATGGGATTCAGACCTTTACACGGACAGTAACAAATGTAGCTGAAACAGAGACGTATGTCATCACTAGCAGAATGTCTCCGGAGGTTGCTCTGGAAGTTAAGCCTCCTGCAATGACACTTCTACCAGGTGCATCTCGGAAAATTTATGCAACCCTTACTGTTAGATCAGTTACTGGGAGCTATAGCTTTGGGGAGATTCTGATGAAAGGAAGCAGAGGACACAAGGTAAGGATTCCAGTAGTAGCCATGGGTTTCAATAGATAGGTGTTTTATTTTTAATCCTTTATTGATCTTAAAGTTATTGCGATATTCTTTGTAGTCAAATGAATAAGAACCATGTATAAGGACTACAGACAACTCGGGTTTATTTTTGTCAGTAGTGACGTGTGAAAGGTCCAGTATTGTATGTATGCAATATGAGAAAAGGGAAACTTTTGGTTTCTGCTAAATGACTGTTCCTCTGTATAAGAAAGGGTTCCAACTGTTTTTGAGTTCTCAGTTCCTAATGGGAGAAGAAATGGTCCAGTGAGCAGATGTTTCTGAAGTTCTATACTTGTGAACAGATTTGCCTGTTACATAGTGGTTTTGGCCATGATGGATACCATTCCCTGGAAGCTATTTTTACAACTCCAGTTTCAGGTTCATTACCATTAACTTGTTTTATTAGGATTCAGAAGTAAAACATTCTGGAAAAAACATAACCAAAGAAGACTCCTAAGTTTTAAGCACTTATAATTATATTGTGTCATGAAAAGAGGGATGACATGGATTGACTGTTGCTCTTTAGATTGTTGTAGCAGCTGATGAGTATAGGTTTCGAGGTCTGATCATTGCGGTTTTAGTACTCTGTTTAAGAGGCTTTTTTTCTTGCAAGAGAGCAATTAGCTGTTTAATGCAGCTTCAATTTGTCTGCTGAAAAGAGAACAATTGCATCAGGAGTGTAAATTGATGGGCTCAGGCTTGGGCTAGGGCTCAGAGCCTCAATCTGAGCATACTGGACCCATCCAGTTCAATGGAACATTAAGGTGGTTTGAATATTTGGAAAATGAAGCAGGTATATGGGTTTGTGTAAATGATGGTTAATCCATTTGGATAACCTCAGCTACCGAAAACAAGGGTTTGCTCGGTTGGCAACCCCACCTCTCACTCAGCCCTGGGCTGTCGAGGGATCGATCCTTGGGTAAGCCGCTTCTCCCACAGGCTTTCTTTTCCTGTGTCTGGGCACCTCTTCCCACTTGTGTTGGCTCTTTGTTTTCGCGTCTTGGGTCCCAGCCCCCTTGCCTGGGGTATTTGAGAAAAAAAAACCAAATTTATGAGTGCTGCCTTGGCTTGGT
Source organism: Umbellularia californica (assembly GCA_028538565.1). Lineage (NCBI taxonomy): Eukaryota > Viridiplantae > Streptophyta > Magnoliopsida > Laurales > Lauraceae > Umbellularia > Umbellularia californica. The sequence goes on from JAPQWN010000008.1 coordinate 68,693,714, forward strand.
TGCAAAATTGGGTGGATATCATGAAGAGATGGATGACCCACAGTTTGGAGTATAAACTAACAGATTTATGAGGGCTCAAGTGATTTTCATGAAAGTTGTTTGGGACAAAAATAGCAGAGAGCTCAGAGCACTCCACCTTTCATTAATGGAATATATAATTCCTGCCGAAGGCTAAAGGACAACACTATGCCAGTGGAAAGCAGACAGGATGATCTGATTAAAATTTAAAAGCCAATTGTTCCCACCATGTGATGATGCATTTTCTTGAAAGGACCTTGCAAAGGAAACAGGAACGGGAAGCACAAGGCTGATATTTGCAAGATGGACTGATATTTTTCCAGTCCCAACTGATGGTAAAAGGAGGGTTGGCAGTGGCACAGGTCGCCTTTAAAACTTCCCGGGGGTGATGCAGAATAAGAGGAGGGTTGGCCACAAGCAGTGTCTTAAATAACTTGCCAAGGTAAACAGTAAGCCTATTTTGTATGAAAATGGCAATTACTGTTTGACCATATAGGACTTGAGTACATAGGAATTCATCGTCAAAGGAGCTTTGCCAAAGGATACTTACCTAGGATTTGAATTATTAGGGCAATGGCCGAGTATTCCTTCCCCAACTTTTCTTTATTTCCCTTTAATGGGGATGTTATCTGATGGTCATTTTTGTATATGCACTTTGGATCATCATTTTTAACCTTTTATAACATGAATTCTTATGTATTCTATGCAAACAAAATAGGCCCTTAAGCCTACCTACATTAGTGGAAAAAGTTTATATCAGGTGAAAATGAAGGTATGGAATGAAGTAGGGAAAACTAGTGGGGTGGGATGAAGTAGGGACAACTAGTGCATTTTTGTGCAATTGTCAAGCATCTCTAAGAAAAAAGGATACTCTCTTATAGTTATATAGAGTTGACATGTAAAAAAATGAAGCTCCAGTGCATAAACCTATTTCACCACCCTGAATTACAGGAAGATTAACCGCCTAAATTAAGTTCTCAATCTCTTTGATGTCTTGTGGTGAATTCATTCAGAATAGCCAAAATGAATACTTATAAGGTACAATCAAAGATGTCAGCTTAAACTAGGAAATCTATCCTAATCAAACTAGAAAATCTAATCCCATCACGATAGGAAACTCTAACAATATCGCAACTCAAGCCTAAAGCAACTCAGATTTAAACTCATCTAATTTAGGAAACTACCTCCCCAAACTAAAAATAAACCCAATGACCCAAAGTTAAAATTAAGTCGATCTGTTTCTCAACAAATTCTATGATAGCATGATGGGTTCAATCAAGAATAACGCAAGATATGCTTTCTCTAACTCAAATGGAGATATTAATAACAACATAGGCAGGGAAACAGTGACAGCATAGACAGATATATACTTTACAATTCACAATATTTGAGACGATTGGGTCAGTCATCTCCTCTGCAAGACAGAAAAAAGGGGCTCATGATGAATCTAAGGTTTGTAGAGAAGAAGAGTGCCAAGAGGAAATGGGTTTCTGCCAATTCTGTGCTCTCTCGAAGCGACAGGATATACCTTTTTGTTGTTTACCTATGTCTTTGGAACACAAAGAGAGAGCCCCTGGATCCCTTTCCCAATCTAATCTTCTCATCTATGTAGGTGATCTCCAGTTTAACTTCGCTCTCACCGCCATATTGGAAATCCAATGCCCCTACCTTCAGCTTAGGGGCCTCAAATATGACTTGTATCCATTTGTCATCCAGAACTTTGAGTTTACCTGAACAACAATGAAGAGAGAAATGAAATTCAAAATTAAATCTCCATGCATGATTAATTGTCCAAATCAAGGGCCACATTAATGGTGGATAACTCCAATAAGTAACTCATACTGAATGAAGGATCTTATCCATCTGATCGGTAGCCATCGGGTGGACAGTTCAAATCAGAAATGATCCATAAACCGAACTCATCAAACACTTGTCCGCTAATCAGAGGTTAGAATGGTCCAATTACCATTCCTGTTGCCCTCTCTAAAACAGGGTTAACAATTAATATTTGTTTGGAGTGAAGTGCATTATGCTATGTTTATGGTGTGCATTTATTTGGGTAGTCTGCGCCAAATTAAATAGCAAGCTTTCCTCATTTTAAGAGATTGCTTTTCTTGAAAAGCGTGGTAAAGTTCCAAGAAATGAATTTTTTTACAAGCGGGATGGATTCGAATCCAAATTGTTGTTTGGCAAAGCAAGGTATATATACCTTTGAGGGAAACCTCTCCATCTAGAAATCCAAATGCAGAAAAGGACACCATGTTTTTCACAGTATCTGGAACTTCAACGACCTGCACCATTTCTTTTGTCTTGAACACGAAGCGACCAATTGTACTCCTGTAACCACCTCCTGGTGATGTTGGCCTTGAACAGTATATGACATCCCACTCTGAGTAATTTAGAACATAAGAACCATTAAAAAATGATCTAAACAACTGAAAAGGCATAGACACATCTTTCCAGCTGGGGAGATAATATCCCTACTATTAAGAAAGAAGTTGTCACCAGTGTTTTCAAAGTCGCCCGAGTCATAGTCGGACCAAACCGGGTCAAGTCAGACTCAACTGAGTCCCCATCCCAACTCCATTTTCTTCTTTCAAACCTAACCCAACAAACCCCCTCTCAAACTCTAACCCAACAAACCCACTCTTGGAAAAAAAGATGGCCAGAAAAATAGGTTTTCCCTGGAAAGTCCTGCTACACCAAATGATGAGGAAAAATAGGCACAGAAAACTTAGCCATAATCTATGACGCTGCTGCACAATAGAGTGTAGCGTATTTCCTCACTATGGAACAGGTGAAGATAGGATATAAGATATTCATGTTACAGGTTACTAATTTGAGAATTTTAAAAACCCACTGTATTGTACCTTTTCTTATGAACTAATTGAAATAAGTATATGAACCTTAGTCTCAAAACAGGACCAAGACTCAAATATCAGTATCACTCTTGTCAGGCTTGAGTCTTATTTTTGATGAGTTTTTTTTAAGAACCAAGAAAAGGTGGCCATCAAAATAATTTTCAACTGTGTTTTATTTGCTTAGAAAACATAGGGGTACCTCAAGAATCATTCAAGCTCCTGAACATATATATGAAAAGTAAAGATTGCTTCATTCACTGAATCTATTACCATTTCAAAGAAAAAAGAAACATGAATGAAAGTAGAAGTAACTACTTGAATCTTATTTCTTAAGATTTTTGATCTTGGGGTCAACATTAGGTTCTTGTTTAAGCAAATGTGTGTATGTAATTGTAGTACCCTCATTATTCATGAGGGATGATTTTAAGCTTTTATATCATAAAAAGTAGGAGCAACTGTATAAAAATGAGTTCAAACTGTTTCACACATTTTACCTCCAAAAATAAGAGGGTTTTTTACAGGCTTGTCAACGCAGAACTTGGTCAACTGCTGCGCCACTTCTGCTACCTCTTCATGTCCTTCTTTAGTTAGCGAAACCCCACCATCGGTCTCTCTCACCTAAATAAAAATATGCTTATTTTGAAATACCAATACAAGAATGCCATTAAATTTATGTCAATGGCTAGCTGAACTACAACACAAGCAAGCATATGCATGCGCATACGAACAGGGGGAAGTGGGGGCAATGGAGGAGGATGCAGTTCATATTCCAGGTGCGTGCGCATTCGATTTTGTCTTGCTATTTTCACTCTATCATCCACTGTAATTACTATTATGAATTCGTCGAAGAAAATCAAGGATAGAGAAAAACCTTAGCTTTCCAATCGAATTAGTGGGGGAGCATCAGTTAGATAGTTCTAACATTGTCAAATGGACACAGTGTTGGTTAAAGAATACTAGCACAATAACCCGGGAATGTTCACCAATAACTAAAAAGTATATATAGTGATTTATTAAGAAAAACTCAAATTACACAAAATCAATCTTCAATACTTATGAAAATGATGATTTGGTGATTATAATAGGGATAGAAATGAAGTCATGTGAAAAGCGGTAAGAAGAGGTGGTTCAATGAGGAAAATGAGTGGTTACATATTACAAGTGGGGATTTATAACTCCCAGTCAAAATAACAACTCATGGTCAAAATCACCTCAAAAACCCTTCAGCTTAATATAGTATAATTGTCCATGTCCCTTATTAGAAATAACCAAATTTGCTTTCAAAATTGAGTTTTGATGGGAGTTGAAGTGGAAATTTTTAAGGACCATCAGGAGGGAATATGATTCTCATGAAAGGCTTCACTTCTCTCATGTTTAATTTCTCACTCACTGCCCACATGAGTACATGGGTCTCTCATCATCATCAAGTAGATTGATTTAAGAGCACTTTTAGATGTTGCACAAGGGCACTCTTCAATTCTCTTCTGAAAATATCACGATATTTTCGAGAAAGCACTACTTTCCCATTATATCACGATACATTCAACATGTTGACAAAATTGAAAATATCATTAATAAGATTTCAACTTCAAATTTGTTTCTTTTTTTATTTCAACGACGACGTTATTTGAGATCTAGATCAAGATTGAGTGCCCAATGGATTTGGATGCAGAGATATTTCATACCTTGGAGAGAATCGAAGTGACAAGATCGTCCGGACTCGCGCGAATCTGCTCCACTTCTGTCGAGATCGAAGCTGCGATTCTCGATTTCATCATTTTGAGAGGATGATTATTATGAGATTGAAAAGAGAGATTAAGACTCCGATTGGAAGGTCTGAAAATGAAAGGGGAGATTAGGGTTTTCGATTTGGGGATCTCGAGATTCCTGAAATGAGACAAGAGAAAGAGCGAAGAAGAAGAAGCCATTGTTACGAAATCACACACAGAGAGTGGGAGAGTGAGCGAGTGACTGAGATGATAATATGATATATCCGTTTCATAACCCATTGCGTTGCTCTGGGTGTGACACGTAAGCATTGGAAATCTTACTGGGACCCAGTTTTCTCCACGTGTCAGTGTCACATGAGCACTGAGTTTGGAATTTTAGTGTCCATTTATGTACACTCTCTCTCTCTCTCTTTCACGATGAATATGGCCGTACAAAAAATCCGGTATCACAGCAAAATCGAACCGACCGAACCGGGCAGTTCGGATCGGTTTATAGTAGATCGGTTCGGTTAATGGTTTGAAAATCATAAAAACTGCTTACATCGGTTGGTTATTTGTTTTTAGCCCACGGTTAACCGTTTAAACTGGACCGACCATATGCAGTAACTTAATACTGCTTTTTTACCATTTTAGCCTTAGGGTTTCGTTTTTGACTACTTTCAAAATTATATTCCACAACTCCATTCTTACATGAACTCAACCGTCAATACTGTCTCAGTGCATCTCTTCTAATATCTCAAATGCTTTTGATACTTCATTGCAGATGGAGGGATTACTGTACGGGGTGTTTCCATCATAATTCATACCTTGTTTCAATAAAGTTTTTATCAAAAGGTTGCACTCTTGAGAATGCTAGAAAAGCCAGTAGAGCCTAGCCTTTTGATGGTTAGTTTTGGCCTCACCTAACCAATGTGTTAAGAAACTTTCATTTCTGAAAAATACAGTGAGTTCTGATACAGATTCCATTTGTGTGTGACTTTTCTTGATACGAACTATTATTCTATTGTAAATTCTAAATGGTTACATGTGGGATGAATGTTTCACTGTAAGCTGGTTAATGTTTTTTTTTTTTTTTTTTTTTTTTTTTTTTTTTTTTTTTTGCGTTTGCGTTTAATCCATACTCTCTTTTTTTAGTAGAATTATTTTATATGCATTTAGTTCAGTCTAGAATGTTGGATTTTTATGTTTGAAATAAATATTAGAATAAATGCAAAGGACGGGGTATCATCATTTTGACAATTTTAATATTTGATTTTCAAAAGATAAAAAATAAAAAATAACGGTTTAAACCACCAAACCGAACCAAACCGTTTGGTTCGGTTTGATTTGGTTAAGCCCTCTCCATCGGTCGGATCGGATTGGTTAATTAAAAAACCGACACGTTCGGTTTGGTTGTTGGTTTTAGTGTTAAACCGATCCAAACTGCCCATGTGCAGCCCGATGAATAAAGAATAAGATTGTGTTAATCACATTCTCAATCATAATCATATAGTGGGACCTACACCTATTTCGGTAAATTTTGAAGATAATCAGAATGCAAGGACTGCATTTATTTTGGGTGGCTTGGATTTTCAATAGGTGGGGCTCGGGTGGAGTTTCACACCTAAACATTTGGAGGATATGTTGTCTTGAGGATTTAGAGAATTCCATATGCTGTCCACAACAAAGTGGAAGTTTAAAAGTCTAGTGTGAAAAGAGGATTTCAAATTCCAAAACTTCGAGAATTTGACGGGTCAAAATAACCTTTTCTCTTGGCCAACTCAGTAAATTTCCATCACCTAAATCGAATCACAAGGTCTGCATTTATGCCAGGAATTTCCAATAAAAGAAATTTTATAAAAAATGCTTCCAACCAAAGAGGCCCTAAAGCCGGTTTAGCATCATTCCATTTTGAGAATGAATGAAGAAAAACTTGTTTGGTAAGGAAAAATCTAAAGAGATGGAGATGGAGAGATTTTATAGATGTGAAGAAAGGGAGCAAAAGTGCATGTAAAAAAAAGAACAAAGAAGAAAAATCCACTATTCTTTAAATGGTTTCATCATTAAGAAGAAAAATCCACTATTCTTTAAATGGTTTCATCATTACTGAACTTATGAACTTAAAAGACCTTTTTTTTTTTTTTTTTTTTTGAAGTTTTGCACTTCCATTAACTTAAGCACGAACCTCCTAATATGTGAATGAGTTTTGACACAGATTTTGAATCATCTTCTGAAAAGGGACTACTTTGAATGAACTTCTTACTAGTATTAATGAATGATACTGATGGTCAGCACATAAATTGGGAAAACTGGGATCAACCAGTGGCTTCCTAAATTCATCTGTTAAAAATTAATTATAAAAGTTAGAAAAGGAATATGAAAAACCAAACTTTTAACAATAGAAATAATTTTAATACATCAACATCTATAAGATATTTTCTCATGGTCATGGCCATGGTCATGGTCATGGTGAAACAACAATAGGGGCTGGTGGGATCATTTCCTGCTTAGGAGTGCATTCCCATCCACCATCCTTTGTGTAGGATACATTAAAATACTTTGGAACCCATGTGTCTCCAATTGATTTCCTCTCTCTAGCTAACTTCCTCTCCCTCTCTTCAATGCCTTTCTTTGCTGCTTTTGCTTTCTCCCAATTCTTGGTCAAAATCCCTTGGCTCACTTCACTCCATACCAAAGCTGATTCAGTCGGCAACACCCCCTGTGGAAAACCAAAAAGAGAAGAAAAAGAAAAATTAAACTCTTTACACTCACACCCAAATGTTAGATGTACACCCCAATCAAAGGCCTCTGTCAGATGAATGGATCAGATTGGTGGGCAAAAAAAAAATTTGAACTCTTTACACTCACAACTAAATGTTAAATGTATACCCCAGTCAAAGGCCTCTGTCAGATGAATGGATCAGATTGGTGGGCTTGACCTCTCTTCAAGGCAGTGTTACAACTTACAAGTGAGTCCTGCCAGCCCGAGCCCAACCCATTTTAGGATGGAATTGGGGAGATGTTTTTCAGGCCCAACTAGACGCCCCAGTCCGACATCGTGCTTTTACCAAAACAGGCCTGTGCTGGGTGTAGCTCTCAGGCATATGAGCTGAATCTAGGTCAAAGTTACTGCAATGAAAATGGCTGGCTTGGACAAGCTTTTATCCAGCAAGTGCCATTTGCAACTATACTTGGAGGGAGTCCACTCTGACTTGTCAAAACTAAGCCCATAAACTAATTACTGGTTCTGGTCCAGATTTCTAACCCGATACAGGATCCTTGTATTTTTAAATGAGTTGGGCTCGGAAAAAAAAAGAAGTGATCCTCTCAGGCCATTGGCTGTGCATAGAAACAGGTCTGGCTAACAGCTAGTGAACCTTAAAAACACATGCCCAGGAGCAGATCAGAAACTATGGGCTAGCCCGGCTGTAACCATGTGCGCGGTCATCCCATCATGATATCATTTAGTATTGTATAGTAGCCAAAAACAAAGATTAACTTCCATGTAATCTCCGCTAGAGCCCACTCCTACTGAAACCAAACTTTGGATCAAGTGTTTCTCTCTATCAGCTCCCATGCCCAGATATCATCACTCTTGCTATTCACAGTTGGATTGAAATGAGCATATTATGCAATTAACTTGCAGTCAATCTTGGGTGGATCAATGGTCCAATCCAATGGTGAATATCACTATGATTTGATTGATAGTTGGTGTGCACGCCAATCACAAGTGCATGGTATCCAATGGAATATAGAGAGAATCGGGCTCCAAAAGAGCGGATCTTAATGGATACATATAACATATCAATGTAAAAAGTTACACTCCAAAGTCCCAAGGTAGTTGGTGTGCATACCAATGCTAATACTCCAAAAGGTAGTTGGTTTTCTCAACACACACACACACACACACACAGAGAGAGAGAGTACCTTCGGATCCCGCAGTATGGGAGTTTTCAATTTGGAAATGGCTTCCTTTGCATTTAATAAAACCTTCTTTTCCCCACTTTGGGCGTCCGTCATAGTAACAACTCTGTCATTTCAAGCCTACTTAGTTGTGAAATAAGTTCATTTGCTTTGTTCTCCCAAGAAATGGATTAAATAATTTATTAATGCTCATGACAAAGTGGATAAATATAAATAACCAGTCAAAACTTTTTTAAACTGTTCAGAAAATTTATAAATAAATAAAAATTCTTCAGTTTTGGAGGGTACTTTTATCACAACAAACCTTCGAATATAATATAGCAGTACTCCTTAATATTATCAAAACGAATAAAGTTTTAATAAGGTTCACCTTTTAGTTTCAAGCAACTACTGCTGAAAAAGATTGGGTACTCAGGTTTTCCTAAAATGTTCTTTATAGTGGGGTTTTACTAAAAAGATTCCCCTTAAAATATAATGACCAGGGACCCAAACTCATCAAAATGGTGGGGGAGGGCCTCCTGCCCTTATTTATTTATTTATTGACGTAAAATAATAATAATAATAAAAGGAGGGAGGTCCTCTCCCATCATTTTCATGGGTTTGTGTCCTCAGACGTATTATTGGGTTTTAAGGGAACTCTTTTTTGTAAAAAAAAAAAAAAAAAACCTACTTTATATCAGAAAAGTATGAAATAAAAAGAATTTTTTCTTTTTAGATGCTTTATTTTCATAAAATACATTTTCCTATCTCTCCAACATAATAGGGACAAGGCGTTGACGATAATCGACATTTTCCTATCTCTCATCCTTCTTGATTACTGCTTTTGAAACTATTCCTTTGCTCCAGGCAAAAACTTAAATGGCAAAATTTGCCTTAAAGAAATATATATCACCATCTACTTACTTCAAAAGATAAGCTCTTTTTTAAATGCAGCAGTTTCATTTATCAATACTTCAAGGCAGCCAAACAGAGAAACAACATAAACCTATACATTTGGACACATGCTGTTTACTAACTGCCAATGCGTTGATGGTTAAGTGGTAGGCATCTCCCTTTCCACGGGGATGACCAGGGATCGCTCTCCAGCCAGCCATGTTGGTGGGGGACTTGTGTAGTGTGTGTGTTTACCAAAGCAAAAAAAAAAAATAGTTTATTAACCAAGAGTTCTGAAACCCCAATTGATTGTTTTCCTTTTTTTTTTTTTCCTTTATGAAAAGCATTGGAAAGCATCCAGATCAGTAGCAACATCAGCAGTAGTAATTTCAAAAATGAAAATAATCTAAATTATACCTGTCCCAGTGTCCTTCAATATCATAGATGGTCTCCATGGACAAAGAATCAAAAATCTTTCCCTTGACAAATCTGGAACCACCTCCGAAGCCAAGCCAGGAATTCCCCTCGTAACATAGATTGGCCTCGAGGCTGGTATCCTTACACTTGATTCTGACATTTCCAACCCAATCTACTCCAGGAACTGGAAAGAACCTTATAAGGAGTCTAGGAGCATTCATTTCATAATGCTCACCAAAATTTAAAAGATTCAGCTGCCTTTTCCCATGAATCACAACTTCAACTGAAGCACCTGAAAGTAGTGGATATTTGAATTTCATAAAAAAGAAAATAATAATATGCAATTTAGAGACGGCGGGAAAAACAAAACAAGATGAGAATTACAATAATTAGGGGGTACCAGCTCTAAACGGGGCTGTCTCGGCCAAGTGCAGGCCGTGTCTGGATATATTTGAGCTGTCTTTCCAGAAATGTGGGTCGGGCCCCTTCATATTGGGCACATGATAGACCTGTAGTCTTAATGATCCAGGTTATTGATGTCATGGCTCTCACACTAAACAAAGGATGTTCAGAAAATCTTTTAAATTGGAAGGTTCTGAATCTTCACTTAGTAACCTACAATGCATCATCAGCATTGTTGAAGAAGCTTTATCCCAATTATTTGGGCTCTACTTTGAGGGTTCTAATTTTCACCAACTCCATTTAAAGCCATTTTCTATACAATTCTGCAATCTAATATTTCTTTTCTCCCTATTCATCCCAGCTCTTTATTTGTCTCACTACTTCAATCATCTAGCATTTGTCTCACTACTTCAATCATCTAGCCAAGACATTATAAGTTAAAAAACACAATACAACAGTTTAAGAAAAAGAGAGTCGCACAATAGAGTAAAACAGTCCATGAGAAAGATAGAACAGATGGTTATGATGATCTTCCAATTTGAGAAAATTTTCAAACCTTGAAATTTGTTTGTGTGATGAATCAAGTCATCACTGGTAGAACTGAGAAATAGAAAATCTTTATTTGCCCAAACTGACATGTACATGTGATTGGGACTGGGCCCAGGTCCAAGTCCAAGGCTGGTCCAAATCCAGTTGCCCACCTAATGGTACAAAGAGAATATTCCCCTTCCAACAGAATCTGCTGAAGATTCAGATGAAGGGCTTCCCTAAAAAAGAAACGACCACCGCTTCTGCGCTATCTTCAATGGTCCTTCACAAGTCAGAACCATGGGTTAGCAGCAGCAGCAATTGTTCTTATATTCAGGTCTCCCCAAATGAATGGAAATATTCACATCAGAATCAGGTCCACTGTTGCAGTATACATGGGACCTGGCCCAAACTTATCCTGTGGAGTTAAACTTGGATGAAGTTTCCCTACTTTTTTAGTCCGGTCAGGTCTCAAGTCCAACAAATCAAGCCAATTTACAGCCCAGGGAAGGATACTGTGGCTATTTCAAGAAATATCAAGGCTGTTTTTGTAAGAGTAAAGTAAGTTTGAGATGAACCTACCATGGAACTTGGCATTGGCACTTTGGCACCAAACTAATTCCAAATTTTCCTTCTTATTTGTGGCGTGGAGTGCACTCACTGGCGGATGATGTGAAACCTGAGAGAGAGGAGTCCTAGCAAATCAAACACCACTAAGTTTGAACTTTGAACACTGCATAAACTAAACACAAATTATTAATGCACTAGAATTGGTATGGTTCATGACCAGGCCAACACCAATCATTTTTGCCTGATGTGACAATTATTGACTTTCTGAATACCAACTTTTGACGGTATTGACCTAAAACACTAAATTTTACTTGCACTCTGCTCTCTACATAGCTATAATATACTACTAGGAGGTTTTATTTACTTGCAAGACACTCAAAAGGTGAATATCTTCAATGTTTCAAACTACTTTTAACTTTCCAATATAAGAAAGAGCATATACATTAATCATAGATTAAAATTATGTCCATTATATAGCGGGTTCACCTGTCATGTACTGTTCGCATAGACATCAATTTTTCTATGCTAGTGTGACAGTCAGAAACAAAAAATGCATTGGAACTGTATTATACATCTATAACACACAAGGAAAAACTCTCAAGAGCTTGCTTACCAACGGCCCATGAATTCATTGTTGAAGAGTACTTTATCAAAGGATTATTAAAAGGGGGAGAGGGAAGGATTTATGGAGAAGACGTCATTGGAAAAACTGTACCATTACTTTCCTAGGATTTAACTTATTATACAGAATGATGTGTGGTATGCGTATTAAATAATAAGATTATTTTTTATGGTCCCCTATGTATCTTCACTTCTAATTCTCTACTTTAAACCCCTTTGACAGAAAGGCACTGGATAGAAATTCTAGGAATTCAATCCTGATCTAAACAAACAGGTGGAGTAGAAATTTTTAGATACTTCATTTATAGAACGTATGTAAACAAAGCAACAATGAGCTAACATAACAGTTGGAAGGCAACAGTTTTGGCCCAGGCCATTACATCTGCAGGTCTGTCTGTGATATTGAAATTGAACCATGTGAGTTGTGTCTCTTGTCTGCATCGTGTTTTGAGACCATGTTTGTTTTCAATCGCTTATAATAAATAAATCCAGTTGGACTGAAGATGATGAATCGTAGTTGTAACACTTTTTCAAGGAAATCTAATTTACCTGTTCAAGAAGCACATTTAAGGTTCCGCATGATGCATGATGGGTTTCACCCAAGACAGGATTGAAAGGGGCGACACCAAAAATCAATGGTCGATTTGTTGATATACTCCAGGCGACAACATTGGCAAATCTCTCAAGGTTGCTTTTTGCATTGGAACACTTGCTCAAGATATCCTCACCAATGCAGTATACAGATTCTCCATAGCATTGAAGTTGTGATTTTGGCACATTGAACAGAGGAGGAAGCTGCAATTTCATAAGCATGGATAGAATCATGTAACAAATAAAACAACAGGATAACTCTAAGGTGAAAGGGCCCCACAATGGGAGGGGAGCAAGGGGGATGTGTTGAGGATTATATGTACTAGGGAGCAAGGTGAAATTTAACCTTATTCAACTGATAGCCACAATTGAAAATAGGATAGACTTTTTAACTGATTTTTTCTGGTGGGGGATGAAACTTGAAATTTATTTATTTATTTTGCTTGGTTTGCCTAGTGGCCAAGAACTCTGAAGGAAAGCTACCACTCTAGGGATCGAACCCTGGAGGGAACTGTGGAAGGCGGGTGTACTATCCCTCAAATAAATCCGAATTTCAGAGAAACCCGACTTGGCAGATCAAACTTTTGGTAGATTTAATGACCATGTAAACAATGGGGTAGACATTTTAGCAGCTTTGGAAGGAGCAAATCTTGTCATCAAAATATGAGTTGAAACTTCATCCACCCTCTATCCACAAGATCACCTACACATTCCAACCTCCCCTCCCTGTAAGGGTCATGGTCATAGCGCCTGTGGGGCCCTCCTTTTCTAGCTTTGGGTGAACGTTACTAAAAGAAAGAGGAATACGTAAGACTTGCCTCAAATCGAGTAAGATCAGATCCTGGCCGCACACTCTTAAACAAGCTTAATATGCGCTGGAGCATATTAGGAGTTTTGCACTCAGCTGCCAACCCACCCTCCAAACACAGAGGGGGTGTGAGTACCACTCCACTGTCCTGAAAGTTACCTTCTGTAACCTGTTCCACACCAAAACACCTAATACTAAGTTTGATCATTCAACAAAAACAACAACTATAGTCTCTCAAATGGCAAATAAAGAAAATAAAAATTGATGATCTTTGGGTCTAAAATTTTTTCTCTTCCCATCATCTATGTTGGAGGCCATCATTTCAGTAATCATGTGGCATTTCAGAAACAAATTACCTTAAGACAATGTAATTAAATGGGGAATACTTGTAAATAAAACACTGCCCTTTTGTCTTATTTGTGAAAAGGCCATTGATTGGTCTGCTGTAAAGGAAAAGCACCAATGCATAATTTTTCTAATAAGCCACCTACTGTGTCTCTGACCGTGTCAGACTGGCAATCACCCAAAGGCCAAGTTGCTTCCTCACCTAACACCTAGCTTCAACAAAATCTGAAAGAGCACTTCCCTTATTTATACAACAGCAAAGCAACTTTCTACAAACATTCCTTTGGTTTCTAACAGCATTCTGCTTCAATTGTTCATATCTGAACAGAAAATCTTTCTGACAGAAGCAGGAAGATCTGGTATCTGGGAAGTAAGGTGTTTATCTTGATTGGGAGTGTAAGTTTTATAGTTAACCAAACATCAGTACCCTGCAAACAATCATCTGCTGCCACTGTTCTATGATCTTCTATGGATGGGTTCACCTTTGCTTGATACAATCAATTCATATCACGCACCGACTTATTTACAGATATACAGTGTCAGATTTAGATGTGTAATGTCTGTAACTATGTTTTCTTTATAAGATAAAACTTACTGCATATGTTTATCAAGTTTAACTCAAATTGAGGCAAAATTTTCATACAGATGTAATCATGTAATATGAGCAGTAAGCAAAGGTGGATATAATATCGGTCCTTAATATAGTCTTAATTAATGCACAGGATGGTTTCCCTTATATTCTAATAGCAAACCATTTTCATGGGATACAGTAGGCAATCACAATAATGATGTGATGGCAAAATATAGACCCAAAGTGGTCTAAAAGGCTGGTCATTACGAGTCCAAAAGCTGGTCTTACAGGGCTCACTTAAAGAGGCCACTAAAAAACTGTGCAACTGCCCCCACCCACTTTTGGACTGGTAATGACCAGCTTTCTAGATGCCAGATTGTTAATTTAGGAGAAATGATCAGGTGTTTCTAGATACACCATCTATTCAGGAGAGATCTCCACCATGAGGCAAAATAGGGGCCCACTTTTCCTCAATCCAAACCATTGGATCAAAATCTCATCATCAATGTTTTCAATCCAACACCTAATATCACTCTGATCAAAGTCGCATTTTGCCCTCTCTCTCTCTCTCTGCATTCAACAGGCAAAATAGGGGCCCACCTTTTCTCAATCCAAACCATTGGATCAAAATCTCATCTTCAATGTTTTCAATCCAACAATTAATATCACTCTAATCAAAGTAGCATTTTGCCCTCTCTCTCTATGCATTCAACAGGCAAAATAGGGGCCCACCTTTTCTCAATCCAAACCATTGGATCAAAATCTCATCTTCAATGTTTTCAATCCAATAATTAATATCACTATTATGAAAGTCGTATCCTCCCCCCCCCCGCGGCCCACCTTTTCTCAATCCAAACCATTGGATCAAAATCTCATCTTCAATGTTTTCAATCCAACAATTAATATCACTATTATGAAAGTCGCATCCCCCCTCCCCCCCATTTGACGGATGAATTGAATTAAAAAAAAGTGGTCCCACAATTAAATATAGATACAGCCCTCTTTATTGGTGGAGCCGGCAACACTAGATAATCTTTTTTCTAATAGAGAGCCGGCAGATACTGCCTGTTTTAGCATGACCCATTAGAATCTGGATCCTCCCACCAGCTCCCACTCATGAGAAATTTCATGAGGCTCTTCCAATGGGGGGCCTACACATGAAAATCCAAACCATTTGAAGAAAACTGGCTCTTGTTTTATGATTCTTTACAAGCTTTCATAATCAGAAAGAACCCAGAAATTTCTTGTGGGAATTGATGAGGACTACCCATTAATATAGACCACAGGTGCATGCATCTTTAAATCAAGGGTCATCCGAACCGTTCATCTGACAGTCCAAAAACTAATAAAAAAACCCAACCTTTTCAACCCATCTAATAATGATTGAACGGTTAGGATCCTCCAGCAAGCAAATTCACTCACACAAGCACAAACACCGGCGCATGTTAGCGACACATTGAAGAGAATCTTTTGAGAAAGTCATTGACACGCAAAGCAGCAAGAAAAGAAAAACTAAAACTTAACGCTACAGACTTCCCAAAACCGCCCTCTTTTCATTTAAAACCGCTCTCACAGAGAAAAGGGTGGTTTACTGCTTTCACCATTAAAACCACCTTCTTCTCAAAAGCAGATTTCAGGAAAAGAGAACAACCTGACATTTTGGTTTCATGAAACCGATACTTCCGAAACTGAAAATAAAGAAGAATGAAAAGAGAGAGAGAGAGAGAGAGAGAGAGAGAGAGAAATACCATTTGCATGAGAATCCCAAAAACCCAAGAATTGGATTCTTCCAAAAGAGGAAAGAGGAGAGAGACAAAGTTGAGAGAGAAGGTTTTTGGTGGTGGTTTTTGATATTCCTTTTCCTTTCCTTACATAGAGAGAGATGCAGAAACAAAAAGGCTTTGAAGACACCGAGAGAAATGCAATGCTGAGTGACAGTGAAGATTTAAAACTATGGATACTGACAGCAAGCATGTACCATATAATGTGCATGTGAGAGCAGTAAAACTAGACAGTGGAGTACACATCTTGAAAATCTAAACCTATAAAAATAAATGTTTCAAAGTTATATAAAATATAAAAGAAATTTAATTAATTCTAAACTAATATCCCGGTAAGATTAATTAAAAATAAAATATAATAATATATATTATCAATCCTACGCCGTTCTTATTTTATTATTAATTTTATTTTTACGTACGGATTATATTCAGAAAGAATATTTATTTTGAGTGGTTCGGATTATTCAACAAGAGTGGGCTTTGTTAGGAAGTATCCCATGTTAAATATCTGATTTTTAGTAGGAGTAGGGTTTGACCTCGATTTTGGATGAGAAAAGAAAAGGTTGGGCACACGCCTTAATGCGCACGCGACGTGGAGGATGATTAGATGATTCGACTACACGCGGTTTGAATTAGTGCTGTCAAAATGTCACATGACTCGTTAATACGACACGAATCCACACATATTAACGGGTTTGGGTTGGCTCTTAATGGGTTCGGGTTGTTAACGGGTCAAACCCATTAACACGTTAAGTTAACGGGTCGTGTACGAATTAAACCAGTAATCCGTTAACAACCCGCTTAACCCGTTAAAATTTTTTTACTCCCTAAATGTAAATAAATTAATTTATATTCATAAAGAAGAAATTGGAATTTATCATTTTCTAGTGGGTTTTTAGGTGGGATTCACTCGAGATCCTCACTTACAGTTTCATATGGGTTATATATTTTTCTCCTTCTATTTTTGTATAATTTTTTTTTAAATTTTGAAATGACTTAATTATCTAACAGGTTAGCGGGTTGGGTTGGATAATCCGTTAAATTAACAGGTCGTGTTCGGATTAGATTTTTTGACCCGTTAAATTAACGGGTCGGGTATGGGTTGAGGTGATTTTAATCCAAACTCATTAACCCATAACCCGAATTCGTTAACATGACACGATTGACAGCCCTAGTTTGATTAACCCTGCCTGCCTATTTCACGCTGATGTTATGGCCCAGTTCACATGTGTATGTTCTCTCTAATGACCTTTTTCAACTAGAGTTGAGTTTGAATCCATTTGTTGCTCTAATTAAGGTTGTAAATGGGTATCCAGTTTTTTTACTAGTTGAAAGTTCTTATTTAAATAAAAAAAATTGGGTCTAGAACCTATTTCAGGTTCTTCCGACTCATAAACGGGTCCGAGTCTAAAATCCAATTTAGGTTCTGATCGATAAACGAGTCTGGTTCTGCGTCCATATAGGTTCCGACCCATTACCCCGAAACCAACATATGAGTCTTTGATATTGCAAACTGTACCTCAAAATCAATTTTTCTTGACGTTTTTAAGTATAATAATGGAGGTAGTAGAATTTATGCATTGTTATAAATTGAATAATATTTTTAAAAAATATAAAAAATGAAGATAAATTAGAAAGGTTTTCCAATCCTCTAGGTAGACCCGGTTCTGGAGCCAACAAAATCGGTTCCGAACCAAAACCAGATCTGGAACCGGAACCGTTATTTAGAAGCGGGTCTGGGTCCAGTATGGTTCCAATCCGGAATCATCCCTTTTGCAGCCCTAGCTCCAGTTAGGTCCAACATGCTATTAAGAATAGTGGTGTTCATGGGCCGGGCTGAGCCAGGTTTAGGCTTTCCATCACTTAACCCAAGACCGATCGGCTCAAATATTAAACCGGCCCAAATTATATATAGAAGGTCCAAGCCCTACCCAAAGCGAGCGGTCAGCCCATGAGCACCCTAGTTAACATGCAAAAATTGCGACTTGGACCCCTATATCCTAAGTCTATTTCTCTAGCTTTTATTTACAGCTTGTTTCCTCTATATTTATGTGTTTTGCAATTCATAAATATATGTTTTTGTTCTTATCAGTGATTCAATGGTTTCACTTTCTTGATGTTGCACCGAATTCTTCTCTGTTTAAAATAGATTTAATGTTTAGTTCTTCATGTGTGGGAAATGTTTCTATGAGAGATATATCCTACCTTATATGAGAGATAGGGGTGAGGGCCCTCACATTTAAGTTGTTGGCATTGGATATGGATGTGAGGGCCCCTACCTTATCTCTCATAGTAAGGTGAGAGCATCTATGTTTTTGTTCTTATCAGTGATTCAATGGTTTCACTTTCTTGATGTTGCACCGAATTCTTCTCTGTTTAAAATAGATTTAATGTTTAGTTCTTCATGTGTGGGAAATGTTTCTATGAGAGATATATCCTACCTTATATGAGAGATAGGGGTGAGGGCCCTCACATTTAAGTTGTTGGCATTGGATATGGATGTGAGGGCCCCTACCTTATCTCTCATAGTAAGGTGAGAGCATCTCCCTATATATATATATATATATATATATATATATAAAAGCTCAATTTTAATTTATAAACTAATGAAAGAGGCCCGTGCTGAATTTGGGCCTTGATTAGAAAATCATAATAAACAACAATCTCACAAAGGCACATGAGTATAATAATATAATTTGAATAAAAAATAACATAAAACTAATGAGCTTTTACTATTGCTAAATATTAATATAATGATAATATTAAAGTAATGTTTTTCTAAAAGATATTAATGTTGACCACGAGGTATCCATGATCAAGAAGTGGAACTTTTGAGTTTTGTTTTCTTGGTAAAAAGTGTACTTGATAGTTATAGCTCTATTTGTCTTTAGAAATATGAGAGGCAGTAAAGTACATGTATTGATACATGATGGGACTAGTGTAAGGAGCAAATTGAGTAAATAAGCATAAAGAAATTAACCAACTTATACGGCCCATTTCTTTACTGAAATTAATAAAATCTATATATGTATAATTTTAAAATTCTCAAGCATAGAAGAATTTCTGGTTGCTCCCTTTTACTTGAGCAATTAGAAATTCTACCAAAAAATAAAGAGGCTGGAATTCATAGAATTTCAAGTCATTTGAGACCTTTCAGTTTCTTTTTTTTTTAGTAACCTTTTAGGTTGTTAAAATTTTAAATACTTATGAAGTAAAAAAACCACGCACATAGTTTTACATAGTT
The DNA here is from genome assembly GCA_028538565.1 of Umbellularia californica. Lineage (NCBI taxonomy): Eukaryota > Viridiplantae > Streptophyta > Magnoliopsida > Laurales > Lauraceae > Umbellularia > Umbellularia californica. The sequence goes on from JAPQWN010000008.1 coordinate 68,712,977, forward strand.
GTCCAAATATCTATCAGCTGTCCAAAATTTTTAATCTTCATAGTTGACACTCATTTAAGTGAGCCATATAAAGTTAATCTCACCATCTCACTTTTCTTGGGATCTTGACTCCATTTATTTTTCACATGATAATAAGAAATTTCATTAAAAGAGACGAAAAATAGAAAGAAAAATAAAGAAAAGTGTAAGCAAGTACAAGAGAGATGTACACTCACTCACCCCGCGATTACAAAACAATCTTCTCCCATGGGGTAGATCTCTCAAACCCCGGGATCCGGACTCCTAGTTAATATACACTACAGGAACACATACTTTTAAACAAACATTCCATCACCATGTAACACTCATCGAACCGTTCATGTGACAGTCCTTAATTTTATATTTTAAACCATTGAATGATTGAACGGTTAGGATCCTGCAGTAACCTGACCCATTTTTTTTATCCTCACTTTGGTGCTCTTGCCATGTATATGCTCTAAAATAAGCACGGCACATGTAAGCAACCGACTTGAAGAGAATCTCAAAAAGAGAAGAGATAAAAAAAAAACAAGCAAGCAAGAAGAATAAAACTAAAACACTGTACTTCATAAAACCACCTTTCTCATTCAAAACCACTCTAAAAAAAAGGCAGTTTACAGGTTTCATTTCATCCATAAACCACCTTATTCTCAAAGCCTGTTTTGAGAAGGAAAAAAATGGCCACTTTGATTGCATGAAACCATTATATCATAAATGAAAATAATGGAGAGAGAGAGAGAGAGTAATACCATTTGCATTGCAGGAGAACACCAATCACTCAAGAAACAGATTCTCTAGATAGTGAGAGGTAGAGAACTCTAGAGGTTTTTTTTTCTTCTCTTTTGGTAGGAAGAGATTAGAGAAGGCAAGTGCAGACAGCAAAGAGAATCAATCACAGAATCATGTTTTTGTTTTGTTTCTTCTTTCCGACAGAGAGGAACTTGCAAGAAACCGAGAAAGGTGAGGGGACATTCAACCAAATCCGAAAGTGAGACATGTCAAACTCCCCAAGATGCTTTTAACATATTGAAAATGTAAATTGCTCACACTGTAGACTCTCCCGCTTTGTAGGAAGATTTTAGTGTCACCGTAAGATTGAGCACGTATAAAATACATGAGTATTATATAAGAAAGATTCATTTTTTTTTATTATAGATTAATATGCTGGATTTTACGGTGTAACTAAATTCTATTTGAGTAGACACTATTCAAATTACATGCAAGAGAGAGACGATCGAGTTTGAATTGTTTAGATTTTAAATAGGTAGAGCCTAGGTAGAGTTTCATATGCACCATGAGGCATCTTGTGAGCGACAACCGCCTTAGAAGACCCTTGATGAGAAAGATTTGCCAATGCTTTTGTGTGTTTAGGGGCCATTTGGAAATTCTAGAGAAAAATGCTCTTATTTTATGATTTAGAGCTTATTTAAATATTAAGATATTTGGTAAATTTCTAATTGTATTTCCATTTTTAGAGTTTATTAACATATTAAAGATTTGGCCTTTAAAAAAAATAAGCTAAGGGGAGGGTTGCTTTTTTTTTTTTTTAAGTATATATTTTTGTGGTAAAACGGATGGAGGTGGCCAATGCAAATTTAGAAGAACTTTATATGAGAATGACCCAAAATTTTTTCAAAATGATATAAATGATGGGCTCACTATTAACTCTAAAAGCTAAGTTCCAATAACTCTAAAAGCTAAGCTCCAATTACCACAATTCACAATTCCTAGGTAGGTTTCATATTCACAATCACAAAAAGGCAACCCTCACTTTGTAATTCCTAAAAAGTTAGATCTCATGTTTATGAATCACAAAAGGTGAGGCCACATTATAATTGTTATAAAGGTGGGCCTATATTGTAACTCCTGTAAAGCCGGGGCCATCTTATAATTCCTAAATGTAGGCCCACATTGTAATTTCGAATGAGTAGGTCCTATGTACAATAATTCCTATGTGGGTCCTTGTTGTAATTCTTATAGATGAAGTAATATTGTAATTCCTAAAGTTGAGCCCTATATACAGTGCTAATTCCTATAAGAATGGGACCCATGTTCTAACTTCTAAAGATGATTCACAAATCTTGAAATTTCAAAAGGTGGCCCATATACAACAATTCATAAAGGTGGCCCACGTTGTAGTTCCCTTAGGTGGGTCTCGTGTTCACAGTCACAAAAAAGGCCTATGTTTCCATTCCTATAAAAGCGGGCTCATAATCTAATTCCCGAAATTGGACCCATGTTTTATTTAGAAAGATCGGCATTGGGCAGAGAACTTTAATGAAATTACAGGAAAATGCTCCTCTAATAAGCTTTTATTTATATATTTAGCAAACACTCTATTGTGAAATAGGAGTTTTTTTTTTTTTTTTTAGCTCCTAATTTATTTTAGACCTTAATAGAATTATAACTCTTGTTAGATTAAACTGGAGTTTTCTAACGGCCCTTTGTAGATCAAGTTTTCTAGCTGGATAATATCCAGTTATGGATGAGAGGCAGGATCTTCTCAGGCTCTGTAGAGAAATCCTGAGTTGAAGGTGTAAATCCGAGGTGCTCAAAATGACTGACCTCTTTTCTGTTTACAAAATATTTTCAAGGGATGAATAGATTTGAGGTGGTTAAACAAACTCCCTTTGTCCTCTTGATCATATTTTTGCTTGCTATAATGGGTCCACTTATTTTCCAACTCCTCCTCATCATCATGATGATCATCATCATCGTTAAAATCTTGTCTCAACTATCATGATAAATTTATGTTTCTCCTCAGCTAAAATTCTTACTTTTATAACTGATCACAGTAAATGTACCCCACAAAGTCCCCTGAAAGGTCTTTACCATGTGCAGATCATAGAACACAAATAAGAGAGCCAAAGCAATTCTTTCTAGGGAAATTTTCAAATAAGGCCTTAGGTTGTTGCCTAATTTCAAAAAAGGATACAAGTTTCAAAATTTTCAAATTAGTCCCTAAGTTTTTCAATAAAACTTCAATTAAGGCCATCTGGTCATATAAAGGTATTTTTTATGGTATTTTCTCTCAATTTTTTTAAAAATACCGAGAGTACCTTCATTTAAAGCTATGTCATGGTTCTGACAGCCATTATATTAAGTCTATCTATGTGAAAATGCTAGTTTTTCTCCATCACTATAAGGTTGTCAGTGAAAAAAAATGAAAAAAATATAGAGGAAGTGAAGGGGGGTTTTATTTCATTGAAGGATAATTTGGGTAGTTTAAAAAAATTAAAGAAAGAATTTGTCTGAAAATAGCTTTAAATGGATGAATGTCCTCAATTGAAAACTTCATAAAAAACTTAGGGACTAATTTGAAAAGTTTTAAAACTCGTGTCTTTTTTTTGAAATAATGCAAAAACTTAAGGAATAATTTGAAATTTTCCCTTATTTTTCTTTCTATTATATTCCCCCACCCAAACAGACGCACGCAAAAAAGGGAAAATTTTAAAATGGTATAAAACTTTTGGCTCAATTCTAAGAAAGTACATGAAGATTTGAATATTTCAAAAATGTATAAGATTTTTCCATAATTCTTTCAATCACGTCCTTTGAATAAAAACAACTTTGAGAAATGACAGGAATGCCTTTACATCATTTATAAAAAAAAAAATCTTTAAGTAAACAAGCAACCTTCTTTCTCCACCAAATGACCAAAAAAAAAAAAAAAACATACTTTTTGTATAAAAAAAGTAAAAAATATTTCCTATCAATTCACAAAAGATAAAATACCATTATAATCTCTTTCTATTTTATTCTTTTTTAATTTGATGCTTTACGTTATTTATACTTTAATAATAAATTACTAGACTAGATAGGCCTTTTTTTTTAAATATTCAAATATTCATATATAATTTTTAAATAAGAAAAAATGGAGAGAGAGGGAGGGGGAGAGGGAGAGGGAGGGAGTTGGATTGCTAGTTATAAAATGTGACTGGGTTTTGTTTGATTTGGAGGCCGAGTTTGCAGAGAGATTCAATGGTGCCTCGCACCTTTCTCCATGTTAACCACACCCCTTATTCAAATTTTCAATTCGGCCAAGCTTCAACGATTTCATCTTCCATCCTCAATCCAAAAACACCCTTTTCTTCTTCTTCCCAAAACCCCTCCAAAACCCTCTCCCTAGAAAACCTTCTCAAAAGGGGTTTCAGCCCCACCTCAAAATCCATCAACTTCCTCCTCCTCTTTCTCTCCAAGTCCAATCGTTTCCTTTCTATCCTCAACGTCTTCTCCCAAATGCACTCCAACAAAATCAGAGGAAACGCCCTCACTTACTCAATCGTCTCCTCGGCTCTCCTCAAACAGAGCAGAGCTCAGGAAACAGAGCATTTCATTACCCAAATGCGAAAAGACGGATTTTTTCCCAGAAAGGGCATCTGGGACACTCTAATCCGAGGAGTTTGCAATGCCCAAAAAGACCCAGAAAGAGCTTTTCTTCTCTTGCAAGATCTCCGGCGGAATCATGGTATTTCTCCCTCTGCTTTCACTTTCTATTCATTGGTTTTCCACTTTAGCTGTTTGGGTATGATGGACAGAGCAATTGAGGTTTTGGAATTGATGGTAGAGGCGAAAATCGGACACCCTTTTGATGATTTCGTATCTAGTTCAATAATTTCCGGGTTTTGTAAAATTGGGAAACCTGAACTAGCACTGGGGTTCTACGAGAACGCCATAAAAAATGAGCTTTTTCGGCCAAATGTTGTTACTTATACTGCTGTTGTAGTTGCGCTTTGTAGAGAAGGTAGAGTTAGTGAGGTTAATGATTTGGTTTGTAGGATGGAGAAGGAAGGGGTGGTTTTGGATGCAGTTTTGTACAGTAGTTGGATTTATGGGTATTTTCAGGAAGGGCTTTTAGAAGAGGCGTTTCGGAAGCATAGGTTGATGGTGGAGAGCGGAATTAAGCCGGATTTTGTCAGCTATACGATTCTCATCGATGGGTTTTGTAAGGAAGGGAATGTGGAGAAGGCTGTCGGATTCTTGAATGAGATGAAAAGGAGAGGTTTGGTTCCTAATTTAGTTACATATACCACAATCATCCGGGGATTTTGCAAGAAGGGTAAGTTGGAAGAGGCATTCACCATGTTTCAGAAGGTGGAGGAGTTGGGAATTAAAGCTGATGAGGTTGTGTATGCGGTATTGATTGACGGATTGTGTCAAAATGGGGATTTCGGTCAAGTCTTCAGTTTGCTTGAGGAGATGGAGGGGAGAGGAGTTAGTGCAGGCATTGTGACTTTCAATACTGTGATTAATGGGTTGTGCAAGGTTGGGAAAATGCACGAGGCGGATAATATTTCAAAGGGCATCTCTGGCGATAATTTTACATACAGTACATTGATTCATGGATACTTAAAAGAAGGGAATGTGGGAGGGGTATTGGAAACAAAGAGGAGGTTGGAGGAAGCCGGTCTGTGTATGGATATTGTTTCATGTAATTTACTTATTAAAGCATTATTCATGGTGGGGAGATTTGAAGATGCTTACATCCTCTTTCAGGGTATGCCCGAAATGGGTTTGGTTGCAGATTCATCTACTTTTTTCATTATGATTGATGGCTACTGTAGAGTAGGAAGGATTGATGAAGCACTTAAGATATTTGATGAGTGCAGGAGAACTGTAATGATTCCTAGTGCTGCCAGCTATAACTGCATCATTCAAGGGCTCTGTAGTGAAGATATGATAGATATGGCGGTTGAGGTGTTTGGTGAACTTATTGGGAAAGGTCTGGAACCTGATCCTATTGCCTATATGACTTTGATCAAAGCGGAGTACAAGCAAAGCGGTGAAGATGGAATCTTGAAATTTCTTCACAGGATTGAGGAATTAGATCCTGAGATACAGAGCTTGATATGCAATGATGCAATTAGTTTCTTATGCAAGAAGGGCTGCTTTGAGACTGCATCCAATGTATACATCATAATGAGGAGGAAAGGCTCAGTTGTGACAGGAAAGACCTACTATTTAATCCTCAAGTGGCTCATCCGTAATGGAAGTAAACAGCTTGTTCAACTGATGTTGAATGCATTTCTCAAGGGATATGGGTTTTCTGAACCTAGGATGAGTAGGACAGTAGTCCTGTACTTATGTAAGAAGGATGTGACCAAAGCTCTGCATTTTCTTGATGGGAATCGTGAGAAAAATATGTCTCTTAGTGTTTTGACTGCAGTCATCGATGCATTAACAAAGGAAGGAAGAGTTCAAGATGCATGTAAACTAGTCATGGAAGCGGAGGAAGCTGGTACCGTCTTGGATGTAGTTGTTTATGCTATAGTGGTTGATGGGCTTTGCAAAGAAGGCTATCCTGAAGAGGCATTAAATATCTGTGCAAGCATGAGAAAGAAGGGGATTAGTCCGAACATTGTCACTTACAATTCAGTGATCAACTGCTTGTGCCGGAAAGGACGTCTGGTTGAAGCGTTTAGGCTATTTGATTCATTGGAGCGAAATCATATGCTTCCAACTGTTGTAACCTATGCTATTCTCATTGGTGCTTTATGTGGAGAGGGATTTTTGCAAGATGCCAATGAGCTTTTTAAAAGGATGGTTCTCAAGGGTTTGACTCCAAGCACTCGTGTTTACAACTTGCTAATAAATGGATATTGCCACTTTGGTTTGGTAGAGGATGCCTTGAAACTTCTTCTCGATTTGGAGGGAGGTAACCTACAACCGGATGCTTATACAGTCAGTGCTCTGATCAGTGGCCATTGCCGGAAAGGTGACATGGAAAGCGCTCTTGGGTTTTTTGGGGAGTTCAAGAGGAAGGGATTTCTCCCAGATTTTTTGGGTTTTGTAAATTTGATAAGAGGACTCTGTGCTAAGGGCAGGATGGAAGAAGCAAGAAGTGTTTTGAGAGAGATGCTTCAAAGTCAATCAGTCACGGAATTGATAAACAAAGCAGGTGATGAGATCAAAATGGAGTCCTTGACAAGTTTTCTTGGTTCTTTATGCGAGCAAGGAAGCATTCTAGAAGCCGCCAAGATCCTCAGTGAAGTAGGTGTCATGTTTTTCCCTTTGGAGAGGTCTGCTCGTCATAGCGAACCTTTGAAGCTTTCAATGATGAGCCAAGAAGGTCCTGATATGGGTAGTCAGAGGTTAGATTCAGGAAGAGATGGCGCTTGTCAATTGATACAACCTAGAAGTGACAATGGCGGTTTAGAAATAGATTATTTAAAGTTTATGCAGATCAAGGGGAAAGAAGACAATAGTAATCAGGGAAATTACAATCCTTTGATGGGAAAACCTCCTTTGCACAATTTTGATGCATACTATTCCATCATCGCATCACTTTGCTCAAAAGGGAAGCTACAAAAAGCCAATAGCATAGCAAAAGAAATGCTTTTGGATCTGGAAGAACATCGTTAATTCATCCTCTTGGTAGTGACTTATCTCTAGAGGGCTAATGACTTCTCCATGATATGCTGGATCTCTCTGCATCCTCAAGACAAGACACCTTGCTGGTGCCACCAAAGGTATTCACATCTTTCTCGAACCTCTCTACTGGGCCCCTTTCTAATAATTTTGCTTCCAGTTTACTTGTTTTGCTTTTATTTATATGCAGTAGTGATTTTAGAAAGGGAATTGCTTTAATCTTGCATAAGTTATGCATAACATATATTCCTTTTTAACCATGAAAACAAATCTGTACTTTTTATTGTTCATTGATCCATAAAAGACTACACAACCATATTACCAACCTTACTTTTATTCTAACATATTATCAACCATTTTACCGACATAAGGTGCGCCACAGCATGCTTAGACGTATGGATGCGTGGATTCCCTACATTCTAAAGTACAAAGGTTCCAGACTCTCTCTTACCTATGCATACATTTTGTTACTATGATATTAGTGGCTTTTCTGGATTTGTATATTTATTTTGGCAAGTTGATTCAGTTTGTTAATTGCAGCAATTAGCCCAGACCAGGCAGAAGATCAGGATTTCTTCTCTCGTCTTTTGAGGAACCTTGCCATCCATGGAAGTACATATGATGAAAGTAACCTATCCGGACTTATTCAGGATTCTCAGAAAAATGGAACTTTTATTGGAACATCTTCAGAAGCTGAGCCAACTTTGCTTTCAAATGCTTTTGCCCGTGTTAATGCTCAGGAGTCACCCTCTCCTTTGTGCACTGGCGTGCAAAATCCCTTGGCGAGTCCTATCAGTGAAATTGATTGTGTTGCAGTAGCATCATTGGGGATGCCACACAGAGGAGTTATTGCATGCGAAACAGTTGAAACTGAACAAGTTCCTTCTGCAAAAATGACAAATGTGTTGCCCATATAGGACGGTCTTCCATCAAAAGTAGAGTCTACTGTGGAGAAGTTCAAGCTAAATAACATGATTTGAACGACATCGATGATTCACAAGACTGCATGGAAGGATCTGAAAACATTACATTCCCGGACAGGTCTTGAGACCGTTTCTTTTGGTCGTCCCTCATGGATACCACTCAACCCCAACTCAGCCTAGTAGTGATTCAGATTCAGCATCTGCATGGTCACCATCTAGTTCCAATGGAGATTCTCAGTTACATTTACTTGACTCGATGATTGAGAGAATTCGAACACTTAGTATCAAATCAGATGGCTGGTTCATTGTGGGTGGACCTGTGGGATGATATTCTCCAAAAGAAGGGTTCAAAGAAGGCGAAAATGCAGGCAGCAAAAGTTGTTACAGTGCAAAGGAGTTTGGTGTATTCTTACCATTCAAAAAAAAAAAAAAAAGTTTGGTGTATTCTTGAGGAAAAGTGGTTTTGACAGGGAAACCACCATTCTGACTCAATCTAGGTGGGATGAGAGTTCCAATGCTTTAAAAGACAGCTTCCCTTAGGAGGTTAGAAACATTCTTAATTTCAATGGACCTGATCTTAATTTGAAGAGAAATAGAAATGGATTTTTTTATTTTTTTGGTTTTCAGGTTAGATGGGGGAAAAAAAGGCTCAGGCCAACCTCATTTTGATTATTGTGGCAATTGAGATCATCTATCCAGCAGACCCTATTATGAATGTGTCATGGTCTGAAATTTACCCATCATAAAAGCGTAACATGCAACTGTTGGATGAAATTCCTGCTGAATGCTGAAAGTTTGATAAATAGTCCATTTTTGTGCAACTATTCATACAGTTTAAAATTTTGTTTGGGGTACATGTTTGTGGCAGAATCCATGTACAATGAACTTGTTGGTATCAAGCAATAATTTTATTTTATTTTTACAATAATCAGTTTCTTTCTACAAAAATGATATATATATATATATATATATAAATTGTTGGTATTGGATATGGATGTGAGGGATCCCACTTTATTTCTCATGGTAATGTGAGAAATGCTTTCATAGAAGCACATCCCCTGTGTGTGTGTGTATGAGAGATGCTCCTATGGGAGATAGGGTGGGGGCCCTCACATTCATTGTTGGTATCAAGCAATAAGTCTTTTTTTTTTTTTTAAATTATATATTTATATGAGAGATGTTCCAATGAGAGATATCTCTCACCTTATAGATGTGAGGACCCCCACTCTATCTCTCATATAATGTGAGAGATATCTCTCATAAGAGTATAAACTCCACTGGTTTGGTGTTACCGCCGGTTCCAAGCCATGATAAAGGAGTGTTGCATAGGTAAGTTGACAGCAGGGGTAAAACTTGTCAGAACTCCAAAATGAATTCAGAGAGAGACAAAATTCATGTGAAAGAGAAAAGTAAAAAGAAAATAACAAATACCATTGTCGTTTGATATTTTGACTGTTATTTAAAATAAAGGTTGTTACGACGGTTAAGAACTATTATTTTCACTATTTTTAAATACCAAGATCGTTATGAACGTTATATTAAAAATAATGTAACAGCCTTTTTTCTTAACCATGCTTATCCATCAATGAAATTCTTTTTTGTTCCAATTTCATATAAACAGTGGTCCATAATTTCATGCATAGGAACAAGGCCCATTTGACAATAAACTCATACGGAGTTCAAATCCATGCAAACAAAAAGACCTATTTGACAATGAACTCTCGCCAATCTAATTCCATGCCAACAAATACGGCACAGCTGAATACATAGGATTTCAAATCCATGTAAACAAAGCGTCCATTTTATAAGACGCCCAATTAAATGCACAAAAAAGAATTTTATTTTCTTCCTGCCCTGACCCAACCCCGGCCCTTGAGGATGGGTTAAGGGCATAGCTAGTGCAGGTCCACTGCGTAGGCCCGACCCGTGTATGTGAGGGTGGTGTAAGAGAAGATCCTGGCCTGGGCCCAGCCTTTTGACAGCCCTACAGGCTAAGGTCAGGTTCAAGGATCCAAACCCTTTAAAATTGTTAAAATGAGTTCTTGGGTTGAATTAACCCCAATTGTGGCAACATTTATAAGGCAAAGTGAAGCAGTGCTGAATTCAAAAGGAAAATTGGTTATGTGGAATCATTTAAGCCTTCCCTAAAACATCAAATCCAATCACTTTCTTTTTTCATTCCTTTTTTTTTATTTATAATCATAGCAGTCACCTGGTTGGAATTACCCATCTAATGCCCAAAACAATGGCATGCAGATGAAAACTGTGGACGAATGCCTCTTAACAACATTGAATTTGTCCTTCCATGCATAAATCAAAATCATATTACTCATTGTGTTCTTTAGAGGTGATCAAAACTTAAGAACTCATTTTAATCAACAAAACTTGCCCGACTCAACTCGATAAGTCAGGTGAGATGCCCAAGCTTGATCAAGGACTCAGCCCCACTTGCCTGAGTTACTGAACCTGATTGCCATGTTTTCGGCGAGTTAAACTATGTTAGTAGTTGATGCAACATCTAAACCCCTCCATGAAATCACCATAGCTGACATATTACATGTGTATTCATTGAACTCGTGCCAGGACAAGCTTCTTATCCTTGTAGAAGAGTTTGGTACTTGGTCACCAAAATGAAACCTGTGTTTAGGAAGTTCCATTCACAGCATCTTGTACGGTTACTAATTTAGACATTCCAATTGAACAGAAGTGCACCATAGACCGTATATAAAATGCCCATAATCCTTTTGAGTTTAAAATAAATTAGTTCAGAGGCCAAGCAAATTCTACCACAGATACTAATATTTCTGAACCTTCATCAAAATTGATACACTGTTTTGCCTTGGGACAGAATCCCCTGCAATGTATAAAATATAAGGTCCAAAAGACAAAACTACAGAGATATCATGTTTCCAAATTTTGTGCTTCTTTTACAAAAATAATCAACACTTACAACAATTAGAAACAGACTACCAAAATTTTCTGTTTCAAATGCTGAATCACATAAAAAGATAAATGGAAAGCCCCAAAAGAGAGAGAGAGAGAGAGAGAGAGAGAGAGAGAGAGAGAGAGAGAGGGCAAAACAATTGCCTTCAAGAAGCATCAGAACAAACACCAAAGTGCTGCGCAAGTCAGCCCCCTCACAGATTAGGAGTTAACAAACCCCTGGTTGCTCCGCCAATCACCTTCTACATTTTAGAATTGGATCGACACTTGAGCTGCCAGTGGTTTTGCATTTTACAACTTCAATACAAATAAGAGCTGATAGGAGCTCTGATGGGTGCTGAGAGCCGATGCTCGGCCAAAGAATTATAATCACAGAAGGCCTGGTCAAATTGTATAATTGGAGATATATCTCATCATCTTGTCAAGCGTTTCTGGGTAGAATTTTCTCGCAAATAAATAGCATGGCCGCTGCACCCCATTCCACAAGCATGGTCTCTGCTGCAACACTTTCTGCAGATGCATCAAATAGACTCAGTCATCATGCTACTTCATGTTTTCTCATATATTTTTTTTCAAGTTGAGCAGAGAAATACAATGTTTAGATATCTAAACAACAGCCAATAGCCATTTTTAATCAGCAATCAATAATGGTAATTCAGTATGAACTGAATAGATCATAGCAAATTATGACTATTAATTATTATATCCATGTCACAGGCATGGCTTATGGACCTACAACATTTCACCAGGACAAGCTGGAAATGAATAATTTTTCTTGTGTAACTATAGGATAAGTAATGCATCCAGTAATAATAAAACCAAAAAATAAGTTATAGTTCAATATCAATCAGTTTTAGGATCAACTAAAAATTGCACAATTTCCTGTAGACTGGTTAGTCCTGTAAACTTTCGTTGCAAAAAAGAAAGTGGTAATTAAAAAGCATGTCATCATTATCAACAAAGCCTTCTCCCAACAATATCGGCTATATGAATACTAATTCTCCATTCCGATCTACCCTTAGCAAATCATCAAATAGGCTGCAGCAATGTGCGCAAACATCCACTAAGTACACATTGGGATCAAAGCATTAAGATGGGTGGCAACTGTCTATGGACAAATCTAGCCAAAAAGAAAACTGTCTACGAACAAAGTGAGAGCACTGAAAACGTAGCACACATCCAGGTAAGCTCCTTTAGATGACTAGCATTAAAGAAATTTTTAATAGACAAGGCTACAGTACGCCAAACCAATAAATTTTCTACGCCAACCTGCTGTTGGATCAGTGGCAAGGCACCTTGCCTAGTCATTAGGCAGACCAAGGTAAGATCCCTGGCAATGGAAGAAAAAGCTTGCTAGTTTAGGGGAAGTGGCACACCAAAAAAAAAGCAAGAGAAAATAACCTTTATCTTTTACATTGAGGAGTTCTTTGAATCATCAAGATGTTATGGAGCTCCTCTGGATATTCAGTTTGAGTGGAAATCCTGTGATAATTACCCACTGATATCTAGGCATAATCAGAATATGGGGCAGTGACAGTCCAAGATATTTTTCCACAAAATTTAATCCAGTAAGGATATCACATCCAAAAGCACCCTAATATGTTACTCCAGAAGGATATCACTCTGATATCTTAAAGCATACATTGTAAAATATACAAAGCCAGGTTTGTATCTTTGGCAGAACTGCAGAGATAAATACGTATTGTTTGAATATTGCTGTTAAAAATTAAAAAAAATATGGAAGGCATTAGATTTGAACATGAAATAAATCATGTACCTTCGCATTGCTTGTAACGTGAAGACTTACATCAATAGACTGCAAAACAAAGTTAAAATTAGAAAATTAGGAAAGTAGAAGCACACTATATACAAGGTAGGAAGAACACTTGAAAATCATAGAATCATACTGTTATATTCCTTAGGAGTTCAGATGTTACGTCCTGAGCTCTATATGCTTTTGGATGCCATTTTCCTTCAGACCAATCTACATGTGTGACTGACCAATTTGCAATCCCACTGGGATCAACCATCTGAAAATTATCTAATATTGTCATAAAAGGCAACGAAAATTTAAGACAAGACGAATCACGATTTTGTCAAAGAACACAGTACAAAGTTGTATGTACTAACATGGAAAAGAGTTGGCAGATAGTGTTCGTCTGCATAACAATTGCGGCCTTCCATTCCCGGCTGTGAAAAATGAACCATATATCAACTTCTGTACTGTTTCTCAACAAGGTCAATGCAATCTAGGTTTCCAACATCCAGTATATTTCTATTATTCATCATTTACTGAACTTAGGAATGTTAAAAAAAAACTAAGGTGCTGTACTCTACAAAACCTAATGCGTAGATTTCTATGCACGGAGGAAAAGTTCCTTTTAAAATTTTATTGCATAACAATCAATCAGTTAAAGATGAATTCTGCTATTCAAATCAGTCGGCTCGAAAACTCAGGCTCGGTGTGCAACTCAGTTGAACTCAAGTCAAGTTGGCTCCCCGAAATCAGACCAAGTCACATGAAAAACCCATATAAAAGTTTAAAATATACAAGATTCATTAAAAAAATCTAAAAAACATGAAATGTGATTTCTAGTAATTATGAAATTTAAGGACTCAATTGTGTTCTAATTGTTAGTAATGAATCTAGAGTTAAAAAAGACACTTTGCATTTGGTTTTGAGGTTCACTGAAAAATAGTTTTTATCTTAAAAAACACACGCTAAAAACTTAAACAAACATCCTACACTCTATAAAAAAAAAAAAGGGAGAGAGGGGGGGGGGGGGGGGAGAGGGGGGTGGGGGCGGGCGCAAGACGGAAAAAAAACAAACCGACAACAACAATGGGGAAAGAAACCCATTAATGTCTACCAGGGGAAGACTTGACTCCTTACGTACTGAAGTCTAAAGTCGAATCAGCCAATTTTTAAAACTGTGAGTGACTAAATGAAGTTAATAGTTAATTCAAAGAGATGATAAGTTTTGTCCACGGTTAAAAAACTCATGAACTTGGTATCAAGTTCAGAGATAGTTCAAATAGCCGATTTTTCAAAATCAGGGTAGCCATGGAGTTCTTGAAAAACGTAGCTTAAATGAGTTGAGTTGAGGACCATATCATCATCATGATGGAAGCTTTGTCTCATAAACTTATGGGTCAGCAGGTCAAGGATAATATGACTTATCATATTTAACTTACTCAAAATATAAATACAAATAAAGATAACTTTGACATTCAACCACTTCCTCTAGAAAGTAAAAAAGAAATGGGGGAAACAAAACGCCAAATTAGTGAAAACTCTACCAACTAAAGACTTCGTCATGAATTTAACTGATAAAAAGAAAGGAAACATCACAATTATCTAATGAACTAGTGGTGTCCACAGTGAAGAGTGGGAGTTCAATTTATAATAGCAGAATCCTTCTTACTCCAAGACATAAAATTACCTTGCAGAAATGCTTGAATTTTAAGTAGTAAAGACTGTCTGCCATAACTAGCAAAGCATGCTGCCTCTTCATTGAGAACCACTGCAAAATAAATGAGTTAAACCAACTGCCATAGAGTATGGGAAGCACTAACTAAATTCTGCATTTTTGTGCCTCTGATTAACCTCCTACAGAGGATAAAAACCACCTCTTGTTAAAGATGGACCATAGCCAAGTTAAATAATTTCTTAATGCCCAATTCAGTGGAATTAAAATGACAAGGCATATGAAAATTTTCTCAATCACAAGCAATGTTTATCTAAAAAAGTTGATCTATACATCATCTAACTGTAATAAAGACTAAAGACAGAATGAAAATTACAATAAAAAGTAATCCCTCTAATCTGCATCTAAATCAAGATACACATAGATGTTTTGGTAGTTGGAAACTGAATCCTTCGCTTATCAGCGATCATGACATGACATCAAGGAAGCAATTAAAGAACACCAGATACAGGACAATGTTTAAGGCTTCTTTCAATCATCAAGAAGCAAATAGAGTCAGGCCACATGAATGATTGTCTCCTTTTTTTTTTTTTTAAATATTAGTTAACAATTCACATGATTTGTGTCCATTTTGGTACATAATACCCTATCACATCCTAACATAAAAAAATCTAGATACGTGCAAGAGAATCACCAATTTTTCCCTAATTAGAAACTAACGGCTGGGTTATAAATTGGATTTAGTAGTTAGACCCAACATGCATGTCCAATACTTAAAATCAAGGTGTTCCTTAAGACCCTTATTTTATTAAACACTGTTACTTAACCCTGCCTTTTTCTGACTAATAACTCTGGAGATCCTTTTCATAATGAATGAATACACTTTAGCATCCAAACACCATTTTTTTCTGGAAACCAACAAATCACGCCCACTGATGTGAGATGTCTCTGCAAATGTGCCGAAAATACGCATTGGGTCTGGGGAGAACTTTATCAAGGAAACGGCAACAAACTAAGACTTGGCAAAAAATGACCCAACACAAAATCGTTCCTTTCTACCCCTAATATTATAGTATACATTCCTAAATTTGCCTCCCAGGAGACCTGGGGTTATCTCCAATAATGCAACCGTATGCTTAATTTCAATTATCTCAAAGTAGAACTTCAATTCTTCCTAGCAAGATTTTCAATTGGCCCAAACAAAAGCATTAACGAAATCCCCTTCCACAATAATTTGACCCAAAGACATCTTCAAAGATCCACAAACTTTATATAGCCAATTATTCTCCTTGAGTTTCAGTTTCGCAGAATAAGTGGCCCCAAAAGAAGAGAGACAACTGATATTATTGTACTTCTGAAAGCTAAAGGCCCTAGGTTGCCGATAGAACTTCTATCAATATTCAACTTTAAACAAGCACTAGGAAGACCCATGTTAAATATGAAACAGGCCCGACCACTAATTGGCCTCGCACAACATCTATCCAAATCCAAGTGACTTCCAACCTGGAACTCCTTCACTGCAACCCTCTAGGAGATGAACAAAGGTTTTAATCTGGCTCACCACTAGAATACATGAGAACTTCAGAATCCATCTACTTATCTCTTTCCAAAGTCCCATGCAATTGCTAGTGGGAAAGTATCCCACATTACCTGGCCCTTAGGTTTTAAAAAAATAAGCTTTAACCCCTCTATAATTGAGTGAAAGAAAATCAAAGAAGCTCAAGAAATAGAGAACACAAAGAAATATGGCGAACCGACTAACAATAAAATAAAGGAGAGATCCATGAAATCCTATTTTTCTGTTTTCTCTATTTGTTTTTCTTTTTTCCTTAATAGCAGTCAATCAAAACCCCTTCCAACTAATACAAACAAATATTCTCAAGGGAAAATCATGACTCCTGAAGTTGCGCACACTTACAATGTCAACATAGCAATTTTGAAATACAGTTGGACCCATGGCAGGTCATGAGAGCCCCACACCATATTAAATGGGAAGGAGACAGCAGGACACTGTAGGAGAGTGAATTGAAGGCCTGCTTGAGAAGAGTCTTTGGGAAGGCAGCACTCAAATGTTTGATAGTGCTTTTTGATTAGGATGACCACCTCATCTGGAAGTTACAAAGGCAATTTGAAATCCATTTCAAAAGCCAGAAGATTTCTCCCATGGGTAAAATTCAACATTTATCTTCCTCCCAGGCTTCTATCACCGACTCAATATTGGAAATTGAATACAACATTGGAAACCAAGAAAGTCTCCTCTGAAAATAGTGTCCCTCGCCTAATATTATCCCTGACCAAAAACTCTAGTTCCTACGGTCCTACCTAATATTATCCAAAATGAATAGAGAACACCTTTGGAAACAGGACTGAACACAAAAGACAAAACAAGAAGGCACCTTTGCATAGCTATCAGTTGACTAACTTTGTGGAAAGGACAAAAACATCATTAAAGTTTATTTTAGTTGACTTTTCGGGAAAGCACACACATATTTTGATTCTGCCTGGAGATCAATTCAATCCATAATCATCATAATATACATAAATAAGTAAGCTTCAGTGTACCTGTGCACCCTTCCTCCAATCTTTCTTTTCAATCTCAGGTAACATGTGGTTTGAATACCTTCCTGTTCCATGTGGGCCGGGGTCCTCAAAGCTGAAAGGGAAGGAAGTGATTCAATAGAAGTGGTGTTTTCACATTGTCATCCAAAATAATCACTTATCAATTTTGGAATAGACATAATCTCCATGAGCAAAAACCCAAGCTCATAAAGCTCATCATTGTCTAGTCCTTTATAAACCATTAAACCTACTTGATAAGTCCTTCCCCACCCCCGTTTTCCCCAAACCCAAGATAAAATAAATAAATAAAAATAAAAATCTAAGCCAGATCAGTACAGTCCGCTATTAGGCCTGTGTACCAAGACTCCAGGCTTTTCATTTGAGTTGGAAGAACTTTTTCAATGAACATAAAAAAAAAAAAAAAAAAAAAAAGAGCTATAATTATCGCTCTTCTTTTTTTGTTTTCTGAAAAGAAATAGAGGAAATAATATGGAGGGAAAAGAAATAGTTCCTGTGTAGGAAAGTGCAGATGACTTACCAGTCGATAAAGCTGACATTTGTATCCATCAGATAGTTATACACATAATCAAAATCATGTATTGGCACACAGCTGTAACACAAGAAAATAGAATAACTCTAAATGATGACAAATAGCATCAATAAAACCAATTACACTAGGAGTAGGAAATGATGCAGTTAAGAAATGGTCCTGACCAACGTTTTAAAACTATCAGATGTGACTTGGCCACTCGTAGAGTCAATCAGAGTTAGCCAAGTGACATTGAAAACATACATAAGTGGTTAAAATGAGGAAAAACAATCATTAAAAGGACCAAAAAAGTATACATAGTGATTTTCTATAATTATAGAATTTAATAACGCAATCTTATACAATTAGAGACCATTCAACAAAAAGACCTAAGTAATTATAGGTGGTCGCATTAGATTTTGAGGTTCATTGTTTATGCTATTAATAGTAACCGTGATCTTCGGATCATTGGATCTTGCAAAAGAATTACTTATGTTCAAAACAAACACTAAAAGCTTGTTACGGACCTCTAATTAAAATAAAATAAAAAAGTTTCTGACTTCACAGCTCTCACACCTTGAAACAAAAAAGGATGGGACAGACTCCCAAGTATGTAAGGACTCACGCACCGGGGGCATCTTGACTTGCTTTGTGCCAAATTTAAGTTAATCTTCTAGCACAACTTAATCACAGAGATAATATCCCAGGGCACCATGACCAATAACTGCGCTACCACAGTGGCGCCACAGGGGATTTACCCGGCTCCCCTTGGGCCCAGGGATTCGTCCGGCCCAAAGGGCTGGGACACCCTCCGTTCTCCGTTATAAAAATAATAAAAAAAATGGAGAAATTCAACAATGAACTGTTCAAAACAGTCCCCTCAAAAACTTTTTTCTGAGAATCCCATCGGCAGAACAAATCATCATAATGCACACATAGGAATGCCCTGAGCTTGTGTGAACCAGAAACCAGCCTGAATTCTAAAAATATGATTTGACTACATGCCCAATGATGTAAGAGCCAACCTTGATACCAAATCCAAGTCCATACGTGAGCCGCTTTCAGACCATTCCTACAGAAAAGGCCCTTAAACACATCATTTTCTCCCTATTTTCCTATTCGACTTCAGCTTAAAAAGGCTTTTGAGGATCTTCCACATTGATTTTAGAAGATTAAAACCACATCTTGAGAATATTAGCATTTGAAAATCAGATGCACTATTCATCCAACTGAGTGAAAAAACAAAAGATAACAACTATTTATACTTATATTCATTCAGACTTAACCAAAACATAATGAGTCTTAAAATTTTAGAATTATAGGACATTCTTGTTCATTTTCTTTTAGGTTTTTTCATATTTCTCAATATTTGTTAAGGCCTTTGGACTCTGAGGTGCGACCTGGTCCAACTCGGTTGAGTAGAGTCAACTTTAAGGGGGATCGAGTCACCCCTTTACTCTGAATTTTAAAATGGTAGATCCAATGCATCCCAAAACCACTTTCTTAGATGGCATTAATTGAAAAAAGAAATCTAAGAACTAAAAGCACAAAACTTAAATGAAAATAATGAAGCATGAATCACATTATCAAAGTTTTTTTTTTCCTTTGAATTGGGAACATGACTTGAACCTGCAACGTCTAGGTTGCAACAGTGAGCGCCTTCCAACTATGTTGCAGGCTATCAAGCCTAACATTGGAAAAATCTTACATGAACGGTATTGAATGAATCTTCACAAATCCAGTGTTTTATGCCTATAAGCTCGTTGGGGTGCGAGGAAGGTGGGAAAAAGACAAATGTTGATGTTTAATTTTGGTCTGGGCGGGAGAGTGAAATTAAGGGAGGGTCTTTTTTCTTTTTGATTGTCGTTGCTTTTTTACTCTTTTTAGGTAGTTGGATCTGGATGTGGATCCAATGACTTGGATTTCGTGTGTGTAAATAGAACAGTAACAAAAGATATATTAAGAAAGGAAAGGAAAGGAAACAAACAGGGATCACAAAAGGAGAACTACATGCGAGGGTAGAGTGGTAAATGAGCTAATACCTCACACCCAAAACAAAGAAAATCAACAGATTACAAGGAAATAGAGCAAAAGAGAATTAAACTACAGAGCAGCCTATCTCTTAGCCAACACATCTGCCTCTTCGTTGCCTGAGTGAAGAATGTGCCTAAGCTCCACCTCCAACTCTAAAGATACGAACTTGATTTCATTGAGATAAAAATAAAACCTCCACGGGCCCTTAGCTGAATTCGTCACCCAAGAGATGACACTAAGAGAATCACTTTCCAAGATCAGAAGATGATTAAATGAAACTTTATATAACCTTCGACCTTCAAGGATGGCTAAATTCTCAGCTTCATTCAAGTCTTTTAACTCAAATGTGAGAGGAAAAATAAAGCAATGTAAGACCGTCATGATTGCGAAGAACACCACTTATACCTGCCGGGCCTGGCTTCCCTCTAGCAGCTCCATTCACATTAAACTTTAAGGTACCTACAGGAGGAGGAGACCACCGCTCAAGATTCTTACCTTTTAAGGAGCCACCAATCCTACAAGCTTCCCAATTGCTAAGAATGGTATCAAAATTGAAATTCTTAAATTATTTCCCAAGCATCGCCCATTTACCAATTCTCACCTTCACCAAATTTAAAACTTCGCAATAAGAGGCTGATATATTATTGAAAATCCAACTATTTCTTTCTTTCCAAATGGACCAAATAATAGCATAGGGAGCAAAGCCTTGTCCCCCGGGTCATCATTAACAAAGCCTCATCCCAATAATGTTGGGGCCGCCTATATGAATTATGTTTCTGCATTCCTATATATCCTGAGCCAAGTCCTTGATTAGGTTAGACTTCTTCAAAACTATATTTACTACTTCCATTCATGTCCTCTACGGCCTATTCCTTCTACTTGGTGGGCCATCAACTTGCATGAAAAAACTTTTCCTCAACAATCTCGTTGTTGGTTTCTATTGGACATGTCCAAACCATCTCAAGCAAGTTTCTCTAAAGTTATCACCTATTGATGCTACCTTCAATTGCTCTAGAAAGAGCTCAATTCTAATTATATCTTTCCTATTTTTACCACGTTCATCTCAACATTCTCATCTCTATTACACTCGTTTTGTGCATGTGTTGCTTCTTGATAGGCCAACATATTGCTCCATAGGTCATAGTTGGTCAATGACTACCTTAGAAAATTTTCCCACCTATGTGCCGACCACAAAGTACTCCTGAAGCAACTTCAACCATGCTACTATAATCCTATGTTTGACATCTTCTTCAATCTCTCAATCCTTACTAATTATCGAGCCAAGGTATTGAAATGAATCTTTGTGGTGTGTCTTGGGCTTCATTTCTCATAGTAGTTTCAGCTCTTTGCACCTCTCCATTTAACTCACAATCCATATATTCTATCTTTGTATATCTTATTTTAAAGCCCTCGAATTCTAAAGCCTCCTGCCATCTCTCAAGTTTATCATTCATGCCATCTCTCAATTCATCCACTAACACTATAATCATTTTACAAACAACATAAACCAAGGTACCTCCTCTTAAATATTGAATATGGGCAATTAACTTGTCCATTATCAATGTAAAGAGATAGCGGCTTAAAGCTCCGTTGATGTAAACTTATTGTCATTGGAAACTCACCTATCACTCCACAGGTAGTTCTCATACTAGTTACCGCTCCCTTATACATGTCTTTAATGAGTTCGATGTAACCTCTTGAGACACTCCTTTTATCTAAAAAACCCATCGTAGTTACATGTTTGAAAATGACTTTAAATCTAAACAATATCAATCCTAAAATAAGTCTTAGCTACATTTTACTATATGTTCAATCCAGACCACTAGAACCAAATACAGGAAGGAGAAAAAAGTGTCTACCATTTTTTTTATTTTTAATTTTTTTGCTGGAACCTTATAGGCATGATAACTTGGTATTCTGGAGAAGACTTGATACCAACACAGATGAGTTCATGCCAAGATTGGGTCCTATATTTTCACTCTATCATAACTCATTACATCATATATTAGGATTTCGCCATTAAATGTGCAAGAAGATTTCCGGACTTGACTAGGATCTTTTTTGACATAATGAATCACACCAGTTTTTAAAGCCAATCACCTGTCAGAAAGTAAGACAAAATGCTGGTTATCAGTGTCTTTGAGTGCGTTTGCCAAAAGCCTCTTCTCAGCATCAACCATAGAAATCTTCCCCCAGGCTACCTGCAATTGTTTTCGATGTCATCCTTACAGAAACCCTATATTAGAACCAAATGAGCATAGGATAGTGCAGTCAATGAAATCATCTACACAGATAAGTGTGCACACATGAAAACACGCACGCACATACACGCCACATACTCACAAGCACATGCACATGACAGTGAACATGCACAGGCGCACACATACCACACACACATGCACATTAACATACGTACATGCACGCACGCGTTTGCACGCAGGTAGCCATGCACAAGGACAGAAAAACATGCACATGCATGCATGCATATCCAGCCGCACGCATACACACATAAAAAGTTCATGTTCCAATTAATCACTGTAATGAAAAATTACCAAAATAGTAAATTCAGCCCAACAGCTCTTGAATAAACATCGTCAGACTGTAATTGTCAGAAGTTTATTGTCCAATCTTCTCACATATGAGTGTGAACTTCACAGTTCACATTTTAAGAATATAATAGATACTACAACTATAAGGCACATATGATAAAAACACAAGGTGAAACCAAATGCAGTACAGACTTTCTGCACACAGTATATTTGTAGAGACAGGGACCACAACAAGATGAGCTCAAGCCCTCACCTGTGGCCCCCACTCATACATCAAAGACAGAGATAGGATATCCCACGTGTATGAGACATAGCATATATGCACAATATCAATCACCATGATCTTACATAGTAGCTTGCCTTAGAAGGTTTTATTCATTCTTTGTAATCGGAATTATTCTGATTACCCCAATTAAGGCTTGATTGTACTGGTTGACTGGATTCTCCAGTCTATATATTGTCTGGTCGATCCACAACAAGGGTCGTGATGACGGTTCCTCATCTATTGAGTGCTTAATCTTTTCCTCTAAGTCTATCACAGTCGTTAACATTGGGATTGAAACTGCACATAATTATGAAACAACAAACAATTTTCAAACAACAAAGCACGTACCAGCCTTTGTCGATATCCAAATTTTCTTACCCATGGTTCTTAAAGTCGGCCAACTTCAACAGGGAAAAGGCCAAAAGTAATATTTTTCCCTCTATTTTCTTGTTGTGATAAGATGTTGAAGGCTTTTAAGGTTCTTTTGCACTGATTTTGGTAGATCAAAACTTCATTTTCGAGAGGGTCTAAGCATTCAAAGATCGGATCGGATGAATCACATGCGATGTTCATAAACTGAATGAAAATCAAAACCGATCACCTATCATTACTTAAATTCACTATAAATAATTAAAATTTGTGGTTTAAATTATGGTGCATCAGTTTCCATTTTTAAGCTTTTTTTTATTAGCTGTGGCTATTTTGACAAGAAAAATGTAGAATCCTATGTTTCAAGATACAATTCAATTCAACAGCCTCTTGAACGATTTTAAATACAACTTCAATTATTAGAACAATGGTGGGAGGTAGAAGTACCGCACAATGGGTGCCACCTGATTTAGTCAAAGAGACCTGAGATATCATAAATAACTGAAATGAAGCTTTCACTCAGATTAGATGAGGAGTAAATGGGCAGGTCTCCAATGATTGATTTTGGAAATACAGTCCTTTCCCCAAGTATGTGCCGTTTGGCTTTTTATTTGCGATACACCTTATTTATGATGGGGCAACTCTCTGTAATTAAGGCATTGCATAATAAACTACTTTGACTTAAAAATAATAAAAATAACAACAACAACAATATAATAATAATAATAATAAATCCTTCCGTGTTATTTAATGGAACACAGAAGGCAACTTCCATGATGAACCGCTTAACGTATGGACAACAACAACAACAACAACAACAACAATAATAATAATAATAATAAAAGATCATAATATGCAACGGCCATTTATAGCTCCAACTGCACCAATAAATTCTTATCCATAGCATAACTTGCATAATGAACAGACATGCAGTCAAGGATGACAAATGTTTATTCATAGAACATGACTTTCAGATTTTTTAGTATAAAGGAGACCTTCTTGTTAAGGAGTGCAGTTTAGGGTTTACCATCAGAAAACCCATATTAAAGAATTCTATGAAGTCCATACAGATATAAGATGAAAAGTAGGTGAACAAACAGAACCAAATACCTTCTTGCTGTGAATATCGCGATCAATGAATACAGGGCTAACATGCTTAGGTTTTTCCCTAGATGCATGTATATAAATGGAGAATCTGTCCTCGTGACCCTGGCAGTACAAAAGAACACATGAATGTTAAGAAAATATGTAATGAAATCTTAGTAAGTCAAGAAGCACTCAACAGTTGAGATCAGATATGCATTGCCAGTGTAGTCTATAACTAAAAAGTTGAAATGCCCTTCGTAATTCTTTACTTCATTATATGGACATGAAACCGCCCTTCTGCATTATTTTATGGTTCTAATATAGTTCTGCTGCATAAACTGACCGGAATAATGATGAAAGTGGCGTGAGAATTGCAAAATCTTTACAAGCTTGATTAACTATGAACAACTTATACAGATGAAAGAGAAGGGAGACTTGATTGTGGTGTAATCTAAGCTGTTCTAAGCTTTTTCAGAACTGGGTAGTTGGATGGCGGCAAGAGTCAAGCTTTGTGGGGGTTTCCGAGTTTTTTTTTTTTTGGATAAGTTGTGGCAACATGTTTCTAGTAAAGAAACAACCATGAGGTTACCGTTAAATGAATCAATTAAAAATTTTTGACTAGCGGTCTCTCATATCACACATACTGTGGTTATATTTTGCATGCTTTGGAATGCTGAAATGAACCTCTCATGTCCACTGGTAAGTGGATTTAGTTCAATATATTCAGTATATATGACACAGCCTGGGACTTTCTTTCCTTTTTGGGACACAGGTGATTGCATAAACTATTAAGGTAGGAAGAAACTATTAACGTTTTTATGTACATCAATCCCAGGAACTTTGTCATAAAAGGAGAACACCTTATAATCATAGCAGTCGCATTGTTGGGAAGTAGCTTCATAGTTTATCTATATATAGAAGCATTAATTCCCACACTCATGAATCAAACAAAGAAGAATCTTTGAAAGGAGAAGCTACTATAGCAAGAATAGATGAGCAGGTCATGGGCCTAGTAAAGAACTGAAAAGTATAGAAGAAACCTCCTTTTAAACTAAATTGAACGCAAGAAATCTTACAAGAAAGAACTTCTCCCACAGCTTCTCGAAGGGCAAAGAACCGGGAGTCAGGAACATGAATGCAATTTTAGGATTCTTTGACTGTATAGGATGCATGTTCAGAATATCCCTTGTGACAACACGAGCTGCAATCTCATCATCAGTAAAAACCCTGGCAGGAGAAGGCGGAAGCCACTGCTTAAAAGAAATGCAACTGCTTGAAGAGAAGAAGTAACAAGCTGAATAGTGTCGAGATCCATAAACATATGCCCCGATCAGCGACACACACACTAAAAAAACCAATATGATAATCCATTGTGGCCTCCTTGATTGAGGTCTATGGCGCGGTGCCGGCATGATTTGAATGTCTCTTATGCCTAGCCACCATGCCTTATGTATCTTCATAGAAGGAACACCATGAAAGAAGAATCTTAACGCCCTTTCTTGAACCCATGACCCATGTGACCATTAAGCCGTGTTGACTGCCAAAGAAGTCAAATACCAAATCTCCAATCAATGATGAGCAAATATCTAATCTGAAACAATGAAATGGATTTCAAATAAGGAGTATTTACAAATTACAAAGTAAGATTTAAAATCTCAGTTCAATACAGAATCAAACCTTTGAAAAAGAGCGTGATTTAGACATGCAGCTTCACATACATTCTGTTAGAAAAGGAGAGTACAAGACGAGATAAGAAAAGATGCCTATGGGATGTCGGCTCAAGTGTTCACTTTGCATTTTTTGATCCATAATGAAATTGAGAAGTAGATTTCTGAGGGATCAAACTTCCTAACATTGAGTTATAGGTTCATAATTCATTATTCCCTTCACTGAAAATTGTCAATTCATACCTTCAGAGACAATGATGGCCATCTTCATCAAGCCAAAATTAAACAAATTTAAAAACATCCGCCCTCCTCTAGATTTAAAACAAAGTCAACTAATAATGAAATTGTCAAGGAGAAATTAGCTATACATTGGGCTTTTCAAAAGAATGTGTTGTTTGGATGTGGCTTTTATTTCCCTATATGGTCACAGAACTCGGTATGTGCTCAAAAGTAACTCATGGACTTCACGCTAAAATGTAGTGGGTATTTTGGGTATAGAAAATCTCAAGTTTCCTTATATGATTAAATTGGAGAAGTTCACGAGCCATTAAAATGTTGCAAGTTCTCATACGTATAAAAAAAATGTAAAAAGAAAGAAAAGAACACAACATTTGTATTATTTGGTCATGTTTGTTTAGCACTAGTAGTAAAAGGTAGAGTAAAAGTAGGCATGTGATGTGATGCTTTTAATTCACCATGTTGGTATGAAAAAAGTGTTGTGGAGAAGAAAACTTATGGTGTGACAGCCCTAACCTTTTACACCTCCATGAGCATCTTTTTTTTTTTTTTAAACCAGAAGAAAGTGTGATAAATAGTGGTGTTGTAAACTTTATGACAAAAAGTGCTTTTAATCTACATGCCTTCTCTCACTTATACTTTACCTCATACTATCCAAACAAGGATTTTCACACACCTCTACTTTTTACTTTAATATACCTTACTTTTACTTTTGCCATGATTTGACATGCATCTCTCCTTTACTCATCCACACGTGTGAAGAAACAAGCCCAAGGTGCATTTGTGCAACAAGAGGATTTTATGATAAAGAGGAAAATTATTCTAATTTTCTTGTGTGCAACCCATTGTTCCATTGTATGCCGCAACTTGCAAAGAAAGGAAAAAATGAACTGATTTCCCTTAATAGAGAGGTTTCAATTTCCTATGGAAGGGGTAAGAGTGCAAGATTTCCCTCTCCTGTGGACACGGGAATCCACTGAGAGCGAAACCTTCTAGTTGCACAAACAAGTTACTTTTTGTGTTGATTTCTCCCATAGGTGGGATTTATCAACCTTAATGAAGCTTGACGCTTGAAGACCATTTCATGTTGGGAGTGTTGGACCGATTTCATATTTCCTTTAGCTTGAGTGTGTGAATGCTGTTGCAACTTTAAGGTACTTTGTGTCATGTCTAGGATTCAAATCAACTCAGATTGATCCAAGATGCATCAAAAGGCATGCTCTTGTATTCCAAGCTAAACACAGTGAGAACATGCCAACACATTCATAGTTGTGTGGTGTTGGCACCTAGTATCACTCTCATGCCCAGGGATCGATCCCGGATCTTCAAGTTTAAAAAGGACCACGCCTGACCAGTAGTCCAACTTAGCAAAAAAAAAAAAAGAAAAAAAAGGGAGAACACCTCAATCGTCAAAAATTGTGACAAACCACACAAAAGTCCATCTTGTGCTTGCTTGTTTTTTCTTCATTAGTTTCCCTTTTGGTTTCTCATTTGCCATTAATCTAGTGACCCAATCTATGATCCAATACAAATCATCATCATCATTAGAGCCTTGTCCCAACTAAGCGGTATGAAATTGTACATACAATGTTAAAAAAAAAATAAAGAAGAAATACAATAAAATAAGTATACACTAACCTAGAGAGAAGAAAAAAAAAACCCAACTAAACCAGTAAAAAGAAAAGCTCCCAAACAAACGAGCTTAAGAAATTTAATTCTTCAGACAGTCATTTCAGCTCCTAGAGTTTAATTTAAAAATTGTTAAAGGACAAAGAATAATTAAATCAAAACCTGAAGTTCTCATAATCCATATATAGATTCCAGACCAAAATCAACCAAAGGAGAAACCCATCAAACATTTTAAAACTCAAATCATCTGCGCTGCAACTTCAGTTAGCAAAACTGAGAATTCCGAATTAGATTCTTCTAAATTGAAAACGAAACATACACGCAGATTATATCAACAAACACAACCAATCTACAGAAATCACTAAAAACAAAAATGCAACCCCAATCATCTCTCCATCTCCAACACATGAGATCAAAACAAATTATCCCCAACCCACAGCAACAAACCAATGTCCAAATCAGTCCACAATAATCCACATCACCAACCCTTCCAAAACCAAGAAACATCTAAATCTCCTCCCCGAAAAATCCACATGAACACTCCAAACCACCTAAAATCAACAACCCATACCCCAGAAAAACGAAAATCCAAAAAACAGATATAAAAATCCGATCTTTCCAGTGTGCAATTGCCCAGAAACTGAAGTTCTAACCAAATCTACTTCTCCAATTCATAAACAACATAAGAAATCGTTGAAAAAATAGCAGAAAAATCGGGGGAAAAAAGGAGGAAAAACAAGACCTGGTTAGCAAAGCCGTTGGCAATGGAGATAGCTGAAGATCTGTGGAGAAAAAGAGAGAATTGGTGGAAGATCTCGGCCTGCAATGGTGTGAGTTTGAGATCTAGGGCAGAAGAAAACAGCGAGAAGAAGAAGAAGAAGAAGAATGTGTGAATATGGAGTGCGATTTGTTTTCTCTCTCTCTCTCTCTCTTTTGACAGTGGGAGAGGACTCAGAGAGATAGAGAGAGAAACTCTTTCGATCGTTCCAACGTGGGAGTGTGTGAGGGAGAGAGAGAGATGAGTCGGCCACTTAGAAAAAGGGTCCTGGAGTCCCGACTCCCGAGCCAATGGGTGGAGTGGAGAGGAGAGGAGAGTCCATGACAACTCCATTTTGGGGGGGTCATGTTTAGTGAACCAGAATATATTTTAATGGGCCCCTTTGAGTAATGGGGGCCTTTTCATTTTAATTTGAGCAATGAAGACTATTTATTTGTTTATAGAACACTAGCAAACTTTTATGGGACCTACTTCTTCCCCATTGATCAACATGCTAGGGCGATATGAAAGCTATGATGTCCAGATATGACACGACCATGCCATGAACACGGTAAGGACTCGAATTTTATACATAAAAGGTGAAGTTTTGGATATAATACAATATGGTATATTGTCCATTTTGAAGTTTCCTTACATAATAGGTTATGATTAAAGCTGTTAATTGAGCCCTCCTATGAGATTCCTTGCCCTGGTAAAAGGCTTTTAAAAAAAAGTAAGGTTAGGAGAAGTCATTATTTGATATTTGATTTGAGAATCAGGATCATATGAGGCTATTTCCTATTGTGACCGTGAGTGGATTAATCACGGTCTGTCATGTCACCGTGCATAGTTTCTGTTGGGCATAGGGCAGCAGCCTTGCGTGCATAGCAGGCTGCCACGGTGACGTAATAGACTGTGATAGATCAACTCATGATCACCGTGGGGAAAGCCTCACAGGAATAGGGACTCTTGACTTGAAGATTCCTATGAAGGATTCAATCAGCTTATGAACATTCTTATTTTTTATTGCTTATAACCTATAAAAAAATCATATCTTATAAAAGTATTTCTTTGAAAATCTTTTTTACGAAGGTATTGTTGTCTATCAAAATGATAGCCATCATCTCTCATGCCTCGTTCGGTATCTCAATGCCATCCAAAATAGAGCCATAAGATAAAGAGGTTAAAACTCCTTATTTCACAAGCCCAAAAATAGGCCTTTTTATTTTAAGAGGATTTGCATCTACTTCTCTAAAGTGAGTAGAACGTAGAAAATGTATTAAGCGCTTATTTTTCAAAACTCTATCCCACTTTAGACATTTTTAGACAAACAGAATATGGAAATAGAGATTTCAAAAAGGGGCTTAATATTATTTAATTATTGGGATGTTGAGGTTTCAACAAGGTTGCTTTGTAAGAAATTCCTTAATTTTAGTTGCTCAGCCTATCCTCCTATTCACATTGGGTGCCCAATGGCAATCTAGAAAAATTAGAATTGTATTTTTCTCTCAGTTTCTCTTTATGCCCTAGTCCTGGCTGGCTAAACCTCACAACAGCTTTGGCATGCCTTGGGTCATGATAGTAAGTGTTTAGGATTGGGATTGAATAACCCAAAGCCTAGTCTGACTGGACCCCTTTGCAGACACATTGTAGTCATCTCTTGTTAGTGATGAGCTCCACATGGGTATGACTTACAATCTTATTTGGCTCACTCACTAATCCAGGGAGGGACTTTCACATCCCACTCTACCCATAGATTCAACTCTAATTGGTAACTTTCCCAACTTTAAAAGTTCCAAAAATCTCTTGAATTTCTTTAGTTGCCAGTTTGGCAACTTTACTAATAGAGTCAAGTGAAGTAAAGTTAATTTTGAAAAAAGAATAAAACATAAGTGGGTTGTAATGGTATTTTATTTTTAGTTGTTTGTTATTGAATCTTTTTAACTTTTTATAAGTGAAATTGAAGTTTTTTTGTATTTTAGTGAATAAAAGTCGTTGTTTTTTTTACTTTTTTTTTAAAAAAATAGAGAGAGTTTTTAATAAAATTGCTTTTGATATGGCATTTTGTCTGAAAAATGAAAGGCTTTACTTTATTTTCAAAAAGTCTATTTGGACAAACTCTATGGACAGAATTTGGGACAAACTGTCCACGTAGCGCAACGTGATTGGGTTCTCTCAAAAGTTAAAATGCATTGTGCCAATCATGTTGCGTCATATGGACAATTTGTCCTAAATTCTGTCCATGAGTTTGTCCATATAGACAAACTGCTTTATTTTTACTATGTTAGTAAAGTGCCAAACTAAAAGGTGGATAAAATCTCTGGCTTGGTTGGCATTTTCAACAAAATTCAAGAATGGGAAAGGTAAAGGTGATGACCTAGGCTAAATCCATAAACATTCCGAGTCAACAGGAAGGACATGGAGGGGAATGCCTATCCAGTCAAACCATCATCAAATGGTTTTTGACTTGATGGCTGATAACAAATCAAACCCATCATCCATAGGATCTTGAATTGTTTCTTTAACCACCATTAGTTTTTATTGGAACACTACTAGGAACAAAAAGATTCCATCAGCTCTTTCCAGAACAACTTGTGCAAAAAAGTGTTAAACTGAAATAAGATGAAGAAATCTCAATTTGCAAATAATATAGTAAAAGATAAATAAAAGTAAAAGATCTCCTTGTGGGAAGAGAACAAAATATAAGAAAACCAACTTAATGATAAAAAGGCAAAAAAGTATATATTATAAATAAAATTAGAAACCTGAAAATAAAAAGTCAGTATTTTAGATCACCTTTTCCTCCGAAATTAATTTTCAATCAAATCCACTGCTAACATAAGTTATAACAACCTATCTTCTTTCAAGTAACTCCAAACGATCCCAAAGAGTAGTCCAGTTGGCATAGGACCACGGTTTGTACTTGGAAATTGTAGATTCAAAACTGCACTACCACACTGAAGCTACAGGAGAGTTTACCCTGCTCTCCTATGGGTCCCCAGAGATTAATTCAGTTCAAAGGATTGAAAATTCTCCGATTGCTAAAAAAAAAAGCCTTCCAAACAAAAAATTAAAAGAGAAAAAATATAAAAACTGGGGAAACCAGGAACAGCAGAAAACGTGGTTGGGTCCAAGTTGTCAAGTTGACAAAAGCAAAAACATACAAAATGAATGGATTAGAGATGATGGATGTGATGTAACGATGTGAAGGTAAGCTAACAATTATGAAAGCACATTTGGTGGTTGATAAGGTCCCATCTGTTGGAGGTATCTGTGATTGGTACATTTAAAATTCTTGAGCGCATTAGCAGGCAGTTATTGTATTTCCAAGTTCTAAATTTGGCTTTTAAATGTTGAAAATTCATGAAACTAGTCCTGTGAAATATTACTTTTGGCCTGAGAAGTTTTTTCGAATATCAATTTTCAAAATGCTATATCAAACTCCATCACTAGACTCGGGTAGAAATAATCTCGACCATTCAAGATCATATCCCCTTCAATAAAATATACTCAAATTTGTGTCCAACAAGAATGGGTCCCACCCTCTGGCGGAGCCAAGGGGGGCTGTGAGGGGCATGGCCCCCCAAAAACTTTCAGAAAACCCCTTGAGGTTTTAAAAAAAAATTATATAAAAAAAACCTTATATATTTTTAAAAGGGGAGTTCTATTGGCATCACAGAAGTGTCTCTCTACACCGCAAAGAAAAAAATTTTCATTTCTTAAACTACCCCTCCCCCCTCCTCCATTTCCCTCTTCCTCTCCCCCACTCCACCCTCCTAGTTTCCCTCCCCACCGGCAAGCCATCGGCCTCCCTCCCCCCTCCTCTATTTTCTCCCCCTCTCCCTTCCTTTTATTCTCTCTCTTTCCCCCAACCCCCAACCCCACCCCCCAAGCTACCGACGGGGAGGGAGATCGGGCGGCAGGGCCCTGAAGGGAGAGGAGAGAGAGAATAGAGGAGGGGGAGGGAGGAAGACAGGGGGAGAGGGAGGCCACAGGCTGGCCAGCTGGGGATCCCTCCTCGCCGGAGACTAAGAGGGTGGGGTGGGGGAGAGGAAGAGGGTGGAGGGAGGAGGGATAATTTAGGAAATAAAAAAAAAATTTCTTTGCAGTGTGGAGAGACACTTTTGTGGTGCTAATAGAACCTCCTTTTAAAATTTATATGCAGTTTTTTATATGTGGCCCTTCCAAGATTTTGTTTCTACATAGTGTCCCCCTCCCCTCCCCCTAATGAAAAAATTCATGAGTCCGCCCCTGGTCCCATAGTCCAATTTGAGCCAACAAGAGTGGATTACCTGTCGCAACTATTACACACGGAAACTCCATCATGAGGATCGCGTATAGATAATCTAGACCATTCAAGATGAATCACATCCCCTTCAATAAAATATCCTCAAATTTGAGTCAAACAAGAGTTTGTCCCATCGTCTAATTGAGCACACAACAGAGACGTGATTAATGTCACACCAACACCCAATCACGTTTTGAATAACCTATTCGGTATTAGGTGGAAACCACTTCTATTAAAGTGGAGTGACAAATGTCCATGGGTGAGATTCATCTTAAATGTTTAGGATTATACTAGTGAGAAAGCTCGTGCCCAACCCAGGCTGTAACGAAATATAAATACGATAATAAGATGTCATAATAATAATAATAATAAAATATTTGAAATGTAGAAATGAAAGATGATAAAAAGAATGCAAAAGTTCAAAGGAAGATTAAATTTGTTAAAACTATAAATAAAAGAATCAGTCATCAAGATATGAAATTGAAAGAAAACAAAACACTTAAATCCGTAGTTTCATTTAGTTGATCATCACCATTTATTTGATGACCCATCATCACAATTAAATCAGTCTTTAAAGTTATGGAAGGCTGAAGAAGAAAAGAACATTTGGTTGAGTTCTAGTGATTCGTGGTGTCTCCACTTACGATTAGGTAAAGTTTGATCTCTTGTCTATATATAGCAGGATCGTGATTTCAAATAATTTAATTTTATTGGTGAGCCCCACCAATAAATTTATGGGTCTTAGGCCTTGGAGGATCCAAATAATATTGGACTTACATAATTTTGAGGACCAAATCTCTGCAACGTAATAAAAGAAGCAATGTAATTAAAAAAAACAGTAATCACGTCTTTAATATTCTACAAACCATAAATCATTGGTCTACATGAAAAGCTAGTGAGTTCCATATTTTGATACAAGTGAGGGAAGAAAAAAAAAAGAAAATAACATAGAATGGGGCTCATGATTTTGATTCCTTCTAATTCTTTATTTTGTTTGATTGGATAGAATCTTGATGGGATTGGAAGATATTGGATACACTTTTAGTTTTATAAAGTTTTAGATTGTATTTCAATACTTTAGGAAAGCTTTAGTTATTGCATGAGTGTTTATAAGGATTGGGTGCGTGTGTGCCACTTGTCACTATGAAACCCTAAAAGGGAGCGCTACTGTCGCTCTCTCTCAAAGAGGCAGCTGCTTTAATATATATAATAGGCAAAATTAGCCAGAAGTCCCTTAACATTATCGTCGAAGGCCTCTAATCCACTCATCTATCTCAAGTGTGATGTGGTTTAGCCCCACCAAGGGTTGGGGTCTTCCTTTGGTTAGCAGTTGCAGGAAAGATTTCAACGGTGGACAATCTAAGAAAAAGAAGGCTGATGTCTGAAGTCATTTCAGACACTTGTGTCTAATGTGGTAAAGAAGAAGAATCTATCGCCCACTTGTTCTTGTATTGTGAGTTTGCCTCTTGCATTTGGCAATCTTTTTTCAAAAAATGTGGAATTTCATGGTGTTTGCCAAGGGCTTTGAGCGAATTGATGGAGGCTTGGAGGTTGGGTCCTTTTAAAGGGGTGGGCTTAATTTTATGGAGGTTGATTCCTTTCTCTATTCTTTGGTCAATTTGGAAGGAAAGAAACAATAGAATCTTCAATGGCAAGTAAAAGGATAGGGAGGATATTGTTTTTATGATTGTCCTCAAAATAGCTAAATGGGCAAGTATAAAAAAAGAGTTAGAGCACTCGACCTTGGATAATATCTTAAGTAATTGGGAAGCTTGTTTGGAAACAGATGTGTTAAGAAGAAATATTTAGTCACTTGGTCTCCCCCTTCTCCTAATGTTCTTAAATTTGAAGTTGATGGTGCGGCAAGAGGAAAACCAGGTCCTGCAAGTATAGGTAGCATCTTGAGGAACTGCAAGGGAGAGGTATTGTTTATGTTCTCAAAGTATATAGGTATCAAATATTCTAATGAAGCGGAAGTGTTAGCTATATTGGAAGCTCTAAGGATTTGTGTCTTAAATAATTTTCATAGCATAATGGTAAAAGAGATTCTTTAAATGCGATTTCTTGGATGTCTTGTTTGAAGAAGGGTCTATGGAAATTTAAATTTCTTTTCAATGAAATCAAGACTTGGTCATCATCTTTGAATGTTGAGTTTCATCATGTGCTTCGGTCGGGGAATGGCATGGCGGATGCCTTGGCTAAGTTGGGGGTAGAAAGAGAGGTAGTTTTGATTGCTCCTTTGTAATTTGTTGTTTTTTGTTGGTATTTAGCTCTAATACCTACGCATGTTTTTTCTTTCCATCTTTATTATACCTTTATTAAGTCTTTAATATATTTTACCGTTACCAATCAAAAAAAAAAAAGGCCCTCTAGTCCACATCGTTTTCGGTTAAGGCCTCTAGTCAATGCATTTGGACTTATTTCAGGCGGAGGTCTATAAGTATGCCAGATCATAATTTTCATGATTGATTTTCAATCCTAATCGTTTGAAGTTTTCTCACGCATTTTAATCCTAGTTTTAAGCTCAAGGACATGATCTTTAATGACTGATTTGCCCCTGTAAACGCCTCAAGCTTTGTCACAGATTTTATTTCGTAGTAGTAGATTAGGTTTCGAAATTCAAATGAGAGGGAATAATGATTCATAGATTTCTGCCTACAAAACCTCCCTTTTAAAACAAGTCTTTTATATTCGTTATAGTCATGTGTGAGATTTTTTGTGATCTTGTGTTCTTTTCCTCCTCACATTGTTACTATATCTCCATTCTTTTGTTGTATTATTATCGTTTCTTGTTGTATTTATTTTATGTGGTTTTCTTTCAACATTAAGATAAATTTATCTGACTTTATATTCGAAAGCCAGATAAATGTATGTGAGTTTCTTCGAAAAGACATATAAATTTATTTGAATTTTGTTTTAAAACTTAGATAAACTTATCTAAATCTTTGACAAAAACTTAGATAAATTTATCTGAATTTCTTAAAGAATTCAGATAAATGTCTATTCTAATTCAAACTCATGGTGCAACCCGTATCTCCCTTTGTTTTGATCATGAATAGAAGAAATAAACCAGAAATGTATTTTCGTTCAAAAATGAAATCTTATTGGAACTGTCCATACCCGATTCATCCTTCGGAACCACATCCCATCCCGGATCTGTTGCAATCGAATGAAGTGAGCAGGTATTTTTTAAATACGTAATTATCTTTAATATATCAGCTATTTCTTTATTTTCTGATCGCCTCGAAGGGATAAAAACAAACACCTTTATTATTTTTTCAACAATTTATGGTCTATACTCGACCTCTCGGTAGGATTCAAACCCAGATGAAGTTATGACCATCGATTAGAGAAAAAAAAAACGAATTGATCTTGTAGGATTTCCAATAAATTCTTCGATTTCTTCTAATGTTAGTTTTTTTTTTTTTATTTCTTTCTCTTCTCTGTCATAATCTTTGATTTGTGCAGTCGAATTGTCTTCACATAATTGATGGACTTAACTGAAGCAATTTTGTATATCAGACAGAGTGTATTAAGAGGACCTATTTTATACTTTCTAAACATTTAAATGTTGAAAAAAGGATTTTTGCCTTTTACGTTAAGAAAAAAACATAGACCTCTTGTAATAAAATCAAATGATCCGCGGAAGGATGTGGGGCCAAATGCCCCTATATAATAATATTATATGTTGTCAGGACAGAGCAAGTGCTCGCCAATTCGGCTTGGGAATCCCGGATCTCCGTCGACTTGAGAGGAGTGTCTGATCTGATGGCCTCTAAAGTCTAGTCTAGATAGTAAATACCCACAACCACAACAACACACCCACCACGTATTCGATGAAATCTCTCCCATTCAAATTCAAATGCTCCCGCCATTCGTAGACTCCATCCTCCACAAATGCACTTCACTCCCTCACATCAAACAGCTCCAAGCCCACCTCATTGTCTCCGGCCTATTCCAATCCCACCACTCCTCTCGCACCAAGCTCCTCGAATTCTGCTCTCTCTCTTCTCTCCAATCCCTCCACCACTACGCCATCTCCATCTTCCCCTTCTTCCCCATCCCCTCCACCAATGACTGGAACGCCCTCATCCGCGGCCTCGCCCAGAGCCTCGACCCCGCTCGCGCCCTCTCCTTCTACCTCTCCATGTTCCGCTTCGCCCCTCGCCGACCCCCCGACGCCCTCACCTGCTCCTTCGCCCTCAAAGCCTGCGCCCGCGCTCTCGCCCTCGTCGAAGGCCGCCAAATCCACGCACATTCTATTCGATTCGGGTTCCAAGCCGACGTTCGCCTCCAGACCACGCTCGTCGATTTGTACGCCAAGGTCGGGGAGCTGGACTCTGCCCAGCAGGTGTTTGATGAAATGTTGCTCAGAGATGTGCCGACTTGGAATGCGTTGATTGCTGGGTTGGCGCAAGGGAGCCGGCCCAAGGACTCGCTGGAGCTGTTTTGGAGGATGCGGGGAGATGGGGTGCTGCCGAATGAGATTACGGTCGTGGCGGTGCTCTCGGCGTGTGCCCAGATTGGCGCCATTGGGGAGGGGAGGGACGTGCATTCGTATGCGAGGGAGGTGGGGTTGGATGGTAATGTTCGGGTTTGTAACGCGTTGATTGATATGTATGGCAAGTGTGGGTCTGTAGAGGGAGCATGTCAGGTGTTTGATGGAATGCCTGAACGGAGTACGGTGTCCTGGAACACTATGATATTGGGGCTCGCTATGCACGGGCATGGAGCACGTGCATTACATCTGTTTGAGGAGATGGGTCGCTCAGGGGCCGAACCCGATGAGGTGACCTACCTCGCTGTGCTCTGTGCGTGCAACCATGCTGGTCTGGTTGATGATGGGCTCCGTCTGTTCAATAACATGGCGGGGTGCGGCGTGACACGCACCATAAAGCACTACGGGTGTGTGGTTGACCTCCTGGGTCGGGCCGGGCGGCTTCAGGAAGCGTACAATGTCATCGAGGCGATGCCTCTCAAGCAGGACGTCGTCCTCTGGCAGAGCCTACTGGGATCGTGTAAGACCTACGGTGACATTGCGCTCGCGGAGCTCGCATCACAGAAGCTGATGGAATTGGGCTCCAACCACTGCGGGGACTATGTTCTCATGTCCAACGTCTATGCCGCACACAGGCGGTGGGACGATGTGGGGCGGGTCAGGGAGGCAATGAGGACCAGCGACGTGAGAAAGATCCCTGGGTTTAGCTTCATGGAAGTAAGGGGTGAAATACATAAGTTTTTGAACGGCGACCGGACTCACTCGAATTCAAATGAGATTTACAGAATGTTGGATGAAATCGGTATCAAGATCAAGGTGTTTGGGTACATGCCTAGGACAGATTTTGTGTTGCATGATATAGGAGAGGAGGAGAAGCAGAATGCTCTGTTCTACCACAGCGAAAAGTTGGCTGTGGCTTATGGTTTGATCAGCACTGGTAATGAGACTCCAATTCAAGTGATTAAGAACCTTAGGATATGCGGCGACTGTCACCTTGTGATTAAGCTTGTTTCAAAGGCCTATGATCGTGAAATTATTGTCAGAGATAGAGCGAGATTTCACAGGTTTATGGATGGTTCATGTTCATGTGGAGATTACTGGTGAAGGTTTTTGGGGTCTGGAAAAACTTGGATTGAAGTCCCACAGATTTTTCTTTGGCCCAGATTTTCAAAGGGTGTGAATCTTCACTTTCCCCTCTGATAATAACTCCTCCCCCCCAATTTCCCATTAGTTTTGATTATTTTGATTTTGTAACATCTCCAATAACTCCTATTACTTGTAACTCCTCCCAGGACTTACCAATTTGGTACTTAAGGCAACTCCAAATTGATTGGTCAAGTCAAGATAAAGATAATGAAACTCATGGACAAAGGAATTTTTTCTAAGCTTACTTTATTTTGAATATAAAAATTAATGTTTAGTGTTTTTTGCTGCAATCCCAATGTTTTACATCTAATTCTTCCATATAAGATTTTCCTCATTTCACTAGGAGAATGGCTGGAATTTGTAGAAATGAGCAGGAATTGTAATAGGAGAGGGCATTTGTGGTGAAGGGTAATGGGTCATGCATTATGGAGTTAAGAGAGGCCTTGACGAGAAATCTTAGAATGAGGGGGTGTTTCTTTGAGAAGAATGGGAGTGGAATAGAAAGATGGAAATGAATGAAAAGGCAAGATTGACATGAATGGAGTGTAAATGAGGAGTTTTTCAAGGGTAGTTTTTATAACTAAAATTCATCTTTAAAGAGAGAATTCTTCTCTTGCATTTTACTTTCTTCTTGGATTGAAGAGAAGGTGCTCCATATTTTGTTTTATTTTCCTTTTGTAATAGTAGAAATGGATATATATAATGAAATTGGAACCAATAAGTCAATTTTCGTCCATGTATTATGAACTATGTATTATACAAAGTAGCTTTTTCTTTAAGTACAGACTATAAATTTTGAATTCATTTTATTTTAGTTTAGATACAAAGAAAAATGATTTTTTACCATCTAAGCGAATTTACGTTTTAATTTGTAATTTATTCTAAATTTTATTAATTTTTCCTTAAGAAAAATCTCAAGCCAGCCATTTATAATTTTTTAAAAATAAGGATCCGAATTTAGCATGGAACACAATTACCCATATCTCTCATATAAGGTGAGAGATATCTCTCATAGGAGCATCTCCCTTAATTAAATATATTCAACAGTTTATCCATTGAGCATTTTTCTTGTACTCAATGTCCAAAGTGATTTGGTGCTCCTTTTCCTTACAAAGGGTGGGAGTAAAACCCCTACTTTATGCCACATCAGAAGTTTGCTCTCCCTCTCCTTTGAACTTATTTTTTTGCTAGAATTTCTAACAAAAATTTGCGGTGTGGGGTTTTCTGGACATAATGTGATGGCTTGCAAATGCCATATTTTTTCACAAGAATGTCAAAATTCCAACCACCTAATTAAAAGGTCTCAAATGTCCTGTCAAAATTTCAAAATTCCATCCCCTTTGCTTTTTTGGTGGAATTTTTGGATATTCAACTACAAAGGAGCATTCAAAAATTCTATTTTGTTTGAAAAACTAGAAATTTTCAGAACATGAATTTTTTAAATCCAACAAAGAAACAAGCCCTTATTTCATCCGAGCACTAGTATAGTAAAATCTTATGTCACATCTATTTTAATCTTTCTTTACTTCTTTTCATCCAAAGATAGCCTGTAAAATAACATTTTATTTCACATCAGCGACTTCTTACTCTCTTACTCTATTGTTCCTCAAAAGTGTCCAGGAGATAACTATGGCCAAAAGGCAATAACATTGAGGTTCTTTCGTTGCTTTTAGAAGAAAAGATGACAAAGAGAAAATGAAATCAGAGAATAGATTAAAAATAAGTACTTTTTTTTACTCTTTTTTTGAACTATTACTTAGATGTGGAGGCTTTGACAATGACTGATCAAATAACAATGACTCAATGTATAACCATGTCATTGGCAAAGTACATTTTCACCGACTATTTTTCCTTTTTAGATATTCAAACAGCAAAAGATTAAATAATAATAATTATTATCTTGTCGAAAGTTCCATCCTATAAGTTCCTCAGTGGTCCAATGATTGAAATCGAAATTGCTTAGATTCAAATGCTTGAGTTGATTCATCATCATATAAATGTTACACCAATAAAAATTAGGGAGATTTTCATGCATGAAGGTACTCATTCAAAAAAAAAAAAAAAAAAAAAAAAAAACCCATGAAGATTTGAATATTTCAAAAAAGTATAAAATTTTCCATAATTTTTTCAATCAAGTCCTCTCGATTAACTTTTTTGAGAAATGAGAAAAAATAACTTTCCCTCCCTTATAACCGTTTTTTGTGTTTTCTTAACCTCTTTTCTCCCTAAAATTGGTCATTTTAGTTTTTATGATTATAACTATTTAATAAAGCTAGTTCTTTAGTCATTTGGAATCCCCTTTTTTTAACCATCCATACATAAAGGTAGTTAAAGTGGCCCCACTAGGTCATTTGGATTGAACTTCATCATTTCTCTTAAATGATTTATTAAATAAATTTTTTGAAAATGATATAAGATGTATGTCATTTCACAAAACAAAACGAAAAAAAGTTATGAAGAGGACTTCATTGAAAGAATTATGGAAAACTTTTATACTTTTTGAAATATTCAATTCTCCATGTACTTCTTTTGAAAACGATCCAAAAGTTTTATACCTTTTTGAAATTCTCCCTAAAAATTATGCCGCTGTCAGATGGTCCCATGTTTGAAATCCAAACTGCTAAGAACCAAAAAAACCCTTCCTGATCTATCATCATCTAAAATGCTACTTTAATAATAATAAAAAAAAAATCTCCCACTCTCAGATTGTATAATCACATGAAGAACAAGTTTATGCATACTTTGGTGTAGAAAATTAACATGGTCACATGCTATAACCAAACTAATGGGCTCTAGGGAGTCCACTAAACATGTCAAGGGCCCGGGGAGGAAAATTAACATGGTCACATGCTATAACCAAACTAATGGGCTCTAGGGAGTCCACTAAACATGTCAAGGGCCGGGGGGGGGGGGGGGGGGGTGGGGTGGGGTGTGGGGGGTGGTGGGGTGGGGGAGGCGTTTGGGTGGGCCGATTAGTAGTTTTGGGGGTTCATTTGTCCTCATATAATAACAATGGGCCTTTGCACAATGGTGACCCAATAACCTTTCTCATCATGTGCTAATGACAAGTCTTTGGACTGCCTTAATTTTTTAATGCCTTTTGGCTTTGAGGCATGTACTTTTAAAAACATGGTATTTTTTTTTATTATTTTTTTTTGCTATCGGAGGGTTCTCAACTCTTTGGGTTTGACTAATCTTTCTAGGCCCATAGGGAAGCTAGGTAAACTTCCATGTAGCCCCAGTGTAGTAGTGCAGTTTCAAACCTACAACCTCCGGGTGCAAACCATAGTCTTAGGCCAACTACATGAACATTGTTCACAAATATAATGAGCCCTTTTAATGGTGTGTATCTTCTCATTCATATTAAAGCAAATGTTGCCAATTTTTTTTAGGAAAAATCAGGGGAGCTGACTACTAATCACAGGCAAAATGGGGTTCAATCACTAGGGTGTAAAGGTGCATGAGTTCCAACAGGAGGGTGAATCACTAGGGTTAAACTAGGTATTCATTTCCATCTCTCCTTGATTCATTTTCCATTTAAAGTGTAGATGATTTGATGGTCTTTTCGGATATTCACCATTGTTTCTTCATTTTGAACCCTTTTTAGAATCATAGTTCTTAGAACTCCTAGGAATTCATTGTGCGG
Organism: Umbellularia californica; assembly: GCA_028538565.1. NCBI lineage: Eukaryota > Viridiplantae > Streptophyta > Magnoliopsida > Laurales > Lauraceae > Umbellularia > Umbellularia californica. The sequence goes on from JAPQWN010000008.1 coordinate 68,754,916, forward strand.
TAGTGCGATGAGAGGAATTAATTAAATTATTACAAAGGATAATTCTAGAGATTAACATAAGATTGAATAATCTAATCAATATCCTAGAGATAGCTAGGATATGATTCAACAAAGAGTTCCAAAAGAAAAAAAAACCAAACAAACAAAGAGATTTGTTGGTTCTCACTATATATATGATATATATACATGTAAAAGTTTATAAATACCAACTACCCTTCAGCTAAACACAGCAAAAGTTTACTCAATTTGTTTCTTGCATTTGGACAACTGGAGTTATTGTAAGTCACAATCGGTTTGTTTTTGGCCTTAATCAATTAAAGATTAGTTTCTCTAAGCATCATTGAATAATTTAAATATAAGAAAATGTCAAATCAACGAAAAAATATTAGTTGTGTAAAGGAAAAGTATACTTTTTGGGAAATTATAATAGCATTTGTTTTCAAGGGAAAAAAATTATTTAAATTGAGATGTGAATCTAACAACTAGTTTACTTGTGTTTTATGGAATAAAATTATTTTTATGGCAGGAAAAGTAAAAGTAAATTTTCTTTACGGCTACTTTACTTTTTCACATATTGTGACCAACAAAACAGAGGAGAAGTAAAAAAGAAAAAGGACCTTTGAAATTAATTTTCTATAGTTTTCACTTTACCCTTTCGTTGGTGCCATATCTTCAACCCATTACTTCATAATTTTGTAGGGACCATCCAAAGAGACATGTCTTTCAGCAATTGTATCCCTGAAAACACCAAATTTGTTTGCTCTACTGTTTTGGACCAAATTCTCATTTTTAAGTTCTTGGTTGGTCAATTGGACTAGGCTTGAAAGTGGGCCTGCTGGGCCAAAATCTCTCCGCATCAACCCGCTTTGTTACCGGGCCAAATATTTAGGCTCAATATTTCCGCGCAGGTCTGGGTCCAACCCATTGGAAGCAAATTAGGCCTGTTAGTGATTAGATATGTTCGGCTGCACTGAGGAGTTTAATTGGGCCTCCATAGATGATCACATGGCCCATTTATACGTTTAGAATTGAATATGAGACTCATGATAACTGAATAAAAGACTCATGCAGTTATCAATCCCACTCTTGTGGTTTACTTACCCAACACTGCATAGTATCGTGTGCTCCCTGCTCACCCAACATTTCAAAACATGAAAAAATTTCATTGACCATTTGATCATGTTGTTGTGTCCTTTAGAGATAATCATCAATCACCCCCAAGTGGTTATATTGGAGAAAAGTAGAAATCCTCATCTGGGGTTGATTAGAAACTGTCAATGGTATATGCCATGGACAATGGTATATGCCATGGAGACAGTGATCAATCACTTCAACCGGATACATTAGAAAAAAAAAGAGTAAGAATCCTTATCTGGATTCTTTAAAACTTGTCTAAGTTATGTTTCTAGCAGAATTAATTAATGATCACAATGTAGTCCATTTCAATGGTGCTCTTAACATTTTGGCCTAATCAGTACATAGGTTGGATCATCAGAGGAACATGAGAAATCTCACACATTTTAGGTCCATTTGCACATGGTATATAGCCTATAAGATAGAACTTTTCTTCTCCTAGTGATCTTCGGTAGGTTAGTTTACAAAGAAATTCTAACATTAAGAAGCCCAGATTCAAGAAACATCCATTTTCCTCTGTGTGGTGTTGTACTGCTACCCCAAAAATTAAAGAAAATCTATGCAGCCAAATTATTTGTAATGCTAAGATTTGTAAGTTTAGAATGATAGAATCCCATCACTTTTTTGCCTGAAGGGACTTCTCATTCATTCAACTATTTTCTTCAATAGAAGTAATAGGATTTCATCTCTGGACTTCTCATTCATCCAACTCTTTCCTCCAATAAGAATGAATGAGAAGTCCAGATTACTGCCTCATGTTTTAGAGGCAATTGTTGGGCGCTTTTTACAAGTCACCCCTCTCCTACAACAAAACTGTTTTCATTAGTCTTGTATTCAATTCTAAGTAGTCCTAATATTTTAAAGTTCAATTGCTTTTCTTTCATGCAATAACTTGTCTTCTGAAATGGAGAAAGAGTTCGTCATAGCCACAAGTTCTTCTTAACTCCATAATTGCACGCTTCTTAACAAGAAGTCAGCGTACAGCTAGGATGCATGATTGATTTAGTTCTTGTCATGTAACTCAATAAAATCATAGAGAAATGGCGTAATGGACTCAAAATGATATGGAAAGAGAGTCTTTTGGTAATATTGATCAAATCTTAGATATGTGTGAGACAAGTTGGTTGTTAGAAATCTTTATCATTGATGCACTTACGAAGTGACCATGTAATTGCTTCTTTATGGCACTGATTAACCTTGATTAACAGATTTTATTACTTTAAAATTTAAAACAACATAGGTTGAAGATCATTGTAAACAAAATACGATAATTAAGTAACATGTCTTCTACAAAAGTATCTATCTCATCTTTGTCCATTCACCTCAGTCAGTTATATATCACAGGCTTTACTTCTCTCTTACTACTCTGCGCTTGAGGGGGAGTGCTAAGGATAAGGACTGATAGCATCTTATATCTGATGGTTTTATTGCCGTACCATATCAAAGTTGTTTATATTGAAATTCAAATCCAACCCATGTAATCCTATCCATACAAGTAAGAAAATGATTAAAATCTGAAGGCTCTCATCAAGAGAGAAAAGCATTTTTTTTCTTAAATCTCTATATATTACTCGAATTAACTACATTGACATTAACATTATTCGAAAAGGATGTATGAAAAAACAGAATGCAAATGAGTTGTCAGTGCTGACAAAAAATAAGTCCTTTTTTTAGTTAATGTACATATTATCAGTAGTTTTCAATTTAACCTCAAATTATTGTTCTTGAGTTCTTTCTTGCACTCTACCACCAACAACTGCCCTTTTATTTATAATTTTGATAACCATTGTACCGATGCAAGGCGTAAAGAACCCGCGTCGGGATCACGACTGGTTAATTGATCATATTTTGAATAAAGTGTTTGACAAGTTAACTAACAAACTAGGAACTGTGATTGCACTAGTCTTCCATTTTATTTTAAAAGAATAGGAACTTATTCGAGACGCTTCAAGGATGGCGCCATGAATCTCGACTTAATTCTGATGGCGGTGCCCCTGAAAGAGACCCGAGAAGAGAGGAAGAAGCTCACACAAGAAATGGTATCGTTTACGCAATCGATTAAAAATGTAACTAGTGGTGTGAACACAAATACCAAGAGGGAAAGCGTGTTATGACCTTAATTAGAGATTTGTTGGGAGTTATATTGAGTTTAGTTGATGAGTCCCTTTATATCTAGCCCTCTAGAATAGTTCAAATGATTAAAAATAAACTAGAAAATATATATCTTTACCTGACTTTTTAACAAAATAGGCCTAACGGATGTTTTGTAGCAACAGAGGGGTGACTTGTATAATTCACCCAACAACTGCCTCTAAAATGCAAGGACCAGTAAATTGAGAGAGAGAGAGAGAGAGAGAGAGAGAGAGAGAGAGAGAGAGATGAAATCCTTTTATTTCTATTAAAGGAAAGAGTTGCATGAGAGATGAAATCCTTTTATTTCTATTGAAGGAAAGAGTTGCATGAATAGTCATTTAAGATAAAAAAGAGTTCTTCTAAACATCCAAATCTCAGCATTATCAATAATTTGGCTGCATAGATTTTCCTTACTTTTTGAGGTTGTGGGACAACACCAAACAAAGTAAAATGGATGTTCCTGGATTTGGGTTTCACAATGTTAGAATTTCTCTGTTAACTAACCTACCAAAGAACACAGAGAAGAAAAGTTTATCTATCACGAAGAGAAGAAAAGTTTATCTATCTTAAATGATATGTAGCCTGTGCAAAAGGGCCATCATATGTGAGATTTCATCTATTCATTAAATGGTCCTACCTATGTAGTGATTGAGCCCAAATATCAAGAGTAACCATTGAAATGAGTAATAATGTGATCATGAATTTACTCTAGAAACATCCCTTTCACTGTTTTTAATCAACCCCAAATGAGGATTAATATACTTTTCTCTAATGTGTCCAGTTGTAATGATGGATGGCTGTCTCCAGAGGATAAACCATTCACAGTTTTTAATCAACCCTAGCTGATCGGACTCTCACTTTTCTCTAATGCATCCAGTTGGGGTGATTGATGACGGTCTCTAGAGGACACAAGAACATGATCAAATGGTAAAAAATAATATGAAAAATATTCATGTTTTGAAGTGTTGGGTAAGCATTATGATATTTTAAAGTGTTGGGTAAGTAATCCAGAAGATTGGGATTGATGCTGCATGAGTCTCATATACAATTCCAGGAAGTTGTCATGGTCACAATACAAAGGGGAGTGTAACCCATGAATCTTGCCAAAATCATTCATAACTACTAAAAAGTATGGGAAAGGACTTGTAGCATGACAGATACAAAAGTCCTATGATAATGACTGGTGATTATTCAAGATCAGTGATTTAATCATCTGAAAGGCCTACTTACAGTGCAGTAGCACGAGGTGAGATAGAGGTGAAACTGCAGGCCAGGCCCATCTGGATTCTGGGCCTAACAACACTTCTGAAAATTTGTTTCAACCATGGCTCCATGGACAACTGAGTTGGGTGAGTCAAGCAGAAAGGTCTGACCGAATCAGAACGAGTACTCGGATAAACTCGCCCGAGATACATGACTCCATGACTTTCTGAGTTGAGTTGGGTTTCATAGTTTTCTAAACAATGGGTCAGACCTGTTTTCAAGTCAGACTTGGGTGGATTGGAAGGCCTAAAATTGGTTAGTTTACTTTTTCAAAAAACTTGTGCAACCCTAGGTTGGCTGGCCATTGAATGTTTCAAATGCAAGGTGCACTCAACAATGTATGTATCTATGTTTTAATCTTGTCAGTAAAAGTAAATAAATAAACCCAAGTTGTTGGGGGTGAAAAAAACAAAGAAAGAAAGAACAAAAGAAGAGGTAGTTATTTTTGGCCAGTACAGATAAAGACTGGTAAGGAAGGTTAATAGCGACGTTCCTCTTTTTTTTATTTGAGGGTAAATCCCAACTGTCCAATAAATGACCTTCAAATAGAAGGTCTAGATTAATTGATAGAAGCTCCATGTGTATAGAACGAACCAGGCTAATGGTCAGCTAGGATTACTTCATTTTCAATCCCAAAATAGGACTAACTCAACTCCACCATGTAAATCAATTAACTCTAGCTACCATGTTGGACTTGAGTTTATGATCAAACTGATTCAAACTCACCCAACTGATCAATTCAGTTTTCAGGAGGTAATATCCACTCCCATGGTAAGAAACTTCGTCCCCGGAAATATAACACCCGCTTCCATAGGGTGTTAATTAAGGGTTTGAACCACGGATACAAAAGGTGAGAAGTGGGGTTTCCGACCAACTGAACAATCCTTTGTTCTTAAAGTTTTCGGATTTTTAAACCTATGGTCTAAACCACATTAGACTGAGTTAAACCAAATGGTGAATCCTGTACTCACAAGGATTTAGAACTTCATTTGGTTGATTTGTATCAAATCAGACTGGCTATCAATCAAATGCTGGAGATGTCAACTGGACCCACCAGGTTGAAGTGGGAGAATCTCATTGGCTGATACCATCTGTCTATTAGAAGGTAATGGGTCCCACATGCACGTGGCCTGTTGGGCTGGCCTTGTGAGATTTGGTTTGAATCTGTGAGAATAACGTGACTGGGTATAACATTTGCATGACTACTACATTTTCTGACGTTTTGTCTTACATGAGAGTTGGCAGCTCCAAAAATGCCCAAGTAGTTTCTGCAATTTACAAGTGAGTCAAAGTTAGCCACCTGCCCTTGGAGCTCTTAAGCACAAGATAGCGCACCAAAATCCCAATCTACTGGTATTATCACATGCATATTTTAATAATAAACTCATCATCATCATCAAAATCATCATTGTCAGAGCTATGTCCCGATTATATCGAGTCCGCTATATAAATCCTATTTCATCATTCCAATCTATCCCGATTCCTACCTAAATCCTAACATATGTCTTGACTTTTTTAGTTTTATCATTCTACTTTCATCTATATCCCGTTCGGCCTACCTTTTCCTTGAGGGGAAATCAAAGAAAGACTTTTCCTCATGAAATTGACTACTCTAACATTTTAATTTAAGAAACTTATTGAGTTGCGCGTGGACTAGAAGCCTTAACCGAAAATCCTTTAGATTAGAGGCCTTAAACGATAATATTAAGGGACCTTTGGCTAATTTTCTCAAATTTTAGGCAGATAATCTAAGAGAATTTTATATGAATGATTAGGAAGATTTACTTCTTGTTCATTTTGACTAATGGACCCCAATGTCAAGTATCTAAACTGAAGATTCATCCATCAAACGAAAAAGAGGCTTTGTCTATTTCTTATTTTCATTTACAAAACTGACTCTCTCAGCTCTTATGTTTTATACTTTAATTTATTTTTATGCAAAAACAGTGCATGCAAAATGAAAATAAGAAATAGATCGACAAAGCCTCCTTTTTATTGTTGTGGATATTAATGGGATCCACACATTAATTGATAACATCATTTCATGGTGTCAAGAGACTGCTCCTGTTTGGATGTTTTCTTGTTGCCCCCTCTCTGTAATGTAAGTTTATACTTATTACCAAAACAAACACACAAACAGACTGCCAACTTTTCTTAACTTTTTCTGGTAAAAAAAAACTGTTGATATAAGTGGGGTATATCTTTCCTTGGTCCATACAATCTTTTTGCTATACTCCCAAAATCTATAAAATCATGGTCAACATGATTCCCTAAAACCTCTGATCTCTTGTAAAAAATATAGAGAAGATAGGAATATGAGAGAGAGTGTAAAAAATATAGAGAAGATAGGTATGTGAGAGAGAGAGAGAGAGAGAGAGAGAGAGAGAGAGAGAGAGAGAGAGAGAGAGAGTTTTTTGTTCTTCCTTTGGAGACTATTGTTAATGTTCCTCTTCAACTATTTATTTGTAGGCCTCAAATTAAATATAGGCTTTTGATCTGGGAGAGTCATGACGAAACTTTCATCCTCATTCAGGCCTTTCCTATTGACAATCCTGATTCTTTATGGGTGAACAGCAGAGAACTCTTTTCTGTTGCTAAGAGGTGGACCACCTTCTTAAATTGCAACAAATTTCTGCCCTTATGATGTATGTTAAGCAAGGCTTCACTCTAATCAGAGTTGAGGTCCAACGCAAGTACAGAGAACATAAATTCCACTCTCTCTATATTAACTGATCTATGATAGTTTCACACTCTCTCTCTCTCTCTCTCTCTCTCTCTCTCTCTCTCTCAATATATATATATATATATTACTAGTAAGTCCTGGAATTGGAATCTGGAAAGGACAGTTTCATGAGATACACGACCCTTAGTTATGTTTACTATCCTATTATATATTTGGAGACATCTAATAACTAGAAATCTATGGGCAGTAGACCATTGTTATTGAGTCATTATAAAAATCTAGCATTCTTCTTTTTTATTCCAAGCAAACAATGTGAGAGCATTATTTATGGTAACCCCATGGTATTTTCTGATTTATTGTTCCGCTGAAAAAATCTCACTATGGATAATTCCTCCACCATAAGTCGCACCTGGACGTGTGCCATCCCACGTTCGTAAAAAAAAAAAAAAAAAGTTGGCACAATTCATATACTTGGCAATGAAAATGCATAAAATCAAACTTTGAGTCTACTTTATTTGAAATAAGCAAATAAGCATGCAATGATATTAAGGGTGCATCTGTGCAATGAAAGGATTCTATGATAGAAAGAATATTTGTTCTAGCTTTTGGTGCAGATTAGTATTCCGTAGTTTGGTATTCATTAAAAAGGAGAAAAATTTAATTAATTTTCTTAGATAGAAAGGATTTTTATCTCTCATAAGAGGGGTAGAAGTACATGATTCCTCTTTCCTGTAGAAATAGAAATCCGCAAAGTGCAGAATTCTCTAGTTGTACAAATAAGTCCGGGCCAGTTTGGATATACGAGGAGTGGAGTAAAGTAAAGTAGATTTCACATGAGGAGTGAAATGGAGAAGAACTGAGTTGAAGTTAAGGTAGAATATTTCACTTCACTCAGTTTGGATGCTTGGTGTGAAATTAAAATTTGTAGTAGAATCAACTTTTACTCAAAATAATAAGAGTATTTAGGGTAGAGCAACAATACCTCATCTGTTAGGACAAACTCATCCAAAAAAATTAGGGTTGAAAATTTAAACTGTTAGGCCATTTAACTTCACTTTACTCTATTTTGTATCCATCCAAATAGGCCGTCAAAAAAAAAAAAAAAAAACCCTCAATAAAATGAAGGTAACTTCCATATTACATTTTTATAAATATTGACACAAAATAAGGGTGGAAAAGTAAATTCCAATGACATGAGGACTGGTTCCATACCTACCCTCTCTTGTATTACATATCTTTATCTACGTTTATATTATATTAAACCATGGTGGACGTGACCAAAACATACACATACACCTTGTAAGTGACGACACTTTAGTGGGTAAGAGCTTCACAAACACTCTCTCGTAAACCAAAAGCTTAAATCCTAATCTTCTTCCCTTTAGTAGGAAGAAAGCTTCATTCACAAACTCATTCAACTCCCTCTATCCAATCACACCTTCCTCCCAATTCTCATTCCAAACACTCTTCTGCTTGGGATATAGTCTCATTCCAAACACCCAATTCTCATTCCATTTTGAGCAATTCCTTTGATCTCTAATAAGAATATAGAGATCATTTGGTAAGAACTCTCTTCCACCCATTTTTTTTTTTTCATGAAGAATTTCATTGATCTTGGGAGTTGGTTTTCAAGTTTGGTTTTCCTCCAAAGTGAAAATCTGATAGGTGGAGGCGCAAAAATAGAAGAAAGTTCACATTCCTGAGAGTAGGATACAACCAAAAGACTAACAGCCAGTTGATGGGTTCTCTTTGAATATATAGAATTTGTGGTCAATCAAGTGAATTTTGGGATTCCTTTAGCATTATAAGTAGCATTGTGAGTGATTGGAGTTTTGGAAATCTGAAGATTTAAGGTTTAGTTGATAGAGAATTAAGCATGGATGGACCAGATAAAGATGAGACTTTGCCTCCAGGCTTCAGGTTCCATCCTACTGATGAAGAGCTCATCACATTCTATCTGATCCACAAGCTATCTGATCCTAAGTTCACTGGACGAGCGATCGCAGATGTTGACCTCAACAAATGCGAACCGTGGGATCTCCCAGGTAGATATTTCAACCATTGGTTGCATCATGATCATCATTATAACTCATTAAATAGTGAAAGTTGATTTTAGAGTGTTAAGTGCTGTTTTTCTTCTTTTCAATGATGTTGGTGCTTCAATTCTTCCATCTCTGTATGATTTTGGTATCTATGGGCGTGGTTCGATCATCGCTAAAATGAGACCGCAAAAATGATTAGCACTATCTAATGTAATTGCTTCTGATTTTACTAATTTTTTTAGAAGCATCTAAATTTTTATACAAACCCAAAGTTTATCACTAACATCAGCCTATTTTTGGGCAAACTTATTCATGATTAATCAGTTACCATACTTGAGATATTTTAGGGGTGTCAGGAAGCCAGCATGCTTCATCATTTCATGACAAGAATAACACAAAACACAGAAAGTTTAGGGAATATTGATGTCTTTTGCTATTTCAAACACATGATGAGAAGTTCAGATGATTTTATTCTCATGGACAGTACATTAAAGAAATGATCATGCAACCTGGTGGCCATGAAACAAGATTACAAAAAATGCAATATGTGGCAAACTAAAGGATCTCAATCTGATGTACCATCTCTCAATATAAAATATAGGAGAGTGCTGAGTTTTTGCACTGAAATCCCAATTTATTACATATAAGAACTGCCCTTATATTGAAAATAAAAATTTCAGAATTCTGCAATATGATAATCTTATCAATTGGTACAGGTAAAGCAAAGATGGGAGAGAAGGAGTGGTATTTCTTCAGCCTCCGGGATCGGAAATACCCGACTGGCGTTCGAACAAATCGCGCTACAAATGCTGGTTATTGGAAGACTACTGGGAAAGACAAGGAGATCTTCAACTCCACCACCTCTGAGCTAGTTGGGATGAAAAAGACATTGGTGTTCTACAAGGGAAGGGCTCCCAGAGGTGAGAAAACCAACTGGGTAATGCATGAGTACCGCAGTCAATCAAAATCCTCCTTCAAAACCAAGGTATGTGACTGTTCTAGAAAATTATGATTCAAATTTCAAAATAGTGGCTGATACATTGAGTTATATATATATATATATATATATATATATATATATATATATATATATATAAGAGCTACTGAATTGATATCTTCTTAAGATAGAGATTTTAGTATGACTGATTATTTTGTCAAATACCATATGATCTGTATTGGTCATTGACTTAGCAACAACAAGGTTCTCAACTAGTATATCAACAACAAAGAGAAAAAAAAAAAGGTTCATAGTGATTTTGTATGTTCACAATTCATTTGAATATCCATTCTATTTTCTAAGCGCGCGAAAATAAAAAACCGATGGTTTTGCATTATAATTTGACAAAAATTAAAATAACCAAACCAGGCTTATGTGATTTTGGAAACAGCTATGTTAAACTACTCAAATCAACTTTTTTAGTATATAAATGAGAAGTAAGTTATATTGTAAACCTATGGATTTCTTTATTTACTATAACCTATTTTTTGGCCATATGGATGAGTCTCAAGTACTACTTTTATACAAAAGTAAATTTGAATGTTTAACTTGTTGAGTTATTGTTATTTGATGCCTGTTTGATGCCAATCCTCTTTTTTTTCTGAATTCGAGGTTAAAAAAGTTTACTTAGTTTTTATAATTAAACTTATTTGTTATCATTATGCAAGAAGAAAATTCTAACACACATACGCACGCACATGTATGCATGTAACTTGATATTTGGTTATTACTTTTCTTATTGGACAAACATAATATAACAAACACAATCTAACAAACACAATATTGAATAAAAAAAAAAAAGGTAGAAGAATAAAATGATCTTCTACTCTATTATATTTGTGTACCTTATACTTTTAAATGGGAGATGCTCCTATGAGAGCATCTCCCTATATAAATATATTTGAGCTTTTACATGAAAAATAGTTGATATATTGTAAGTATGGATACTATATGTTTCGGCTGTAAATGGGTCTCCCTCAAGTGAGTACCTACAATACCCAGATCCGTTTGAGTCCCAAACCTTTTTAGATCAGTTATCAAGATCCAACCACATTCACAAATTTATTCTAAGTGGACTTCGCAGGGACTTCATAGTATAGCTAGATTAAAATCTGTAATCATATATGAAAGTGATGAAATATTGCATGCAGGATGAATGGGTGGTTTGCCGCGTCTTTCAAAAGAGCTCTACGGCCAAGAAGTACCCCTCAAACCAACCCAGGCCACATCCATTCAATCTAGATGTGGGCTCCAACATCTTGCCATCTATGATGCAGCCAGAATTTTGTCACTATGGCAATGGAAGGAACTACATGAGCAATGCTGAACTGGCGGAGTTGAGCCGGGTCATGCGGGGCCCACAGAGCATGAACCTACCAATCCAACCACAAGTAAATTTTCCAGGGAGCTTCACAGTATCAGGGTTGAATCTGAACATTGGTGCACCAACAGGGCCACCGGTTTTGCGGACCGCACCGATCATGTTGAGCCCACAACCAGCTGCCACCGATACGCATCCACAGATGTTGGCCGGAGGTATGTTGCCGGCGGACAACGGATTGTGCTCGGACATGCCTCCAAATGAGAACAATAGGTTCCAACACATGGAACCATATGTGGACTTTGATGGTTACTGGCCTTCCTATTGATGAAATGCCATGCTAGTAGTATAAGTAGGATTTCCTGTAATGGTGCAAGGTGTTTTTTTTTTTTTATCAATTCAGTGAAGTAATGAAATTTCACTTCCTATCCCAACTTTATTTATATATAAAAGAGTGATATAAGGTTAATATTACCAAAAGGCAAGTGACTAGGTGAGATATATATATATGCACCTTCCAAAAATTGAAACTGTTCAATAGATATGTTTGTGTTTATCTCTGTGCAGGTGAACTTCAGATTGATCATCACCATTGGATTGGAAAAATCAAAAGAAAAGTATGCTTGAATCCCACAAAATATAATGATATTTTAATATATGGGAATTTTTGGTACAATCAAGTTCACCTTAAGCATCCCAAATTTTACTTTGATTGAAAAAAAATTGATTGCTAGCAAGATCCTGTCAAATTCTATATCTAGAGCTCTAAAACCCCAGAAAAAAAAATCTTCAATCAGAGACATTTAGAAAGTGGGATGAGGGAAGAATTAAAAAAAAAAAAAAAAATAGAAAAGGGAGAATGTTATTACTTTTTCCTATTCAAAGTAGAAAGTTGAAAAAATGTGCAAGAGAAACTGTACTATGTAAAAGAAGTTTCCATCTTGGAAAATTTTGGACAATACCCAACTTCATTGAATCATTGGTAGTAGGAGATAGACCCTATCCATAAAGAAAAGTCTGATTCTCCAATTTAAACTTATTTTTATTTAATCTTAGCTTAGTGACTCTGTCAATATTGTAATGACTCTTACATTCAAGTGTTTGGGTTAGAAACAGTTGTGATTTGTCAAAATTAGCTTACTGTTATGGCTAACCCAATATTTTAATTTGAAATGGGATTAGGAAAGACTGTAATACAGACACTCCACCATTTGCTAGACTGGTCACAACCCTCTAGAAAGAGTCTGATGACCTACCTAGTGAAATCAAAGTATCTGATTAACCAAATCCATCACACTCTTACACAATATAGAAAGGGCAAAAGAACAACTAGACCAATCATATATTTTCTTTCTCCACCTAGTGGGTTGAACCAGGCCCGGTGGACTCGACTCAGTCATATTCTATGTTCGGGTTGAGCCGGCTGGTTTAATCAAGTTTGGACGAGGTTAAAAAAGATTTTATAGCTAGTCATGATAATCTTATAGTGAAAAGATTTTGTCCATTGCTAAATTTGGATTTTCTCATGATAAATCTACAGTTGGCCATCTCCAATTGCTATCTGCTCTTTCATATTGTACAAAATCAGTCTTATAATAAACCTAAAGGGTCAACCTAAAAATAAAATGCTCTTGTAACTTAAGTTCTTAAACTTATCAAAACATGATAATAAGATGATTTGTGTACAACCTAAATATAAGTAAATAAGATGGTGCATCCTATTGTAACAATATCCTATAATATATAATTAAAAAGATGATAATAATATTACTACTAATTTATCGTAAATTAAGATGATGTTCTTTTCTTTTTCTTTCTTTCTTTCTTTTCTAAGTTGCAAAAGAATTGTATTAAGAGGAGAAAGGGAGGAGGCAGGGGCATTCAAAAACAGCCCTCAAACAGAATACAATGTAGAACCTAAACATTAAAAGAAAAGAAGCTTGCACCAATAAAAACCATGGAATTGGGATCCTCTTAGGCTTTTTTTTCCCATGGTGACTTTGAGTGGACCAATCACGGTCCGCTACTCCACCGTGGGATGCTCTGGGGAAAAGCCTCAGACGATCCGGACTCAAAACGATGTAACCAACAGGGTACACGTACATCAAGTGTCATATTATTTATGATAATAAAGTTATGATCTTATGATAATGATAATAGATGCTTTCTTTAATTTTTGTAAGATCTTATTATTAATAAAATTATCATATATAGTATCTTAATAGGATAAGATCTTGTTAAGATCTTATTATCAAAATTATTTTCAAAAGATAATAGGACTCTTCTATTTGCATGATTATCCATATCAATTATGGATTTTATAGTTTTTTTTTTCTTTTATGACAAGAGTGTTCAGCTTCTTCGAGAACTGACTATTTTGTAATCCTATAAGATGAAGAAAAAAAAAATCTTCCCAGTGGGCCCCCGTCCGGGTTGGGTCCCTACATCAACTGTTTGATCAATCCATCCGTCCATGTCTGTCACTTTCTATTATTTTGTAGTTTGCATTTTTAAACTCAATAAAGTTGGAAGTTTTAAAGATCTTCAACAGTGGGTATTGTAGATTCAAATGAAGTGCAAAAATAATTTAATGAATATCTAATAGAAAGAAGTTGTACATTGGGAATAAAATGGGCAAGAGCCCACGTGTATCCCACTTGCAATCTCCCTACCCTCCTATATATAAGGCAAGGGAGTTCCATCAGGACCTCCAATTAATACAAATTGTCCCATCTTTATCAACTCATTACTCCTTAGGTTAGAAAAATAATGGACAATCTCCCAGAAAAAAAGTTGGTCCCGGCAACCAAATGAATTTGGGTTTTTTTTTTTTTAATCAAAATTAATTAAGGTAGTGATAAAACTTAGGAGGGATCGGTCAGACAAGTAATTTCATCATTGTCCACCCATCAATAAACATGATATTTTTGTTGATTTGGCCATTTTTGCTTGGTTCTTATAAAAGACTTTAAGACATCTTTGGACTGGTGGTAAAAATTTTAATGGAAAAAGCAGTATACTTTTTTTGTTTTAACCCAGCCAGGGGGGGCTGGAATCCAATTGAGAGTCGGCGCGCGCGCACACACACACTGGAAGACAGGACACGCAGGAAGAAAGCCCACACAAGTGGGAAGGAAGCCCGGACAAGCAGGAAGAGGTGGTGTACTCAAGGTCTGAACCCTGGACAACCATATGAGAACTGCCACTCCTTACCGTCAAGTAAGGTGCTGTTCTCAAAAAAGCAGTCTACCTTAAAAAGGGTATGGCGCCCTAATCCATCGCTTTTGTGTTTTAGTTTACAAAACAGTATAATCAGAGTTTAAGAATAATTTAATTTATTCATAAAGATCCTTTATATATATAAATTTATATTGGCGCCGCTTATAATAGTCACTAAACAGTAATCAAATGGGAGGATTAGTCATTCAGTAATCAAATGGGAGGACTGGTCATTCTTTTGCTTCCCATCTTCTCTTCCTGTGGTTCATTAGTTGGAAGTGAAGCATGGGTGTGTAAAAGTATGTAGTTTGTTAATATTTCTATAACCCTATAAAGGCGATGTTGTGCACGTGCATGTGCATGTGCATGAGAAGGGAATGCCCTTCAAAGTGTTTCTATAATAAGATGCAAGAATTTATATATTTTTTTTTCTTTTTCTGATGGTGATTGTCTTTATTTCCATATGTAGTTCCAACATCATGAGCTTGGCCAAGTCCCATCAATCTATACTATGGAAATTTTGTTAGATTAGGTAAAATTGGCATTGCAAATATATTTTAATCATAATTAGTAAAAACATTATCTTGGTTGGTTATACTTGATTTTAATCAAGCTTCTGACTCCTCCATTTCTTGAAATTTTAAAATTAAATTCCTTGGCTTCAGGGCTTGGGCCCGGCCCTCATATATTGATCACATGAAATCTAGTTCCCATATGTATCAGAAGATGAACCACTTGAAAAACTGCAACTAAAAAAAGAATTACTCTGTCTCTGGGGAAGCCCCACCACAAAAGACATTTGAGGGCAGATTGTTCAGTACCTATTTCATGAGATCTCCATCAATGTGCTGAAGTTTCCTCAATGGGTTGCTAAAATAGATGATAATATAATTAACAGAAATATTCAGATAGGAACTAGTTCTCACCATGCTTTCTTGAGAACTATTGGTGAAGCCCACCAAGCAACCCATCCGAACCATGCACAAACAGAAACCCTCTTGATAGTCACTGATTCCAAGGATTGGCACATATCCGAATGGACTGAACCGTTGGATCGAGCGGTTAAATAATTTTTGTTAAACTTGTGGGCCACGTATGAAGGGATTAGGGGCATGGGGTTGGGGGTCAAACTTGATACTTGGGGTGGTCTCACATAGATCTTTCCATTCCCCCTGGTCCCATCCCAAAATGAGACTCACAGTTGGGCCCCACTGAAAGTTCTTATATTCTCACCTGAATAAATCGGTATAATTAATAGCAGCAGGGAGGTACAAAGACTATACACTCCAAACACAATAGGGAGATGTGAGAGGGGAAGGAGATTTATTCCTGACCCATACACCATTGAGGAAAAAAAAAAACTCCCAACCCATACAACTACGGCCCATGAATAAACAGGTCATACACATTTTCATGGTGCCAACTTTGCAAGGATGACCATATCTAATATCTTAACATCAAGAGTGTCATCTACTTTGACAATGCCATCCGTTCCATCTATACCAATAAGCTTACCAGTGGCGCCACGCTGAGCCCCACTCATGATCTTGATCTTATCTGATTTCTTGGGTACAACCATTTCCATTTCGGTTGGTAGGGCTGTGATGGTCTCTCCATTTCCAGTTGATCCAAGTGCAACTTTACATGAACCATCCTGCAAGCAGACACAGGTCAACGGGACCATCCATGACAAGGATCACATAAGCTTTATCATATGCATAAAACAACTACAATGAACAAATGCACACAGCATACTGACCAGGAGCACCTCTTTGACAACCCCAATGCACGGTTCCTCTCCTGACCTCCGCGCATTGACCAAAATGTCTGGCAAGAACCAATTCCCTTCTCCGTCGCCTGTTAACACATACATGCACCATCACCATGCATAAGACACTAAAAAATTTAAACACATTGGAGCAGAATGGATCAGGAAGCTCCGTAAGAGAGGCAACTGAGGACATCAAAGTTTGAGAATGGTACAGGCATGTACTATTATTTATTTATAGCCCGTGATACCAAAAAAAAAAAAAAAAAAAAAAAAAGGCATTCCTTCCAGAATGTTAAAGCATCAAATTTAACCCGGTTAAAAGTACAACATTTAAAAAAATTGCAGAAAAACACTACAAATTCATAACAGATAGCATCAACAAAATCAAAACCCACTCATGTACCACAAGAACAAGAACGAGCCTACCATTTCTTGTAGAAGCCGTTTCATATAGAAGCAACATAATTGATTCGCCATTGTATTGTGATAATAAGCAAGATGGCAGAAAAAAAATGATTGATACAACATTGTAGAAAGTAATCGGTTTAAGAACATTTTGCTTTCTTTAAAAATAATCAGTTTAGCGAATTTAAAAAAATTCATGAAATTTCCAATGTGCAAACAGCCCCACCCACCAACGACGATCACCATTCACGAGCCGTGTGACGAACCCTTTAATTTGGAGCAGTCATCCAACAGTGAAGACAAACATCAAATGAAGAAAGTGAATTTCTGGCACGGGCCAATGCACAAGCTAAGTTTGTTCTAGTTTTCTTCTTCCACCAGAACATGCCAAAAAGCACATAGGAGTACACAAATTGCAATGACACTAGGAAAACTCTAATATATAAGCAGTCCAATGTTATCGATGTTACGCGAGCCCCCAGGCACAAGCAGAGGGAAAGAGACTATTGTACCTATAGCAGGAGACATAACGTCCAGACCAACATTTCCAGGAGTCATTGGCTGCCCACCAGGAGTACCGGGTAGATAAGATGTAGAACTAGGGGTCATTGGTTGCCCACCAGGAGTTGATGGTAAGTAAGGGCTGGGAGCAATAGCTGCAGCGAAAAAAACAGGGTGTGAGTTTTGCAAGTGTAACATCTTTAACTGGGATATATTCCACCAAACAGAAAATAAAGATTTTACTAACTTACCATATCCTGGGCTGCTCTCTCTTGGTGTTCCAGCTTCACTATAATTACCCGGAGTATTAGTCCAGCCAGAACCAGGTGTAGGTGCTTCATATGGCCGTGCAGGAGGTGTTCCAGGCTGAATGAACACAACAACAATTTAATGCTAGATGTACAAAGAAATTTCAAATACATAAATATTTAATAGTGATGAGACACAAATCTAAAAGAGGGGGAAAGAAGAAGATTTCTCACATGATACTGTGGACTGGCTCCCCAGGTAGCAGGGTTTCCATCTTCCCAGTTGTCCCTAATTAATTTTGTCATAGCAAAGAAAAGCTAATATTAGATATGGTCTCTTACGGTTAATTTGAAAAGTTACATTATGATTTACTTAAAAGAACACAGTACTATATAGTGCAGTGCAAGATTTGGAAAATGACATTTTCAAAGCGCACCATCCTAGCATGGAAGGATTGACGATATTGCCAAATATGTAGAACTCCCAAGCATATACAGAAATCATGGACCTTTTATAAGGCCTTTGCATACAGAGGTTGGTGAATTGGGTAGGGTGTGGGGGCTCCCAACCCATTATACACATTAAAGCAATAGGAAATCCCTTGGGGCTTTCTTAGGATGACAAGTGTCTTCTCTAAGAATGCTCCTTTTATGAAATAAGACATTCTTGGGATACCACGTCATTGTGCAGTCCCCAAAACAGCCTAAATGGGTCTAGGATTCAAACTCACTAGTCACATTTTTATACATCATAAAAACACACAGCTTATCCCATTTCTCTGATTTTTTTTCACTCACGATCTCCCAATTTCTCATCAGAACCGTTTTAACATTGTAATAAAACTAATAAATCCCAAGGTGCAAAGTTTCATAACTTACATCCTCACGCATTTTGAGAAATGTGAAAGATGGAAAAACAATTTAATCCTATTTGCTCTCACGTGGGCCCCCACTAATCAATGATCCAAACCATTCAATAGTATCATAGAAATAATAAACCATGAGGCATGAAGTTTCATATCCTGGATCCTCGCCGATTTTGAAATGCATATGAAAACACAAAAATAGCTACCCATTGATTCTCTGTAGAGTTCATTGATCCACATTATTTAACATTCTCATTGAATGGATAAACCCCAAGGTGTAAAGTATTACATCTTACATCCTCGCATACTTCGAAATATATGTTTTCTGATTTTTCAGCACTCTTGTGGCCCCCAATTCTTGATTTGAGCATTCAATGTGTTGGGGTCCACTATTTCCTTTTTCTAGAAAAAATTCTGGGGTCCAAATCAAACCATTTGAATTAAACTACTTGAATAATGACCTTAAATATGTGTAGTAACTCCTAATCAAACTATTTGAGATTTAAAAGTGAGAGGAAACAAACATTCTAAAAAAAGAAGTATGAAATCACTCTATCTAGTGAACAAATTGGTGCACTGCCAATCAACCAGTAGTTGAGTTCGTGAGGCACCTCCCTTCCACAAAATCAAGTAGAGATCAATCCCTGGCTGTAGTACTGATGGTGAAGGACTTGGGTCAGGGTGAGTGTGTGAGTACTCACCTTCACCAACACCCCCCTTACAATTTAAAAAAAAAAAATCCATTAACTGCGCTCTGCTCTCTCTTTTCTACAAAAAGATCAAATGGATTCCATCGCCTTAATAACTTGTGACCAATCTAAAGATTTGACTTAAAGTTTGATTGAAGGAGACTGTGTGAGCAATTTGAATTATAATGGAGTCTCCCCATCACTATATTATAGTTTGGGATTGATCATATAATTTTACATGACCTTAACTCCATTAATTGCACATTTTTTTTTTAAAACTCAAAATGAATTTGATCACCTTAATAGCATGTGATCAATAAAATGACCGCCCCATTCAGATTGACATAAACTCAGGAAAAATTGGGTGAGACAAATGACTTGGTAGATATTGAGTAGATATATCTTCAAAAAGAAAAAAAATTTAAGAATAATCCGACAGTGGGTCCAAGTCTAGTTAGTGTGAGATTTTCCACAATACCAATATAGCACTGACATTAGCTATTTTTGAAAGTCCGTGGCACCATTGAACCATTCTCATCATTTTCAAATATTTTTCGAAGTGAGTCTCTCTAAATATTTAACGACTTTCATTCCTTTATTAGGCTCAATAATGACATCCATTGTCAAACTGATCAATTGAAATTCCTTCTTTCTTTTTTAATCTTAATCATTGTAGACACCGAATCATTGCATAGAAACCAATTCAAACAACTATATACAAATATGGAATACAAGAGTGCATAATTTATGCAGGGAAGTCGTAAGTCTTATCCCTCCTCCTCGGACATCAAAATCCTCAAGATATCAAACCTTTGCTGAGATTTTTTTGGTGGAAAATGCTTGCACGAAACATTGGATTAGTACATATCTGCAAAAAACTTCAGTTTTTCAGCAGATCAAACCGTGGACTGTTAGGTCATCCCACATGTATTGTACCACTGACCCAATCTGTTCGAAATAAACAAAAAAAAAAATCCTTCGGGCAAATTTCTTTCGGGGGGGGGGGTGCGCGCACGCGGGGCGGGAGGTAAGGTTTGGTCATTACATGCATTGATTAGCTTAAGTAATAGAGTGTAGCTCATTATATCTAATCGAATCGAGCTTCAGACCAAGTTACACTAAAAAACTAGGGCTGGCAATCGAGCTCAACCCTGTATCCAATTAATGTATTTAATTTTGAAATGGGCTAACTAATCTAGGATCCAATCAGTTCTTTCTCAAGCTGACACGTAGCCTATTAACGCAGATTAGATCTTCAATGGATACTGTTCCAAGGTTCTGTGTTGATAGAATAAGGATGAACAAAAGCATCATTTATAGAGTAATAATTTCTTCACGAGCGCACAGCCCACACACAGAGAGATAGAATCAAACTCAGTAGAAGTTAAACCTGTGAATTCACTTTCTAAAAAAGAAAAAAGATATACCGTGCTGGACTCATAGGCGCATATGGGTTCCAAGCTCGGTCACGCCTGGGTGTTCTCATTCCATCATGAATAGGTGTTGCTGCAAAGAAAACCCAACATTATACAGAAGATATCAACTGTCTAGAAGTACCATGACAGGATACTGTTTAGTAAATGAAATTTCCCCCATAGAAGTTCTTTTCAAAACATTCACTCAAAAGTTAATAGTTCATATTAGAGCCAATAAAATTAGTAGGCTTTAAATTATGAAATTGTGCGAAGCATCAAATAAAGAAAATCCTTTGTTTGAACATTACCGCAAAGAATGCAACTTCCTGAATTTGAAGATTCAGGGATATGAAAACATAATTTAAAACAGCAATTAGTTGAAACCTGAAAGAAGAATGCTTAATAATGTCACTGGTGTTCATCATCATTAAACATAAAAAGTATACCTCCTCCCTCTCTCATTGGAGTCATAAATGGGTGCATAGGAGTCCGTGATGGATGCATTGGCGTCTCACTTCCACTACCATAACGAGGTGTTTCACTGATATAGTAAACCAAGAATAATACAGTGTCAGAAGATGTTTAACTCACAATCAAGAATCTGACAATAGCAAAAGTTCCACTGCATTACCGGAATGGAGTTGCAACGGACACAGTGTCAGAAATCATATTGCGATTCACTGCAAAATACCAGAAGATAATTTCCTTGATAGAGAGTTATAAAGCAAGATGGAAAAGAATGACAAAGAAAAAGAAGAGGACTTGCCTGTTACAACCTTCATTTGGGACTCCAATTCCACACGGACTGATTGACCATTAACATCTTTAACTCGACCACGGTATCCCTTAAAAGGACCCAAGCGAATTTTTATAGTACTTCCAACCAAAGAATCATGCCCCCTTCTACCTCTAAATCTTCCCCCAGCTGCATCAGAATTTTATACAGGATCAGTACAATGATTCATATTAAAGAAAATAACAAACCACATCAGCTGAAAATGAAAAAATAACAAAGTTTAAAGAAGCTTTTGTAAAGACAACCAATAAGAATCAAATTGACAACATCATACAATCTAATGGAGGTGGTCCCCCTCTAGGTAATCTTCTAGGTGAATTAAGCATAGGCGGTCTTGAAGTTCCAAATCTTGAAACATCTGTACCCTGCACAAGTAATCACCTCGGAGTGAAACAAGAAATGCCACATGTATGAAACACAAAAAGGATCTTCCAGTGGAAAAAGGATTGAAATTACAGAACTCCAGTGAAAAAAGGAATGTCAAGAGGCATACATTTCTATCGCTGCCCCCACGTGATCCGCCTACAAGTATGCATGACTGAGCTTTAGCACAAATGTAACCAGCATGCTCAAGGTGATGGCGATCATAAATGAACAGAACTCCTCTATATATGTGTTCGACCGGACCCTGCTTGCCCTGTCAATAAGGATAGAGAAGTTATATCCCAAAAGGCATGAACACCTGAACCAGGGTACTGCCAGATATAAAAGAATCTCACTTTAAAAGGTCCCTCAAGAATCTTCACAACATCTTTCAATGAGACGGTGTTATTATGCCGATCCTGGGCATTGGCCCTTCGATCAATCTTGTGTTTTATCTCCCTTAACTTCACAAGAGCTACCTCAGGCCTCTCTGTAACTCCCTTGAGAACCTGATGTGAAACACTCCATAAATTCACAGGAAAAAGGAAAGTGGCTCCATATTATCACAATTAAAACAGCTATGTTTACCTGAAATGCTTCACTTTCTAAGCGTATAATTATACCAAAGCTCGAATTACTGCACCAGATTTAATTAAGTTATTAGGCATAAGAAACAGTGGATAATGAATGAAGAAATCTCAACAGCTACACAAAGCAATTTTCCAGGGAAAAAAAAAATGACAAAATAAAACCAAGCTTACTCAAGCAAAACAAGATCGTGTAACTCATAATCCCCAATTTTTGTGACACCTGTTGTTACTTCAGAGCTCTCCACCACATTGTCCGCAAAAACACGGATCTGAATATTGATGATCAGTGTGCAAAAACGTCATATTAGTAAACTACTCCTTTCAAATTCCAAAAACACTGTTCACTAAAAATTTCCAACTAAATAAACTTACATGTTCCTTAGTTGTATCAGATAAAATGGTCAAAACGTGGCCCTCAACTTTCACAACCATACCAGTTGCACCTTCCTGAGCACCAGCAACAACCTTCACATTCTTACCAAGATCGAAGCACTTACAGAGCTCTTTCTCATTAACAGCAAGAGTTTTCTGTAAAATGTGTTGAGATATAAGTTATCTTGCTTAATTTATGTGGATTGAACTCATAAATAAAGTTTTCAACCAACTCAAACAAAAACTTACCGGTAAGCCTTCCATTTTAGGTCTGATATAAACATTTTCCTCCTCTACTTTGTCAACCCATCCCTTCAAATTTTTTAGATCCCCTCGGACAATTATAACTTCATCTCCCTTCATGAAATGTCCTTTCTTCCTGTTTGCAAATAGTGTAGATAAGCTAGCTATATCACCATCTGTGTCATCCCCAGGCTTGCGAAATTTCTCAAGCTCATCAAAACTTGGCTGCACATTTTGAGTACTTATTGACTTTATGGATACAACTTTATAATGAAAACCGTCCTTGAACCACATATTGTCAATTAAGTCAAAGTATTCTCCTGTGGAAGGATCTCGCCTACGATCAACACGGATATGCATCTCCCTGTGTATGCATGAAAAAAATATAATATAAAGGCCCATAACCAATAATTCAGAAACAGACGCCTAGCACAATTGACGTTAATCGATAAAATCAACAAAACTACCTTGCTTCATCTGTGTTGATAAAACGTGGAGGGGGGACAAATGCCTTCTTTTTTACGACATCCCTTCCATCCTAAGACCCACAAGAAATTGCACTCTTAAGATCATTAAAGGCAATAAGAAAAATATCTGAAACAAACCAGTTCTAGCTTCTAGGTGCCGTCTGGCAAGTCTCCTTTTTTGGTCTATTTGACTTAAAAGTGATTCAATAGATTTTTTGAGGACTTTAAACGTTTGAGAAAATTCACATCAAATGTCTGATTGAATCAGTTTCAGGACCTTTTGTCTCTTCTTCAAAAAGTAACAAAAAGCTAACCTTTTCAAACAGACATGGTTGTCTTTAGCAATCAGGCATTTTTTTTTACAAGATTGCCCAAATAACTTTTACCATAATACAAGTCTGACTGTACTTCTTGTATCATATGAAAAGTTTGTCTATGCTACTTTTACTATATGAAAACTTCACTCAATATAACTATTAATATATGACATGTTTTTTTTTTTTTTAATTGAAATCAGACATACCCAAACAATCTATTTGTAGAATGGTCTATTTGAAACAGCTCTATTTCAAATATATCAGAATTGCCAAACAAGTTCCTGTTGTCCAAAGAATCTAAGGAATCATACACAATTCAACAATCTCCAGAAATGCATCAAAAAAATTCCTTCAAATGCATGAATTCGATCTTGAAATTTCCACACTGATGAAAAATAATAATAATAATAAAGAATATATCTTTTTTTCTCAATGATGCAACCAGAATGCAACTTGTTAGCGGAAACCAAACAAGGGACGGTGTTGATCAATAAAGAGATTACATATAAGGTGATTTCAACCCTAAACCTCTCGGTTGCAACAATGACAACCTTCCAACTGTGCTAAACGCTTTACTCCAAATTGCATTCTAAAAAATGAAAACGTTTACCATTTTATTAGCAATTGCTTGCAAATCAATCCTTGGGATCAGCTTAACAGTAACTCTCTGCTTTACATTATCCACGTTAACAACCTGCAAAATAGATTATTAAAGGTTTAGAGTAAAAACCGGCTAAACAGTAGAGTAAAAACTAAAAACAGGTTAAGTGAAAAAAAATGCAGTAAGTTAATCAAATATAATGCCGGAAGGAGTTCATACTTTCGCAAGGTCGCCTTTATAATTTCCAATTTTCATGCGAACCCAAGTATCAGCTGCAAGATCTACGGTCTTACTTTCAACTGAAAGAACATGAGTCATCTCTTTTATAGGAACAAGTATCACTTTCATGGAAAATATATTGCGAAGACCTTTGCATGCCTGGATGACATGGAATAGATTAATATAAGCACAACCAACCGAAGTATGAGTTTGACAAAACTATGTACACTGGTACATACCTCCTTCACATGGGCTTCTTTGTCTGCTTCAATATAAATGTAATTTTTAAGATGATCTAGGGCAACGGCTGACCTTATCTGCAGCTCAGGTCCTTTGTCAATGCACTTTTGCATAAGACAAACAACAGCTTCTCTCTCACGACCCATCTGATGTGCGCAGTATAAAATTTGTCAGAGGTTGGATGAAATTTAGAACAAACCGAAAATATATACATATATATTCAAGAAAGAGGAATGCATCGCACCAAACATTTCACCATCCACAACTTTGGATCCTTCACTGATGGTAAAAGAGCCTGCTGCTCAACCTCTGTGGTCTCTTCATCATATTCTGGGATATTAGACTTTGCATATCTTTCCTGGATTCTTCTTTCAAGGTCCTCAACGTCCTCTTGTTCATCTTCTCGTGGTAGCAATGGAGGACGACGCATTCTTCCTCCACGATCATCAGGAATTTCAGCTCCAGCATCATTTATGAAATCTGCACATTCAGTTTCAAAAGACCCATAAGCAACATATAACAGGGAATAAGAACAAACTTGGAATACAAGGATCAGGCAGAATTTCAAACGCGAGCAGTTAAGGCATATGTCAAGGGTATAAGAAAATCATGTGGACAAAGAGACACAAACACACAAAAAATTACAACAATAACAAAAGCAGCCATACCTTTTCAGGTGTTTAGTTTGGAAAGTTGCAAATTGATTAGAACTACAAATATTTACTCCATAAAGTGGAATTCTACAGCACTATATAACTATAGGAAAGATTAATGAAGCAAAACTTGGACGAGTCATGAGAGACCAAGATATCTTTGAAAATCAATCTGGTTTCATGCTGGCGAGGTTAACTATGAAAGCTATCTTCTCACTTAGGCAATTAATCAAAAACTGCAAAGAGAAGAGGAAAAGTTTTCATATGATCTTCATCGATCTAGAGAAAGGATGCAACAGTGTACGAAGAGATTTGATTTATTGGGTTTTGTACAACAAAATTGTCCCAAGAGGTTACATCGACATCATTTAAAAACATATATGAAGGAGCACTAACGAGTGTGAGAACTACCTATGGAGAGACGTGGGTTTCCAGTGACAATAAGTTTACATGACGGCTCTTATCACTTTGCGCTAGTTATGGACGACTTAATTGCTCATATTCAAGAAAGGTACCTTGGTGTATGTTGTTTGCAGATTATCTAATGTTGGTGGATGAATCAAGAGAAGGTGTGAATGTGTGAATGCTACTGAACTTGAGAGATGGCGGGAAGCTTTAGAATCCAAGGACTTTAAAATAAAGTCGTACAAAGACAATATATGAATTGCAACTTCAGTGGAGTAATAAGAGCTAAAAGTCCTATGAGAATTGAAGCTCAAGAGATACCATAAAGAGAATCATTCTAATACTCTGGCTTGATAATTAGTAAGGATGGAGTAATTGAGGAAGATGTCTGTCAAACATAGGATAAGAGCAGGACGGTAGAAGTGGAGACTTGCTTCTAAAGTTCTTTGTGATCAGCATGTACCAACAAGATTATAAAGAAAAAAATTATATAATAGCTATTACACCAGCTATGATTGGCCAATTATCAATAAGCAACACATGCACAAAATAAATGTGGCGGAGATGAGAACGTTGAGATCAATGTGTGATAAAACTAGGAAAGATAGAATAAAAAATAAGCACTTTCTAGAGCATTTAGGGGTAGCATCAGTAGGTGATAAATTAAGAGACTCGTATGAGATGGTTTGGACATGTCCAACATAAGTAAACGACAATGCCATTGAGGAGAAGTTTTTCTATCTAAGTTGATGTCCCACTAAGATAAAGGGGCACACCGACAAGGACATAGATGAAAGTAGTATAGATAGATCTTACGAAGTGCAACCTATCCAAGGATTTGGCTCAGGATAGATCGAAATGAAGAAATAGAATTCATGTAGCGGACCCCAACGTAGTTGGTACAAGGCTTTGATCATGATGATGAAAGTGGAATTCTACAAAATGCCCCCTTTAGCCCTCTTCCACGCCTCACGATGCATCTAGTACCAATGAAGAGCTAGTATAAGTGTGCTGTATAAGCCAAATTTGGCGCCCACTTATTAAAAATCTAAACCGCTTACAATAAATGCCCACCACATGTATGGATCCTTGCCGAATTTCAATATGAGAAGCGAGGGCCCACAATCAGATTGGTTATGCATAAAACAGATGATTTTTTGTAATATTTTTATTCAAGTATCAAGCAAATGATCAACCTTATGATAAAACCGAAACTTCTTTTCCATTGATGTGAAAATTTTCCATATCCGATACAAGTAAGAGTTGTTTTCATTTTATTTTTGACTCATTCAGATTTTAAATAGGTGGACAGTGGACTACATGTAACCACGGTTTTAAAACTCTGCTGAGTATGAGTCAACGGACTCAGCCATCACCAAGTCGCTTTGAGTTGGACTCGGCCAGTTCAGACTTCAGCTACTGATTCCATATTCACATACAAAACCAAGGGGTTAAAAACAGAAGAAAATGTTCCTTTCTTTTCTTAGCTTTCTTGCATCTGTCTCTCCCCTTCTGTTTTGATGGCTTTCTCTCTCTCCTGAGTCACTGCGGAATCACTTCCTCTTAAGGTCATTGAACACACACACTCTCTCTGTCCATTTATCTATCTCATATTCTTGGTTGGAGGGTTCATATCCGTTGGGTTCGAAAATCCGGAAGAACCTAGTAGAGCTGCCAAAATTGCACTCAATTTCCCACCTCCCACTCAACATGGAAGGTTCCGACATCCCAGGTGAACTCCCTGCCTCCCTGTCTCAAATCACTAAAAATATACAAGATTGGTTGTTATACGAGATTCAAAAAAATTTGACCGCTTAAAAAATTTACACCACTACACCGCTATGCATCGCCCACTACGTAGCGTTTTGGCCACTGGCCGCTGCTACACCCGCCGCAACCGCAATTTTGATCCTTGCATGAAGGGACTCCTAGATAAAGATCATGAGGTGACAGATCGAAGAAGAAATCTAAAGGGAGGGAACCGGGTGCTTCAAAAACTTTGAAGTTCCATAAATTATGGTTGCCATTTGGAAGCCACAGGTGCTTTATTAGCTACTCAACATGAGTCTCTTTGATTTACTAATGATAGTCCAGCCTGTATTTGCCAACACCAGACATATGGGATAAGGATATGGTGATGATGACTATGGTGTTATTTGATTCCAGGGATTAGATTTTTTGACGTTTTATTGGAGCTTTTTATAGGCTTTCTACTTTTTTATTTCTTTAATTGCAATAAGTTTTTATTCATCATTCCAAAAAGAAAAAAAATTGCTTTTAAAACAACCAAATTCACAGTGAAAGCAGCTGCCAGAATCTCACAAATTGGTATTCCACAGGATTCTAGTTGATCAGCAAGTTGCTCAGAATCGTGAGAAATTGCATGTCATTACAAAGCCAAAGACATCAGTGCATAGTTGTCAATTTCAATTTGGACATTGTTTCAGTTTGACTTCGGATTGAAGCATTCCGGCTGGTTCAGCATTTCAGAGATGTTTTTTTGA
The DNA here is from genome assembly GCA_028538565.1 of Umbellularia californica. NCBI lineage: Eukaryota > Viridiplantae > Streptophyta > Magnoliopsida > Laurales > Lauraceae > Umbellularia > Umbellularia californica. Next base: position 68,783,373 of record JAPQWN010000008.1, read on the forward strand.
AAAAATATCAACAATTTAAAAATATACATATATTTGACAACTAGTAAAATGGTTAAACAAACTACATTATTAAATAAAAAGGTAGGGCATCACCCCAGTAAACTAAATCCCAATGATATAAACTATGTAATTCTGGGATTTGGAGGGGCTAAAATCCCTTCCCCATTCACATGAGACCAAAAAGAACCTGGACCTTTTGCTCTAATGGAGGTTTTTTTTTTTTTTTTTTTTTTTTTTTGTTATTAAAATTGGAACTAGAAAAAAAAATACTTAAGTGATTTGGCTGAAATTAGGAGTTTTAGCATTTTTTTGATAAATGAATTCGAAACTGAAACAAAGCATTTGACTGAATAAGCCCAAATTTCAGACCTAATATTTTGTTGGGCGCTGTTTGGTTTGGTACCCTAACCGAACCGCATAGTTTTGGCTGATTCATCCTAAACAAAATGAATTTGACCGCTATGCATCAGTGTCTTACATCCAATTATAAATAAAAACCTGAAGCCAAGCTGCCCAATTAATAGAAACTATAAAACTCCAACCTTTAATAAGATTTCAATATATATTCCCTCATCCATACCAATACATAAACTTTTTTAAATAGAGCTTCCAAATTCACATCAAGCATAGAACAAAAGACACTATTCCAAAAAGAAACAAGATATCATCCTGTCATCTATTTGCACCCATTTACATATCATGTTAAACATTTACACGCACACATTTGTTTGCGCTCACTTACATATCATGAGTAAATGAGGTGTGAAAATGTTGTAAAAATCACAAAATCATACATATGGAAGCAAACGGAACGAGTAGCCCTTTCAAGACGCACACAACGTGGCGAACCACATAAAATTCACACTTGACACTAAGTCCAAACCTTTACAAACCAAAACCTTTAAAGATTTCTACCACATGGCAAACCACACAAAATTCCCTCAAATGTTTTATGAGAAAACATGCAAGTTTTCAAGTCTGGAATGGGATTATTAACTGCGGTTAAGTGGCTTACCCAGGGTCATCTCAATGAGCACTTAGAATCCAAATGTCGGATTATGATAATGAATTTGGTGCCTCCGAAGTTGTCCGACATTTGAGACCTCTGAGTGCACAACAAGACTTCAATCTAGCCTTTGTGTTTCCCTCCGGTAATTCATAAAATGTTGTAAAGATGGGCTATTGTCAACCCAAAATGCTTACAGTCTCAAGCTGTTAAACCATTACACATCTCACAACTCAAAAGGACATTGGTACACTTCCCACCAGCAAGGAGTCACGGGATCAAATCCCATCAGCCACATTTTTTTTCAGTTCTGTGGGCCCCTAATTTGTAATCCTGACTGTTAAATTTTTTTTTATTGAATTAATAAACCCCAAGACATTTAGTTTTACAACTTAGATCCCCATGGGTTTTGAGAAATCTGTCAAAAATGCCCCAAAACCCCAACCATAGATGTGCACTTTCGTGACTTTTGTAGGCCCCAATTCATGCATATTGTTCGTATTTTTAGATAAATGATAAAACTCCAATATTGAGGTTTCATATCATAGGTCCTTATGAATTTTGATAAACATATGAAAAACACAAACACAATTAAATCCCAAATTGTTCGCTCCAGTGAAAATGATGCTTACAAACAAACATTTTTATATGTTACACATGTATATATAAAGTTTACATAAACCTCCTCTTTAATATCCCAAAGGCCAGACGACCACTAACACTTCAAACTACCATTCCAATTTCCAACAATAATAATGATTGGTTTTTCCGGGGGAAAAAGTCTACCATACCAACAAAGATAAGATTGAATTTCCCCCAAAAGAAAATAATAATAATTGTAACAGAAGAGTGAGAGAGTACCATCTTCCCCTTCCTCCTCCTCCTCCTCATCATCACTATCGACCGCGGCTTCCAGGTCGAAGAACTCAGACCCGGACTTCCTATGCTTGTTGTGGCCACGGCGACCACCACCCATCTCCTCGTCATCCTCTTCATATTCTTCCTCCTCCTCTTCGTCATCCTCCTCTGCTACATCGTCAATGAAATCAGACCTCCTGCGCTTCTTGCTCGATCCAACCCCCTCATCGTCCTCTTCATCTTCATAGTCCTCGTCCTCATAGTTCTCCTCTTCCGGCTCATCATCCTCATCATTGTGTCTTCGAGGCATGATTCCTTACTTCCTTTTTCCCTACCTAGGGTTTCAAATCAACAAAGTCAAAGCCCAGCGAGTGGGAGAGAGAAATCGCCTCAACAAATTGCAGAATCTGCACAAAGAGAAATCCAATTGCAAAAAAAATATCAGATTGATAACAATAACAATGAAATCAGAAGCAATTTCTCAGATCTAGTAAGCAATCGCTGAAAGGATTATGAAACCGATTCAAGTGACTTAGAAAAAGAGGGGAAAATCACACGAGTTCTTAGAATTTGAGGCAAACCCTAAAAATCAGAAAGACATTACCTTGTGATCATAGAAGAGAGAGAGCAAGAGTCGATGCCCTAGACGAGGGAAGAGTTGGAAACCCTAGCTCTCGAGTGTTGCAAGCGTCACCTGTCGAGTTTCGATGAGTCTCTTTTTTTTATCGTGGTTTGAAACCAGGTTTTTCAATTTCAAGTCGCCATAGAAATTGGTTTCCCTGCACTCATTTTTTACCTGGAAATCTAATTTCCGTGTAAATCTGTTTTACCGGGAAATATTTAAGAGAAACACGTGGGCCCTAATTTAAACTCGTTTGCACGTTTCAAGTTGTGTAGGATTAAGATTTAAAATACTTACGTAAACATAACAACACATCAAATTTGAATTTTGTAAACATCGGTTTTCAAATATTTAGAGATTTTAATGTTTTTAAAATATTTTTATAAATTGTCAAGAGGAATTTATGGGAAAACCCCCCATAAATGGGCACTACACAGATAAGGACCCACTAAAATTGTGAAGACAGGAGGGGTCCCCTGGCCCCCTTTCGTCTTTTTTTTTTTTTTTTTTTTGTGTCTATCGACCATACTTGTGTATGTACTAAAGGCCAAAAGGGCTTTACTCCCCGCATTCGTCTTCTTCCTCTTTTTCCCCTTTCCCTTCCCCTTGTCGTTGTCGACACCCCCTCCCCGGTGGTCCCAGGTACTCAGGTAGTGTTTGGCGCCATTTTTTCAAAAGTTGGTTGACATGGAGGTTTGTGTTTCTCTGTTTTGTGCTTCTTTGTGCCCTAGATTTAGAGGGGATTTTGAAGGTTTTGGATGGGATCGACATTACTACAGTGTTTCCATTTTTCACTCTTCTGAAAGATCAAACTCAGTCCTGAGTCCATTTTGATGGGATTTTGTAACTATTTTGTGGTTTTTGCATGGGGTTTCTTCGTTGATTCTTGAATTGGATTTTTATGACTAAGGTTTTACTCTTTCAGATGATTGGATGGTTAGTTGTGTAATATTGTTTTTTATCTTTTTTAAATGGGTATTCCTGTTTGAGATACATCACTTGAAGGTGTTTGGTTGTTTAGTCATGGCTTTCAGTTTTTTTGTGTGAGATTTTTTCTCTGGAGGTACTAGTTTCTTTCGTTTGAAAGGGTTGAGATTTACCTTGTATTGAGGAAATGGAGAGTGATTCACTCAAATGAATAAGAACATAAAAATAAAGCCTTTGGTGAGTATGGATGCACCATAAATAGCAATTGATATGGACAGCAGAGTTTATAGTTACCCTGCTCATTCAGACCACAATAATAGGAAATCATATCAGATTGGATACTGTTCTTTGTGAATGTTCTGCTCCAAATTAATATTATTGGTTGGGAATCATACTTGATTTGAGTACTAAAATGGAAAATGATATCAAATTGTTTCCTCTTTTCCATTCTACCTAAAATGCATGCAATTTGGGTTCCATCCAAATGCACCCTTTGGTTTTGCTTGATATAGGGTTGCTGTTGGGAAGTAAATTTTGCAACCGTGGATGGGTACTTAGTTGTTTTTGACTCCTCCCATTTTGGCTGTTTAAATGATCAGCTAATGGTACACCAAACACCCTCCCCCCCCACACCCACACACGAAAAAAAAAAAAAAAAAAAAAACAAAAGTAAAACTTACTCTTACTCACATTATGGTTCATATAAAATGATCAACACATCATTACTAGCACTGTGGTGTTTCTGAAGCCTTCTTTTGCTTATAGCCATTTTAGCAAATCATGATCAACTCTGACAGGCTTGTTTCTATGGCCACAAAGTGGCAGAAGATAGTTTCCATAAGGAGGAGACAAATATCCGCCCCAAGTTCGGAGGAGGTATGTGTCCAAGGAAGTTGAGAGAGATTTGGTTTCCTCCATAGCGAAGCAAAGATGTTCAATTGAGTCATTCATGTTGGATCCACTTTATCAAAAGACCAACCAACATATACTTGTCCATGGAATTTAAATTAGAATTATCATCTACTTGACCACATTCATGTACTTCATTCGTTATAAACGCATTATGAAGATAATCAATCGCCAAAGTCTAAATGTTATAATTCAAAAGCTATGAACATAACAATTTAAAGGCAGGGAAATTGCAATGATTGTGTGGTTATGACAACAGCCGTGGTGCTCTTGTTTAATATCATATTAATTCACCGTTATTTTGTAGATGAGTGAAGAAAAACCCAAAGGAACATCACATTGCTTGTCGGATAATTGGCTGAGAGGCGGTGGGAGTTCTGTAATAGCTGGGCTAGTGATCGTCTATCGCAAAAACACGCGGAGAAGTTTGTAAGTTTTTGAAAGAAATAATACTTTCCGGATATTAACTACATAACAGTATTGCTAACAGTCCAACGTATTTGTTTTTGTTTTTGTTTTTCTCTTTTCAAGGTTGGATGGTTGAATGAAAGACATATGCATTTTGGGTGAATAGACCGATATCTATGAACAATCCTCATAACGACAAACATTCCTCACCAGGACAATGGAAATGACCGTGGAGATTTTGCAGTGGCGTTCGCTGGACATTGTGTGCACCGTCGTCCCATCAAGTTTACGCAAGCAGACATCTCTTACTTTCGTAGTAAAATTGTCGTAGAGATCTTCAAGAGGAGTTGGCAGATGAATGCAAAAGGGTTGAATTTGACTGCGTTGTCGGACTTCCCACCATGATGTACATATTTTTTTGGAGTGTAACATCCAAACAGTTGAACCTATAGTCTCCCAAATCGTACTTTGGAGGGATTATGTTGGTTCATAATTCACATGTTCAGTTACTACCGTCGTGTTTTCATGTTGTAAGCGGGGTGTGGATGATTGGTGTTGCTGTAAGTGGAGGTTGAATTGTGATGAATTGGTTAGTGATGTGGATGAGTGGAGATGCTGTGGTCGGTAGTGATGCTTTTTTGTTATGCTCATACGGAACAGAACGTTGTTTTTGTTACTGCATCATCATCAAAATTCAAAACGATAGACAGCCACAGAAGAGAAATACAACAAGATTATGAACAAAGGGGGAAGGCGAAAAGGAAATCAAGACTCTGCACTGCAGTAAACAACACTCAATTCAAATAGTAGCAGATTTAGAAAGAATCAGAGAGCAGTAGCAGCAGATTCAGAAAAATGGAAGAAGAAGAAGAAGAGGAGGAGGAAGAGGCTGTACCTGGCGCCGGCGACAACGTGGCTGGGCTCCGACTGGGCGTGGCAACGGCGACTGGTGAGTGGCGATCGGCGAGTGCGGCGGCTGGCAACGGAGAGGAGAGAGAGAGGGAGAACGAGAGGCGGGAGGAGATATGGCAACGACTGACGGAGGGAAGCCTAGGGTTTTCGTTTTCGTTTGGCAGAAATGAACTTCAGTTTTATTTTTCATTTAACCCCCTTTACTTTTTTTATCTTTTAAAAACATTTTTTTTGGATTACCTAAATTTCGGGCCTAAAGATTGACCGATGTTCAAAACCAAATTTTTTTTATTGGCATTTCGTTACAGCCACTTGACCGAAATCAAAATTATGAAATCGAAATTATTGGTCGTTTCGAGTAAAAGGGCAAGAAATTGATAACTATGCGTACAAAGCATGATCATGGACCAATTGAGCATCTGCAATGGCCATT